>CAOKZL010000029.1:0-1367841 GCA_948472985.1 Iguana delicatissima | reverse complement strand
AGGGAGAATTATGATAAGATGCTACACAGGTGGTATATAACCCCAGTTCAAATTTCAAAGATACAAAAAAACCCAAATGACATATGTTGGAAATGTGAACAAAGAGGCACATTTTATCACATATGGTGGTGATGTAATCAAGCAAAAGGATTCTGGGATGCAGTACACAATAAAATACAAGAAATGTTAAAAATAAAATTTACTCTAGCACCACAAATTTATTTACTCAACATGATAGATGAGTTACAAATAAATAAATCACAAAAGAAAATAGTTTTGTATATGATAACAGTGGCTAGACTTTGCTTTGCCCAGGTATAGAAACAGAAAAGATCTCCAAGATTAGAAGATTGGCTAATAAAATTGTATGATATGGCAGAAGCAGATGTAGTAATAGAATCTTTAAAAGATAACTCAGAAAAGAAAGTAATAGAAGAATGGAAAATGGTATTTCCGCTTTGGGAAGCTTTTTGGGGTAAGAATGTGACTATCTTTTTAGGTTAAAGATAAGTATAATATTTAAATGCATAAGAACCTTTACGGAAACTGTGCCTGGATGTTTTAGAAGATATGTAATGTCTAATCTAAAAGTAAAAGGGTAATAAGGAATTAAAAGAAGAAATAAGAAGGTGTTACAAATTTGGAAAATTATATTTATTTGTTGAAGGATGATATAGATCAGTGGTTCTCAACCTGTGGGTCTCCAGATGTTTGTGGACTTCAGCTCCCAGAAGCCCCAGCCACTATGGTCAATGCTCAGGGCTTCTGGGAGCTGAAGTCCACAAACATCTGGGGACCCCCAGGTTGAGAACCACTGATATAGATAAAGAAGCATTTGTACCTTGAGTTATGGTAAGTGGGTGGGTGGGTGGGTGGAAGAGTTAATGGAGGGAGAAATATGGGGAGTTGACAAACTTAAAATAGATAAAGGATTACAGTGGTTTTTCGTAATGCGCAAACAGGTCAAAAAGAGATTTAATTGAAATTGAAACAACATAGTAAGAAGTAATAGATATGTTAGTAATAGAGGAAATATAGATTTCATCAATAAGAACCATTTTATATTAGATCAATATATTGTTCATATTATATAAATCATACAACTTAATCCTTCCATGGGATGGGGGGAATTTACGTTTAGTTTTTAGTATATATGCTTAGTTATAGTTTAGATGTTGATAGGTTTAGGATTTTATGTAATACGACGAATTGATATGTTTGTATGTTTTAGTTTTGTTTGAACTTAGTTTTGTAGATTAGAAAATTATATATGTTAGTTTATTATTTGTGTAGAATAGTTGTATATTGTACTGTCATATAGTTCGAGTTTTGTATTTTGTGTATAACAGTCAATAAATATAAAAAATTAAAAAATTAAAAAAAAAATAAGGAGCTATGCAAAGAAATCCAGTTTTGACCTGATTTATCTCTGTACTGTAGTATGTGGTCCTGTTTACACAGGCAGGAAAATGTGGGATTAATCCACATTTTCCTGCCTGTGGACAAAGGGCCTTCATGTCATTTTCAATCTGGGGAGATCCTGAGGCAAAACTATGACAATTGTCCTTGCCAGATTTCTTCAGAGGGAGGTTTGCCTTTGCCTAGACTTTTGCTAAGGCTGAGAGAGTGTGCCTTGCCCAAGATTATCCTTGCCTTTTTTGTTGTTGTTTGTTTTGTAATAGTCAACCCAGGAGATGGCATCATCTTGAGCATCCTCCAACATCTGGAGCTACTTCCAAATTACATGTAATTCTTAATAAGAAGTATATGGGTATGTTTTCCTGAAAGTGAAAACTATTATTTAATTTGTTTTTCATTAAACAAAGATTTCAAATTCTTCTTCAAAACACTTTTCAGTAGAAGTGATTTCTTTCACTTGCTTTTTAAACCCTTTTTAAAAAAAAGGATTCGAAAGCTTTGAGATTTGTGAGATTTGTGGATTCGCAGAACGTTCCAGGGATTCGGATCGAGATTCGGAAAATTCTGGATTCATCCCATCCCTAGTGCTTAACAAACCAGAAGGCCTTCCTTAGCAGCACCATGGAGGAACCAACTGAGAACAGGCCATACCTTATACTTCCTGGAGATTACAATGATCTTCTGGTCATTTCCTATACACAAGGCTTTGCTAATTTTTGCTAGTAGTATGGTGTCATTTGTATATTGTAAATTGTTGATGTTCCTTCCTCCAGTTTTCATACCTCCTTCCTCTAAGTCTAATCCATACCTCTGTATGTTAACAACTCTGAATACAGATTGGCTTGGGGAACATGTGGAAAAGTTACAGGTACTGGAATAGGCTGGTTGCTACAGAGACAAGGCCTAGCACCAAGGAGAAGGACAGTGTATTCCTTCAGGAACCCAACCTCTCTATGTTAATAAATACAGATTGCATTGAGAAATATGGGGAAAAGTTACAGGTACTGGAGAGGACAGTTTGTTGCATTCTTACAAGGAAAATAAAATCCCTGGCAATGCCGGGTAAATACACTAGTAATTTATAAAGCACTGGCTGATTTTCTTCTGAAATTATTTTGTGCACTTCATTCTCCACCATATGCTTGCAATATGATCCCTAGTGCTTCTTCCTTTTCTGAACTCAGCTTAGACATCTGGCATTTTCTACTGCATATATGGTAGAAGTCTTTTACTGTATAATTTTGAGCATCACTTTGCTTGCATGGGGGATTAATGAAGTGATCCAGTGCTTGATGTATTCCTTAGTGTCACCTTTCTCGGGGATTGGAATGTATATTGAACATTTCCAATCTATGGGCCATTGTTTCATTTTTTCATATTTGTTGGAAGGTTTTAGTTAGAACTTGAGTAGATTCAATAGCCTGAAGCACTTCTGTTAGCATGCCATCAGCTCCTGATGTATTTTTCCAAGTGCTTTGAGTACAGCCTCCACTTCACTTTCTAAAATTGTAGGATCATATTCAAATAGTTCTTCCTTGAATGAATCTATCATCCTTTCATATCTTTTACATAGTTCTTCAGCACCTTGTTTCCATCATCGTTTCATTTCATCTTGATTTTGTAGCGTGTGCACCACTGGTCATATAGCATCCCCGCTCTTGGTTTAAATTTCCCTTTGATTTCTCAGATCTTGTGGAAGAGATCTATTGTTCTATCTTTTTTGTTGTCTTCTCTTTCTCTGCAGATTATTATAGCAGTTCCCTTTGCCCCTGTGTACAAGTCACCGAGCAATTGCTCTCAAATGTCTGATCCTGTTTCTGTCATCTTTTTCTTTTGTTTGTTCTTCGTCCTTAATTGCTTGAGGAGTTTCATCTGTCATCCAATGAGCCCATATACATATTGTCACAATGATTGATATATTGGCACAATGGCCCAATATACATTGGCACAATGATTGATTTGTATATTGGCACAATGTATATTGGCACAATGATTGATTTGGTATTGTTCATTAGCTTTGCTCTAATTTTTGTTATTAACAGTTCATTGTCTGCCCCACAATCTGTTTCTAGGCTTGTTTTTGCCAAGAGTATGGACTTCTCTGTCCTCTGCTTCCAATTATATAGGTCTATTTGATTTCTATATTGGTTATCAAGTGATGTCCATGTACATAGTCATCTTTTTGGTTGCCTGAAGAATGTGTTTTCATTGGACAATTGTTAGCCCCACAAAATTTAATCAGTCATGCTTCTGCTTCCTTTCTTGATCCTAGATCAAATTTTCTGTCAGTTTTTGATTCTGTTGTGTTTCCTGCTTCTGTGTTTCAATTGACTATGATTACCAGCGTGCTGGCAGCAGCCAAGAAAGCCAACGCGATTCTTGGTTGCGTCAATAGGAGTATGGTGTCTAGATCGAGGGAGGTAATGGTACCACTCTATTCTGCATTAGTTAGACCTCATTTGGAATACTATGTCCAGTTCTGGGCACCTCAATTCAAGAAATATCCTTCTTGACAAGCTGGACTGTGTTCAGAGGATGGAGACCAAAATGATGGAGGGTCTGGAAGCCATGAAACCCTATGAGGAGCAGCTTAGGGAGCTGGGTATATTTAATCTGCAGAAGAGAAGGTTAAGAGGGGACATGATAGCCCTGTTTAAATATTTGAAGGGATGTCATGTCGAGGAAGGAGAGGGCTTGTTTTCTGCTGCTCCAGAGACCAGGACAAGGAGCAATGGATTCAAGCTGCAGGAAAGGAGATTCCACCTGAACCTCAGGAAGAACTTCCTGATGGTCAGAGCTGTCCGGCAGTGGAATATGCTGCCTGGGCGTGTGGTGGAGTCTCCTTCTTTGGAGGCTTTTAAGCAGAGGCTGGATGGCCATCTATTGGGAATGCCTTGATGGGTGATCCTGAATAACAGGGGATTGGACTGGATAGCCCCTGTGGTCTCTTCCAATGCTATTATTCTATGATTCTATGATTTTGATATGTGATCAATTTTGTCCTGGAGTCCAGGATACAAATTATCAATTTCTTTCTCTTCTGATTTTGTAGTTGGAGCATAAATTTGGACTGTGGTTATACTGATGTGTTTTCCCTATATTTGGCCAGACTTTGCATTATATCCCACCTGCTTTTGCTGTACCTCTCTTCAGTATTGATGCCACCCCATTTCTTCTTAGATTTTCATTTCTTGGGTAAAACCCTGTGTAATGATCGGAATCTAAATGTCCCATTCCTGCCCACTTTAGCTTGCTCCCCTGAGTATTGCCATGTTTATATGTTCCATTTCCTGTTTTACTATGTCTAGCTTCCTGTGATTCATGCTTCCCCTGTTCCTATAATATGTGTTATACCACTCTGGACTTTTCTTTCACTTCTGAGCACATCAACAGCTGAACTTCCTTTTGTCTTGTGCCCGGTTGCATCATTAGCCAAAACACTACTGGTACTTTTCCTCTGCTTTTCCCCAGTACCTCACTGAGTGCTTTCGAACCTGGGAATCTCATCTTCTATCATTATCTCTTGTTTCATTTTGGATTGTCTCATCTTAAGAGTTCTCATGGTAAAAGACATTCAAAATGGGTATATTGGTACCTCCTTCTGTGCAGTACTAACAAGTGTTAGCTGTGGTGTCACTGCCATTGTCTCTGAGAGAGGCCCTGTAAGTGTCACCCCAGACACACACTATTGCTGCTGCCCAGTAGCTGTTTGGTACATTTAGCCTGGCTCCTCTGCAAAAACTAGTCTGAACTGGGAGAGCCAAGCAGCACCACTGCTGCTATCAGCATAGTCTCTCACCTCACAGGAGCATCTAATCCCACCACCACAGAAAGGTAGTGGTGGGACTGACATTTCAAAAATAAGAAATGAAAATGATCTCAGTGTTTGGGTGTGCGTGGGAGACTGGAATATTTTCTACTTAATTTTACCAGTGACTAGAGGTATTGATAGATTCACCTTAGGGTCACCGTAAGTAGGGTCACCGAAAATGACTTGAAAGTACAGAACAACAAAATATTTCGAGTGGAATTGTCTAGGTATTATGCCATTTAAAAAAATCCAGAAAAAAACCCCCCAGAGTGCATAATAAGTAATGCAATTAGTTACTTTTAAAACACTGTAATGAGTAATCACAGCAGCTACTTCTTTGTTGTTGTGTGCCTTCAAGTCATTTCTAACTTATGGTGACCCTAAGCGAAACCTATCATGGAGGTTTTTTTGGCAAGATTTGTTCAGGGGGAATTTGCCTTCGCTTTTGTCTGAGGCTGAGAGCATGTAACTTGCCCAGAGTCACCCAATGAGTTTCCATGGCTGTGTGGGGATTTTAGTTCTGGCGTCCCAGTGTTCTAGGCCAACATTCAAATTACTACACTTCACTGACCCTCTTGTTACTACTACTAAACTGTAATTACATAGCTACTTCTGCTAATAGAATGTAATTACATCATCATTACAGCTTTCCTTTTAAAAGAAACAAATTATTTTAAAAATAACTTTCTAATTTCTGAGATGTACAACAAAAGCTACACTACTGGATGGCATACCCACATAACACTATAAAATGGAACCACAAAAACTGGAACTGACTGGTGGGATTAACCCACACAAGCTGTGCTGATTGCCCTTAGTTTAGACAGTATTTAAAAAGTCAAATTCATTGACAGATTTGTCAGTGGAAATTTGCCATAAAGGAACTTTCATGTTCAGATGCAAATCATCACCCCACACTAAGTGTTACAGAGAAGCAGAAAGGTGTGCGGGTAGGAAGGAGGTGTCTCTTTACATCCTGCTTGTGAGTTTCCCAGGACAGCTGAAAACAGAGTGGTGGGTTTTTGACTGATCCAACCACACTCTTCTGATGTTCTCAGTAGAAAATTTACTTCAAACTGTTCTAAGTACAGCTGTTAGCAGACATTGTACAATACTGGCTGTCAAATGTAGGCTGCTGTTGCAAATGATCAAAAGTCCAAAGTTGCCATTTAATGAATAGCAAACATTTGTCAGATATGTGTGCAACTGGAGAATATTTGTTGTCCTAATTTGTAGTACAAATCTTTTCCAGTCACAACAGGTTCTTCCCTGAAAATGTTGGTTTATCAGTTAGGCCATTTCCACACTACACTGTTAATAGTGCTGTTATTCCACTTTCAACATCCTGTGGAATCCTGGGGTTTGCAGTTTAGGGAGGGGCATGTAGAATTCTCAGCCAGAGAGCTCCTCGGTCTCAGTGAACTACAAATTCCACAGGATGTTGAAAGCGGAATAATAGCACTATAACAGTATAGGGCGGAAATGGCGTTAGGGCTCTTGAATGTAGAGTGGTGTTTTTCAGATGGATTTTCAGGGCACTGGAGTTCTCAAAATCTTATCAGATCAAGAAGGGCAGACAAACACTCCCGGGAGAGAGCTTCCTGATGCTTCTATCTCTTTTGCTCTAATACATACCCAAAGGCCAGCTATGTATTCTCATGTTCTCTCAATTCACATACAACAAAAACATGAGCTCTGACGGGCCTGGGAAGAGTCCCTTGTGAAAGTGCATGTGTCTGCTAGAATGTATTTCATGTCAAGTCAGTGTTAATGCTGTCCACAAGTGAGATAGATATTTACAAAATAATAAATTATACATTAAAATGCACTAAGAATGCACCTTGAGAATGATATTCTCCAGAATTCCCTGCAGTACCCACCAAATTTTCCAGAAGGCAAACTGTGGAGAGCTATTTGGAAAAGCCAATGTAGTGGTTAGAGTGCCAGACTTGGGAGATCCAAGTTCAAATCCCCATTCGGTCATAAGACCCCTCCAGCTGTCCTTGAACCAGTCACATTTTCTCTCAGCCTGACCTGCCTCACTGAGTTGTTGTGGGGATGAAACAGGGAGAGCCATTGATCTGCATCCACTCATTCTCTTCCGGAGGCGGCAGCAGCGGGGGGGGGGGGGCTTGTAGGTATGTTTTTGATCTGCACCAGGACTCTTATAAAAAAATTTTTTAAGAGAGCATGGTTTGCGGAAGTGATCCTATGGTTTGAAAGGAAATTTTTTTCCTCTCTGAATTTTTAGAGTTATAGCATTATAGTACAAAAGCACCGTTTCACTGTTATACTGTTGCACTGAAGCACTATAACTCATTTAACACCCAAAAAAAGGGGGGCAGGAGAACACTTTTTTGTTTTGATATGTTTGAGAAGTTTACAAAAAGTTTCAAGAGTGGGAATAAAATGTTGCAGCTGGTCCCAGGAATTGCCAGAAAAGAGTTCAGGACAACAGAGTAGTATTTGGATATATTTTTTTAAATCAACTATAGCAACAAATATTGCAACTTCTTGACACATTTGCCCTTGAGTCACCCACATAATAAACTAGCATTCCCATAACATGTTACAGCATCTGTTTTGTTTTCTTAATTTCCTTTTCCTTTCTAGTATCAGAGTATGCTCTTTCTACAGAACAGGACACAGTACAGGGGACAGGTAATTAATCTTGTTCTGTTGAGTGACCTTCTTGTGATGTGACAGGGAGGAAATGATTTTCAGGCTGACAGAGTACATTTTACAGACACTGAATCAAATGAGCAAGCGCAATCGTCAGAGAAGCCTTACTCTTTCAAGCCAGTGAAGTGTAGTCTACCATTGTGAACCTGCTGATGGTCCAGGCCTCCCTGGTTCCTCTCGAAACTGCTGCTCTCACTGGCTGTGCTTCATTTTCACTCCAGAAACTCCCTTTAGGTCATTGTTTGGAGGTAGGCTGGGGTGGTATGCTTTCCTAGCTAAGTCTTTTCCACACTACCCTCCCAACCTACTGTGGAGACAGGAGAAGGACGGGACCATGACGATGCTTCTGCACGATGTCGTTGTGGTTCCGTCCCTCTCCTGTCCCCAGGCGGCACAATCATGGATTAAATCATTGATGGGTTTTCTCTGTCAATGACACAGCATTGCACCACCATCCCATACTTACCTGTCCTGAGGAAGCCCGGGAAGTGCAATGGCAGCACTTCCTGCCCAAGCACAGCTGGGGAAGGTACCCAGCTGTGCTGCAGAAGGAAAAGGTATAGCCATCGTGCTCCCTTCTGCAGGGAGCCAGCCGGTGTGGAGGGAAGAGCTCTTGTCACACTCGTCTTTCAGCAGAGCTGCTGCCAGGATCTCCACTGGATGTCCTCGAAAAAAGGTAGGGTACGTAAAGGGCCCATGTCATGCATGGGGTATTTTAATGTGCATTTGTCACTCTAGACAAGGGTTGGGCAATTATGGGATGATTGGGAGCAGCGTTGGCCCCTGAGGAATCCTTGAAGGGCATCTCCTCAACTTCCATCATGCTTTTATCACACTCACTGCCCTGGGCTATTGTAGGCCCACAAAAGGCTTTTTTAACAACTGGAAGGGACTGGGAGTTGCTGTTCATTTCCTATTTTATTTTTTATTAATAAAAGGCCTCTCCTGAGCCTAAAATGGACTAGAGGGTCCAAAACATGGCAAAAATGTTCTCCATGCCAGTAAAGACATTCGGGGGCAAAATTTTGTTTTGAAAAATATATTTTTGCAAAAACTTTTTTTGACCCCTGGGGCCCACACACAACCTACAGGCCATACTTTGCCCACCTCTACTATAGACTGCAGGCAGCTGCCAAGGGACTGGGCCTAGTGTTATGATACTCCATTGTCCCAAGACTGCAAATATCCAGTCACAAGTACTGATGGAGTACAAAAGTGAATGGCTAGCATTCTATTGGGCTAGATGTATGCATTTGGTATTTGTAAAAATGGCACAAAAACCACTGCCCATCAGTGCCGAGTGCAAAAGGCGCACCCAAGCCTCACACTCAAGGCCTGCCCAGCCTGACACCTCTTTGTGATCAGAACTTAACAGCCAGGGAGATTTCTGAATCAAGCCAGAGCCAGGACAAATGGGGCTGCCTTTTGAGAATACCGTTGCTTCCTCACTCTTGTCCCCCCTGGCTTCTTCCTTTCCTGACTCTCCCCCTTTACTGCTTTCCCTAAATCTGCCCTTCTCCCAGATGTAAGGATCAGCAGTGATTTATATTTTCCAAGACTGTGGTACTGTTGGCACTAAGTTCAAGATGATATTATTGGCAGTGTGTATATTCCAGGATTCAAAATAAGACTCTCTGACGCTGTTTTAAGGAACACAGAATCACAAACATTTATTCTAACACTGTTGCTTTAAATTTGTTTTGTATCTAGATGTTTATAAACAGCACACCATTCTTCTCTCTCTCTCTCTCTCTTTCAATTCATTCACTATCTCTTGTACACCCAATTTCTCAGTTCTCTCCTCCACAGAGCTCTTCAAATCTCCAACCTCCCTCAAACACACCACAAATCACACTCTCCTTCAATCACTCTCCAGACAGATAAAATCCATTATTTTCCTCTTCCCACCAGCCCCTCCCCTGGGCTATCCAAGGTTCCATTTCACCAGCCAACCATTTTAAACACTCTCAGTTGCCAAGGAGGCTCTGTTGTCAAGACCCCCCCATCACAATTGTGGAATTATTGCCCCAATTGCAGATGCGCCTCCAACGCTCAGCCAGCAGCAGCACTCAGCGACAGAGCCTGTTCTCCTGGTTATTGGGGCATAGCAGGTTGATGCTTCCGGTCTTCTCCTGCTAGCAATCTATGAAGCAGTGATCAGAAGCAGGAGCCTGTTGCAGTTCCTCATTGTACCACAGATCACTGTTAGGAGTGGACTGGAACCATCATCCTGCTGTACCCCAATCACCAGCGAAACAGATCTTTGTCACTGAGTGTGGCTGCTGGCTGTTAAGGTAAGTTGCGGGGTCGGGTCAGGGGATGATATGTAATTAGGCATTCATAACTACATTTGGGTTGGATCTTTAGCTATATACATAAACATATTAAATGGTACCTTTTCCAGAATTGGGCAAATTTACTTGTTTTAGATGAAAACTCCCAGGGTCCCCTACTCAGTATAGTCACCGGCTATGTTGGCTTGGGCATTCTGGGAGTTATAGACCTCCCCAAAAAAAGTTTTTTTCAGGCTCTGTCTATTCCAGGTTTCAGAGGGTAGGGAAAGAGCTTTGGAGGGGAGAGGGTCACAGAATTGTTCGAAGGACTATCTTGAATATATTCAAAATTAATTTATATTAAAAAGTCTATCAATAGCATCTGTTGCAGTTATGCTTTTGTCTTGTACCTCAAACAAAGAGGTGCTTTTGAAGCATGATCATACATGGTCCAAAATACATAGTGGCCTAAATCCTACTGTCAACCTGACTCACCATTCAGTAATTGAGAGCACTTAAGCTTGAACATGATACATAGCTTGGCCCTTAAACACAAGGGTAGGTTAAAATATTTCACAGGAGGAAGATGAGAAATTGTTTTTGTCCTCTGTCCATTCAGCACCTCTACATCCCAACTCTTTTCCTGACAAAATATTCTTATTGTGTGCATGTGTGTGTGTGTGTGTGTGTTTTCCCCCTGCATATTCTACAGAATCTGGAGGAGTCACCTTTTGGATTATAACTCCTACAACCCCTTTGTCAGTGTGGCTGAGGATGCTGGGATTTGCAGTCCAAGAAAGTAACTTTCCCAAGCTCTGCATATGAGCACCAACTCTAATGGTCAGTTTCCCGGATGGAAGCCGCCAAAAAAAGAATAATAAAAATTTTTTTAAAAAAAATTGCAGGGGTAAACTGGAAGGCAAGGAAATTGTCTGAATCTTTCAGTCCTAGCTCTGGTGGAAGGCAGTACATCTTTGATACATACCTCCACTGTGACCCCCAAAGTCAATGGGTTTACTTTTGTCATGCATAAGCGTCCAACTGCAAGGGGGCATAAAATGTGATGGGTGTGAACCAGTAGGCTTTAGTATTCAAAACAAATACTGTTTGAGAAACATTTTAGATTTCCCTTGTAATACTTTCAACAGCCTGTATTAAAAATGAAAGTGGAGAAGTTGGGCATTACTTCTCATTTTCTCCCAGGTAGCTCTGTTCATTGGCTGATGTGAACCAGTGAGAAGTTTTCCCCCTTAGAATCTGCACTACACCCTGTCCCTGTTATTCTATGTGCGTGTGTGTGTATTCCAGCAGCCATCCTAGCTCTCTCCTCTTTGCATCCATTTTGCTTAGGTTTAAATGATGACTCAGGGAACAATGCAGTTTAAAATCAAATTCCTATGCAGGCCATCCTACTTTATATGCTGCACCATTTTCTTTTGGTTAGAGAAAGGGACTGGAGGCGTAATTAGGAATAATGATCCCTTTGTTCATCAGTAATTGACTCAAACACACATTTAGTAAGATATTAGCAAGATTCTATAGTCTCTGGGAAGAACATTTTGTTTCTGTACCACAGAAGCATTATTGGGGAAGCTATCAGTGTATGTGCCCATTTTCCTCCTGATCCACTGCATTGTGACTGTCTTTATTGATTTTCTTCCACACAATGATGTGAGGGCCAGTGCTTTTGACTAGTAACTTGTTCTCCAGCCTCCGGCGTCTCCTTAGGGCCCATGCTGCTAACCACATCTGCTTAGTGAAAGGGTAGGCAAAATGCAGCTTCCTTCACCCCCAACAGAATCTAAGGCCATTTCCACACTACACTGTTATAGTGCTATTATTCCACTTTCAACATCCTGTGGAATTCTGGGGTCTGCAGTTTACTGAGGCCAAATTGCTCTCTGGCTGAGAATTCTAAATAGCTCTATAACAGTATAGTGCAGAAATGGCCTAGGTCATCTGGTCTAGCTCTCAGCACCTCCCTAGTAGTCCTAGCTAGAATAGTGAGTGGTGAGGAATGTTGGGTATTGCAGTCCAACAACCTCCATAGGCAGAGGTATAGTTATGGGAGGAGGCAAAATGAAGGGTCCCCCCTCCAAATAAGAATTTTGCTCCTCAATGGGATTTTCCGCCAGTCTCAAATATTTAGCATACTAATAATTTAAAACTTCAGCCAGACATTTAGAAATAGAGTTTAGGCATCCAAAGAAAAGCACTGTTGTTGGGGGAATGTAAAAAGGGAAGACATAATAGTTCTAGGTGAAGATGATTTCCAGTGTCTCATTCTCTACAATGTTAGAAATTTGGGCACTGAAGGAAAAGCTCAGGGGGAGAGGAAAGTCTTGTTTGAGAGCATCAATGCTCTCATTTTGAACCTCTGCCCCCTACATCTTGCTCAGTTTGGTGGGCTCTGACCCTAGAGTGGAATGGCATTGAGATTTCTGCTTATTAGCAGAGCCCCCAGGAACTTAGGCAGAGTCACAGGCCCTTTCGCACAGCAGTTTGCAAGCGAAAGGGCCCCTTGAGCATTGCGTAAATGTGAGGAGTGGCCTACATGATGCACTCCCATTTACGCAATGCTCAAGGCCCTCATGCGCAGCAAACACGCATTTTTTTATTTTCAGCTTTTAGCCAAAAATGACCCATGCTTGCGCAACCTTCACGGGCCTGGGCCACACTCACCTGCCATGTGGAGCCTCTGGAGCCGGGTTGGTCATGCGTCCTCTCCTCAGTGCAGCCTCCAACTCCCAGGCTGCACTGCGGAAGGAAGGAGCGGGGCGCGGGCGGGGCTCTCGCGCGAGCAGGAAGGAGCTGCGGAGCTGAAGCAGGAGGCTTGCGAGAGCCTTCCTGCCTAGGCTTCTCACGTGAGGACCCCAACCCAGCAGCGTTAAAAGGTAAGGTGCAAAAAGGGCCACAGTCTTCATGGCTGGGGGCAGTATTTCTGGATTTCCACATTCCAAGTAAGTCCATCAGTAGGCCAGCGACAGGAGGAAAAGCAACAGAGAGAGGGATAACCCCAACCTTCTTAAATTTCCTGCTGAGAGTGGTACTAGCCAAGGCTCAGCATGCTGAAGGAGCACAGCAGCAGACAAGAAGGATGAGGGAGAAGAGAGAGGAGAGGACAAAAGCTACTGCAATCAGCCCCCTGAGCAGGGATGGAGGCCTCTGCCTCTTCTTTCCTTGAAAATGGAGTAGAAAGGAAGGTTAAGCTCAGTACTCTAATTTACACAATGGAAATTACATTGCATAGAAGATATATTTAAGGTAAATTCCTCTTTTCTATTTTAGTTTTGAGTAAACTTTTGTATTGGACATTTACTCATTTGTTTGTGAAGAAAATGATAGTACAGTCAGCCCTCCACATTTATGGCTTTCACTTTTGCAGATTTCCTTATTCACAGATTATTTGCTGTCACCTCTGCTGCCTCCCTATGCCATTTATAATAGGGACTGTAAGCCTTGTGAGACTGAGCAACTGCAAACGTGGCTTTTAAGTCCCTATTAAAAATGGTGCGAGGCAGCAGTGGAGGCAGCAGTAAGCCCCACCAGTCACCCACTTCTGCCTTGTGAGGGAACCCTGATGCCTCAAAGGAACCTATGGTGGGTTGAATATGGTGATCATACTTTTTTGAGTGTTAAATATGGTTTGGGAGGGCCTAGAGTTATTCACATTTTTTTCCACTTTCACAAGGGTCCTGTGCCCCTAACCCTAGTGAATGTGGAGAGATGACTGTACTTGATGAGCTGTACCCAGAATAATGTTACCTTTTCTCTATTTTTTAATTTATTTTAATAAAAAAAAATTAAAAAAAGAAAATGGAATAGAAACACAGGGGGATGGGAAGAAGAGGAGCAGCTAGCAGACACCAAGCAGATGTGCGTAGGCCTATTTTGAAGTATCTAGGATAATTAAAAACTCTTGCTGCCAAGAAGTGCCAGAGAACTAGGAAACAAGGCAAAAAACAATAAACCTAGGAGACAGCTGTCTAAATCCTAGACCTTTTCCACACTAGACTGTTACAGAGCTATTATTCCATTTTCAACATCCTATGGAATCCTGGGGTTTGCAGTTTAAACTACAAACCACAAGATTCCAATGGATGTTTAAAGTGGAATAATAGCACTATAACAGTCTAGTACAGAAATGGTACTACTATTAGTGCTGAGTAAAGTAGGCCTATCAAATCAATGGGATTTACCTATGTGTCGCCTTCACCATTTGACTCTTTACTGAATGGGCCTGCTCTACTTGGGACTAAACCACAGAATGTGAGTCCTCCTTAACTGTTTAGAATTATGCCATCCTCATTATGTCATCCTCATAAAGCACAGCAGTTCAAACTTTGGGGGAAAAATAGAATGAAAATAATCTGAAACATCCTATATTTCTTGCTGAAACTCAAGACATTCAATGTATAAAGATCTGTTGCCCTGGAGTTCTAAAGAACACCACCAATCTCTTCAGTCGCAGGCACATGGAAATTTCCTTTTCTTGTGGAAGGAGAAAGTTGAAGGAAGAAAGCCTTATACAAATGTAAAAAGGAAGACGTTTTTAAGGAAATCTTCACCCCCATACTGAGCACCTACAAGTGTATGGAGTTGGCAGTTTTATTATCTGGAAAGGAGACTCTACTGTCTGGAATTTGTCGTAGATGTGAGATTCTAGAGTAAGGGTGTGAAATGGGCCCTCCAGTTGTTGGTGGACTACAATTCCCAGCATCTTTTTTAAATTGCCTAGATTGGCCTAGGACTGCTGAGAGTTGGAATTGAACATGATCTGGAGGGCCACAAAAATTCACACCCTTTTCTGAAGCAACCATCAGTTCAGCCACAGTGTTCAGTTTTTACCTAAAAGTGAAAGGTTTCCATTTGCTGCTGCATTCAATAGCCTGTAGCACGTGATGAACAAAGAAACATTTTAGCATTTTCTCCAAGAAAAATACTGAGGAGAAGGGGGAAATGTGCAGCTTGTGGCAATGAATGGCAATGTCGTAACTTTTCCTCAGTATTTGGACTGGAACAGGAGAATACCCCTCTCTTCTTGTTTGCTGTCAAGTTGACTTTGACTTATACTAACCAATGAATCAGAGACCTCCGAGAGTCCTAGGCCATTTCCGCACTAGACTGTTACAGTGCTATTATTCCACTTTCAGCATTCTATGGAATCCTGGTCCTGGTCCTCTCCTTAAACTGCAAACCCCAGGATTCCATAGGATGTTGAAAGTGGAATAATAGCACTATAACAGTCTAGTGCGGAAATGGCACTATTTATCAAAGCAGAGGTAGTTGTGCTACGCGCAACAAGGTCACTCTATGCAAAATATTGGAAAACGTTAGAAATCTCATCAACATCTGAACGGCTCAATAGATTGATGGAAATAGCGGAAATGGATAAATTGACAACTAGACTGAAGGGTCAAACAAATAAAAATTTTGTATCTGGATATTTTTGATTGGTTATTTGAAAAAAAAGAAGGTGAAGTGATGACATTAGGGCCCTTTCTGAGTGACATTTGCCATGCGAAAGGGCGCCTCACAATTATCACACAATTGTGAGAAGTGATCTGCACAACACACGCACAATCGCATGATGCTCCAGGGGCCGTCAGGCACCAGTTATGCACCTTTTCATTTTCGAATGGAAGCCTCCAGAGCCGTGCCAGTCACGCTTCCTGCCGGTCTCGCTTCCTGAAGGTCCCAGGCTGCACTGTGGAAGGAAGAGGCGGGGCTCTCAAGCGAGCAGGCAGCTTGTGCAGAGCTGAAGCAGCAGGGACGCAAAAGCCTCTCAACAGAGGCTGCTTGCACAATCCCCGCACCCCAACACCAGAAAAAGGTAAGGTGCGGAAAGGGCCCTGGTTTTTAGTATATGGAAGAAGAAGAAGAAGAGGAAGAAGAGGAAGAAGAAGTTGTTGTTGAAGTTCTAGGTAGCATGCATATGATACTATGAAATATTAGATTATTTTTTATTGTTACTTTTTATATATATAAAAATAGCTATGTACAGTTGTAGCATATGTTCAGATTGAGTATGGTTTTAAGATTTCTAATAATTTTTGGAATTAGAGCATATAATAGATGATAGATGATCTATGATTTTATAATTTGGTTTTTTTAAGGATTATATACATAAGGATTTGACAGTCTCAACAGATTTAGCTGTATTATTTTATTAAATATAAAACTTTAAATATATTACTTTATTAAGAAATGAGATTTGTTGGTTTTGCATAGCATAACTTAGCCATTTAGATTAAAACATAAAAGTTCCAATGTATTACATAGGTGAAAATGACATTTTTAATGGAAGGTTATGATTAAATAATATGTTAGGAGCTGCTTGGAATAAGTGAGGGAACTAATTCTGAATGAAGTATAATTTTTCTTTTCTTTTCTTTTTTGTAGTGTAGTAATAGTAGTAATAGTAATAGTGTGTTGTAGAAGTTATTGTACTGTTTGTATTCTTATTTTTTATTTTTGGTATTTTGAGGGTTTGGTTGTTTATATTATTTTGCAATGCTGTTTTAATTTCTATATTAAAAAAAAAGCAAAGCAAAGGTAATTGTGTGTACGTGCCAAGAAAAAAAATCTAAAATCTGTATTATAATAATGCCTTTATTAAACCAACCAGAAAGACAGAAAACTGGGTGCAAACTTTTGAGATATTCAGATCTATTCCTCAGGAAAGGTGTTATGAAAAGCAGGCTGATTATAGTGCGGAGAATCAGACTTAGGCCCTTTCTGCATGTGGGAAAGGAACAACGCGAAAACGGGACTCACCGGATTTCTTTGGCATCCGGTGGAGTCCGTCGGGACAAGGAGCAGTGCGAGCTCGTCGCTCTGCACTGCTTTGGCGACCAAAATGGCGGCTTCCAGTTGGTGGAGGCTCTCCACCAACTGGAGAAGCTCGCCAGCCTAAAGCCTGCCCCCGGCAGATCTGCAGGCACGCACTAGTGCGCGCCTGCAAATCTGCACCGGAGTGCAGTGACGGAGCAACACGGAGTTGCATGGTCTGTGCTTTTTAAAAACCTCTAAAAAGAAGTTTTTAAAAAAACATGCCACGCGACCAGTTCCAGTCGCTCCGGAGTGGACTGAGGTGCGGAACTGCAAAAAGTAGTCTGCCCCAGTCCACTCTACGGTGCAGAAGACCTCCGTCGGAGGTCACTCTGCACCATTTAAAAAGCCCGGTGCAGAAAGGGCCATAAAGCCATGTGTTGTACAACTTGTATTGAAATGCAGTGAAGTTGAAGGGTCTGTGAACTCTCAAATGGAGCTCACCACATGGTCTGAGAATAATTAGATTTCACCCTTGCTAGTGTAAACGCTATGTTTCCTGGGAGCAGGAAAAGCAATGGAGTTGGATTCTTCATTTTGCATATACAAAACTCCACTGTAAGAATTCTCCCAGGCTCCTTTGTCAGTAGAAAAGGATGACTAACTTGGTAGTCTTGATATTGATAAGGCTGGCAGTCATTTTAGATGCTGGACAAGGTAAATAAAATCAGCAGAAGCCAAACTGGGTAGATAGCCTTAGATGGTGAATGAAGAGGATGAAACTTAGAAGAATAAACTATCAAATTCAGGTAATATAAAATCCAGTAGCAGAAGCAGCCTTCCGTGTGCTATCTAAACAATTCCAATAAAGCTAATACTTGGGTTTGATGGATGAATTTGAAAAGCACTTCTGGTTCAACTTCAGATTTCAGCCCATTTTCTCAAGAGCCATGCTGAAGCTTTGAAGAGTTTCTCTGAAAGACTGCAACAAGGATGTTCCCAGTTCCTTGCCCATTTCTTGCAATGCTGGATCATAAGCTCCAAAGAGGGGCGTATAAGCTTTGACGTCATCGCGCTTTGCCCGCAGTAAAATCATGTTAAGGTCATCTGCTATGCTCTCATACTTCTGATGATCAAATTTTGAAAGATCAGCTTCATCAATTGGGTAACCAATGTCACTTGCATAGCAGTCTTTTGGAACTGGGAATTCGATGTATTTCAGTTTGGGGAAATCAGTAAAAACATTGAAAAGGCATTTCAATGCACGAGAAGAGAGAGGATTTCCAAGAAACCTGAACTCCTCTAGCTTCCGGCAGGGGACCAACCCCAAAATCAACATGTTCACATGAGTGTCCTGGATGTTACATTCCTCAAGGGTGAGGTTCCTCAGTGTGTGGGATGAATGGTTCAGAAGCTTGAAGAAGGTAGAAGGGTACAGGTTAGCCACATCATGTCCGCTGATATCAAGAGCTTCCAGGTGATTGGAATGGAGGCTGTTGGCTAAATAGGCCATGTCTACGTGGTTTAAGGAGCAGTTAGAAACATCCAGCATTTTCAGTGGGGTTTTCAGTGGGCTGAAAAGTTAAACAAATGAAAGTAAATAACTACATAATTGCATTTGTACTGAATAGTTATCAAATACTTTTATAACCAAGAGATGCTAGTGTATCATTATAGTGGGTGAATTCTCTGACTTCAGTGGGTTACAGACATGGAAAACTAAGAGAAGGGTTATAGTCATGATGAACTTACTGGGTTTGGAGATATCTCCAGGTTATTGACACTGGACTGGGGCCTGCTACACCTAAAACATCCTTAATTGTTGATCAATAGATTAAAAATAATATGATCAAATCAAAATAATGTATCATCTGTGAAGAACAAGAACAACCAATAGGAAAGCAATAGATAACAATTCCCACAGTTATTCCCACAGTTGTGGTGATGGAAATTTAGGAGGTGACTTTCTTTTATAATTCAGAATTTCTAAAAATTATTTTTTGGTTGACAACACCCAGAATCTTCCAGACAATAACTTGAAGGAAGCTCTTGTGGCAACCTAGTAAAGATGAAAGGGAACTAACACTTCCAAAAAGAGAAAACCTTTTCCAACTCTGCTGCTTTATAATATTATGGATCACTTAGACCGCATGAACAGATAAAGTTTATAAGTTAGAGGGTCCTCCACACTACTTCAAAGGGAAAATTATATTTTGTGCGTCAGCAGGGTTTAAAGTGTAAGGCCATTTGTGCACAAGAGGCAAGGAGTGGTTCACAGTGTGTCAAGAGCAGTGTTTTTATACTCCGATTCAGAAACTGAATTCAGAAATTCAGAAACTGTGCTGCACTGTCTCCTCCAATTTACATCATACTACTGCAGAGAACAGCAGTTGCTGCATCTACAACAGAAAGTCCGTGGCCAGTCCCATTCCTCTCCCTTACCCCACCCCACCATCGCTGATTGGTCTGTTTTTTAAAAAACACACATACATTTTTAACACATTTCTGTGTTGCTACGTTTGTGCGCAGGAATGTATGTTTGTTGAAACATGGAAAAAAACACATTTTAACAGTCCATCACCAGATCCACTCTCTTCCTACTATCTGTTTAACACAGGAAGACAATAATGACGACAGCCTGTCCCTTGATGGGTGGAGAGAGATAGGCACAGAAATGATGGAAGGGACAGCCTGGGAACACCCATAGCCGGCCACTTCTGCGATGTGAATTCTCTGCATGTAGGTGAAAACCGAAGCAGAACTGGTTTGGGAGATTTACATTGAGGTTTTTCTGGTTTTCACATACAGCAGTTTCGCATTGCAGTGAACCACAGTGAACTATTCTAGGAGCTGAAAACATGCAGAACCATAAGGAAAACTACAATGCCAAAATGGTACAACATGCAGACTAGAGGGTAAGAATTCGACACTGCTACGATGTATCAACCTCGTGCAGAAATGTATTAACTCAGGAGAATTAGAGGAATGATCCCTTCTTAACTCTTGACAAAGAAAATTTCTGCACTACACTGTTACAGAGCTATTATTCCACTTTCAACATCCTGTGGAATTCTGGGGTTTGTAGTTTACTGAGGCCAAAGAGCTCCCTGGCTGAGAATTCTAAAGGCTCCTCCCTAAACTGCAAACCGCAGGATTCCATAGGAAGTTAAAAGTGAAATAATAGCACTATAACAGTGTAGTGTGGAAATGGCCAAAGAGACAAAGGACTGGGAATACTTGGTCCTTTATCATGTTGGGACCAAGTCAGAAAAAGATATATTCCAAGACAGGGCAGTACTAAGAGACTGACACTGATGATCCATGACACCATGATCCACTGCTGCTGCTGATGACCCTAACACTGATGGTCCATGCTTCCACCTATTGGCTCATTAGCTAACTTTTAGCTGATGGTTTTCCATCATTTTCAGGCACAGGAAGAATAATGGCAGTTTCATTCACGTCATCATTGTGTGCCTTCAAGCTGTGCCCAATTTATGGTGACCTTAAGCTGAATGTATCATGGGGTTTTCTTGGCAAGATTTATTCAAAGGAGGTTTACTTTTGTTTTCCTCTGAGTTTGAGAGAATGAGATTTGCCCAAGGTTACCTAGTGGGTTTCCATGGCTAAGCGGGGATCTGAACCCTGGTCTCCAGAGTCATAGCTCAGTGCTCAAACCACTACACCATGCTGGCTCTCAGCATCATTCATAAAAAGCCTTGTGCATTTTGCACACCAAAAGGAAATAATACATAGTGGATTTTAGGGGCACCAAAACTGTTGATATTATACACAAATGCTTTTGTAACTGAAGCTATACTAAGATGCCTTTTTTGTATATGAAACACAAATATTTTTGTCTCCCAAAAATAAGAGCTAGCATCCTGTATTGCATTTATGGTTTCATAAGCTACAGTTACAGATCCATAAATGTTTTGAATTCACAGTATATTCACCATGATGACTCCGTTGCCATGATTGCAAATAACACCCCTCCAAACCCAGTTTAATAGCCAGCAGCCACCCCAAACAATGGAAGTCTGCTTTGCTGCATCAAAGGTGATGTTTCCAGTGACAGAGGAATTGTGTGTTATGGACCAGGGGCTCTTCTTCCACTCAATGCTGATTTCTGCCCTTGAACAGGAGATGGAAACTCTCCTGGGTTCCTTAATTAAACACTGTCACCACCCACTGGATTAAAAAAAAGCCCATCTTAGTAGCACAGTGGGATGCCACAGGGGAATCAACAATCCCTAAGCTTAGCAATCCCTTTCCTCCCCCCACCCTCTCTGGGAGAGAGGAATTCTATCTATGCATGCAGCTGACAAGCACATGGAAAAGGAGTTGGGCAGGGTTCTTTAAGGAAATGTTTATTGTAGGAATAGGCAATCTAATACAAAAGGTATCACTCTACATGAAGGCTCCTTCTTCCAGGCACAATTAGAAATTACAAGTTGCAGATCGTTACATCATAACAGCCAGACCTTTAAAAAGCACAGAACACCCTAACACGACTGAGGCCCTTTTCGCACGGCATTTGCCATGAGAAAGGGCCCCTGGAGCGCTGGGCGACTGTGAGGAGAGGTCCACATGATGCACGCACAACTGCACGATGATCCAGCGGCTGGCAGGTGCCGATTGTGCACTATTTTATTTTGGACTTTGAGCCGAAAATGGCATCGTTCTGGGGCCCTGCACACACTTGCTGTGCGTTTGGAGCTCCGAAGCTGTGACACTCATGCTTCCTGCCCCAGAGCAGCCTGAGAAAATCCCAGGCTGCACTGCAGAAGGAAGAGGAGGGGCTCTCGCGCTACCTGCTCGTGAGCAGGCAGCAGCTACGGAGCTGAAGCAACGGGGACGCAAGAGCCTCTCACAAGAGGCTGCTCGCATGATCCCCGCACCCCAGCTCCGCAAAAAGGTGAGTTGCGGAAAGGGCCTAACTAAACATCCTAGCATCCTAATATTGTTGATCAGCTGCTAAAATGATCTGTGGAGGCAAAGCCAGCAGGCGAGGCCTAGCCGGGCCAGCCTGTAATCGGTGATATGCTTGCCTCTGATTGATGCTCTCTTGCCTCGTGGTCTCCTGAGGATTTTTAAAACTTCTTCACCAAAGTATCTGGAAGATTCTCACCTTTCTCCTCCTGACTGGGCAACTATCTCTCATGACCTGTGATGTTTTGTGATGCTGACCCCCAATAAAATGTAACCTAAACCCAGCAGTTCTTTATTCCTCTGTTTGCCTGGAGGGAGAACTATCTCCCTTCAGCTCTGTTACCTGGATAATGGGAACCCCCGTTATCACATTGTGACAGGGGTCCTGCTTTGGATTGTTGCAGCCTTGCCGTCTGGTCGCAGCAGGGGGTCTGGAAATGTCATCCTGCTGCACCCCAATTGCCAGCAGAGCAGATCCCTATCAATTAGTGCAACTGCTGTCTGTTAAGACAAGTTGTGGGGCAGAGAGAGATCAGGTCAGGAGATGTTTCATTTGTAACTAAGTTGGTGATGTAGGATCCCAGCCACGATTTCCTGCCAACGTAATGAGCAAGTGGCCTCATAAAATAATAAAGAAATAAAATCCTCTGAAATTAATGCATTTTTTTGCTTATGAATCATAAGGTCATGTTTCATAGTAAAATGCTGAAAACATGTAAACCTATATCAAAGGAGTAAGTTTTATCGAACTCAACAGGGCTTACTTCTGGGTAGTTTAGTAAGACAGAGAAAATTATAAAGAGGAGAAAGATTTGAAGAAAGACTAAAAAAGGGAACCCAAATATTATAGTCACAGACACACTTTGCATACCACACTACGATATTTGTCGAGGGTGTTCAGAGCAGTAAGTCTTCTGAAGCCTCTAAAAATGCTTAAATTCATACATTTGACTTTTCTGTTGCAATTCCGAATATATAGGTATAATCCCTGTTGTAAATGGAGAGTAGGCTGTGACTATCTTTTAATATAGGAATACATATAACATATCTCCAGTTCTTCTCAGGAGAAAATACAGATCTGGGCCTCTGAAGATGTGGCCACAAATCCCTGTTATGCCAGAGACATTACTAAATGATCTACGTTTTTTTTTTTGTCTGAGAGCTCTTCTAGACATATCATTATGAACAATTTGATCCTCACAATTTACTGCTGTTTCTTGTTGCTTCCACCCTCTAAATGTATTTTAAGCCTCAGTAAAAATGTGGCCCATTTTGTTTCCCTATGAGCATCTTGCTTGTGATGTTAGCAGTTGCATACTGAAGTTCTTTTGTTCCTACTCCATTTACTTCCAAAAGTTTTCAACTTTATAGTTCTCAAGTGGTCTCCCTCCATTTGTACTGCAAATACTCCACGTCTGTTAATTGCTATTATTTTGGCTTCAACTTATAGGGATCCTATAAATGAAAACCCTCCAAGAGATTTATTAATAGTTCTGCTCAGGTATTGCATACTCAGGTCTATGGATTCCTTGAATCATTCAATCTATCCAACTGTAAGCTCTTTTCCTACTGCCTTCAATTTTATCAAGCATTATAATCTTTTCTAATGAACCATGCCATCTCACAATAGGTCCAAAGTACAGTGACCTCAGTTTAGTCATTTTGGCTTCTATGAAGAGTTCAGAGTTGATTTCCTCCAGTTCTTTTTTCTTTGTCTTTTCGGTGGTCTGTGGTATCTGCCGAACTCTCCTGTAGCACCACATTTCAAATAAGATGATTCTTTTCTTCTTAGCTTTCTTCACTGTCTAGCTTTCACAACTATATACAGAAATCCCTATCCATGGATTCTGTATCAATAGACAAATGGCTTGAAAACATTCTAATTAAAAAAAAATCCAAAAAGCAAACTTTGATTTTTCCCATTTTATATAAGGGAAGCTATTTTACTACACTATTGTACATAATGACACTTGAGCATCCATGAATTTTGGTATCCATGATCGGTCCTAGAACCAAACCTTAGTGGATACCAAAGGTCCACTGTACTATGGTATGGATTACTCTGATTTTGGTGTTTAAGGATATCTTTTTACACTTGAGGATCTTATCTAGTGCCTTCATAATTGCTTCTGAGTGTCTTCTGATTTCTTGACTACAGTTTCCATTTTGATTAATGGTTGAAACAAGGCATAGAAAATCTTTGACTATTTTAATGTCTTCATCATCAATCTTCCTGTTATGTGAATCATCTGTGGCCATCAGTGCCTCCTCACAATTTTAAAATTATTATTTTTTCTTTCAGGAAAATTACTGCTAACCCCCCATAAGCTCCTATGCTGTGTTTTCCTCTTGGAGGAAGATCATCTCTGATACACAAACACACACACACACACACTCCCTCTTATCTGATCATCAGTCTCCTCCAATGCCTCATTTCACATGGTGTGTGTCTGTGTTGTCTTGTTCTGAGAAAAAACAACAACAACAACCAGCAATGCTGTCATAGAATGTTATAGAAATAGTAATAATCACCTAGAGAATATCCTTTGCAAATACAACAAAAAAAGTATGAGATGGCATTTGGGGAGAAACAGAAGAAGACCATGGCCCTTTCCGCAACTCACCTTTTTGCAGAGCTGGGGTGTGGGGATTGCGTGAGCAGCCTCTAGTGAGAGGCTCTCGCATTCCGGTTCCTTCAGCTCTGCAGCTGCTGCCTGCTCACGCGAGAGCCCCTCCTCTTCCTTCTGCAGTGCAGTCTGGGATTATCCCAGGCTGTACTGGGGCAAGAAGACCGAGCGCCACAGCTCCAGAGCTCCGCACACACAGCAAGTGCGTATGGGCCCCCGAAGAGATGTGCAATCGTGCACCATTTTCAGCTCGCAGCCAAAAATAAAATAGTGCGCGATTGGTGCCTGCCAGGCCCTGGAGCGTCGCGTGATTGTGAGTGCATCATGTGGACTGCTCCTCGCAGTCATGTGACGCTCCAGGGGCCCTTTGGCATAGCAAATGCCATGCAAAAAGGGCCCACGTGAGGATTGCAAAGCCATCTGCAGGGAAAATGGGGATGAGCAAGTGGAAAGGACATACCCACATCTAAAGCTACAACTGATGCCAAAAGCAAGATACCACAAGTGAACTGAAACGTGCTGCATTTAAGAATCATACTAATTGATTGATACTTGAAAACAACACTTTCAAAATATTGTTTTGCATTGCATTGAATGTATTGTGTTGCATCTGTTCTATATAGTTTTTTCCCTTTCCCTCCCCTTTTTTTGGTCATTGCCTGAAATAGACAAACAAACCAATAAGAAGAAACCCACAGCTGGAATCTTACATTGGCTTACAGTCATCCCTCCATATTTGCTAGGGTTTGGGCCACGGGACCTCTGTGAAAGTGGAAAAACAGTGAATAACTCGAGGTCCTCCCAAACCATGTTTAACACAAAAAAACAGTATGATCAGCATATTCAACCCACCATGGATTCCTCTAAGGCATCGGGGTTCCTTCACAAGGCAGACATCGGTGGCTGGTGGGGCCTACTGCCACCTCCACTGCTGCCCCACACCATTTTTAATAAGGACTTACAAGCCTCGTTCACAGTTTCTCAGTCTCACGAGGCTTGCAGTCCCTATTAAAAATGGCACAGGGAGGTGACAGCAAATAATTCATGAATAATCAAATCCACAAAACTGAAGCCCGCAAATGTGGAGGGCTGACTGTATGCTTAATTAAGTACCTAACTAAGTAACTTCTTCTGACCCGCCCTCTCCAAACCTGATGGAAACATCAAGAGTTAAGTATGATGCAGGATTCCAGCCCACTTTTTTTTTTTTAAAGTCATGTTTCTGGAAGGAAAAAAAAGTCAGAAATTGAGGGGAATAAGCCTGAAAAATACTGTGATTTTTTTCCTGAGATTCAATTGATCTCTTGCTTGGATCTCACCACCAGTAAAGTGAAACCCATCAGTACAATAATACATTTGGTCTGAGCCTTGATTTAGTTTTTCCTTGGTAAGATGGAACTAGAGAGCCAGTGTAGTGTAATAGTTTGAGAGTTTTACTGTGACTCTGGAGATCAGGGTTCAGATCCCCACTTGGCCATGGAAACCCACTGAGTGACCTTGGGTGTGTCATACACACACAGCCCCAGAGAACCGCATGTTAGGTTCTCCTTAGGGTCTCCATAAGTCAGAAACAACTTGAAGGCACACAAGAAGAAGAATGGGGGGAGGGGGAGAGGAGGAATAATTAGTTTTTTACAAATGAACAGGAGAAAAAAGCCGCATTGAGCCTTAAGTCTTACTGTGCTATTATATATAACCAGAGAAAATGTAAGGAACATTATGGTCTCTTTCACAGTATGCAGTAGCTTCTACTGTTCTGTATCATAGGAAAAATGTTACATGTAAAGAGACAAAGAAATGGATTGTGACAAAGATGTGCAAATGATGAATAAAATACAGACTTGCATCCAGAAGATCACAGGTTTAAGCCCTTACATCTCCAGTTAGTAAGGATCCCCGCTGGCACAGCTAGGCCATACCTCTCCCTAAGGCTGAAGATAACACCTGTTGATTGATCACAAAGACCACAGGTACCTACTGCCACTCAGAATATACATTACTAAGTTAAGTGGCCCAGAAAACTCATTCACTATAGGAATATAAGGATGTTAGCTATCATTGTAAATATTGTTCGGCTACATCACTGTGGCTTTTCCTCAACATCAGCAGCTGCTTAGAAAAACATCTACAACCTCACTTTTCCCTGGAATGTTTGTTCTGGTACATGGTGACTTCCAGAAAGGACTATGTAGAAGGCATTACCTGAGCAGTTTACGGATCCTTCCTGTGAGGGTGGAAAAAGCCAGGCTCAGCTCAGTCAGCCGAGTCATCTGGCTCAGCTTGTCTCCAACTCTTGCCAGAGTGGCTTCATCCTCTGCTGTGAACCTTCTCACATCAAATGTCCTTGCCGGGAGCGTGAGAGAGGTCAGCTGAGGAAACTGAACATTATTCAACAGCACCAGCAAATGTTCCATTTCCATCCGAACATTGTGGATGACTTCAATTTTGCCCAGTGAAGAAGGCTCTGTAAGCTTTATGAGGTAGAAGAGCTTCCTGAGGGCCAGGTTGTCCGCTCTGAAAGCTGCGCAACGGATTTTCAGTGGGCAGTGGCACCTCATGAGCAAAGCCTGGACCACCAACTCATAGCTTCGCTCTGTAACAGAGATGTCCATAAAGACATCGATGGAGATCTCAAACACGGCTGGACTGAGCGGCAACCTGTGCATGTCAACAAGCAAATCATGGCAGATTTTTGACAGGAGCTCTGTCCTGGCCCACCGTCCCATTGTCTTCCTACAGTCACAGTGCTGAACTTCAACATCTTTTATGCCTGTTAAGTCCACCTTTTTTAGTCTTTTCGCATATGGAGATGAACAGTTCAATACATAGTCTCTCAGGCCAGTCAGGCAGCTGGCCAGACACACTGAGCAGGTTCTGTTGCTGATGTCTTCCTGGTGATCTGTCGTCTTCCCCAACAGCCTTCCGATATCAAGTTCCGGCAGTGGCCAGTTTTCTACAAGGTCATGAATCACTTCACCCTGCTCCTGTAAGTAACTCGCTTTAAAAAGGAGAGGGAAAATGTTGTGTGCAAGACTGCCCAGATTCTTCTGACAACCTGTGTATTGGTCACCAAGGCCTCAGCACTTATGAACCGCAGGGAGTGCATTGCTGCCTTCGGACTTTTTCTGTTCTTCAGAATCTATTCGGAGTCCTTCTTTCCCTGCCTTATCATTCTCTATTTTTAGCTGCAGCTGCTGTGACTGTGGGGAGAGGGAGAAGTCTGTTTGGGTTGGTAAAATGAGCGGTCACATGCTAACCTTAAGTTGCTATTTTGGTGTCAAGCGCTCACTTCATGCTTCTAATACATTCAATTTATGCAAAAGCTCACCTACATTACCTCTTGTGAATACAATTCTTTTTAACCAAAGGAACCTAATGGCATTAATTTATTTATTTCAAAATATACATAAACCCTTTTTTCTCCCAGACTCCCCATATCCATTGTACAAACCCAAGGTGGCTTCCAACTTATATTTTACAATATAGAAACAACATTAACTTCTTAGATCATAGAACCTGACAGCGAAAAGATTAATAACAGATGAGAACCAACAGTAGCACTAACACAGGTAAACTATATCTCTGTAAAAACCTATCTGAATATCTAAAAGCTTAATATTTTTTTTATCAGGGTCTAAAAAGGGGCTTCAGAAAAATGCATCCATAAAGATTCATTTGTTTGCTTCTACCTTCTCTTCAATAAGGATGAACCAGACTGTTGTAGTCATTTTTAGGATCCATTATTCTGGAGCAGGTCTTGAGAGCTTGAAAAAGTTAATCTTTTGGGCCATAGCTCTCAGAATCTACAAGACAGTCTATTACTATGCTGTCTGGGGATTCTGGGGATTGTAGTCCAAAATAATTTCCCCCAGTTTGACCCTTTTACCATCAGACTTTAAAATAATGTCATATGGGTAAGTACACAAGAAGATCGCTCATGGACCAGACCAAGCCCATCTAGTCCAGCAGTCCATTTCTGATAGTGACAGAAGAGCCACACACAGCTAGGAACTTCACCAAGTTGGCAAGAAAAGGCAGCAACCGTCTCTTCCCACTCTGCCCCCACTACAAACATTAACTCCTCCCCATGGGGCTGTTTACCATGTAAAGTCATATGGACTTTACTAGAAGGAGGAATGTCTGTGAGGAGGAGAGGAGGAGAGCATATTTTGGGATGGCAGGGATCTTTTATCTGTGACAGAGTTCAAGGAGTCTGGGTGGATGCAACTTGTGGAGAAGAGATTTCAAAAGCAGCGCCCACTGAAATGCCTCCTTTTCCTTAAATGCAGAAGAGCCCTTGTCCTTTTGCCCTGGGCTGCAGCAGATGAGGCACCCTTCTCCCCACTCCCCAGCCTGAATTGGGAAGCACACAGCATTCTTACCACTGAAGAAGTTTACTATTGGTGCACAGAAGAATAAAAGCAACACATCTTTGATTGTAGCCCTTTCTCCCCAGTGTTACTTCATGTCAACAGTTTACTGGGGTCACTAAGCCCCTGACTGCAGCAAGCCTACAAACCTTGCCACTTGTCCTTATTTTCTATGGCTGCAGATGGCCTCCTCCAGATTACACATATAGAAAGAAAGGCAATTTCTGCACTAGACTGTTGTAGTGCTACTGTTCCACTTTCAACATCCTATGAAATCCTGGGGTTTGCAGTTTAGGGCGGGGCCTCAGGTGGGTTGCCTCCCTAAACAGCAAACCCCAGGATTCCATAGGAAGTTGAAAGTGGAATAACAGCACTGTAACACTCTAGTGCAGAAATGGCCAAAGTCTGCCAAGAAACTAGTTCTGGCTTCCAGGAAGAGAAGTTGCTACTAAATTTATTTTCAGACATTTGTATACAAATAATGCATGTCATAAGCACTGAGAACAATGGCATGTTTGTTCATGTTGGGATTAGCCCTTTCTTTTGACTTCCATCCCATGTAGTGGCATTGGGTTCTCTTCTCTTAGCAACAGAGGGCAGGCAGAGATAAGAAGGCACTTCTCAGTAGACACCATGGACCAGGCTTGCGGTAGAGGGTGGGTGGAGTTAGAAATGACATCACCTGCATGGCTGCTGCTGATTGGAGGTTAGCCAGTAAGGCAGTTTCCTTGTGGGCTGTCTGACAAAGTCATAGTCAATACTCCTTTAAGGGGGGAACTTTTCATTTCTAGCAAGGTCTAATCAGTGAGTGCAGGACAGAGGGTTTCAACTGTAGTGGTGGAGCTTGGAGTGCATGGAGGGGGGACGGGTGGGGGCATGGCCACAGTGCATGAGGCGGAGCTACAGTGCATGGGACTGTGGCCATGGTGCATGGGGCGGGGCTATGGCACGAGGGGCAGGGCAACGGCACGTGGGGGTATGGCTATGAGCTGGGATGCCCCTCCAAAAATTACCGCCTGGGGTGAACTACCTCCATCCCTATGTGACTGGTCAACCATGCAGAGATGACCTCTCTTTTACACGGCTAAATGTTCCTGTAGGCTTTTTGAGCTACTGTGTCTGCTTCAAGATCCTACCTTGTGGTACCCCTTTCCAGATTTCTCCTCCATTCTGCACCTCCTTTTCTCATAAACATTCCTCAGTTTCCGATATCTCTTTTCCGTTCAAATCCTATAGACAAATATTGACACACTTCTCAATGTCATCTCTCCAATCTGGCTAACAGGCAGTCCTAGCTTCTAGTTTTGTCACTTACTTCTCAAGATCCTCTGCCTACCACCACATTCTGCTTTTCTTACCATTTCTTCTACATTACAGTTATCCTTCCACATTCACAGGTTTGACCTTTGTGAATTTGATTATTTGTGAGGTATGCACATGCTCCCCCATTCTCCTCCTCTCATTCCCTTTTATGCTGCTGGGTACAGAGAAGGAAGACAAATGACCAGACAAAAGGCAAGGGAATGGGGAAGCATGTGGGTGCATTTCTTTCTTCTCCCCTCCAGAGCTCTCCCTCCATTCATTTGCATCTGGTCCTGGTGTGCAAAAAGCAAGGGAATGTGGGGGAGAGCCCCAGAAGGGAACAGGAGGGGGATCACAGGGGGGAGTTATTTGTAATTTTTCCACTTTCACAAGGGTTCCATGCCCCAAACCCTCATGAAAGTGGAGGGGCCACTGTAGCCCTCAACCACTCCCCAGCTATCCTTAGCATCTGCACTCTGTAATCCCAGTTTAGTATACAGCACCTAAAATAAGAGATGGCTCCAATCCTGTTGGAAATCCAGCCATTCAAGCTACTTGCCTTGGTACTCTGATCTCAGACAAATGGATGTTGATTGCAGTCATTTTATCGTGATATACAGAGAGACAGTTTAACATACAGGTGGGCAGTTGAGGCTGTCTTGACGCTGTTGTTGTGCGCCTTCAAGTCATTTCTGACTTATAGTGACCCTAAGGTCACTATCATGGGATTTTCTTAGCACTATTTGTTCGGAGGGGGTTGTCTTTGCCACCTTTTGAGGCTGAGAAAATGTAACTTGCTCAAAGGTTTCCATGGCCAAGTTAAGATTTGAACCCTGGTTTCCCACTGTCCTAGTCCAAAGCTCAAATCACTGAACCACACTGGCTCTCCACTTTTTGACACAGATGACCATATTAACCCCCTATTACTGAAAAAAGAAGGGATGTAGATAACTCCGTAGTGTAGATACAGTTGAGTGTTTCTACACTATAGAGTTATGCCAGTTTGATATCAGTTTAACTGCCATTGTTCCATCCTATGGAACCTCAGAATATATAATTTGGTGATGTACTTGGAATTCTCTCCTAGAGAGCTCAAACTCACACTCTCCTGAAATTCTGTGCTAGAGCTCTCTAGCAGACATTTCCAAGTACCTTACCAAACTACAGATCCCAGGATTATATAGGAAGGAGTCATGATAGTTAAAATGGTATCAAGGTAGTTTCATACTCTTATTGCTTGTTATTTCCAAGTTCTGTGTTGGTTTCTGCTTCAGTCTCCTGATCTCATGGGGGATTGCTGAAACCAAAACATGGGTATGCACCAACTAGAAAGAACATTTGTTATTGTTGTGTGCCTTCATTTCATTTCTGACTTATGGCAACTCTAAGGCAATCCTATCACTGGAGTTTCTTGAAAGGTTTGTTCAGGGGGGTTGCCTTTGCCTTCCATTGAGGCTGAGAGAATATGACTTGCCCAAGGTTTCCATGGTCAAATGGGGATTCAGATCCTGGTTTCGAGTGTCCTAGTCCAACACCCTAACCACTATACTGTATTGGCTTGCTTCTCTTGATGTTACTGGACTAAAACTCCCATTATCCTTCACAACTGACTGTGCTGGCTGAAAGAGTAGCACTGTTAGCACACAGGGAGGCCCCACGTTGTTCACCCCTGAGATCTATCAGGAAAGACACTTGCTCATGGGAGTGACTCATGGATTAACATAATGGACAGCTGCCAGTGTGACTGAACATTTCTCTTGCACTTCTGAATCACAAGAGTGATTGATCCAGTCACACCCAAGGCAGAGGTGTGGCAGAATTATACCTTTAGTGATAGAAGGAGCCATGGCTGGAAAAGCAAGGCCTTCAGATCATTGTAGACAACCACACCTGTAAGCAAGCCCATCTGAATTCTAAATATTGTGGGGAAAGTATTGCTTTTGTATCCTGTTTGATGCTTATCTTGAGGCATGTGGCAGGCACTGTTAGATGCAGGCCTAAATTCTGTTTTAGTCCTGAGTAAAGTCGAGCTCTATTGAATTCATTGGTTATATCTCTGTGTTAACTCCCCATTCAACTTGAATAGGTCTACTCTAGCTGGGACTTACCAACAGGGTGCCAACCACAGAGCGCTAGACTTGGCATACATTTGTTTGGCCTGATGGGATTTATTTTTCCTAAGGTGTGGCTTCCTCATCTCTGTCTTCAGTCATAGGTTTGAAAATAAAGGGAGGGTCTGAAAGTTAAGGTAAAAAGAAAAATTAAAAAGGTTGCTGCTTGGTAGTCATACTTTTGATTGTTTCTGATAGATTTACTCAGTTTCCAACACTTTTTGTATGTGACAGTTCTTTTCATATTGTATCACATGAGCCACTTGCGGTCTTTTGATTCTGCAGACATTAGGAATCTAATTTGGAGTTAAATGTGCCAAATATCTTCTAATTTTGTGAGGAAGGCTGTATTCCACTCACCACCCAACCCTCCACCCACTTCCTGGCCACAACTTTTACACAACTTTTATCTAGCTGTACACATTTAAATATAATTGAATAAGAAGAGAAGTCTAACAACCAAGATCGACAAAAACTCTGTAAATAGTCAGTGAGAAGGAATGCAGTGCGTGATTAACCCTTAAGTAAACTGCTTGGTATGAAGGTACAGCAAACTGTGGACAAACTTTTGGTTACAGCTTGGCTACATACCTTTGGGTACATGATTCAGCATTTGCTCATCAGTAGAACCTCCTGAAGTTCAAAGTCATAATAAGCAGAGATCAATACTGGCAATCAGAGAAAACTGTAGGAAAGTTCATGAAAAAAGACGCATACTGTCAGAAGGAATGAGATAAAAGTTTGCAATATTTAAGTTCTTAATTTTCATATACACTTTAATTCATAACTGCACCTTCAGAGGGGATAAAACTGCGTGAACAAATTGTGCATAATCTGTGCGATTCGTACTCTTATGTATTCTACTTCATTTTGGGGCTCAGTTGCTCAACAGTGTTTCAGCTCTCCACAGTGTGTGGTGGTGGTGGTGATTTTTAAATTTAAAGATTTCATTCCAAGGTCATCGAACTCGAAGTGATGTGAGAAAATAAAAACATATCAAATCCATGGAATTAGAATATAATGGACTTCAACATTGTGTCAGTTTCAAATGGTCATTTAGCAACAAACCACTGCTTTAGGTTGATGTAGCACTGAAGATTGTGTTAACAATTCAGGGCTTTCTGAAAAAGGGACAAAATGGAAAACAGCTTTCTCTTCTATTATGAATTGTTTTTATGGACAAAATATTTTGAAGGATAGGAACTGTTCAGAATTTCTAAACTGGTAGTATTATAACACCATATTTTGTTTTTCAGTAATAGTGAAAAGGTAAGCATTATTTGAGAGTATTAATTCCAACTGGATTTCAAAGCAAAATGCTATTTATTTGTAACTGTAGATTTTGGCTCTGTATCAGATAGAAAGAACAGAGGATATGTTCATCAGCTTTGCAGTTCTCACCAAACAGAGAGGGGTAGCTAATACCTCAGCAGACAGATTCAGGATTCAAGATGACCTTAACAGATTGAAGAACTGAACCAGTATTAACAACATGAATTTCAGTAGGGCTTAATAGAGCATTCTACATTTAGGGAGAAAAGTTACATGCACAAATACAGGATGGATGATGCCTAGCTTGACAGCAACATGTGTGTGGTCTTAGTAGACCGCAGGCTAAACATGAGTCAATGGTTTGCTTTGGTCGGACCTCACCTGGAGTCCTGTATCTGAATCTGGGCACTAAAGTTTAAGAAAGATATTGACAAGCTGAGACTTGTCTAGAAAAGAGTGAGCAAAATGGTAAAGAAAACCAAGTCCTATGAAAAATGGTTGAGAAAGCTGGTTTCTAGCCTGGAGAAGACTGAAAGGTGGCATAGTAACTGAAGAGCTGGCATATGAAAGATGGATTGAGTTTGTTTTGTACTGCTTGAGAACATATGACCTCAACCAGTGGGTTCAAGTTCCAGAAAAAAGGATTCTGACAAAACATTGGGAAGAACTTTAGGATGGTAAGAGCTGTTCAACAAAGGAACAGACTATCCAGGAATGTGGTAGACTCTCCTTCATTGGAGATTTTTAAACAGAGATTGAATGACCATTTTTCAAGGATGCTACAGCTATGGAATCCTGCACTGACTGGAGATTGTACTAGATGGCTCTTGGAGTCCCTTCCATGATTCTACAAGGCATCTTTAGAGAAAGAACTAGTCTTTCCCTTCCAGACCATATGAGATTATTCCTCAGTATTATCTATATCTCTGGTCAGCTAACCAGTTATACTTAGTGAGTGATTCATTAAATTCCATGGGCAATATGCAGTAGTAATGCACACCCTTTGCTCAGGAAAAGAAAGGAGGAAGAACCATGGAGGTGGGGTGGGGGGAAGAAAGGAAAGGAAAAAGTGTATATGCAGTGATCTCGTCCTCTGCTGAACACACAGTTGGGGGAGAAAAAAAGATGGTTGAAAGAGAACAAAAGTGAGAAAGTGAACATGAGAAACGAAAGAGGTAGGCAGGGAGAGAGAGAAAGATAAAGGGTAAAAGGAAGTATTCAGAAAGAGAAACAAAGGAAGAAAGAAATGGCGGCTCTGCCCACTTTTTGGCTCCAGCTCTGCCTTCTCCCAGCATGTCACTCCCCATTGTTGAGGAACATAGCTCTTGACAGAATAAACCTTCTGATATAGTTAGGTACAAGAGCTACAGCACTGTTGTATGAGACACCAAAGAGATTTCAAACAGTACTCATTAAATACTTAGGTTTTCTGATGTTTGCCTTTGAATATATTCTTGATGCCTTTTTACTTTGCTTTCTTCCCTTCTATCCCATAGAATACCTTCCTCTATTTAGAATAAGCCAATATTCTACTACCCTTTCATAGTGAAAACACTCAAAGATCTCTCAAGAAAATAACTCCCCCAACCCACAGAACCTCTGCTTTCAGAGGTTCTGATTATAGAGCCCAGTCTAGCAAATCTTATTTATGACTAAGTTCTATTGATCAGTGGAATGGCGTTTAGTAATAACTAAGCTAAAGATCCATGGATTTCAATGGGAATTAGTCATTCACAGCGAACTTTTCCTCGACTGTGTCCAGATCTAGATCAAGAACAAGAGAGAAGAGCAAAATACTCTCACAGTCATAGGAGAGATACACAGGTCCTTCTGTCAGCCTAGCCCCTGGGACTAGAGTGGTATCAAACCCAATCAGCTCAATAGTGTTGGGCCTGGGTGGAAATTGAATCAGGCTTCCAGAGCAGCACACAGGAAGCAATCAAATTAAAGCAAATCTCCAGAGATCTGTTTTAATGAGGATGAACAGTGTTTGCTAGAAGCCCTTTGACTCAGCATAATTAGGGCCAGAGAAAGCTTTATTGTCATGCATGCTAAAATATCATAGTAATATTTTTTCTGACAGTTGTTAAAAAAAGTCTTCCCTCTTTCCACTCTTTTTAAAATCATAACCAGAGTTTCCTAGCAATGAATAATTAACTAATCTGACTGGATGGTCTGAGGGATTTTTTCCCCCAACCAGCACTTAGCGCAGAGGCATTGATTCATCAATAGTCCTAATTGTGGTGCGTGTCCAGCTAGAAAGATATTCACAGATAAATCATGAAAGAGAAGCATATTTGGTTATCTAAAGGCCCTTTCCACACGAGGAGAGGAATTCGCGTAGTGACGGTTCCGGCCGGTTTTTTCCCCGGGTTTTTTTGGTATCCGGTTAATGCGCGCTCTCTATCCATACGTCTTATGCTTTTTAGCTTAGCGCGGTTTCAGAGATCCACATGTTGCCGCCGGGACCACCCCTGCTATTAACAAAAACCCACCCACTATGGCTGTGATGGGTATTTCGATTTTAAAAAATGGTGCGTTGCGTAAAGAGTCCCCGAAAAGTGCGTACATGCGCATGCGCGCACGTACGTATGCAAGGTCCTCCCCCAACGCCTCCCGCCTTTCGCCGCCATCCCCCACCTCTGGCTAGTGCTTTGGGTTTGGGGCCGGTCGTTGTGCTTCCTGCTTCGCCAAATTTTTGGTTTGGGCCCGTGGCTTTGCGATGGAGGGCGAGGTTCTCGATGACCTGGTCAGGTTCCTGGGGCCCTTTGTTGCGGCCCTGGGTGTAGTGGTGGCCACCATGCAAGAACAATGGGCCAGAGATCGAGCGAGGAGGTCCAGGCTCCATCGCGACCATGAGGAGGAGGACGTTTTTTATCCCCCCCCTTCTGAGAGGACACTCGCGGCGTCTCCCACGCCCCAGAAGGTGGTGGGCCGGGGGGAAAAAGGTTGCCAGGACATGGTGGGCTGAGGAGGTGCTTGCTAAGGGGGGGACGACGACCAGTGGCTCTACCATTTTCGCATGACCAAAGCCCCCCTTTTTCCCAGATCACTGACCGTCTGCATCCCACACTTGAGAGGAAAGCCACAGAAATGGGGTCAACCCATATCTGTGGAGGAGAGAGTGGCGATTACCGTGTGGTGGTTGACAACGCCGCTTATATATCGCAAAACGGCGAACACCTTCGGCTTGGGGATCTCCACAGTCGCTGTGATTGTCATTGAGGTGTGTCTGGCAATAGAGCAGGTCCCCCTTTTCGTCCACCGTTTCCCTTGGAGACTATCGCAGAGTGAGTAAATCTACATCCATCCGCCCTCTCTTTTTTCCCTTTCCCCGGCACCCCGACGTCTCCCGGTGAGGGATCTCAGCCCAGACCGTTCCGGCCACCATCCGTGCACTGGCCACGCCACGCGCGCGGCCATCCGTGGCCCTCCGTCCCCCCTCTCCACCTCCACCCCCCCCCCCCCCCTCCCGCCCTCTCTCCCCTTCCGCCCTTTCCCCCGCCCCCCAACGTCTCCCGGTGACGCTATCTCAGCCCAGACTGGTCCCCCACTATCCCTGCACTGGCCATGAAGGGAGTAATTTTGTTTTTTGGTTGCCACCCATTGCAGGTCATGGATGGATTCCATCGCATGGGTTTTCCCCCAAATGCATCGGCGGGGTTTATGGTACACACATTCCTGTGCGGCCCCCAAAAAGGGAAAAGGGGGGAAGAGTTCGTAAACCGAAAAGAGCTCCTTCTCCATTCTCCTGCAGGGGATGGTGGACCATGAAGGACGGTTTTTGGATATTGTCCTTGGCTTTACAGGCAGAACACACGACGCATTTTTTTTCTCGACTCCCCCCGGTGGCACGCCATGGAGGCTGGAGGGGTATGTTCCTGGGCCCCCACCATCACCAAAATGGCGTTTCCATTGGTCCAGTCATCCTCGGAGATGCAGCGTACCCCCTGTCAAGGTGGTTGATGAAGCCATACGGAGGGGCCATGGACCCAAGAAAGTTGGCTTACAACAGGGTTTTCAACCGCTGTCGGAACGTGGTGGAGGGGGCCCTTTTGGGAAAAGGCCCTCAAGGCACGGTGGGGCTGCCTCTCAGCTCCCCTAACCGTGTCCCAGAAAGAACTACCTTCCTGTCATATCTGCTTGCGTGGTCCTCCACAACATCTGCGAGTCCAAGGGCCAATCCTGACCTGCCCCCCCCACCTCGGCATCTCCCACAAACACGGGATGACTTCCGACCCCACTCCTCCGCCAGGAGGCTCCGTAAAGGGGGAATCTGTCAGAAACGCCATCGCAAGCCTTATTGCCGAGGACAATGTCCAGTAGATTTGTGATTTTCTCCCTGGTTTGAAGTTGGAATTTTAAGGTTTTTTCCCCCTCCCTTCTGTGAATACTTTCCCCATTACAAATAAACTTTACTCTGGTTTTGTTGCTCAAATAACAGGGATTGCTTTTATTATTTCAAAAACACAAAAACGACATGAATGGCAAAAAATAGAAATTACTTCAAAGTAAAACAAGATATATGGAAACCCCCCTTTCATAGGAGAAATAGGAAACATTACTTTAAACAGTTAGATCGTGGATGTTGCTAACAAGTTAACGGGGCCAAATGGGCAGGTAGGGGGGGTAGGTGGTAGGTGGGCAGGTAGGTGGGGGGATGCATTTCTAAAGGGCTGTATCTGTGGCAGGGTCTTTTGCCCCTTTGGGGGGAAATGTCGTCTTGCCACCTGCTGCTGGGAGGAGGTCGATGGGCTTCCCCCCATCGCAAGGCTCTGGCCTGGTTCGGGTCAGTTTCTTCGGAAACCACACTGCCATCATTCCTGGGGAGGATTGCAGCATTTCTTGCATTCACTGCATCCGCGATTGCGGACATAACCCTGATACTTTCCCCCTAAGCGGGGGAGAGCAGCTCCCTGCGTTTTTTGTCGCTGGGGGGCTCTCATGCTGGAACTCCCTGGAACGCATTTCCCTTTTGAGCTCCTGCTGCTCCCATATGAGATCCATGGTAGCTATGGTAGCAGCGGGAAGGTTCTCCCCGTCCCGCTGCAGTGGTCCTAGGGCGCAAACATGCGTAGTCTGGCCCGGGGGGGAAGACAAGCCCGCGGCGGTAGTGCTGCGTGTCACTTCTGGTGTACCGTTGCTTGCCTCATCTAGGGAGAGTGAAAGCGAAACGGAAGTAGCATTGTGCTGGTTAATGGGATGTGATTTTTGCCGGGCAGCAGCAAAACCAATCACATCTCTCATCATCCCATGTAACATCACCTCTCGTGTAACATCTCACTGAGGAGTGACAGCCACAGCGAATACCTAACTTTAGGAAAAAATGTGTGCAGGGAGAAGGGAAGCAACAGGAACCGTGCATGCAAACAATAGTATGTCTAGTTTATTAATCATGCTCACTCGAGACACCAGGCTTGACTGTTGTTAAAAGGTTTAAGCAGGAAGGTTCCGGGACCTTCCGGCCAAACCCCTAGGTATGGTGACAAGGTGGGGGAGGGGGGTGGTGGTTAAAATCACCTGTACCAATGGTGCTGTCATTTTCCGCTTAGATGTCCCAAGATGAAGGGCCGGGTTGCTGGTGTCGTCCATGCCTGCATTGGGGGAAGGTTGCGAGGTGTGAAGAACAAGTCTGCTGAGAATGCATTCTGCATGGCTCCCAGCACCCCCCCCCCCCGGGCCCCTTCCCCCCCCCATTGACCTATGCACATTGATATCCAGCTGGAAGGGACCAGGCACATAGGGCGCGCCTTTTGCATGCTCCCACACCGTTAGCATCCCCAAAAACCCACAGGAATCAAGGATTTTAGACAACTTGGCCTTTTTGGGGGAGCAAAAGGGCTTGCTATTGAGTTAGTGAGTAAGTAGTGATGAGGAATAAAAGGTAGGTAGAAGGGCACATTGCAAAAGCATTCTGTCCGCTTCATAGCAGTCATGCCCAAGGGCTATTGCGACCCAGGGAGATAAAGTGAAGCTTATACGTTTGTTGACACACTAAAACCTGCCTTACCGGGGATTTTCCCCCGCATCAGAGGTATCCGGGGAATCCCCAAAAAGCTCCTGGCAAACGGGCACGCTCTGGAGCACAAAAAGGGAAACGAATGGGTGGAATTTACATGCATAGATGAGTTAGTGATACAAAACAAAAATAGGGTCCCCCCTTTTAACATTCCTACCTTCTGATCCCCGGCAGCCCCCTCCACTCCGTGATCCCCGTCCTCTGCAATCTGTAGGCTCGCGATGACCCTTGGGGGGGTGTGCACCCGCCACCACCAAGATTCGCGACAGCTCCTCGAAGTAAGAACAGGTAACCCGGGACGAGCCTGTCCTTTTGTTTGCAGCGACCGCATGAGGGAGTCCAGCCGCATCCGCTTAGTTTTTGTGCGGCATTTTGTTTCCCTTTTTTGTGCCCTCTTCTTTCCATTTCCCTGGCTATTTCTTCAAATATCTCGATTTTCCCGGGGTAACTTTCCTGAAGATCCACCTGGTACTTCTGTTCACCCCACACTTCAAGGAGATCCTTTACCTCGGAGTGGTGAAGGGACCCCCCGCCTTTTGCCCTGCTTCTCCTCGGGTTGACCTCTCCCTCTCCAGGGCTGGACACTTTTCCCCCTGGCTTGCATCTTGGGTCTCCATAGCCACCTTCAGCTAAAATCTTTCTCCGCAAAGTTTGGCTGACCACGAGGTTGCTAGTTCCAAGGAATGGCTTCCTCCTGGTCGCCCCAGCGCAGTTTCTTCCGGCGGCGACGCTTCGCACATGCGCAGCGGCCACCAGGGCATCGCGCGCGGGACCCCCACAGGAAGGCGGTGGAACTGCAGCCTTCCTGTGGGCTAGTCGGGGCGGAAGGTAGGAGAGGAGATTAGAGGAGCGTGCGGTTTATTGTTTTTATACTGTTATTTAGATAGATAGATAGATAGATAGATAGATAGATAGATAGATAGATAGATAAATAGGCAGATAGGCGGGGATAGATAGATAGATAGATAGATAGATAGATAGATAGATAGATAGGCAGATAGGCGGATAGGCGGGATAGATAGATAGATAGATAGATAGATAGATAGATAGATAGATAGATAGATAGATAGATAGGCAGGCAGATAGGCGGATAGATAGATAGATAGATAGATAGATAGATAGATAGATAGATAGATAGATAGATAGGGTAGAGATAGGAGTGTTAAATGATAAAAAGAGAGGGGGGGGAGAGAGAGAGAGAGAGAGAGAGAGAGAGATGGAGCGTGAGGGTGCCCTCCCGGGGCGATTTTGAAACAAGGGAGATGCTGGCTATGGTCGAGTGGTGCGGAGGGGTCAATGTACTCCTCCGTAGTACAAATGCCCCCAACAGGGAGTACTACGAGACCATAGCCAGGGGATTGTCACGGCAGGGGTTCCACCCACAGCCGCGCAGGTCAACTCGAAATTCAAGGCCATCAAGGCGGCATTCTACAACTGCATGGGGAAAGCTTCAATGGCCACCCACCCCATGCAGCCAAGCCTCCCTACTTCCGAACCATGCTGCGGCTGTGGAAGTCTGCCGGGGGGCCCCTCCTGGCGTGGCCGCAGAAGAGGACGTGAGTACCCTTGACAACCATCCCCCTCCCAATGAACAAGTGATGGTCAATCAAACGGTGGGGGTTCCTGGTTCACCCCATTATGTGAGCACACACTGACAGCAGCATGTGCCACTCCCCAGGTGCCAGCGCCGGGGCCACCAGGTGGAATGTTGATGTCGCCGGGACCCCAGAGAGGGAAGGCAAGTGTGATACCTCCGGTTCCCTTTTGAGATTCCCAGCCCTGTCCCTGCGTATGCCAACACGTGGGGAACTAGTGTGTTCTACGAGAGGTTGGCCCCCTTTTTTTGGGAAAGGTTGAGAGCTTTGCTTCTTCCTGTTTCTCCAGAGCCTGAAAAATCGTGCTGGGGGCACCCCCGGGCCCCGGGGGGGAAAGTGACGTTGGAGGTGCAGGGGAAGATATAGGTAAAACATGTGCAACAGCTTTGGCGTGAAAACTTTAATTTACAGCTAGGAAGTTGAAACTGTTTTCGGGGGAAATTTTTTTCCCGCTTTTTTCCATTTTAGCCACAGGTGCACAAGCAGAGAGCCCCGCTGGGGTTCCCCCCCCGGTCACGGCCGCCCGGGGATTGACATGCCAGGGGAAAAAAAGGAGCCAGCAGCTGACGGTACAGTAACCACCTATGTGGGAGAAAATGTGGAGATTAGATGCACAATTGCTGACAGGGATGTTGAAAAAGTTTCCCCTTTTTTTCGCAGCTGGCACGCTGTCCGCAGAAGAGGAGCGACAGGAACACTTTCCTGGAGCATCCTCCCCACACAGCTGGCAAGTATAAAAAAATCACTCCGCGGGAAAGGGGGCACACATGGAGGCCCACTCCAAGGAGTGCCTGGCTGCCAATGTCACCTTTTTTTTTCCAGGTCCATCCCCCCAGGACCCCGAGGTCCATCGCGGACTCCTTGATGCTGGGGATGACCACGCTGGGGAAAAGGGAAAAAAGCCGAGATGTGTAAGTTAGCAACACCCGGGGGGCCATGATGGAAGGTTGGCTACGGGGCTTTCACCAAGCGGGGTAGCACGGGGGCCCAATACCTACTTTCCCTCCCAAAGACGAGTCTGCACAGAGAAGCCTCCTGGAGGTGTCAGCCGCCCTGGAAAACTCGTATGCGGACATACGGAGGGAGCTGAGGGAGATAAAGAGCAGCTGAGGAGGGGCAACCTCCTATGATGTTTTGAACTGTTTCCTTTTTTTTTTTATGTTATGTTGGGGAAAATTTAGTTATTTAATAAAACATATTTTTCTAAGCTATCCTGTGACTTGTTTTCAATGGTTGCATGTAACCAGTTCACCCTTGGAAGCAGTCAGTTTCAACCCGGACCACCTGCCATAGCAAGGCAGGTGTGGAAAGCACTTGAAGATTGTGTGAACAGGCCCCAAATCCCATGCCAAACCTGGATGCTAAGCAGGGTGCGTTAGGAAATTTAAACCCGGAAAGGGAGTCCACCACTTGAAATCCATGGTTTGAAGGAGTGCCCATACAGCTTATGCCCTATACCTGCTAGTACTTGGAGCAACCCCCATCTTTTGACAGAGAAGCCAGGTGACCAGTTTGAGCTGCAGGTATTTTGGAGAACTGGATGGAGGTTTTTCGCCACGGAATGTTCCTTGTCTTATTTCCCCCCCGTCCGCCTCGAAGGACGGGCCACCGGGGATCCACCTGCGAGGAAATAGTGGGTTTTGGGGAGGCTGGTGTACACAAAGCAGATGGTCATCTTTCTGTCCAGCACCCCACTTAGCCCCCTCCTCCCCATCCTTCCGACCCGTCCCTTTTCCCTGGCCCCCACCAACCGCCCACCAATCAGGCTCTAGTTCTGTTGGAGCAAGGGAAAGTCAGTCGGGTCACGCTCTCTCGGCCTCAAGTGGCACCAACTGCAAATCAATCACGCCGTTCGGGGAGATAACTGGTCGGGCTGAATGCCTGGAATTGGGAGTCCCCCCAAAACTAGCCACCCCACCGCACTCATTTCGGTCCATTCTGCCCAAACAGGACATGGCCCCTGCCCCCCTTTTTCCCCCATGTTCTGGGCATTTCCGGGGGGAATAGGGTAGCCCCACGACGCTTTCTCAATGTGAAGGCGAGGCTTTCCGTGGTTTCCCCCCTTTCCCCCCCGGGTTACACATTCAGCGGTTTGTGGCGGGTTGCGAAATGACGGTCTTAGGGGAGACTTTCTAAAAATCCCCCCCCCCAATATGCCGCCGCGGGGAAACCAGGTGGCTGTGGGTCTTTCGCTTTTATCCGCGGTAGCAATGGGGGGGGGGGTTTAAAGAAATAATCCCAATTTGCAAAACCTGTCATTGATATCCCCCCCAGCGCTTTTTCAAAGTGAAGGCGCCATTACTCCGAGGCTTCCTGTGGGACCTCTTGGCGGCCACCATGCTGCCCTGTCCATTCAGCGCCCTCTTGGCAGGGCGCCGAAGGGTCCCCACCCACCCCCCCGCGGCCCCCCCCGCCCCCCGGCTCACACATGCAGCGGTTTGTGGTGGGTTGCGAAATGGCGGTGTCACTAGAGGCGACTTCCCAAGAAATTCCCCCCCCCCCTCCACCCCCATCCCCACCCCGGATAGCCCCCTTTTGCAGATAAGGCAATAAATCCACAGTCCCCCCGAAGCTCCAATATCCCCACGGAAACATCAAAAGGCCCAAATTTTTAAAATGGACTGTAAAGAAATAAATTTTAAATTTTGCGTACCTTTTCTTTTTCCTGCTGTTGGCTCTCGCTAGTGAGGATAAAATGGCGCCGTTCAGCTCTTTGTGGGGGGGGGCCAACCGCCGAAACTGTCCACGCCCACGGCCCCCCCCCCGTTCAATTTTCCCGGGGCGAATCAGCGCGAATCTGCGTTTTCCCCAAAGTGAGCAAGGACGTGATTGCGCAGATCAGGGGGAAAAAAAATTTTTTTTCCGGTTTTTAAAAAGCACGTGCAAGCACAGTTGGAGACGTTTCTGAGCGGATTGACGTGTGGAAAATGGGGAAAATTTAAAAACGACTCAGCGCATTTTTAAAGGGATGGAAGACCTCCGTCAGATATCGCGCTACACTGCGCTAAAACGTTTTATTACCCCCGTGTGGAAAGTAACAGTTGCCAGATCTGTTGCTCCAACACTACTGGGGAAAAAACAGCCATTCCTTGGCTTTGGGGCTGGAAGGAATCTGGTCCCAGAGTTGGAGGAACAAGGGCTTACAAGCAGTGTTCAAAAAGGCAGCTAAAATAGGAGCGTAGAGCTGGCCTCTGCTTGCAAAGTGTACAAAGGGTCCTCAGCCAGGGGGAAATTTCCCGATGTTGCTGGGGTTTCAACTCTCAGAACCCCTGATTATTGGCCATGCTGGTCAGGTCTTCTGGGAGTTGATGTCCAACAACCTCTGGACCCCCACTCTGTGGAGAATCATTAATACAGACAACCCATGATCTATAAACTCAATTTTTGCTTGCTTGAAACAGATCCAACAGGACAGATCCAATTGTCACATAGTTCAGGAAACCATGTATGGTTTGTCTTAAGAGTTTCACTCCTAAGCACAAATCTGCATAAAATTGTATTATGACAGTTCCAAAGAAGAAAGCTCACTATTTCACCTCCCCTCTGTGGGTAAAATATACTTCCACTGTTGAGAATGGAGAATCTATCTATCTTCTAAAAGGCTGCTTGACACCTGAATATTTCTAAATGTTTGTGAATGAAATACTGCTATTTCATATAAATCCCTTTGACTGGTTATAAATGTGTTCCCAATTCATTAGGTAGTGAGGCTTTAAAAATCAGTTAATTGAGTACATCAATAAAAACACTGGGGCCTAAAACATTTTTTTTAGAAATCTTTAGTGTTGGGAAACCTGTGAAACTGCATCAAAAGACATCAGCCTGTTTGTTTCTTTAGCCCATGATTGCTGGCAGCAGCCATCTTCTGGTCTCAGAACAATTCCTATTAACCTGCTACCTGACAAGAGGAGATACCAGAAGCTGAATGTTTGCATCCTGCCTGGAAAGCATGAGCCCTACTATTAACTGTATTCACCGGGACTGTATTTCAGGACCTAGGGCTGGTTCCAGATGGGAGCCACCCTGCCTTCTTCACAGAAATTTATGTGGTATGCAAACAACAGCTGCAATGTGTAATCTTCCACTTTTCTCCTAACACTTATTCTGTCTTTTATCTCAATCTGCCCTAGAAACACTGAAGCATAAAATTGGAATGGACATGAAGACCTTTTCTGGAGACCTTTTTAAAACTTATTTTTAGCTGTTTCTAAAAATGTATTTTTGTTATATAATTTTATATGTTTTAACATTTTAATTATTTATATGCTTTTAATGTTTTTTATCTGTTAGAAGCCGTCTTGAGAGAAAGATGGCATATAAATGTAACAAACAAACAAACAAACAAATGACTTCTAGATAGTGGTTCTTAACCTGGGATCTGGGGACCCCTGGGGGTTCACAAAAAGCACACGGGGTCCAGAAGCCCTGTTGCTGGACACCAACAGCAGGAGCAGCAACAGGGAAATTGTGGTGGGGGATGTAGGTGCTGAAATGACAGTCCTCCCTCCACCTTTGAGGTTTGACCTTCATGAATTTGAATATTCACAAGGTGCACATGTGCTTCTCCTCCCCCATTCCCCTCCTCTCATTCCCTTGTATTTTTCCATACATGGAGAAGGAAGGCAAGCACCCAGACAAAAGGCAAGGAAATGAGGGGGAGGCACCCACCCACCTTCCTTCTCCCCTCTAGACCCCCCTCCCATTCCTTTGCTTCTTGCTCTGGTGCACAAAAGGCAAGAGAATAGGAGGGGGACTGAGAGGGGGAGTTGTTTGCAGTTTTTCCACTTTCACAAGGGCTCTGCACTCTGAACCCTTGTGAAAGTGGAAAGGCCATTGCACTCCCTTGTTTGCAAATGAGGGGGCACTTTCAGCACTTGCACACGCCTGTCACCATGTCCCCTTTCATCAGGGACATGGTAGCAGGGGATGTGGACACTGAGAGTCAAGGCAGCAGGTGTGCACCCAGACCTATGACTCTGGAGAGTGGGGTTTGAATCCCCACTTGGCCATGGTAATCCACTGGGTAACCTCAGCATGTCACATTCTGTCACCCTCAGAGAAAGGCAAAGGCAACAACTCTTGCCAAGAAAACACCAATGACAGAGTCGCCATTAATCAGTTTTCAAAGGAGAGGAACACGATGGCTAAGAAGAACCTCCCCCTATCAGTGGCACTTTGTTGTTGTGCACCTTCAAGTTACTTCTACCTTATGGCAACCATAAAGTGAACCTATCAGAGGGTTTTTTGGCAAGATTTGTTCAGAGGGGATTTGCTTTTTCCTTCCTCTGAGGCTGAGAGAATGTGACTTGCCCAAGGTCACCCAGTGTCTGAATGGGGATTTGAATCCTAGACTCTATAAGCCTTAAATAAATAAATAAATTATAAATATTAAAATCTTGAGTTATGTCTTGGGGGTGCTTAGCCACAAATTATATTAACAGGGGGTCTCTGGTAAAGAAAAGATTAAGAACACTGTTCTAGATCATTTTTGGCCACATAAGAGAATGTCCTCCATACTCATGTACTGTGTAGCAAAAATAATAGAAACAACACTTATTTTTGTTGTTGTGTGCCTTCACATTGTTTCCAATTTATGAGGATCCTATTGAAGATTTTTCTTGGCAATATTTTTTCAGAGTGAGGCTGCCTTTGCCTTCCTCTGAAGCTGACAGAGTGTGACTTGGTCCTAGGTCACCTAGTAGGTTTCCATGGCTGAGCGGGGATTAGAACCATGGTCTCCCAGAGTCCTAGTCCAACTTGAAATAATTTGTATATATTATCTCAGTAATTAAGACTTTACATATTATTGAAAATGTTTGTTGGGAGCTTTGAAAAAGCCAGACTCTGGTCATGGGTGATTGTCCCACAATCCTTGTTTAATCTTCCATAATTTTTTTGTTTTATAAAGTTTCATTTCCCTCCCTCTTCCAGAAGGAACACAAAGCAACCCTTGATGGTCACCCTTGGACCAAAGAACAGAAGAGTAGCACTCTTTGACTTCTGCCATCAGCCAGAGAACCCCACGATCCACTGGCAGGGCACCTCCCAGGAAGAACATCAATGCAAGAGGGAAACTATCTTGGCCCATCTGCTGATCAGACATAAGAGCTCCAGGGAGCTTGCTTTCCACCTCCCAGTCAGAAAAGAAATTTTGAAACTGCAGAAGAGGTGGGAGGAGCATTTTGGACCCATCTGTTGACCTAAAAGCAAGAACTGCCAGCTACTACTGAAAGAGAGAATCACCATTAGTCTGTGAACCACCTGTCTTCCTGACCCAGACTAGGGCCATTTCCACACTACACTGTTCTAGTGCTATTATTCCACTTTCAGCATCCTGGGGTTTGTAGTTTACTGAGGCCAAAGAGCAATCTGGCTGAGAATTTCAAAGGCACCTCTCTAAACTGTAAACCCCAGGATTCCAGAGAATGTTGAAAGTGGAATAATTGCACTAGAACAGTGTAGAGCAGAAATGGCCAAGATTACCAACGCCCGCTTATAGCTTACCGCTTTGTTCTAGCCTTGGAGCTCTCTCTCCTTGACTTTTTCCCTCTACTCCCCTTCTGTTCCCTTAAGTCTCCTTTTAAGCCTAAGGGCAGGGTCCATCTTTATTTATTTTTTTAATGCGAGCCATTTGGCCAAGAGAATGACTGTTGGAAAAGTTGAATAAAATTGCAGCAAACAAATGCATCATTAAGAAATTGAGACCATATTCTCCAGCCTTAGAGATGTCCCTGAAGTCAGCATCTGGAGACTAAAGTGGAACATGTAGCAACATTTGTCTGTTGACCAATGACGAGCAGTAGCTTGGTCTTCCAGTACTTATACCATGCCAAGCCAACCAAAAGTCTCCACATGCCATCTGACATGCAGTCAGATGGGTCAGTGCTGTTCACTATTTCTGAACAGGGCCCTGAACCCAAAATGCACGCAGTCCTAGGTAACTCACCAAGCTAAGTCCTAGGCCATTTCCGCACGAGACTGTTATAGCGCAATGATTCCACTTTCAACCTCCTATGGAATACTGGGGTTTGCAGTTTTGGGAGGGGCTGGACGGCCCCTCCCAAAACTGCAAACCCCAGGATTCCAAAGGAGGTTGAAAGTGGAATCATTGCACTATAACAGTCTCGTGCGGAAATGGCCCCAGATTCAGTCTAAACGTTTCCTGGTGCAAGTCATAGACTCTTCTTCCCCGGGGAAGGAACTGGGTTGGTTGGTTTGTTTTTCTTTCTTAAAATTTCCTCTTCCACTAGTAGGAATTTACATGGAACAGTGCAAGTATTATTGTTAAATGCTTGCTGGGCTCTCAAAGGGACGGAAATGAGAACAATGAGGCAAAACAGAAGGCTGAAGTTCATACCACACAAAAATGCAACTGAAATTTGAAACAGTGCAACATTATTCACTGGCATGTTTCCATTGCTGAAGCAACTATGCTGTCTCATTGCTCTGTGTTGTGGCAGTTTTATGCTCTTGAGATGAATAAACCAGTATACCTTACTTTCATGGTATGTTGTAAGGATGAGCAATGCAATAATTACATAGCAGCATGGCTACACAGAAGTCTTGGGCAAGTTGCCTTCACTTTTCTCTCACCCTTTGAGAGTGAGGACAACACAACTGACATCATTGCTCTTTCTTGTCTCACTGGATGGATAATTAGATGTGATTGGTTCTGTTGCTCCATGCCATTGAGCTTCCAATGAAGGAGCATCTGCAATTGGTTTTATCAGATGTATGCTGAAAACAGCATGTGTTCCACCTTCAGTATCTAGAAACATTGACTGGCATCCTGTTAATGAGTTAGACTATTCTAAGTCCAACTTACGTGATTGTAACCCATATTTTTGTTTGTTGCAGAGGCTGGAATTCTGTACTGACCATGCAATGATGACCTCAAGCCCACCTTTTAAATGACACAGCCTCCCCAACATAGCTTTTCCATGTCATTCGGGAGTAAGGGAGAGCCATGGAAATGCATTCAGTATTTCCCTCTAACTTGATGTGCTGCAAGTACAGTCAGCCTTCCACATTTGCAGGTTTCATTTTTGCTGATTTGATTATTCACAGATTATTTGTTTTCACCTCTGCTGCCTCCCTAGGCCATTTTTAATAGGGACTGGAAGCCTCATGAGGCTGAGAAACTGTGAATCAGGCTTGTAAGTCCCTATTTAAAATGGTGTGGGGCAGCAGTGGAGGCAGCAGTAAGCCCCACCAACCAACCACCTCTGCCTGATACCTCAAAGGAATCCACGGTGAGTTGAATATGGTGATCATACTTTTTTTGTGTTAAATATGGTTTGGGAGGGCCTAGAGTTATTCATGTTTCTTTCACTTTCATGGGGGTCCTGTGCCTCTAACCCTAGAGAATGTGGAGGGATGACTGTATGTCATCCTGTAGGACCTTCCAAGGACCTTGTAGGTCCCTGAGGATGCCTGTTGCAGCACGTCCAACTACAGGGAAATAGCTGGACATCTTGCTCCTGATTCTCTTGCTCTCTAACAACACAGGCAGGCCATGTTGGGGGACCTGCGTCTCTCAAAAGATGGGGTTTGGGGATTCAAGCAGGGGTAGCAATGAGACAGTGCTATATGCCAGCTGCTCCCAAAACTGCAAACCCCAGGATTCCGTAGGATGTTGACAGTGGAATCATAGCACTATAACAGGCTAGTACGGAAGTGGCCATAGTCTCCTAATACAGGATCCTCCTAATCTAGGATTTCATCCACTCCTTTTTTTTTTCTACAACTCTCAGAGCCTCCCAGTCAGAGGTATATTGGCCTTGCTCTCTGGAGGATCCTGAGAACTGTAATCAAAAAAGAATACAGCCAAACGTAGGATTTTTTTTTATTATTATTTTTGGTGGGGCAGTGTTCATTATGGGATCATGATGCCAGAGCACTTAGCTCCATCAGATATCAGAATTACACTCAACTACTATAGAAATGCTAAGTTCCTTAAGACCTAGTTTAAAGAAATATCAGTATCTAATTCTGACTCTTGTGTATGCTTGGGTGAATCATTTTAGCCCTGTGAGTACCATTAACTGTTGCTATGGCTTGCTGCGTAATTAATAGAGCTAAATGAATTGCTCCAAAAGCTCAATTAGTCATTCTTCATTGAGAGATAATAACAAATGGTTCATGGGAACTTGACAGCAAGTTTAGTTATGGAACATAAAGGCCTAATGAGGCTGATTTGAGAACCAAAGGCAGTAATGGATTTATTTTACTTGGAGACAAACTTATGTGATTGTGAGTGGGGGAAAGACAATCACCATCACAGATTAAGGAGTTGTCACGTACACAGGAGACCCCAGCCCCTCCCGTCTGCTGACTCATGTCTATTACCACCTCACCGGAATCTGGCCATGTTTGGAAGGTCACTTGTGATTGGAAGAAACTTCATACTACCTGCCCCTCTGAAGATTTCCTTACATGGTCAGAAGTCTCTGGACCTTTACCCTCATATGGTCAGAAGTTTCTGGGCATTTACCTAATATGGGGTGGGTGGCTGCAATGGGTGTGTATAATGTTTACCTGAATACTGTGATTGGTGAAAAATGCTGCAGTGGGTGTACACTCTGATCACCTGGATCCCAGATTATAAAAGCTTGTCCCAGCCTTTTGTTCAGGGTTCCGAACCTCTATCGGCACCCTGTTATAACAGAATCTTTTTGTATTTTTGTATTCAATAAATCTGACCTCTAGCCTTTGAACCAAGAAACGCCTGGCCGATTTTCCTGTTTCTCAGAAAAAGCTGTCCTTCACCAGGGCAAGAAGCTGACATGATATTAAAGAGATTCAAGCTAGAAATGTACTTGGAGGAGAATCACATATCAATCAAGCAACTATCCTGAACTCTCAATGGACTCTCAATCCTTATTTAACAATTCATCCCTTCTTGTGACTTTTGCTCCTGCAACTTTATCACTCATATGTGACCACATTTGTGCAGGAACAAATGAGCAATGAGACAGAGCTATATGCCGGCTGCTCCCAAAACTGCAAACCCCAGGATTCCGTAGGATGTTGACAGTGGAATCATAGCACTATAACACCTGGCCCCTCCCTAAACTGCAAACCCCAGGATTCCATTGGATGTTGTAAGTGGAATAATACCACTATAACAGTCTATTTCGGAAATGTCCTCAGCCTTGTAGAAATGGCTTGTATGAACAGATGAAAAACACTGGACTTAAAGCATTTCTTGCTCAGATCTTTTAATTCTGCAACTTATTCCTAGTTTTAATTTTATAAACACATCCTATTTAGCATTTATTGAAGAGAGTTTTTCTTCTCTCCTCTGTCCTTGGTCAATCGCTGGCTTTATTGGGCCTCTGTTTCACACTGGGAAGACAGAAAGATGCTGGGAATGCCTTGTTAAGAAATCTCATATACATCTAGTCTGAAGTAATCCTCACTGAGTTCAATGTGTGCATCTGATTGCAAACTCAGGCCCAAATCCAGTATCTAGTTCCCACTAGCTTAAACCCATTTAATCAATTGTTGAATAGTAAGTCAACATTTATGCAAACCCCATTCATTCTGTTCATGTACACTGGTTGTGACTAACAACTAGATTTGGGCCACAGCATATTTAAACCTATGTGTCCTATGCACACGTTCCTGGAATCAACTCTCATTTGACTTAGTGGGGTTTACTTCTGAGAAGACATTGTTGCATGTGAATGGGCTTAAAAATAACTAAGCAGATACATAATTGTAGCTAATAGGGCTGTTACAAACAGTAAGGGAGCTAGGTACTTTTTAGCCCTCAGTAGTTAGAAATCTCCACCACACCACCAACGATGGAACAGGGTGACTCAAACCGTTCTGAAATGCCACCAAGACTCCTGCGTAAATGATTTCCTCAGGAATTGTCTGTCAAAAGTTTACTAAATGACCAATTTTTCTCTGTCTCTCTCTCTCTCTCTCTCCCCTCCCCTGGGCCTTTCTGCACTACACTTAAGTGGTATTATTCCACTTTCAACATCCAATGGAATCCTGGGATTTGCAGTTTAGGGAGAGGCATTTACAATTCTCAGCCAGGGGGCTCTTTGGCTTCAGTGAACTGTAAATCCCAAACACTATAACAGTGTAGTGTGGAAAGCTCCCCTCCTCTCTCTATCTGTCTGTGTGTGTGTGTGTATATATACATATATACATATATACATATACATATATATATATACACACATACGTGTGTGTGTGTGTGTGTGTGTATGTACATACATACATACAGAGAGAGAGATAGTAAGAGTCTCCATAATTAATGATGACTGAACAGATTGGCAAAGTAATTTTCCCTCCCTGCGACTCTGCCCTCAGGCATCATGGTAGCTGCCGTGATAGCCTGACTGCAATTGGAAAGCACAGCAAGAGACAGAACATCCTGTGCTCAGTGGCCCTAGGAAGCATCGGTGCTCTTTAGTTGTTTCATTGAGACAAAGGTGGGCTTACCTCCTGGAGAAGGAGCAGGAGGCAGAGGAGTTTACAGTAACAATTTTTTATTTTCTGTGATAGATAAAAATCTAAAGAAAGGCCACCACTGTAACTTAAAGTGATCTTAAAGCGAGTAACAGCCCCAGTGTATGTTCTTTTTTACTGTGATTTTTGTTTGCATATGCTCTGGAACTAATTTTGCTCGGTATTTTAGAGCTTTGCATAATTGATGGCTAAATCTGAGTAACAGAATCATAGCATTGGAAGAAATTCCAAGGGCCATCTAATTCAACCCCTGCCAGTGCAGTCATCCACAGCTAAGGACCCAGAGAGGTGACCATCCAACCTCTGATTAAAATCCTCCAATGAAGAAAAATCTACTGCCCTCCTTCCTTTTGTTGGATTGTTTACAGATTTTCTTTCATTGTTGGTTAGGATGTATGGAACCTCTTTTAAACAGGAGAAGGTAGCCCATCTTTTGCTGTTATTTGTCAAGTCCAGGAAGAGGCCCTCACACTTCCCAAAGCCGTGCTTCAAAATGAAGTATATATTTTCTATATTCTCGATTGTTTTTAATTTAGTTTTAAGAGTTATTTTAGAATGTCATGGGCATTTTCTTGATTCTTCAACCTTTGGCTGATTTAAGAGCATGAGAACAACCATGCTGGATTAAGCTGAGGTACTATCCAGTCCACCATTCTGTGTACACAATCAATTGTTTATGGGAAGCCCACTAACAGGACATGAGTGCAGTTATACCTTCCATCTTGGGCTCTCCAACAACTGATACGCAGAGGCATATGGCCTCTGATGTTGGTGACATATAGTCAACCTGCTGAGTTGCCTTTGATGGGCCCATCCTCTATGAATTTACCCAGTCTTGTTTTAAAGCCATCCAAACTGGCAGCTATATCTTTGTGGCAATGAATACTTTAACTACGCTTTGTGTACTTACCTTACCTGTCCTGAATCTCCCACCATTCAATTTCAGTGGATTACCCTAAATTCTAGGATTGTCAGAGATAGAAGACCATGTTTCTCTTTACTTGGCTTTTTCCTAAGCTAAACAGACCCAAATGTTCCAGTCTGTCTTCGTGGGTAAGTCCTTTAGACCAGTCTTTTAGTCATTTTGGTTGCTTTTCATGTATCTTTTCCATGTCTACAATATCCCCTTTAAGTCCAGAGAACAGAACTGTACACAGTATTTCAAATGTTATACCATAGATTTATGTAAGGGGACTATTACATTGGCAGTTTTATTACTGATGCCTTATGCTCAACTGGAATTTACCCTTTGTTTTAACAGAAGCCATACATACACTTCATCGATATGTTGGTCATGTTCCCGGATCCATTGGTCAGCTGCAGCCAATTCACATACCATCACTATATATTAAGGGAGGGGAGTTTGCCTCAGTATGTATTACTTCATACTTGTTTTCCCTGAATTTTCCATTTTTTAATGCCCATTCTCCCATTCAGAGGCATCCTTCTGGAACTCTACACAGTCTCTTTTGTTCTCACAACCCTTAACAATCAGCAAATGTGATCACTTCAGTATACGTACCTAATTTCATGTTTTGCATCTATATCTCAAGCTTGGTAGATACACAGGTTTTGCATTTTCTTCTGAGAGTATCCTGTCTGCAGTCTTGTATCTTCTAACATATCTCAACTGCTTTTGCTCCTCAAGTGGTGTGTCCAAGCAGTGCTTCTCAAACTATCTGATGTGGTAGAATGGCATTCCCCCTGCCCATCCCATGTGTCAAGGACCTATATCATTGTGACAGGCTCTTTATTCTCCCTCAGATTGGTGTGGCAGCTCCAATCCAATAAGGTGCCCTGTCAATATCACTTTGCCCTAACTCCACCCTTTTATCAAAATCTTTGTGTTAACAAGCCTAAAATTTTAAGTGTTCCTCAGAATCAAACTGTTTATTTAAGGCAGTGTGTTCTCTTCATTATAGTGACTTTAGATAACTCAGACTAACACTGTAGTTATAAAACAAACTGTAACATTTATTATAGTAACAGTAGAAATCAAGTATCTTGTTAGGGTTCAGTTACAGTACAGTGTTAATACGTTAACAGTTAGACTTCCGACAACTGATTTGGACAATCAATTCCTGCTTCAGACACAAATTTCTTGCGACTTCTCCTCAGCTCGTAATCATATGTAGGTCACCCTCTCTTTGGCTAGTTCTCTATCTGGCTAGTTCTCACTGAAGACTCAAAACACACACAGAAACTTTGCCTCATATTGAGTTCCTCTCATCCTTAAGCCCCCCCCCCACACCACTGTCATGGGCTTCATTCCTGAGGTGCTGTTCCTGTTGCCTAGGAATCAACCATCAAGTTGCATTCACATTCCAATTAGCTAACTTCCGAAACAACTTTGTCACATATTTCTACCATATTATGGTATTTGTATAGTCTTCTGGAAATTCACCATTTCCATTGGCCAGCACTGGCCTTGAACCTCACTTTGAACCTCACTTTGTGGCTAGAGGCCTTATCATTTTCATCCACTTAAAAGGACTTTGCATATTTCCCCCTTGTTTATATTTTATACTGACCCTGTTTTGTAATATTTATTATTTTGCCATTGCTTCGTGGTAGTCAGATTGCTACCTGCTTCAGTTGGTTAATTATGGCAACAACAACAACAATAACATAATGATGATCATTTATTGACAGTGATTTAGTGCAATATATTCTATATTTCATTATTTTGTAAGTAAGTAAAATTAATAATGACCTGCCAGTGTTGAGCCTTAAAAACCACAACACTATGGCTTGGGGCAATATTTGTTTGTGGACAAACTTCCTTCCACATGCATATATTTTCCGCCTTATAAAATATAGTTTGCAGTTATGCTATATTACAAATATTACGGCCTAAATTTGTTTGTTAGTCCCTGCTAGAATAGACCCACTGAAATGCGGTTAATTCAATGGTTCTACTCTAATTGAGACTTACAATTGAATTGAAGCTTTCATGGTTAAGATCCCAATGCACACAACAGAGAGAAACAAAAAAACCTAAGTCGATAGTAGCTTTTGTTTAGAACGGTTGTTGCAAACTTTGCATATGCCACAAGAGATCACAGTAGGCAAAATGTTAACAGACTTTAGTTAACATTCTAATTCGTACAACAGCTGGGCTTAAAATAGTCTCTCGTGTTCCCTAGAGCCTTGTTGCTCCAGACACCGACTCATAAGACATATAGATTCTTACTATCATTAGACCAATGACAATAACAACACAGGAACTACAGCTACCCTGCAACTGGCAGAATTAGGTCACTGCCTGCCTGCTTTTCTGAAATGGCAGGCTTCTCTCTTTTCTCTGCCTAAAGGTCACCAAAAATACAGTAGCAGCAGGAACTACTGCTTTAATACGATTGGTACTGCAACAGCCACTCAGTTAAGGCAGCATTAGCTTGCATCTGCGTGCAATCTGCAGGACCTCTGCAATTCTGGAGCCTATGTGTTTATCACAGAATCTAATCTTTCACTAGATGACAGCACTGAGGGAGGCCAAAATCAGCGCTTGGAGATGTGCCAAATCCAAATCCATTTAGGCATGTCAGATTGATATCTATGAGAGGGTATGTAGGGTAACTGCCTTTCAGGATGCATTTATGTCCTGGGAACACTCCTGGGGTTTGGAAACAATGTGGAATCAGAAATCTATATTTACACACAGCTCTGTCCTTATCTGTCAGATGGTTTATATTATTAACCCCTAGCTAGGCACAGGGTATTTAAAAACATTAAAATGTTGCCATTTTTATTTCTATTCTTAATATCCTGAGTATTTCACAGAATTTTAAAACACTTCACATGATCTGGTTAATCCTTGCAAAAGCCTCATAGGATAGGCTGGTATATTTATCTCCAAATTAGGGGCTACAAAAGTAGCTAAAGCCAGCTAATGAATTTGTAGCTTATTTGATCTGAAAACCTCTCAGTTCACAGCCTTCAGCCACTGGTCTATTGTTTCCTGAACTACTGAGATGCAGTGCACATCCTTTTTCCAAATGAAATGAGCACACTGAAGTGGGAAGTAAGAACAGGAGTAAGCCTATACCAGTAAGGTTACAAATCACATTAGTGGGTAGCCAGTAGCTCTTAAAAATCACCAGCTAGTTCTAGTAGCAGTTTTAGAGGAACTCACCATCAGGTCTGTTGAGAGTGATTTGGGGATGTGGTTAATTTGTTTTTCAAGTGCTGTTTGCCAGCAGCAGATCAGTGTGATTGTGGGGGTGGGAGGTCACTGGTGGGTCATGGCAGGATTGCCAGTCTATGAACCTTTGGTTTGGGGTGTGGGATCTGGGCTGAGTAGAAAAGAGCCCCACAGCTGTGCACAAAGGGAAGATTCTAGAGAAGGGGATCTTCTTCTGCTCCCCTCCGGACTTCTGGTGGGTCAGAAAAGGTCTCTGAAGACTAGAGGACCTCCGAGTGGTTGTACCTGTAGCATTCCTAGTAGCAGAGAAGATAGGCGGGATAGGGCGCAAAATCATCTGGAACACAGTCGGGGGCCCCTTTTGGGTTGCTCCACCCTCAGACTTTATAACAGTTCCCCCACCCACACCCATCAGCCCTGCTGAACATTAGTGCCAATAGCAAGGAATCAGGTTATACAGAAGGCTATCATTTATTCACTTAGAGTGACCCCATAATATTCCCTTTACAATATATTTAAAAATACATATTTTTTGGAAAATACTTTGGGTCGCTCAAGCACTCTAGGCACAGTAATCGGATGGTATTTATTGTGTTGCCTCAGAGCACAGATTCCATCTAATTAAACTGAAGCCACTGGTGGGTCTTTGTTAGAGAGGAATGCTTTCCTCCTTGCCCCAAGTGGTATCTTTAATTGGGTTTTGGTGTTTTGTAGCCTTCCAACACACCTCTAGGAAATGAGAGCAATCAAAGAGCACCATAAAACATCCAATGAGCTGCTAAGACTTAGGTGCTGGTGTGTTTCCGCCCCTCCCTGGGGCAACCTTTTGGTAGCCAGAGCACAGCTGCCTCACAGCTGCCTAAGAAAGAAATCCCCCACCCTTGTGCAGACAGCGCTTTGTGTCTGCTGGGCTGTGTGATGAACAGACCCAGGCGTGAAGGAGGAAATCATACGCCCATGTGTGGGTCAGCTGATGCTTTCTCTACCCCAAGCCAAACAAATCAGTAGGGTTGCTGACTTGGTCCCAGGGTCCAGTTCCTCAGCAGCAGGTGAATTTGCAGCTGTCAACAGCTGATAAGCAGAACACGAAAATGTTACCACAGAAATGTAACAACAAATATTTTGTTATTAACTTAACTCAAGATTACACCCCCCCCACTAAGAATGACCAGAGGTATCCCTCAAACAATAAAGGGGCATTTTGCAATAATGCGGAAAGGTTACTCATTATGGTAGGGGTGGGAATTGTGCAGCCCTCCAGACATTGTAAGATTGCAGCTCCCATCATTCCTCACCATTTGTTATACTGGCTAGGGTTGCTGAGATCTGCAGTCCAACAACATCTGAAGGGAAACATGAATCCCAATCCTCCTGTAAATCCTGTATATGAGGTGAAACAATATGATTATCTCCACATTGCCACTGTGGATATGTGGATAATGGGCTCTGCTTGTACTAGTCTAAAGTCACCAGGCTATCACTGATGAGATGATATTTGAATCAGTGGCTCCTTAGTTCATATACTTAGTCATTACACTATGCCAGTTATTACATGATGGTGCAGTCTCTCTTTCTCTCTCTCACCTGCTCCCAAACATGGAGGCAGTCTTAATGCAGGAAAAATACCAGATTTGTGCAATAAAAACTCCTGAATTCCATGCTAATGAAGTTGGCTGCGAATGGCACAGTTAAACATACGTCAGTTAACAGAGCCTCCTTTTTACAAAGCACTTTACATCCCTTCCCAGCCCTCACCCTTTTCTTCTTCATCCCCTGTTTAATCATAAGTTTTTTGTTTTGTTTTTTTAAAACAGCATTAGCACTGAGATGATGGTGAAGGAGAGCTGGAGGAGCATTTCTGGTGTTAGATTGCAGCAGTGTGTCTGCAGTGGATGGTGCAATAAAGCTGGAAGAGAGCAGGAAAGGACTTGGGAAAGAGCAGGATCCTAGTCTAACCAATCATGTAGCTGTGTATGCCTGCCTACAACTGGCAAGATAAACAATAGATGCCTGGAAATTCTCTCACTGAGCTTGCATGAACACTGAAAGAGAGAGAGAGAGAAAAGGGAAAGCAAATTAGCCTGCCTCACCAGCTACTCCCCCAGCATGTTTTTTAAAGAAGTGCAGGTATAAACAAATAGCCATCAACATGGAAAGCATAATAAAAGTACATGTTTATCTGTGTATGTGCCTTTAAGTCACCTGTCAACCTAAGGGGACCCCATTAATTTCACTGGGTTTTCTTAGGCAAGAATTATTCGGAGGTGGTTTTGCCAGTTCCTTCCTCTGAAAAATAGCCTACAACACCAAGCGGTCATTGGCGGTCATCCATCCAAAGTGCTGAAAAAAAATGACCTTGCTTGATTCTAGGATAAGATGGGATTTGGTGCCTTAAGGGTATTAAAAGAAAACATCACCATTTTGAAAGAAGCCTTAGAGTCATTTCTAGAAGGATCAAAATAAACATTATTACGCAAAGCGTACCTTAACTAATTGTTTCATTTCACATGTGTATGTTGTTCATTTTTGAATAAAAAGCTTGCTGAAACATGTAGAAGTGCTCTTCTTCTTTGCGATGCAGCAACCTATCCTTATTTTTTCTATTATTTCCTCCTTTTGCATCAAATTTTCTGTTAAAAAAGATAATAGCCTAGGAACACATCTACATTTTTATCTGAGGCATAGCTATAGATGTTATCATCCTATCATCCCATATACTCACTTCAGAAAAAAAGTCTCCTGACCTGTGGTTTTATAACAACTCTGGGAAGAGCAAGACAAATGTTTAGCACAATCCAAGATTCTCTCCCCATTCACACAGGATGAGAGCAAGTCTCTACAGGTTTGGCAGGGCCCTAAGAGACCAAAGTATCTGCTCTGTAAAATGTCCCAGGGGTTCTGTGGCAGATGGTCAGAGTTTCTGAGCAAGTGGATGAATGGTTGTGGAACACATTTGAATCTAGAATGATTGGAAAAGACTGCATTGCTACAACACATTCATGGATCCTATTGTAACAACAGTGTTTCATCCTTCGTGGTTGTATTCTTAAGAGAAACAGCATCAGAAGGATGTGTGCTAATCAGTTGTATTGCTGTACTGAGATTCAGCGGAGTGGTAAGAGGAAAACATTTGATGCAAGCATGTTAGGCCTATCTGATGCTTAAATGTGCTAAAGGGGGCCGAGAATGTGTTTCATACTTAAGGAAGCAAATGAAATCCTTTTTAAAAGGCCAGGTTCCTGTGCAGAACAAATAAATGCTATCCTCTCCAGGCAGTATTTTATTTAATTCTTCTTCTACAAGGTCACTGTTAAAAATTCCATGGAATCCTGACTTACCATGTCATACCCTCCAACTGCTCTGATTTGTCAGAGACAGTCCTCTCTCTTCGCAGAACTTCAGCTGCTTTTAAAATGCCCCAGTTTCTTCTCCTCTGATGTCCTCCTTCGATTGCTGCAGGCGGAATTTAAAGTATAAAAGCCCTCAAAGTTTGCCCTCAATTAGCTCAGCAGAAGAGAGAGAGGGTGAGGGGGCAGAGTCTTGCCCTTCTCAGTGGGCTCAGGCAAAAACAAATTGCTGCAGCCTCTGCTGGAGTGGGTGCTCTTCCTCATTAATAACTTTTGTTGTCTCAATCACACTCTGATATTGCTTGGTCACATGTGTCCCCAAATTCTCACCTCTGAAATATTTGAGGATAGCCATGTGTATGTGAACTGATCAGCTCCTGAGTTCATAGGGAAAGCAACAATATTCCTTACCATGCTAGGCCTGACTGGATTGGCCCTTTGCTTACCTTTATTCCTAGCTCCTCATCTGTTTTTGATAGAGCAGTGCCGAAAACCAAACAGATGCATTTTCTCTTGTATAAGTTGTTGTAATCATTATGCTAATTCACAATCCCCAAGACTGCTTTCAACAGACCAGTTTGGCACACACCCATCTTTGGTTTCAGCACTCCCCCATGGGATCAGGAGAATGAAGCAGATGCCAACACAGAGCTTGGAAATAACAAGCAACAAGTGTGTGAGAGTACTTTGATAACTCTTTAACTATGATGACTCCCTTCTCTATAATCCTTTGGTGAAGCTACTTGGAAATCTCTGCCTCTAATGCAAAGCTCTAATGCAAAACTTCAGCATTTGAGCTGTCTAAAGACAGAATTCCAAGTACATCACCAAACTATACATCCCGGGATTCCTTAGGATGGAACAATGACAGTTAATCTGATATCAGTCTGATATAACTATAGTGTAGGCACATTTGATTGTATCTGTACTACAGAGTTACTTAAGGACTCTGCGGATCAGAGTTCAAATCCCTGTGCAGCCATGGAAACCCACTGGATGACCTCAGGCAAGTTACACTCTCTCAGGCTCAAAGGGAGGCAAAGGCAACTCACCCTTTGAACAAATAGTGGCAAAAAACAAAACAAAAAAAACAACTGTGATAGGTTTGCCTTAGGGTCACCATATGTCAGAAATGACTTGAAGGAACAAACAACAAGCATCAGAAGTAGCATAAGGATTGGGAATGACATTATTTTGGGGTGTGTACAATGAGTAACATTTCCTAATGACTTGGATTTACTTCTTAATGGTACTGTTAGAAGCATTTTAGCAGAATTTTAAAACTTTTGTACATTTTTTTGATTGTAAATTCTGATTCCCCCTTCCCCTGCAAAAAAAGTAGCCAAAAGAAAAAGGAATGACAGAATGGCCATTTCCGCGCTACAGTCTTATAGCACGATGATTCCACTTTCAACCTCCTATGGAATCCTGGGGTTTGCAGGCTGGCCCCTCCTGAACCTGCAAACCCCAGGATTCCACAGGAGGTTGAAAGTGGAATCATCACGCTATAAGACTATAGTGCGGAAATGGCCAATGTGTAATACCACAAATTTCTTTTTAAATTCCAACCTGATATAGTAATTGTAGCAAATTCTGAGGTGTATTGCAAGAAGTTATATATTAATTCCTTTTTAAATGTAACTGTCCAAGGTCTGACTGAAGGCTTTTCTAGCTAAAAAAGTTCTTATTTTCCAGGAAACACCATCAAAGGAGGAGTCCAGCAAGTCTCTCTAGGTGGGGAGCTTCAGAGCCATCAAGAAGGTCTTCTCTCAAGTTCCACTGCCAGCAGCCTCCTCTGGAAGGAGGTGGTCCTTCTTGCCCCAGGCCACTCAATTCCATAACTAGCACTTTGAATTAAGCCTCGAAACATAAAGCTGCTAACAGTTCCCTTTCAAGAGAGTCATATTTAACAACTCTGGAAAGACATATCCCCTCTAAAACCTCAAACATTTTACTGAGGCGTTGCTTGTGCTGTGCTATTTTTGAGTACATCATGTACAGCAAAAGAATGAAGTCAGAGATGTACTGTCCACTCTGGGCTAAATACAAAAATAAATAAATAAATAAATAAATTTCCAGTGCTATAATCACTTTGTCATAATTTCAACCCCTTGTCACTGGTCCTGTTCAAAGGACTTGATTCTACACTTGATCTTAGCCAAAAGGCCGAAAAGCAATCAAAGGACTTATTAATGTTCACAACCTTTAAAATATATTCAAGCAAAATCATTAGGTAGCCTTTGCATGTTTACCCCAAAGTAAGTCCCACTGGATTCAAGGAAGCTTATTTTTAGGTATATTCATTTCCTTCCTTAAACCCACTTGAGTAATTATCTCTGTACTCTTGGTCATACACTTCTGGTTTCCTGGTTTCTTTTCCTCTTCTTCCTTCCTTCTTTGCCTGTATTCCCTCCTTCTCTCCACCTCTTTCCATTATTTTTTTCCATACCAGCTTCTTTGAACTTTTTGTTTCCACAGATTGCCTGGCTGTACAGTAACTTAACAAAATATAAAACCATGCAATAAAAAGATGCTTGAATATGTGTTTGTGGGTATGGGTGTGTGAAAGTCATCATTCTTTTCATCTGTCACACAATGATTCAAATCCTCTGACAAGCCACCATCCTCCTGCCTGCAAACTATGGCCATGGAGTGTCCACTGGAGAGCAGCGAATGGCTGAGAAGCCTCTGTCTGTGTGACTATAACCAGATGAACAACAATGAAGGCAGGACTCCTCCAGGGCTCTCTGGAGGTCACGCAGTCAGATGCTTCTCAGCCATTCTCCACTCTCCACTGGCCACTATACAGCTATGGAAGGGTGCAAGAGAATGGTAAGTTCTGCAGGTGAGTGGGGAGGAAGGATTTTGTAGTTTTGCGATGGCAGAACTGTATGTTATGTCTCCTGATGCAGAATCCTGGCCCTTGGCTACAAAAGTAAAAGGGATTAAGAGAGATTTCATATTGCATCAGAGCTCATCTGCATTCTCTGATAAGAACTTTTAAAATAGTTTAATGATATAAGATATTACAATTTTCAACTAACCTGGGGACTGATGAGCCATCCATAGACAAATGCTTTTCATTCTCATCACTTTCAGTGAGAGAAAATTAAGACTGTCCTTAACTCTCCTATCAGGATCAGTGGGATAGAAACTGCTTAGGATTGGTGAATCATACCCTTGCATTTTTCAAATACATATTGACAAGCCCAGGAAGTTTCCAAGAACTATTTAGTCACAATGAAGAGTTATTGGCATTTTTAAAAAAGAGGGTAAAGGGAGGTTAACAGTAAGTGTTACAGCAAACATTCACTTATAGCCCTTGCCATAAAGGTAATTAACAACATCATCTTACAATAAATCAAGTTTTAAAACCATGAGTCTAAGTGTGATCTTTCTAAGCTATCTCTGTGATCCATCATGAGCTCCTGGCAGAGTACAAATGACCTTTCAACATGAAATGAGGCAATTGAGATGACTATATGACAGGAACAGAGGAAACGGAACCTGAGGCAGAAAATTGCTCTCACCGTATTAGTAACACATCTAATTTTGAGCACATCCTGGTGGATTCTGGCACGAATTTGTACAGAGAAGCATACACAGGGAAAGAACACTGAAGATCTGCTCCACTCCAGTTGCTGAGGGAATATGTCCTAGACCCAAGCTGTGGATGTTTAATGGGCCCCCAGGTCTGTTATGACGGGCCTGGCCTGGAGATAGAGGCATGGCTCTTTTACGGCCCCCAGGCTCTGCTGTGGCAGTCGGTATTTCCCTGTCTGTTACCTAGGCAACGGGGCCCGGTTTTAGTCTCGCCACTCTTCCTTCTGCCTAGTTAATGGCTTTTCAATCAATTTAAGAATCTACAAATATGTTGGAGGGAACTGGTCACATTTCTCCACTTACTGCACTTCCACACCAATGTAATGGAAGCCTCTTAAATGTTTCCTTCTGCTCTTTGCATAGAAAATAGAAACTCTTAAACAAAGAACAGAAACCAGGACTGGCTGCCTGGGAAAGACTTTTGGGTTGACAGGGGTCATTTCCACATTAGACTATTATTCCACTTTCAACATCCTACGGAATCCTGGGGTTTGCAGTTTGAGGCCCCTCCCTAAACTGCTAACCCCAGTATTCCAAAGGATGTGGAAAGTGGAATAATAGCACTATAACAGGCTAGTGTGGAAATGCCCAGGAAGTAGCTTGACACCATCTCTCTGAAAGGATTGATTAAAGGGGAGCATTTTCTTTCTTGGGAGATTCAAGGGGTGTTCACAAATTACACTACATATGTGTTTACACTCTAGGTATTGTTACCCTGATTTCTGGGGGTCCCATGAGGGACACCTAAGTGCGCTCCAAGTATTACAAAGTTGGGAATTAGCAAAGAGCACAAGCTAGCACTACGGGAGGCAGGGCAACGTAGCGAGATCTTTTACCCAACGTCTACGGGGTCAGGCCAAGTCAAGGATCAAACAGAAGTAATTAATAATAATCGTTTTATTGATGTACAGTCAAACACATGTATGCAACACATTCGCACAGAGAACTATTGAAATAAAGGTAAGAGTTGGATAGAGGGATTTTAAGAGGAGGTTTTGTATGGGAAATACTACACCTGTCCTGAAGCCCAGGTAGTCTGAAGAGAAAGTTCGTGGAAAGTGAGGATTCTCAGCACGAGGAGCTGAGGGGAAGGCTGGCCGGATGCAGTGACAGCAAGGTGGGATGGACGCCAAGAGCGATCTGAGGAAGTGCTCAAAGTCAGGGGGTCTTTTAGGGGAAAATGTGGCCGCAGGCTAGGATAACAGGCTAGGATAACAATGAGTTTTGGGCTGGAGACAAAGCCTCCGAAAGGTCAGTGTTTACATGACTGAGTTATGACAGAGTTGTCAATAGAGTAGCCAGTATGCAAACGTGGAGTGCTTGACGATTGAGTATTCGGCTCGTCAAGCTGCCTGCTCGAGGCAGGGAGTCCTTTGTAAGTAGTGTGCATACATAATGTGGTACTTGCCTTGAAGTCTCCTAAAGCGGCAGTCTGGCTATTTCTGCCCTGCTTGTATTAGTTTGGAATATTTCAGCGATTTGCGGCTGTGCTTGTATGCGTGCTTGTTCGGGGGCCTCGCAAGCACATGGAGAGGAATAGGTAAAGAAGGCCAACTTATTGATATCAAATGATATCTGGTATCCCACAAGTCTGGGCTAGAAAACTGTGGTAACAGTAGCACTCATTTTGATGATTGTCAGACTCTTTGTACCTGTGTTCATTCCTGATTTGTTTCTGGGTACAAGAATCCTGAATAGAAATCAAGTGTTAGCTCAAGCACTTCTTTCACTATCTGTGGCCAGGTGTAAGGATCTCATGTACACTTTCTTTCTTCCCTCTTTAACATATGCCCAGGTTTGTTTCATACAGTGTTGAAGTTGATTTTAAATAATCCAGGACCCCAGGATTCAAACAGTTAGGTATCCTAACCCCATAAGGCAAAGAGTTCTTACAGAACTCCTTGGGACATCTCTAGGCTGAGGCCCCCCAGGTCTACTGCTCAGAAAACATTATGAGCAATCATCTTGACTTCTTCTCTTGGATGTACTTCTTGAAGTACAAAAAAATTTGAAGAAGCAGAGGGAAAATATACGTGGATTATAAGTAGAAGGCAACAATGTAAGGACACTTCCCCTAAAATGTCAACAGTTGCAGAACTGCAATGCCTAAATGGGTTAAAAGCCCACCTGAGCAGATGCTCCAAAGGGCTAAGAAGAAATAAGGAAGACATAGGCCATTTCTGCACCAGCCTGTTATAGTGTGATGATTCCGCTTTCAACAACCTCTGGAATCCTGGGGTTTGCAGTTTCGGGAGGGGCTGGCTGGCCCCTCCCGAAACTGCAAACCCCAGGATTCCAGAGGATGTTGAAAGCGGAATCATCACACTATAACAGGCTGGTGCAGAAATGGCCATAATGAAGTCCCCATTTTGTGATGTGACATGCAATTGTTGTCACTGCAAGATTTTCAGCTGTTTGCTTTTTAAATAATAACTGAGGAACTAGGTGATAATGCAAGCCCCAGAGGCTGGTACAATCAAAATTAAAAGCCTGCTTGCCCTATTTTTTTCTGCAGCTGCCATATGAGTGTTTAGGAGATGTAAGATAGTCCTCCCTGCACATTCACAGGTTCAGTCACGTAGGGATGGGGGCGGAGAAGCAGTTCGCCCCAGGCAGCAATGTTTTGGGTCTGTCTCAGCCCACAGCCACGCCCCTGCACACCCTGGCCTTGCCCCCACATACCCTGGCCACGCCTCACGCACAGTGGCCACGCCCCCATACTGTAGTCCCATCCCCTCTCACCTCCCCACTCCATAAACTCCAAGCTCTGCCACTGCATGAGGTTGACCTTCACCCGCTTGCCTCTCTTGCATTCCCGCCTCCCATTTGCTTGCCTTTTGTCTGGGCACACAGTACCTTCCTTCTTCGCTCCCAGGCAAAAGACAAACAAATGGGAAGGGGGAGCCCCAAGTGCTGAGAAGGAAGGCATACCCGTGCCATTCCTGCATTCTCCCTCTCCAATTCTCTGGCCACACACCCAGGCAAAAGGCAAGAGAATGGGAGAAGGACAATGTGTGGGAAGAACGTGCACACCTTCTCCATGCACAGAGCTGCCCTCTCTTATTCCCTTGTCTTTTGCCCCGGCACATGGAAGGAAGGCCCACATGCCCAGGGAGAAGGCAAAGGAATGAGAGGGTAGGCACACACGCACCTTCTCTGCACTCACGGCTGTCCCCTCCCATTTGCTTGCCTTTTGCCCAGGTGCCTGGAAGCAAGGCACAAGTGCCCAGGCAAAAGCCAAAGGAATGGAAGGGGAAGCCCCATAAAGGAATGGGAGGGGAGCTCTCACTTAGGTAGGGGAGACATATTCGTGTTTTTTCATTTGTTTTGTTTTTACTTCCCTGAGGATAGTGCACCCTGAACTCTCACAAAAATCACTTTACTCACACTGTTTGCAGATGTACCTGGAACAGGTTTCACATTAGGAACTGATCTAATCCTCTTTTTAAATTGTGCTATATTTTATGATTATCCACTGGACCACATTCATTCATTATGTGGGGCAAATGCAATTTCTCATGGGGGACAAAGACAGGTAACAGTTTTTAAAGAGACGTAAGAGCAGTGTTTCTGAGAGACAGCTGCTTCCATGGTGTGCACATACTTCTTTTATTGTATCACCACCCTGGTCAATCAGCATTTGTAACCATTACAAAAATAATCTGTTTCCCAAAGGCAAACATAGGTTGAGTGTCCACACCATAAATGGTGATCTTTCTTTTCAAATTGCCATTGCAGTCTTAAAAAAGAGATGAAGGGGTGATTTGGTAGATTCTATGCACTTAGACTTTCAATAACTTTGTGATAAAATCCCTCAGCAAAGGCTTCTATGCAAATTAAGCAAGAGGAGAGGTCCCTTTATGGCTTGGTAACTACTTAGAGTGGGCTTTTAAATTTATTAATTGGTGATCAAACCTGGATCTGTATGGACTGTTGTACATTGGAATAGACTGGAGGACTTTAATCAGAGGCTCAATGGCCATCGCTTGGAAGTATGTTTAACTGTGTATTTCTGCATGGCAGGACTGGAGTAAGAGGCTCTTGTGGTCTCTTCCAACTCTACAATTCTATGATCCAGAGTTAGGGTAAAAAATGTGGTGGCCAAATGAGTAGAAGACACTAAATTATTCAGCGTGGTAAAAACAAAAAGGGACAACAAAGCACTACAAATTGGGTAAACTGGCATTAAAGATGGCAAATGCAGCTCAACATATGTAGGTGTAGCATTTCCCCTCTTTATGTTAGAGGGTGGGTTGGAATCCTAACTTGACTGAAAATATGCATATGGGGGCTAAGCTGGAGGTGACCAACCAGGAAAGGAATTTTGGAGTCATGTGCATAGATCAATGAGAATAAGAGCTTAGTGAACAGCTGCAGTAGCAGAGAGAAATGCAGAGTTCATACGACAAAACATTAAGAAAATTCAGAATTCCTGTTATGGAACACTAAAGAAAGACTGAATAGAGAACTGCCACTATCACGATGCTTCAATACAAAGCTATGCTGTGACAACAGTTCTGGTCACTGAAAAAAATGTATAGCTAGAAAAGATGCAGGAAAAGGCAACTCAAATTTTCAAGGGACTAGAATATTTGATGAGTGGAGAACACTAATATTTGGGTCTATTGAGTTTACAAAAAGGACAAAGGGGGACATGATAGATTTTTACAAATGCATTAATGATGTGGAGGAAATTGACAGAGATATTTTTCTCTTTGTCATACCACAACTTCATAGAATCATAGAGTTGGAAGAGACCACAAGGGCCACTGAGTCCAGCTCCCTGCCATGCAGGAACACACCATCAAAGCATTCCCAACAGATGGCCATCCAGCCTCTATTTAAAAACCTTTAAGGAAGGAGACTCCACCACACTCCAAGGCAGTGCATTTCACTGTCAAATTGCTCTTACCATCAGGAAGTTCTCCCTAATGTTTAGATGGAATCTCTTTTCCTGAAATTTGAAGCCATTGTTCCATGTCCTAGGGTCTAGAGGAGCAGAAATCAGGTTTGCTCCATCCCCCATATGACATCCCTTCAAATATTTAAACATGGCTATCATGTTGCATCTTAACCTTCTCTTCTCCAGGCTAAACATACCCAGCTTCCTACACCTCTCTTCATACGGCATAGTTTTCAGGCCTTCTACCATTTTGGTCACCCTCCTCTGGACATATTCTAGCTTGTCATTAGCCTTCCTCAACTATGGGGCCCAGAACTAGCCATAGTATTCCAGGCAAGATCTGACCAAAGCACAGTAGAGCAGTACTATCACTTGCCTTTTCCACACTACACTGTTTTAGTGCTATTATTCCACTTTCAACGTCCTGTGGGTTTGTAATTTACTAAGGCCAAAGAGCTCTCTGGATGAGGACTCTAAATGCCCCTCCCTAAACTGCAAGCCCCAGGATTCCATAGGAGGTTGGAAGTGGAATAATAGCACTATAACAGTGTAGTGAGGAAATGGCCCTAGACATTACACTCCTGTTGAGGCAGCCTAGAATCACATTTACATTTTTAGCTTCCACATCACACTGCCAACTCATGTTCAACTTACAGTCTACTAAGACTCCTAGATCCTTTTCAAATGTACTGTGATCTAGCCAGGTGTCACCCATCTAATATCTGTGCATTTCATTATTTTCTGCCCAGATGTAGTATCTTACACTTCTCTGTGCTGAAATTCAATTTTTTTTTAGTTTTTGCACAGCTCTCTAATCTGTTAAGAGAATTTTGAATTCTGATCCCATCCCCTTGGGTGGTACCTACCCCTCCTAATTTGGTGTCATCTGCAAATTTGGTAAGAATGCCTTCTGTTCCTTCATCCAAATAATTAATGAAGATGTTGAATAGCACTGGGCCCAGGACAGAACCTTGTGGCACTCCACTAGTCACTTTTCTCCAAGATGAAGAGGAGCCATTCTTCAGCACCCTTTGGGTTTGGTCGGCCAACCAATTACAAATCCATCCAAGAGTAGCATTGTCTAGCCCACATTTAGCTTGTTCACAAGAATATCATGGGGGACTTTGTTAAAAGCCCTACTGGAGTCAAGATGTGCTATATCCACAGCATTCCCTTCATCTACCAAGGTAGTAACTCTTATCAAAAGATATGAGATTAGTCTGTCATTACTTGTTTTTGAGAAAGCAATGCTGACTTTTAGTGATTACGGCATTCCTTTCTGAGTGTTTACAGACTGTCTGTTTAAAGATCTGCTCTAGGATCTCTCCCAGACTGGGCAGTAATTGTTTGGTTCCTCTTTTTTCCCCTTTTTGAAGAAAAGACGACTGTAAGCAGATAGAAAAGAATGCTGTCATCACTAAAAGTCAACATGAATTTCTCAAAAACAAGTCATGACAGACTAATCTTCTCTTTCTCTCTGTCTCTCTTTTTTCTTTTATTGATAGAGTTACCTCCTTGGTAGATGAAAGGAATGTTGTGGATTGGGGTCACCCAATTAAGATGAAGTGGTGGGAGCTTTAGGAAGTACAGTATTTATTAATGTATTGTGTAATTATTCATGCCCTAAATAACTTAACTATGGAATGCCTTACCACAGGATGTGATGATGGCCACCAACTTGGACAGCTTTTAAAAGAAACAAGTTAAATTTGTGGAGAATAAGATGACCAATGGCTATTAGTCATGGTGGCCGTATCATATTCCCAGGATCAGGAAAGCATGCCTGTGAACACCAGTCACGGGGACCAACTGCCCTTCAGTGCTATTGCACCATGCCCTCCTTGTGAGCTGGCTGCCAGAATGGGAATCAGGATTCTAAGTTAAATAGCCCCTTATTCTGATTCAGCACACTGTTTTTCCCCTTATGCTCTTAAACATAGGTCTCTCAAAGCAAGAGTCAGGTAATTATAGCTCCCTGGTATGTTTATTATTGGTGTAATACGCACATGGGTCACACTCACATTAGACACTTCTATATACTTAAAATATAACACCGGAAGAGCTCTTAGTTTCCGTATTATATATTGGCTGCATCATTTCATGGCCTTTCCTTGAACCACTGAAAATATTTCCATTCTTGTCCTTTTTTATTTACCTAACTTGTATTGCACAGGATGTCACAGAGTTGCCATTTGGCTACTTTGAAAGTGATTGTTTTTATTACCTTGCCAGTTGTCAGTCCGCAGGCTGTTGTGGATCCTGAAGTATGTTTATCTTTCTGTGTTATTTTCCTTCTCCCCATGACATAAAGAGAAAAGTGGAGGGAGATGCTTAGAAAGTGCATGTTAAAATCAGAACAGCCAGGTCCTTCAAGGTATGGGTGGGCAGCGTCTGACCCATTTTAGGCCCAGGAGAGGCCTAAATCAGGAAGTAACAAAAGAAGTGATTTCCTAGTTACTTCTTGTTCTAAAAAGGACATCTACTGGCCCAAAAATCATGGCAAAAATGTCACTCGCTGCTCCTAGCCTCTGACAGTTGCCCACCCCTACTTGAGGGGGATCGCAGGTCATCTCTTCTGTGAATAGCTTTATCCCTTTTTTCTCCTCTGAAAACCACAACTGTAAACATGCAGATGGCAAATTTAAAAGTCCATATTGGGAGCACCAAAAATGGCCTAAAAAGGAGATGGGGAAAATCCTGCAAACAGTCTAAGTAGGCTTGTTAAGCCACATGCCCAAAGGCCATGTGTTCCCCATTCAGAACAACACAGAAACCATCATAACTAACATTGCTGCTGCTCCCCCATTCTGCTGCATATTTTGTAAAGCCATCTTTGACTAAGAAACATTTGGTTTTGAAAGCTTGCACAAAAAAATTGTGCCGTTTTGTTTGGCCTAATAAACGTACCGAATATGCTCCAACATTTCACAAACAAAAAACAGAACATATGAAACCAATCAACATCGGAGTGTAGTCAATATGGCACAAGTTATTAAAGAGGAAGACTGGAGAAGATAGGAGATGTTGCAGATGTTTGCTTGTGCTTGAGCCTACTAGGAAGGGCAAGACTCCACCTAGAATTATGAATTAAGAGAATTAAATTGAGGAGGACACTAAAACTGGGATATTTTTAAAGCAGTTTAAAAAGCGGGACAACAGAGGATTAAATGGAACTGTCTTTGCCAAAGGAATACAGTTGGAGCATATACTGTTCCTCCACATGCTTTTAAAAGCCATCTTTGGCTGATGAAGAAATATAAGTTTTCAAAGCATGCACAGAGAATTTGGACCAGTTTGGTATTGTTGCAATATGGATTTTGAGGACTATAGAAAAAGGAGATAATGGATGGATTCCTCTTGGTGCCTTACACAGGGGAAACTGTGCTAGCATGAGGAATGGCATCAGGAGGCAACAGGTAGCAGACACAACACTCGTAAAGGACAGAGGACACTGGAGAACTAGACCACCTCCTCTTTCCACTGTTGGCTTAGCACACCAACAGGATTCAAGGCTATTCATCAAACGTTTGGAAAAATAAATTCCTGCAGTTTAGTATCAGTCCTGTCAACACATGATAATTATTTCTTTGTTGCTCTACAAATTTATTTCCTGTCTCCCAACTCTGTTTGATGGCTTGCAAATAAAAAAGATAAATAGAAGAAATAAAACAATTTAAATCACACAGGCCCTGCAGGCAATCACAAGATTACCCAACTTTGTTTAAAAAAGAAAAGAAAAGAAAAGAAAAGAAAAGAAAGAGCATCTGATAGTACAAAGGCCTTTCCAATTAACTATCTAAATGGGCTTGCATGGGAGGGAATCATCCAACGCAAAATGTCCAGGTCTTCTGACCCTCCAATATTTTGCACATGAAAATGGCACACACATGGCCAAGCAACATCAGAATGTGGTCAGGATGGCAAAAGTTATAAATTAGAAAGAACAGGCAATTTGTAAAAGGCTGAAGCACACTGCTTTTGCTGAGCCTACTGTCCCCTCACCTCCTCTCCCTCCTGCTGAGTTAATTGAGGGCAAACTATTTTTGCGCTTTGAGATCAATATGTATCAACTGAAGTGAGCTGAGGGCAAAGAGGGAAAGTGAGACAAGGAGAGAAAGACTGGGAAATTTTAAAGGCTGCTGAAAAAGTGGAATGACAGAGGATTAATTGAGACTATATCTGTAAAACCAGGGAATGAGTCTGTGCCTTGTTCCACTAACTATGGAATTTAGCAGAGGGTCTCTCCAGCATATGTTAGGGCCCTTCTGCACTACACAATTATTGCACTATAATTCTACTTTAACCACTATGGCTGCCTCCAATGGAATCCTGGGGTTTGTAGTCTTGAGAAACTGAAAAATATCCCTCCCTCAACAGCAAACCCCCAGGATTCCATAGAATAGAACCATGGCAGTTAAAGTGGAATCATGGTGCAATGGTTATATGGTGTGGAAAGGCCCTTACATTTCATTGTGAAATGTATCATTACAGATTGCATGTGGGAATTCCCATGAAGAAAAGATATTTATACAGGTACCACATGATCGTGTGAAGAAGACTTGCTAGAATCCTCTCCCCTGCCATCTAGCGTTTTACATGGCATCTAGTTTTTTACGTTTTGCATACAGATAAACATTTGATCCTATTAACTACCGCCTGTATCCTGGAGTAACAATGTCTGCTTCAGTGAGAATACAGGCTTGCCGTCATGTAGAGAAGCTGGACTTAGAGCACAAAAGGGACATGTGCCACACATCATAGGACTCAGTCTAGGAATTCTGTGAATCCATGCTCCAGTGGGGTTACTCACTGAAGATGGTAACAACTGGACAGATCTAGCTTGTACAGATTAGTCCATGTTCCTCCTTGCCAAGGAGGTGGTCTGTGGTCTTAGAACATTCCATGAGCAAATAAGGACTCATAATCTTCCTTTCTTCAGACCAATTTTATGCTGAGGGAGGTCACCTCATGCCCCACCAGTGTTGCCATCCCAGCAGTCAGCCTGCCTGCCCTCAGACTGTCCAAGATGAATGTTCCTTCAAGTATCTGCACCAAGACAGCAACAGGATTTTGAACAGGGCCCTTGGACAAAAAAATGAGAGCCAGTGAAGTTCTGTGAGTGCCTTCATTCACAAAAAGTAGTATGTGTGCATGGACTATGAAGGCAAGTATGAAGACAAACAGCAGTACTTAGGGCTGAACTGGATTGGGCAGTCTTCAGTGAAGAATTCGATGCAGTGCCTTTGATGAGAATATGAGAATTCATCATAAGACTGGTACTGTGCACTCTCTTTCTCACATTAACACTACCATGTCTGTTTGTAATGTAGCCCTTCCAATGCATTTGAACCATCCATGAATTTGGATTTATGCATGTAAGAAGACCTTAAAGCAAAAGATCTCTGCTTGGCCATGAATGATCGTCCCTCTTCTCTAGCAATGAGGAAAGGCATTTCCTTTAGTAACTGATTATTGATCACCATATAATTAGCAGGAGTCTTAGACCGCAGATGGCTTGAAAATGTTGCCTGAGCTCATCTAAAATCTAATTATTGACACTTCCAGATCCCTCTTTAGGAAGGCTCCAAGTCACCCCTTATACATATCTTTTGCTCTGGACTGCATCACTTCTGATACATAGTATAAAGCAGAAGAGGGACATTTTACAATCAAAGGAACTTCTCCAGGTTTCATCCTTTTCAGATGCTCGGTGCAAGTAATTGAGGGGCATTCTAGTGAAGGGCATGAAGTGCCCTTGGATGCCCTTCCACAAGAGGGAAGTCCTGGTGCTTTACTCCCCTCTTGCTGTTTTTAGAAGGCAGGTGAGGCGAGGGCATTTATAAGGCTGTCCGTTTTGAAACCGACCTTTCAGTTTTTGGGTTGGCCCTCTGTGCTTCTTTTTCTCCTAAAGTTTTATAAAATGGTTTATGACCTCTTAATTATCTCGATATAGTTGTTTTAATTCTCCATTGTGAATTGCTCAGAGCACTTTTAAAGCCCCAAACTGCCATAGAAATATTGTGAGTCAAAAGAAACAAAGAATGGTAGTGAATGCTCTGGGTCACATTTTGCAGGAACTTCCTTGCTACTTTTAGGTAGCCAGCGACAGACCACATGTTTTTCATGATGCAGAAGGTTCTGGGTTCAATCCAGCTACAAGGAAATGTTGCAAAAAGCCAGGTGCACCTCTAGAGGCTTGGGGAGTGCTATTGGCCATTTGAGGGCAAAACATGTTTGATTCTCCCTTTCATTTAGGGGAGATGGGAGCTCCAGACAACACAAAATGGCCTCAGGTGCACATATGACATGAAACACATTTTGGCCACCCCTGCCCTAGAGAGTGTAGCACACAGCCAGCCAGACTATGTGATACTGAGCAAGATGAGTCATTCAAGCAAGATGAGCAAGATGAGTCATTCTAGAAAACTAGGCAGCCTGGCCTTAATGTGTGGATACCCTTGTGTATGTACTGCATGCCCAAGCTATGGGTGTACAACCACACTGCATCACCACAGCTCTGTGCAATGTGCAGACTCTCTAGCACACATACACCCCATTCTAATGACAGGAAAAAAATGTACAAAAGTCAGGCATGTCAAGTACTTTGGGGGCCCTATACAATTAAGTCTATTAAAGAGATGTATCTTTTTCATAGCCCTAGTCCTTGCAATTTTTTGTTAGCCCCAGCTCTAGAGAAAAGATGAAATGTAAATAAATAAAATCCAACTACCACCCCTCCTCTGTGTAACAATCTGCATGGAAAAGGCAAAAGCTACTTTATGAGTGACTTCTGAAAATCAATTCAATTTAACACATATAATGAACACACCCAAGCAGGGATAGATAATCTGCCACCCACTTCCTCTTCTAAACTTTCCACCTTGTATAATTTCCCCTTCAGCCTTCCAGGCAAACTTTATTAATATTTCCCTCAATTACATGATGCCAGGACAACCTGCAGAGATGCAGGTTAACACCTTGCTTGGAGAACTTGAGTTGCATATAATGGGGACTAGTATGCTAGGCTTCTGCAAGATTTGACAAGGCTAGCAGTGACTGTGACAATATGAGTTTCAGATCATTCAGCCAGATAAATGTCATAGAACAACATCATGGTCATACTTCTTCCTGTTTTCAGAGACAGGAGATGGCTCTGTTTGGGGGCAGCTGGCCAATCAGTGTTGTTGCTGTTGCTGCTGCTGCTGCTGCTGCTGCTGCTATTATTGTTGTTTGTTGTTGTTGTTATGTTTTGTTATGTGCTTCAGGTCATTTCCAATTCATGGTAACCCTGTCATGGGGTTCTCTTGGCAAGTTTTGCTGTTCTGTCATTGCCTTCCTTTAAGGCTGAGAGTGTGTCTTGCCCAAGGTCTCCCAGTGGATCTCCATAGCTAAGCAGGGATTTGAATCCCGGGCCCTTTCCGAACGGTATTTTCCATGCAAAAGAGGGCCTGGAACGTTGTGCGATTGTGAGGAGCGATCTGCACAACGCACTCACAATCGCGCGACGCTCTAGGGGCTGGCAGGTGCCGATCGCGCACCTTTTCATTTTCGGCTAGAAGCTCCTGGGCCCTATGCGCACTTACCTGGCATGTGGAGCCTCCAGAGCCACGCCGGTTGCGCTTCCTGCCCCAGCGCAGCCTGGGAAACTCCCAGGCTGCACTTGGGAAGGAAGAGGCGGAGCTCTCGCGTGAGCAGGCATCTCATGCAGAGCCGAAGGACCCTGGACGCGAGAGCCTCTTGTCAGAGGCTGCTTGCGCGATCCACGCAACCTAGCGCCAGAAAACGGTAAGGTGTGGAAAGGGCTCTGGTCTCCAGGGTTGTAGTCCAGTGCTCAAACCACTACATTGTACTGGCTCTAATCAGCATTACATAAGTAAAACAAAAACAAACACACTTGCCTTTCTGTCAGATAACCTGGATTGTGGTTCAAAGAACCAAGAAATCAGATCCTTCTGACTGGGGTGCTGGTTGGAAGATGCATGTCTTCCTCATCTGGCACTGACCTGCAGGTGTGAAAGAGCCATTTCAGATTAAACAGAATCAAGAAGTTTCATATCAAAACACAGCATTTTTGGAAGGAGGCAATGTGCCATAACCATGTTGCTGTGTGCCCTCAAGTTGTTTTTCCAACTTAGGCTGAGCCTATGGTGACCCTGTCACAGGGTTTTCTTGATAACATTGTTCAGAAGGGGTTTGCCCTTGCCTTCATTTGAGAGTTTTATTTGCCCAAGGTCACCCAGTGGGGTTTGTGGTCAAGCAGGGATTCAAACCCTTGTCTCCCAGTGTTCTAGTCAAACACTCAAACCGCTACACCATGCTGCCTCTCTTGCCATAACCTTACCTGATCATATTTGATATTTTGTACTCTCCTGACCACAGGTTCCTTGTGGACCTAAGCACTTGCCAGAAGACAGTCTCATGTTGCACAGCTGAGGAGCCTATGGCTCTCCAGATGTTGTTAGACTACAATTCCCAACAGCACTAACCAGCATAGCCGTTATGAAGGCTGATGGGATTTTAATCCCATCAACATCTGTAGAGCCACCCATTCTCTAGCCCTTATCTTCAGCAATCTAGCTTTCTCCTCCTTCTTTCTCAATAACCAGTCAGTTGATTTGTACGAAAGGCCTTTTAAACCAATCATTACCCAGAAAGCAGATGTACTCCCTCCTTCCTTGCTGGGAAGAAAAAAAAGCACTGTCAAGGGGAAAGCTACATTAGGCCTTAGCTGGACTCACACCCTTCTTTTAGTAACTAACTTTAATAGCTAAAAACTTAACTAATTAGATTAAAAGGCACATTCAAAGATATATGTATGCAATGCCTACACCCCGGCTAACAACAGGAAAGTTTCAAGAAGAGGAGCAGCCCAGGAGAACCTGCACTCACCATCTTGAGGGAGAAAAAAGAAAGAAAGCAACAGAGGTCATTTCCACACTAGCCTGTTATAGTGCTATTATTCCACTTTCAACATCCTACGGAATCCTGAGGTCTGCCGTTTAGGGAGGCACATTTAGAATTCTCAGCCAGAGAGCTCTTTGAGGACCCTACCTAAACTGCAAACCCTAGGATTCCATAGGATGTTGAAAGTGGAATAATAGTACTATAACAGTCTAGTGTAGAAATGGCCAGAGGGAGAAGAGCCTTTTATGTGCTTGCAAACACACCTGGAAGGTCCTCTGCTTACATTATGTGGTTGCTTATGTATGATCCCTGCAATGGATGACAGAAGAAATGGGGAAAGCTTTAGAGAGAACATGTATATGATAGACACATGCTTACTTTCTATAGCCACGTTGCTCTAGTAGCAAATGGGTGAAGGGGGTTAAAGAGAATGCTTGGCTGGAAAGCATTTTCCAACAATAACAACTCCTTATTCAAGCAGAGCAAGCAAGGGAAAGAAAGCAGCTTGTAGCTATAATTGTTATAACCACTATAAATATAGAATTATTTTATCATGCTGCTTCCGGAAGACAGATGCCCTTTCCCAATACAGTTTAACCCCTGATTTCCCCACAGCACTTTTCTATACCTTTGTGTTCTCTGGCTTCCCCTCTGTGTGCCCCACGGCTTGCCCTGCACCCAGGAAACCAGCCTATTACCCTCAGATGCAACACAGCAGTATTATGCAAAGTGGCTGTCCATTAACCAGTCTGTGAGCTATTGGCCACTGGCCTGCGGAGAGTTTCCTGGAGAAAAAAAAATTGTAGTCAACATTTGACTAGTCATTTGCACATTGGGAATAAAACCCTGCTGGTGCTCCATGCCAGACTGTTTAAGAAGCTCTGTGGTAGAGGACACACCTATCCTGTGGCGGCTGTTGAAGTAAGCTTCAGCTGTGAGTGCAGTCAGCTTCTATGCACAGAATGGAGCAAGTTGCCATCTTGTCCTTTGCAGCCAGGAGCAAAATATCTTGGACCATCTCATGCATTGCTGGAAAGGTGTCAACGTGGACACCTTCATATATGAAGTGGGCAGAGAGCGATAAAGCTTGAAACAGTTCCTGTGAATGCTCCTTGTCCAGTTAATTCTTCTACATTTGCCAGCGTGAAAGACGGCTGAGATATCTCAGAACTGCTTTGTATGTAGCACAGTGTTTCATGTAGGAATTGGCCCTCAGATGTGTCCTGTTTAGGCCGGTTATACACAGTTACGCAGCATCAACCTCTGCCATGGCCACCAAGTAGAAATTAATGAGCAATCCTAACCTTCAGTTCCATTACAGGTGTACCTTCATGATAAGCATGTCTACAAGCTCATGGCTGTCCCATCTAGACACATGAAAAGGCTCTAATATAGCATGTTTCAGGCCATGTCCTCACTAGTCTGTTATAGCGCTATTATTCCACTTGCAACATCCTATGAAATCCTGGGGTTTGCAGTTTCAGGAGGGGCCACCTGGCCACCTGGCCCCTCCCGAAACTGCAAACCCCAGGTCCAAAGGATGTTGCAAGTGGAATAATAGCGCTATAACAGACTAATGCGGAAATGGCCTCAGACCTATTTGTACACATTATCTTACAACCACCGCAGTAGCTAGGCCAGCATTGCTTTCACATGATTACTATTATATTGCAAATGGCAGTGTGTGTGGGGGGGGGGTTAAAGCTTCTAGCAAATTCCAAGCTGAGGTAAGATGCCCCTCTCAAACTTACATTATGATGCTACCCGAGTTCTTTCAGCTTGCAAATATTAATTCAGATTGCATTCTAAAATGTATCCTGTGGGCAAAAGGAGTATCTCTCAAGCCTGGAGTACCTCTAGAATTTATAACCCAAATGCTGGTTTGATTTAAGCTGAAGCACTAGAATTGAAACTGTGTTTCTAATACTTGGAAATAAATTCCACTGAAATCAGAGGGGCTTACACTCAGTATGAGGTGCCAGTCAGCAGACCCAAGACCATGACTGTGAATCAGGTTGACAGTTACAAACTGCCTGCATTTCAGTGCCTTAATTCAAGGGATCTATTGACGTTTCATCATACAAATCTTTTCCAGCCTTGACAATTCATTTCCCCCAGACTTCTTCCTTGATTGCCTCTCTGGCAGCAGCAATATAACAGACATATCTTTGGATGTGCTGTGAAGGAAATGAATTTTATGTTTTAGGATAGCTATTCAGGCTGATGAGATGCCATTTTGGGCAAATAAATAAAATCATTTAATGCTTTTAGGTAGAGCTTAGATGTAAGAGGTAACAAATTTAACCCTAACAAGTTATTTTGGGGTTAGTGCAAATATCCATTTTACTCTCCATTTAACAAGTAGGGTTTAATAAGTAATAATTTCTGTTTGCTTTTCCTGTTACTTTTCAGGGTGCTTAAAAAATTCAGTCAATTTCCTTCACCCTCGTATTTCACACCATCCTCTTATCGAGCCTATTTTTTTTAAAAGTAATGATAAAACAAGGACTGTAACAAAGTGATAATTATTCTGGAGGAGTCAATGTAAACACTGGTTATTTACTTTGCAGAGGTTCTGCAATTAGTTACATCATGTTTTAAAACAGTAATTTCCCAAGCTCTGCTATTAAGGTTGGAGAAAGACAGGAAGACTATTTAGAGGGACAGTATCTACAGAGCAGTTAAACATTTTCAGTGGGTGAAGCTGTTCCCAGCTTGCCAGTTGAACCTCCTTTGTGGCACTTTTGCAGACAAAATAAAAAGGCATTTCCTCTGCCCTAATTGACAGACAAATGCCAGAGAAGAGAGCCCACCACACCTCCGCTTCCTTCGCAGCTTAGATTTTACAGCCTTGTGAGCAGGATGACCTTTTTGAAAAGCCTTTCTCTGGTGGGAGTATAAAGCTGTTGTGGGTACACAAGAGAAAATTCTCATAAAATCCCATTGGTGCCACAGCACAGAAACGATGCTACTAAGGGGTACTTTGCATTTCATGGAGATTGAGGCAGCAGCAGTATGAACTCATATCGTGTCATATCACAAATGGAGATGTTATCAGTTCTGAATGCCCTGCTGGAAAAATAAGGCCTTGCATATACCAAACTAACACATCAGAGAAACAACTTTTGTTCTCAGTCATGGGCTACCAGTGGCAATACCTTCCTGAGGTGGTGGGATTGCATATTCCTGTGAGGCAAGAGGCTGTGTTGACGGTAGCAATGCTGTTGGTAGGGTTTCCCATGTCAGCTTGTCCATCTGTCAGGATAACTCATAATCCAAGTTTAAGCTCCAACTACAGAGGCAGAAGAGGAAGTGACTGAAAGATTCCACACTGGAATCCAGGAGGAAATTGATCATACATCAAAACATGACTTCTTTTTAATTATGGAAACAATACGCTGAAGAACTATATAAAAGAGAAGAAAGGATGACAGATTCATTCAAGGATGAGCCTCCAGTTTTAGAAAGAGAAGTGGAAGCTGCACTCAGAGCACTTGGGAGAAATAAATCACCAGTAACAGATGGCATGCCAATAGACTGCTTCAGCCTACGGAGACAGAGTCTACTCTAATTCTAACTAAGATCTGCCAATAAATATGGAAAACAAAAGAATGGCCCACAGACTGAAAATACTCAATATACATTCCAGTCCCCAAGAAAGGGAACACCAGAGATTGCAGTAACTACAGGGCCACTGCATTAACTTTCCATGCAAGCAAAGTGATGCTTAAAACTCTACAACAAAGACTTCTAGCATATATGGAGTGGGAAATGCCAGATGTTGAAGGTGGATTCAGAAGAGGAAGAGGCACTAGGGATCATATTGCAAACATATATTGGATAATGTAGCACACCAAAGAATTTGAAAAGAAAATCAGCCTGTGCTTCATAGATTATAGCAAGGCCATTGGTTGTATAGATCATGAAAAACTATGGTTTGCTCTTAAAGAAATGGGTGTACCACAATATTTGATTGTCAGAAGCTACTGTCAGGACAGAATACAGAGAAGCAGAGTGGTTTCCAGTTGGCAAAGGTGTCAGGCAAAGCTGCATTTATAACCCTGTCTGTTTAACTTGTAAACTGAATATATAATACATAAAGCTGGATTATACTCAGAAGAAGGAGAGATGAAAACAGGAAGAAGGAAGATCAACAATTTAAGATATGCAGATGATACCATGCTGCTAGCAGAAAATAGCAGCTACTTAGAACAATTACTGAAGAAAGACAAGGAAGAAAGTGCAAAGGCACGTTTATGACTAAACATTAAGAAAACAAAATTAATGACCACAGATGATTTATATAACTTTAAAGCAGACAATGAAGACATTGAAATAGCTCAAGATTTCCAAACCTTGGCTCAGTCATTAATCAGAATGTAGACTGCAGTCTAGAAATCAGAAAAAGACTAGGACTGGAAGGCAGTGATGTAGACTTGAGTCGATAGACTAGGGCTCAAGTTGGACTTAAGTCGCTTCAGTGGCTCAACTCGGACTTGACTCGACCATAAATGATGCACTGACTTGACTTGACTCGAGACTTGTATATTTTTTATGACTGACTTGATGCCCTTGGTTCAGTTAACATAACGTATTCATCCAGAAACCTTATGACTTTGAACAACACCTCCATCTCTTTTTGCCTACTAGTCTTATGACAATCTCTCTTAATCCCAAAGTGTGGGTGCATTTCTCAGAGGGGAACAGCAATTGGGTTAGGCAATGGGCTTGAGGCAGGCTTGAGGTCTGCTCAGCAGTCTGTCCCTGCTGCATATCGGAGGAGCCTTCTAAAATGTTTCCTAAGAGCAAAAAACAAGACTCATCCACAGAGTGCAGGGTGCATTTCTCAGAGGGGAACAGCAAATGTGTCAGGCAATGGGTTTGACGAAGAAGAATCCTTCCTTTTAAAGCCTTTGAATCTTCAATAATGGGGAGTAAGATAGGATCCTGTTCCCCACTTCCAAAGCTGCAGATGGCAAAACTGCAAATGTGGAGAGCTGACTCTGCTTAAATTGTTAAAACTGAATTTATTTCACTCTATCCATTGATTCTGAAATTTTGGTTGGGCTATAAAGTTCACTTCCAGACTTGAGACTTGACTTGAAAGGACTTCAAGGACTTGAGACTTGACTTGAGACTTGAAGGTAGAGACTTGAGACTTGAATTGAGACTTGGAGTAAAAGACTTAAATACATCACTGCTGGAAGGGCAGCTATAAAGAAAGTAGACAAGATCCTGAAGTATGAAAAATATAATTGAATACGCAATTTAGGATTGCCCATGCCATTATATTTCCTATTATTACCCTGTTTACTGGGGGTCCCGTGAGGGACACCAAAATGTGCTCAACTGTAGGTGGGGAAAATTAGCTCTGAGCACTGCTTTAGCGTTACGAGAGGCAGGGTAACTTAGCAGGATCTTGAACCCTATGTCTACGGGATCAGGCCAGCAAGAAGCAAACCATTTTGAAAGAATAAATGAGATCTTTATTAAAATACAGCTAAACAGTGTATGCAATTCACTCACTCAGATAACCATAGAAAATAAAGGTAGGAGTGGGACAGAGGGATTTTTCAGAGGGATAGTTGATTTGGGAGATACGAAACCTGTCCTGAAGTCCGGGGGAATAGAGAGCGATGCCGGGGTTCAATGTGGCTCAGCACGTGGAGCTGAGGGGAGGCTCACCAAGCAAAGAGGCAGCAAGGCGGTCTGGAACTTGGGAGCAATCCGAGGAGGGTCTCGGAATCAAGGGCTTTTATAGGGAGAAGTGTGACTGCAGGCTATGCCGTACTTGGTGAGAACAATGGATTTTGGGTGCGAGACAAAGCCTCGGAAAGGTCAAAATTTAACATGATTGAGTTAGGTCCGAATCGACAAAGGAGTAGCCAGTATGCAAATGCGCGATGCTGGACAGTTGATAGTTCAGCTAGTCAAGTTACCTGCTCGGAGCAGGGAGTCCTTTGTAGGTGGCGTGCATACATAACAGGATGTTTGCCAGGAGGTCTCCTGAAGCTGCGATCTGGCTATTTCTGGCTTGCCTGTATTGTTTAGGAATATTGCAGCAATCAGCCGCCAAGCCTAGTTTCATGCTTGTCCGAGGGCCTCACAAAGACGTGGAGAGGGATGGTGGAAGAAAGCCGAATTATTGATATCAAAAGGATATCTTTATGCTATCGCCAAAGTGGCCTAGAAGCTGCAGTAACACTATTTCTCTATATGGTTGTGAAAGCTGGACAGTGAATAAAGCTGATAGGAAGAAAATCAACTTATTTAAACTGTGGTACTGGAGGAATTTTATGCATACCCTTTACTGCTAAGAAGACAAATAAATGAGTCCTAGAGCCAATCAAACCTGAACTCTCTCTGGAAGCCAAGATGACTAAACTGAGACTGTTGTAGTTTGGACATATCATGAGAAGATATGACTTACTAGAAAAGACAATAATGCTTGTAAGTTAGAAGACAGAAGAAAAAGAGAAAGCCTTCATTATAAATGGTTAGACCAAATCAAGGAAGCCACATCCATGAATCTGCAAGACCTGAGCAGGTCTGCTGATGACGGGATGACTTGGAGGGAGGTCTCCTTCATAGGGTCGCTATAAGTTGAAATTGATTTGAGAGCAGTTAACAACTAGTGCCCATTTATTATTTGCAGGCAATTGCTCTCCTACCTGCTAGTCCTCTCCTGAAAATACTCTGTTTGCTGATGACAAAGTAAAGACTAAGTGGCAGCTTGTGTTGAGTGGTTCTTGATAGAAGAAGCCTTCTATCAGCTTTCCTATCAAGGTCTCTGTTACAAGGATTAGATTAGTTCTGCTTCACATCCTTTTAGATAAATTTGCTCTGAGTTCTCCTGCAGTATTGGGGATGCTTCACAGGAACAGTTAGTTCTGCATACAAATTCAGCAGCGACAGTATGCTGCATTGCATACATTACACTAGAAGACACGTCAGTACTCCAAAAATGCATACTGCAGTGTGTCCTGCAAAATATGCATGCAGTTTTGCATATCAGGTTGTACTACATGACCTGATTTGTAATGTTCACAATAGGCGACCATTGACTCACTGTGTTGCATAAATATGAGGACAGGTGTCTCCATGTTCGAGTACAGAACGTGATTTTCAGTGGAGTGATATTTTAAAAAATGTTAGTAGTAGACACAAGAAGGGGATATTGTCTAGCTCTAAATTACATTAGAAATATTAATGGAGGATGGGACCCTCAGTGATTATTAGCTACATAGAACCTGCAAGCCTCTTGTTATTATGTGCCTTTAAGTAATTTCTGACTTATGGTGACCCTAAGGCAAGCGTATCATTGCGTTTTCTGGAGCTGAGTGTGTGCCACACACACAAGGTCTCTCAGTGGGTTTCCATGGCTGAGTGGGAAATCAAACCCTGGTCTCCAAGGTCATAGAAGCTTAGATGAGGAATATGTATGAGGACACAGCCTGTTGATAACTGATGTTTATCAAGGATTTTGTTAATGCTTCATTTGAGTTCTAACTTATTAAGATTGGTGCTTTTTTAAAAGTGCCCACTTTACTGTAGAACTTTACAGGAATATCTCTAAAAGATAATGATGGGTACTGATAGTGTATAATTTTAAAAAGGATTCTGGCATGACATTTAATTCCGTTCTCTATTTTTATTGTACTTTTCAAACAAAAAATGGTTTCCCACAAAAGCTAAAAGGAGAAGCAAAAAACAGAGTCCCTTCTTATCTTCAAAAAATACACAAGTGAATAGAAACAGGTAGAAGTAGTGTGACTAGACAGCAGGTTTTGAAACAGGTGTTTCAAGGTGCACTGTTACTGGAAGGGTCCAGAAAGTTATGTCTTAATCTATATATACAAAACTCTGCACCTAAATTATTATGTAGCTGATTGTTGCGATTTGGAGCAAGACAGCCTCTTTGGATCGGTCTGGAAAAGAGTAATAGAGCTTGATGTCACCTGACAGTTGATGGCACTGCACCCCAAAACTCCAGCCACCTCTCCCACTGGTTAGATGTATGTGTTAAAAAGCACGGGAGACAAAACATAACCTGAGGGACCTCACAAGCCAATGGTCAGGGAATCAAACAGGAATCTCCTAGCACCACCATCTGGGTTTACTCCTCTTTGAAGGAATGAAGCCATTCAAAACAGTGCCTCCAAGTCCCAACCCAATGAGGCAGCCCAGAAGAATAACATCATCAGCGGTATTGAAAATTGCTGAAAGGACCACCATCATTATAATGAAGATAAAATGGAAATAATTTTAAGTTGAATATGACATGAAAGCTTTAGATCATTTCTTGGAGGTGTTTGACCTGGCTATGGTAACCCATGCCTTGATGTTTAGACTACTGTCACACAATCTACATAGGACAGCCTTTGAAGACTATTGGCAAACCTCAACCAGTCCAGAATGCTGCGTTAGAATAGGCATGGGCCACTGAGATGGCTCTGGGGCCAATTTCCTGCTCCTGGGACTCTCTGTAGTCATCACAAATTGTTGAAAATGCCCCCACAAAGACAGAGGCCACAACTCTATTTCTGGTGTTGAACAAGAGGTCTTTTTTTGAGGCTATGGAGTATAGAGTTAATGTTTTCAGTATAATTATGGACATGCTAAATAGGAAGAAGAGGAGGTTTTGAATGATACAATGGAATCCTTTTTTCCTGGGTGAAAAAAAGAGGAGAAAGAGTGCTGGAGAGATTAAGGAAGTGAGATGAACTTGTCTTTTGTAGAAAAACAAAGAAAGGAAGAAGCGCTGGAAGGCAGAAAAAGTACTGAGTATTCTCAATGCATGCTGGTTTATACAGGAGGAGAACACTGTCGCCAAGTGTACAATGAAGAATGAACACCTGGCCCATCCAGGCATCACAAATCCCGCTAGTAGGGCAAGCCCTACCATTAGTCAAAGGGAGGCAGTTGCCCCGGAGAGAGGTACTGGGAGACAACAGCAGGTTCTTGGAGGAGAATGCTAGACGCCACATGGCTAGCCTGTCTTTGTCAGTTTGGTATCCTCTAAGATAGTTCATTTGCTTCCAGTGCAATTTGGAGAAACTGTTCCACTGTCAGTGCTGAAAACAGATTCAATTGCCAGCCCAGTTTTATACATGGAGTGGAAATGGGTGCCATCTTGTTCTTTGCTTCAGGCAGGGAAATAGTTCAGGCCAGCTCTACCTAACTTGTTCTTTGTCAGTGCTAACCCTTCACAGATCACACGGAAGCAACAGTGTGAAAAGATGCTCCAATATGCATACAATGGTATAAATGTTGGTATTGGACATGATCTGTAATCCCAGTTCTGCAGAATTCCAAATTTTATGCAAGTTCAGTTGTGCAGATGCTGGTGGCCCTTTGATACTAAATACAAAATGTGAGGACAAAGCCAGAAAGATGTTGGGAATGGGGCAAGCAGGCAAGACCCCATTCTTTGCCTCCATTCCAAGGCCATTTCTGCACTAGCCTGTTAGTGCTATTATTCCACTTTCAACATCCTATAGAATTCTGGGGTTTGCAGTTTAGGGAGGGGCCTCAAAGGCCCCTCCCTAAACTGCAAACCCCAGGATTCCATAGGATGTTGAAAGTGGAATAATTGCACTATAAGAGGCTAGTGGAATAATAGCACTGTAACAGGCTAACAGGCTAGCTAGCTCACATAGCTAAAACATAGAAGGTTCAAATTCTAGAGCAATCCTGTCTTTCCCATAACCTGGTCTTGAGCTAGATAGAGCTTTACAGGTCATAACCAGCACTTTGAATTATAACCAGAAACAGACCAGTAGAACTGTTACCAGGGGAGTTTTGCACTTCCTATAATTAGCCCTGATTAGTAATCTGGTTACAGGTCTTTGAAACAGCTGAAGTTTTGAAATCTTCAAAGGCAGTCTCATATAGAGAATGTTACATTAATCTAAATGGCATGTAACTAAGGCCTGTTTCACCACGGCCAGATCAGATATTTCCAGGAATGGGTGCAGCTGGCATACAAGCGTCTACTGTGCAAATGCACTTCTGACCACCACAGAAACCTGGGCATCCAGGCTTAGGTCTTGGGGCCTTTTCACACTACACTGTTATAGTGATCTTATTCCACTTTCCACATCCTATGGAATCCTGGGGTTTGCAGTCTAGAGAGGGGCCTTTAGCATTCTCAGCCAGAGAGCTCTTTGGCCTCAGTAAACTACAAATCCCAGAGTTCCATAGGATGTTCAAAATTGAATAATTGCACTATAACAGTGTAGTGCGCAAAGGCCCTTAGTCCAGGAGTACTCCGAAACTGTAAGCCTGAGATTCCAGGGGGAGTGTAATCCCATCCAGTGCAGGCTGAATCCCTGTTCCTTGATCTGCCTTGCAACTGGTAAACTTCTGTCCTATCTTGATTAAATTTGTTTGCCTTTTGACTACTTGCATACAACATTAATTATTTAAAAAAGTGTGACCAAGTCCAGGCAAGAAGTGTTGGCTCAATCTAACTGGTGTTGAGTTTGATCTCTATTGTATGGTGTGAGAAAATGCTAATGTTGGCATGAAAGCAATATTGATCAAGGCAAGGTGCTTCAAAGTGTCATGAAACTGCCTCAGGAAAACACAGCACAAGTACAATTTCACAATCTATTTTCACTGATTACACAATGGCAAGGTGATGGAAGAAAAGTGGCCAAGTTTGCTTTGTTAGAGATGGAGTGTGAGTTTGGCCCTCAGCTATTTAATTATTATTGCAGCAAACCTTGCTGGGATAAAGTTGAAGCTACTGGTATGACATGTGGAAATAAAGTTTGGAATGCATACAGAATATATATAGAAATCAAGACTCCCTTGTTTTCTTCTGCAGCTTCAGCCTCTCTTTTACCTAGAGTTTGGGAAAGCTCTGGGCTACTGCTCCCAGAATTCAATTCACTCTTTTAGACTACAGATCCTGGAATTCTTCAGCCAGCATGGCCCATTTTGAAATAAAGATTTCCCCCACTTAACTGACAGGTTAGGAACCACAGCACTGTCGTAAAATGGAACTGATTGAAAAGTGGAACCCATGTATGTACTGTAGGGAGCGTGAAGGACTTACAGTGGTTCACTTGGGATTGACTGCATGCGTGCTGCTTGCAAAATCTCTCAGGCAGTTTAGCACCTTCCCCGCTCCCCAGCTCACTTTGCAAGTAGCACATGCGTGAGCACTTCCAAGTGAGCCTCTGTAAGCAAGAAGAACTGATGAAAGAGCAGAACTCCTATCAAATTAATCGAACTTGTCTTTACTTTGGAAGCATCAAAAGAGCAAGTTGTCAGATAATAGGGCATCAAAAGGTTAGGGCTTCTGAAAATATTTGCAGTTCTCCCTCCACATTCATGGGGATTTGGTGCAGAGAACACCCGCAAAAGTGGAATAATTGTGAATAATTCCACAGGGGCTATGGCCTGGCCAAGGTTATTGGCATCCGTCTGGGGCAGCCATGACTGGCTGGAGCAACCTGGCCACGCCATCGCCCATGGAGAGGAAGGTCAGCAGCCTTCTTGATCACATGGCTGGACCTGCTCCGGCTCTGTGCGCTTTCCTGAGATCTCCAGCAGCCCTCCCAAGCAGCAATCACGGGGTGGATTAGCTCCATTCCCACAATCGCTACCTAGAAGGGATGCCCCCGATCTCAGCAAAACATGTGAGGCTGGAGAGACCTGCACTCAGCAATTGCTGCCAGCTTCAGCCTTGCCCACTTTACTCAGATCATTAGTGTCCCTTCTGGGTGGCAATCGTGGGAATGGAGCTATCCTGCCCTACGATTGCCCACTGAGGGGGACCCCACAATTTGAGCAAAGCGGGCAAGGCTGGAACGGTTGGGGATAGCCTGGCCGAAGTTGCTCCCGCCCTACCTGCTTTGCACAGATCACGGACATGCCTTCTGGGCGGCAGTTGTGAGGTAGGTTAGGCCCTTTCCCACGATTGTCACCTGGAAGGAGGTTGGTGATCTGAGCAAAGTGCGTGGGGCCTGAGCTGCATTGCCCAGTTTGCTCAGACCACAGGAATTCCTTCTGGATGGCAGTCACAGGGCAGGTTAGGAGCTTTCCCATGATCACCGCCTGGAAGGGAGGCCGTCAATCCGAGTAAAGCAGACGAGGACTGAGCGACCTCGCCTGCTTTGCTCAGATGACAGCTGTCCCTTTTGGGTGGTGGTCATGGGGTAGGCTAGACCCTTTTCCACGATCACCACATGAAAGGGAGTCCAGCAATCTGAGCAAAGCAGGCGAGGACTGTCATACTGGAATGGGGATTCCAGCGTTAAACTGGGGTTCATACCAGCCCCCAAGGTTGACTCTCATCCTTGGCAAAGGCTGGCAATTCCCTCAGCGTTATTAATTCTTGCTGACACCACTCACTGAATTATGAATCATGGGACAGTACAGTGAAACCCTGTCCAGATCTCTAAGCTTAAGGATCTTTCCACCTCCCCCCTTCTGAGTGAGAGAAGTCCTAACCAGCGTGTGCCAAAGGCTGATGTGGGAATGGAGAGAAACAGAGGTTTTACAGAAAGTATTTAATCAGGCATGCAAATAAACAAGATAATATTACACTTGAGAGGCTCCCCCCTCCCAGGCACGCTTAAGTTACAAGTAGTTACAAAAACAGATATACAAGCACAGATACATTCTTAAGATCAGCCAGTCTCCAAAATAATAAACAGCCCTAACGTGGCTAACTACTTTATTCTAGTACTCACAGATGTTCTTAGAAGAAAGAAGCCAGGAGGCCAGGCATGCCTGCCTGCCTATGACTGGCACAGAGGTGTCTCTCTTGGTTCTTCTCTTCTCTCTCTTGGCCACATGGCCTCCCAGAAGTTTTAAAAACTCTCCCTGGAAGGATCTCGAAGCATCTCTAAGATGCCCACCTCCTTCTTTGTGATTGGGCAGTTCTCACCCTGTGACCTATGATGCTGACCCACCTAAAATGTAATCTAATCCCAAGACCTCATTAACCCTTGGTTTACCTGAAGAGGGAAGTATCTTCCTTTTAGCTAAGTCTAGATAATGGAAGCCCCATTATCACAAGGACTGAGCAGCCTTGCCTGCTTTGCTCAGATCATGGGTGTCCCTTCTGGACAGCAGTCATGGAGTAGGTTAGGCGCTTTCCCGTGATTGCCCCCAGGAAGGGAGGCTAGCGATCTGAGCAAGACTCAGCAAAACTCAAATTGTGGGTGTCCCTTCTGGGTGGCAATCATGGGAACAGAGCTAACATGCCCTGGGATCGCCCACCGCAAAGCACGTGGGGCCAGAGCAGGTCCAGCCCACCATCACCTCTGGGAGGGAGGCCAGAGACCATCTCCTTGGGCTATCCTGTGGCAAGTTTGCTCTCGCCAGGGAAGAGGAGGAGGAAAATTGGGGAGGGGGAGCCTGCAGACTCGCGAATAATCAAATTCACAAATGTGAAACCCATGCATGTGGAGGGAGAACTGTACATACAAACTGTTCAAATGGCATACCGTCCAGCTACCTTGATTTAGCAGGGACAGTCCCAGTGTAGTACTCTGCTGTCCTGACTTCTCAACTGTTTTATCCCATTTTCTCTTTTCTTCTCCCACTTCTTCTGTTGCCCCATTTTACTCTGAGTTGCTGCCAAATGATTCAAGTGAGAAAAAATAGTTTCTACTTAGTTGTCAGCTGGAAGGAGAAGAGGGGACAAAGTCTTGCCCTTCTCTGTAGACCTTTGTCCCTCTCTTTTTCTCCTTTTTCTTAGAAGTTTCCCCAACTGAGTTGGACAGGACTTGAAAGTCATTAGTGTTAATTGAATTTTTCTGTTTGTATATCTCATGAATGGATATATGTTGCAGCTAGTGCCACATTATTTTTCTTTCTCTTCTTTTTTTTTTTTGTTTTTCAGCTAACCTGACAAAAACTGTGAGTGCATCACTTCAACTGGCTTCCCCTTCTGTATAAATCTGTGAGTAAAAGGCAGCTACATTCCCACACTCACCTTTCTTTACTTTCCCTGAAAGACTGAGGAGCGCTCAGCTCACACTATAATTATTGGGTGCGGAAAAGGAACTCCTTGCTTTGTGAAATTTCAGTACAAATCCCTGAGGTAATTACTGTTTAGGGTGTGCAAAAGACTAACATGTCGCTTTTGCAATCCACATGACTTCCTAATAGGTAACTGTTACAAATCAACAGGCACTTTCCCATTGCCTGAACAAAGTTGAAGTACACCTTCAGGAAAAACAAACCAAAATAAAAACTTGGCTTATGACCAGACTTGTTAAGCTGGTTCCAAAATCATCCCTGTGAACTTTTGAGGTTAACTATTCAAGAGCTCTGCCTGGCAGCAGTCTTTCTTTAAAGATGACATTTGGGGAAGTTTGTGGTGCTCAATATTTGACACATCAATGGAAGAAATATATATAGTGGGCTCTTTTGTTAGGACTGGTGAGGAGGAATGAGGCAATCAAAAAGTGGCTGCGCAAGCAGCAATTTTAGATTTTAGTTAATTTTAACCTGACAATTAAATCTGTCTGGAACTGCTGAAGGATGGGTTGAACTCAATAGAGAGTAAACTCTAGCTAGTTTTCTAAGCCTAACTCTATCTAGATTTTAATTGGAGAGATCCAAACACTTGCCTTATGCCCTTTATCCCCCATCCATGATAAAGTTATATAAAAAGAGGTATCAAGTCAGCAGCCTGGTGGGAAGGCACAGTCTTTCAAGATGGTGGCATCCATTGAAAAGGTCAGTTTCCACTGACTTCATGGGGTTATGTGATTCAGAAGCCCTTCAGGGGAGAGGCCCAGCCCAGGATTAAGGGCACACATTACTTAGAAATAAGATATTTTATTTTGTTTTTGGTTCTGGCATGCAATAGAAGTCTCAGAAGCCGCTGCTATTTTCTTGTTTGACAGCTTGAGTTTGACAAACTCAATGAGACATGAAATGTGTGATTGCGTGGCATGCATCTGGCTGCCTAAACACCCACACTGCCAGTGAAACAGGGAGAGGGAAAGGCATTTCTGTTGGCACCAGTCCTGGAAAGATACTTTAAAAAACAAACAAACATTGGTAAAAGGGAGAGGTGGAAAGGTGCAGCTGCATGAACACTTTGATTTTTTGACCTGTAGTATCCCCATTTCTCTTTGCTGCTGCGATTTTTATACTAGCCCAACATGTGGCCTGGCAGATGTTGTTAGACTGCAACTCCTATCAGCCCTAGCCAGCATGGCCAATGGTAAAACATGCTGGGAAATGCAGTTCAGCAACATCTGGAGGGCCACATGAACCTCTGTGCTAGGCCTTTCCTTTCTGATGTTATGAATCAGGACTAATGCTAGTTGTGGATCTTTAAGGCTCCAGTTCGATGTGACTTTCCTGGAAGTAAGTACCATTAAACATAGTGGGATTTGTATTTCTGAATACAAACACACATAGGAGTGTACTGTAGGATTTTAATCCTATGTGCACTTGGGCAAAAGGATTGCCCAAACCAATTTCACAGAGTGAATGAGAGTTACTTCTAAATAACTGAGCACTATTTTATTTTGAAGATCTGTATTATGCCTTTCAACTCAGGCCACTTCTGCACTACACTGTTATGATACTATTATTCCACTTTCAACATCCTATGGAATCCTGGGGTCTGCAGTTTAGGGAGGGGCCTTTAGAATTCTCAGCCAGAGAGCTCTTTGGTCTCAGTAAACTACAAACCCCAGAATTCCACAGGATGTTGAAAGGGGGATAATAGCACTATAACAGTGTCTGGTGGAAATGGCCTGAGTCTCAATGCACCACTGTCACAGGTATATCTGATGGGAACATGTGTTAGGGCCTGTATGAGGGCCTTCTCTGTGGCTGCTCTCAAGTTATGGAACTCTCTCCCACAGGAGGCTGGGCTGGACCTCTCCCTGTTCTCCTCTTGCTGGCAAAAGCCTTTTTTATTTTTGTCTTTTAACAGATTGTTGCATTAGGGCAGGGTCTCTTAGGCCCTTTTGCACGGCATTGGCCATGCAAAAGGGGCTGGAGCTTTTCGCACAATTGTGAGGAGCAATCTGCATGATGCACTCACAGTTGTCCGATGCTCCAGGGTCAGGCAGGTGCTGCTCACGCCCCCTTTAAATTTTCAGCTTGAAGCCAAAAATGGTGCGGATCGCGCATTGCTCCTGGGCCCCATCCGCACTTACCTGGCGTGTGGAGCCTCTGGAGCCGCAGGGTTTACGCTTCCCCCCCAGTGCAGCCTGGGAAACTCCCAGGCTGCGCTGCGGAAGGAAGAGGAAAGGGGCTTTCATGTGAGCAGGCAGCTCGTGGGGAGCTGAAGAAGCAGGGATGCGAGAGCCTCTCCCCGGGAGGCTGTTACATGATCCCCACACCCCAGCGCCGGGAAAAAGTAAGGTGCGGAAAGGGCCATAATCAGGATTGCCTAGAACTATAAGATCTTGTAAGAGGGCATGACTGGAAAACACACACACATTTTTTTTTTTTTTTGAAAAGTATACAGATATACCTCAGTTAAAAAAAGAGATGTTTTCCCTTTTTTTATATACTCTTTATTCCATTTTCCATTATTCTTTAAAATATCACAACTCATACATACATACAATTACATACATTCTTCTACATATACTAACTACATTCCAACATGATATATCCCAAAAATTTCAACTTATGTCTTTCTTCCCCTATATTCTGTTTCACACTACCAGACAATCTCTCACACTTTCTTACCGTTAATAACCTTGTAAATTGCCCCTATTACTCTTTCTTTCCTCATTCATTACTTCCTTCACATTACTTTATCTCATTTCCCTTGTTATTTATTAAGATTCTCTTCTCTCTGTCCCTTAATTTTTTTTAATTATTTGTAAAATATATTTATAAATAAGAACTTTATTAATGACTTATTTTTCCCTCCACCATTATATTGTATTTATTCTTTCTTAAACTTTTCTTTGCCTTTTTATTTATTTATTTATATTTATTTTTTTTTTTTTTTTTTGTTTTTTGTTTTGTTTTTTTCCTTTCCTTTCCTTTCCTTTACCACCAACTCTCTCTAATCATCGTTATCTCCTCCATCCTTTTTTGTCAAGCCCTTTAAATTTTCTATCTCTATATATTCCTTTACTAATCTCCAACTCTCTTTATGTAAACCTTGCATTCTTCCTTGAATTATCCCTGTTAATCTGTCCATTTCCATCATTTCAGTCACTTTTACAAACCATTCTTCCATTCGGGGTATTCTTTTTTTTCCAATTTTGTGCATAGTTCAACCTCGCTGCAGTAACCATGTAAAGAATAACTCTCCAATGTTTTCTTTTCTGTTCTTGCTCAATTTTCTGCATCGTATTAAATAAGAATAATTCTGGCTCCAAGGGTTTTTCTTGATCTGTAATGTTTTTTCCATTTTTTTCTTGAATTTCTCTCCAATACATCTTTGCCTTCTTGCAAGTCCACCATAGGTGAAAAAAAGTTCTATTATCTTTGTCACATTTCCAACATTTATTTTCTTTCGTTCTATATATCTTACTCAATTTTACAGGATCCAAGTACCACCTGTAAAGCATTTTAAGATAATTTTCCCTCAATTTTTGAGCGGCAGTAAATTTATTTGTGTCTCTCCAACTACTCTCCCAATATTCAAATTGAATTTCATGCCCTAAATTTTTTGACCATTTCAACATAACCTCTTTTATTTGTTCTGTTTCAAATTTCTTTCCAACAACAAATTATATAATTTTGATATTGTTTGTTTCTCTGAGTGAAGAATTATTTTTCAAAAATATCTTCTTTTCTCAATGATTCCACCCCTTTCCCAAATTTTTATCCATTAAAAATCTTTCACTAGTTGTCGATGCAAAAACCAATGGCATTTAAACCCTTTCCCTTTTTTCCATTTTTTTCCCTCGACTTTAACTTTAGATCCTGATTTCGCTCTTCCTTCAAATGTCTTCGTAATGTAACCACTTATCTTTTGAATTTTTCCCCACCCCCCATATAATGCTTCATGTGGGGACAACCATTTTGGTTTTTTCATATAATAATTTTTTCCTAAATTTCAGCCAGATTTCCAGTAATGCTCTTCTTACATAATGGTTTTGAAAATCTTTATTTTTTTGCTTGCCATACCACATGTATGCATGCCAGCCCATTCGTTTCCCCGCTCCTTCTAAATTTAGTAACTCTTCACCCTGTAATTTTTATCCAATCTCTAATCCATATTAACCCACTAGCAAAATAGTATAGTTTCAGGTCCGGCAAGTCAAAACCTCCTCTTTCCTTCTTTTCTGTTAAAAGTTTCCACTTAATCCTAGGTCTTTTATTCCCCCAGACAAACTTTGATATGTCCTTCTGCCATTTCTTGAAAGGTTTGTCATTAATTATTATAGGCAGGTTCTGAAATAAGAAATTTAATCTGGGCAAAACATTCATTTTTATTGCTGAAATTCTTCCCAGAATAGATAGCCTTAAAGAATTCCAATTTTCTAGCGATTTTTTAGCGATCTTTCCAGGTTTTTTTATAATTATTATCATACAACTCATTGTTTTTTTTTGAAAACCCAAAATTTCCTTTAAATATTTAATCTTCTTTTCTACTTTAAACCCAGTCACCCCAATAAAATTTATTTTTTCTTTTTTCCCTTTTTCCCCATTTTTTTTGTTAAAATTATTGTTTTATCTTTATTTATCTTTAGCCCTGCCACTTCTCCAATTGTTCCATTTTCTGTATCAAAATTTCCATACCCTGTTCTGGGTTTTCCAAAATAACCATCATGTCATCAGCGTATGCTCTTACTTTATATCAGTGGTTCTCAACCTGGGGCCCCCAAGGTTTGTATTTCAGCCCCCCAGAAGCCCTGAGCATTGACCATAGTGGCTGGGAGCTGAAGTCCACGAACATCTGGGCCCCACGGGTTTGAGAACCCCCTGCTTTATATATATGCTTATTGATTTTACACCCTATTATTTCTGGGTCACTTCTAATTGCACTTAATAACACCTCCAAAACTGTAACAAACAAAAGTGGAGAAAGGGGGGACCCCTTTGCCTTTTTCCCTTTTTTCTATACTGAAGTACTTCGTTTTTTTCCCCATTAATAATTAATGTTGCACTTTGTTCCTTATAGATTTCTTTGATCCTTTTAAAAAAGAACTGCCAATGTCCTTTTTTCCTAGCACCCTCATCATAAAGTCCCATCAAAGATTGTCAAAAGCCTTCTCTGCGTCAATGAAAATTAATGCCAATTTCCTTTCATTATTCTTTTCATAATGTTCTATGATGTTCAAATGATTCTTATATTGTTTCTAATTTGTCTTTTTGGGGAGAAAGCCATTTTGATCCTTCTGAATAATTTCTTGCTACACTATCTTCATTTTTAGCCAATATATTAGTAAAGATTTTGTAGTCGATATTAAGCAACGATTTTAGGACGATGGTTCCCGGTTTCTTTTAAACCCTTTTCCCTTTTCTTTTGGGTTTTTAAGCATTATATAAGCCCCCCCACGATTTAGGTTTACCGTTCTCTATAATGTCATTAAACGTCTTTTCCATTGGTTCTATTATGTACTCTTGAAGTTTCTTATAATAAGGTGCTGTTAGCCCTTTGGGACCCGGAGTTTTTAATATGTCCATTTTCCCTAATTTGCCTCCTTTATTTCCTTTATCGTAATTTTCCTATTCATCATCTGTCTGTGCTCTTCTTTAATTTTTGAGGAATTTTTTTGGTTCTTAAAGTATTTTTTTCCCTTAATTTTATGAAATGTTTCCTTTTTCCGTCAATTTATAAAGATTTTTATAGAAATTTAAAAAAAAATTTTTTCTTTATTTCTTCTTGATTTGCCGTTGTTTTACTTCCCTTATTTATTTCCAGAATTAATTTTTTTTTCCTTCTTTCTTAATTTATAAGCCAGCCACCGTCCCGGCTTATCTGCTTGCTCGAAATGCTTGTTTTTCACCCCACATCAGATTTTTACTCATTTCCGGGCTATTTTCCTCTATAACCTGCCCTCGCAATATTTTCAATTCCGTTTGCACTGTTCTACCCAATGGATTTTCCCTTAATTTCTTTTCCTTTATTTTATCTTTTCCAACAGTTCCTGATATTTTTGCTGTCTCCCCTTTTCTTAAGTTGGGAATTTAATTTAATGAAATGCCCTCTTAACACCGTCTTACTACCCTCCCATCTGTACTCCATTTTAATTCATCTGATGTGTTTTCCTTAAAGTAATATTTAATTGTTTCCCTTTTATTCTTTCCAAACTGCTCTCATTTTGAAAAAGAGTGTCATTAAACCTTTCCATCTCGTCCTTTTCCTTATCATTCTCAAATCCAATTTTTAAGGATTATGATGGAAAATTTTAAAGGGAGAATTTCCATGTCCTTGACCATATACAGTAAATTTTTAATTTTAAAAATAAAAATTTTTGGGAATTTAATTATAATTTAGAAAAAAAATATATCCATGTGAGTCTTTATGAATTCCCCTCCCCTACGTCCTGAAACCCCAGCGATTCTTTTCTTTAAAAAGGACTGTGGAAAAACTTTTTATTAACTTTTCCACTCTCAAATGAACTAGACCTATCTGTTTGGGGCCCAAAACCCCCTTCATATCCCCCAGCATTAAGTAATTCTCTTGATTTGCTTCTGCCAATAATTCAATATAACCTGATATAATTTTTCATAAAATTTACTTTTTTCTTCTAATGGAGAAAATTCCAAACAATAGTATTTTCTTTTCAAGAAATTGTACCTCCACCCCCACATAATGTCCCTTTATGTCCAGAAATTTCAACTCTGAGGGAAAACTTTCGATTAACATATAACACTACACCCTTTTTTTTTTTTAAGGACGTCGAAATGTAACATTTACCTAATTTAGGATTTCTCAAAAATTTAACATCTTTTTCCCTTATCTTTGTTTCCTGCAAACATACCACATCCACCTTGCTCTTTTCTACATAATGGGAAAAACCCGTCTTCTTTTATAATTTGAATTCAAACCTTTAAATTCCCTAAAAAAACTTTATGGACATCTTCTTCCTCTATTGCTACACTCTTATATGTCTTCTTCTTCTGCGTATAAATCTTCTAATTCTAACTCTGCTTTCTGTGAGTCCGTTTCCTCTTCTTGCTCTATTTCTGGGTTTAATAACTCTCCCCCTTCCTTTTCCCCTCTCTTCCTTATCTTTTTTTTCTTCATATCCCGTAGTCCGTTCCTCTTCTTTCCCCCTTCCCCTGTTTTTCAAATTTCTTTCCCCTGTTTTTCTTCCCCCCAAATTGATCTGATGATTTTTTTTAACACTCTTCTTAATTTTTCAACCATCTCTCTAAACCCCATTAACACTTGTAATTTTATATCTTCTTTGCTGGAAAGTGTATGAAAGTCCTTCCAGCCTTTCCCACTTGTACTGAAATTCCCTATTTTTGTAACAGTTGTGTCAAGGGTCTATAATCTTGCCTTTTTTTCAATATTTCATATGGAATATCTTTGTAAATTTTAATGCTTCTTCTTTCCATCACTAACTGCTTTTCATAATTAAATTAAGTATTCTCTCCCTTAATTTTCGTTCTTGTAAAACACAATAACGTCCCTTGGCCAATTTTCCCTTTTCCCCTTTCTTTCTCAAATTAGCCCTGAAAATTCTCTCTACCTCCCGCCCAGATCATCTTCCCTCATACCAATGAAATTTGCCAGTGATGTAAAAAAGACCTTTCCCCCAAAAGTTCCCCTGGGAAATTCCCTAATGCCTCTCATTTTAATACACTTATCTCTATATCTCAGTTCTTGTTGATAATTCTCATGTCTTCTTGTTTTTGACTTTCCTTCAAAATATCCTTCTCTTTTTAATTTTTTTTGTCCTATCTTGAATTTCTTGAATATCATTCTTCATTGTATTCATGTCTTTACTTATATTATCTATTCTTTCCCCATACCCCTCCCAAATTTTTTGTAAAATTTTTTCATTTTCCCCCCGCATTTCTTTCATTTTTTTCCTCATTTCCGACTTTAGACTTATTTCATTTTTAAATTTTTATAAATTTGGGGTTTTCCCATTTTAACCGAAAACTTTTCTTGTTGGATCTATCAATTGTAATTTGTCTGGGGGTTTATCCCTTAGTTCCCCTTCTAGTACCAGATGCCATTTTTCCACACCCCTCTCTCAATCTTTTTTTCCCCCCTCTTCAATGTATCCCACCAACAATCTCACCCAACCTCACAACAATGTTCTTTAAAAAAGTCAGAAAAGCTATTATCTTTTAAATTTTGCAATTAAAAATTAAAAGGGTTCCAGATAATCTTCCTTTTTAAAAAAATCCCCCCCCCCTTATGTCTTTTTTTTTTTTACCCAGTTTTGACAGGTTATACCCAATGTAACCCCAAAACTAACAACTTATAACTTTCCCAATTATCTATATCCAATTGGTTCATTAAATCCGTTTATTTTCAAAAGTCCAATTTTAATCCAAATATTTCCCCTTTCTTTACAGCCCAGTTTTAACAAAAAACCCTTATTAACACAGTCTACTTATTCCACCAAGTTAACAACAATCTTTTTTTACCACTCCTCCATTCTTCCAGCGCCCAAAGATCTATTCGTGAACTCCACTGTAACTTCTTCCCCTTTTTCCCGTTTGTCCTCTGTGTCCGTACTCGTTATTCGTTTTCTTTTTCTCACCTGTTTATTTTTTTTTAAAAAACTCAGTCCTGCTTCAATCTCCTTCAGTCTTGTCCAGTTGCTTTTCCCTTTTCCTACACTCCACATTCCACTCCTCCACTCTTCCAGCGAGCTCAAACATTCTATTCGTGAGCTCCAGCTGCTTTCTGACTTCTCCCTTTTCCCGGATGCCTCTGTGTCCTCTGCTTGTGGGCCCTCCCTCCCTCACTTTGGGTATTTTGTTTCCAAAAAACCCAAACCCTTTTTCCATCTTCCCTTTCCCTCCCGTCCGGCTGTTTCTCCTTTCTCTCCACCCCCCCGTCCTGTTTTTCCCCAACCCCAAAAAGACCCGTTCGTGACTCCAGCTGTTTTCTAACTTTTCCCTTTTTCCCCTCTTCTGTGTCCTGTACTTGTTCATCGTCTCCCCACTCACCTGGATAGTTTATTACAAACTCCGTCCCCCCAATCCCTTTTAGTCTGTTCTCAAATTTTCCCGAATTTAACTATGATACAACTTCTCGATTATACCTCTGTTTTTCTTTTTTTAAACGTCTTTCCAGCAATCATCCCCAACAGAGTTTTTAATTTCTGAAGTGTTTTTATTACACGGCAAACTTTTGCCGCAAATCCAGCTGCGTCTCCACACTTTCACTGTACACTTTAAACAGCCACCATTACTGTCCTTCCCGGGCAAGTCACTTCTGATCACCTCCGCTACTTTCTCACTTAATCTCAGTCTTTCAGTCTCACAATCTTCCTCTTCAACCCCCCGGATTCCTTTTTTTTCCCTCTGTCCTGATTATTTCTTCAGTCCAATACTATTTCTTTTATTTACTGTATTATTTTTTTATATCCGTTTGTTTTTTCCTTTTCCCTTCCTCCTCTTTTAGCTTCTTTCTTCACTCCCCCCCTCCTTCCCAAAATTTCCACTTATTCATTATCTAATGTTCGGCTTGATCTTTCAATCTTAAAAATTTTGTTTTAAGATTAAGGCAATGTCCCCCCTCTTTCAAATTTATGGTATATATCAAGAAACTTTAATTATTTAAAAATCTCCAGCGTCGCTAGGCTGGGTTGCCAGCAAATGCTCAAACAGACGGGATACTCTTCAACCCCCTTTCAGACTTACGAGTTCATTTTCCTCTATCTAAAGAAAGGGGTCCCCCCTCAGTCCCCCAGAACCCACCTTTACCGGGGGGGGGTCTTTCCCCAAATGTTTTCCTTCGGCTTCCCCCTTGAGATGGTAAGGCAGTGAGAGCTTTTTCACCGTCCCGCCAAAAGTTTTCCCTTGGAGACCCAGAAGTCCTCAAAGTAATGTGTTCCTGGCCATCTTTTTTTAATAGAAAATTTTTGGGACCAGAAGCAGAAGTTAACAGGGAAAGAACAGAAAATCATTTCCCCCCCTGCAAGGAAAAACAGCAGTTCAACTTGTTTTAGCAAATGCTTTATTCAAAACTAACAATATATGTGTGTATGAAAAATGAAGCAGCCAAGTGAGGTAAGTAAATAAAAACATTTTGAACCTTCTGAGGCCACTTGAAAATGTTTCCAAAATGTATCCAGGGATTTTTTTTCTTTCACCAGCCTCCCCATGACTTATAATTTCCATTTTGGTGGCCAAACTTTTAAATCTATGGTTTTTAACACGCTGAGGGGCAGGTGTTGAGGCAGGTTTATCTGCTTTTCCCTTTTCTCCCTGTTTTGCTGTTCAAACATGCTCAGTAAGGGACTCTGGAGGAAACTGCTGTTTACCATGACTGTTCTATGCAGGCATACACAGGTAAAGTAGAATCAAATAGAAAAATATCTAATTCTTTCCCAGCTCAATCTTTATTGCAACATTTACAGCAAACATATTTTTACAACCTGTCACCAAAAGCCAGTTTCTCCAACTCTCATTCACTATCTTCCAAATACTGATGCTACTAAAAAAAATTTCCAGTCAGATAGAAGACAAACAGGAAAAGAAGCAGCTATATGGGCACAAAAGAGGTCGTAAACAGGAGCTTCTTGGTCTTTGGTAACTGAGGTATGCCTCTATAATTTTATGCAGGGGTTTGCTGAAAACTGAAACTTATTTCAAGGTTCCCCCAGAGAAAAAAGGGTGAAAAAGGCTGCATTAGGGTCTTTTTGTGGGAGGCCTGCTTGAAAAGTGCTTAAAATTTATGCTGTTTTGATAGGGTAGTTTATTTAATTGTTTATATCCTTTTTTTGTTACACTTCCTCCTTTTAAGGTGTATTTTTAAAAAATCTATGGTGTGAGCTGCAAAGGGCTGTATCTGTTTTAATCCTTCTAAGCCAAGTGGTAAAACAGCAGGATATAAATAAATCTAATGGTAGTCGTGGAAGGGATGATGATGATGATGATATTCTTTCTTGTAAGCACGGCAGGTTAGGAGCAAGCTCTCTGTAGCTGCTGTCCCTTTGGGTGAGGGATGGGTTCAACTGGCCCCCTCCTTCCTCTCATGGGAGGGTGCAGCCTCCCAGTGGCCTTGGTGGGGTCCCCTGACTAGTGGTAGAGGCCAGACGATGCTTCTCTTCTATTCTCCGGCCCCAGGGCAGTCAGGCCTGGAAGGCTATGAAACCGTGATCTTCCATATACTGGTCCTGCTGCCTCCAGTTGCTATTCAAAGAACCCTGCCAGACGTTGCTGTCTCCCATTGGATGTTCTCCCACCCAACAGCATCCACAGCCCAAAGGTGCTGCGTCTCTTCTTTCTCTTCCTATCCCCTCTCCCTTTTCCCAGGCCATTTCCACACTAGCCTGTTATAGTGTGATGATTCCACTTTCAACATCCTCTGGAATCCTGGGGTTTGCAGTTGGTTATCTGCTTTGACTTAGGGTGACCCTATGAATAGGAGAACCCTCAAGACAGTTTGTTGTTCACAGACCAGCTCAGGTCCTGCAAAGTCAGGCTGTGGCTTCACTGATTGAGTTTACCCACCTATGGTGCAGCCCCCCTCTTTTTCTACTGCCTTTCACGTTACCAAGCATCATCATTTTCTAATGAGCCACTTTGATTTCATGACAGGGCCAAAGCAGGGCAGGCAGTCTCTGTTTGCTTATTTTGGCTTCCAGGGAGAATTCCTGGTTCATTTGCTTTCAGACCTATTCACTGGCCATTTTGGCAGTCCACAGGATCTGCAGAACCACATTTCAAATGACTTGATTTTCTTCCTATCAGCTTTGTCCACTGTCCAGTTTTCACAACTGTACATAGAAATGGGAAATACCATGTCTGGGAGATCTTGACAAAGCAGCTTGCAAGATGATAGTTAAAAGAGAGGTAGCTTTAAAAATCCTTGTCCTGCGTGTCACAGAAAGGAGTCAGAGAAGGTGCTACATTGCTGCCTAGCCAGCTTCTCTCCACAAGCCTCCCAGCCAGCAAGTTTTCCAGTTGCTCTTTCCTATGATTCCAAATTGCAGAGTGGGGGACAGTAGGAAGCCCTACACAGGTTATTTCCATAACAGACTGTTATTGTGCTATTATTCCACTGTCAACATCCTATGGAATCCTGGGGTTTGCAGTTTCGGGAGGGGCACGTAGAATTCTCAGCCAAAGAGCTCTTTGGTCTCAGTAAACTACAAAGCCCAGAATTCCACAGGATGCTGAAACTGGAATAGTAGCACTATAAAAGTGTAGTGCGGAAACGGCCATAGATTCCATTGTAATTTTTCAATTACATGTCAATACATCGCAGTCACCTCAGAGATGAGTTTCTCCCTTGTCCTTACTGAAGCCTTCCCTCTTATCTTTTTTTGGGGGGGGTCGATTTAAAAAACCCCTCCTGCTGGTCCACGGTTGTAGCTACCCCGCAGCCAAAGCTCAGCGGCCACTTGAAAGAGGAAAAGGGGCTTCTGGTTGGCCGGTGGCCGCTTAACCCTTTCCTTCGCTCTGGCCCAGCCTCCGGCCGGCTTTCTCCCCCATAAAAAGGGCTTAAAAGGGACGGAGAGAGAAAAGGTGGGGAAAAGAGACATCCGGCTGCGCGCGTGGCAGTCCGGGCCTTGGCGGGCGTCCCTCGCCTCTCGCCTTTTTAGGTATACCCTAAAGCAAAGTGGGGCTGAGTTTCTTTTTTGTGCGTTTTGCAAAGGGAGGAAAAAAAACATGTTGAAGAAAACTGATAGCCGAATCAGCCCGTTTCAGTATTTTTTTTTTTTTAAAAAGGGGGTGGGGAGAAATCTAGTGGCACCTGTTTTAATAAGAAAAAAATACAGAAGAATCCTGTAGCACCCTTGAAAGTAACTCGGAAAGAAAAAGTCTAGCTTAAGCTTTCGTGGACTCTGGGCCACTTCACCAGACTGAAGTCCAGCCAGAAATGTCTTCTTCTCCATTAGTCTCCAGGGCGCTCCGGGAGTCCTCTGTATCTTTTTATGTCGAAAACCAACCAACCGCTCCTGTGTCTTTGGATACTGCTTTGTTTTAACATCAGCTGTCCTGGGCCATTTCCGCACTAGACTGTGATCGTGCTATTATTCCACTTTCAAGGTCCCATGGAACCCTGGCGTTTACAACCTCAAGGCCCCTTCCTAAACTGCAAACCCCAGGATTCCATCGGAGGTCGAAAGTGGAATAATAGCGCTATAAGAGTGTAGTGCGGAAATGGTCGATGGATTCCAACTCGTTTCTCCAGCGCGCGTGAAGAAGCCGGCCGCTCCCGAAAGTGCAGACCCCAGAATTCCATAGGATGCTGCAAGTGGAACGATAGCGCTATAACAGTCTACTGCGGAAGCGGCCTACGAAGCTGAAGCTCCTGCTCCTGCTCCTCCCAGGGCCGAGGTGAGGTGGCGCCGTTTGCGCGGAGCGGAGTGGCGCGCTACACCCCGCCGGCTCCTTCGCGCGGCGCCCCCTTCGCCTGCTTTCCGAAGAGACTCCGACGCCAGCCCCTCGGAGACTGGTCGCGCCGAGGTGTCGCCGTCGCCGTCTCTTTCCAAGCGGCCCAGAAAAGGGCAGGGGGCGAGGAGTTCCCACAACGACGCGCCTCCCCCCGCTTTCCCTCCCTGCCCCCTCCGCGCGGAGCTCTTAAGCTCAAGGCAGCTCACGAACTCCGCTGTTATTTTTTTTTTTTATGAATGAACGCGCGCCGAGTGCCGTTCGCTTTGCCTCCTCTCCCCCTCCCGCTTCTCACCGCCCCCATTGTGACGTCGACGCTCCATTCACGGCCAGGGGAGGCAAGAACGGGGCCCGTGGCCGTTTGTCGAAAGGAAGCAAAGAGGAAACGGGGGAGGGGGGCGGAGCGAGGGGATCAAAGGGATCCGCCCACGTGCCGGAGAGCGCGCGGCCGGCCCTAGCACCATCACTAGCGGCGGCCTCGTTTTTAACCCCTCCGCGGGAGAAGCCGGTGCCACTGTGGCTGCGTGGACGGCGCGGGCAGCGCCGTGCGTTAAGGCCGCGGCCCTACCCGCGGAGACGCCGGACCGGGAGCCTGCGCGGCGCCGGCCATGGTGGAGCTGCGCGAGATGGACTGCAGCGTGCTCCGCCGCCTCATGCACCCGGGCGACGGCGGCGGCGCGGGCTCGGCGGCCGGCGGCGGCGGCGGCGGCAAATGCCTCCTGCTGGACTGCCGGCCCTTCCTGGCCCACAGCGCCGGCTACATCCGCGGGGCGCTCAACGTGCGCTGCAACACCATCGTCCGCCGCCGGGCCAAGGGCTCCGTCAGCCTGGAGCAGATCCTGCCGGCCGAGGACGAGGTGCGCGCTCGGCTCCGCTCGGGGCTCTACTCGGCCGTGGTGGTCTACGACGAGCGGAGCCCCGGGCCGAGGCCCTGCGGGAGGACAGCACCGTCTCGCTGGTGGTGCGCGCCCTCCGCCGGGACGCCACCCACGCCGACGTCTGCCTGCTGAAAGGTGAGGGCCCCGGGGGCGATCTCGGGGGGGGGCCGGCTCCCTGCCTGCTCTCCTTCCCGCCTTTCCTCCCTCCTGCCGCTGGCTTAACCCGCCGCTCCCAGTGGACGTGGTGATGCCGGGCTCGGTCCGCGGTTAAACCCACTGGCGCACTTACAAGCCCCCGAGGCCTTTCAAACCGCACGGCTCTGAGGCCATTTCCGCACTAGACTGTTACAGCGCTGTGATTCCGCTTTCAACATCCTGTGGAATCCTGGCGGGCTGGCCCCTGCCGAAACTGCAAGCCTCAGGGCTCCATCGGATGTTGAGAGTGGAATCATAGCGCTGTAACAGTCTAGTGCGGAAGTGATCTCAGCCTGGTGGGCTCCCTGAACATCCCCTGTCGTTCCCCCTCCCCGCTCCCGGTTTGGTCCTCGAACCCCCCCCCCACTCCTTCCTTTCTCGCGTCGGAGTCGTTCGGCCTTAGAAAATCGAAACGAGGGTGTCTCTGAGCACATTTATAAGAGGAGGGGTCCCAGCTGGCTTTGACCCAAACAAATCAGATTGGGCTGGGTGGCTCTCAGAGTGAGTCGGGGGTGTGTCGCCTCGGTTCCCCCATCTTCCACCTGACCGGCGAGTTCTCATGCTGGGAGACTCTGCTGTCGCTACAAGTTTTGCTTTATTCCCCCCCCCACAATAAGAGTTCCTGTTGGGTTATTGGCCATTTCCGCACTGGACTGCTATAGTGCTATCGTTCCACTTTCCACCTCCTGTGGAATCCTGAGGTTTGCAGCCTCGAGGCCCCTCCCTAAACTGCAAGCCCCGGGATTCCATAGGATGTTGAATGTGGAATAAAAGCACTGTATCAGTCTAGTGCGGAAATGGCCGTTGTGGACTCTCTTTTGGGGACGTGTTACATCGTTTATGGAACGTGGGTTCGTTATGAGGCAGAACACCTTGCCGAGGAAGGGGAGTTCAGACTTGGGAATGGATTTGAATCCTACCCCCCTTTTTATGGGAGAGGGAAAGAAAGCCAGGCGGGTCCTAGGTGCCTTTTGCGACTTTCAGGGTCTTGCTTAGGGAATCTTTATACTGGAATGGGAGAAAAGCAGCTGTCCCCGTTGCCTCTTCCACAGAGGTTTCTGTCTCAACCGAGGAGCATGGGGGAGAGGAAGAGTTTTGATAACCCTCAAGGCACCAGATCCTCTCTGATCTTGGAAGCTAAGGAGGGCCAGACATGGTTGTTACTTGGATAGGAGATTACCAATGAATAAATACCAGGTTATATTTCAGAGGAAGGAAGGAAGGAAGGGGCAAAACCACCTCTGGGTATTCCTTGCCTAAGAAAACCCTCTGAAACTCATGGGGTTGCCATAAATCAACAGGCGACTTGAAGGCGCAAACACACACACACACACACACACTTGGTGGAAGTGAGGGTGTATCTGAAGGTTATTTCCTGCCCAGCTTCTATAGCTCTCTGTCTCCCTCCACCTCTCTCTCTTTGTGGGTTGCTGGTGACCTTTTGAACTGCAAAAAATCGTGGCTGGGTGGAAGGGAAGAGGGTGGGGGATCCTGCTGGTGCATTGTTCTCTGGAGGACCGCCTCTGTCTTGTAGTTTTGAAGGGGGACGGTGGGAGCTGAGAAGGAGCTTTTGAGTCAGTCTATAACCCTGGTGCCCGCCGCCCCTGGACTCGTATATGTGCGTGCCAGCCACAAAGAACCTTACTCCTGATTTTATGAAAATGTCACTCTTTGACATGGATGCTTCTGTAGCGATTTGTTCTGAATGCCCCAGGAGGAAACATCCCAGGCTTAAAAGAAGAGGTGCTCTCCTCTTCTCAGATTGTTGTGCCTGATTTTTAAAATGGGAAGGAAGAGGTATGAACAGGAAGGCTCCACAACCCTGTCTCCCTTCACACCCCGAGTGCGTTAGTCTTGGCTTGCGTGTATGTTGTGAGTGAGCAGGAGAGGTCCATGAGGAAAGAGAGATGGAATACCTTGTGCTGAGGTCAACAGAGGTTTTAGTGGGGTTTGGAGAACAGAGTTTTGTTGAGGACCAGAGGAGAAGTTGCAGTTGTCCCCCTGTTGTGACTTCCAGTACACTACACAGTGGTGGTGCAATGATTCCAACTGCTGAACTGCCGCGGCTCTATCCTGCAAAAGCCTGGAATTTGAAATTCGAGGAGGGCTACTTAGAATTCTTAGCTAGAGACCTTCTCTAATGCTTCATCAGACTATAAACCCCAGAGGAGGCATCTTTGGCAGTTCAAGTGGAATTACACAACTGTAATTGTGTAGTGTGAAAGGATCATGAGTCTGATCCCTGATCCATCCATCTTGATTCTTGCTGGCAGCATTTCTGTGGGGTACCAAACCAAACTCCTTTCCAGCCCAGCTTACCTGAAGTCATTTTTAACCAATGCTGCTAGAGGTGGAACCTTCAGATGCAAAGTTGGACTCCCAAATTTTGTTGTTTGTGAGCTTGGAAATGTTACTTTCTGGATGACAGTTCCCAGATTCCCTCAGACAGCAAGCGGGATTTTGGGAATTGTAGCCTAAAAGATAACTTTTCCAAGTTTTGGTGAATTTATATTTTTTCTTTTTTGGGAAAAAAAAAGATCAGGAAGTTTGGACTACACAAATGTTCACTTAGGACCCACAAGCATCTTAAGCTAAGTGGTTGTCAGCAAATGAAGCCTGCTGCTGCTCTAGTAGTTCACAGAGAATGGGCAGCCACACTTTCTTGCCACCTCAGGGTGGTTCAGGGCTTCTGTATGAAGCCTAATGACTGTATTTATCCTCCAGGCTGCAAAGCAATAAAAAAAAAGTTACACAGTTTGTATGCGAGTTTTGTAACCAAGCATTTCCTTAGTTCTTATCTGCATTGGTATTTTATACCATTGAAGAAGAGGGAAACTACTTTTTCCTTCTACATTTTGATATTTAAAATGGACATCCTTGAGCATGTGGTAGAAATGATAAACCTGGCACAGATATCTTGCATTGTTCTCTCTAATGTGCATTGCAAAGCTGGGGATTTTCTGAATATATTCCTTTTTCTTTCAAATCAGAATGAAATATTTCCAAAGCATTACAATTTTAAGGGGATAATAAATGGTGGTTATGCTTATGTTAGGAACTGATGCTAATTAGAAGCTGTTATGGGGCAGTGAAATTAACTTTATTGATTAAAATTATACCAGTATTAGGCAAAATTTCTGTAAATGTGGACAATTTCTGTCTGGCTCTGTTTCCTTATAATAAATCATAATTAGCATAGAGTTGCAAAACTGAAAAAGAAAGAAATCTAAACTGTTAAAAGAAAGGAGGCAACAGCAGGTATTGTTTTGAAGAGGCTAGTTTTAAAGGTATTTGTGCTATGAAGGTAACAGTCCAGTTCTCTGACTGCCATGGTTTCTTTAATATTTTGATTACTATCAAATAATAGGTGGTCATAGGATCAGATTTGATCAGGCAAATGAACACTTTGCAGGCATAGGCCTTGGGACAGAGGTGGGAATGATCCAGCCCTCCACATGTTGTTGGATTGCAATGCCCAGCATTCTTCACTATGGGCTATGTTGGCTAGAGGTACTGAGAGTTGCAGTCCACACTATCCAGAGGATTTCACTTCTGACCTAGGGCCTTGAAGATCCTGGGTCCTCAAAGGCCCCTCCCTAAATTACAAACCCCAGGATTCCATAGGACATTGAAAGTGGAGTAATAGCACTGTAACAGTCTAGTGCAGAAATGGTCTAAGTCACTGAGCCAGCTGGGGAAGATAGGTACGCTGCCGCTTTTCTAGCTTTCCTCTGGTTTAGTTGAGGACTGGATCCCTTTGAGTGTACCACATGTCTCTGACTACCTTGCTGGAAAACTGTGAAATGGCAATGAATAGTAATGGGAAAATATGATATAACAGCCTATGTCTGAAGAAAATGTTTGATAATAGTGCGAGGTAGAGGAAATGAGAGGGTATGAAAAGTCTCCCGTCTTCCATGTTAATATTAGTAATATCATGTGAGACCTGCCTCCCTGTGTGTGTGCCCTTCTGTTTGGGATACTCCAAGCATATTCTGAGCCAAATAGAATTAAGTGAATTTTAAGGATGCTGGTAAACATCACCAAGACTTCATTTTCATCTGTTCGAAGTTTTGTTCTTTATGGTTTGGCAATCACACTGCAGGGATAGTTCTGAATCATATTTCTGTGTTTCGAAACAAAAAGTCAAAACTGTAGCATTTGTCTCACTGTTTGAGAGACTAGAGACAGGAAAGTAGCATCCCCTCCTGAATATAAAACTTTTTCAAGGTTGTAATTCTGTACATGATTTGTGGCGAGTAAGACAGAACCAAACTCAATGGGACTGGTTTCTGCGTAGACAAGTCTGTGTGTGTGTCTTCAAGTTGCCTGTTGATTTAGGACATGATAAGCCCGTGAATTCCATAGGGTTTTCTTAATCAAGGAATGCTTGGTGGTGGTTTTGACCATTTTTTCCTATGAAATATATACAGGACTGCATATACAGTCAACCCTCCATGTTTGCAGGTTTTACTTTTACAGCTTTGATTATTCAGAGATTATTTGCTGTCACCTCTGCTGCCCCCCTATGCCATTTTTAATAGGGACTGTGAGTCTCATGAGACTGAGAAACTGCAAACAAGGCTTGTAAGTCTCTACTAAGAATGGTGTGAGGCAGCAGTGGAGGTGGCAGTAAGCCCCACTAGCCACCCACTTCTGCCTTGTGAAGGAACCCTCGTGTCTCAGAGGAATCCATGGTGGGTTGAATGTGGTGATCATACTTTTTTGTGTATGGTTTGGGAAGGCCTAGAGTTATTCGTGGTTTTTCCACTTCCATGGGGGTCCTGTGCCCCTAACCCTAGTGAATGTGGAGGGATGACTGCAGTTTGTAGTCATTAAACATGATGTGAGTGACTGGGCTAGTTAACCATGTGTTTTAACATCTTCCCTCTTGGATAGGTCTAGAAATCAACAGCTTTGCAAATATTTTTGCCCTTTTGGTTGGTTGGTAAAGATGCTACCATATACAGGTTTTGGAGTTCAAGTGGAGAACAGTTAAGACTATTTGAGGAAGGGATGAGACCATGTGGCGCTTCATATGTTATTGGATTGCAGCTCCTAGAAGCCCTTGCCAGTGTAGCCAGTGGTGAAGAATGCCAGAAGTTGAAGTCCACCAACATCCAAGGGGCCACATGATTCCCATTGCTCATCCAGTGGCTTCTAAGGTGAAAGGTTGTTCTGCATTGTTTTGAAGTGGATTTGTGCTACAGGCTTCCTCCACTTACCATTAGGGTTAGGGAGTGGAGCACTGTCAGAAAGCAGAATTGGTTGAAAAATGGAACCCATATACTGTACTGTATGGAGCATGAAGGATTTACAGAGGTTCACGTGGGACTTACTGCTGCAAAGTCTCTCAGCTGGCTTGGTGCCTTTCCAACCCCCCAGCTCATTTTGTAAGCAGTGCATGCATGTGTTTGAGTGGTTTCATGTGAGTCTCTGTAGGCAAGAAGAATTGATGAAAGTGTAGAACCCTTGCTGAATTAATGGAACTTGCCCTTTATTTGAAGCCTCAAAAGAGCAAGTCATCAGGTAACCGGGTGTCAAAAGGTGAGGGCTTCCTCTAACTTAACACATTTATTTATTTGTTAATACAGCGAGCCCTCCACTTTTGTGGAGATTAGGGGTACAAGACCCCCGAGAAAGTGGGAAAAAAGTGAATAAAAATAAAAATCATGAACATTCTAGGTCCTCCAGCATGACTTTCACCTGGAAGTAGACCATACAATTGCACTGGAGGACTAGAAATTCCTACAGAGAACACATTTCTTCAATGGAAAGAGCAAATAGAGTAAGATTTCTTAAAATAAAATAAATCTATGAATAATCAAATCCATGAGTGCTGAACCTGTGAAAGCGGAGAGGCTATTGTACTGGTTCAGGTAAAAGCATCAGCGTTTTTGGTTTGGTGAATATTTTTGTGTAAAATTTTCATTTTGTTCTAAGAAATGTTTGCACTTTTGGTATGGCTGAAACAAGTCAGTCCAGTGGAGCTGAGCCTGTACTCTCTGCCCTGGAAAGCTCAGCTCTGTGCTGGATGGAAAGAAGCGTAGGCGCTCTGCCCCTTCCTTCCGCAGCACAGCCGGGTACTTTCTCAGGCTGTGCCAGGGGAGGAAGCGTGGCCATCGCACTTCCTGAAGTTCCGCACACCAGCTAAGTGCGGGAGGGACACGAGAGGAATGCACAATTGCGCATCATTTTCGAGGAAAACCCAAAAATGATATAATGCGGCATTGCTACAGGAGCGCTGCACAGTCACGAGGATGTCATGCAGAACCGTCCTCACAATTCTGCGTTGCTCCCGTGGCCATTTCACGTTCAAAGTCTTGTACTCAAAGCCTTTGGAGATAGAAGTCTGCTAGTACTATCCTATTTCTATTCCCTCTTGTTTCTGTGACACAGGAGGGAAAATATCTTTTTTAAAATGAAGCCTGCTGTCTGAAGTCTTTATGGGTACCTGTAATTTAAATAAGAGAAATTAAAAATTTGCCTATGCATTCAGTAATGCCATTTTGGCCAATCAAAATTTGATCATTCAGCTAAGGAAATTTTGGTTGCTGTCACCAGCAGTTGTAGTAATCTTAATTTTATTTATATTCTTGTACTATCGCTCAGTTATTATACTTGCAAGGGCCTGGGCAGTGCCTGCCGAAACTAGCAAGGCATGAAAGTGTTCCCTTCTGGTCTGTGACTGATGAAATGACATTTAATCAGGCAAATTTGCACAGTTTGCAAAATTTATTTATGATATAGAAATTCAATTTGTCTTGGGACATAATACAGGATTTTTAAAGAATCAGTAAGCCATAATGCAAACATGCTTCTACTTGTACAAAAGGATTTCTTTTTCTTCCCTCCCCTGCATCTCACACATTTAAGTCTCTTCCATAGAGTCCCCAAACCTCTAAAGGAGAGTTGGGATGTGTGCGTGTGGGTACATTTTTGTGGTGGTAATTGCTGAAAAGTTTGGCGCCTACAGTTGGCTGTCCACATTTGGTAAGGTTAGGGATTCAGGGCCTCCACTAAAGTGGAAAAACCTCAAATATCAAATGTATGTGTTGGACTGTTTTGGCAGCCAGGTCAGGAAAAGGGATAGGTCGGCATTGTGGCCCTGTACTTCCCCTCTCTCACCCATCTCTTTCGTTGCGTGAGGGAAGCATAGGAAGACGGTTTGTGATGTTGCAAAATCAGGCTGCAATCCATCCTTAGCTGGCCAGGTAGTGGGGAGAGGAGGGGAAGATGACCAGAGGCAGGTTTTTAAAGGGCTGCATGGCCTGATCAGAACTGCCAGAAGGAAGGTTCCCCAGAAAATAAGTGCTTGGGGTCAGAGGGGAGAGGTTGGAGAAAATTGCAAATAAAATCCATGAAAGTTAAACCTGCAGATGTTGAGGGCCAACTGTACAGTGTTCTTAGCAGTGTTGTCCTTAGAAACTCTGGAGGAGATGTCAGAAAGTCCTTGGAGATAGACATCACTGTGCTTTAAATGAGAGCCAATGAGGTGTTGTGGTCTGAGTGGTGGACTACAATTCTGGAGACTGGGGTTTGAATCCCTGCTCAGCCATGGAAGCCCACTTGGTCACCTTGGGCCAGTCACACTTTCGCAACCCCCTTGTGAACAGATCTTTCCAAGGAAACCCCATGCTAGGTTCACCTTAGGCTCTTTTTCTTTCTGATTAGATGATTTAGGATTGGGGAAAAATACTATGTGAACTGAAGGTCAATGCTGCTGTCTTGGAATATGATTTTCTTCTCTGTTATACTCAGGGTTCACAACTGAACTGACATTTCTTGCCAGCACGAAGGAATAAGGTGCTCTTGTGTATAATTTAAAGACTCAATATAAATGTATTTGATTTGTTCCTTTGTGTATTGAGGAATGTAGTTTGTTGTGGCATGAATTGTCCCATTGGTTTTAATGAAGCCTGGTTTTAGTGACCGTGGCTCCAGTAAACATAAGTGGAGCTGATCCCTGAGTAAACCCATGGAGCTAAGCAGAGTCAGCCCTGGTTAGTATTTTGATGGGAGACCACTAAGGGATCTCAGATGTTGCAGGTGCTATATTTCAACAAAAGGAACTGTCAAAACCACCTCTGAGTATAAGAAAATCCTATGAAATTCATGGAGTCATCATATGTCAATAGGCAGCTTGAAGACACCTATACACAATACATGGAGGATGGCACTTCTACTTCAGCCTTCAGATAGGTAAATACTGATTGAATGTACGCCAGAAACCACCTCTATCCGGACCTGTAGGCATAGAATTGAATTCTTCAAGGTCATTGTAATCCGGCAGTTTCATATTGGAGCCCTCCTTTGTAGTATTTTCTTAAAGAGTAGGTACCTTCAAATCAGTAGTGGAGCATCCTGGTAGACTGCAATTATCTCCTGTTGATTTTTGAATAGTGCCATTATCTGTTACAATATTTTTATTCACTGATTAGTTTTGGTGGGGAAATAATAAAATAGCCCTTCTTATCCTACATGAGAATGCAGAAGGGCTACCATGATTAGATCCTGCAGTTATATTATTGCCTGAGTTCATATGGTCCATCATTGGTCTCTGGATTCTGGTTCCTTTGTTTATAATTTTGAGAAAATACCATGGGAACTAGTACAAAATGGCTGCCAGGATGTCCCTTCATGAAATGACCACTGTGGAGAATAGGACCAATGCCCCACTTCACAGATGGAAAACTGGGGAAGCTAAGTTACCCAAGAGTTTGACTGCAGGCAAATGTGTGGGCTGGAGCACAGAGCTCAAAATCACTTTCTGGAATTATGAGTCATCTTTTGCAGACCAAGGGCCCCTTTTGCAATATCAATTTCTCCAAGTTAATAAGAAGAGTGCAGAAAAATTGCATACAGAACCCACCAACCCCTAAAATAAAGATCCCTAGCACAAGGGCAAGTTACTGTTGCCTTCTAGATGGTTTGGAACTGCTGGTCCCATAATGCCCCTTTAATGGCTATGTTGTCAAGGGCTGATGGGAACTGTGGGGCAGTTGCCTACTTCTGTTGCAAGGGAGGTGGAAGGAAGGAAGGGTTGCTCTAGACGTGATAACTGGCTTTACAAAAAGCTAGTAAGGCGAGTTTCTGGAGTTTGACAAAAATTGTTTATTTTTCCAAAGGCGAATACTTTCTGATGCCTTTAATGCTAAGGAGGTAGTCATTAGCATCTGTCTTACTTGAGTTTGCTGCTAGGAAAATATGAAGCCATCCCTTGCCAAATATCCCCTGGAGAATTCTGAGAATACAGAGCCTCTTCATATATTACTGGTGTTCATTACAGTTGACCTCTGGCTTCCTGTTAGAAGAAGAAAAACCCTGGTCTGTAGAGGTTGGCACAGCCACAGAGGATAGAGACCCCAGAAGCAGCCAAGAACATTTGTAATGTGTGGCATCTGCTTCAACATGAGACTATCTATATAGTTGCAGGATATGAGGGCACCTGAGTTGGTACTTGATTCAGAGGGTCCAGCCTCAGCTTTAAGTGTCTTTTGGAAACTGTTGAGTGGTTGTAGCCCTCCTCTGCTTGGCTGAGCCAAGCCCCAGTACTACAAGGTCTCGGGGCTCCTCTGACAGCATCCTCTCTGTTGGGCAACTTTATTGCTGTCCTGCCAGCCTCCCTTGCTTAACTGTTTTGATTCTAACAGAAGCCTTGCTGAATGATTCTTAGGGCAGAATTCCTGGTGCAATTGACTTCATTTTTTGCTTGTTTAAATAAAGCACAGGATCACAGTTTATGTTTTTATCTTTTACTTCAAGTGTTTCACTGTTTTAGCCTCTATAACTGTAAGAATAGAGGGTGGTTTTAAAATACTGTAGGCAATACTTTTTTTTCTCTCTTTAAATCCCCTTTGGTCTGAATCCAGGAGATGCTCACAGGAGATGCGTTTGGTTTGCGGTACTGTTTCAGTTTTGCTCGCATTCTTTTCCAGCTGCTTTCTGCCATTCCATTTAACAGATGACCACCACTGGTACTGCAGCCTACCTTCGCTTGTAACAACTTCTTATTAACAGTGTTTGAATCCTGTTAGGTCATGTGTGTTGACAACATCTCCAAAACCTGGTTACAAATTGGGTGATGTATGAGCAGCTTGGCCGTGAGCTCTTTCAGTCTGCAGAACCCCTGAATGAAACAGGCGGTAGCTAGAAGGGCTTCAGATTCTGTAGCTTGCATTAACCTCTGTTTTTTGAGTTTACTTGATACAGGAGCGTATTTCTCCTCAGCTATGTGACTTGCGGTTTGATTTGATCCCGCATGTATCTCTACAGCCATAGCCAAGTCTAAGCTGTTTGTCCAAAGCTGGCTTTTTGACTTCGTGCTGGAGATTATTTTTCTTCTTAACGGAAGAGACACAGGCTGAAGGGGGTGGCGGGAATTACAAAGCTAAAGCCTACAATACTTACATGAGATGTTCTTTCTTGGCTTAATTGTGGCTGCCTAACACAGAACTGCAACGTAATACAGTGCAATTGCTTTTACATTTCAGGTGGCTATGAGAGATTTCAGTCAGAGTATCCAGAATTCTGTGCAAAGACAAAATCTCCTGCTGCTGCATCCGCACTCTCTTCTGTTGAACATCTTGAGCATAGCTGCAGTTCCTGTGGGACACCACAGCATGACCAGGTTGGCTTTCCTATGCATATACCCATTTAAATCATAGCTCCTCTGAAATGCTAAGAGCAGGATTAGGCAAAGTTTGCCTCTGGGGCTAGAGGTCACCCCAGGGTTGTTTTTGTGGTCCTTAACTCTTCCAGACTCTCCTTCTTGTGAGAAAAGATTATATTGCCTCTCCTAGAAGCTTCTCAGAGCAACAGATAGTCTCTTAAATAGCCTCCCTCCCACACTACTTAACGTAAAAGATCATTGTTTTTCAAAGCCAGAAGTGAGCTCCAGGACTCCAGGTTTTGTGGAGGGGGGGCATTTTTGGCAATCATTGTGACCCCCAGGGGTTCCAAAGCAGAAAACTGGCTGCTGGCCCTTTGACTCTTCCCAATCTCTGCACTCAAAACTTTGACATGCTGACAATGACACAGTTTTGTAATTTCAGAGTAAATGGCTTGTGTCTATCTGTAGGAACTTGGTGATCTTCCTTTGATTAAAGAGTAGAAGCTCCCACTCCTGAGGCCCTTTATGGTTTTTGTTTAATAAACAGAAAAATAGAAGAAGAAAGAACCTGAAACTGAATGATTCAAAACAACCTAGGAGACCAAGAGGGAGAAATCTTCAGCAGAAAGCACTGAAGTGCTGTTTATCTTCACCTATCAGTATCGTAGTTCTAAATCCGTATATCCATATTCGATGCATGAGTATTTCCCTCTGTACCAAAATGAGATAAAGAATTTGGAGAAACTCTTTGTCAAGTGATACAGAGTTTTCTAGGCCAATGGATTACATTTCAGATGGCCCCAGTAAGTCCAAATTAGAGTTGTGGGTTGACTGTGTGACTAATGAAGTGATACTGGAACCCCTGGATGCAGTTAAGACCATTAAATTAAGACCAAAGTTTTGTGTACTACCTTGTTTTGCTTTATGGTCTTAAGTCCTAGCTATTAGTGGGGCAAGATGAATTTAAGAAAAGCTAAGAAAACCTAAAATGCAATATTGTGAATGTCCAAATTTGCTGGCAGTTGAAAGGTTGAACATCCTGAGATGATATGGGCTGCTTTTCCCAGTGTTTCTGTTTGGAGATTACTGAGAATAATTTTGGAATAGTAAATGAGTCACTATTGGCATACATTGCGACTGATAATTCTAGCAGTCTTTGTGATTAGAGTTATGGGTAGCCCTGGATCCATACAGTTTACATGAGATGTCAGTTTTTTCCAAATACAAAATTTGGACAAGTTGGAAAAAGTTGAAAAAATTCAACACACTGAGAATATTTCTTTTCTTTTCTAGAGAAAAAACTTACTAGTCCTCATTGGTTGTGGGTGAGAAGAGCTAGAATGTCTGTGAGCCCTGTCTGATGAAATCTTAAATCAGGGATACTGTGCAGGACTTCTGGAGCAAATAGTACTCAAGAGAGGTCTGTGCTTTTCCCTTAGCCTGACAGAATGAGCTGCAAAGATGGGCAAGTAGGCATAATCTTTATAATGCTTGCTGGATGCAGATCTCAGCTTTTGTTGGTCCAGCATGTGGGTGGCCTCGCTGCAGAATTTTCGGTTTCTTTTTGAGCCTCTACAAGCAGCCTTTGAAAACATACACTAAAGATTTGCTGTTTTTTCCATTGTGACATTTTAAATTTTCTCAAAATAGTTAAAAAAAAAAGGAAGCTAAAACATACAAGTCCCCAAAGAGTAGCAGCATCAAGCAGCCAAAGAACTTAGTTGTCAAAAGCCCAGTGGAATAATAGAACCTTTTTCTGCCATCTCTGTAAGTGGAGTGCCTTCCTAATATATCCTAAAATTGTTTTTAGGAGATTCCCCCACTCCTTATAGGAGACAATGAGGATTGTGGCCACCATAGCTCTTTCCCTTGGTTTTATCAGGTTTCTCTTCCTGCAGGAACCCCTCTGTGTGCCTCCTTGTATCACAGCGATGCCTCTTTCTCTCTTTCCTTCCCCTTGATCAGGGTGGCCCAGTGGAAATCCTCCCTTTCCTCTTCCTCGGCAGTGCGCATCATGCTGCTAGGAGGGAGATGCTGGATGCGTTGGGGATCACAGCCTTGTTGAACGTCTCATCAGACTGTCCAAACCACTTTGAAGGACATTTTCAGTACAAATGTATTCCGGTGGAAGATAACCACAAAACTGACATCAGCTCCTGGTTCATGGAAGCAATTGAATACATAGGTATGTTTAATGCTTCTCAGGTGAAAACGTGGATAGTGGGTGAACTTAGTTCTGAATTCTGGAGCAAATGATTACTAGAGGAAGACCTTAAAGCAAGGCTTCATCCTGCACTGTGTCACACCTTGTGGTTCACCTTGGGCTAAGTAAGTCACTTGTGTATCTTCTTGCTTGGGCCCATTTGATAGGCCCATACTAAAGCTTTAATACTTTTATTTGCTTGTAATGGAAGCCACTGGGGGCCCATTATATGTACATGTGAATGATATGTATATAATGTGAAACGTACCATGTGTATATCCATTATCTGTGTCAGATACTGGACACCTGCTTTGTGTACTGAAATGCATAGATCCAGTCCCTGTTGCTTTCAGGTGAGAAGTACGTTGTAATGCTTGCACTATTCAGTGCATTGTAGCCTAAAACATTCTACTCAGCCTTGGGTTAAGACTGGAGGTGGAGAAGAATTTGATTTTTCTTCCCTTTGTCCTTCCCTTCCCTTCTTTGGCAGCAACAGAATGCAGGAACTTCTCCCCCAAACCCTGGTACCTTGGTATGACAATAGGATGGAGGAGGGAATTTTATTTGAAACCTACTGACATGTGACAGTCATCCTGAGAAATACATTTCTCTGTGCTTCTGGCACATGTCATATAAATGTAAGCAGTGTAGGAGATGTGGTATTTATAGGAGAGATCTGACCCTCTTGTACTTTCATAGACACACAATCATGGGTATGCCAAGGTCTGCGTTAGGTTCAGAAAGAAGGTAATTTGAATAAATGAAACAGTTTCCCTGTTCGGGGAAGTAAATGTGTTTTTTCAAGCCTGTTGAAAGAAGCCGTTGCTGTTGTTGCTTACTCTTGATACAGTTCCTGCAGCATGAATGAACTGTACAGACTGGTAGATAGGCAGTGTAATTTCTTTCAACCACTTCATGTATGCACGCTTATCTTGGATTGACCTTGTGGCATCAGATTAACCAATTGATGACTTCCACTTATGAATGAGTTGCCACAAATGAATGCTTTGTATAAATCATAAAAAAATACCTCTTGTTGTTTTCACTGAACTGAGGAGCATCATTAGATAATAATTTAAGGGATAAGAGAGAGTGCAGACAAAATAACCTTTAATATTTATGTCTAGTTATTGCCAGAGGTTTGTGATTCATATTTTATAAAGTAAATAAACGCTAAAAAAAAAAAAATTCCCAGCAGAGAAGGGAGGCACATCCTCTAGCTTGGGTGTTGCTCCTTCCACTTGTTCTGACAGTTGGCGAAAAGACAGAAGATCTTCTGGAGTCCCCATGGGGAGTCGTCTCCCATGAGGTCAGTCTTCCTGTTTACTGCTCTGAGAGGACGTGTTTCTCCTCAGCAACGTGAATTTAAACCTACAAAGCTACAGCTAAAGTCACTCCAGACTTACCATTTTTTCCTCACTTTCTCTTGCTTTCCTCAGTGCCTGCTTATCTCTCTCTTGCTGCTGTTTGATCATCTGACTTTTTCTGCACTATTTAAAAATAAAACCTTTAAACTTTGCTTCTTTGCCTCCCTCACTTTCACTCCTCCCTTCACTCCTTGTTTCTACCGTTCTTTCTGGGAGCATGGAATGAACGATTGACTCTCCACTATTTGGGATGGCCAGGATAGCAAGGCTCAAGGAGAGAATCTCTGGCATAGCCGGCGACTCTCCGACTGAATCTGCTCTCCTCAGCAGTGGCAGGAGGACAGGACTCAGCATCAGAAGGGCGGTCACCAGGGAAAAAGTGGTGCCAGCAGGCAGGGAGGGGGAAATCCCGATAATGGCCCCCCAGTATGAATGCAGAGGACCCTTCCCCAGACTTAGCAGTTGGCTCCAAGTGATAATCAGGAAGCTGCTGCCATTGCTAGCACTGGCAAGCCAGGACACTGCCAACCAGGGTTGTGCTGAGGGGGCAGGTGGGTGCTGGTCCTTCCCGGGGCCCAGTGCAGCACGGCCCAGCAAGGGGCAGGTCTGATTGTAGTTCTGCTCCAGGGAGACAGGCATAGGCAGTCAGGACTTGGAGGACTTCATTCAAATGTCCTCCACATGGGAGGAGGAGGAAGCTGCCTTTTCCAACCCTGATGGCTGCCATCTTGGCAACACAATCAGGAAGAGGCCTAGGTGAGGCCTAGCAGGACCGCAGAACTCTGATGAAGGCGGCCAGCCCCAGCTTGCAAAAGGATGCAAAAAGACTGCCCATGTTTCCGCTATGGCTAGCATGATTAATAATATACACTGTTCTTCAGGTGAATTGCAGGTTGATGAATAGTCTGGGGCCTATTCTGCAGAGGAGGAAGTGGAGTTATCTTTAGAGGAAGTGGAGGCAACCCCATGCTTTGCAAACTCAGTGAGACTTTTTCAACTTGAGGATTTTCCTGTACTGTTAAGAGAGTTAGGTCTCTGGGTCTCAGTCTCTCAGCAGAGAACCCCCCACCTTGGGACTCAGACCTTCCTCAGGTGGGTGGAGAATCCTTCTCTAAAGCAGCCTCAGCTGACTTCATAGAGTTGGCTAGGGAAGACTAAACCAAACCAGGCTGTAACAGCTCCAACCTGGGTGCTATTAAAAAATGCTGTAGTCTCCCTAAGAATGCCATGGCCAAACTGCAGGTCCCTGTACATGTGCTCCCTGCGTCTACCCTCGTCTCTTCTGCAGTTTATTGTAAGGATGGAGTCTGAATGAAGGTGGGGCATGCATAAATTGATTAAGGTGGAGCCTTCATGGCTGATGCAACCTTGGACGCCATCCAGTTTGATGCCAGGGCTCAGGTGACCTCTGTAGTGGTAATGGTGACCTCTGGCTTAACAATTGGAATGTTGATGTGTGCTCCAAAAAAACTCAAAAAACAAAACCCCGACTTTTGCATCCTACCTGTGGATTAAGCTATGTGGAGACTCCCTGGAACCACTCCTTGTGGAAAACAAGGGAAAAAGAAAGCACTAGTACCAGGGAGAGGAAGAGAGGAGAGAAAGCACAATAATCAGGGGCACCCCTCCTTTCGTGCTCCCAGATTCCACTTCACTTCCCCTTTGAATCCAGGGAGTCCAGAGGCTTTAGGGTTCACTGGAGAGAGCATAGCTTCCAATCAAAATCCCAGATACAAAGTGCAGCAGGCTGCCCACAGCCCAGCAGTGGTCAGTGGAAGAACCAGCAGGCCTGATGCTATCCTGCCAGTAAAGGGCAGACTACAGGACTTTATGCACTTGTGAGAAAACTCCACTTCAGAAAGATGTGTGCTGAATACATTCAGGCACAGCTACTAGATACCACAGAAACCAACCAAAACACTGCCTCCTGCTGGAAGCCATTGATCATCTGCTACAAACAGGGGCAATAGAGAAAGTGTCCTCCTCACAAAAGCGTGGAGATTGACATTCTGTCTTCTTCTTGTGCTCATGAAGAATGGCACCTGGAGATCATCCTTGAAGCACTACAATCGGGACATCCAGCCTATCTTCACTTTCCAGTACATCAGATGAAAGGCCAGTTTCTCTGCTTCACCTAATGGTGCTTCGTCCGTTTCGGCTATCATCGGCACTAAGGCTATTCACTGAGATAATGGTGGCCCTAGTAGTACATTGGAGATAGGCACATCTCCTCATTTACCCATACCTTGATGATCTGCTGATCAGATTGATCTCCTACCAGCAAGGTATACAGGATGTGCAACAGCTCCTCAGCTGCCAGAAGAATCTTGGGTTTCTAGTCAACCTCTAAAAGAGGCTGTTCACCTCATCCCTGGAGATCCAGCTCCTTGGAACGAGGATCAACACAAGATCAGGAATAGTCTTCCTCCCAGGATAGGATACAGTTCATCAGCAACACAATCACAGCACTTGAGAGCATCCTCACATTGAGCCTCTCTAGGTGCATCTGCAGGGACTAATGGTAGACTAATGGTGTCTACCATTGCATGCCTGCTGTGGGACCACCCACATACTAGACTGCTTCAGTGGCTCCTGCTTCCATAACAAGAGGCCATCACAGCCAAGAGACCATGCTCCATCAAGATTCCCAGGCAAAGTGCTATAGTCACTAGAATGGTAGATTTCCCCTGCGATCAACAAGGGGAGGGCTATATGGGATCCACCCAAGATTCAGATCACCAGAGATACTAGCCTGAGGGGCTGGGGAGCCCACTGTGGTCCATACCTGGCCCAGGGCAGATGGAACCTGAAAGAGCAGAAACACAGTATCAACTGCCTGCAGCTTGGAGCCGTCAGACTAGCCCTGCTATCCTTCAGTATCATTGTAGAAGGCAAGGCAGTCCTGATCAGAAAGGCCCAGCTGAATCATGAAAGAGGGTCAAGGTCCTGAAGGAGACATAGAAGTTTCTGTCCTGGGCAGAAATACATCTGGTGTTCACAGAGGCAGAACACCTTCAGGGTGTGCTGAACTCTCAGGAGGACTAGCTCAGCTGGACTGGAATTGATCAGGGGAAATGAAGCCTGCACCCAGAGGTCTTCCATTTGTTGACGTCACCAATAAACTTCAAGGTCGAGGGATTCATCTCAAGTTATCAGGCAGAGGGGGCTGAAGGTATCATCTAGGGGAGTCTATCTCTCCAGTGGCCACAAGGACTCCTATATGCTTTTCTTTCAGTGGCTCTGATCTCCTGAGTAATGAGAAAGATTCACACAGAGAAGGTGCTCTGATCCTGATTGCTGCAGCGTGCCCCAGGAGGGCTTGCTTTTCTGAGATCATGAGTATGGTCTCTGACTCCATGGCCCTTCTCAGCCTGATGGGACCTGCTTATGCAGGAGCAGGTATGTCACCCCAGCCTAGATTGACAACAGCTCCGTGCCTGGAGATTCAACGGAGCACCATGAGTTGCTGCAGATACTCTGAGAAGGTGTTAGCACCATCCTGGCCTCCTGAAGAGCCTCCACATATGGAATATATGAAGAAATCTTCAGAGCCTTCCACAGGTGGTGCAGGTGCAAGTGTGTTGATTTCATGAACTGCTCAGTACCATCCCCGTTTGAGTTTCTCCAAGATGGAATGGAGCAGGGTCTGCATCCCAACACCATAAAGAAGCAGATCACACATCACCTCCCTGCTACGTCATGTACAAGGCACCAAGATTTCTTCGCGCCCTCATGTCCAGAGTTTCCTCAGAGGACTGTCAGTTCTCTGTCCTCTGAAAGTGCACTGTTTTCTGTAATGGGACTTGAACACAGTCCTGAAAGCCTTAATAGTCCCACCATTTGAACTGCAGAGGGAAGCTTCTTTGAAAAACTTGTCTTTGAAGGTCCTTTTCCTCACAGATACCACCTTGGCACATAGGTTGTCAGAATTAGGGGCCTTGTAAGCATGCAAGGAACTCTGTGTCATCCATCCAAACTCCATGATGCTATGGCTGGACTCTGCCTTCATCCAAAAGCTGAATTTCACCTTCCACAGGGCACAGGAAGTCATTCTGTCCCTCGCTGTCCAAGGATTTAGAGAGGATCTGGCAAACTTTAGACACACACGCGCGTGCACGCACACACACGCACACACACAAAAACGCCAGGAAGTACTTAAAGAAGACAAGGAGATTCTGTTCCTCAGACACCTTTGTCTCCTTTCAACCCAGATCCAAGGGCAAGAAGGTGTCTTTTCTCCACATTGGGCAGGTGGATCAAGGCAGCTTCCATCAGGACTTGTTACACGTTCCTAGGGGTTTCACCCCCAGAGGGGATAGTTGTGCACCCCACAAGAAGCACAGCCACTTTGTTGGCACTGACCACAAATGTCTCACTTCCAAAGATCTTCATGGCAGCCACCTGCAAGTCACCCTCTACATTTGTCAGACATTACAGGCTGGATTCAGCTGAAACTGCCTTTGAGAGGAGGGTGCTGTGGCAAGTAGGACAGACCTAGAGTGTTGGGCACCAACACTTCTCACCTTAACTGAGAAGCTGTGGTATATTCCAAACTAGAGGATGTTCCTCCCTTCTCTACTGGCAAAAGGAATGTTGGTCTTACATGTGAGATGTTCATTTCCAGTAGATAAGGGACAAAGATCCTGCCCACCCTAAAGGGTGCTGGCAGTATATCCTTTTGATTGTACATAGTTTCTCCTAAAAGGAGCATTGTTATGAATCTCTGTTGATTGTTGATATGGTTCTGTTCACTGTGTGAAACAATGTTAATAAATTCTAAATGGCAAGTTTCTTTCTGGAGCATTTTTTCCCCTCTCTATTTGGCTGTAATTGCGACTGACCTCATGGGAATGGCTCTCCCGTGTGGGAACTCCTGAAGGTCTTTTGTCTTTTCCCTGCCTATCAGAGTGGGTGGGAGAAGCAACAGCTAAATCAGAGGATGTTCATCCCTTATCTACTGGAAATGAACATCTCACAGGTAAGATCAACATTTCCCTTATGTTCCATTTGACAACAAAAGCTAAGTCAGTGGTTCTCAACCTGTGGGTCCCCAGATGTTCATGGACTTCAGCTCCCAGAAGCCCAAGCCACTATAGTCAATGCTCAGGGCTTCTGGGAGCTGAAGTCCATGAACATCTGGGGACCCACAGGTTGAGAACCACTGAGCTAAGTTCTGTCACTTGTACAGTTTAGCGTGCATATGTACATTTGAGAGAACAAGGCAGCAACTGTGACCTTCTAGCTGTGGTTCCGTTATAATCCTTGACTATCAGCTAGGCTGGCCAAGGCTGATGAAAGTTGTAGGCCAGAAACATCTGGAGGGCCACTGTTGCCTACTCTGACCTAACGTGCACATACCATTAATGTTTTGAGGTACTGAAGTTTAGTGCATTGCTTAACACTGGCTGTCTCCACTGGCTACAAAAATATCGTAGAGCTTTGGTCACATATTGTAGAGAATGTCTTAATAACAGGGCTAAAACTGACTTGAAAAATTCACAGAACTACCTTGCAAAAATGTGTGTTTTCAGGAGGATGAATTCACTGGCCAGTATCATATTCTGTGGCTTTTTGCCCACTTACTGGAATTGTGGTTTGTGCCCACAAATCCTTGGCTATGGACAGATTTCACTGGGCTTGACTTTGCTTGTTGTGTATGCTGATGCCTTGGCTTTGCTGTGCTCTCCCCAGACTCTGTGAAGCTGTGCCATGGCCGGGTCCTCGTGCACTGTCAAGCTGGCATCTCCCGATCAGCCACCATCTGCTTGGCCTACCTGATCATGAAGAAGCGCGTGAAGCTCGAGGAGGCCTTTGAGTTTGTCAAGCAACGCCGGAGCATCATCTCTCCCAACTTCAGCTTCATGGGACAGCTGCTTCAGTTTGAGTCCCAAGTGCTGGCTACATCATGCGCTGCTGAGGCTGCCAGCCCCTCAGGAACGCTAAGGGAAAGGGGGAACACCACCTCCACCCCTACGTCCCAGTTTGTCTTCAGTTTCCCTGTCTCGGTGGCTGTGCATTCAACTCCTGGCAGCCTTCCATACCTTCATAGCCCTATCACCACGTCTCCCACTTGCTAGATTGGACTCCATGGGTTGCACACTTGGATGATGTCAAGAAGCAAAATTCTGCAGCCCCATTGGCCACTGTTAACGGCAATAACAAAGGACTGCCTGCCTTGCAGCCAGTCAGAATCTATCCAAAGACAGAGCAATAATGGCTGCCATTGCAGCTGGAAAGGAACCTTTGGGAACTGGGGAGGAGGGTCCAGAATTTCTTCTCTGGGCAGGATGTCTTACCTCATTTTTAATATATACATGTAAAAATAATATATAAAAAGATAGATGTTGTGAAATCTTAATTTTTTGGATTTAGCTCTATGTGGTGTGTCTGTCTGTCCACTTGTCTGTCTATGTCTGTTGGGGGTGGGGAGTTAAAAGATCCCTGCCTTGTTGGAGCAGGAGAGAGTTGTGAATATTGCCAAAGCAGCTGCACATCATTATGTTCACCTGAGCCCTGTTGAACTGGATGTGTGTGTGAGAGAGAGAAATATAGGTAGGGTGTGTGTGTGTGTGTAAATGGGGATGTGTGCCTGTGTCTGGAACAATTGGTTGTCATGTGTTGTTGGTTGCTTGTGACTCAAGCTGGATTGTGGCCACTGTTTCCCAAAGTGCCTGGACTTTGATTTCTTGATGGGTTATGTTACAGATTCCAAACTGCCATTGTTTTTAACAAATGAAAATAAGTAGATGTTTTATTGTAAAGCAATTGTCAGATTGAAGGTCTGATTAAAACTAATCAGATCAAAAACTGGTTCTCTTTTTTTTAACTGAGCAAGACAAATGAGACTTCTTCTGTAAACACTAGGAAATGCAAGGGCAAGATGGAATTTCTGCCCACCATCACCATTACCACTACCACTGAGGAATTCCAAAACTTGCAGAAGTGGTGTGTTTCTGGCATGCTTTTCAGAACAAACACATGCCCCTTGGATTGGGTTTTTACATCCTGGTTGTATGAATTTTTGTGGTCCCAGAGAGAAATAAAACACAAATTTGTTCTATGTGCTGACCTGTCTCTCTAGCTGGGTAAAAAGTGAGGCATTATCCAGAAAAGTAACTGGATTCACTAGATGCCTCAGCTCCTCCTGTCTTCATCCCCTCTTCTATTTCTTTAGTTGATTTTAAAAGTTTCTTCTCAGGTGAGAGGCAAAATTTCTTTAATTCTCCAGTCTTAACCAAAACATAACCCCTAGAGTTGCCAGGCTGGCTGAAAGACAGGGCTCCTGTAACTTCAGTGCTGAACAGAGTGTGAAGCAGAGTGAGGTACCATAAAGCTCCATCCAGCAGGAGGAAGGTGCCTGTCCTCTTACTTTCCAAAGCCCAACTTTCAGCTGCACTGCTCCCTGCACAACACAGCTATTGTCTTGCCAATGGAGAGCGGGAGGAGAGGTGTCACTGACAAGAACAAAGTTGGATGTGCCTCCGTATCTCCTTCCCTTGCTCTCCACCCAGGAGGCAAGAGCCATGTTAGAAGGGGGGCTGTGACTGAAAGTTGGGGTTTGGAAGGTGAGAGAGGACAGGTACCTTTGTCCTAGGCCATTTCCCCACTAGCCTGTTATAGCGCTATGATTCCATTTTCAACATCCTATGGAATCCTGGGGTTTGCAGTTTTGGGAGGGGCCCACTGGCCCCTCCCGAAACTGCAAACCCCAGGATTCCACAGGATGTTGAAGGCGGAATCATAGCGCTATAACAGGCTAGTGCGGAAATGGTCTTACTTGACAGAAGTTTATGGTACTGTGTCCTACTCCGTGATCTGTTCAGGATTAAAGTTTCAGGAGCCCCATCTGTATCCAACACTACAATCAAATCCAGAATCCACAAGCAGCCAGCTCCAAAGCATAAAATACATTATGCAAGGTGTTGAAGTTTCACTGGCCTTTTCATCAGGCAAAGATGTTAAAAATCATACAGGAGAAAAATATTGATGATTAATGTTAGAGTGACAGGCCTGCATTCTGTTTGAGATTACCAGTTAAGATGATATTGAGGGATTTCTATGAAGGCAGAGGTAACTCCTCTTATTGGCCATGTGAGAACTAGGGTCAAAGAACCATAGAAGGTAATAACATTTCAACTCCCATTAGCAACAGAAAAGTAAATTCTCTTGAGAGTCATATGGCCTTGTCCTCAAGTTATACCAAGTTTTACCTATATTGCACCTAAAAGTTTTTCCAGATGTATAAGTACAGGGACTTGAGAAATCAACTGTTCTCTGCTTAAGAAAGGGACAGTTAGATTCATGCAGGATAGGGACAGGGATACATTCAAGTCTTATTTTGGTCTGCCTATCACAGACAAGATCCAGACTCTTATGTTCATCTTGACAGCCATAGAGCAGGTGGCACTCCTGCCATGAAGAAAGATCAACCTTGGCGGCTGGCTTGTGTTAATAGCTGCATTAAGCTAAGAAGTAGCGAGTGTTTGATTTAAGTGCCTGTTCTGTCATAGCTTCATTAGGTGGCCTAAGCCAGAGGTGGCAAAATAAAGTTTGGGATGTAGTGGTAGGTTATTAAGTGATTTGGAATTCATCAGCAAGATTTTCACTACCACCTGTTGGACGTTCATGCCCCCGCTTTATTCAAATTATACTGTTGAAATGAAGAAGTAGTCTTTGTGGAGGGAGAAGAACCAAGAATGGATTTTTGTGCTATGAGCCCTGTTCAGCAGTGGTCACTTAAAACTTTTACATTCAGAAACCTTTTATTCTTCTATTTCCTTCATACCTACCTCCAGTTATTCTAGCTTGGTGCACAAATAAAACATAAAACAGACGCCTTCCAGCGGATCCTACAAGAGAAGGATCTGTCCGCTTCCACCAGATACTCAGCTTCTAATCCACACTGGGACAGTGTGCTAGATCATATTTTCTATATAGAAATCTATGGTGTGACATTTGAAATATCATACAGTTCTCATAGCACATGAAACAGAATATATTATTGCTGAAAAAGAGGCAGAGGAGGATGATAAAAACGATCAAGTAACAGCAGGAATTCACCTATGAGAAAAGCTTTCTCCCTCCTAGTACTAGAAGGGAGCCAGCATGGTGTCACGGTTTGAGGGTTCAACTATGATTTGGGAGACCCGGGTTCAAATCCTTGCTAAGCTATGGAAACCCACTGGTTGACCTTAGTTGGGCTAGTCACACTCTCAACTTCAGAGGGAGGGAAAGGCAAACTCCTCTCTGAAGAAATCTTGCCACAGAACTCCCATTATAGATTCATCTTAGGCTGGAAATGAAGGAACACAACCATACTACAACCTGGGGTCATCTGCTGAAGCTGAAATGCGGGAGGTTCAAGACATAGAGGACCTTCTTCAGACAAGACATGAATTGTCTTCTCATAAGATGTAGTCGATGTCTGCCAATTTGAATGAATTCAAAACGGGGTAAGAGAAATTAATTGGTCAGGGCCACCTATTTAGGATAATGCGATTGCTTCCAATATGAGCAGCAGTATTGCTCTCTGCATGAGTCACTGAAGAACATGAGAATGAGGGTGCCACTGCACTCTCATCTTGTTCTTTGGGTTCCCATTGGCAAGTAGTTGGCTAGTGTATGAACAATGGACCTAAAAGCTCTTTGATCTGATCCAGCATGGTTTTTATAAGGTTCTTAACTGTATGTTTTACATCTTGGGAGTCAATACGAGCTCCATATTCAATTACATACTAATGCTCAAGACTACCACTAAAGATGAATCAGTCTTCCTCCTGTATTTCAGCTGGGAGCTAGCATGATATAGTGATTTGAGCATTGGACCATGACTCTGGAGCCCAGGGTTCAGATCTCCACTCAGTCATGGAAACCCACTGGGTGACCTTGGGCAAATCACACTCTCTCAGCTTCAGAGCAAGGCAAAGGCAAACCCCCCTTTTGGACAAAGCTTGTCAAAATCCTGTGATAGGTTGTTGTTAGGATTGACATAAGTTGGAAACAACTTGAAGGTACATAATACACGCGCGCGCGCACACACGCACACACACAGCACCTCTCAGACATATTTGTACATTAGGAAAATAATGGCCTGACATAATTTGCAACCGCCAGGAGTTTTGTGTAAAAAAATAAAATTCTACAACACCTACAAATGGCAGAAATTGGAGGACCTTTTAATAATTTATGCTGTAATCTACTACTTTACAAAATTCATTCTGGTTTTGTTAGTTAAAGGTAAAGAACCATACAAGACACTGCACCTCTCTGACTTATCTCCCTGCCTTCTGAGGTTTCAGCAGGCATTACTGAAAAATCTGCCGAGACATAAGGACTAGAAACATTTATTTGGGAAAGAATGAAACTCATCGCATTTTGTATGCAGAACAAACAATGAACACAAAGGCCTTTGAGTATCTAAAATGAAGAAACAGTTGGAGCAAATCAGTTGTACTGATGCATCACCAATGAAAGAAATGACAAAATTTGTTAAAAAAAAGTGTTTATTTAATCTTGATCTGTCACAAGTACTACAAGTCAGACATTTAAGTCAAAGCACAGTAAAACTTAGTTGTTACATTGACTTTATGCAAAAATCAATCATGTTTGTTAAGAGAATCTAATACCTTCTCTTTTAGCAAGAGAAAAGAAGTAACATCCCAGTTCCAGGTAACAGACAATGAAAAGGCTGTAACGGGACTTCATGTGTTCTTCTGTGGCCAGTATGCATGAAGAACACAATGCTAGCTATGCAAGCAAGTTACACAAGAATTTTTAAAATGCAAAGCCAGTACTTAGTGTCTATGGAATAACCAGGTGTCAAAACGATCATGAGACAGTATATATAGGCAGATGCTACAGCAAACAAACTTGCCAATTCTAAAAATCTGCTGGAAATTTTGAAAGTATTGCAAATAAATACAGAAAAAAAAGAGTGTAGAGATTGCATTGTAAAAAGATAAGCCTTTAAAATCCTTTACTAATAATTGATTGGAACCGATACAACAAAAAATACCCTGTGATGAGTAAACTACAACACCATTACTCAATGGTGCAGACATTTCAGTTTAAACTGAGCCCTAAACCACAACAAACATGATAGAAAGAGGAAAATACCAACGTTCAACCTTCTTGTCCTCAAAAGTTAATGCCACAAGACTTGCCACTTCCCCTTTGAAAATTATTTTATATAACTTCATCACAATCCATGTTTTGCCCATCCAAAAAAATTTTGGGTGCTCCACAAAACCTTTAAGCTGAAACAACTGAATCCTGGATATGCATTCTGCTCTAAATAAATAAAAATTCTGTAGCCTGTAAAAATTATGCAAAAATAGCCATGAACATACTTGCCATAGCCTACTGTCATTGTTTTATCAAATTCTATTTTGCATGTTTTGCCAAGGTGGGATTGGGGTTAGTAAGGTACCAAAGCCATGTCCTCAACCTTCAGAAAAGAGCTGTTTTTCAGCTGCAGCTAGATTGCTAATAGCCCAAAATTGGAAACAAAAGATCCTTCCCTTAGTAAAAGATTGGGAATTGAAACTTTTTGATATGATGCAAATGGATAGATTTACATATATATTTAAAGGAGCTAATATAGAAAAAATTGTCAAAGACTGGGAAAGAGTAATAGCATATCTCAGAAACCAATAGTCGGATATTAAGATGCTTAATGTTGACTTTTGAAATTGTGGAGGTAACAAGCAGGGACATGTGAAATATTATATCGACTGCAGACACGCAACTTACTATTTGGGAATCTTACTACTTCTCATTCGAGGGGAAGCCAGGATGGATGGATAAAAGTATGAGAGTAAGTATAATTGTTGTTATAGGAGAAAATGATTTTGTACAAGACATATGAATGTAAATACTGTTTGTTTGATTATAAACGCGAAAAAAAAAGAAAAGAGCTGTTTTTGTGGCTCTAATAAAGAGGGAAAAGGTTTTTTGGGGGGAAATAACCCTTTTTATCCCCAAACACTCTTCTAAGGGGCATTCAGGCAATTTTGCCTCCCCGAAGACCATTTTACATCCATGAGATGCCTTGTTGTGTGCCTTCCAGTCATTTCTGATTTATGGTGACTCTAAAGTGAATCTGTCATGGGGCTTTCTGGAGCTGAGTGTGTGATGTGCCCAGGGGGTTACTATGGCTGCGTGTGGAATTGAACTCCAGTCTCCAGGGTTGTCGTTGTCATCCAACACTCAGACAACTGCACCATGATGCCTTCCTTCTGTGTCACTTCCTATTGTAAAAAGAAATCTTCTCTTGGGACTAAAGTGGTCCAAAGGACGCCAAAAACATGGCAAAAATGTCCCCTAGAGGGCATCTGGAAGCAAAAAAAATAAAAAAAATAAAAATAGAGAAATGTTTTGCTGGGGTGCAACGCTCCAAGGTCTCTTGGAGGGGGGTAATGAAGCCCTAACCCCCGACAGTTAGCCACTCCTCTTCTACACTTTTAAGAGCATTTCAACTGCAAGAAGCATGCATTTTAGTGAAAGCAGGATTATCAGGAAGCTTGAACACTGCATGAAGTAGCATTCTGCATTTTTATAATGCTGTCAGAGAACCAAAGAACACACAGAGTTTGGCTTCTACTGGTTGCAACCCTGGGGAACAATTTTTACACATAAGGAAAGCAAATTACAGATAATTACTTTCCAAACAGCTGTCAGGGCTTCAGCAATAGGTATCACTAGAAACACACAGTTCCTACCTATTTAGATGACGTCACCAGAAGAGTTGTTTGGCTGCTAACTAACAAAACAGGTGTATCAGTAATGGATACAGTCAAATAATGTGTATGGAAATACAAGAACTCACATTCTTGGGGACATTTGTGAAAACACCATAAAACGTGGTACCCAGACTGACCAGTTTAATTGACTCTGTTCACATTTACAGCGGAGACATGTAAACACCAATAGAAGGAGATCAGGAATGTTCTGGCACTAGGAGTGACAAATATGGGGCTATGGTATGATGGAATCCAGCAGTAGTTTCTATTCATGTTGAAGAAATGCACTGTAAATGTGACTTGATCCTTGATACCAAGTCTGCTTCATGTTATGCTTTATACTACATTTGTAATGAACTTCAACCACTAAATTGTTAACTTGTTCATATCTATTGATATCTATCCATCAGCCACACAGATATATGATATTATGGAGCACTGGGAAGTATCTTAAGTTTCCAAAGTGCCAGGGCTCAGTTCACTGTCCTGGCAGGCAGATGGGCCCCAACTCCTTTGGGTTCTCAAGGTAGAAGTTTCAACTGGCATCTTATTAGGGTGAGAAGAATTTTTACATAACTGGTGATTTGCTGCTTTCTAAATGGTACTCAAAGTCTCCCCTACCTGATGACAAGTTGGTCCTGCTAGCAGAACCTCCTGCTTATATTTTAAGAATATTTAAATAATAAGACTGAAATGTATGCTGAGGATCCATGGGCCAAAGATTCACTAAATGACCTATTTACTTTGAAGAGGTTTGTTGAATTCTTCTGTTATTGGAGTTGTTGTTGGAGTATGCAAAAAAGGCACAAAACAGACAGCTGGGTTTAACTGCTGCAGCTCTAATAGTAGCTTAAACCTGTTGTATAGATACAGCCTAACAAAGCACTATTTCTGTACGTGGTGAAACTTCAAGTTAATAAACAGCATAGTCAGAGAATTCATAAAAGTCTGCATAGGAAAGGGAATCTGACATCTTCTGAAAAGAATCTTTTAAAAAGACTTTAAAAAATCTTTATACGATCCTTGTAATTCACTGCGAATATCCAGTTTCTACAATATGTTTGTCAGATAACAAAATTTAAGATAATTCTTAGCTCCCTCAGATTGAGAATTCACTGAAAAACTGTTTTGTAGTGCAGATTCTTAAACATATGAGTCTCCTCTTTAACAAATATTCTGAATGACTTGGAAAAAAGAAAATTCTTTAGAAGATTGTTTGCAGGTCCCAATGTTAGCAAATAAAAATTTAATACAGATGGAACAGCAGTAATGTACTAAAAGGAAAGAAGCTATAAGCTCTGTTATTCTCTCTCTGTCCAACCACATGGTAATTTGGACATCCATAGAAATCCCATTTTTTTCCCCAATTTTTCAATTCCCCCTCCCATTTGGGAAGTCAAAATGGGAGAATTTTGGAAGCCAGATAGAAAATGTGTGTATAAATCTCTTCAGACATCTGTAGTTCTATACCAAGAAATGCAAAATGCAATGTGACAATTGTTTGTTTGCAAACATATGTACCATACAAATGCCCTTGTTAGAGAGCTGGAATTGGGCATGGCTCCTTGGCAAAATGGACACTCTGTGGCAAACTGTTTCCTGTGGCATCTTGTGAGCAATAGCCCTCAACTGACCAATGTATTTAAGGTCACAATTCTAGTATTTAAAAAGGAGAAGCAATGAAACAGGCCTATCCAGGTAAGTGTTTCTAAAATTCCAATGCTAGGAAAAACCCTATGAAATTCATGGGGTCACCGTAAGTTGACAGGTAACTTAAAAGCACATACACACAAAAGCATGCTTGAGGCCCACTGGTGTTCAACTCTAGGGACAAATCTAGAACAGGGCTGGGTAAAGTGTGCCCCTTAGAGCCGTTTTTGTGGCTCTCAGGCCCTCAGCAGGTCAAAACAATTCCCCCCCCAAGCATCCTCTAGGGATATGGGAGGCATTTTCACCATGTTTTTGCTCCCACCCCCATTTTAGGCCCACAAGAAGATTACTGGGAGGGGAGGGGTAGAATGGATGGAGGAACTGAATAGGAAGAGGTTTCTGGGTCATTTTCTGTTGTAAAAAAGAAAACCCTCTCAGGGAGCTAAAATGGCGGGGGGGGGTAGAGGTAGGCAATGTGGCAGCATGTCACACATCCCATACAGGGCACTCGGGAGGGGAATGATTTCTCTGCAGGAGGCAGCTGTATTCCAAGGTCTCCCAGGTAATTAATACAGCTTTCTTGCCTTCAATATTTGCCCATCCCATTGTAAAACCAGGAATGAGGTGCAGGTCTCCTACACCATTATCCTTCACTCTTAGTGGATGAAAACTGAAAAGTGAACTGGCTATACTATGTTTATTAGCATCTTATTTATTGGATCTTATTGGCCAGAGCTGGGATCTAAGGTAGCTTAACTAACCAGTCTGCTCCCAGAAAATAATGTTGTTGTTTTTTTCTTCCTCCCTGATGGGGAGATACTAGATATATTTGAATACAGCACAAACCTTGTTAGTTTAGCTTTTAGGTAAAAGAGTATGCGTATCCCTAAAGCACTTACTAGGTTCTTGTTTATTTCTTCCTAAATAAGTGTGTTTAGATCGGGAGTCCTCCCCGTTTCCCCAGAAGTACTAAGTCCTGTATCAGGAAAATATGGCTGCTGCGTTACTCTGAAGGACAGAGAACATTACATTCATTATCTTATTCTTGACTCTTCATGTTAGGCTTTGGGATCACTGAAGATTTAAACAAACACACATGCATATTTCTCAAGATCTGACCAGGTAAGTGTTAACAGAATTACATTACTACAAGACAAAAGCCACTGCAAATGGAATTCCTCGCACAGCACCTTTTACTCTGCACAAAACATCAGTTACAAAACACTGGCAGTTTAAAAGATCAGGGTCACAGTTTGACTTTCTGGGAGGTCAGGATTCTAGATGAAATCTAAAACAATTCATTAGTTCAACGATCACACTGGAGGAAAAAGACAACCACAGAATCATCCCTTGGAGAAAAACACTGAATTTTGACATCCATGTTAACCATTTGGCTTACCTATAAAGACAGCTGGGTTCCAATTAACATCTGCATGAAGCTGGCAGAATGTAGATTTTCACATTTATTTGAAATAAATTGGCACATCTCACAGCTGTGGTTAAAAACAGAAATCCCTACATGAATGTTCATCTGTCTTTAACAGTGAACCCCAACATACCTTTACAAATTTGACATGTACCTAATGTGGAAACTAGCATGGCCAGCTTTGAGCTCTGAAGCCCTACGTTGCAAGCCAACAAGCCCAACAGGAGCAAGTGGCCAGGAACAATAAAAGCAAAAGGGAAAGATTCACAATAGTCAAAACCTGTTACATCTGGTCTCTCCAGTACCATTAGAAGGCATTTAGCCAGTCTAAGTCAAGGACTGAGCTTGACAACTGTCAAAATTTACATGATTGATCTTGGCGAAGATATTTTTCCAAAAAATTCTTTGGGTTCTATTTTTGTGCTTGTGGGTTAAATTTTTGCCCCCACTTCCAAACAAATGCCAGTATATTTCATAAAACAGTTGCAACAGTCTACTTTTTAACTTTCAATGAATAAAAAGCTTTAGTGAAAAAATCTGAGCAATCCTTTGGCTGTTGAAAAGATTCTGCATTTTCTGCCAATGTTGTAATCTCTCTCTGTTACACATCCTTTTCATAAATCTATTACTACTTAATTTTCAACTTCTTTATTTTCTTCCCTAAAGTTATTGCATTGTAAAAAAAAAAATGCTGTTTCTCTGGGAAAAATCAAGCTTTTATTGTTAGACCTCTGAGATTATATAGATGGCAACAAAGAGGCTTTCTCATAAACAAGATTTATGGGGACAAAATTAAGAGAGAAAGTCAACTAGCGGTTTTCTAAGATAAAGAGTAATGCAAACTACCCGCTATATAGACATTTAAAAGCCCATCTGCACTGGAGAAAATATATTTGCATGCCAATTCAGTAGACTGTTGCTGCTACAGCATGTGACTGAATCCATGCATAATAAAGTATAAACTGTATTCTTCCTACTTGAAGTGAAGAGGCCCTAAAGTAAACTGAATGGACAACTCTGATGTCCTAACAGCCTCTCTGTGGAAAAGAGTCCCTTTTTGGGACTGTCCATCATGAGAGATCTGGCAAAGGCATCTAGCTCAAAATTCTTCTCTCCCTCTCCTCCTCATTTTGGGGAAGATAATATAAAGAAGTTGGGTATATCTGGCTCAACAAACCAGGAGAGCTTCCATTTGCTTGTGCACTACTCTTTGTGATCATGGATAAGTCGGAAGGGAAAGGAAGTGGCAGTATAAACAGATGAGGGGGCAAGTGAACTTGAACTCTTTCTAGAGAGAAAAAAATATTGAAACAGACCTTTCAAAGCAGGCACCTTTGGTAGTTTTGCCTTTTCATTTTCATGCTTTCCAAGTTCCTTTTGCTTTCTATCAGTCACTTTCAAACATTTATAGTACGTGTCCTTACCTAAACTCTCTCACTAAGTCTTTTGTTAACAGCAGTCTATTAGTATTTTAGCCAGGGGAAAGCAGAGCACATTTCCAGAATGAAGACAGCCTTCCAAGAGGCTGCTACATGAACACTAGTATGAATTCCTCTTAGACAAAAAGGAAGTCTGCAAGGACAAAAGATGAATTTCTACACTAAGCATTTATGCTCCTAGTAACATAAAGAAGAGTTTATAAAAAGTGCAAAAAAAGTAATCCCAGACCAAAGAACTAGACCTCTAACGCCTTCTCGGGTTAAGAAATTCCTGTTGCATTGTTAATTGATTTTAGTCAATGTGACTTTGTGCAAAAATATTCTCAAGAAGGGCCTGGCTCATTTTCATAATAAAAGTGAGGAAAAATTAAATAGCCAACTAAGGATTTAGAAAAAAAAAATAAAAACAATGCTGAATATTGAGAATGTAGCACGGGTTCAATACTGCCAGTGTGCACTATTAAACCAGAGAAAGTGGCATCAGAAATTATTTTCTTCCTTTTAAACATGGTTATGGCATAGCCCTGCTTGTTAAATAATGCTCCCAAACACCCAGATTGAAGCACTGATGTCATTACACACATGGCAACTGCAGGGAAAGTGAGCCTGAGATATGTTGGTAAAAGGCAAATCTTTGTAAACATTTCCTCAAACGGAATAGTAGCAATTGAGTATGGATCAGTTACTCATATTCATTTACAGAGCAATGCTTTATAAAACACTACAGCTTCGTTCCAGAGTGACAATAGTTTCATACACTGCTGATGTTTTGAAACTAATGTCATCCATCCAGTCCATAAGTTATTTAAATCACGTCGTTTGTTTCTTTGAACCAGCATTTACTAGGTCTTTTGCTCTGCAGCCGTTGCTGTCTGTGAGGGAGTATCTGGCTTTACAATTTGGTATGTAATCAAGTACTCTGGGTAGGCCTAAGAGCAAGCAAAGAAATCCAAATTAGAAGACATTGTAACAAGGGCACTGTACATCACACTAAAGCACTTTGAAAAGAACGACAATGCATTTCAAATCACTTCTTTCATCCCCAACGTCAATCTCTCTCAGCATTACTCTGAAGAACGATAATCCGAGTCCTTTCGTCCCTCTCTACTGTTGTTTCGTGCCTTCAAGTCGTTTCCAACTTATGGTGACCCTGAGGCACACTTACCACAGGTTTTTTTGGAGGCTGAGAGTATGTGACAAGCCCAAGGTCACCTAGTAAGTTTCCACAGCCAAATGGGGAATCAAGCCCTGGTTTCCAGGGTCAAAGTCCAGTTCTCAAACCACACTGGCTCTCTTTTTTATTACAGTGCATCAATATAACCCTGGACAGATGGTTTCTGCTACCTTCCTGACACTGTATCTCATGTGTAGAAGAGGCTCCTTTCTTTCTTTTTGATCCACAGCACATTACCTCCTACATTTATTCTTGGTTTATTTTTCCTCCAACGAATGGCACTTGGGCAAGAGAAGCACACAAAAACTAAGAAAATCTCTGTAAAGAGGGCTGCTGAAGAGAAAGATAACACAGGATGCTGAAAGCCAGGCAAGACCTGGTCCTCCATAATGTTTGAGAGGCAGTAGAAGAGACACACTTAATTTGTCATATGCAAAAAGTAGTGCTTGCACTTATCATGTCTATAACCCAGGCTCCCTTCACGGAGCACACAGAATGACAAAGCACAGAAGCAACACATGTTAATGTTAACCTTGCATTCATCACACTCTCATGAATTTGGTTAATTTGAGAGAATGTAACCAGCTCAAGCCCACTCAGTGAGCTTTACAGATTTGAAGCTAAGTCTCCCCAGTCCATGTCTGAACAATCAGTTACACCATCCTCAAGTATCATAAAGTTTGTGTCCTCTTTGTCCTTTCATTCTGGACAGTTACCTCCCGCTGTTGTTCATAAAAGTCAATATTGCTGCACATGTTATAAAAATTATTAAGAAGCTTTAGGGGTACCAAATAGTGCTCATGTTTCTGCATAAAAGAAACTTGCTCTTCATTCAAGGAAATCAAACATAGAGGGCAGCTGTACATTTTATGTCATCACAAACAGGTAGCAGAAATCAGTAGCAAACACGTCTACTTTGTAAAGTATGGAAGCTACACCTCTCTTTAAATATCCATGAAAATTTTGACAGAGTGAAGAGGGAGAGGGGGAGGGGGAGAGAGAGGGAAGGAGGAAGAGAGACTGTAAATTTGTTGTAAAAAACACCAGTGTAATGCTGGTGGTATATGCAGGATATAGATTTGCTGTGTAAATCATGACACAGCCTTGGGCTGACTGCAGTGGTGCATAGATGATGTATACCGATTAATGTACATCTTCCAATGCCATAACATGCAAATCTTTTTAATCTGCCACCTACCTGTTCTCCTCTATAGATGACATACTCTGCATATGCAAGTCCATTTACACTTGGCCTGCCAATTACAGAGTGATGCCCGGGGGGTGCATGGGCCATTTTCATGGTGCTAAACTGTAAAAAGGATTTTCCCAGTGTCACACGACAAAAAAGCATTTGTCTAAAGGAAGACAAGAGAAAAACAATGAAAAAACAATGAAAAACAATACCATCTCGTGAGTAGCAAAAAACTTCCATATGTGGGATAAACACGGACGCTACTTATCTTGGTTTTCCAAAGTTTTTATAAAATAATACTTACAAAAAGAAGGCTTTTAAGGTCAATCATTATCCATTAGGACAAATATCAAGCATGTTTCTACAAATACTTCAATCTCTCTCCATTATACACCTCATTTATAAATCCCTACAGCTATTAAATTTTCAGCTTCATCCTTTACACTACTGCTCCTCAGGTATCTGATACAGGGGATCAGCAAATTTCTTTGTCCAACAGGACCTGGCACTACATTTGTGCCCATTAAGTACAACTGTTTCTTTCTTTTCCGGAAACTTGGAGCCAATGGCTCAGAGACCAGCCAGTACTGGTTCAGGGAGCGCCACTTTGACCAGCACCACTTTACACCAAATGCCACTGCACTGTTTCAACAAAAATCCTGATTACCAAATTTTTACTGCCATGGCAACATCTAGGTCTTACCTGCAACAGAACCAATGACTGTTTAACACAAGGAGAAACAAGTCTGCTGTCCTATGAAAATGTGAGGCTGAACAATGGATCTAAGGACAAATCAAGGCCTTCCTTAAGTCATTCCTGTTTGCATACTGCATTAAGACTGAAGGGCAATGACACCATCAGCTTCATCTGAAGAAACCGCTAGTATTCTCTGTGTTTAACTCTCTTGTGTGACTACTCAATCCTAACATCATAGAGATATTCTGGCATTTATATTCCTCCAAGTTAACTGAAAAAGTTTTTGGCATTTCTTTTTCCATTTTATCTTAAGACTCAACCCCTTCTCCTGTTTATCCTTCAAAATGTAACCAACGTACCAACAAAGCACACCAGAAACCTACCTGTGGCAGATGTAGCAGGACCTGTCTTTGTGTGTGGGGCATCCTGTACCTCCACCAATTCCATATACATACTGATTACTTTTAGAGGAATTTTCTGCAAAGTAAATGCCAGCTCCAAACATTCCTCCAATGTACGCATGTCTTTCATCAAACCCTTTATGAATAATAGCATTAATAAAAGGTGATCCTAGAACAAAACATAAAAAACTGCTATTACATATGACATAGGAATTATATCCCACCTTTGGTGGTTGTATGCAAGTGAATTTATTCAAATTTAGCCATACAAATTCAACCAATCAATACCCAAGTATTTATTTCCCAAGCTTCAGCATCATAACAAGTTCCAAGGTACATGATTTATGATTTCCACATAACTGAGCAAAATGTCGAACAGCCAACTTCAGATAGTGTTAAATTAGCAGAAAGACTAAGGAGGCTAGCTTTCTGAGGTAGTATTTAGGAAGAAGTATAGCTCTCATTTAAAGTCAGAGATACGCATTACATTTCTTCTTGGCATGCTGTCAGAGAGTTTGGGCCTCTCTTCATTGGAAAACCTTGCAGTAGGGGTATTTTTTCCTGCATTGTCCTTACTTGCATGGTGGAAAGGTATTCATTCAGACTGCATGGCTAAGATTAACACTCAACTGATCCCTTCTTTTGATAGGGACTGCCAAGGGCACACAGAAAATCTTGATAAGCTACCAGTTTCTACTAGGACTCTTTACCCTTTTTAATGTCTGCAAAAATGTCTGCTTATCCTGAAGCAATTGCTGAGGAACAGCATATGCTAGGCAACTCTCCAGAATGTAGGATATATTTGCCCAAGCAAAGACATGTGACCATAGTGTGGGATACAAAGTTGTACAGTAAAAGTCTGTTTACAGAACCGGGATTTCCACAACTTCACTCCACTGAAGCTTCTGGCACTCAAGTCCCAATTTCACTGGGAGGATGGAAAGCCCTCTAGAACAACATATACTGTAGTGTGGAGGGGCTGTGTGTATGCAGGGGTAGGTGAGGGACATCAGACAATTAGGCAGAAACAACTTAAAATCCACTGCAAAATTAAAGATCATAATCCTGTCTGCTTATAACAGCCAGAAAGGAAGTAAATGATCAAACATATTTATGCAAAATTTAAATAGCTGTGTAACATTCCATCAAGAAATTAAAAGAGGACAGCTTTTCATACCATGAAACAGCATGCGCTCATTGTGATGGTTATGATTTTCTTCTGAGACTTCTTTCTGCCTATGACAGAACCTTTCCCTTAGCTTCTTATTTACAACCTTTTGAATCTATAAAAGGATAAAAAGAGAAAATGTTTACATGTAAGCTGGACTCATTCACATGCATGGTTGTCTATTAAAAAAAGATGTACTGTTTTACCAAATACGAAAGCCACAGTGATGTTTTCAGGTTAGCACTCCTTACCATTTTTAAAGCTCCAGAAAATATCTTACAAACAATTAGACATAGGAAAAATTTTTTGAACTGCAAAATCAGTGTCACTTATAACTTGTCTTTTTAATTTGTTAAATTGTGTAATGCGCGTTTAGCCTTTTAAAACCATGATTATTATTTACACTGTTCTAAATTTGTTAGATTGATTTTATTGTACATGTCCTAACCTTTCTAGATAAAGAGTGCAATATATATATATTAATAATAAACAGAATATAACATAATACAAATACAGTGGCCCCTCCATTTTAATGAGAGCTCAGGGTACAGAACCCTTGCAGAAGTTGAAAACACTGCAAATAACTCTCCCCCTGTTCCCTCTCACATTCCCTTCCAGGGATCCCCTCCCCATTCCCATGCAATATGGAAGTGGGAAGGTTCATGGGAGCCTCCCGTTCCCCTCTGGAATTCCCCATTTCCCATTCCTATGCAAAACGGAAGGGAATGGGGGTTGGAGGAAAGCTTGTGCAACTCTTCCTTCCCCCTCCAAACTGCCTCCATTCCTGTACCCATGCAAAACAGAAGGGAATGGAGCTGGGTGGGGGAATGCTCTTGCAAGTCTACCTTTTCTCATTTGGAGCTCCCTCTGCCATTCTTTCCTATGCATTTTGCCCTGGTGCTGAGAACTCACGCAAGTGCCCTTCCCCCCAGATTCCTTTCCATTTTGCCTCAGTGCAAATTCCTTGCCTTGTGAGCTTTCATGGTCTCTCTGCAAGCCCCAAACATGAGGCAAGGCTTATACAGTAAGTCCCTATAAAAAATGGCATAGGGCAGCAGTCAAGGCAGCCACAAGTATCCAACAGGTGTGCTTCATTCTTCAGGCTCCCCCACCCCTGCGAAACTTGGCTGGCACGCTCCATGGAGGCAGGAGAGCCTGAAGAATGCAGTGTGCCTGGTGGCTGGGGCTTGTCCCCTCCTCCACTGCTGGCCTATGCCATTTTTAACAGGGGCTTACTGTATAAGCCTCACTTCAAGTCTGAAGTCTCTCTGCAAGCCTGAGTTGAGTATGCATGCTTTCTGGCATCTCCAAGGTATCTTGTAACCAATCCCCCATGGATATGGCGGGCTCACTGACCATCATAATGTGAAGCATTCTTTTCAAAGGGCTTTTTCGCCCTTTGGGGGAAAACGGGGCGTTCTGATACTTACCGGGCTGGCGCACTCCCTCCACTGATCCAGGCTGATCCAGAGCAGTGTGTGGCCGCGCTACACACTGCTCCGGGGACGAAAATGGCGCTTTCTGGTTGGTGGAGGCTCTCCACCAACCAGAGAAGCTCGCCAGCCTAAAGCCCGCCCCCGGAAGATTTGCAGTCTCGCGCTGGTGTGAGCCTGCAAATCTACATATTAGCGCAGCAACGGAGTGGGGCGCTCTGTGCTATTGAAAGACGTCTTTTAAGTGGTCTTTCAATAGCACGGCGAACCACCAGTTCTGGTCGTTCTGGAGCGGGCTGAAGTCCGGCCGTACATAAAGTAGTCTGGACCCAGTCCGCCCCTAAGTGCAAACGTCCTCGCTGGTGGACGCTCTGCCCCGTCACTAAATCAAAGTGCGGAAAAGGCCATAGTCTGTCTTCATCTGAGGGTAGTCAAAAGCAATTCATGGTAAAGGAACTGACCACATTCTCCCCTCCAGCTTCCTTCCTCCCCCAGGATCACTCTGTTTCAAGTGCCTTAGTGGAGGTCCTCTCTATCTTGCCACACAGGACTCACTTATTGGCAAGACTGATTATTTTGTATATGGTCTTGCAAAGTGCTTGAAACTCACCCTGATGACATTATATCTGTTGAAGATCCCTCCAGCATTACCACCATCTCTGTGTTCCCTGATGGTACTTTGCATCTGTAAAGGAGTTAAAGGATCAAGTATAAGATTCCCAGAATGTAAGATTTCAGAAATCCTGCATGCAACTTAATTTGAGAGCAATCAAAGATCTCAAAGAAGCAAAGTATTAAAAAGCAAGGATGCATTATTTATCATTCATCCATTGCCCCTTTCCACCATCTGACAGAGGGGAAAAAGGGAAGGAATATGGAAGCAGTGTTTGTCAATCAAAAGAAGGAAATACTGAAGAAGCTCTGCCTGCCCTTCTTTCTGCTCATCCCGGAAAGGAAGCAGCAATGAGAATAAGGAAATGAGAAGTTTCCTTAGAAGAAAAGGATTTTCTTCTATAAAGAAGCAGCAGTAGTGATTCTCTGTAATACACAGAGGCTGGTGTCTTGCTGGTTACTCCCAACTAGAGTAGCCCTTTCAATCAACTGCTGAATGGTGCGTGACCATGTAGGTAAATGCTACTTATTTGGTGGGTTTCCTCTAGTCATGACTAACAATAGGATTCAGGTCAGAGTTTGCTCATGGAAAAGAGAAAACCTCTCCATTTTCTTCTCTTCTACCCTGCATAATCTGATATATGATTCTAATATATAATCAGCAGATAAGCACCCTAATCATTTTGGTCACTAATGCACTATACCTTTCATATAAATGTATGCAATGTAAGGCAATGGACATTCCAACTGAGTAAGTCTGGGGCTAGAGATGAGGGACATGTTTAACTTCTTTCTTGCTGGATACTGCTCCACTCTAAAACTACTTTAAAACACATTTTAAGGCATAATAAAAGACATATTTCAACAGAGAGATAAAAATGGTCTCAGAATGGTCTGACTTGTAGGAGAGATTACCATACCATGTATAAGCCAACCACATGTGTAAGTTGAGGGCAGGTTTTGGGGCCAAAAATCATCCATTTTGATATGACCCGTGCATAAGTCAAGGGTCATTATGTGGAGAGGGGAAAGGGTCTGCACCGCCTTAGGGGGCCCACTGCCCTGGCTGCCACTGGTGCTGCCATTTTCTTGCCCAGGCATTCAAAAAGGCCTTTTACCACTCTACTCAGAAAAGGGGATGGTTCCTTTTTTGATAAAAATTAAGGTATTAACTCTTAGCAAAAATGCAACCAGCTCCTTCTCTGAGAGAACTTAAAAGAGGCACCAGCCCCCTCCACTCTCTGTGCTCCTCTGATGGGAAATGTCATTTTCCTACCTAGGAATTTCAAAAAGGGTAGAAGCAATGCCCCAGCAGAGAGAGTAGAGGAGGCTTGTGCTTTTTTTTAGGTTCTCCCTATACAAACTAAGCTTGCCTTTTGCGCCTCTGCTCAGAGAAGGGGATGGTTCTGTTTTCAGAGAGAGTTAAGTTACAGTACTGATATTGACTTGTGGATAAGCTGACTCAGGCCTTTGGGGTCAATTTTCTTACTAAAATTTTTTGACTCATACATGAGTATATATAGTAACTATCAAAATTAAGCTAGTTTACACATGTATTAAAATTTCACTTTCTAAGTGGTGTGCAGCTACTCTAATGTTGTCAGAGTATGTTAATCTGAATTGCCTTTCTAGATATAATTTTACCTCTTCTTCCACAGATTGATACTCTTTGTCATCAGGAGCAAGGTCTATGAGAATAGTTCCCTGGCTGACACAGTGAAAAGTCAAATAAGGATTGGTGCCTGAAAATGGAAAAATATATAAGTAATCAGATCTCCACATCCACACAAAAACCAACAAAATGGAACTCTGTTTCGCTATCACCACGATGAGTATTACATAAAGGAGGTTTTCAAGAATACATGATATCATCAAAGACTTTAAAAATTCTTTATTGAAATATATTTTGTATTCTATCAGTAATTTCTATTTTAATGCTTTCAGTTCTATTTGTCTATAATGACTGTACAAGAGGTACAATGTGCACAGATACTATACTATCGGTAACAGAGCAGGTATTAGAAAGAGGTATGAATAGTGACTCCTCAGGATTAGATTCATAAATTTGAGACAGCACTAGTGGTTAAGGTGGAAGGCTGTTGTTAGCTGAGACATATAGTGATTCCATCCTAGGGTTTTATTGGCAAGATGTATTCAGAGGGGGTTTGCCACTGTCTACCTCTCAGGCTGAGCGAATGCAACTTGGCCAAGGTCAACCATTGGATTTCCAAGGCTAAGCAGTGACTGGAACCCTGATCTCCCAGAATCCTAATCCAGCACTCAAACTGCTACTCAATGCTGGCCTCATAAGATAGAAGGCAGAGTTAGGAAAACCACTCTCAGTGCATAGATAAAGCTCTTGTCTCATTTTGAAAAAAAATCCTTTAGTGTTTTCAAGCCAACTGTGGAAAAATGCTGTTATTTCCAACCAGAGTACTCTGGACAGAATAAAAAATGAACCAAACAAAGAAAAACCCTCAACAGTCAATGTTTCACCTTAGTTGAGGGTAGGTGGGCTGCATGAGGCTCCCAAAGGCAGTTTTTGAGAGGGCCTAATACCTTGGGGGGGGGGGGTGGAAAAAAATGGAGAACAATTGGCTTCCAAGTCATTTCCTTTTTTCCAAAAAGGATTCTCCTGGGTGTAAAATGGCCTACAAGAGCTTGAAAACATGGTGTAACTCACCTATTCCTCGTAGGTAGTGGAGGGTGTATTTTGGACCAAACTTTTCTGTATTTTTTTTAAATCAAAGGTAGATGGTGACCCTCCAAATTCCCCATGGGGAGCAAAGTGGACCTGCAACCCTTGAAATTTGACTATTCTTGCCTAAATCTCCTTTTCCTAAAATCCCTTCCTGAAAAGACTTCTGTTAACATATACTGGAAGCTGTCATGTTAATCTTCAATGGAGGATGACATAAGGAACTCACCTTGCTGCCCCCCAAGAAGTCTCTCTACACCTTTTATTAACTTATGACGATGCCCATAGGCATTGATCCCAATTTCTTTTAGCTCTTCATGTCCCATGTCTGCCAATACATCTAAGGTAATCTGAACAGTCCAGACCAACAAAAGCAGATGGTTATAACACATTAGCCATTCTGAACATTGGAAAATACCATTAAGAAATTTCAAAACAATAATACTTCAGTGCATTCATCTTCTATTACATTTTCTTCTCCTGTTCTTCCCTTTCAGTTATATTCTTTCTCACTTTCAGAATTTAAACTCTTATCTATATTGGACAAAGACTATCTTTAAATATTGTGTAAATTAATTGTAATATGCTACTATTACTGGCCTTTCACTGGTACTTTATTGTCATCATATTGGCTTCTAGCTACCTGTCCAAAACAGTTATTTGTAAATCCCCACATAAATATTAATTGTGCTATTTAATTACTGTAGCGATGCAGCACTTTCACTTCTCAAACACTCTGATGAGAAAATAGATTCTGTGTCAGAAACTGTAGATGAAAGAAGAGGAAATCAACAAAGGTAATTTAGTTCTATTCTTTTATTGATTTTACTGAGAGCTCTTTAACATTTTATTTGACTAAATGTCCAAATAGCGAGCTACAATAAACACAAAAATGTGAACAGCCAGATGTTATGTTCTACACTTGACCTGTTACCTAAGAACGCTCGTGAAGCTTGGCTAAACAGATACCTCAGACTCACTTTTCTGTGGAATACAGTCCACAAAAGCTTCTGCCATAATCCATGTTCTACTTTAAGGAGCCACAAGAGACAGTTTTATTAGCAAGAGAGGATAAAAATGTTCATACTCCTGATTTTTAAACAGAAAGAAACCAAAATTCTGCAAAATAAATGTTGGTAGGTTTTCCTAATTTGCAAAATGCATTCCAGCTAAAGTATCTAAATTAAATGAAGGCTTATCAAACATGGGTTGTCCAATCCTCAGCTGATCTTTCAAGATTCTGCAATAGCCTATCTCAATCTCTGACTGGTACATTGGAGAAATCCTTTCAGTATGAATTTTCCTTTCATTGACCCAGAATGAGAAAGGAGCCATGTGACTAAGTACTCCTAACCTAAGGGATGGTAACTTGCTTGACCCTGGTCATCCCTTTTCCTCTTGCTCACCCCTGGCTTTTAAAACATCCCCTTCTTTATATGCACTTTGATAGTTGCTCTTTCTCCACTTCTTTTTAATGGAAAAGCATGCATCCCAAACACACATCTGAGTAGAGGTATATGTACAACAACTGTTGGTTATTATAGTATTATACAAATGTTTAGGAAAGTAATATGTAAAAGCTTTAGGGAAAATCTAATTTTTCAGATTTTAGTGTATTAACATTTGACATCTGGAGGTATGTGTGAAAAAAAAGCTGACTCAAATTCAATTAGAGTAGATCCATTCAATCAACTGCTAAATACTACATCAATACTTATGTAAATCCCACTGGGATAAATAGCTGGGATTAAGGCCTATCAGTGCAGGCTCTGAGATCTGATGGAACTGACTTGCAAATCCTCCAGTCAATTTCAGTTTTGTGCTCTTGGCCTGGTGAATAATTTTCGGAAAGTAGAACCAAGCATGTGTATTTGATTGTTTTTTAAAATTCTAGCTTTTGTTCACTCTGCTAAATTAATGCTTGGAAGAAAAAACAGGCAATGAAATTAAAAGTCATACCATTTTAAAAAAACTAATTTATTCTTGTTCAATCAAGACTAAGTTGCTCCCTGAATTCTGTGACAAAGTAAGAGAAATGAAAGTAGACTGATCTGTACTCTGCAAGAATTAGAATAGATTATTGCTCTGTCTACATAATACCTAATGCTGTATTAAATCCTAAAAGGCTTTTTAAATTCCATCAATATTAACAGAATTCAGTGAGACAGATGGAGACGTGTCCTTCTGAATCGAAGGGATTCCTTCATTCATTGACAAAGCTGGACTCTAGCAGAGGCTTCCCAATTTGAAGAAAGAAGCAGCAGGGCTGCAACTGTCACCAAATCCCTCTTTGCTCTACAGCCCAATCTTCACCACCCCTACTGTTCCACAGGGTACCCCAACTCTGCAGAGCAAATCTTGGTCTAGCATAAGTGGGATTACGCTGAGCACAAGTCCAGAGTCAATCCAATGGATGGGATTCAAAGACCTATTCTTTTAGCTTCTCCATTTATTGCCTTGCACAGCAGATACTGCACTGTAAAATCATCTGCTTTTGAATGCTGTCTCATTCTGGAAAGCGCATGAGGCTACTGACTGACAAAGCCTTCTTTCCTCAGATCCAGAGCTGGCCTGAAGCATTTTACTGATTGAAGTGGAATAGCAAATGTTCTCTCCCCAACCCCTCCACATCAAGGTACGCACTCTCAAAGCTAGCCAAATTATTTTGATATATGATGCAGAAAATCCCACAACAACTTCTCTCTATTCCTGTCAGCAAGAATACAGCACAACACATTCAATAGCTAACAATCTGAGTCCCTTTTATGGCAAGCGCTCTGCTGCCCTAGGTGGTCACCTCATTCTGCCCAATGGCAGGACCAGCCATTTTTAGCCAATCTTCCTGCTATATCTATTCCATATGCATACAAATACAACAGTAATTTGGAGCAAGATAAATTATACCTGTTCTGTTTCAAAGATATCCCGAAGATGTTCCAGACCAAGGCTTTTCAGGAACTGGCTGATGTTCATGTCAAGTCCAACAACTAGAATAAGAGAAACACGTCACTGTATCCTTTACAAGAGACACTGAGTACATACTAAACAAATGACCAAAGCCGCCTCCTGCAACTACTTTCATTCCATAGTAGAGCCTAGACGACACTAAAAACCATTGCACAAATGATTGTACTTTCTCAGAAGATACATAAGTGCAGTCCCAGTGCAGCAAATTGTTCTGCCAACTCACACACAGCCAACTCCCTCTCTGACTTCTGGGTGGCTACAAATCTAACAGACTACTGTGCAATGGGTGAGCCTGAGGACATGATGCCTGGCATGCAGTTGGCTCCACAACTGTAGCATCTAGTGTAACTACTCTGGCATATATTTACGCTGCACTGAAAGGGGTTGGGATCTTGGCCCACGACAGCCACCGTTTACCAGCCTGCAGCAGGGATGAAGAAAAAAGAAAAAAAGAAGAAAAAGAATCTTATCTATGCTTTTAAAAACTTTCCTTTAAAATTCAACTAGAAAAGAAAAAGCATTAAATATAATGAATGAAAAGAAATACAAGATGTATGTCTGCTGAGTGCTTTTTCCGTTTCCTCTTTTTTTCTTTTTTTGCATAATACAGATTCCAATTATTAGTGACTATTCAAAAACTCTGATTTATATAGTTTGTGTATTTAGCCATTTAAAAAACTGCATAGGTAACTTAATGCTGGAGCAAGTTGTTCACAGAAAACTAAGTAACTGCATCTTTATATAGAATTTCTGCATATTCAGTGCTCCCTTCTCCTCCATCTGTATCATCCTGCAACTTTATACCAACTCAGGAGTGTAGTTTTTTCCAATGGCTGGCAGCAAAGTAAATATGCAAAAATATATTACTGTAGTTCCTTCTAAGCAACCACCATCATAAGATATTTTTAAAATACATACACTAATCAAATTCCTCATATATGCAGACAGAAGAAAACATACAGACTTTTCGCTGATTTAAAATCCAAAATCAGGAACACATCATTTGAAATATATCAGGAACAGAAGAGATTCAAATGAGAACCTCATTTCTTGCAAAAGCAGCTTTGACAGACACAGTCCAACAATAATGTACATACTTGGGCAATGTATTAAAGGACATGGTCAAAGATGCCTTTAAGGATAATGCAAGAGACTGCAGCACAAGTTCAGCCTCCCTTATTCGAAATGCCTGGGTCCAGAAGTGTTCCTCATTCTGTGTTATTCCAGATTTTGGAATATGGTGCCCTTTCTGAAGAGCCCTGTGTCTGATTCATTTGCTATTTGCGTTGTGTATGAGATGTGAAGCTGGAAAGAGCCTGTGGATATGTGAAATGGCAGAAATCCAAGCACAGTGCTTGAATCTATGCTTCCCACCACTTCACAGATCTTCAGTCTCTCTCTTTTTGTCACCAACTGCTCACCTATATCTTTGGGGTGGTGGCTGTGGTGCTCCTCAGATCTGAGAGACAGAAAGCAGGACTGTCACAGCTGTCACCTCAAAGGTGGAAGCAGGCAGCTGATGGCCAAAAGTTTACTCTTTTGGATTTCAGATTTCCAGATAAGGGAGGCTCAACCTGTACTTACAGTACAATTCTATACATGTTTATTCAGGAGTCAGCTCCACCATGAACTAGGCAGGGGAGGGTAATTTCACCCCAAGTTGATGGATAGCAATCCCCATCATCCCTCATAACTGGTTATGCTGGCTAGGGTTGATGGGAGCTAGAGTCAAACATCATTGGGAGGGCCACAAGTTGCCTACTCCTGTAATAGGTGCTGACTCCTAGTAAGTGTGTTAAGGATTGCCATCTTAGTGTGTTTCACAAGTCAACAAAGTTACCTTCTCCTTCCTTCCTCTCTGTTCCTGCTGCTCCATCACCAGCATTCGAAGCACCTCCGACTGCAATTTCGGCTAGAGGTCCTGCAAGGTTATCTATGCTACTGGCAGCAGAGAGACAGGAAGGAGTTGATGCTGGTGAAATGATAGAGGCACTAACTACAGTAGCTTGAGGTTTAAAGCAAGTTGGCAAGGCCTCTGGAGGCATCGCATCAATCAGCAGGGCTCGGATATCATCAGCCTGAAGAAAAGATTATTAAGAAAATAATGGTTAAAAATGAATGATCAGTTGTTTCTTAAAGACTCACGGAAAACACATGACTCTAATTTCAGAAACAAGGTTTGTTCTTTAGGCAGGCATTTACTTGTGAACCCTCACAGCACCAAGCTTTGATGCTGAACGTAAATGCTTTCATGGTTTTGGTCTTGGAAAGGCATTTATTCTTTTCTGAAAATCTTGCAATATGAAAACTCACACTGCAATGAATGATTATAAAATCCATCTTAGCTTTCTCAGAAGAAAACACTCTTAGGTTATTTTCAAATGTGCTAACATTTTAAGTGTGAACACTGTTTTTTACCACTGAAATTCAAGTAATATGATCAAAATCTAATTTAGGGAAGGAAGCAACTGTCTAGCACAATTAAAGGCACATCATATTGTCACCAGCATTTGTGAAGAGTTCACAGCCAAGATTTACAATCTATGAAAGGTTGTTAAAAAAACATCTTCACAGTTCTACCCTGCCAGTGATGCCAAACAAGAGAAGTCTGACATGACAGCCAACAGAGTGTAATGAATGAAGTGACAAATTTAGACTGGTGAAGCCCAGATTACAGTCCCCATTCAGTCTTTTCATTCACTGTATAATACTGGATGGATTACACAAACTCGGCCTAAATGAACCCTCAGGTTACCTGAAGGAAAAGTGTTAGTTCAATCCCATATATACCACACTAAGTTTCTTAGAGTAAGTGTCAGGATACAAATGTGGCTAAGTAAATAAAATGGCACAACACTAGTTACTGAATAGCAGTATGGAAATAACTGCTGCTTGTTTTCAGAAAGAACTTACTGTAGCCAGATCCAAAGGCGTTTGGCCTTCTTGATTCTTCATTGTTGGATCTGCTCCATGAGCTAGTAGCAGAGCACAGAGCTGTGTCCTTCCTTTTTGTGCTGCTTCATGCAGTGGTGTAAATGCCCATTTATCCGTAGCATTTACACAGGTATTGTATTTAATCAGCAAAGCTGCTATATCTACATGCTAAGGGGGGGGGGAGAATAAAGAAAGAGTACAGTAGCAACATTCTTGTTACAGTGTAAAAGCTAACATTCTCAATTGACTTGATATGGATTTAGAACTCCAAGATGAATGAACGTTTCAGTACCGGAAACTTATTAAAGCATTGCAACTAGTTACATTTATATGAACAGGCAGCATGAAGCAACTACGCAAAGTATGTAAACTACAATCTGAGATATTTGTGCCCCACTACCATTATTCATACACAATAACTCAGAGCTGTGTTAACGCAGGTTGATACCTCTGTCTGTATCTATGTTCCTAAACAGACACTGAGTAATTCTGGCAAACTGACTGCAACTAAGAAACAATATGAAGGAGGTTAGAAAACCCTCACCTTCATAAAATTTCATCTATTCCTGAGTTTCACCACAGGCCATAGGTGAAGATGAAGCTTTTCAACTGCTACCATTCCAATGCTATTCATCTGTCCACTTTAAACTAGTCATCTGTACTACTTTGCTAAGCAGTGAGAAATATCTCATTATTCTGGTTCCTGACAGGTGCAAAGATGTTAAATTTTCAACCAGCAGCTTATAAAATGGGTGCACTGCTACAGAGAACAGTTAACAATTGGTAAATTGAGAGGTTGAAACCTACTGTGAATAATCATTCGAAGCAGGCTGAAGGAGCAGTCCACACGTGTGGGTTAAACCGCTGTGCCAACCTGATCGAAGCAGGACTTCACCAAAGTTCTTTTCTGTTGCATCAGTTGCCTCCTCTGCACTCTCTCCCCTCAGTTTGATTATATAGCCTTGCTGATCATCATAGAGATTAAATAGTGACAGAAAAGACAGAAATTGTAGGGGTTTCTTCTTACTCCAAGGCGGGGGGATGGATTGTTCCTTCAGCCTTTCTAGAATGATTGTTCATGGTAGGTATCACCCTTTTATTCTTAGGTAGGCTGAAGGAGCAATGCACACATGTAGGATATATCTAAACCACCACTTCAAGCATGGGCATCACTCTTATTGTCTTTGGACCACTGCCTGCAAAACTGTTTGTCCAAATGCTGTCTGATTTGATCTAAACCTATCTAACTTTGTAGTGTCTGACAGCAGATGACTGTTCCCATCCCACAACTCTACATATATCCTTTTGCTTTAACCCTTCTCTCCCTTCCAGGGCCCCCTGGAAACAAAGCCAATTTTTATTTAAAACAACTTTCCTTTAATGTGGAGAATCATATTAATTGTATCTTTTATGATTTTATATCCTTCCCTTCTTTTAATTGTTTCTATTAGCTTGTTACACTTCCTTAACCAATCACCTTCATTCAACTGACCCATATACCCCATTCTTCTTTCTAATATAAAATCAAATATTACATATTCTGCAATATAATATTGCCATCTATCCACCTTCCATTTTCCTTTGGCTTTCCAGCCGTATGCAATAACAACCTGGGATGCCCTCAACATTTGTTTCAGCAAATATTCCTCATTTCTATCCAAATCTTTTACATTTACAGTCATCATTTTTCTTTATTTCATTCCTACTTTCCCCCTATTATTCCATTTATTTTGTTAATTATTTCCTGCCAAAATCTCTGCACCTTACAACACTCCCATCACATATGTGCCTTTACTTCCACTTCTGCATCCATGCCAACAATTAGAAGGCACATTTTTTTCTTATATATGACAGCTGCTGTGGTGTTCTCTACCATCTTCCAATTAATTTTAACTGTTGCTCCCTTATTTTAGTATTTTTAATCCTGATGACTTCATTTTGCCATTCTTGAATTTGTTTACCATTTATTTTAGTATCTCTTTCCCATACTTCTAATAAACCCTCTTCTGGTTTAAACTGGCTTTCCAATAAAATTTTATAAATCTGTCCTTGCATTCCTTTTTCCCTCCAACCTTTCTTCTCATTAAATCTTTTAGGGGATACTGAGTTTCTTCATGCACCCTTAATTCTAGCAACCTCTTATAAATCCCAGCTAATTGAAGCCAAAATTGTTTCCCAATTACATTAAATAACTTTTCAATCTTAAATGGTTCCCCTAAATTCTCATATAACTGCCTTATAACTTGGTAACCTGTGTCCTTTAATTTTTAAAATAATTCTGCTTAATCCCTGATCTCCTTCCCTATTCAAATATTCTATTGGGTACCATTTATAATTTTGTGCATACAATTGCTTCTTTCATTTGTTCTATACCACCCAAGTGGACCTTAATGGGCTCTCTATTATACTATTCAACTTTCCTCCTAATTTTTTCCCCAACAATGACCTAAATTCCGTATTATTTAAATGTATCTCTATTCTCGCCCATCTTTTATTGTCAAATTCAAAATTTAATAAACTCTACAACTGAAAAGCTTCATAACAAAATTTCTAAACTAGGAAGCTTCCATCCCCTTTCCCTTGATGTGCAACTCTACATATATCCTCTACGGAAACTACCACTCTAAATGCCTTATTGTTACCACTGATCTGGTGGAATAAGAAGTTGGTACTTATGTGAATGTTCATTCTGGGATGACAGGAGGAGCAATCCACATACTAATGTGTCTAACACCCTTGCGCCAGCTGAAGCAAGAGCCTGCAACATTCTTTTCAGTTTTTCCCATTGGACTCCTTCCCTATCTGGCCAGTTATATTCCCTAGGCTAACCTAGGTTTCCTGTTTCCTGTCCTCCTCCTCCTCCTCCTCTTCTTCTTCTTCAAGCGGTGGGTGTGGATTGCTGCTCCTGTCATCCCAAAATGAACATTCACAACTTCTCATTCTCAGGACAGCAGAAGATCAATGGGATCTTTCCAGGCTCTGTATTCTGGGTGGGCCTCACAACTCCTTCATACTCCTACCACTGCTTGCAACATCATTCAGCTAAATGTTGCCTGTACAGATCCCTATTGATCAGTTTTGTAATAGCTAACAAATGTTGTTGGCTCTTTCCAACCAGCTGCATTACATATATCTTCCACTGATGTTGTCACTATGTCTGCTACACTAGCTGACACTGATCTGGTTGAATGAGGCCAGACATTTCTTGGTCTAGGCTTCTTTAAGTAATCATAACATAAATAAATGCATGCTTTGATCCATCTCACTATCACTGCCCTACTTGCCTAGTTCTTTTAATCTAAACCTTCGCTATTTTTCTAACATCCCAGGTGTGTTATTTACGCTCCCATGGATGACTCAGTCTTGGACAGAAAGTTGGCAAATACATTGCCCCATTTTAACTTGTTGTGGACACACGTTTTGGAAGAATATTTGGGTCCAGAATCAGAGTAATCTGCCCTACTCAAATTTGCAGAAGTTAGCACTCACAAATAAGGCTGCCCACTCTGACACTCTCCAAGTGGATGTTATGGCCAAAAGGAAAACTACCTTAAATGACATCAGCGTCTGTGACACCTCTTTCAATGGCTCAAAAGGGATTGGTCATCCTTGCTTTGTGAGACTAGTTCAGGTCCCATGTAGGAAACTTGTGGATTGTGAGAAGAAAAAATCCAAAGTCGTTCCTTTCACGAACCTTTTAATATGCGGATGAGCAGATAATGGCCTCCTTATAGACTCAAGACTGCCAACAGGGCCTCTACTTGTCTTTTAAAGAGTATTTGGTCTTAGTCCATTATGCCCTTTTGCAGGAACTGGAGAATATGAGACACCTTCACTTCCTCTACTAGTATTGAATTTATTCTGCGCCATTTCAAAAGAGGCATCTATGTCCTGTTATATATTTTCTGAATGGATTCCCTTCCGGATGCTAAAATAGATTCCACCACGTCTGTAGTATAACCCTGCTCTCTCAAAAACCTCAGTTCAAAGTAATCAACTTGGGTCTGGACGCCATACTGGGCCCTGTCTGAGTAAATCCTGTGTACTGGCAAATGCAGGGGTCACCCATGTGCCATTTGCATTAATAGCAGAAACCTCTTTAGCCAATACAGTTCAACCACTGACAAAGAGTCTTTCTCCTGCTATATTTTGAGAAGTGCCTTCTGTACCATTCGAATTGGAAGGAAAGCATAACGTACCCCCACTTAAGGGACTGTTACTGCATCTTGCACCTCTGCATTTCTGTCTCCATGTATCAAATACAACCACGGTAACTGGGCGTTTTCACTAGATGCAAAGGAATCGATTTGCAAGGACCCATACCAGTCCTCTAACTGGGTAAATACTTTTGTGTTGAGAGACCATTCCTCTGGATGTATCCAACTCTTGCTGAGGCAATCTGCCTGTACATGCAAGACTCATGGGGGTACCTAACTGCTCAATAAAATTGTTCTCATACATATACAAATTCAAGCCACAGCTAATGACCTTTGTACTTGTCTGTGGGTATACCCACTAAGAACTGAGAAAATTTTTGAACATTTCTGGCTGAAGAAACTGTCTGTTTTGAGCCTGTGCTTGTGGTATTATTGTGGCCAACTTGCTAGCTTTTTGATGGCTCTTTTCAGAGTCCTGGTTAGTATCACCATGTGCTTTCAACTCTAATGTTTTTTAACACCTTTTTTTTTAAAAAAAAACCCTCCTTATACTCTTCTTTCATATTTCTTCCTCCAAATCTGGAACAGATTTACTGCTTAATTGATTGCATTTCCAATACGGAAATGTTACTGGCAGTCCAACTCTCCCCAAGCTGGCTCTCTGCATGCACTTTACAATTTTAGCAGAAAATCAATGGTAACATCCTCTTTCCTTTGTTCCTTAGAGTCAACCATTTGTGTTTGAAATAATGCACTTGCTTTAATCTCCATTAGTATAAAAATGAGAAATTAAATTATATTAAATGGTAGAATTGGTACTAGTTGTACCATTCATTCCTAAATTATGAGCATTTAGATTAATTAATGGATTTAAAAAATCATTTTGCCCCAATGAATTCATTAAATTTTTAAATTGATCAAATTACTTGTATTAATTAATTGTTCATTTCTGAGGAATTCATTGCATGTTATAAACTCTGACTGGGCAACTTTGCCTGCTCTCTTGTTGTATTTCAGTCCTAAACTGCTTGTATTAGCCTGTTGTTGCTGCAACACTGAGTTGGTTAACTTGCACAGCTCGGGCAAAATGTATTAAGGCTAGTCTGACAACCTTCTAACAGACTGATTTTCAAAGTTTTTCCATCACTGAACACCGTTTCTTAATTGAAAGGCCACTGCAGTGGGCTCCCCAGCCGTATAAACTGGCATCTGCTGTAATCACAATCATTATTTGTGGAATGAATAATGGCAGAGTGAAAATGTAACATCTTCTTTGAATTATTGATACTTGATGAGGTCTGAGGAATTGTTGAAAAGTTCTGGTATAAAACATCACCCAACAAATTAGTTCAATTGTTTAAGTTACTATACCTAAAACCCTAAGAGTATCACATCCACTTTCCTGTCCCACATTAATTCTGTCAACTATCTGCTTTATCTTTCTCTTCCTCTCCTTTGAGACGAAAACACAACCTATTTCTGTATTTATCCTCAGTTCTGCCCCTCCCTTCTGAATGGAATCTGACTTTTCAAAATGGCAACCAAAAGTCATAGTTGAGCTTTTGAGCTCCTCAGGCCCCTTGCCACTCTGAGAAGACTTACTCAGTAAACTCTTTAATTTTAATTTCTGCTTACTTTTTTCCTTTCTACTCTTGCCACTCTGCTCTTGTACTGACTCTTCCATCTTTTACAGTGTCACCTGCTGCTGTGGAGATCAGCCTTCTGAATCATTCTCAACAGCAACTCTGCCCCAGACTCAGAGACCTGTTGCTCTCCTGCCATGCCATTTCAGTGCTAATTAGATCGTGCTGCTCTCCGAGACCTACAAATTTGTGGTTATGAGGGAGCTTAATGCAGGCAAGTCACTTTCAGTCTGCCTCCATTTCTTTTCTGTAAGCAAACAGTTTTCTTTTGTACTGTTGTAATTGGTTTGTTCTCCCTTCTTATTAAATAAATCTGCAGCCATTCCATCTTCTAAGTATTGACTGTATCTATCTAATAAATTTAAGTATTAAATTCTATGTATTTTAATGAGAGATGGGGAGAGAAATAAATTCACAACCATTTGGCAAGGCAGTATTTGAAAAACTGAGGAGACAGACTGGGTGGAAGGTAACGGATGCAACTGAAGAGAACTCCAGTGAAGTCCTGTCTTGATCAAGTTGGCATGAGGGGTTAACCCACATGCGTGGACGACTCCTTCAGCCTACCTGAAAATTCTACTTACCTTAATTTAGCAAGATACTTACAGGGAATTTTTTTAAACTGGTATTTGAATGTCATCCTAACTTACAGAGAAAACTGCAGTAATCAGAAGATGACAGTCAACACCAAAATTTTATGCTGGTAAACTTAATCTTAGGCTGGTTTTACACTGCTACTGTCTTCTTTGTTGCTTGTTTTACTGATGGCTTTTTATTATTGATATTTGTACTGTTTTACACTAAGCCATATGGATTACAGAAAGGTGGGGTAGGAATCTTAAAAACACAAACATTAGTAAATGATGCTTACCCCATAGGACGCTGCATTATGTAGTGGAATTAATCCTCCTTTGTCTTGAGCATTGACATCAGCACCATGCTCTAGAAGATATTCAGCAACTTCCAAATTATTGTAACCAGCTGTATTTTAAAGCAAAACAAAACAGTGTACCAACAGAAAACTCAACAGTTAAATCATTTGAAGTTTTAAATGCTCATTTCCTGTTCCATTCATTATATGGCTCTTTGGGTAGAGATGACGGTTTTTAAGACAATTTTATGTGAATAAGTTATGCAACGTGTGACAGAGAAATGTTGGCAACTACTTACCAGCAAGATGAAGTGGGGTGGAATTCCGTCCCTGAGTATCTCTACAATTGATGTTTTCTGGAGAACATAATTTCTGAACGCGTGCCAGGCAGCCCTTTTTGGCCGCATCCAGCAGGGCAGCATCGCCTCGCAAGAGGTCCTGTATATCTGTGTCTCCCTCCTTCACCAGATCTAGTGGCGTATTGCCATCTCTGTTCTTTTTTGTTGGATCTGCTCCATGCTATAAAACAATAATTTCTACTGTTTGCTAGCAGAAATCAAATGCAGACTGAGAGAGGTCTCCATTCTTTTTCCTGCCCTAATCTCCCAAACAGAAAAATACATGCCATCTGTACTTTAGTATTAGCATCATCAAATATGACAGGCCCTTAACATAAAAACTACAATCTAAGTTTATACAGAATAGATGAAAGGAGGCTATGCTAAGATCCAGCTACACAAAAGTACCTGGGTTTAAGTCTTTCCAGCTCACTCCCAAAAGAACAGATGGGCACTACATAATCACATTCATTTCTGAACACATGGGTCACAAACCATCTTGTACACAGGTTCATGCACTTATATGCCACAGACTTTAAAAGAGGGCAATGAAGTACACAGATGAAGCCATAAAGCTCACAGAAGCTTCTCTTAAAAATAAGGATACATGTAGTGCATCTATAAATTATTGTCAGCCACAGTGGGCAACATGTGTCCTTTACTTTTTATGGACATTTTTCAAAAAAGGAAATTGATACTCCTGGAAACATATGCAAAAGGCGATTCATCTTTAAAAATACATCGCAGCTCCCTTGTATCTTGCCTTTCTCTTTAGAAGGATGTGTTTAAGAAGGCCGTGTTTAAGAAACCAAATTTTGGGACGGGGTGCAGCCTACGGTGGTTCTGTGGGTAGAAAATTGGCTGTTGCTCTCTTGCAGATTATCAATTCAAATCCCCACATAAATCCAAATGAAGTAAACTGAGCGAAAAGGAAATCTTTATTTAACTTCAAGTGGTCTTGTTATTAATTGTATACCAGCCTCCTGCAAAAACGGTTATGACTGAGAAGTGGTCCTTAAGTTATAGGTTCTCTATTGATCCAGACATAGTGACAGTATATTTAAGTAATGATCAGAGGCCTTTCTTCTCCAATATCTTGTTTTAACAGTACTGATGAGACAGCTACACCCAGCAAGCCCCCAGCAAGACATGACAGTAACAGGCCTCATCCTACCAGTCATCTGAATCTAAGCATGTAGTATTTGGAGATAACACTAGTCCTGAACATGGGAGATACACTTCAGGCACACTGACTTGTAACCCTAGAGCAGTGGTTCTCAACCTTCCTAATGCCGCGACCCTTTAATACAGTTCCTCATGTTGTGGTGACCCCCAACCAAAGTTAAGATAGGCAGCTCGCCTCCCAGGTAAAGCACCGCCTTGCGGACCCCTGCCCTTCCGCAGTGCCCCCCTCCGTGGCGAGTGGGTCAGGGGCCGTGGCGAGGAGGGGGCCTGCCCCCCGTGCTGCCACCGCCCCCCCAAGCTGGCCCGTCAGACGGAATGTTCTCCTGGTAGCGGAGAAGGGGAGCGATTTCAGTCCCTTCTGAACAGGGGGCAGGAGGACGTGAGCACCACCACTCCTGGGCCTTTTCCGCACATTACCTTATCAAGGAGGTGGGGGGGTGCTGTTCGCGCAAGCAGGTTCTTGCGCAAGGTGCTCTCTTCGCTGCTCCTTCGTCCCGCAGCTGGCTTCCTGGTCGCGCGACCACCCCGCTCCTTCCTCGCCCAGCGCAGCCTACAGCTCCCAGGCTGCACTGCGGAAGGAAGGGGCAGGGCAGTCGTGTGACCAGGAAGCCAGCTGTGGGACGAAGGAGCAGCGAAGAGAGAGCACCCCCCACCTCCGCAATAAGGTAACATGCAGAAAAGGCCCAGGAGTGGTGGTGCGCAACGCGAGCCATGCACTCGCGTCCTCCTGCCCCCTTTGGCCGGAGCGCGTGCGGCCACACACGCTCCTGTCAAAGGGGGCAGGAGGATGCAAGCGCATGGCTCACGCTTGTGCACCACCACTGAGGAGGGAATGGAGCCTAAGACCATCGGAAATACATATTTTCCAATGGTCTTAGGTGAGCCCTGTGAAAGGGTCATTCTACCCCCAAAGGGGTCGTGACCCACAGGTTGAGAACCGCTGCCCTAGAGAGTCCTCTCTTTTGGATCTCGTTACGTAGTCCTACATTAACATACTCTAAAGAACAGCCAACATTTGGGACTATGTCTGTGAGGCCACATTCTATTTAAAAACTTAACTTAAAACTGGAATGTGGAGATGTGATTCTCCACTTGTTGTTGGAGTCTAACTTTTATCAATCCAGGACAGCCAGAGAGTTCAGTAATAGCTAGAAGACCATAGGTCAGGACGGAGTAGAGTTTACAATCAACTGCCTTTGTAAAGACAACACGCACATACATACATACATACACATACAGACACACATACAGACACACACAGAAGCAGAGCAAATTTCAAAGTTAGGAAGTAAAGATACTGATTTGTATTATACACAATTGCAATCTGCAACACTAAATGAAGTTGCAGCCTTAATGTTGTTGGAATCACATTCCACGAAAGAAAGCTAGCTGCAATATGGGCAAGAAATCATTACTATGCTCAGTCAAAATCTAATCTTATACCAGAAATAATAAAACACAATCCAAAAAGACTATATAAGCTAACAGAAATACAGAATAAATTGTACTGAACAATATCTGTAGAGAAGATACATGGGTACTTTTTAAAACATGCCAGGAGAAAGGCAGGGTATAAAATGAATATATTATTATAATTTATTTACTGCATATATTCAGTGTCAACACAGCTGCCATTCATGGTTATTTATCATGGTTCTTTAATCATGCTTGGGGGGCATGACTGATTCTATCTAAATTTGTACACAGCTAATTTTAAATGTCTTTAACTGTTCTTGAACTGCTCTATTTGTTATATTGAAGCATTTTAGCTTTAAATTGTTTTAGCTTTTTAAATTAGTCTTACTGTTTCCAATTGTTTTAAACTGTTCAAATTTGATATTCCTGTAAGAAACCTTGAGATCCTCAGATAAAGGACAAGTTATAGTTCAATAAATAAATAAATAAATGTAAGATACAGCGATAGTTCTAGAATTTCTCATAACTCAGTAAATTTCTCTCTATCACTCACCTCTTAAGCCCAAGCTTAACACACTGTTTTTCAGCATTAATGTCTTGTTCTGTTTACCTTGAGGCTCATGGGCCCAGTGAAATCTCCAACAACAAAATCACTCTCTTTCAGAAGAACTATATGAAAAGTTCCAAGTCCAACATTAAGTTCAAATCCACCACTAACTGTCAATCTTTTCTCCTCAATATGTCCTCTAGAAATACACAGCCTTACTTAATCACCAAAATTGCTTTTGCTGGAAAATATGAGCCTTCACTCCCTTGTATTTTATCATAACAAAAGCCAAGAAAATCTTCTTTAAATATGGTACTTTAAACAGTGAGATTCCTGTTGCCTGAAATGTTTTTCTGCAAAGAACTAAATCTGCTTTCTCCTGTTTAATCCATTCAATTATTTTTCCATCTTTTAGCCTGATTAGGCAGCTCAGTGGCATTAAAATGAATTGGTCTTGCTCCAGCTCCAGGCATGCTTTATTGAATGTGATGAGTCATCCCCAGATGTGAATGTGCAGCACCATCTACAGCAAATGCAGCATTAAATTCAATGCTGATGAGAATGAGCATTGTGTTATGTATCTGGAGAGACACCCTCATCAGCTGCATGCTAGTCTGTTCTCCATACTGGATCAAGGTGTGCATGCTATACAAACAATTGAGAGAAAAGAAGAAAAAAGAAAGGAAGGAAGGAAGGAAGGAAGGACGGACGGACGGAAGTTTTTTTCCTTCCAATTAATTTTGATTGTTCCTTAAAAAAAAACCTATTATTGACTTCTCCCAACAGATTCTGTAGTCAATGCAGTTTTTCAAATTGTTCACATGAACAACGTCCTTTGAAAGAAACAAATCAACAGATGGCTAGAGATGTTTTTCAAGATAGGATAGGATACCACAGCAAAAAGAGAAAAACCTACTTAGTGTCAGCTACAAATCAAATTACAGATATGTTCATTTTCAGAGAAAAAAAGCCTTTTCCTCACAGCCCTGCAGAATCCAGAAATGAAATGGATAGTGCCACACCTTCACATCACAAGGAACTGTTCTGATAATTTGACGGAGCAGACAATCTCTATCCCATTATGTCAACTACTCCTGCAAAAGTAGCTCCTGACCAGACAAGGTTCACAAGATGAGCTCTAAAAATGTTCATCTGAAAGTAGCATAAAAATGTGGGTCTAATTCACATGATTAGCAAACCGTGAACACCGACAAATGGCACATGATGGCCTAACACTGCCCCTGTCCATACTAGTGAAGAGAATAGAGAAGGACTATGTTCATATCCTACTTATGACCTTCCCAGAAGCATACGGACGGCAAGTATTTAGAAATTAAAAGGCTGGTCAGATTGAGCACTGTTCTGAATTGTTTATCTTCCTATGAACAAAAGTTATATTTAACAACACTCAGTACAAAGAATCCAGCTAATCTAGGATCTCTCTGCATCTCTGCAGAGGACTTGGGCAGGACTCAGAGATTCTCATGAGATTTCTTTCATATTCTATCCTCCCATTCTCTGTCATCATAGCCAGAAGACAAGTAACTAGTTACTTCCACCTTTCACTATTCTAATTAACTTATCTCAGCATATCAGAGGTTTGCTTCAACTGGACATACTTAGAACTTTCACACGATAATTTGAATACAGAACATCAGAGCTATATAAGCAAGTTTCCCCAGGACAGAATGGTTCACTTTCTGTAGACTCTGCCACGAAATTCTAATCAAATTCTTATTTCTGTGTAATTATAGGAAAAATATTTCTTTACACAAGGAGCCTAAACAGGAGAACAGTAGTAAGTGCCTCAGCCTACCTTCACAATGGTGGCAACTGCAGTTATACATGAGGCAGTAATCATTAAGATGTTAATCATATAATCGAAGTATAGAATACAGCTGGCCTTCATTCACTAGTGTTAGGAGCACAGAACCCCTTGCAAAAGTGGGAAAACTGCAAATACCAAAGTGTGTGTGTGTGTCTTTGGGAAGGGCGCCAAGGCATGGTGGGGAGAGCAGGCTCTCAGTGTCCATACTAGGTCAGGGAAAGGAGATAGAAAGGGGGTGGGTCAACCTGGTGGCCCTATACTTCCTCTCTCTTGACCTTCTCCTTCCTTGAGTGTGTGTTGGTCATCGGGAGAGGGTTTGTGGTGCTGAACAATCAGGCTGTGAGCCATCCTTAGCTGGTCAGGCTGTGCCTGGTAGAAGAGGAAGAGGAGAGACAGGTTTTTAAAGGGCTATGTGGCCTGATCAGAATCACTGAGAGGGAAGGTTCCTCCACAAAGGAAGGGCTGAGAAGGTGGGGGCAGGGATTGGAGAAACTCACAAATAATCAAATCCATAAAAATGAAACTCACAAATGTGAAGTGCTAACTGTAGTTGGAAATTAGTCAGCTTTGGAAATTAATTTTCCATCTCTCCAATGCCAAACAGATTCATTTCTGACAATTTATCCTAATTGCTGCAGCTAGTATTCATGACAATAATTATGTGTTGAAATTTTTTTTTCAAGTATCTATTGTACACTGCACATGCATACTATTAATTTTATTTCCAAAAATAAGTCAGTTTTTAAAAATAGAATCAATAACATGACAAGTATATTTAAGATGACTTTTCATGTAAGTATATTTATTTATTATTAATCATTGCTAACATTATTTTTTAACAACAATGTTAGCACTACTTCAAGAAAATTCTACAGAAATGCTAGATAGTGTCTCAGCTCCAGCTATGGCAAAGCTAGTTACATGAAGACAAAATAAAATTCTAACTTATTTATACATATACCTAGAAACCACATACTTTTAGAAGGAGCTTGCAGATTTCGTATTTTCCCTTTGCTGCTGCTTCATGCAGTGGTGTAAACTTCCAGAGATCTGCAACGTTGACAGAAGCCCCATGTCTCACTAATAACTCTGCCACTTCATAGTGTCCATATGAACAGGCATTATGCAGGGGTACTAAGCCACTAAATTAAACAGAGAAAGATGTCAATAAGCAAGATCTAAAATAGTAAAAATTGCAGTTATCCTTCAATATAATTAGCAGTTGTCTTTTTCAAATGATATCATTCAGGCCCTGCTTAACAATTTATAGCGACTGCACATATTAAATAAGTATCAGATACTAATGAGTGCTCTAAAGAGAACGTAATGCTAGAAACAGATACCATTTGTATTAAAGTGATGGAACTTGTTCTTCAAGTACAGCTCAAGATCCTGTTGTGCCTAACAATTTTGATTTATACAATACCAGTATGTCTGGTTATGGGTCATACTGCTCTGCAGCCTAAAAAGACTGTCTTTGCCTGAAAGTGAGCAATATGAAACACACAATGCAATATTCTTTCCCACTGTTTTATTGTAGTTGCCTTTTGCTACTTACAAAAATTGGCAGGACTCATTTTAAAGGGATTCCATTTCTGAAAACTGTTACAAAGGATTGTTTCCCAACACCCAGGAAATTGCTGAGGTGCTGCAAAAATCTATTTCATCACCTTTACTCTTTAACATTTATGTTTAAGCTATGAGAAGAAACCGGGGGAGAACTGTCCCAAATTTGAGAAGTCAGGTTTCATCACTATGCTGATCATACCCACCTCTCTCCCACACGAGCTGCTGGGGCAGCAATCTTGGCTCCAAAACAGCAACTCTCAGTAGTGGGTAGCAGCTAGCATGTTTAAACTTAGTCTAGAGTTTTCGTTTGCTGGCTATAAGAATTGTAGCATTTAACAAGGGTCTTTGGCTTGCAGTCAGAGAGCTTGGAAAAGAGTTTGAGAAGGAAGCTATTTCCATTCACATACAAAACAACAAATTGAAAGTTATAGATACCCTTTATCTTTTGCATGCACATCTGCTCCATGATGAAGCAAGTATTCCACTACTGATACTCTGTTATAACCTGCAGCAAAGTGCAGTGGGGTTGAATGGCGCCCCTCCAAATCTCTGCAGTTCACATTTTGGGGACTGCAAAGTTGCTGTGGGGAAAAAATGAAGAAGAAAAACATCTATAATGGAATTCAAGACAGATCGCTCTTGTTTTCAGTGCATCACCTCCTACCTTTACCTGCTTAACACCTGTGTTCCCTGAGGAAGCCCAGGGCAGGAAGCTGTTGCCATCAGCCTGAGTACTCTGCTCTTTTTTTTTTAACTCATCTGTTCTAGTGTTTTACAGTTGTAAACTACAATGGATGATTGAGAAAGAGGCTATACAAATGCATTAAATAAAAATGCAGCAATGTGGTAAAAATAAGTTATAGAGCAGGAAAGTTAAGGTAAGGAAGTGATTACAAATCCACACTATTGTAATAGCTTGCACAAGATGGAGTTCAAAGAAATGAGAATTGACCTCGTAAGAAGTAATATGGCATAGCATTATAGATTTCAAGTTTCAACATACTCAGCTCTGCTGTTTAATAGAAAGAATAATCCGTAATACAATTTTGTATTTCTTTACATAAAATAAGAACCATTCACAAATCTTATTTTAAAAAACCACTTGCTTAATCTAGTTCTATTTGATCACCAATATTAGATTAAATAAAGTGTTTATCCATTGATTCCTAAGTAGTCACCCACACCTGCCTATCACCCAGTTTTATTACAAAACACATTCAACATGCAACCACGACACATAGCAAGTAGGTCTGATTTTGATCACACCGAAGTATCTGTTCTTCTACACAGCACAAGAAATGTCAGTAATATATAATACATAACCAAAGTTATTTACTCAAACTTACCTTCACAGTTTCTAAATCTCCAGCTTTAGAGGCTTCTAAAAGTCTATAATCTACATCAGACGTGTGTATCGGGGTGCTTTCTAGAGGACAGAGAAGAAATACATAAGCATCTTGAATTTATAGAAACAGCTCACAATTATTTAAGTTGGAAAAAAGTACTGTTCTCTTTTAAAACAGGAGTGTTGCATGACTCTGCTGGTGGCAATTTCAGCTATGAACCAGAAAATCCTGGTTCAAATCTCATGTCTCCTATGAGATCATGGGAGGAACTCAGACAAGTCAGCATCTGTCAGTCTCAGACTCATCTTCTATTGCAGAATAACGCTGGTCTAACTCATGCTCTTTTCCCTCACTATCCTGAGTCTCACTTGCTCACACTGCCTTAGCTATAGTGCTTCCTGCCCAACAAGATGCTGTTCAGTGTGGACAAATGAGGCCCAGAACAGAGGGGGTTAAGAAGAAGGAAACTAGTGCCAGGAAGCACTAGCACATCAGAAAGAAGGATACCCAATGCAAACGTTTGCCAAGGTAAACATTCTTTCTAGTAGTCTATTTAGCTGGATAACTGTTGATCTTAATACAGTTGGTGAATATTAACAGCAGTCCTAATATATATCTTTCATATATATACTACACACACACACATTCTGTACTAGATAAGGTACTGGGGGTTGTACTTCCCCCAGTTACAGGACTAGATCCTCAACAAAGAGGTGCTGTAAGCTATGCTCTTGTTTTTAGAAGCCTAAATATTTCTTTTATACCACTTACATTTGTGGGCCCTCCTAGATGGTGACAGCCCAGTTAAGACTACCCATGCTCTGCTCAAAAAACTGGGGTGGGCCCAAACTATTGAAGCTAATTGCTAATTTGAGGGTAGGAATATCAAAAATAGCTTATCATTTTGAAAGCAATCCAGCAAGATCTTGTTCTGTTTCCAAGAACAATTCAAAATTCTGTTTCTAACTTTAGATTCCCAAATAGCTTTGAACCTGAGTACCACAAGACTGCCTTTGCCCACTAGCAATTGCCTGGGTGTAAACAGAATACCCACCATTCAGTATCTGCTGCACTGCTTCATTACCCATCTGTGCTGCCGTAAAACCTTGCAAGGAGATTATAGAAGGATCAGAACCATAATTCAGCAGCAGTCGACAAGTCTGCAGGTGACCTCCCAATGCAGCCCTGTGCAAAGCTGTTTGCCCAAGTGTGTCTAGTGCATTCATCTGGGTGGGGGAAAATATAAACTTATATTTAGTAATACATAATATTGACAGATGTTTTACATTGCAAACTTACTTCTCTTCCAAAGTTCTGTGGAGAAGGAACCAAGACAGATCATGTAACACACTAATTTCATTACTGCCCCTACTGTGTCATAATATAAACAGCAGAGGCTAAGATAGGGTCAATTAATTTTTCCGACATACCACTTTGAAGGCACATCTATTTCATATGAAGCAGGTGATGAATTGAAATTGTTACCATGATAAAAATGGGGTTATGTATTTTACAGATGAATAATGCTCACCAGTTCTACAGAAAAAATTAATCACGTGCTCTAACAAATGAAAACAGGAATTCTGAGCTTTACCATGGAGTTTTATTCTTTAGGGAAGGAAGACAGGTCCTTCCTCCGGGAAGGCAGTGCTCATTTTTATGCTGGAGAATAGGCCTCCTCATCTCTATTCACGAATGTCAATCCAAGAGAAAATGAATGCCTTGACTTGAGAAAATACTACCTTTTTAAAAACTTGAAAACAAGCTCTTTCACCTTCTTCAGAGAGCTACTGAACTATACATAGAGAGATCTTAACAACAGGGAAAGATTCAGAGAAAGGAGATCCTCAATACCTCCACCAAGACTTTTCAAACTATAATCTGTAGATCATATGTGGGTCAAGCATCACTAACCTCCTCCCCTCCTTCCCTCCTCGAGTGTCACAAAAATTTACAGGCAGATCCCCTTGGGATGAAGAGGGCAGCCAGCACGTGGGAAGTGAAATAGCAGTGACTATTCCACTGAGGTGTGTGAAGAGGGCAGGGAAGAAGTGGCACTCTCATATAGGTTGAATCAGATAAACTCAGAAATCAGGTCCAGAAAAGTCCAGTGAAGGCAGAAGGATGGTTAAAGAATATATTGATGGACACCAAGCTACGCAATCACAAATATGAGGGGGAGAAATAGGAAGAGTGGATGAAGACTTGTGGGAGACTTTGGGGAAAGGGGAAATCAGGAGAATTTTGGACTGTATGTGCAATTACAGGCTTTTGGGGAAGAGGTTTTATTAACTCGGGGTAGTTCTGGAAGGGCAATTTCCAGATGAACACCAAAGAAATGACTGGTTAAGAAAAGAGAGACATCTGAACTTACAAAGTGATGTAATATTTTTTCGGGAAGGGACATCTTGAAACATATTTTATTATGGCCTGTTAAGAGATGGTACAACTAAGCCTGATAAGGCGTGGGGGAATACTTAGCATTGAATGGTTTTCAGAACAATTACATTCTATAATGTATGACGCTTCTTCCTTTCCAATGTCAAAATAAGGTTTATACTGAACCTTCTACAGCTCAATTTCATCCATATCCACCTAGGCAGGACATACTGCTTCCTTTTTTGCACTTACTCTATCATTCGGAAGCCTAATCACACCTAGGACAAAATAGGAAACAATGTGTCCTTGCTTCACTTTCGCATCTGAATGGAACAGATTGTTCCTTATATATGTTCCCGTATCTTAAACACACATTTGAATTATTATTACCACCATCACTTGCTGCATTCCAATTCTGGCAGAAATGTGGAACACAGATTTAAATTATATTTAATGCATCTAATTTAAAACAAAATGAATAAACATAAGGCTTACATATCACAGGAAATGTCTGTACAAAAGCAACCTACTACTCCATATAAACAAGCACCAACCAAACATTCACTTATATGAAATGCAACCAATCAAAAGAAACTACTACTATACACACACACACACCAGCTTCATTCATTTCAAAACCAATATAATTCTACAAGATTATAGTTAACCTAGCTGACATTGCTAATCCAACCAAATGTATCTTCATTATACAGCATATACATTCAGTTCTGAATTGCACTGCATATTGGAGTTCTCCTAGCTTACAAAATGATAGATCTATCAGTTCAACTAAGCAGCCATCAACACAGTTCTGAAATACACCATGGCAACAATCATTTTAAAACTGTATTTCCTTACCTAATAAATATTGTCTGGTGGAATGAATTATCTTTATTTCTCTACAACTCCATTCTTCCTCAAGTGAAATATTAGTGAAATCCAAATGAATGTATGCCATGTTCAATGAGCTTTTTGTTTTTTAACTTTGCCATTCTTTCCTGCTGCTCTGTGGCAATGCAGGGCACAGCTCCTACATTTATCTCTTATGTTCAGCTGTAAAACCTTCAGCAACTGAAGAATATTTTGACAGGGTCTCCTATTACTGATTTTACCCCCGTTTCCTCTTCTTGATATTTCCAAAGTCCTTTCTTTTTAGAGATGGAGGAGAGAAAGGTAGAAAACAAGTAATATATTACCTGACCATTCTCTCCTCAGAATAAGAACAAAAGATGTGGGTGAAGGCCCACATACGGTACTAAGACTGAAAGGCAAGATACTTGAAGGCATCCTATAGGCAATTTAGGAGCTTTGTTTTCCCAAGATATTTCAGTGTTAAATTTAAATTATAAGCTTGAATTATAACCTGCTAAACATAAGCATCATAAATACAAAAACTGTCACACAGTGACCTCCTGTACCCTTTTTTAAGCCCCTAACATTCCTGAGTCTTGCCAGTGCATTAATACTTCGCCATGTACGTGAAATCTTCCTGAGAGGGCAGGTCATTCAATTATGGAAAGGGGAAGAGAAAGAGACAAAGAAGGAATGCTCCAATTAAGACATTTCACCTTATTCCAAGGTGTTTCATAGGGTCAAGAGATATGCATCAGTCACAAAAATAACCTTTGGATTGGCTAGTAATCTTGCCTTCCTTGATATTAAAATTTTCCCCTCTACTTTATTTTCCCAAACACATGACTATCCTTGGTAGCATCTTCCAGCCAAAATGAAACATCTGGAGTAGAAAGAGGTCACACACATAAGTAACTAAATGAAACCACTCCAGACAGCTCTCCTCCAACAGTTCTTTCCTTAAATTGTAGCTTCCTAAGTCACTGGCATTGATCTCAAGCCCTTTCAAATATTCTCATTGTCATCCTTGCTCTTGTCCAACTCCAATTCACTGAATGAAACATCTTGGGACAGCCTTGCAAATAAGACTACAAAAAGTTCTTAACTACCAAAGTGATTACTACACAGTCTGCCTATAGACAGCCATATGAATCACTTGTGGCATATGGAAGGCCTCAGTGTTGGAGAGAGACAGAATAATTCTGATTTTATAAAGGTTTTCCTAAATTTACCCAGGTGATTAACATTTTCTTTCTGAATTCAAATTTTATTAATTTTATTAAGCTTTCTAAAAACACAAACAAAGCAAAACAACACAATCCCACTGGGGAAAAAAATGTAGGTAGCAACATACAAGCCTGCCATAGGGATCTCAGTCATAAAGAAGAAACACTCATTTCCCACCACATGTAAGAGAATATGGCACTATTGGATCAGACCAAAAATCCATTGTGGTAGCATCAGGGGAAGTATGGCTGCAATTCCATTTCATCCATAATGGGGTTTAAGAAGAACTCACTTGGATTCTCATGGTGTCCCACATACAATTTAATTTATCAGTAATAAACCACAGTATGGATACGTTTATAAGAAAGAACTAAGATGACAGAGTTTCCAAAGTAAGGATCTGGCCCACTGCAGATCTGGACTGAGTTACTGGTCATTAGAGGAAGTATTGATTGTAGAAGTTGCCATCTTTCAGAATTTAGCAAGTGTTCAGATAGTAACTGGAGCTGACCATGTTTCTTTCCAGCTAGGATTTGCTTATATCACACAAGATCTAGCAGGAACTAACACTATTGCAATGCCTCCAAGATTGGAGTGATGCTAGTACCTCTGCTTCTTCTGTTTTTCTCCTTTTGAATAGAGTATTCTTCCTCTTTCCACATCCTTCCTTGGGTGCCTTTATAGCTTGCTTGCTTGCTTTTCATGGCTGAAGAATTTTCCATCCCCAACCTGACCAATCTAGAAGCTCATGCAGTTCTCACAGGTCTTCCTTTCTCCTTCTTTCCACCTCCAGCCCATCCTTTCTGGTTCATCCTTCTGCTCTCCAATTCTATTCAGCTTATTTTCTGGTTCTCTCATTCCATATCCAATCACCCTGCTCAAATTCAAGGACCCTCTAATGAGAGGAGGCCATGTTCCCATCTTTTGCTTACATTATTCCAAAATCATAGCTTGGAGGAGAGAACACTGAGAGATGATATGATAGATATCTTTAAGTATCTGAAGGAATGTCATGTAGAAGATGGAGCAAGCTTGTTTTCTGCTGCTTCAGAGACTAGAGCACAAACCAATGGATTCTAATTAGAGGGAAAGATTCTATGATGCTATGGCCTTCAAACATCTATCATCCTGACGTTTTGGATTTTGAACTTGCAGAAAAGCATGCGTCAGCACAGACAGAGGTAAGCGATTCTGGGGGTTGAAGTCCAAAATATCAGGAGGACCAAAGGCTGAACATAAAGTCATTTAAAATAAACGTTATGTGAAGTTACTTTTTTAAAAAACAACTAATACTCTTCATAATACACTGAGTTAAAATGAACCTGATTTACTATTTTGACATGCAGCATTCAACTCCATAAATAGACACATCCTATGGAAGAAGCTGGCCAAGTTAAACATGGAACTTAGACTTTTATACAGGTAAAGGCCCTTTACACAAACACATGCCTCAAAGTCCGTGCTGGAGTCAATGGCTCTCTCACTCGGAGCATACAAAGGTGCATATAAAGGTGTTAGACAAGGATGCATCTTGGTGCCAATGTTATATAATCTTTATGTTAATGACATCCCAGGCTTCCTCTGGTTTACAGATGTTCATATGCCAAAGATCCTTAACAGATGTATCAACATCCTTTTTTATGCAGATGACATGGTTCTAATGGCACATTCCCAAGTAGGCCTGAGAAGACTGATGGGGAAATTTGGTGCCTATTGTACCACCAACTCACTGAATATCAGTAAGTCCAAATCCACAGTGGTCGTGGGTCAAACACAACTGGCACTTGGATGGGGAGCCAACAGAACAAATAGATTCTTTCTCATATTTAGGGATGGTTTTTACAGACACAGAGCCTTGAGTCAATCACTTCAAACAGAGTTCTATAAAGGCCATAATAAACTCTAAAATGTTAACTAAATTACTTAGTTATAACCACCCAAACTCTCCACTTTCCATTTTAAAGGTCCACAAGGCAAAAATTGCACCAGTGCTAACCTGTGGTGCTGAACTGTGGGGGCTTTCAAAGGCCTCTTTACTTGGACAAAATCAAATACGCTTCTTAACAACAATCTTGAGGACTGACAGGAATCCACCTGCAGCAGCAGTAAGAGCTGAAACAGGCACCCACTCCATCTACATTCTAACAGTAACCAAAGTTTTCAACTATTGGTTGAAGATTCTCTCAATGGAATCTAATAAGACTACCAAAAATGTGCCTGGAAGAACAGATGAGAATACTCCAACCTACTTCGTGGATTAACCTAACTTCTCCAAATCATCCCACACTTTGGTTGTTCAACACAATATCTACTTTCAGCTGGACATCAGGCCACAGTGATATTCAAACAAAAAGTTTTAGATGTGACTGCCCAAATTGATATTGAGTCAGTTGCAAACATCAGGTCGTTGAAATGGCTGGCTAAAAATAAAACAACCTTTCAAATAGAAAAATATTTGACAATGATTTTGACTCAATGCCAAAGGACAGCTCTTACTAGAGCAAGATTCGAGCAGCTAGAGTCTATGGTTAAATACGGACAATTCCACCAAGTGCCAAATTTTGAAAGAATATGTGTCTGTGGTACATCTGAAATAGAAGATATTGCACATGTTCTTCTTAACTGTCACCGATACACCCCAGTGAGGGTCCAGTATCTACAGACATTACTTGACAGAACAAAATACTGAGACTCTATCAAAAGATTATCTTAATTCCTTCACCACTAACACATACGTACTCCTCAGAATTGCTAAGTTTATAGATACGACTGTCCAACTGAGAAAACAATTTATAGAACATACTGGGGTTGAATGCAAGGGTGATAAATTAATCTAAATAAGTATTGCCTCTGCATTTTACTATTTTCAACTTATCACAAGATGATAACCTATTATTACAAGTTTTGGTATTTATTTATAGTCTTTTACATTATTCTTTTTATTTCATTTTATCATATTTTATCACATTTTATCATATCTTACCTTATTTTAGCTTATTTTACTCCATTGTATTTTAGTTACTCATTTTACTGTATTTTATAACATTTGATGTTATATCTATGATATAATATCAATTGATATGGTCAATTGACTAATCAACAAATTGATTCTGAGAATATTTTGACCCATTTAGGAAAGCTTTCCTTTGCCCTGGTTCTGACTGGAAAGTATAGTTAGTTTTCAATAGAACAATGCAGCTTTTTAATACTTCATTTGTCAATAGGAAACACATACACACCCCAAAACGAAAACAGCTACTGTACAAAAAAAAAAAAAATTACAAGTAAATTAAGTGGTTATCTTCATCCAGCACCACAAAGCCAGATCCTCTAATGAATTTAACTAGTCCTAAGAGGAACAACCAAACAGCTCTTAAAGCAAGACCATTTACTCCTCACAGCATTTTATGGTAACTTCTCTTTGCACGTCCCTCCTTACTAAGAACAGCAAGCAAGATTCCTCTTTCTGAAGTTCAGACATCCTAGGAGATAATCTGGGTAAATTATCAGTAAGACTTCTAAACTCTAATGCACTTGTCCTATAGACAATTAAAGGATTGTTGATGTAAGTTACATCTGTTGTTGTTGCTGTTGTTGTTGTGTGCCTTCAAATCATTTCCAACTTATGTTGACTCTAAGGCAAACTTATTATGGGGTTTTCTGGGGCTGAGAATGTGTGACACACTCAAGGTCATCCAGTGGGTTTCCATGGCTGAGAGGGGATTCGAACCCTGCTCTTCAGGATCGTAGCCCAAATCTCAGACCACTACACCACATTGGCTCTCCACTTACATGTCTAACAAGATCTAAAAAAGAAGAAATGCTTTATTGTTTGTATTTTGATGCAAAGTATGACCATGTCAGACACTGCTGAACTGTTCTTGCCCTTTCCTTCTTTTTCTCCCCTCTCTTTGTACTGGACCCACCTAGTCTAGAAGTCTTATACAGGCTGTGCCCAAAAGCTGAGCACCTCACTGAAGGAATGAAATGAGTGAAACCGCTACACCTAAGTAAGAAGCAGCGCTTGTGGTTACTGTAAGGGGCATAGTTATCCTTGCACTTTTGTAGGGTTCATCTGCCTTTGCCATCAGAATAACCACCTGTGGATTATACTCAAATTGCATCAATTCAGATGATAAACTGTAAAACTGTAAAATAAACTGCCTGTATGAAAAGTGTGACTTTTATTACAGTTGCATTTTCAGAAAAGGCTCAGAGGAAACACACAGAATCAAGGGCCATCAAGAAAAGACTCCTCCCTCCCCCTATACAAAAGTAGGTATGAAACCCTTATCTCATCTTTATAACCCCCTTAAATTATGTATTTCAAAGAAGAAAAGCTAAGTTGAAGAAAAAGCACAATTTAAAACAGCCTCTGCCACCCAGGGCCCTTTAGGTATCTTACACCATAAACCCATAATCGCAGATGATTGACCATACTGGTTTGATTAGATTGGGATTGTAGTAAAAACTTATCCTGGGAACAGACTGGACAGGCTGATTCAACAGATATGTACCTGATAGAGGAAGAGGCAGTTTCCTTATTCTGATATAACTTACTGAATGGAGGAATATTTAAGAAGTCAACTTATAGTTCAATCCTTTCTGAAATTTACATCAAGGAAGGTGACCACTGGACTACAGATAACATGAACTAAAGATAATTCAGTGCTGAAGTGGTAATAAAGACATAGTGAAAACGGACACATCACTATACTTCTTATTCTATGATAACCAACACCACCATTGTTCACTGAAAATCCCTGTTCAGAAGGTAATTTATTTCATGCCTAGTATCAAAGCAACCACATAAACTGTGTATTAAAAAGTCTGGCAGAAAGGTACACAGGGAAGTCAATTTACCTCAGTAAATTCCTCAACTGTGATTCTGTCAAAACAACTTTCAAGAAGAGATTACAAAATAAGTGTCCAGATCACGCTCTACCTCTTTAGACACATACAGAGCAGACGCATGTATCTATTCAAAGGTCTAAGCAAAGAATATATACTAATTACTTTTATCTTTCAGAGGTCATACAGAAAAAAAGTTATGAACTGCATCTCACTGTGTGAGAACAGATAAAGTGCTGAACACCCATCATTTCCACTGAAGTTAATAGAACTATGGAAATACTCCTCAATGCAGCATAATTGTGGGACTAACACTCAAGACCACTTTTTTGCCACATAGAATCATTTAAGGTACAGTTCAATATTTACCTTTGCCCCATGTTTGTGCAGAACTTCCATAACATCATTGTGAGCTCGTTCAGCAGCAATATGCAAAGGAGTCATGAAGCTATATTGAAAAAAGGGAAGAGACAGATACCGGTAAATAGCTTTGAAAGCTTGGTTGTTCCATATAAGTACAAAGGTTGTGATTTTAAAAAATGAACATACTCTTTGTTTTTCTCATTAACGTTGGCTCCTTTCCGAAGTAACAACTCAGTTACTTGTTTCCGTTTTGGGTGAAGAGAAGCCACAGCACAGTGCTGGGGAAAAAAAAGACAGTCTAAGAAAATTCAAGTCTAGAGCAGTCCATTAAGACCAAGCAGATACTGGAAATATAAACTGAAAAGGCACCAATTAACCTGCATAATTTGAGAGTGTGGAACAATTAGTTTGCCTGTTTGGATGCTGGACTCTGTCCAGCAGTCCAAAGAGGAGACATGAGCAAGTCAGAAAAAACTGTGCATATAGCCCAAGCAATCTTTGCTGCGTCAGAGCAATTTCCTGCATCAAAGGGACAAACTGCTTTTTTGGCTTCCCACCTGAGTAGTGCAAATTGCTGCTGTAAATTAGGAACCAAAGATCCAGCTGTGTGCCCAGTTCTGGATACGTGTTCAGACATAATCACTCTTTTGCCCTCTTCTGTTCTAGCCTGCCTGTACGCCTATTTCTATCCTGAAAATGGCACCACAGAAGCTAGGCAAATTCCCTTTCTAGCCCTAGCTGGCAATCATCCCTTCCTTAACATCCAGCCCTTAGCGAGGGATATTCAGAATTCTCTTCCAGGAAGCTCTAGTATCTCACCAAGTACAAATCTCAAGACTCCACAGGACATTGCCATGGCAGTTAAAGTGGAATCATAGTGCTTTAACTATGTAATATGAAAGAGCCCTACAACATTCCTTTGGGGCCCCCAGAGTACTGTTAGATGGTTAAAATAATAGGTGCCAGCAGTATTTCCCAGAAAGACCAGACTTTTTAAATCATTATGGAGGCATGCCAGCCTCAAAATAAGCGGATGACAGCAACAATCACCTGGGTTCAGATAATGCAGGTCAGATTCAGATTACAGGCTCCAGACCAGAGTTAAAGAATTACGTACTCCTTCTGCTCTTCTTCCCCAACATGTTGCCTTCTAAATTTATTGGGCTACAATTTCCATAATGACATAGCAGATGCTAGCTGGGACAGCTATAGTCCAACACATCTGTAGGCCACCAGGTTGGGGAAAGCTGTCCTAAACCCTTCCTTCTGCAGTCCCTGGATAGGCTGGAACCTTAGTTAGAATTTACTATGTATTTACTATGAATTCACACATTAAAGGACAGGGTTTGGTAAAAATGAGAGAGCATGATTCTTCAAGTTTATTCTCCATTTCATTCTTGTGAAGTGAAAAATAGTATTTTCTCAGAATTGGCTCTCTGTGGTCATCTCTTCCAAACAGATAAACAAACTGTTTCTGCCCTAGCAGAATCTGAAGGCTGCTAAAAGATGACACATCTGAAGGACTTGCACTGGTTGTTTCAAAGAAAACAGTCAGACAAATTTCTGAATGGCAGAATTCTCACATCCCAGCACTAACTGGGTGAATGACAAAGGAAATGCTTTCTACTTGTTCAGCACTAAGAAAGTCAATGGCAAGCCAAGCAACAAGTCTCACTTACAATGAACTGAACTACATTTGCCTTGAAGATGCCAGTCTAACTGTGAATAATTTCAACCACAATTGTGCATACAAAGTCTAAAGTATTGCCTATGGCAAGCAAAGCAACTCCATGGTCTCACCAGTGCTGTCTCATGGGACTGCGGTTGCTTGAAATTGATGACCTCCAAGGCAAGTGTCTTCTTTACTTTGGCTAAATCAGCTTCTCTTGCTGCTTGTAGTAAGGAATGTCCTTTGAATTCATCTGCAGGAAACCAGACAATATTCTTAAGATTCATACAACATTAACTTAGAAAAACGTATCACTAATAGGAATTTATTTCTTCAGTGGGCTATAGCGACTGTCTTAAAATCCACGAGACACTTGCAAAGTAAAATAATATTCTTGGGTTAAAGAGATCCCTGTTTTAAGAACAAATCACACTCAAATAAAGAGTTAGGCCACCAACATTTCTGAGTGGGCAAAAGACCTGAAACCAAACTTTGAACATTAAGAGAGCGACAATGAATTGGGGGGGAGGCATTTCGCAAATGTCTGCATGGACTGCTGTGCTGGGTAAGCTAGTATACATGCATCCATACTGCATATATGGAGCTAAAATCTAAGCTCAATGTGCATTTCGTGAATGTGCCAAAATATCTCCAAAAATCTAGATAATGCACTCTTTTTGTGTGTGTCTTCCTCTTCATAATGTGGTGAATTCACATTGCCTTCCTGACAGAATACTCAGATCCGGCAGCAGCAAACTAACTTTATTTACAGCAACGATATTTAAGTAATCCTCCCACTTGAGATCTCAAACAATCATTGGAAAATGGATTCAGCTTCTAGAAATACTTCTCACTCCTCTGTCTGGCAACTGGGATTCTAGAATAGATGGTCTAGAATAGACTGAGCAACAGGTATTGTTGGCTAAAAGTAAAAATAAAAAAAATTGTTCCACAATTACCTAACAATTGGAATTTACAAATCCATGCAACTTATTTTGCATATTAAGGGACAGTTGTTATGAAGGGCACTCTATAAATGTTTTAAATACTTAGAGAAATAAAATAAGGTTGATAGAGCAAAATTCCATTGTTGTTCTGATTTTCCATAATAAGATGCAAAACAGACAAGAGAATTAAGCACATACAATATCTGAGTTTAGTAACAGTATAGGAAGACCAGGAGAGCTGTGCTTTCCCCTTTTCTGACAGTAAATAGTCTGGCAGAAAGAGCTGGGAGTCAGCAGTTTGGTGCATGCCAATAACAATGATGTGAGATGCAATTCTGTGGCCCTGAAAGCTAAATTTAGGTTCCTAGGTAGGAAGCTGAAAGCCATAAAAGACAAGGCAGCTTTCTCTCAAATGCCAGCCACTTCACATGCAAGGCCAGCTTGAAAGCAAAGCTGTGGGGCCTCAATGTACACAGCAGATAATGGTGTAGGGAAGAGGAGTTTAGATCTGTCGACCACTGGAGAAGGTTTTGGGACAAGCCAGCTTTTTACAAAAGAGACAGGATCCACTTCAATCAGTATGAAATCAGGCTATTTGTGATTAAAACCAAAAATAAAGCAGAGCAAGGCAGCTTTTAAAAGAGAAGCAAGGAAATAAAATTGGGTGTGGGGTCTCAGATTTCTACCCTGCACTGCTATCCACAACCCAAATATTAGGGACATGGACATGACCATCAGGTCACCAGCTGTAGCAGTTCAGGGAAGCAACTTACCCTAAGATAACTAAGGGTTAGATGAGGCAACTACAAACTGCATTTGTGAGCCAGTTTTCCTTTCTCTGCTTTAAATTTGAATGTGGGAAAACATGAGAAGCAGCTGGGGAACTTCCAGTTTGGGCTAAATCATCTCTCATAGGTAAAATGCAAATAATTTTGAGTGTTCAAATGGTGAAAAGTACAAAAATTGTCCACAAACATAAAGTAGAACTGGAGAGCTGAAGAGGCCAAAGGGATAAATGCACACACTGGAAAAATTTCAAGAGAGATACCACATATAAATGTTTCAGTGCTAAAAGCCTCTCAGAAATTGAATGCTTGGTCTTCAATGAAAACATAAAGCATGTATTAATGAAAGACTGTTCAAATTAAGATAACTACAGTCAACTCTGGAGGAAAAAAAGATGCATGCAGTCATCTCTGGATCGAAACTCTGTAAGAAAGGACAGGGAAGAGTGCTGCATGTGACAGAGGAACAGTATCAAGCAAGCTAGAAACATCAAAAGGAGCAGGTACTTCCACAAAACACCTGTGGGTGATAACAGAAGGTCTCAAAAGTGATTTAATACTGGGGGCATCTCTACTATTTCTTTTGGAAAAATGTTCAGAGGGTCTTGAGATAAAGAATCAAATTAGGGAGACAGCCAAGCCATTTTAGTAACGATTGGCTTCAAATATCCTCAAACTGGGAGATATGTGTTGTGGTTACCACAAAGAGGAAATTCAGAGGAAAAAGTCTGAAGAGTACAGAAAGAAACATCAGCAACTTAAAACATGCAGATTACCATATTACAAGTAGAAAAATAAAGACTACGCCCATTTCCCATTACCCTGTTGTAGTGCTATTATTCCACTTTCAACATTCTGTGGAATCCTGGGGTTTGCAGTTTAGGGAGGGGCCTTTAGAGTCCTCAGCCAGAGAGCTCTATGGCCTCAGCAAACTATAAACCCCAGAATTCCACGGGATGTTGCAAGTGGAATAATGGCACCATAACAGTGTAAGGTAGAAATGACCTAGGAATGACTACTGCTGAAAGTAGAAGTTGAGTTACAACTGAACATAAACAATGAAATAAAATAATGAGCCCAGATGATTTATAACACTTTAAAGTGAGTGATGAAGACAACATCAAAATAGTACAGAAGGAAACAGTAAATCAACTTGTGTAAAATATGGTGCTGAAGGAGACTTCTCTGGATACCAAAAAATGCCAAAAGACAAAGAAATGGGTCTGAGAGAAACTCAATCCTGATCTCTTACTAGAAGGCAAAATGACTAAACTGAGGCTATCCTACTTTGGACATATTACGACACAATACGACTCACAAAAGAGAACACTACTCGGTAAAGTGGAAGGCAGCAAGAAAAAAAGAAGCCCATATTACAGATGGACTGATTCAATCAAGGAAGTCACAGTCCTCAGTTTGCAAGACCTGAACAGGGCTGTTAACAAGCAAGGGTCTTGCAAGTCTCTCATTCATAAGACATCAGAAATCAAAACGGACTTAACAGCAAATAAAAACAACTCAAAATGACCATAGCCTAGAGCAGCTAGTCACAGAATCAGCCAGAGCATCTATGTATTGCACAGAAACTGAAAGAATTCTCTATGTTTGTCTTCCCTCAGAAAATGCAAGATTAATTGCTAAAGATTAATCAACATGACTTCTCAGAGGTAAACACTGTTCTGCTAGCCCTTTAAACTTACTTCTGTCAACAAGCATGAGGATAGGGTAATCCGATAAAACACTGTTTACCTGGACTTTGTCAAAAACTTTTGCTAAAGTCCTTCAAACAAATTATACAGACTAAGCCTTGTACTCATGGGATGAAAGGATAGGACCTCTTACGGATCAGCAACCAGCTGAAGAACAGTAATGATGTACTAAGAATAAAAGATCAATTCTCAGAGCGGAGGAATGTAAACAGACCCTCTAATGCCTGTGTTATAGAGAACGCTTTTCAAATGATATGCAATGGTAAGATGGCCACGTTTGCTGAAAATGTCAAATTTAGGAAGATTTAAACAAAAAGATCACAAAAATCTCTAAAAGGATGTTCAACGATGGTCCACTAAGCAAATGTACTGATTCACATTAAGACAAAAACAAAAAACATGCTCTCAACACACACAACCTGCAATTATACATGAATGCTTATAGGGTCTAGCTCCCAATGACTGAACAGGACAGAAACGGAGAGGTTGCTTACCTGTAACTGTAGTTCTTCAAGTGGTCGTCTTTGCCCTCACACATGTTGGTCTTGCACCTGTGCAGATCCACCTACAGAATATTACAGAACAGAGTAGCTTTGGTGGTAACCCTGCCTCTTTGGATGCAAATATAAATAGCACCAAGAGCTACTCCCCTCAGTTCTGATGTTTGTTGTATGGCAGCAGACCTGAAGAAAGAGGAGAGCAGGGCAGGTTTGTGTGAGGACACAGATGACCACTCAAAGATCTACAGTTACAAATAAGCAACCTACCCTTCTTTGTGGTCTTTGTGCCTCACACAAATGGGTGACTATCTACCTTACCACTGAAGGTGGGGTGGGACAGCCAAGATATAAGATAGCCTGTCCAAACACTGCATCTGACGGGCCCCGTAGTCAGTTCGGTACTGCTGGAAGGTGGACAACTGTGACCAAGTTGCAGCTCTGTAAACTTCTGGCCAAGCTTGGAAACTGCACCAGTGGAATAGGATCTGACCTGCAAGTCTTCCTGGGAAGCTGGTATGCTAGGTTAACTAAGACAACTACCCAGTTTGTTAAACTTTCTGAGGACATAGGTAAGACAGATTTCTGTCCTCTATAGCAAATGAACAGTCTAGGGGACAGTCAGAGTGGAACAGTACAGCAGATGCAGTAGGCTAGGGCATAGCAAGGCTTTCTCCGTATCAGACAAATGCTCTTGGTAAAAGGCCTGCAAGACAATGTCCAGGTTAAGGTGGAATGGGAGATCACCTGTTGGAGGACTGGTGGGTCAAAGTGCAGTACCACTTTGTCTTTGTGGAAGGCCAGGTAGGGGTGATCCAGCCACAGGGCACAAAGTTCCCCTGTCAGTTTGGCAGAGGGGACTGCTACCAGGAAGAGTGTCCTGAGTGTGCGAAACCGGAGGTTCGTGATAGCCATTGCCGTGAAGGGCTTGCACACAAGTTGGGAGAGGATGAGAGAAAGGGGCCAAGATGGAATAGGGTCCCAGATTAGAGATCTGAGACACTTTGCAGAAATCTCTTGATAGTGATGCTCTGGAATTAGTGCAGCTGAAGGATGTGGAAGGGGTTGGTGTATCACTATGGTGGCTATGTAGACATGTAGCACAGAGAGGGAAAGGGCCTTCTCCTTCAGGTGCAACAGAACAGTCATCACCACTCTTTCATCCATAGATATTGAAGACCTGAAGCCTGGGTGAGGGTGAAAAAATGGTGCCACTTCAGAACATAGGATTGATATATGGAGAGCTTACAAGAGACTAACAGGATAGCTCATATGTGCTCATCTAGAGTCTGCATATTCATCAGTCAGTCAAATGGAGTGGCTTGTGGTACAGGTGTCTCACCCTGCCCTCTTCCTGCATTAGTACAGTTGGTGAGTACAGAAGCTAGAGATATTCCCAGTGGGACATTTGTAGCAGGGTCAGGAACCAGGGTTGCCTTGGCCACCAGGAGGCACCTAATATGCAGTCCACCTGGTACTCCTGCACCTTGACCAACCTCCAGGTGAGCATGAGAAAGGATGGATAAAGACAGAGCACGGGCCTAGTCCAGGACTGGAGAAAGACATCTCTCAGCGACTCCTTGCACTGACCTCCCCTACTACAATAGAGGCTGCTTCTGTTGTTCCTCTTGGAAGTGAACATGTTGACAGCAGGGACAACCCAATGACTCAGTATCAGGATGAATGCTCTGTTGGAGAGAGTCCATTTCTGTGGCTCCAGAATTGTGTGGCCAAGAGAGTCTGCTAGAATGTTCTCGTGTCCTGGCATGTTCAGGGCTATTGGGACAACCAAATGAGTCATGCGTCACTCCCACGTGTGCATTGCCAGGGCGTTCACTGTGGAGGATCTGGCACCACCTTGTTTATGTAGTACACTGTGGTCATGTCCAATAACACTTGTACTACTGTACTTCACAGAGGTTTCAAATGTCCTGAAGGCTTTGATGATAACCATCCTCTCCAGGGTATTGATGTGAAGATGCTGTTCCATGGTAGACCACTCCCCCAGACCATGAGGCCCTTGCAGTCTGCACTCCAGCTTAGGCTAGAAGCATCAGAGGTCACCAGGGTTATAGGTTGGGGGGCAGAACTGCATGCCCTTGACCAGGTTGGACAATGTGATGAGACAGAATTTTTCAGCATAGACCCTGGTTGAGTAACAAGGTGACGTTTCTGCCTATGTCCCTGTGTAGTTTGGATTCCACTGAGGCTATGATTAGCCAATTGTCCAAATACAGAAAAAATCTTATCCCCTTCATTCTGAGGTGAGAAATGACCATCACCATTACTTTTGTCAACAGGTGAGGTGCAGTAGACCATCCAAAAGGGAGGACTTTATACTGGGACAGCTTGTGTCTGACCATGGAACAAAAGCACTTCTTGTGCTAGGGATGGATGCAAATATGGAAGTAGGCATCTTGAACAGTGAGAGAGGTGAACCAGTCTCCTGGTTTCAGAGGGGGGAAATGGCTGATGGAGTGACCATGCAAAACTTCCTGGATGTAGCGGTTTACCCCTTTAGGTTTATGATAGGCCTGAGTAAACCATCTCTTTTCAGTATGGTGAAATACTGGGAGGAGAAACTGGTGCGGGCAGCATGGTGGGGAAACATTTCAATGGCATCTTTTTGGAGGAGCGTAGTGAACTCCTGTCAAAGGACCTGTGATGAGGGAGTATAGCAAAACATGCCCAATGGAAGAAGGTGAGCAAACTCAATCACATAGTCAAAGCAGGCAATGTTAACAGCACAGGAAATGCAGATTTGCTGCCATGTGATATGGTGTTTCAACAAATATGGAGCATCAGAAGCTGAAAGCCAGAGGCATAAGGACATGGGCAGAAAAAATGGAAAGCTGAAGGAGTCAAAGTCACTGCTTGGTGGATGAGTGGGATGTCTTAGAGAGAGATGATTGATATCCTGACTGTCTAGAAGAGTGCTGGGACCTCTTCGACTGCAAGGACCATCAAGACTGCTAGAACAGGCAGCAGGACCTGGAATATGAGGAGTGCAAATTGGGCTTCTGCAAGTAGGGCCTGGATTGGCAAGAAAGGCAAGTAGCAGACCCGAAACTCATGTTCCTGGCTATGGTGTGGGCTTTGAAGAAGGCATCCATAGCATGCACAAGTTAAAAAGACCTTCTCTGTCAAAGGGGAGGTCCATGATCTGGTTACAAGTGTAGTTGGTTAAGTCTGCAGGTCTTAACCAAGTGTAGCAGTGAGGATCGATGTAGGTTGTCATCACTTTTGCAGCACAAGCAGCCCCATGACACACTGCAGTGATCTGCAGAGCAGCAGAATGATGGACTTCCTATTTGAAGAGTACAGCAACCTTCCTCAGATCCTCTGGCAGGTATGTGATGAAGGATTCCACTTTGCCCAAAGAAACTGCTGATACCCTGCCATGGAGGCTTGGTAGCTGGCCACTGGGATAGTCAAGGCTGCTGAGTAGTAGGATTTCCTGCCAAACAAAGCAAGATGATGGCCCTCCATGCCTGGTGTAGACTGGGACTTGCAAGTCAACTTCAACTGAGTAGCCTCCACCACAATCGAATTAGACTTTGGATGAGTAAGCAAGAATGAGATACCCTCCTGTTGAACTTAGTAGAGGATCCCTAGCTGTCTGGCAGTGGGCAGTACTGACAATGGTTTTGCTGAGGACTGCTTAACCATCTCCATCAGGGCCAGTATCAGTGGTAGTGTGGCTGGCACAGAATTTTGGACATCGACCTTCTGAAAAACTGGATCCAAGGAAGGAGAAGTCTCAGACTTTATCTCCAGTCTTAGGGACTTGGTTCATTGCTAGATGAAATCGGCATAAGGTCAGAGGTCTTGTGAAGGTGACACAGGTGTTGACTCACCCACCACATCAGTCAGTGATAAGATTAAAGGTGATGTAGGTTCAGGTGGTGCATCAGCACATCCTCAATATCCTTTTGTCAGGAACCTTGTGAAGAGCCTAGCTCTAGATGGAGCAAGAGACAGAAGCCACTGGGTAGATGGTCCTGCTTCTTTGCCCAATGAGTGAAACTTCTGTACTGATGGGGCATTTCAGCCTGATGGCCTTGCGGCTGATGTAGCAAAAGGTAAAACAGCTGGGGTCATAGAACAGTGTTTGGGCTGTTTGGATGTCAAAACTAAAGGAGTAGTACACTGGCACCCCAGAAAACTGGGACACTGAGGCCAAAGGAATAGGAAGGTGAGATAGAGACTGATCTTTGTATTTGGGACCGGGACAATACTGGTGATGCCAACTGGCAAGACTAGGATGGTGATAGATACCAATGATTTCTTTTGAACTGATGGAATCAACTTCAGATTTGATAGTGACGTTTGTGACAACAGTAAGACGCCTCCCTGATATTATTGACAGGTAAACATGGGGAAGTTCCACCCATGGAAGCTCAGAGACATAGCAACTAGATGTTGTGGAATCAGAATCAGGAGAAGGCTCTCGGTATCAAGATGGGTACTGAGACTGGTCTCAATCGTGTCACTACTGACAGTCTTGAATGTAAGTAGCTTCTCTCACTGGGTATACCAACTGCTACTGTTGGAGCTCGATCTGCAGTACAGGAAGGGAGTCGTAAAAGCCCTTGAGATGGAGATCAGTGCCCCTTGGATCTAGGAGCATGGCTGCCTCAAGGCAACAACAGAGATGCTGGGAGAGGCAGTGGAATCAGAGACCTAGGAGAGAGGCATGGAGGCAACTCCATGAGCAGGTAACTGGCTGTCCTGTGTATCTTGTGTTGGAGGACTGATCAAAGGCTGATTCACAGAGGGGAGGTTGTGTTGAGTTTGGAGTGCATGTGGTACCTCTTGGACTAGTTGTTCCACCTGAATAGGCACATGAACACAGATTGAGACTGGAAGGCTTAGAGATAGCGACTGACGGACTGGGGAAACTGATGACATGGCAGCAGATCTTGGGACAGTAGATCCAGATGTTGGGTGATCTTTCTCCTTGGCCCTTTTCTTCTCCCTAGGAGCGGCTAAGTAGGCAGCACTCTTCTTTTACTCTTTCCCAGACCTTGGTTGCACACTGATGAATCTGCCCATGGTTGGAGGACCTGGAATGGCTTCTGTCCTGGCCTGAGCCTTGGTTAGAGGTGTAGCTGTCTGTCGTCTGATGTCAATGGAGAAAACATTGCTCTCTGACTTAACCAAGTAGATTAGTCTTCCAAAACTGAGGTCAGAGACAGCTTTTTGCAAATGGAGAGCAGGACTGTGTGAAGCGGATGGTTTTTTGCAGCTATGTCAGCAACTTTCACAGACTGCTCCCACAAGTACATCAGAAGCCAGGACAAGTGGTTTTTAAGGCCTTGGTTTGTAAAGCCCTTACAAATAGAACAGGCATTTACATGATGACCCTTACCGAGGCAGAAAAGGAACTCTGAGTGACTGTTGGTATCCCCCACATAGGATGCAGTTCTGAACAGAACCTCTGAGATCATACAAAAACTTCAACTATCACCAACAAAGTTGGGGGGAATGGGGGACGGGGGAAAAGAAAAAGGTAGGGAAAGTACTGCCTATAATTAAAAGGTTTTTTTTTAAATAAAGGTAAGGAGGAAGATTGAGGAGAGAAAAAAAGGGTGGCTATTCAGCATTAACTCTTCCGAGGTAAATCACATGATGGATGAAAAGGAAATGAAAGGAGTAGCTCTTGGTGCTATTTATGTTTGCACTCAAAGGAGCAGGGTTACCACCAACAGCTACTTGGCTCTAGAACAGTGGTTCTCAACCTGTGGGTCCCCAGATGTTTGTGGACTTCAGCTCCCAGAAGCCCCAGCCACTATGGTCAATGCTCAGGGCTTCTGGGAGCTGAAGTCTAGAAACATCTGGGGACCCACAGGTTGAGAACCACTGCTCTAGAACATTCTGTGGATGGATCTGTGTGGGTGCCAGACTCATTTGTGTTAGGCTCAGAGACCATGAAGAAGAATACTGTCTTGTAGTACATAGCTTAGCACAAAGACTGAGCCAAATGCCTGGATGCCATGAAAAGGCAAGATTTCATGTTGGGCATAATTAAAACAGGAATAAAAAGATAATGTATAATGTGTACAGTTCCTGTCAGCACAATTTAAAAAGACTTCTGTATGTGTGTATGTGCCTTCAAGTTGCCTGTTGACTTATAGCAACCCCATGAACTTTATAGGGTTTTCTTACGCAAGGAATACTCAGAATGGTTCTGCCAGTTCCTCTCTCTGAAATATAGCCTACAGCACTTGGTTTTTATTGGCAGTCTCACATCCAAGTACTAATCAAGGCTGACCCTGCTTGGTTTCCAAGATTAGATAAGGATCTGGTGCCTGGTGTTCCCAAAAACATATAGTTGGTAAGTGTGGGAACACAAATCTGGACTACAACAGCCTTCCCTTTGGTAAACCAAAGGTCTTAGAACATACCATCCAATTCTGTACAAATTTTTTTCCCCATTTCAACAAATCAAGTGGATGGACAAGAAGCTACTCTAAGTACTGAAAACCCTTCCTTCCCCCTGGACTAGTAGAAATAATATGCAGTATACCAACTAGCTTCTGAAATTCCATGGGGAATAACCACAATGAACAGAATCCTTGGAACCATCTTTTTTTAAAAAACGAACAAAACAAAAGCTGTGATCCTCAGGAAGCCTGATTTTTTTGGCAATGCCACATCCTTCATCCTTTCTAGAAATTAGAACATGCATAAAAACCTGTCTAGATACGAATGACAACATTTTGCACACTAGTGATACCTACAGGTGAGTCTCTCTTTCAGCTCAGGTGTTGGAGCCATGTCTACAGCACTCTTGCCATGACAGTTCACTAATGTTGGATCTGCACCGTGGCTGAGTAACAAAGAACAAACTTCCACACGATTCTTAGAAGCAGCTTCATGTAATGGGGTAAACTGCCAAAGATCCATTGCATTTACACAGGCTCCATGCTAAATAGGGAAAGAATATAAGATGAGTAAAAGAAATGACATGTATTATTTTTATTATTAACCACTGTGGTTTATGTTTAGTGTTAAAAAGAGTAACTTTTATCACCAAAATGACACCTTGGATTAGAATGAACTGATATTATAAACATACATTCAAGTAATTTAATCAGTACTTGATAAGAACAGTATATCAGGTTTACTACAAATGTGCTGGTGTTTTATTTCAGAAGATGAGGTTAACACATTATGGGATTCAGTTTCAGTAGAACAGGTAAGAGTACCAATTCAAATCTAGGCTCATCCATGAACAAAACATTTGGTCTAGGCAAGTATCAGTAGCAAGGAGATAACGCTGGCCAACCTTACCGAAGTAGAGTATGGGCCAACTTATGGGCTACCTTTTTCTTACTGTTTAGTAAAGTAGGACAACAGAAAGGGCTACAGACTTCAGCAATTTGGGCCAAAATGATTTAATAAAATAGGTTCTTACAGACTACTCTAAACATTTTTGAGAGATTAACATTTCAATTCACGCTGTGCACTACAAACATAAGCTTCAGTTAATCATGAGCAGAATGTGTGATTCTACATAAAATGGGCCTCTTTGAAGGGGAATGTAGTTCTCTGAACTGATGCTATTTATTTATCTCTCTAAACAGAAGAAGCTACACATGAAATCACATCTGTCTCTGATATATGCTAAACAGAATAAAGACTATTTCAGTTATTAAAAGTTTTCTATCCCATCTTTCATCCCACAGTGTTTAGTCTCCTGACAAAACTGAACTAAGCATATTACACTTAAATAGATGTGTTAGTGCTAACTAGGGAAACAGAGAAAATACACTGAACTTATGCAAGTTCTTCGGATTCAACGGATCTACTCTATTTGGCACTAACAACTGGATTTCTGTCATTATATACTGTGGTTATCTGTATAACACACAAACAGTAAATAGGTCGAAGTACTACGTGTTAATTATTGCATATGCATATTACACAGTGTATCAAGGAGTAACCTTCCTTTAACATACCTTCAACAGAAGTTCTGTTACTTCATAATGCCCATAGGAACATGCATTGTGGAGGGGCACAAGTCCACTACAATAAATAAAACATTACATTACTCCAAACATCAAGAATTCAGAACCACACTCATCATAAGAGACAGATACTTAAACTTTTAGGTGTTATAAGCAATATCTGTTTAAAATTTAAGATCATACTTTCTAGTCAGTTCAGGTTTATAAAAAATCTACATATGTAATAATAAACACAGATAACCTATTTATATAGGCTCAGATTGGATTAAAGGAATAGTGAAGGGTAATAAACTAATTCTTCAGGCGCTACTTCTTCCCAGTCTCCAGAAGAGCATCTCTGGCAGTCTCATGCTTACATGAATTGAAACAAACAGAAAAAGCCAGTTCTATATTTCATATAGAAAAGGAGCAAGCTTGTTTTCTGCTGCTCCAGAAACTATGACATGTATCCATGGATTCAAATTACAAGTAATCCCACCTGAACAGAAGAAAGACCTTCCTGATGGTAAGAGCTACTAGACGAGGAGAATAAATTTCTTCAGAAGGCAATGGAGTCTCTCTTTTCAGAGAGAAACAAAGACTGGATCTCTCAGGAACAGTTTAATTGGGTATTTCTGTACGGCAGAGGGCTGGATTAGATGGCCCGCGCTGTCCCTACCAACTCTGTGATTCTATGAATTTATCTATTAATATGCACGGACTTCTTATGTGAACTCAACAACACACTTCCAAATCAAAATCTGACTTTACAATTCTCCTGAATTTCAGAAATGTTATGCCAGATATCATGGAGGAATGCTGTTCAGCAGGTACAGACCTATCGTTCAACAGAGAGGCAGCTACAGCAGGTGCTGGATATCTGGATGGCAGGGAGCAGGCAGCATATTAACCAAGCTGCAGCATGGTGCTGCAAGACAGAATTGGATGTGTCATACGATCTGCCCAGTGTCCTCAGGGTATTCTGGGGCCGTAGAGAACATATCTTTGCCTCAAGCAGCAAAGTATTTTGGCCTGTGTAAATCTGGACCAAAAATTAAGCTAGAGCTCTGCTGGCATGCAGATTAAGTTGCATGGGTCTCTGGACCATGTGTTCTTGTAAAGCAGGTGTTTCTACACTGTATGGGAACCCTGGGTTCCTTGAAACCCTGGCAGAAAGTTCTAAAGGAAAACAATAGTCATGAAAGGCATTTGTTCCTGAAAAGACATCGGCTCACTACTAATAACCTTAACTTCCAATGTTCAGATTCAGATATGCTCTAGGCTGCATTTTTGGTCTGAACAGCTAGGGATGTGTGTGTGCATGTGCGCTTTCATGCTGCCTGTCGATTTATGGCAACCTTGTGAGTTGCATAGGGTTTTTGTAGGCAAGGAATACTCAGAGATGGTTTTCCCAGTTCCTTCCTCTGAAATAGAGCCCTACAGGAGCTGGTGGAGAGCCCTAAAAAGCTAGTCCATTTGTGGCCGTAAACATGTTACAGAATCTTTTGTAATATGCGGAGATTCTACAGCAGATGTTGTGAGACCCATTTGCAGATGAGGCAATGAAGCAAGCCTTCCTGAGATACATAATGCTTGGACACCAATGCTCTAACCTAGAAAAACACGAAATTTTTTAAAAAGCCCTAGCAGCTCCTCTACAATAAACTGTAATTATGTGGGATGCTTTGTTTTTCACATTAAAATCAACAAAAAATATGGTATATTTTTAAAAAGGAAGAGCCTGTTCATGGTCTTGCCACTTGCTGTCAGAAAGAAAAGTGACATTAAGTCTACTAAAGCTCAACATTTTGTGGTGTGACTCAGATGATCTTGTCAATTATACCCAGTGGAAAACTGGGATTACAACAACACTTCAAGAGCTCCTTCCCATCTCTGGGCCTACTACTGCATGTACACAAGAAGATATTAAGTCTGTTTACTACCTGCAAGTGAAAAATCCACAGCACATAGGCCTGAACTGTGTGGTCTACTTCCAGGTAGCACAATGCCATCATTCAAACCAGCATGCTTGAGACTTTGGGGGATTTTTGCATAATTGAAAGATTGCAGAAATTAACCCAGGACATATGTCTACTTATAATCATTATTGTTTATTTAGAAATGTTATTTCTAGCCTGCCCTTTAGTAGAAAATGCTCTGTGAGGCTCACAAAATAAAAATAACAAACTAAGATATATAACACAATACATTAAGATAAAATCAGTAAAACTACAACAGATTTAAGAGTTACAACGTTTAAACCAATTGAATTTTTACAACTATCAAAAAGTATTAAAAAGGACATTTTAGTAAGCACCAGATACACCTCTATGAGTGTCACTAGTGAAAAGGCCACAACAACTAAAATCAAGAACTTCATTAAACAGTATTGCATACCCCTTATCCTTTGCATGGACATCAGCACCATGCTGAAGTAACAACTGAACTATCCGAACTCTGTTATATCCTGCAGCCAAATGTAATGGAGTAGACTGAAACAGAAGAAAGCAACAAAAGAAAGTAAGACTCTTTCTACTGTTGAACCAAACATTTACATTAATGGATATTAGAAACACAAATAAAAATATTACTTTAAGAGAAAGTTCCGAACTCCTTCTATAATTTACATAAATTTACTTTATACGAGGGGTGGGGAACGACGACCCATAGACTGTGTGTGGGCCCACCAGGACAAGTAAAAACAGAAACAAAACATTATCCTCAAATGGTGTGCACACTCCCCAATGCCCCCCAAAAGCCCACAGAAAGCAGAGGAGAGTGCTCGTTCCAGACTGTTTCAGAGCCAAGACAGACCATTCCTCCAGGAAGTAACTCAGAAGCTGACTTCAACAAAAAAACCTTTTGAATTTTTTATTGTTTTTCATGATATTTTATTGTTTTTCATGATATTATATAATTTTTTGTGTCCAAAGTGCTGAGGTCTTTCCTCACCTCAGTTATATATCCTAGGTCAGCTTTATCAACAACTAAATAATGAATGAGGGTAATACAGTCCTCCTTCCACATTCACAGGTTTGATCTTCACAAATTTGATTATTTGCGAGGTGCCTGCTTACCTCCCCCTCACATTCACTTGCCTTTGCCCAGGCATGCTGTGCTTTCCTTCTCTGCACCTAGGCAAAAGGCAAGTGAATGGGTGGGGGGAGAAGCCCTACACACAGAGAAAGTGTGCAAGAGTCTTCCCCCATTCTCCCATTCCCATTTGTTTGTCTTTTTCTCAGGTGCATGGAAGGAAGGCACACGTGCCCAGGAAAAAGGCAAGGGAATGGGAGGGTGGGAAATGGTGTGTGTATCAAAATGGCTTCAATACAGTACATAAACACAGGTATAACAGAACAAATATAGCATTAAATACTAGAAAGGTCTCGAAAGCCACAATTGTTGGATTTGTTCTTTAACAAAAATGTTGACAGGGGAATATTACAAATAAGGAAAGATATAATCAAGGATGTCCAATGGATAGAACAGCCTGGCAGTGGTTCTGTTCAAACCTGGATGACTGCTTCCAGAAGAGCATGCTGAGGAATCTCTGTTTGGCCTTATGACAGTTATGCTTTAGGACCTCTCTCAAGATTCAGGTTATCCCATGTGCTATTTAATACTTACTACTGGGTGAAATTACTGGATGAGCTTCACTCAGAAATGCAATCTACTGCACTAGAGGACAGTGCTTTCACACACAACTGTCTTTCCCCTTTTCATCTGATTCAGATGAGGCAGTGGATCTGCTCTGGGCACAGTAAAGGATTGGATGAGGGCCAGTAAAAAGGAGTTCAATCTAAACAAGGTGGAGGTACTCCTAGTGGCTTGTTTATCAGTATGGGTGAGAGGTGTTATGTTCTGGAAGGGGCTGTATTTCCTCTAAAGAATCAAGCTTGTACCCTCAGAGTCCTGTAGATTCATCACTCTTGCAAGACACCCTCTTCTCCCTGGCATGGAGCAACGTCTACCAGCTCAGGCTAGTATTCTAGCTACTTGGATAAAGACAGTTCGGCTTCAGTGTTCAATGCCACTGTAATGTCCCATTTAGATAACTGCAATGTGTTGCACATGGCACCCACTTTAAAGAGGGTCCAGAATTCAATTAATACAAGATATGACATCAGAAGTATTTGACTTGAACCAGACATTATGACTGTTTCACACAAATCCTGCACCATCTTCACTGCTTCCTGGTTAGTTTCTGGGTTCAAATAAGAGTGCTTGCTCTAACCTATAAATGTTTTCACAATCTGTAGACACAATAATTGAAAGATCACATCCTCCACATGTCCTAAGCCAGTGGTTCTCAACCTGTGGGTCCCCAGATGTTTGTGGACTTCAGCTCCCAGAAGCCCCAGCCACTATGGTCAATGCTCGGGGCTTCTGGGAGCTGAAGTCCAAAAACATCTGGGGACCCACAGGTTGAGAACCACTGTCCTAAGGTAACTAGAAACTCTAAGTGCCTTGCTCGTGGAGATTGTTGGTAAAGCCTGTCCTGGAACATCAGTCAACAATACTGGATCATGGCCTTGTGATTCCAAAGCATGGCATTTTCTGTATGCATCTTAAGAAGACAGTCACTTATGGAAGTGTGGTGACTGGCAGGAACAATTAAATTCAAGAAAATATCACTTGCCAGTCATGCAATCTTATTTGCAGGTTGAATATAATTATACAGGATGTCATCTTCAGTATGTGGGGAAAACTACCACAAACTTGTATACATGGTACAGGAATCACAAATCTGCAATCCTGACCATGAAGCATGAGCAACCAGTGGCTGACCATTTTCACTGAAAAGACCACAGCTTCTCTGATTTGTCTGTGTTTGGAACTGAGGAGCCATCTCTTTCAAGTGCTTTAGATGCAAGTGAGAGCTTCTGGATCTCAGACCTAAGACTTTAGTACCATATGGTTTCACTCTAAATGGTAACACATAACACCATCACCCACTTAAAAATGTTAGCAATAGTGTTCTAAAATGCCACCTTGGAAGAAGCTTACTTCTGTTCCCAGCAACTGAAAATGGCAGAAGCTGGAATGTTTTGCTGATTTATTAAGTTTTATTAAGTTCTATTTGTTAATCACACAAGTTCTATAGCTTTGTGTTGCTGATGTTAATTTGATGTTACCTTTTCTGCTTTGTTTTGCTGTATTGCTTTTGTATTTTTATTTGTTTACTTGTGGATTTTTTAATTTCTTCTATTGTATGCTGTTTTGAGAGCTATTTGCTACAGGCTGAATCATTTTTTAAGTAACAACATTGTATCTTTCTGGGTAGCACTATTTTAATGCAGCCCCAGTCCTTCTTAGAGAGACAGCTTCAGAAGACGACAGTGTGGGAACTCTGGTCCATTGTTGCTTCCGTTGTCATATAAAGATTTGTGCTATTATCTACAGAAAATCATTGGGAGACATTGTCTGAACAGATTGACTTCAGGGTTTTCAGTATAAAAATCACAGCCCAATACAGCTTTCGCTTCCAAAGAAACTGCTAGTGATCTAAATGAGTATCTGCTACCAGAAATGGACTAGATGATGAAAAACAGATCTAATATCAACCAGACATGCCAGAAGTACCCACAGTAAATAAAAAAAGTATAACAGACAATTGGCAGCGAGGCTACTTCCAACAGGATTGCACTCCCTTTGAAAAGTGATGGTCACAGTTTGATGATAGTGATAGATTCTCACCTAGAGCTATAGTGCCCATGTTTAGGTTGTGTCCAGGAACATGCTACTTCTCGAGGTGTTAGATCTGGCCATACTAACGCATGCCTTAGCTACATCTTACTGCATTACTGCTTTAACACACCCCATGGAACAGCCTTTGTTTGGAAACTTCATGATTACGAACACTAAAGTCAAGAAGTTAATCAGGACTAGCTGTAGAAAGGCTGCGAGTTAAAACAGCTGTGATGCCCACTGGCCCTTTCTACATCCAACTCAGAGTATCGCTGATAAGTAAAGAAGACACTCTGAATTGGGTTTAAGACAGGATCAGTGACCACTGCAGCTGTTTTAACCTGAGAGTCACAAGACGACCTCAAGACCTAGGTGGTTTGGTGTTCTGAGACTTGGACTATGAGCCTGGAGACTAGAGCTTGATTCCCTGCTTGGCTATGGAAACCCACTGGGTGACCCTGGGCACATCATACACACTCCCCACAGAAAACCCTGTGACAGAGTTGCCTTAGGGCTGCCCTTAGTCAGAAACAACTTGCAGACACACAGCAACCACAAAGATGCCCTCGGTAGCTGGGACTCGGGCTACATGAGGACTACTATTCTCCTTGCACCACCAACACCTAGCATGCATCGGGAAACAACCTGACAGAACATCTCAGTGACTTACCACTAGACTTTGGAAATCCTTACTGAGGAAAGCTTATCTAACTCCCCTATTCACAATCTCTCTCCACCAGGGCAAAAAGCTTTCTATTTAAAGACATTTGGTATGCTGGGCTTAAGAGTCTCTCTGCTGCTTTGCATTTGAATTTCTGTTTTTAATTTAATTATGTTTTAATTGGCTGTTTTGTTTTTTAAAGATCTAGTCTAATTTAATTTTATTGTGACACTGCTTGTTTGGCAGAATATTCCTTTTTTTAGAAGGCCTGGCCATGTTGAAATAGGCATGGTCCCCAACTCCTATCTCTTTAGACTGAGAGACTGCGGGTTATTTGCCATTTGTCAACTAATCTGTATCTATTCGGAGGTCCCTTTTATCAATTTCCAGTTACTCAGATTTCTAACTCCTGAACTATAGTAAAGTCTGAACAGGCAGAGTCAGCATCTAAATAAATACTGGAATAGCAAGATATTTCTATGGGAGAATGAACAGGCTCTGTGGTAGATAGTTAAGGCTATTTGTTATATAAAGTTATAGAGATACACACATTCACAATCTTCTTAGGGGAAAACAGACTTCAGTGTCTAGGCATATTACTTACATTACATTACATTAGAAGCATCGTACACTCATTATGTTACAGCACATGGCAGGTAAGATGTTGCACTTTCATGAGGACAGAACCTGTGTATTTTCTGCCTATCAGCAGGCATCTCTATAGTTACACATAGAGGAATGTTGCCAACTTGAACACTATTGGGGTATCCTAATCTGTATATCCTCTGTGGAGGAATACACAGGAGACCAGGAGGTTAATATCTCTGTGCAGCATTAATTACAATCATAATGTGAAATACAACAAGATCCAAAATCATAATGTGAAATATCCACTTAGTATAGCCTAGATTCTACCAGCATTATTTGAAAAGTTATCATCTACAACATCAGTGTTAAAGCTGCCGTGGACAACAGTCTTCACACAGAGGAGGATGACTCTTGGTCTGCCTACCTTCTATCTCTTCTCAGCCTGATTTATATCTTTCTTGGCCTCTGTTCAGCCAATCAGTCATGAGACATTCACCAATCCCTGTTTATACAAACAATTCTTCTTCTTCAATCAGAAAAAAGATGTTAAAGGTGAGGGAACATGTCAGGTCCACTCGGTTCTTGGCTGCCTTCCGTCAGATTACATCAGCCAGTAGCCAACACTGCATCTGTTTTGGGTTCACTATAAGTCAATTCACGTTTCATGTTTTTCACTTACTGTTTGTAGTTAGGCTAACTTTATGCCTGGTACTAGTCAGTGTTTGTGTTTTCAGTGATACATACACATTCCATAATAAACAAAATTTTCTGTTTTATATTTTATGCTTTATACACACTATCTATCATTTCAGGTCCTTAATACACTAGTTACCATTTCAGGTTTTAAATTTTGCTAATAAAAATGCAAATCAGCATCCAGCCTGTATCAATCCTTTATGGGAAGGTGAAGTACACATGTGACAAAAAATATGAATAAATGAGAGGAGAGGTTGTCTTTTCTTATAAAGTGAGAGCAGACAGCAATCCACATTTAGGCTTCATTTCAGATGGAGGTGAGGATTATGGGGTATATGATTGTTTTAGCACAAACATCCAAAGTACTGATATTGCTTAATAAGGTATGTACAATTCCTGCAAATGAGACTGTACAGAAGCCCTAGAAATATTAAAAAAATATACAATTTCTACAAATGGTATTGTACAAAGTCAGAAGAGACATTTTAATCCCAGACAGTTCAGAAAGAACTAGACATACAAGGCAGGTATTTTAAAATATTTTCCCCTAAAGACTTGTAAATAATGTCCTTGAGTTTCAGCCACTGACATGTACAGTCAGTCAGACAAGTTAAAATTAGTGATATTTTTTGAAGAGGCACAAGTTCTGTTGGTTTGGGGATAGGGTTATCAAAAAAGGAGGGCTATCAGATAAATAAATGTTCCCCTTCATGCAAACATATGTTTTCTGGCTCTGGTGTCTGCACTTGTTGGAATATCCTTGATTTTACACCCACAGATGCTCCTCTGGACTTGGGACATTTCTGTACCCCTAATACAAGTAAATTCTCTTTGAGGTCTGAAAATAACACAGATTTAAGTAATTCAGTGCTTTCTAAAAAATCTGCCTAAAAGAAGTTTAAAAAAAGATCAAATCAACTAATTCTATTGGAAATATCCTCTTATTCACTTAAGATTTAGACTGGTAAAATTGATGCGGTTTTTATCATTGCAACTGCTTCTAGAGCAGGACGGACTTCGAAGAAATCTCCCAAGGAGAGAAAGTTTTAGGCTAAAGAGACTTTTTCTTACAAAGCTCTGATGACTTTGTTTCTGCTGAGATTCTTCTCCAACTCATTTTGCTCTGTTCAGCTTCCCCATCCTCATTCCTCCTAAGATCCACGACTGGGGAGTAACTTTGCCAGCTCCTTTCTTTTGCCCTCTCAATTGACACAGTTGGAGAGGGGATCTAGAACTCTGTTGTTCTTGTTCGCATCTTCTCCTTTAAGCTCTACTGTAGTTTGGTTTTCCTGTACATAGTATCTGTATCTGTATATATATCTCCTACACTCACCTGATGTGAATGTCTCCTGGCTTCTATCTGTATTCATATATCTTTTGACCACCTTTCTATATGCTCTGCCCTCATCTTCCTCATCTACCAACACTTCTATGCTCTCTACTGGTTGGCAGTTTAAATATCTCAGCTGTGCCTGGAGCCTTCATCCCCAGTGCTCCCTCACATTTTCATTGCTGCATTGACAATTTGGCTAGTAGATTCCATGGCACACTGTTGATTAGGCTATCAACTGCCAGAACCTATCACCAATGCAATGTTTTTACACAGTCTGTGTAAAGTCCACAGTCTGGATTGAGCAGCCAACATTACCATTTTTAAACATAAAACATTTTAAAAAATTTAAGAGATGCACATCAGAACCTACCAGTCTGATCGATATTGTCTTCACGGCATTTTAAAAAGTATAATAAAAAGCAACTTTGAGGTCATAAATACTCCCACAACAATGGCACTTAGAATCCCATTAGTGTATTAATATAGAAAGTTGCAAAATTAGCTTTTTGTAAATGGCAATGCCAGTTATCCATCATGACAGATGCTACAGAGACTGTGGCCTGTCCCCAGGCTGAATAAGATTTCTTAAAATATAAGTTCCAACACAGAGACATGGTGTTATGTGTGTAAACTGTGTAAGCTGGAGGAGTAAAGCTCACATTTATCCACTCAGAAACAACCTGGAATGCAAACAACCATAAAACTAATTCGATGAGCATCAAGGGGTTTCAGCCTTCTTATTCATGAAAACTACAGTTCTCAGTGCTACATGACAAACTGCTTTTTAAACTAAGGAAAGTTCAAAAATAGCATTCAGAGCTACAGTGGGATTTCAAAAAAAAAAAAAATTCCACTGACTGCACAACAAATACTTCAAAGACCATATTCCTAATGTAGATAACCTAAAAGACAAGTTTAAAATATGGCAAAGCTTTCCACTTATTTCAGCAAATTTCTGCTTCCTTGATTGTGTTCACAGGCTTTATCGCTCCTGCTATTTCATACCCAGATACCTGAGGCAGTTTTTTCTCTCTATTTTTTGCTATAGTGTATATAAAACTGTTGTTCTATTTTTCTGTGGAAAATTTTCCACAGCATAGATATCTATGTGTGTGTGTGTGTGTGTTTATCCAGAGTTGTCTGGGCCTTTGCACTGCAATCAATCATTAGAAGGGCTAAATACAAGCTATGAACTTGTAGTTATTCTCCTAAGGAAACAGCAGTGACAAACATTAACTTTCAGGAGGATAGACTAAGAAATGAACACACTACTAAGCTTCTTACTTCTCAACGAGTTACTAGTACAAGTAGTCAAGAAAAAATGTGTTTAAGTTGCCTGTGCCCACAGACTTGCATACATCATTGCATGAAATAAAGTATTCAACTAGTTGTAGTGAATTATTTTTTTTGCTGTCAGCCTGAAATTGAACTGATAAGTGGTACTGGCTATTAGTAAGTGAATCAGAAGGTACTACAGTTATACCTCAGCAAAATAAAAGTAAAGGTTGACATAAGATGTACTAGCAACTCTTCTCTACAGATATGTGACCTCAAAAATAGTGCTCTTTCAGGTATTGTCATTTTTCAAACTATATGTTACTCTCTTTACATAATTACAAATATTTCAGTTTAAATTAATTTCCACATAAAGCTTTGAAGGCATTTGACAATAACTGTTGTGTGCGTTCAAGCTGCTTCCTACTTATAGCGACCCTAAAGCAAATCTGTCACAGGGTTTTCTTGGCAAGATTTGTTCAGAGGGGGTTTGTCAGTGCCTTCTTCTGAGGCTGAGAGAGTGTGACTTTCCCAAGGCCATTCCCTCAGTGGAATTTTACGGCTAAGCACGGATCAGAACCCTGTTTCCTAGAGTCCTAGTCTAGTACTCAAACTACTATGCAACACTGGCTCTTTTGAATATAACCTAGTAGCCTCTCCATGTTCATGTGGCTTCTCAGCACAGATTCCTTGTGAAAGTGGGAAAACCATGAATAACACCCTCTGCCATTCCTGTCCCATTCCTCTCTGGAGCTTTCCCCCTTCCATTCTTTTGCCTTTGGCCTCGGTATTGGGGAGGGGGGAAACTGTCTAAAAGCTTACTGGTGCTTTCCCTTCAATTAGAAAAAAGCGAAGTTTTGGAGTTCTAATTACTTCTGGTGGCCATCTTGAAAAGGGAGGAATAGGAACAAAGAGAGTACCTGACCAATCAGCAGCCAATACACAGCAGAATATGCAACCACACGGCAGAGAGGCCATGCCTTCAGCAGTGGGAGGGTGCTTTGCTCACCCAAAAGGGAAAAATGTCCATTTTAACACAAGCCTGGCAAGCCTGGGGTGAGGAATGCAAGGGATTGAAGGAGGAAAGCGGGGGGGGAGGCAAGCATGTCCCTTGCATATAATCAAATTTGTAAGGGTCAAACCCACAAATGTGGGGGGAGGAAACAAATGTGTTAAATCAGGTATCATTCTTTAGAGTACTGGAAAATGTTCTGGAAAACGCACATCACTGCTCATGGCCAACGCCAGCTTCTATCTTCTCTGCAATTCAAGATACTTTTTAAAAAAAAAACCTCAACTAGTATCTTCTGAGAAAATCTTCTTCCTATTCGGCAAGTATTGTGCTTCTGGCACTGAGACTAAAATAACTTTCTACTGCCTCTGTGTAAAAGCTAAAGGCAAGTACAAAATAACATTGGACATTTCAATGAGAGTTTGTTCCGAGTTGCTTACAAATTACAGAATTTTCATGCCAAGCAATACCACAAAAATGTAATTTGAAGAATCCTTTAAATAGAAGCTACAATTTTTAGTGCTTTTATCTCTTTAAAGCTTTTAAAAAATATATTCTGCAAGGTTCTAATCTCTTAGGGCCTTAATTATGGGAGAGAAGCTCTGCTAAGTCTATCTCTTGTTTAGAGCATTCTCTTCTCTCAACAGCATATGTAGCAAACATACAATGAACCCTCAAAGCCATAGCCTCTGCCATTCAATGCAAGAATGACTACTGTCAGGTTCCAGTTCAGCTACTGATTATTTTAGTTTATTTCATTAATATCCTGTCTGTCACTGAAGGAAGAGACCCCAAGCAAGTGATTAGGAATTTCAGCAGAATTAAATTCTTTTGTAAAGAACTGTAAGGAATGTAGTATTTGCTTCTCCCACTTAACTATCTTCCTTAAGAACAGAAGTAAGCAACTATGGAGGGAGGCACAGCAAAGCCCGCAGATCTCCTAAAAATAAATGTTTTCCTGGGTACCCCTCAATTTCTCAAGACAGGTCAAAACTGATGCAAAATGTTGGAGTTTTGCTCCCTAAATCCCACACTTACCATAAAATCCTACCTGATCTTGCCCTGGTAAAAAATCAACTGAAACTGAAACAGGAAGCGAGCAATGTAACTTCCAGTTTCTATTTTAGCCAATTTTAAGGCGTTCTACCAGGGTTTTAAGGCATGTGGCAGCATCTTTTGGGGGGGGGGAGCAACCTACTGCATTGCGCAGCAGATCTGAGCCAACCTGGGGTGTGTGAAAAGCCACTTGTAAACTTTTAAACATTTTAAAGGGGGTCTGAGGGCTTTGGCAAACTCCAGAGGCCAAATCCTGCAGCCTCAGGGTGTGCATACAGCCTGTAGGCTACACTTTGCCCACCCCTGCTTAGGAACTATTATGCTTGTTTCTGGAAAAATGAGGAAATGTTTGCTGCCTGAATGGCTAGATGTAAAAATGTCCTGACCTTTTTCCCCTCAGGGATTCACTTTATGGTTAGGTGTTTGTCTCTCCAACAACAGTAGCCTGAACCTACTGAATTCTCTTCGCATACGTATTTCTATTTAAAAACTGCTTCAGTCAAAACCTGTGCATAAGTATCAGCATAGCTCTTGCCTGCAATTTAGGAAGACAAAACCAGAAGAAGAAACTAAGTTGCAAGTAATTTACATTTATAACAAGCCTGCATCATCTTTTACATTCCAGGCTGAACATCTAGCTGTTTCATAACTACTGGCTCATCAAAACAGGAACCAGTGATTGGAGAAGGGCCTGAAGGCATTTGGGAAAGGGCACACAGAGGGCACCTTAAGCTTTGATTGGCAGACAACAACGCTTCATATAAACAGCTTAAAGCAGAATTTTGAATCTTTGAGAAAAATTATATATGGGTCACAACATGTATGTTATTGAACTTCATTCATCTGTGTGCTGAGAGAACATTAAGGGACCAGATTGATTTCGCAAACAGATTTAAGTCTTCTTTCCCTACCTCACCCTTCTTCGTGCTAGCATTATTGTTATGTCCCTTCAAGTCATTTCTGACTTATGGCAACCCTAAGGTGGACCTATCATAGGGTTTTCTGGGGCTGAAGGTGTATGACACACCCAAGATTACCCAATAGGTTTCAATGGCCAAGTGGGGAATCAATGCCTGTTCTCCAGGATTGTAGCATACCACTAACTAATTTCTAAAATGTCAGATTCATTTCAGTACATAAACTGAGTAACCAGACACATCTGATTTGTTGGACTAATAATGTGTTTAGAAAGCAGAAATCTGATGGTCCATAGTTTATAGGTTGGGTATCCTTTATGCTAAATTAGGATTTTCAGGGGAAAAAAATCACCCTGCTGTAGGAAGACTTCTGCCGCATAGCCCTAAAGGAAAATCTTACAATAATAATACACTGGATCCTCCAAACTGAAGTAACTAAATATATTGCACATGTACAAGCATCCACACCACTCAACAACCTCTAGATCAAGCACAGGCTTGCAAATCGCACATTTAAGCCTTATTTCTAAAGGAACTTTGGCCATGATCTGTTGTCAGCTATTTCAGACACACCAAATACACTGACTTGTGGTGTTTCTCTCTTCACAGTAAACTTGTGTTTAAGTCTGGGGACCATGACTTCCTGGTCTGGCTCTGTACATATTAAGCTCAGATAAAATACTTGCCTTAAGAAGCTTTGAACATGCTGTGGAAACTTCATCAAATTCAAAAGCTAGAACAGCTATAGATAGAAAATCCCTTTATTTTTATAGGCATAAGTTACTCCTACATCAGCGTGGGCCAAGCACTGTTTATCTATCTGTACACATTTCTGTTACTAACCAATAATATTATTTCCAAATACTGGGGATCTGACAGTAAGGTACACGCAATATTGGGGGAAGCAGAAATCCTTCTTTGTATGTTTGTATCTGTTAACTTCTCCTGTAATTGTTATTGTATATCTTCAAGCCTTTTTCCACTTCCGGTAAACCCAACTCAAACTCTCAAATCACTACACTGGCTTTCTTTTCCTATAATACTGCAACCTAAAAAGAAAATAAGAAACAAATTGGACTGCAGGAAGATCAGAATCTTTCTTACTGTAGTGCAGTATAAGTCAATCTGAAGCATGTAAGAGCTTTGGCTTTACTCTCCTTAAGAATTAAGATTCACAATCTAGCAACAAAGAATGGCTTTGTGTACTAAGTAATCTGGAAACAAAAAACCCAAGCAACTTACTTCTCATTCTTTACACATCTAGAATCTATTAAGTATTTTCCAAATATGCAGCATGGTTGCAATCTAGTATTAAGCTAAAAATGCAGTTAAAGAATACTATCAGATCAGAGTGGTGAAACCCAGATTCAAATCCTCACAATCCTGAGCTTCATTGGGTTACCCTGGACCAGTTCCTGTCTCTTAGCCTAGCATATAATCACAGGATTGCTGAGAAGATTAATTGTATGTGTGTGTGTGTGTGTGTGCACGCACGCATGCAAGCAGAAGGAGAACCACGTGTGCTGCTCCAAACTCTTAAACTCCTTGGACAGGACAGACATACAGAAGTGAGCCAAGATGGTGTCCTAGTTTGAATGCTGAGCTAGGACACCCGGAGACCAGGGCTCCAATCTCTGCTCAGCCAGGAAACCTACTGGGTGACCTTAAGCAAGTCTTACTCTCAGCCTCAGAGGAAAACAGCACTCTCCCTTTGAACAAATCTTGTAATAGCTTCACCTTAAGGCCATCATAAGTTGGAAGTGACTTGATGGCACGCAAAATACATAAATACACTACAGCCCACATGCCATGAATGCACAAACTGCATTCATGTATAAAGACTGTCTATATATAGAAACAAAGGTAGAGAAGGCATAGACATTATTGTAAAGACATACAGAGAAGTAGAAAACAAATTTGTTACATTCCAGCTTTACTCACATTAGGTAGTATCCAAAACTACCCCAAGCACAGATGTACTTCGCTTTTTTTCCTAAGTCGTATGAAAAATTACAGAAGTTTAGACTTATGAGTATATTTATATAACTTGACAAGAGAGGAAAAGAGGACTTTGCTCTCATTTATCTTGCTCCAGCAGCAGCAAAGTAACTTCCACTGAAGTTACTTTGCTACTGCTGGTGCCAATGGATCTGAATTTTCCTGTCTGTCTTTTACTGCCCTTTGTCCCCAGTTCTCACCCAGCCAAGAAGGGGAGTGGCCTTTGCCTACATAGATAACCCTCCAGGCCATCTTAACTGACAATAAAAATAGCATCTGAGGCAAAATGTAGGCCTGTGACTCTTAACATTGTCACTTTTCAACTTTGTCTGATGAAGAAGCCAGTGAAGCTTCAAAAGCTTGCGTGATGTGTTTCAGCCCAATAAAGGTAAAGTCTAGCAGAAGTCTCCTTTGGTATAACAAATGCTCTTGATCAGCCTCAGAACTCCACTACTTTGCAGTAAATACAAGCATCAGCAGATGGAGACAACTTCTGAGTTACAAGTTTTATGGTGAGCTTGAGAAACAGTTGAAAGAGCTGGAATAACTAACTACTGTTCTGTGTGAACAGCTAGGGCTGATGGGTTAAGGAATCAAAGAACCTTCAGAATATCACAGTGATACACAACGTAGAATTACTTCTAAGAGATGGAATCTGGCTTTATTGCTAACCATAAGCCAATTCCCCTTCTGTGACACAGAAGCCAGCTAAGCTTTCCAAAACAACTATGTGGGAAGTAATGTAGTATACTGCATGGTAATTTATTTTAATGTGGTACTGTAATAATTGTTTGGTAATGTGAAATTTGTGAGTCTTCATCATTTCCTTTCCAGTTGTCATTAAATGGTTAACACTATTTATCTTACTGAATTACCATCTAAATTGAACTTATTATTTCTGATAGTAATATGCATTTTATTTATCTTTGACTTGTGTATTAGCCACTGATTTACTGTCAATGTACTTTAAATTTTCAGTTCAACTACAGGTGTGGTGCAATGTTGTCTTTACAGTTATTGCCACATACTAAGGCAGTAGGTACAGTACAGTAGCACAGATAGAAATACGCTTTTCAAACATATTATAGAAAGAAATTGATGACCATTAAGATATTGTGGTTATCTTTCTCCCTGAAAATCTCAAACTAGAGAAGATCTTTAGCTGGCATCAGTTAGGAAGAACCAATAAATACTACAATTTCAGTAAGAAATGAGTGTGAACTATGAAATCAACAGTATAGATGTCTTTCAAAGTTCCATGGAAAATTAAGCCTTGAAGGTTGTATTTGGTCATAACCTCACAGCAAAAATCACAGTTCATCTAAACAATGTTTTTAACAAAGAAAGTTGAAAACAGGAAACAGTAAGAGGTGAAGCACTAGCAGAATGTATAAGATACAACATGTGGAGCTCACAACAGCCTCTGTTCATTACACTGCATTGTTATTGTTGTGTTTTGGTATACAACAAAGCGTGGTTTTCCATACCAGCTTTAATTTATGAATTATCTTTAGGTATTAAACCAGTTATGTGCAGATATACATTAAGTTGGATCCCAAGCAAGATGGAGCAGAACTACCCTTTCTTCAACCAAGGAACCTATGAGGTATTTCAGTTCTGTTTGGCAGAAAACCTGGTAAGAAAATCACCGTTTGTTGTTAAGACATTTTCTGTAAATACACATAGAGTACTTTCCTATTATATAAGCCAAATAGATGAAGTTAAAATAATTTTAGTCATGCACACCTGTGCCAATGTGTACAGAAAACGTATCAGTGAGTTCCCTTAGGGCCAGCAGAAGGAAAGGTATACAGATTTTCCAGTAGCATCACATAATTAATTACGTTTAATTATACATTAAAATCATCATCTTTCAGTGAACGTTGAATCCAATAGACCTCCCTCTTAATCACAATTAAATTATCAAAAGCAGTGGATACATACTGTCCTTGATATAATATACAGATTATTCCTTGACAAGCAAAAGAGCAGCCATTGCACAGCTGGAGTTCTGTGAGCAGAACGGAATTCTCTGGAGTTCTAAACAATTGATATAAATATTTGTAGGGATGAACCAATCACTTGGTGTATAAGGAAGACAATCCAGATGGTGCTCCCCTCAGCATTAGTAATTACAAACTAAAATAATTAGCAATTTGCAGACCTGTACTGGTATACCTATCTCTGCTATATGAAGCAGGCCATCTCATCTTGTCTGCTGAAAAGACTCGCTCTGAATATTGAGCAGAACTCTGAATAGTGAGCAGCCGCCAAACATAATAATTATATAGTAATCATAATTTGTTGTTTTTCTACCTTGAAAGAAAATTGTCCTTCATAGCAATTTATATGTTGTTGCTTCTCAACTGTTTTAAATGCCCCAACTTCTGAACGACTTCCTTTTATAAATATTTTGCATTTCAGAACATTTAAATGTTATATTACTGAACAATTAATACTATATTTGATGACACATTGTTCTAGGTCTCATTTAATTGTGGGGTTTTAGCTATACAAAAATGCACTTTTTTTTGTTCAGTACTTTACATTAAGAATAATGCTTACAAAACAAGCTTCTCTTTTCCCTCTCTCATACACAAAGAAAGTAGCAAGAATGTCTCTACATTATCAGGTTAAGAATTTAGAATATACAGTATCAGTAATTCTTAAATACAAACTGCTTTTGTAGTCTATTCCAAGGAGATTCAGAGGTGCATGGCTATTGACAGCATTTTATTTTATGTATCTCTCCCAAGGTTTAAACCAGTATGAGTTTAATTATTTAAAATACTCTTGATGTCACCACTGAATATAAACTATATTTTGATTAATAGAAACCAAGGACCTGGGCCCATCATTTTAGCACACTTATAGACTGAGACAGATCACAATGTTAAAAAGATCCAGTCAAAGTAGTTGTGATTTTCAGAACTGTGAATACTAAAATACGTGGAATGAATGTGCTTTAGCTTTGCCAGGATCATGTCCTCAAAATTTAAATGGACGTTTACTGCACTCGAATTAATGTACTGCTTTAAAACAGCCTTTGTCGAAGAAAGCCAACTGCCCATATATATGCCACAACTTATATGAGCCAAATTCTGTGTCTTTCTTCTCCTCTTCACCAGCTTGGCTGGGAAGAATCCTGCCTCACAGGCAGAAGCAGCTGGTCAGCCCTGTTTAGATCATGTTATGAAGATTTTGGCAAACACTAAAAATAGTCACTGAAAGGATAAGGTTACTATGCTATATGAATGAGGTCATGTGATACCAAATTAAAATATTTTCTAGCAAGTAAAAAAATTAAATAGTCATATGCTTATGTAAATTAAGGGAAAATGACATGAAGTCCAGCCAGCACTCTGCCTTTGTACGTTCTTCCCCTCCCCTCACTTCTAACCCAATCAATTTCATTCAGCATCCCTGTTACATAAAGCTGCAGCCAGACACTGAAAGCATAAAATGTTAAAAGTTAATAATCAGTAGCTACTAATCATGCTCATCTGAAATTTGCTCTAACTAGCCAAGTAGTAGACACTTGGTATCCTACCTTCTTCAGCTAAACAATACCTGGAAAAAAGTACACTAGATGAATGGTTCTTTTACAATTGTTAGCAACTGAAATGTGGAGCTTATTTTTATCACCAAACAATCTGAAGCATAACTCAGTAGCTGGCATTTAGAACAAACGGCATTACTACAAGTGCATGCTTCAATGACTCAGTCAATCTGTCACAAACTGTCAATATTGGACACGTCATTTAATTTCATGGTGAACACACACAAATTACAGCACCTCCACAAAATTGGGATTAAGAATATTGACAGGTTGGCTATCAATAAAAACACAAACAAATTAAATGTGCACAGACTTACTTTTCGCCCATCACTTGCATGGCAGTTCACATTTAAAGGTGTCAACAAAGCCATCAGTTTTTCTTCATTGCCACTCCTGCATTGTGAAGAAGAAATGGGGCAGGAGGGATGCCTTATAAAATATTTGATATGGAGTTTCACGTTAATGCTTTCAATATTGACATGTTCAAAGAACCACCAATAGTATGCATTTCAAATTGCAAAAAATAAAAAATGCTGCTGAAATCTATGCATAAAATTACAAGGTAAAAGCATGACAATAACATTTTATCTTAGATTAGATTGCAACTACTGAAAGACATTTCCCAAATATCTTTTTGCTGTATTCCACAAGACACTACAAACAGCTTCAAATTCCTTGCTCAAGGTTCCTTATGATAAGCAGTAATTCTAAAAAATGAAAAATATGCCTTTAAGCTGTAAAAGAGAAAAAAGAAAATACCTTAATACACTTCTTGCTAAAATGATCATTCTCTAAATATCAATGAAATCTCGAATACATTATGTGAAAAATTCCACCACCACCATATTGCATGATCACAAATAAACATGCTATTTTGCCTTTTTTTTCCCAAGTGGCTAAAATTCAAATACATTCATGCTAACAAGGCTTGTTCATCTGCATAATATCATAAAAGGGTAATGACAGAATGACAGATAATAAAAGCCGATTTTTCATTCTTGCTCTCTTTAAAAACAACCAATTTGTATTCTGAACAGCACTTACCTAGCAGCTTCCAGGAGTTCGTCCTTCTTGTATTCACCTAAATGATTGCAAAATATCATGCTGTTAGCATTTGGCAGAAGACAGATTAAGAAATGCAGCAGGAAGCAAATACAGAATTAAACAGAGAATGGGAGAGGGGGAACAAGCAAGCCCACACCCCGCTGGGTGATGGAGCTGTGACGTTAGCCAGCTTGTGGAGGCAGCATCACCAGTGCCTTGGAGACGGGCAGCAAATTGACGCAGCTTCTTGTCCAATCCTCAGATGAAATGGCTTTCTTCAGACAACCAATGAATGCTAAACCTATGTCCAGAAACAATCCCTCTGATAACAGCATGGCAGCTGAATACAATGCATAGAATCATAGAATCATAGAAATGTTCACCTTCCTCATTCAGTATCACAGCTCACTAGAATAGTATTAAAATATGAACAATTCTAAGACAACGATTTTAAGGAAAAAAGATATAAAGCACCAGACACTGAAGCCATTTCTAGTTAAAAGTATCTGCAAAAAAATTATTTTAGACCAGAGTGTTTTAGCCTCTGTCTCATCAGAATACGTTTCTAGCCTTAAGGAAAGCAATGCATCAGTATAAAAGAATAGAGAGAGGGAAAAAGCATTCTGACAGATGCACTTAAAATCCACCATTAAAATGTTGCCTGTCTGTTCTTATCTTACAGCAAAATTCTAAATTCATGCCCTGAACTGCTATATGCTATTGCCAAGTCCTCCACTAAATGTCTCAACAATTTTTGCCTTGAAAAATTCCACTAACCTTCTGATCTTCAACAGTCCAGGTAAAACATACATGATATAGGTTATTTTTCATTCTGTTTTCACTAAAATATAGATACCTCTTCATAGAAGCCGGAAACTCCAGGATTTAGAGTAATAGTGTGACTATAATACTTGAGCCATGCGAATGCTGTGTTTCTCTCTTCATAATTTTCACAGAACAAAGTCACAATACAAAACTTCCAAACAATTGTGTCTTACATCTAAAAGTAACAACATATTGATTAAATCACCTATGAAAAGTAGGTTCATAAATTCTCCTTCTCTATACCACACTAGTGTAGTCAGCTATAGACTGAGGACTGCATCCCAATTCACTTACACTTAGAACATTGAAATCAATGGGACTTGGTCATTACTAACTTTTCTCATTGATTTCAATAGATCTCTTCTAACCATGACTAAATTTGGATTCAACACTGAATGTTTATAGTCAGAGCTGAAATATTTCACATGAATTCCATAATTCTGTGGTACGTGTGCCCTCTTAATTTCACAGGATTGTGCCTTCTCCACCTTAAGTTTCCCTGTGCCAAATAGGTGATCAGTTTTTCTGCGGCAAGCCTCAGGTACAGATTTTCACCAACCCTGCTACTAAGCAGGGCTTAGATATGCTAGTAACCTTCTATTTCTAGGATATGAGATCTGTTCGTAAACTATGGTGCCATCTTAATATTATAATGACTGGTGGGAAAGTTTTACAAACTCTTCACCATGGAAATACAGTGGGCCCTCATTATTCACTGGGCTTTGGTTCCAGGACCTGCTGTGGATACCAAAATCTGTGAATGCTCAGGTCCCATTATATTCATGGCATAGCAAAATGGCATCCCTTATAGAAAATGGCGAACAACTCAAGTGCCAAAGAGAGCCTGAGGATCTGTGAAACGGCAAGAAGCTACCGCAAGGCATGCCCATACATCAGTGTAGCACTTGGCATAAAGCAAAATCAAGGTTTCCTTCCCCCCCCCAAATACTTTCAAGCTGTGGTTGGTTGAATCAGTGGATGCAGAACCTATGGATATGAAGGGACAATTGTACAGAACAAGTATCAACAGCAACCTGTTTCCTTGCACAGGCCCGGGTCCTAAATAACAGCCCATCAGTAAAACCTCCCTCCGATTTCCATTCACAAGATACTCCACCAACAGGAAAGTTGAAAGTAATTTTCACTGATTCCCCTCTCCCTGAAGTGACAGAGGGGGAACTCTCTAGAACGGTGATGCTCAACATTGTACTGCAAGAACTGGTGACAGTTCATAAGCCAGTAGCTGACAACCTGTGGCACATTTACAGGAAATAAATAAAAAAGTGGAAGCAATGAATACAAATACAGGCCAGTCTCTGGCACATATGGGAAAAAGTCTTATGTGGGGAACCAGCAGTTAACATGAGAGGAACTGCTCAAAAACATCATGGGGGTAGTACTGGAGGCTGTAGAGGGGAGGGAATATATTAACCCCCTTTCTACCAGTGTAGAATAACTCAAAATCTTCCCAATTGCCTTTATTGTCTGCAGAAAATTCCTGATACATACATGCATGACATGAACAAAAAGGATCAAGATGTGGCGTGAAATGGGGAAAATAACATAACGACAACAACAACAAATTATTTAGCCTCTTTGGAATTAAAGAAAGGTATACTCTAAGACTATGAGGTATATGATTCTTCATTAACAAATGGAATAACAGACTGATGCTCTTGGGGCTTGTGCTGACAGACACCTGAAGGGTCATACTGAAGGTCTTCCTTGACACACTGAAGTACCCAATCCTACAACAATATTGCTTGCACTATATCTACAAAAGTGAGAGGTGTGCAGCAAGGGAAGACCCATTCAATCTTCTCTTTAAAAATGAGAAATATATTCCAGTACTGGCAAACGGGAAGGCATATTCATCACAAAAAAATAATGAATCTATTAAAATGAGGAAACACAGCTATACATTACAGACTTCTTTTATTGAGTACATTTATACCCAGTTTATCTTCCATTAGGGAACTCAAGGAGGCTTAAGTGAAATTCATAAGGGGCCTTCCAACCAGAAACTGTCCAGACATAAACCTACTTAGTGTCAGGCATCATGTACTCCATCCTGATTAAAAATTTTAATTCCTATATGAACACTCAATGGGTGAGCATCTATTCTTTATCAAATAACTCTACTTTGGGTAAAAAACAAAGCTATCTCAATCTGTTTTAGCCTTGAGGGAGATACATTTATCTCTATACGAACCAACTGAGATTACTGTTCCAGAGCCTTTTTCATATGCCTGCACTATATTGCAGTGGAAGGCATGTATCTCATCCCTCATCCCTCTTGCAGACCCCAAGCTCCCACAAAGTTACCCATATCACCAGACACTGAATTTTCCACCACCACAACAAACAATAACTCTCCTTTTTTAAAAGATACACAACACACATGCAACCTATCTGCATTCCCACAGAAGCTAACTGTGTTTCTATAAGCACAGCATATGGTGGGAGAAGAGGAAGCGTGCATCTTGTTTATAAGGGTTTTAGGACTTTGGGAGTGCTATCAGCCTCTGAAAGAAGGAGGCTGAGTCACTTGCTTCTTGTTTTCAATAAAAAATAAAGTGGCAAAAGTTGGTTTTTACCATGGCAAATTCACTAGTGCAAGAAGCATCTATAGGTGTGTCATCATGGGTTGTGCAGGTGGATCTGGTGCCCATCACTATTATATGGTTATGACATCTGCAACTAACACAGAGCCTTCAGTGCTATAGCTTAAAGGCTATGGAATGACTTTCTACATCCTGCTTATTATAACAAAAATTCCGATTTGCCAGGAGGACAATATGATGAAGAAAACACCTCAATGCTTTGTCTTCTCTGTCGTAGAATAGGATATTTATATTTATTCCTATTAGTGATGATTTTGTCTTTAGCCATCATGAATATAGTTTGGTAGATTTTACTAAGTTGCAGGCTGCTTCCAACAATAGAAAGGTAATATAGAAATCATTTTAAAAACTTACAGAGAATTTCATCTCTCACTAGAAGCCAAAATGACTAAACTGAAGCTACTATACTTTGGACACATCAAGAGACAACATCAATATTCAACAAAGTAGAAGGTAGTAAGAAAGAGGAACACTACATTATACACGGATTGATTTTATAAGGGAAACCCCAGCCTTGAATTTGTAAGACTTGAGCAGGACTGCTGATGACCAAGGCTCTTGCAGATTTTTCATTCAAAGTGTCATCATAAGTTGAAGTCGAAAACAAGTAACAAATATACCAATACATCCCTAGAAATTCTAAATGCACAAGCATTTCAAGAAAAAAACACTATACCACTTACAGTCATCTTCTCTGCAGTGAGTGGGTTTATTGCTGCTTGCTGTTGCTGTGTGCCTTCAAGTTGTGTCTGACTTATGGTAATCCTAAGGCAAACCCTATCACGGGGCTTTCCGGGGCTTAGAGAGTGTGAAGCACCCATGGTCACCCAGTGGGTTTCCATGGATGAGCGGAATGGTCTCCAGGGTCGTACTCCAACGCTCACACCACTATACCATGCTGGTGCTCATTGGCTTATTACCAACACATTTTTAATGAATCCTGATTATGCCTTATATAGACAAAGTATCTCAAATTAATGTTTTACTATCTAACTACCCGTGCAGCCAACTATAAACGCAATAGCAATTTTCAGAGATCTCATTCCTATCATCAAATATTTTGTCATTTTATTTTATGATATCAGCAACAAAAACAAGGCAAACACAGTGACCACAATCAAATAGGAAACAGCGACAGTTGCACAAAAGTGAAAATATCTCTATCATGACCAACATGTTAGGCAACTTTGGTGATGGAAAGATCTCATATTTTAGCAAACACAATTTCTTTTACCTGAACAAACTGCATGAATAAAACTGGTTGCATTTATATGAACAAAAACTGCTAACATGGATCTACGCTGACCTATGCTTCTGCAGTTCTCTTACTCTCCTAATGGAAAAGAAAAATTGTCCGTCTTTAAAAGCAGGCTTAGTGCTTATCATTAAAGGGGAATAGGAGAGACAATTGAGACAGTGCTGTAGAACAATAAAAAGAGAAGCCACAAAATGTAGCAGGGCAGCTGTACTGGGGAAAAGGAGTTGCAACTACTAGCAAATTTTTAGCCACTTTAAGTGCACAGAGACAACTAGGACATGCTCCTGTTTTCACAGTTTATTATCCAAATGGGAAAAAAATAATTTTTGGTAACAGACTACCTTGAATTGCTAGCATGCAGAAACAATGTGCCCAAAGAAGGTAAACAAGAATAGAGTGGAAAGCAATACAAAGAGACATCTTGTAAGCAGAAGCAGCTGTCTAGAAATTGTGAGAAAGTAACATACAGTTAAACAAGAGAAGCTGAACACAGAGAAAGAACAGCAAGTGGATAGCCCTTTAGGCAGACCTACTCTCAAAATTGCATACAGCATTCAACACTTTTCCATTCCCTACCTTTGAAGCCTTATGTTACAATTCTGTTTTTGTTTTGTTTTTTTTAAGAGAAAGTTTCAAATGACTTAATGGCTTTAAAAAAAAATAAAAACTAAGATAGAAGCAGATCCTCATGGTCTTTCTATGAAACATCTTCTGCCAAATGAGAGACAAACTGTTGTCCAATTGTTGGCCAGATCCAACCCTAGAGACCTTTACCTGGTCCTCCAATAATTTTAAATATAATGTTACTGTTTATTGTGCATATTATTATATGTAAAATAAAATGATATATGTGCCTATTATAGAAAAATATCCTGCCAACCACGGAAAATATTGAATCTGTTTTTAACACTTAAGGAAGCACAGCCATATGACACTTAATTCCTGCCTTGAATAGCCATGCCAAATTTTCTTCAAGATCTCAATTTTTTAATGTATTTTCTCTGTTTCATATGTAATTAAAAGTATATATCTTGGAGGGAATATTACCAAAGTGGTACTGCATGAGCTCCCAACCTACAATGCTGGTAGTGCTTAATGTTATTGATTCCGATGGTCCATAAGGGGCTTTGAATATTCCACCATACAGTCTAGTGTCTACAATTACCACCAAGGGCAGAAATGGTCAACTATGCTCTTAGAGAAGAGCTTGCAAGTGATGTGGCTAATCAGTTTTAGAATACACCTTGAAAAAATTTTGTGTTCCAGTCAGCTGAGAACTTGCGAGTGAAGCAATCTCCTTGTTACTTAATCAGTATTTATGGATCTTGTATCCTTCCCACTACTGTGAATGACTTGTTCAAAAGTTGTAAAATCAGATAAAATGTTGATTCAGCCACTAGCTACACTTCCTCCAGGACTTACTAACCACGATCATTTTCCATGACACTCAGACTTCTACACAACACCAAGAGGAGCATGATCAACCAATAACTGGATAGGAAGAAAAAATCAGACAGCAAGGATGTAAAATAAAAAATAAGAGTTGAAAAAAATGTAGTTAGCATTTTTGAGATGAGAACCCAGCATTTTTAAAAGTTGAGGGAACCACTGCTGTACTAACAATATCAAGTTGACTTCAACATACAGTGACCCTATGAATGAAAAATCTGCAAGTCAGCCTGTTATCAACAGCCACGTTTAATGTTGCAGACTCAGGACCTTGGCCTCCTTGAATATATTCACCTCTAACAGAGTTTTCCTCTTTTCCTGCTGCCTTCTGCCTTACCAGACATGACTGTCTTTTCTAGTGAGTCATGTCTCCTTGTGCCGTGTCCAAACTATGACATTCTCAGTTTTGTCATCTTGGCTTCTAGGAAGAGTTCAGGTTTGATTTGCCTGGATCCATTTATTTGTTTGTTTTTGTTTTGTTTTTCCAAGTATCCTCAGAACTAGGATGGGCCAACTGAATCGTCGGATCCTTAAATCCTTGGGAAGGATTCGAGATTCGTGGATCCAAATCTCCACACCAAAACAAGTGAACCAAACCTTTCGAATCTACAAACCAAGTTTTTTTAAAAAAAATTGGCACCTCCAGGGCCCACCAAAGGCCTAACTGGCCAGTGGGCCCCTGGGCGCACAAAAATCATGGCATAAAGCCACGCACATGCTGGAGGCTGCCTGTGCTTAATCATGCTGCCTGTGCCCACTGGGGCTGCCTCCCTCTGCAAGGTAATAATTTCTGTTCTTCTGACTTGAGACTAAAGGGTAGGGACTGGGAATTATTGAGACTGGACTAGAGACTTGACCTGAAAGTCTCTTGAAAGACTTGAGACTGGACTTGAGGGTAGAGAACTGAAACTGGACTAGGGGCTGTTTTGTTTTTTTAAGTGCCTTGTTGCAGGACTTGAGACTTGCCAGGAGATTGCAGGGTGCAGAATTGAGACTGGACTAGAGGCTGGTGGGGTTTTTTAAGTGCCTTCCTTGTTGCAGGGCTTGAGACTTGACTTGAGACTGCAGGCTGCAGAATTGAGACTGGACTTGACGTTTGATTTGAAATCTCCTTGTGCCTGTCACACAACCTGCAACAAGCATCAACCCAGGAGATGGCATCATCTCGAGCATCCTCCAACATCTGGAGCTACTTTCAAATTACATGTAATGAGAACTATGTCTGTTGTACTCTGTGTTCTGCGAATATATCCAGAGGGGAAGGCTCATATACTACTTCAGCCACGCGGAAACACATCAGAACCCAACATTCAACCCAGTTTCAAGAACTGAAAGGTAGAAGTGCACCATCCTCCTTTGGAGAACCAAGCCCTTTGGAATCACCGCCAGTGAAATGCAAAGACAGCATCTTCTTTCCAACCAATTCTGAAATCATTCATGTATACCACTCAAAGAGCTAAAGCCATCACAAGGTTGGTTGCTGAAATGATCTGCAAAGATAACCAGCCATTGTCCATAGCGGAAGATAAAGGCTTCAGAAAGTTGATAAGCCACCTTGAGCCATGGTACAGCATCCCAAGCAGGAAACACTTTGCTGAAAAGGTAATCCCTGAGATGTATGAAGAGGAAAAAGGAAAAATGGAGAATCTTTTAGAGAACACTGACTTTGTTGCAGTGACAACTGACATGTCGACCTCAACAAGTAGTGACAATTCCCTCAGTTTGACAGTTCACTTCATAGATGAAAACTTTTGAGTACCGTCACTTGTGCTTAAAATGCATTCCCTTTGCAGAGGTCTCCCATGCAGCATCTGCAACAGAAGTTTTCATCACCACCACTATGGAAGAGTGGACTCTCTCACACAAAGTTGTGTGTCATGAGAGACAATGGACCGGATATGGTTGCAGCTTTGAAAGGCAGTACCTTTGACCATTTGCCCTGCCTTGCTCACACCTTTCAGTTAGTTGTCAAAGATGGCTTACTGAACAAGACTGAAATTAAGGGGCTCATGCCCACCTGCCAGAGTATTGTGGGACATTTCAAGCACTCCTCTAAAGCTACGAAAGTGTTACGAGCTTCTCAAGCCAAGCTAGGTGTGAAACGCCACTGGTTGATACAAGATGAACTGACTAGTTGGAATTCTCACCATCACATGTTCAGTTGTCTCACGGAACAAAAGCAAGGTGTTTTACTATCTGCTTCAGAGTTGAATTTCCAGGTGGATCTGACCGCTCAACAATGGACCACTATAGAAGTGATACGATTGCTAGATGTGTTTGATAAAGTGACATTTGTGGTCAGTTCCAGTGAAGTGACCATCTCAGAAATAATTCCTCTAGTGAATAGCACCACTTTTACTCTCCAAAACTTCAAGCTAATGTTGGGTTCTGTCCAAGGTTTCTATAATGACTTGCTGACATCTCTGGAGAGGCACTATCAGTCTGTGGAGATGGAAAAACTGTACACTCTTGGAACTCTCCTGGATCCCCACTTCAAAGCCAGTGTTTTTTTGAACAAAGCACACCTTGATCAAGTGAAATCAACACTGGCCATGGAAATTTCTGATCTCTGTCTACAAGCAGATGTCACTGAGCTGCAGTCATCACAAGAAAGGCAAAGAGACACCATTCCAGCATTGTCAAGTGAACCAGAAGGAGTTCATAGCACGTGGAGTCACTATGCTCAATTGATGGCCTCATCTAGTAACAGCGAGGACAGTTGCACTTTGTCTCCTGAAGATGAAATCAATGCCTACTTGTCAGAACCACTGCTTCCACCATCTGTAGACATCTTCAAGTACTGGAAGGACAACGAAAAAATATCCCAATTCGAGGAAACTGTCCAAAAAGTTCCTAATCACGCTACCATTGACAGTAATGTCAGAAAGATTCTTCAGCACATCAAGTGTCATAGCTGATAAAAAAAACACAGTAGACTAGACCCAGAGCAAGTTAGAATGCTGCTGTTTTTAAACAAAAATCTGCATTAAAGGTTTCAGCACTGTTTCTTTGTTTGTTTACATTGCTCTGAAACAGTTCAAGCAGGAACTCTTGCAAGTTTAAAAGTAACATGTTTTTGATTCTCCTTAATTTTGTGGAAAGAAAGGAGCCATGTACTTCATGCAGTTGATGAACAAGTCAATTGCATTTGCATCTTCTTAATAAGAAGTATAGGTATGTTTTCCTGAAAGTGAAAACTATTAATTTGTTTTTCATTAAACAAAGATGTCAAATTCTGCTTCAAAAACACTTTTCAGTAGAAGTGCTTTCTTTCCCTTGCTTTTAAAACCCTTTTTAAAAAAAAATATTCAAAAGATTTGAGATTCGTGAGATTCATGGATTCCCAGACCCTTCCAGGGATTTGGAAAATTCTGGATTCTTCCCATCTCTACTCAGAACACTACTCCGGTACCACACTTCAAATGAGCTGCTTTTTTTCCTAACAACTTTCTTCACTGCCCACTTTTCACAACCATACGTAGAAATTGGAAATACAATGGCCTGGACAATCCCAACTTTAGTATTCAATGATACAGCTTTACACTTCAGGATCTTGTCTAGTTCCTTCACAGTTGCCTTTCTAAGACCCAGCCTTCTTCTGATTTCTTGACTGCAGAGTCCATTCTGATTAATGAACCAAGGTATAGGAAATCTTTCACTATCTCAATGTCTTTACTCTCTGCTTTAAAGTTTTGTAAATCTTCTGTGGTCATTATTTTTGTTTTCTTAATGTTCAACTGTAAACCTGCATTTGCATTTTCTTCCCTGAGCAGCCATTACAAGACCCTGCTACTTTCTGCTAGTTGTATGGTGTCATCTGTATATCTTAAATTTTTGATGTTTCTTTCTCTAATGTTCCCACCTCCTTCCTCAGAATCTAATCCAGATCTGCATATGATACATTCCACATACAAGTTAAACCAATAGGGTGATAAAATACAGCCTTGTCTGGCCCCCTTGATGATTGGAAACTACTCTCTTTCTCCATATTTTGTCCTAATGATGACCTCTCATTTTGAGTACAGGTTACATGTTAGGATAATCAAATGTTGTGTCGCAGCCATTTCTTTAAGAACAAACCATAGTTTTTCATGATCTACAGAAACAAAGGCTTTGCTATGATCTATAAATAACAGGCTGATTTTCTTCTCAAACTCTCTGGTGTGCTGCATTATCCAATGCATGTTTGCAACATGATCCCTAGTACCTCTTCCTCTTCTGAATGCAGCTTGGACATCTGGCATTTCTTGTTCCATATATGGTAAAAGTCTTTGTTGTAGAATTCAACTATCACTTTGCTTGCATGGGACACTAATGCAATGGTCTGGTGGTTACTGCAATCCCCAGTGTTCCCTTTCTTGGGGTATATTGAGTGTTTCCAATCTGTGGGCCATTCAAAAGGTTCCACAGTTAACAGATTTTAGTTAGAATTATACTCTTTCTCTGTAATGTGAAGCAAACCTAGTATGCCATCTATTCCTGGTGAATGTATTTCTCCAAAGTGCTCTGAAGTGCAGCTTCCACTTCACTTTGTAACATTGTAGGTCCTTCCTTGATTAAATCTGTCATCCTTTCATCTTTTATACAGTTTTTCAGTGTATTGTTTCTATCATCTTTATTTCTTCTTGATTATGCAGTGTGTTCCCCTGCTGGTCATACAGCATCTCCACTCCTGGTTTATATTTCCCTTTGATTTCTTAGATCTTGGGAAAGAGGTCTCTTGCTCTACTTTTTGTGTCATGGTCTTCTATTTCACTTTGCCTTTGTCTACGTGCCACTGAACAGTTCCATTCAAGGTTCTGACTCTATTTTGTCTCCATTTTCTTCTACAGTAGCCCTTCCGCATTTGTAAGAATTCAGGGCACAAGAACGCTCTTGAAAGTGGAAAAACCGTGAACAACCCCCCCTCAATTCCCCCCCCATTTCCTTCTGGAGCTTCCCCCTCTCATTCCTTTGCCTCTGACCCCAGCGTTTGGTGAAGGGAAGACAATCTAAAAGGTTTACCTGTACTTTCCCCTCAGTCAGAGAAAGGGGAGTTCTGGAATTCTAATTACTTCCTGCTGCCATCTTGATAAAGGAGCACTTGACCAATCAGCAGCCAATATACAGCAGAATGTGCAACCACATGGTAGGGAGGCCATGCCTTCAGCAGTGGGAGGGGGCTTTGCTCACCCAAAAGGAAAAAACATTCATTTTAAACACAAGTCTGGCAAGCCTAGGGTGAGAAATGCAAGGAATGGGAAGAGGAAAATGGGGGGATGCAAATATGTGCCTCGTGAATAATCAAATTCACAAAGGTCAAACCCATGAATGTGGAGAGAGGACTGTAGTCTGTCCTTAACTGTTTAAAGAGTTTCACCTGCGTTTTCTTTCTTTTTGCTAGAGATATTGTCTTTCTGAATTCTTCCTTCACAACATCCCTGGCTTCAGTCCAGAACTCTTCCGGCTCCTGGTCAATAAGGCTTAATACTGCTAATCTATTTTTTACATGAATTTGAATTCTAAAAGGATGTTCTTCAGGTTGTATTTTGGTACAATGACTGATTTAGCTTTACTCTAATTTTTTATATTAGCAGTTCATGGTCTGGGTCACATTCTGCTCCTGGTCTTGTTTTTTCAGGGAGAATGGAGCTTCTCCAACTTCTGCTTCCAATTATGTAGTCTTTTATTTCTATACTGACCATCAGGCAATGTCTACATATACAGTCATCTCTTTAGTTGTCTGAAAAATGTGTTTGTGAGTTACAAAGTGTTGGTTTCACAAGATTCAATCAGCACTTTCCTGCTTCATTTCCTGAGCCTAGGACAAATTCTCCAGCACTGTTTGGTTTTGTTCTGTTTCCCACTTTTGCATTTCAATCACCTATGATTATTAATATATCCTGTTCCAGCGTGTGATCAGTTTCTTTCTGGACTCCAGTGTAGAATGCATCCATTTCTTTTTCTTGTGCCTCTGTTGTTGGAGCATAAACTTGGATTAAATATATATCAGTGGGTGTTCCTTAGTCTTATCGATATTGTTCAGTCATACTTTACATCATATCCTTTGGCTGCTTTTACTACATCTCTTCTTTACTATTAATGTCACCCTACTTATTAGATTTTCATTTCCTGAGTAAAACACTGCATGATCATCTTCACTACTTCCAAAAACATCTAGCTTTACTTTCCAAGCTTGCTCTGTTGCTTTGATCCTGGGCATTCTCTCTGCCTTATATCCCTCTGTATCTTAGGTTTCTGCAACTGCTCTTGCATGACTCTCATCTTATATATTCAACAATAATTTTCAATTACCTGACTTTCTGTGTGAAAGTCACCAAGCAAAACCACCAAGATTCAACTATTCACCTCTCTTCCCAAGCTTCCTCACCCTCAGCTGCTTTACAGATCAAATAAAATCACCACCATCCATCCTGCTGACCAGGTGTAAAACATTCACATCACATCCCATGTTCAACAGATTGTAAAATTAGACCAATTTTCAGTTACGATACCATATGTATATGTTTTTAATGTTTTTAACTTCATTATCTCATAGGTGATACTTTTAGAAAGATTTGAGACCTTGTGTCTATAATTCTCCAAACAGTTTTGACCAGTACCTGTAACTTTTCCCCTATACTCCCTAATCCAAACTGTATTCAGAGTTATTAACTTACAGAGATTGGGTTCCTGAGGGAATCCACTGCCCTCCTCCTTGCTGCTAGGCCTGATCTCCTTCATAACTGGCCAGGCCTAAGAGCTCTCTGGCTGAGAATTCTAAATGCCCCTCCCTAAACTGCAAACCTCAGGATTCCACAGAATCTTCTTAGGCAGCCAATCATATGAAGTCTTCACCTGACACAGCCAATCATATGAGGTCATGTCTTTGCTTGACACAGACAAATGGACAAACTTTGATGATGCCTTTCTCAGATTATGGATACCTTCTTTGCTAGCTACTGAAGTAGCATCTTGACTGCAATTTCATTACCAGACAAATATAATTTTTCAGCTGCTTATAACTGTTTTTATACCTTTAAAAAAATCTCTTTGATAAGGACAAAGCTCAAGAGTCTGTTCCAGGATTCCAGAGGATGGAACACTGGCAGCTGAAGTGGAATCATAGTGCTCTAACTGTATATAGTAAAAGAATCCTAAGTAAGTCAGAGGTATCAATTTTGTGTCCAGCTTATCAGCTTTGATGGGCCACTGGTGAAAATACAATGCTAGATCATTGGACCTGAGGATCTGAAGAGACATTTTTAATATTCACATTTCTCACCCACAAATGGGACAGAAATAATAATACATTTTATCAAGCAGGGCCATCTGTTCCTTACCATTCAAGACAGGTTGCTTAACTAATTCCCAGATCTAAATATCACCAATCTACAGAGACTCCATCTTTCCAGGATTCAGCTTCTTTTAACTTCACCTTTCCGAAAGGTGTTTTACCCAATATGTTGCTAGTTCAATCAAATTTGGGAGCTGAGGGATTTGTGCTATGTCAATATAATATAGACTGAAATAAATAAAAAAGATATGACGGTAACAGGAAAATTCTGGTTAAGCACCCAGCGTTGAAAGAAACCACAGTCTGTAAAGTTAAACTGGGAAATGCTTGGCAAAGAGAAGTTTTCAGAGGCACACAAGTAGCTCACAGACATACAGAAGAACAAGTGTGTCTTATTAAAAGTACATGAGAACACATGAACAACCTTGCTGGATCACACGAAAGGCCTATCTAGTCCCACACTGGCCAGTTAAATGTCTGTGGGAAAACCCCAAGAGGGACAAATAACACTCTCTGCTTCATTTTCCACAGCAGCTGGTACTGACAGACATTCTGCCTTCCCACTGGAGGCTAGAGACAGCCACCACGATTAGTAATTACTGGTAGCCTTACAACCCATGAAGTGGCCTAATCTGTTTTTAAAACCATCCATGTCAGTATCCCTCACCACGTTTCACATATACTGTGCAAGCAATTACTTCTTTTTAACTGTCCTGAATCTTCCACCATCTTGAAGAAATGGAGGTAAAGACTGTGCTGGATTGGGTTGCACTCCCTGTCCTGAACCTGAAAGGTCAAGCTCATAGCTTAGGGGTACTCTTGGATTCAACACTGAACCGTGAGGTCCAAATCTGGGCAGTGGCCAACAGCGTGTTTGAAGAGCTAAAGCTTGCGCATCAACTCTGCTGGTTCCTTGAGATGCGAGATCTGGCCATGGAGACATATGTCTTGTGACGTGCTACTTTTGGAAACTGTTCAGAAACTGCAAAAGATTCAAACTGCTGCAAGCCAAACTGCTGATGGGGCCAGTTACAAGGAAAATATAACTCTCTTTTTGAAACAGCTTCACTGGCTCCCCATTCATTTCCAGGCACAACTCAAAAGTGAAGGGGCTTTCTCTCAGTCTCACCACCTTCTCAGACATATTTAGTGAGGACATGGGAGAGTCTCTTTTTGGTGACTGTGCCCAGACTATAGAAACCCCTCTCTATTTTCTGCCAGCAGGTAAAGATCTTTATGTTTATCTAGGCCTTTGACTATTAACTGGTTGTTGCACGTCTCTTAACTGGTATGTGCTATATTTTTATCATTTTTAACAGTCTTTTTAAATGCTTTAAATAAATGTTTTTAATATTTCTATACACACATACACATAAAATGTTTGTATTATCCATTGCAATAACTGTTTTATATTTTACTAAATAAATGGCCTCAATGAGGTACCCTACATTCCAGTATTACGAGAACTGGAAAAAGCCCGCAAAGCTAAAATCTTTTCTCAGACCTTTGATCATTTTGATTGCCTTTTCTGTGCCTTCTCGAGAATGTGAAGTTCTAGAACAGAAAAGTCATTCACTGACCTATTTATCCTATATCACCTATAGGACTACATCTGTTCATCTCTAGCTCGGCATACTTAACTCAAATAAGTGATTCAATCAACTGCACTGTTGAAGACCCCAGAGCCAACTTATAAGGAATTTAAGCAAACTGTCCTATTTTTCTTGCATGTACAACAGATGATCTCCCACTTCTATTCTGTAAGTCATGGGAATGTTTGCAAGTGAGTAAATTAACAATGAAGAGAAAGGTAAAGCATCTAACATTTCTTGTTTCATGCAATAAGAACCTCTTGAGAACAAGAGTGACATCATGAACAAACACCAAAGCATAAATTTTTTATATTACAGACTTTTATAGGTTTTAGTTTTAGCAAAATTATTACATAGATTTTAGCTTTCAGGTGAGATATCTCTCTTCTTCAGTTCCTCTCACAACATATAGATAATTAATAAATATGTCCAATTTGCAAATTGTGGCATGCAACCTTTTCCATGTAACCTACTCTGTAGGACTACAGATAATAAATTGCATTAAAGGATTAAAATGCTTTCTATAAAAAAAATAATACAAAGATCCAGAAAGACCATATAGAGCAGTGGTTCTCAACCTGTGGGTCCCCAGATGTTTCTGGACTTCAGCTCCCAGAAGCCCCAGCCACTATGGTCAATGCTCAGGGCTTCTGGGAGCTGAAGTCCAAAAACATCTGGGGACCCACAGGTTGAGAACCACTGATATAGAGATTGTTACTGCAACTTTTCCATGTAGGTACCTATATGCAATTCAGCCAGCACAACTAAACTGCAAGGTAGCAGTAGAATGCTATGCACTGCCTTAAAATATGTACCATATGCACCTCATTTACACTTGGTCATCAATTACTCCCACATTCAATAAACAATACACCATGTATGCTGTTGCTGTTTTTATTCAAGAAAAACTAGATAGAGAAGTTTAAAAGGCTGATTACACATACTGAAGTAACCATAACTGAGCTACTTCTCACCTGTAAGTACAGCTTTTGCTGAAGGATCTGCAAGATCCAAGGCTGATTTTCCATCTGTGTTCCGAATATTTGGATCAGCTCCATGCTGCAGCAGTACTGTGCAAGAAAAAGGAACAGCTCTCAAATCTCTGGCATACAGAATAAGTACACTTGCCCACAGACACTCAGATTAACTAAATTTTGAAAAAAGTAATATATTATCTACTTTTTATTCACGGCCACGCACAAAGAACTCCCTTTGTTCAAGGGAGTTTTCAGCCATTAACAGTCTCTCCCCATGGACAGCAGCCTCTTGCCCCGACACAGAACAGACCAATCTCATAAGGAAATTTCTAGCATGCAAAACAATCTACCACTAAGCTTATAGGTTTTGCAAAACTGCAAATAGTTTTATACATCCAAAACACTCATCCTGGTTACCAACACACCCTAATCAGGTACATGCATCCTATCTCCTTTAATTCCCTTTGAAATATCCATTTCCACAATTATCTTGCTATGGAACAAAGGTGGGGTCAGAGAGATTTGCTGCTCAAAGCAGGGAAAGAGTCAAACAAATCACTTGACCCATGAAGTTGGTCAGGCAGTTTTGTGGACAGCAAGCAAAACCTGATAATATACTAACTTTCTAATATAGATATATATGAATATCAAGTACTGCATAGCCATTTTACAAAGTCATCGTATTCTTTTTAGTAGAAGGTCAGCAAGCAACACAGTCTAATTAAACAATATCCAGACTGTGAAATCTGTGCTGCCTTTACAGCAGATAGAGCGAGCATTTACAGCAAACAGAGTGAACGGTGAAGCAACAAAGAACAGTAAGTTTCTTCTGGCTTTGGATCTCTAAACGAACTGACTTTTATTTGTTTTCATATATCAGCCATCAGCCTTCTAGACAAAATTCAGAATTCAAACTGCAGAGTGTCATGCAGGGTATTATGCAATATTTTACTCTAGCAGGCAGCTATGTACAGCCAATACAAAATCTATAGCTGCTTCATTTTCTTTTTGAAAACACAAAGTGAGACTCATTCTTCTTCCCTCACCTTCTTTATCTTTAGGTAAAGAAAAAAATGGCTAACAGAAAACCTCTACAAGGAGATGAGAACACAAAACAAACAAGGACCAAAGAAAGCTACAGTTTCAGACTATTCCATAACAAAATTAAGGAATTGCTATCTTTTATCACTTGATGAAAAACAGGAACAAATGGTTGGTTGCTTCAATATTAATTAGACAAATAAAGAGACAATAAAGGGACAAAACTTAAGCTTAGTTCATCTTCATATTTACTGCCCACCATTTCACTACTCCCTTTGGTTCAAGGCTGCTATAGTGTAGAAGTCAGTTGGAACAAAAGAGAAAAGTAGAGAATGCTGAGATTCCCCTCCTCGTCCAATAACAAAAAGACAGTGGGTTGGTTACCTCCATCTTGCCCAACACCTTTCAAAATCTTTTCATTACACAATCATCTATCACAATGTGGGAAGATGCTTAAAGGCAAGTCTACAAAAACTTGGCAAACTTTCAAGGAAAAGTTTTTATAACAATATAATCTAGTGTGTTTATACAACAGACTGATATTTTTTTTCATTCCAATACAAAAGATGATATTACTCTTCCTGGAAATGTATCACCCTTTGCTTTGGTTTCAAGGCAGAACAAACTCTTATGTTTGGTAAAAACCAAGTTTTAATTGAAAAAGTAAAAGTCCCTAGTCCAGTCAAACTTATACTGGAATTCCAATTATAAATTTAAAGAGCCCATAAACTGACATTAAAACGTCCATACAGATTTCTTAGTGGTCTATCTGAATGTGCTTTTATTTTGACAACTATTTTATTATTCCACAATGATAGGTTCTATACAACTGTTAACATTTTAAAATACTTTGATAAAGAAACACTTACCAATACAAACATCTATCTTGCCTTTGATAGCAGCTTCATGCAGAGGAGTATAGTTCCAGTTGTCTCTGGCATTTGGGTCTGCACCCTGACACAGCAGGAGGCTAACTACTTCAGCATGACCAAAGGAACAGGCATTATGAAGAGGAATCAGTCCACCATCATCACGAGCATGGACATTGGCTCCTGTCTGTAATAAGTGTTCTACCACATCCTTTCTTCCAAAACCTGCAAAAATAAATAAACTTTTCTAAGCCATTAAATTGTAAAAAATACACAACTACTGGGCAAAAGTACTATTTATACATTCCATGTAGTATGATACACATGAATACAGAACACCAAGACAGAAAAAGGCAACTTCATAAGGAGAAATCTTACTGCTAGTATCCTGCTGGTAATGTAAGCTCTTTTGCACTAATCCCTGCACAGTAAGAACCAAACTACATATTATATTGAAAGTCCTTACAATTCAATATCTACTTGTTGGTTTAAAAAAAAGAAAAGAAAAGAAAAGAAAAGAAGAGCCACGGGGGTTACAATCAGCATCAGATGGGGATTTATTTTCAAATCCTTTCTTCTTCCCACAATTCCAGTGAAATCTTGCAAGGCTAATTTAACATCTTTCCTCCCATGGCAAACCACAGATTGAAGGAGGGGTCATCGAGACCACTGCACAAGTTGTGCGGTTGTGTGCCTTCAAGTTGTTTCCAATTCACGGCAACCCTCAGGCAAACCAATCATGGGGTTTCCAATTCATGGCAACCCTCAGGTAAACCAATCATAGGTCACCCAATGGGCTTCCATGGACAAGTGGGGAATCGAATCCTGTTCTCCAGGGTTGCTCAAACCACTATACCACATTGTCTGTCACAGCACAAGTAGGAGGAGCTAAATTTAGATCTGGAAGTCGCCGTGACTACTTTTGAAAAGAAACCACGAGCTCCAAATGGAAGAACACATTAAAGGCACCAGGACAATGAATCACTACTTTTTTTAACTTTGTTGTTATTGTTAATTCTTAGATTTAGCTACAACTAAAGCTTTTCCTGTTCAGTTCTGGTTCAAAATAATAAAGGTTCAGTAATTATATTAGCATGCACAAACCAGTTCAGTTACAGTTCATATGGCAAAATTTAAATATAAGTCACCTCATTAGGATAAGTTCCAGAATGGGGCAGATCAAGCTAATAAGTCTAAACCTGTTACAGCTATGTGCCATCAATATGGATCGTGAAGCCTGAGTTAAACATATTTTAAGTTTTTAATGAATCAATTTCATTTGCACTACTTAACTACGCACACATAAGTAAATAAAAGGGAAGATGCAATCAGATTAACGTTTAAGGAAAAGAAATGAAAGACAGCCAATTGTATAAATTTACATTTGGAAAGCTAAGAGAACATGGATTCAGACCCTATTTGTAGTTTGACAAACCCTAGAATTCATCTTGCTCCAAACACAAATAAGTAAAGCCTTTTGAAGAACGTGTCTTTCAATTCAATGTCAATATTTTAAAAGAAAATCAAATTTGGGCAGGGGAAATATTTTTGTAGGTGAAACTTTCCCATAACCAAGCAGATTTCAGGCTAAAGTAAACTGTCAAACACAATTGTTGAGCACTATTTCCAAGACTCTGCACAGCATTCTGTTCTGAGCTGCTCAGATCACATGCTGAATTATACTACTTGCTACAATCCCATCTGAGTACAAAATCACCATCAGGCCACATTAGTTCTCATAGTAATCATTAGCTTCCATACTAAACCTAAAACAACACACAATTCCTCTGACAGATCCTGTGTGCTCCTCATATAGCCCACCTTTTAATTATCATACAGAGACCTATTTTTCCTCAGTCTTGTCCCATGGGAAGGGACAAGACTAGTAGTAGTCTAGTAGTTCCAACTGTTATGAGATCTTCTTAAATTGAGATTTTTATCTTTCTGAAAATGAGAGTCTAAAGATAGGCAATACAACCAACTACGACTCTTCTAAAAACTTGAGTTATATACAACTCTAATTCTGTGACACCGAAGTATGACATATGCCTTCTATGCAGGTATGGCCTCCAGATTTCAGTCCTTTAGGACTGACAGGCCTCATACAGATACCAAAATATCTTTTAATTCACAAGATCATATCAGATTCCTTGGTATTAGATCTGAATTAGAATTTTTATTTGTAAGTTTTCTAGAAACTCAAAACTAACAAACAAAAGAATTAGAAACCAAAATATGTGTAAATATTATTCCTCAGAAACACCACACAGTAACACAAAATAAGAGGCTAAGTCTGCACCTAAACACAAAATATTATGCACAGCAACCCACAAAAATGCCCTTGTCAACTCACGAATAACAAGCACTATTCTCCCTCTTGCAAGCTCCTTCCTCAATCAGACTCTTCTGTGAAATACCAGGAATGGGAAATGATAACAGTAGACCACAAAGATCATCACTGGCCTTTCAAGAAATGGGTGAAGAAATTTCTAATCTTACTACAGTGGATGGATTCCCATGCTGTGAGCCTACTGTGGTAAATATCACTGAATTCAGTGGGATTTGTTTTTGAACAAACATGAATGGGACCAGTCAATTCATATGCAATGATTTGTGAATGTAATGGAACCTGTAAGACCCTCTGCTTAAAGCATGAATCCGCATGCTTCCAGAAAAGCACACTAGGGTCCTTCTTCCTCACACTCAGGATCTGATACAGCCTTAGCAATGTATAATCACCACTGTCAAGATTCAAGAGTTTGCCATTCATCCATAAGAAAACATGCATGAGCCTGGGCAGTGAGATGCAAAGCGCCTCTCAATATGATGAGAAGTGAATCCCTCCCACTCCTGAATACTGTCCTCAAAAAGAAAGGTACAAGTCTGCATGCATGTAGCTAAGCCAGAACCACTCTGCATGCCATCCTTGACTTCCAGCTGCCCCTCTCCAAGGTGTGCTCCTCCAAGTCAGACATATCCATCAGCAGATACAATCATGCCAAGAGGAACTGGTTATTTTGGAAACTGCAGTCATTTTAGAGCAACTTTTACAAACTACAGACTTATGTCTACGGGAATCTTTAAACCAATAATATTTTATAACTAGTTCATGTTCATGCACTATAGAAAATAACTTGACAGACATTTGATATGTAAGCCTTATTTTATTTATTTCAGAAAGACTACCTGCTTTCTAAGTCATGGTGCAGGATGAATAGATTTGATTGAGAATTTTTATGCTGCCTTTCAAAACAAAAGGTCATGCCAATTTAAAACCATGTGCGTGTTTAAGCGAGAACACCAGCCATGAAATTATCTCCAGAATATCATTCACAAACCAAAGTTTTAAAAGTCAGGCATCTAGTCTAGATACGCAAAGAGTTCGCCTTACTTTACAAACTGTCTGCATTGTCTCGTCTCTTCTCATTAATTTTTTTTTTTACAAACTTGAACAAAACCATGAAACAAACCGTGAATGTGCTTCCACACTGAAGACATCTCCAATGTTTCTGCATATTAAATTATGAATTATTATTTATCATCTCCTTTTTCTGTAAAGCAATGCTGCTGAAAGTAAGAGAAATAACAGAGGGGTGAAAGCTACTCCCTTCATTTAAGTTACAAATTATATTCCAAATTACTTAGTTTGAGATTCTTTGCAGGAACAGAATAAACAGAATAGACACCAAGAAAAAACCTATCACTGATTAAGATGAAGTACCTCCTAATACTTCTTCACTCAAAAAAAAAATGGTGCACATCCACTAAATCATTAATTTAAAATTCAACAGAACAGTTACAATACCTTTAAGGGTACTGTTGTATAACTTTTTTAGATAACTTTCTTTTCCTTAATTTAGGAAATAACATATCTATTACCTCTGTCAAGCTCTCGATGCTGCTTCAGTATATTAGGAAAGATAAGTAAATGATTCACGCAATCATAGGCCTAAATCTTGCTTTAAGTCCTGATCACAGATCACACAATGAATTGATCAGAATGTAGTAAGTCAACACTTATGTAAATTCTACTGATTCAATGTGTCTGTTTTAAATGGGCCTAAAAACTGGATTGAGGATATAGTTCATTAAACTAAATTTTAACTATTACATAGATATCTCACATCTGCTGTTACAGCATTGGCAGTTGACCGGTGTTTTTAAAAAATACATATGTACTGACACAGCAGGTCACATGGACATCTAGCTTCTTTTTTGTTGTGCGTCTTCAAGTTGTTTCTGAATTATGGCAACCCTAAGGCAAACCTATCATGGCGTTTCCTGGGGCTATGTGTGTGTGATGAGCCCAAAGTCACCCAGTGGGTTTCCATGGCCAAGCAAGGAATAAAACCCTGAGCAACACTCAAACCACTACACCAGGCTGGCTCCCTCCTGGGTTCTTTACATAAGTACAATAAGAACCCTGAGGGAACAGAGAAGGCAGAGGACTCAGGAAGCATTAGGGAGTCAGAAGAATACAGCTGGGTCTTTGCTCTTTAAAAAAAAAAATCAATGTTTTTAAAACACATATTTTTGTAAGCTTTTAAAATCTTAATACATGTAATGTATGCTCACCTTAAAACCAGTGGCAGCTAGTGGTTTCCACAGCAGTGGGGCAGTCGATCCACTTTAAATTTCAGTTTGAACTTTAAAGGAACTTTCTGACATACTAAACCTATTTGGGGATTGAGTTTGGCACACTGAATTTCTGTTTTAAGGTCTGAACTAAAACTCAGAACAGATCCACCGCCTCACTGACCAAGAAGCCATCGCCTATCACAGCTTAAATGTATACACGATCTCGTCCATATGCCTGCTAGCACAGCAATTCATGTACTGAAACAGAAATAGAAGTTCTTCTTCTTCATCTTAATTGTAGGTAGTTCAACCTGTGTCACTGTGACAGAATCAATAATTAATGTTTATATATTTTACTAGCATGTTTGTGTTAAGGTTTAACTGAAATTTTATATGAGAATAAAGAAAGAATTTCTTTAAAAAATCCTAGCTACATTTAAATAACACTATTTATTTAATTAATTATTTATTTGGTTTGCTTTTTCAAACAATCCATTTTTCCCTCAACCTGGGTGGCAATAACGACTATGTCCTCCTTAATGCTGCACAGTCTTACAGACTCTGCCACGTAAAAAAACAAGCATTTTATTATTTCAGGCTCTCATTTCTTAACCTATGATAAATCACTCTCAAGACCTCTAAGAACAAATCATGTTCTAAAAACTACCATTACATACGTGTTTATGACTTGAATGTGTTATTCTATCAAGTGTCTACATCTGAATGGGAGTCATAGAGCCTTGTAATTGCTGTTGGACTGCAGCTCTCAGCAATACCAGCCAGAACAGTCAATGGTGAGTGAAGCATACAGGGAAGTGAAGTTCAAATACACCTGAAACTCTGTACGACTCCTACCCTGATTTAGATTAATGGTAACTAGTATTCCAAAACAGCTTTACAAATGGGTGGGCAATTTCCAGGTGGTGGTCTGCACTGGTTTTCCACCCAACACACCAGGGGATTTCTACCACCACTGCCAAAATTCAGCATGAATGCAACTGGTCTTTCTGGTGTGGCACGAAGCTCCCTCCTATATTACAGAACCCTGCAAAACAGAACATCTCCTTCCTTTCTGGAAGTCCCCCCCCTTTTTTTAAATGCCATTCCCAAATTTTATTTGTGTGATTCTGGCAGCAGAGTGGGCAACAAAGTGTTCTGGTGGCAGCAAATATGGGCAACAAGGGGCACAGAACACCTAAAAAGAGCATATTTCTTGTCTACTACCCTCGCCTATTCTGCCATCTGATGTTATCTAGTCTTGCAAATGAATCTCCAAAAGTTAGTCGCCTGAGTATTTCTTACTTCCCTTTAGGGAAACAGCAGAGATGTAATAGTGAGCTGTAATTTTATGCAGAAGGGGTTTTCCCTTTTGCAACTTGCTTGCTTTCTATGCTTAGTGCAACCTACATATTCATTTCCTAGTCACCCATGGCTACCAGGTTAGTGCTTAAAGACAATACTGATGCATATATTATACACACTCAAGACACAGATAGAAAGGTAGTTTGTCAAAGGATGCTAGCTGAAGATCTCATTTTAAACAGTTGGAGTAATTTGTTTCTTTCTTAAAACTGCACTAACAGAAGAAACCACACACACTATACAGGTCTGGCCTATTAAAAGAACTGAATTACCTTGATAAGCCTGATAAACAATGTAAGTCCATTAGCTGAGCTGCCTGCATCAATCCTAGATTGCATCAAATGATCTCTCATGAAACAGTAATGAGGGTGATTTTTACGATCAAATAGGGTTTGCTTTTATCTCAGGGGTGAAACAAGAAATCTGCCTTCCACATCAAGGACAAATTCTGCCACTATCCACTGCCATTAAGACATCTTCAGTTTTTTAGATGTTTACTTCTTCCTTTCTCAACAGACCAAACACCCAAGCTTACAGTGACCAGTCCCATTCTGATGTGCAGAATCGAGTAATGGACCTTCTTGCTTCACCTACTTTAATTACACCATCAGCCGAACACATCATAACAAATCCTAACAGACTGTGAAAAACATTTATTCCCAGCAAAACAAGGAGTCCCATGTCTTCTAAATGATTAACTTTTAATATTATCATATTAGGGACTGTTACAGAATCCTCAAGCTCACGACTAGTCAACCAAAAAGCACTACGTATGCATCATCCATGAGAATCAATGTAGGTTAGGAGTTTGAGTGTTGAACTAGCATCCTGGCAGATCAGGTTTCAAATCTCACATTAGACACAAAAACCTAATGGGTAATCTCAGTGTAAGTCACACCCTCTCAGTGTAAGAGGAAAACAATGGCAAACCTCTCCTGAATATCTCTTGCCAAAATAAATTAAATAAAATAAAATGTAAAAAAAAAATCTCATGACAGAGTCTCCACAAGTTGGAACAACAAAAGCATCACCTCCAGAACAGTTACACTATTAGTTTTACTATCAGTCAAATTTCTGTATACTATAGAGTATAAAAAAAGCACAAACAAACATTTAAAGAGTCAACCTCTCTACAAACACAAGAAGTCTGAATTTGGTTTAAAGGGTCTACAAAGAATTATCAGAAATCTTATGTGACACAATTGGTACTGCAATTTCTGTTACATATCTGCCCACCTCCTTCATATTATTAAACCAGCTTTAAGTATACTATGTAGATATGCATTTTAAAATGCTTTTCTTTTTCTCTTTTCTTGCATTCATGCAAGTTCTTCCTTGTTTCTGTCCAGTAAACAGAACGAGATTCTCAGCTTCAGAAATTTTTGCAGTCAGATTTCTAACTACCCCTCAAGAAGGCCACAAACATATATATAGCCTAAAACATACTAGGCTTTTTCTAAAATAAAGCAGTCATCTATTGAGCACTTTTGAAACATGTCTCTGGTTTTTCCTGTTAGAGGCAACTGCCACTAGGACTTCATATTAAAAGCCTATGAGGCTCCACCTCTCTTTCCTTTTAAAAGAGGAGGGAATAATGTATTTTAGTGGTTCAAGTACCTTCACCTCTTTCAGCAAATAAAGGGCCTTCAGCCACATGCCTCTTCTCCTAACTATCCCTAGTGGCCCCAATCCTCATTATTCACTCTGCATAAATTTCTATACACTATGGACAGCCCCAGTGGGTCAAATCCAATTATCTCTCCTATGGTACTCTAGGAAGGTGAGCAAATGGGCAGAGGCAGCATTTAACTCTTGCAAAATTTCAGTCTCCCCTGCTATTGGGTGAGTGGGGAGGGCAGACAGTAGCTAATCCTCCAAGCAGCAGCCACAGCTAACCCTCTTCTTTCCTCCCTTGTTTGGCAAATGGCCCCAATGGGCCCCACTGCCCTCACTGTGGCTCCCTGGGCAGAATGGAAAAGTAAAGAAAAAATAGTGGCAGAAACCCTAGGAAAGTAGCCGCCACTTCCCCACTCTCACTGAGGAGACTCCCCTCCTGGGCAGTGTGTCATTGAGAAACCGCTTGAAAGAATCCCATTCTCCTCAAGCGCACAGCCCAGAGAAAAAGAGGGTATAAGCAGGCAGGGAAAGGCAGAAAACTGCCTGGTCAAATCCCTTGAGCCCAATTCTTTTCGGGTCCTCTCCCAGAGAAGGAAAACAGTGAGTGCTCAGAAACGGGTGTTACTCATCTGCCTTCTCCTCCACGAGAGCAGCTGTTTACCGAAGCCCCCTGCCCTCTAAATCCGGTCGAGCAGTTGCACGGATGCCGCCGCCGCCACAGGCAGCGGTGTAAGCCTGACCCTCCCACTCCGAGGGTCCCTCCGCTGTAGGTGCTCATTTCTTTATCATCAACAACGGGGGGTCAGGACGGGAGGGCCGCCGGCTGGGCGGCTCCCCGGGCGGCGCTGGGCCCCCCTGCGCGACTCCCCCGGGATCCTCACCTGCGGCGAAGTGTAGAGGGGTGGATTTCCTCCCGGCCATATCCTTGGCGTTGACGTTGGCGGCATCCACCAGGCGCCTGACGCGGGTCACGTCCCCATTACGGCAGGCCTCGAGGAGCTCCCGGAAAGCGCCGCTTCCCACCGGCGGAGGGGGCGGCTGCAGCGGCGGAGGGGGCGGCTCGGGACTCTCCGGGGCGGCCGGACTGGAGGCGGCCGAGGACGAAGACGACGAGGAGCCGGAGCTGCTGCTGCTGCTGCTGCTGCTGCTGTTGGCGGCGCTACTGGCCCCGGAACCCGGCGGCGGCGGAGGCCCGCCGGCCTCGCCGACGCTGTCTGGAGAAAAAGGCCTCTCCGTCGCTGCCGCCGCCGCCGTCCCTTCCCGGCCGCTGCTCGCAGGCGCCTCGCCTTCGGGCCCGGAGAGAGTGGGCCGCTGCTGGGGAGACGCTCCGGTGGGGGAAAGGCTGGGGCTTCGCGGCGGCGACACGGGCGTCTGCGCGGGGTGGTGAGGGTGGTGGTGATGCTGCTGCTGGGAGCGACGCGACGACGATGCCGCCGCCATTTCCCAGCTCCTGAGAGCGCTCTGGTCCTGTCACTGCGGCAACGGCGACGAAGCGCCCGCCCTCGCTTCCGCTCCCCGTGGCCAATCACCGCCCGGCTCGGGGGAGGTGACGTCGAGCGTTGTGGCGGCGACGGAAGGCAGGGAAGCTCTCCGCTGTGAAGGGCCTAAAAGCGGCCGGTTGCCAGGCGCTCCCTGTCTCCGTGTTTAGGCGAGAGGGAGCCTTGGTGGAGAGCGGGAGCTGAAAAATGAATGTGCAAAAGGAACAGCTCGAGCGCCCGGGCGGGTAAAATGCGTTTGAAAGTCACCAGCCCGGCTTACTGGACGGAAAACTTTTCTTTGGCCATTTCCGCACGAGACTGTTATAGCGCTATTATTGCACTTTCCATATCGTATGGGATCCTGGGGTTTGCAGTTTAGGGAGGGGCCTTTGGTTCCTCCCTAAACTGCAAACCCCAGGATTCCATTGGATGTTGAAAGTGCAATAATAGCGCTATAACAGTCTTGTGCGGAAATGGCCTTTGTTTTTTTTAATATTTTTTATTGAATTATCATTGATGATATCTAAAAACACACAATGAATGAATGAATATATGAATCTAAAAACATTTAAAAAATAACATGCATTATCCATACATGTGTAACAGATCTTATATTCCATACAAAAATGAAACGAAACAAAAGAACCGAAAAGAGAAATACATCAAAGCAACAGAAAAGAAAAGGGGTTCTTTACTATTCTTCGCTTTTCCTTTCTGTATCAGATTTACAACTTTTGACATTGCCACTGTAAGGCCCCCGCTTTGGGGGTCCCCAATGTCAGTATGGTTTGGATGGGCACCATACCTAATTGGCAACACATTTTCTTGGCTCTGATATCAAATCCAAGCCTGAGAGGTGACAGAGAGGTCAAACTGAGCGAGGGAAAGAATTTGACTGTAAATGTGAGGAGGACAGATCAACTCCAAACTTCCTCCAGGTAAGACTGAGTCACTTGTCAGGCAAATACACATCATTCCTGTGGATAATAGGCTTAAATAGAAGCTGGACTTCTCCAGGGAATCCAACTGTGAGGAACCCAGCAGGACACTGATTGACAGATACTCATCCCTCATAGACCTGGATTCTTTCCTCACACCACCCACAACAGACAGCTATTACAACACCCATCGTGTCTTTGTCAATCAAAGCACTAAGCCCATCAACAGGCGAAAGACTCATTGTCCACAACAGGTTCCCTTTGTCTTGCCTCTGGAACCTTCACAGCCACAAGCCATTTTCAGGGTACAAACGCCCCTGATTTGAGGAAGCCGAGCGCAATCTCTTGAAGGTCTACCCATCACTCTGTCTGTCTGGCTCCTGAATGAGAACTGTCCTATCTAAGCCAAAATACATTGCTCTTCACTACTCTCCTGGACTGATAATTATAAATCCCCCAAACCCCTCAGCCTCTCTATGATTTTTCCTCCCTTTCTCTTCCATTTAGCTCTTGTGTGAATGTATGAGTGAATTCCCCTCAATAAAACACATTTTTCTGCTTACTCTTGAATCTGGCTGGTTCTTTTCCTGTGTGTGCCCATAAACACTGGTAGAAAAGATCTTGCTAACTTGCCCCCCTCTCTCAGCTTCCTGATTTTGAGCTAATTAATTCCCCACTTTTTCAAGGAGGTATTTGGCATTGCAGGGTGGCCCTTGTGGCACCCACGTTTTGGGGTAACACCACAACATAAATACACATTATTACAACAGACACAGAATGACTTCCTATCCCTTCTCAGATAAGTGATTTAATCATATGTATTTTAATTCTGAATTATGAGGAAGTGGCCTTTGTTTATTGAAAACAATGTCTCGTTTTTCAGTTGTACAATAGACTCACAAAGGTGGCTCACAATACCCATGAAAATAGTGGCTTTAAGCAAAATGCAGAAAATATTAAAACATCAAAAAACTAATTAGCAGAACAATCAAAAGCAGCAGCTCTTACGAGGTGATAAACCGCATTATTGAAAAGCTCTCCAGAATACAGATGTACTTCACTGGCATTTAATACAGAGTGAGGCCCGATGGAATCTGTCAAGACCCTCTGCAGCCTGGGCTCTGCAAAATGTGAAGGTGCCATTCCTTTTGCCCATGAGCTACACTTGATGAAACCCACAAAAAGTTCAATGTGTACAGCAGGCTTATGTGGATAAAGCCAGTCTTTTACCAAGTGGATCAGGGGTTTAAAATCAGGATTACCAGCGCAATGGAAGCCCATGTATCTACACAGCTGCATTTTGTGTAACTTGATGTTTCTCATCAATCTTCAGAGGAAGCCCCATACAAAATATGCTACAGTTACCTATCTTGGAAGTAACTTTTTACACTGTTCAATTGCTTGCTATACTTTTAGAATGTTTAAATTCTTTTTATTGTTTTGAAGCTTTGTTTTACATCTTACATTGTTCAAAACTATTCCAGTCACCCAGAGCTTTGATATGGGGCAGGATAGAATTTTTTTTTAAGTCTATAAATAATAGTCTGTATATAGCTGTCACCAAATCTGCGTTCATGAGGAAAAGTGGTACTTGCTGCATCAATTAAAAATTAGGCAAAGCCACTGCAGGCTACAGAATCACCTATTATTCAGGAACACTGACCGATTATAAACAGGCAACTTAAAGACAAATGCAATTCCCTCCAAACAGGCTGAACATCCAATATACAAACAGAAGTGAGCAATTTCCTTTTTTCACTCTTTCTTTAAACAGTACATTTCAGAAAGTATACCAAAACAACCTCAAAAACAGCAACAACAAAAAGATTAACGTCATTGACACTAAGCACTTTCAAAAAAAAGAAAAGAGAATCAGAAAAGCTGAGCAACTTCTACCCCACCAAATCCCATCAGGCTGCAGCTCCCATCATCTGTAGCTAGCATAGCCAGTGATGTTTTGCAATTCAGCAACATTTGAAAGGGACAAAACCCCATCCCTGCTGCAGAAGGACAATCTTTTATAAAGAAGGATCAAAAGGGCCTCTGCAAAGGTAATTTATCTGGTCTTACTGTTTGGAGTTTTTTTAGAATGTCAATGAGCACAAATGTAGGGTTAATCTGGTGGGCATTGGCTAGAATCCTGTCTGTGCATTATTCTAGTGTAACTATTCTGGTGTGGGCCACAGCTGCAAGAGAAAATGGATGATGGGTGGAGCAACCATGAAACAAATCAGGTACTATGATGCATAGATGGTATATGACTCCAGAGAGGTTGCAAAAAATAACAAAAAATGGAGATGCGAAGTGTTGGAAATGTGGGGAGAAGGTGGGAACCTTTTTTCATATGTGGTGGACTTGTCAAAATGCAAAGAAATTTTGGAAGGAAATTCATGATGTAATTCAAAAAGTTTGCAAAGTGAATTTTGAATTGGCACTGGAATTTTATTTGTTGAATATATCAGGTCAGAATCGAGAGATTAGAAGACATCAAAAGATAATACTGTATTTGATTATGGCAGCATGGCTGAAATATGCTCAGCATTGGAAAGAAAAAATAGAAATTAATTTAGAAGAATGGAAACTAAAAGTGTTAGATATGGTTGAGACTGAAAAATTAGCATATTCTTTAAAAAATAAGTCTGTTCAGAACTTTGAAAGAGAATGGAAAGGGGTAATGGATTAGTTAAAAATATAAATATTTGTGATGATTAGGTAAAAATGTACTTGTATAAAAATGGAGGATTCGTTATGGAAAAGATAGTAACAACTGAACTGGGGAAGAATAATATAGGGAAGTGTGGAGGGGAGGGACATACCAACATGGCGATGTATGTCTCCTTTTTATGTGTTGTGAAAAATTCATAATTTTTTTTTAAAAAAAAGAAGAAACAAATCAGGTACTGGAGAACCAGGTTGCTCAGAGTAGGCAAATTCTGTCTTCCTTCCTCTGCCACCACTGCGTGACCAATAAACATGCCACTGCTAGTATAATGCACCTACAGGATCCTAGCCATTGTTTACTTGGATATACAAAAGACTGTTGACAGAGTACCTCACTGAGAACCAAACAGGCTCATCAGGCAGAGATAAGAGCAGAGAATTGTCATATAGGTAGTTAAAGAACAGAAAGCGGAGAGAGTAATATTTGGTCAATTCATATAGTGAAGCAGTGAAAACAATGGCTTCCTGCAAGAAACTTTTGGTAGTAATACTTTTTAACTTCGTCATAAATTATCTTAAATTAGCATTGAAATAGTTAGATTTAAAGACAGCACCAAATTATTTAAGTGATTGTCTAACACAGCAAAGAACTTCTCTCCAAACTAGAACAAAGGTATCAAAATAGCAAATGCAATTCAATATTAGCAAGTCAAAAGTAATGCACATTGGCGCAAAAAATGCCAACAAGCTAGCTGGTGGACAATTTGATTAAAATATTTTTTCCCTTGTACATTGTACAGGGATTGTGAAAAGAGCAAATTCATGTTTGGGAATCATTGAGAACTGAATAAGAGGACAGACACAGAATATCAGATGCTTATATTATGGTGCTGTGCACAGTTCTGATCATTGTACCTTAAAAGAGTTATTATAAAATTGAGGATAGTGCAGAAAACAACAACCAAAATTATGAAGAGTCTAGAGTAACTTCTTGCAAGGAAGGTTTACAATATTTACATCTCTTTTTGCTTAGAAGAAAAGTGAGTAAATATGACTACGCTATATAAAATTAGGCACAGTGCAGATAAACGGGACAAAGATAAATTTTACTCCATCTCTCACAACCCAGGGTAAAATTAATCACTGTAATTCAGGGTTTCTGTAGCTGAGACACCACCACATGCTCTAACACTTTACCACAAAATTTGAATGTTAGAACCAAGCCATTTTTATTGGGACTGTCATGAGATGTCTACGTATTTCCTCTTAAAGCTGCTAGAATCACAAGATCTCTCAAGGTGGCATTGACTACCAGTCAGTTGGGACTTTTCAGGTAGCTTTAATAAGTACTGAGGTACAATGGTCAAGTAGTCATGTGGCAGGCCTCACTTCTCAAAGGTAGCTAGCCACATCCTCCAATTGTACTAACTGAACAGCATCAATACAGATCTGAAATCCTCCCTTGAAACCCTGCAGACAGCTTGCTGTTGTGTGTGAACGGTGCTGTTTGGGATGAAATTAGCACTTCAGGAATGGAGTTCATTATTAGACGTGATGATACATGAGGATCGTTATTCTTTAATCTTGTATGGCCTCCAAATATGAACAACTTGTTTAAATACACTAAAATATTTCAAAGTGCCACAAAACTCCAGTGTGCTGTTTCCAAAAGAAACCAACTCTGAGTAATAAAAATGGGGAGTGGAGGGGGGGGAATAGCAACATCTTTAAAACTAATTGTTTTTTATTTTTGCAGGAGTTTACATGGGTAAAAGCCCACCTCTTCAGATGCAGTACAGAATGATAAGCTCAGGTATAAAACGTACTTACACAGTTGTGGGAGTGGGACAGAATGTAATAGGATCCTGAAGATGCAAAGGATGACCACTGCCCTAAATTTTCAAAGGGCTGCATAAAGTGATACAGGTCTTTCAGATCTTAACAGTGGATAGTTACTGTTGACGATGTGTGAAAACAATAAATCTGCTTACCAAAAGTCAGTTTCCTTAAGATGATAAAACTTCTCTTAGAACATTCCTTTTATTACAGTAGCAACGACTCTGGTATTAATATATGTAGTCTAGGTAAGCCACTGAATTTCTCATCGAGTTATAGAAGCCGGGATACATCAGTATCAAATTTCTCTGGGGATGCTCATATAATTACTAAGTTACTTTGGTGACCACATGGAGGCACCCTTGCTCCATTGTTTTATCTCTGGTCAAACAGGCCCTTCAGAATCTTTTCCATTTTCATGAACATTACCCTAGGACAGTTGGATTTTAAACTTTCAACCTTTGGGGGACCCTTTCTCATTGCTTCATCTGGCGAGGAATTCCTGCATGTCTGTTGGGATTCCTGGGCAAGGTCTAAGGGCCATGGTTTGTATAGAACTGGAATCACTGGTTTTAAAAAAAATCTACACAATAGTCATTGTGTTTTTAATGATCAATAATTTAGGACTCATGAGTAACTTAATGTCACTTTTCTAACCAAAGAAAAACCATTCAAAATTGCCAAAAAGGCATCCCCAAATTCTCCCAAAATAACATGTATTCAGTAACATATTAACAATACTCGTTATGACCTGCCAAAGAAATTTTCTGTTTGCCTCTTTTTTTAATGAAGACATTTTCAAGTAATAAGGTTACTCCCTTTTATGAAAAAAAGTAATAACAAGTCAAGACATTAATTTTAATATGTCACTTCCAAGCTCTGGTTCTCTCCATACAGGGCACTGACCAGGCCTGTTCATATAAAAAGAACCAAGAGTGCACCTTAAAATATATAAACATTACAAGAGAAGACTGATAGTAATGGGTAACATGTCTTTCAGAGAAGCTTGTCCCCCATTACCAATTTGCTCTTTGAAGACACATAAGGTTCTGTTTGCCCTAATTTATCCTGTTGCATGCTTTCTTGCATTAAGAAAACAGTCAGTCCAGATTCCTGATGGTCAACTAGTAACATTGTAGATATATTTGTTTTCTTTCCTCTTCTGCTGTGTCCTTAACAGCAATTGGCTGCACAAAGATTTAGGAGGGGAAACTTTTCCTGACACAAAGGTATAGCAAAGAGAAAACCTCCACTTGGTTAATGTATAGGTGCAACTCTAGCGAAAAGGAAGCAAGTTTTAATTTAGTTAGTTTAAGTTAATAATGGAATCGTCTTTTCACAAATGGTTCACCGTTCATTAGGAGTTGCTGGACAACATACCCTCCAACTGTCCCAATTTTGCAGGAACAGTCCCAGTTAATCTTCTGTCATCCCACTTTTTCAGCCGCTTTTAAATGTGCCAGTTTCTCACTATTCCCCTTTGCCATCTGCTTACTTCCGTTGCTGCAAACTGGGTTCAAAGTACAACCTCTCTTAGCTTGTATGTTCTTCCTCAGTTGCCATTTTGACTACACTCTGACGTTTGTTGGCCAAATGCATCCCAGTTTTCATCTGTGAAATATTGGAGAACATGGAACAAATAAAGTCAAAAGAGCTAACCTAAACTCCATAATCACCTGTACTAGCTATCAGTGGGAAACAAATAGGAAGTACAAGCTGCACATAAGGCATTTGTTAAATGTAGTAACTGCTCTTAGTAAGTAGGGAGTGGTATATGATTTTAATGGTGAAATTTTTATATGTTATCCTTTTAAAATCATTATTTCCTTTTGTTTTACAGATCTTCATTTAAAGAGAGCTTTCTTAAAGAGTCAGCCTGTAAATATTCTAAATAAAGTTATAAATAAATACATATGAACACTGCTTCTGCGTCTGAGAGATTTATGTAAAGCAGGTGTGGGAACTGTGCAGCCCTCAGATGCTGTTGGACTTCTTGATAGGCCCCAGCCAGTGGACCCAATAGTGAGGAATGCTGGGAACTGCAGTCCAACAACCTCTATTTGGTTGCATAATCCCCATCTCAGTGTAAAGAGCAACATTAACTAGAATAAGAGCTTTGTCAGAGAAACACGCTATGTGACCTTGTTCTAGTTACTCTCTGGACCAGTCATAAGGTTTTAAAGTAACAGATAATAAAAAAAAGTCCTTGGAACAATATCATCTGCTAAGATTTCATTACAGACTGTTGTTGCACAGAATCAGGGATAGTTAGTAAGGCAACAGCCCTGTTTCTTAATAAAAAATACTGGTTTAATTTAGAAAGGATGATGGAATTGTCAATTATCTAGAGAAGAAAAAAGATCTTTTTGCTTTAACGGCAGCTGGATGAGCAGGAATTAGCAGTATAAGATGCTTGTCAAGGAGCTTGGAAATTTAACATTGTTGTGGTGGTGGTGGTGGTGGTGGTGATGATGTGCCGTCAAGTCAAAATCACTACACCACTCTGGCTCTTGGAAATAAACATTGTGTGCGCATGCCTTCAGGTCACCTGTTGACTTATGGCAATCCTGTGCCTTTCACAGGGTCTTCTTAGGTAAGGAGTACTTAGAGGTGGTTTTGCCAGTTTCTTCCTCTGAAAGAGCTTAGAGCTCCTGCTGTTTGTTCCTTGGCAGTCTCCCATCCAAGTACTAACCAGGGCCAATCCTGCTTAGCTTCCAAGATTAGACACTATCACCTGGTAGTTCTTACAGATTAACCTCTAGAGCAACCTTTCAAGAAGCCACTTGAAAACACAGCAACCCTAACAAAAGGAGGAATACCAAAGAAAACTGCTTTTCAAGTCCTTCTTAATTAAAATAGTGTGGCAGTAATAGGAGGTAAGCTATTATTATGCCAATGATATAGGTATGCATTTTTAGGATAGATCTATAGCTAACTTTACTTTTTAAAAAAGAAGATACTAATTTCTTTTGTGGGATCCAATACTGCATATTGCTTGGCAGGTCAAAGGTACAACAAGAAGATTTCAATTTGAAACTGCCTTTTCTTAGAAAGGATATTTATAGAAATTTGAAAGTGAGTGTTGGTTTAAAGTGTCTATACAAGAAGCATTCCTGGACAGATCAAATACAGCCCAGAAAAGCTTAGTCTGGGAAGTTTCCAAGCAGCCAACATCTTATTTAACTGAAGGGCAGGAGGGAATTTGATACCTCTCTGTTAAGCAGAGAATTAGCCCAGTCTGGGGGATAGGTACATAAAAGTAACAGAAAGTCAAGATGTGGGACCTCAGAATGAAAGCACCCCCAAAGTTGCTTTCCTCTTCCTGCCCAGCATTGTATGAGCTGGAATTCAGCTTCCTGAATGAAGATAGTCTGGGTTTTTTTCTCCGTTTAATTTTAGTGACATTCCTAGCATAAGAGGTACTAGGATATTTTGTAAAACTAGCAATCAGATCTGTATCTTTACAGTGGGAAGGAAAAACAATGATCTATTAGGCTGAATACCAGAAAACTTGCCAGAACCTGGAGGAGACACATTATCCAAAAAGGCACCTAAACATTTTGCTTGGATCTTATGTTGAAAAACGTAAGTTTCTCAAAAGTATGTGCATTCGTGGTGTCTCCCCAATATAGATCTTGCCTCGAAATTACTAACTAGAAATGTGAAGAAAGATTGACATCCTTTTCTTTAATTATATACAAATAGCTCTCTAAAATTCTCCTGTATGAAGTTTGATGCTAAATATGCACCCAGTATCACTATGAATATTCTGATATGTTTTATATTTAGTTTCACACTACAGTCTTCCCACATCCCAAATTGCATTTCAGTATCACCTATTTTACTTCAGTCACACCAGTGAAATTAAGTACCTGACAGCACAGCTAATATATCATGGCATTCAATATTTGATACTAATATTAGACATTTTTCCAGATGTTTAGTTCTGGCAGAATCCCTTTTAAAAAAAACTCTTGTGCTATTATATCAGAAATTGGAAGAAGGGTCTCCTTTTTCTGCCTGTGAGCAACAGCATCTCTCTCTGTCATCACCAACTTCCTTTGTGTAGACTTCTCAAACTTGTGAGAGTTGTGGCATCTTTATTCAGGATTAAAACTGCAGGCACAGGTAATTCCTGCACCCCCAAATAGTTGACCTGTACACCTGTACAAAGAATTTGAGATTAGTGGAAAGGCTTGGAAAGCAAGTCATTCGTTCTTTTTTTTTTTTTTACTCTGCCTTTCTCCAATACGAGACCCAAGCTAGCTTACAAGACAGGTTAAAAGAAAGTATGGTTAAAGCAATTTGTAGTACATAAATTAAAAAGCAATCAAATCAGCAATTCTATTCAAAACACTCATTTGAAACATAGTTATGAAGATTAAAAAAACAACACCCCCATTAAAAGACCCTTCTGCAACAGCCAGTTAAAAGTCAATGACCTACTTCAATTTTTTAAAAAGTATTTTTCTGTGTAATGGACTGATAAATGTACAATGTATCCTGCTTTGAGGATGGATCAATCTGTTGCACATCTGTTTTCAAAGTGTCTGAGACCTTTTCTGCACTACACTCATAGCGCAATGATTCCACTTTCAACATCCTATGGAATCCTGGGGTTTGCAGTTCCGGAAGGGGCCAGCCAGCCCCTCCCGAAACTGCAAACCCCAGGATTCTGTAGGATGTCGAAAGTGGAATCATCACATTATAACAGGCTAGTGTGGAAAAAGCCTGGATTATGCAATCACACCTTGCTGCATAGATGAACCAAATGAACTGCCTTCACTGGAAGTTGATAGGAAGGAGGCCAGACAAGGGTAGGAAGCCAGTCTCTTCTGTGGCTGGATAGCTTGTATTCAAAGGAGCTCTTAATTCATTCATTTTTTACAATATACCAGCAGCTCTCTTATAGCATAGTCTGGGAATTAATTGCCTATAAATGAAATCTCTAACAAAGGGTTGTAACATGGAGGCACTCCAGTTCATTTCACCTGTTTTTTGTCTCTCTCCGCCATGGAGCTGTTACCATTTCCTAATGCCCCTCCTACAAGATATGCAATTTTCATAAATTGAACTTGTTAATAACTGAAGAACACAATTGGGGTCACTCTGGCTGGAGATTGTGTTCAGGTTTATGCTGGCTGGAGACGTGTTTGGGGTCATGTAAGTTCAGATAGGATTACGTGAAAAACCCGACGCCAGTGGGTATGTGCTAATCCCTTCACCGCTTCAGGCTCTTGGCCTTTTTGAATACAGTGAAAGACAAACCGCATAAATTGGTGAGCAATCAGAGCCCATTCCTCAGTCTTACCCTACAGATGTCTTCCCTGTGCAGCCTACCTGACTGAATATTAAGAGATTGTCATAAATCCCATCAGTGGTTTGTCACTCCAGAGTTAAGCAATCAGCCCTTTCTGGCCCCCTTTGAGAGTCCCATGGGAAAGCCATTACAGCTTTATCAACACATAAAAACACTAGCTTTGATTCCAGTCAATTGTACTACATAGTAGGTAGTACATCCAGACCATCATTCTTCCATGCGACCCTCAGATGCTGTCTGAGTTTCTCATCTTCTTCTTCAAGACTGGTAAGTATTGCCCTTTCCACCCCTAGTCTCTCTCTATCTGACTTTTCTATCTCACGTTCTGATAACCTTGAATGGTTCCTAAGAGCATCCAATTTCTCTTGTCAATTCAAATAAAATACTTTGTTTAACAGTAACTGAAGTCTTCCCTACAGTTAATACATAAGTGAAAAGATCCTGCCATTGCCCTCCTCTTGCAGGCCTCTTTCGAGTTATAATTCCCCCAAATTCTAAGGAGTCACTGGCAATGCAGGTGGACACCAACATCCCTCAACTTTTAGGGTAACACAGCACTTAGTGTACATGCTCAGTTTTCATGGTGCTTTTGGTGGAGTGTTTTTTGCTCCCTTAGGATTTTTTTCACCAAATGGTTTTTGTACTTCTGATAAATTCCATTTGATTCCCCCAACCCAATCTGTCAGTATCTGTCTCTTGTAGAAGGATTAAAGTACAGCAATATACTTTGTAAGAGCCAGTGGTTCAAGCATTGGACTAGGACCATGGGAGACCAGGGGATGAATCCCTACTGGGTAACTTTGGGCAAGTCACACTCTCAGCCTCAGAGGAAGGTACTTGCAAACACCGTCTGCGATTGCTTAGATTTGCAGATCTGGAGTGCTCTCTCTCTCTCTCTCTCTCTTTCTCTCTCTCTCTTACTCTCTCACTCACACACACACACGCACACGCACACGCACACGCACACACACACACACACACACACACACAAGTATATATATTGCTTATATTCTCTGGGATAATTATTTTCATGGCAGATTTCTCTGCCTTAACTCCTACCCAGCTTCCCAGTCACACAGTGATTGTTTGTTGGTCTCCTGACACATTCCCCCTGCCCCATGGGAGACATTGACAGTAGTAGTTATATTCTATACCAAGCAACTTCAAAAGGGCGTGATTCTCCAGAGAGGCTGGCTCTTGCTAGGTGTTTGCACAGGGTGGAGCACAATGGAGCCTATAGATATTACAGTAAGGTAAATATTGAATTGGCAATCGGAGACATTCCTTAAGTGTTGGCACAGCCAGAGCTCAGACAATCCCTTCCTTTCCTTTATGCTGCATGTCAGAGTCCCTGCGGCATTTACAAACAATGGCCCAGCTTTGTCTGAGAGGCTGTGTTGCTGCATGCTCTTCAGATTTTCCATTCAGCGACTTTCTGCTCAGACCCTCCCCCCGACAAAACAACCTTTCCCAGGCACGCACACTATATCTCAAGCCAAGAAATTATGGGAAACTAAAATAATCTGTAGAGTTTATATTATAGTCTAAGCCTATAATTATATCGCTGCTGTTGTGTGCCACCTGCAAGTGGTTTCCAACTTGCAGTAACCCTGAGGTGAACCTTAAAATGTTTGCTGCATAGATTATAGCAAAATCTTCAGTTGTGTAGATTGTGTAGAAAATATGGTGGTATAGTTTGTGTAGAAAATATGGATCACTCTTAAAGTAATGGGTGTGCCACAACATTTTATTGTTTTGATGCATAATCAGTATGCAAGACAAGAGGCTACTTTTAAAACAGAATGCAGAGAAACAGAATGGTTTCCAAATGTCAAGGGGGTCAGGCAACCTATCTGTTTAACTAGTATGCAGAACACATCATACATAAAGCAGGATTAGACTCAGAGGAAGGAAGCATGAAAAGTGGAAGAAGGAACACTAACCATTTAAGATATGCAGATGACACCATACTACTAGCAGAAAACACCAGAGTTGGGCGATTACTGAAGAAAGTCAAGAAAGAAAGTACAAAGGCAAGTTTACAATTGAATATTAAGACAACAAAAATAATGACCACAGATGATTTACATAATTTTAAAGCAGGCAATGAAGACATTGAAATAGTTAAGGATTTTCCAAGCTTTTGCTCAGTCGTTAATCAGAATGGACTCTGCAGTCAAGAAATCAGAAGAAGACTAGGACTTAAAAGGGCAGCTATGAAGGAATTAGACAATATCTTGAAGTATACAAATATATTGTTGCCATTGTGTGCCTTCAAGTTGTTTCCAACTCATGGTGACCCTACAGCAACCCTATCATGGGGATGTGTGATGCGTCGAAGGTCACCCAGTGGGTTTCCATAGCCAGGTTGGGAATTAAATCCTGGTCTCCAGGGATGTACTCAAATGCTCAAACCATAATACCACTCTGGCTCTAAAGATATATTATTGAATACTAAAGTCAGGATTGTCCATACCATCATATTTCCAATTTCTATGTATGGTTGTGAAAGCTGGACAGTGAAGAAAGCTGATAGCAAGAAAACTCATTCAAATTGTGGTGCTAGAGAACAGTTCTATGGACTCTCTGGACTGCTAAAAAGACAAATAAATGGGTCATAGAGCAAATCAAGCCTAAATTCTCCCTAGAAGTCAGGATGTCTAAACTGAGGCTGCTGTACTGGCCATATCATGAGAAGACATGACTCACTAAAAAAACCAATAATGCCTAGTAAAGTAGAAGGCTTAGGAAAAGAGGAAGGTGGCACTACAGATGGATAGACTCAATCAAGGAAGACACGTTCCTGAATCTGCAAGACCTGAGGGGGTGGTTGAAGATAGAGTGTCTCGGGGGTCTCTCATCCATTGGGTTGCCATAAGTCAGGATCGACCTGATGGCAGTTACAACAGTGCAAGCCTGTTGTGGGGTTTTCTGGGGCTGAGAGTGTGTGACATGACCACGGTCACTCAGTGGCTTTCCATGGTCAAGCGGGGAATCAAATCCTGGTCTTCAGGGTCATAATCTATCATGAGACCTCTACATCATGCTAGCTGTATTTTAATCATATAATCCAATAGCCTTAGAATAATAGAATCGTAGAATCATAGAGCTGGGAGATATTATAAGGGCCATCCAGTCCAACCCCCTGCCATGCAGGAATACAAAATCAAAGCACTCCCAACAAGTGGCCAACCAGCCTCTGCTTAAAAACCTCCAAGGCAGGAGACTCCACCACACTCCAAGGCAGTATATTCCACTCCTGGACAGCTCTTACTATCAGGAAGTTCTTCCTAATGCTTAGGTGGAATCTCCTGCTCCATCGTTCTGTGTCCTCATCTCTGGAGCAGCAAAAAAAAAAAAAGCTTGTTCTATCTTCAATATGACATCCTTTCAAATATTTAAACATAGCTATTGTGTCACCTCTTAACCTTCTCTTTTCCAGGCTAAACATACCCAGCGCCCTCAGCTGGTCCTCACACGGGCATGGTTTCCAGACCGTTTACCTTTTGGTCCCCCTCCTCTAGACACGTTTAGCTTGTCAGTATCCTTGAACTGTGGTGCCCAGGAAGGGAGACCGTATTCCAGGGGAGGTCTGACCAAAGCAGAAGAGAGTGGTACTGTTACTTGTCTCAATCTAGATACTACACTCTTAGAGAATACAGTTGTGCCACATGCAAATAAGTCACGTGGCATGCCATTCCTGGTACTATGTAATTTCAGGCTGCAGATAGGGAATCATATGTCTGATTGTTTACACACATTAAAATCTCCTCTCTCCCACAAGACTAGCATGTCAGCCAAGCCTTCCCTCCCCACAACTCTCTGTGAGAAGTCCATTTTCATATGCAAGGAGTTTTTTATTTTATTTGCAAAATGGGCACTCAGCCATCGGCTAATGTGAGGACTTCTACTTATCCCACCACAGTAGGACCAGATGTGGGAACCTCCACTTGTCCCACTGCTGCCAAGATCACTGAGGGGACCTTCAAAGTCTCCTTGTGGTTCCTGTGTGAGACACTTTCTTCCTCTAATCCTAGAGTTAGACACTGCCACCTTTGAATCATTGCTGCCTCCACAGACACCATGAGTCTGAACTCAACCAATAGCACTAGAGGCACAGATGCATAATACAAAAGTGATTTATTAAATAGAACTACAAAATACAGTAAAGATCACTTATTTAACACATCTAAATCCAAATTGACTCTGCTAGTTCTTTCTCAGTCTCCTCATAATCCTAGCTGAATCTAACTGTCCTGAGTCTAATCCAATCCCTCTCTTTCCTCCTGATTAACTGTAACTAATTCTTCCATTTGACTGATATCTCTCCCTTGATTCACTCTCAGACATTAGCTTTTTAACATCCCTTCAGACATCCAGCCAACCACCAGTCACCCCCACATTCCATGATTTCACCCTCTTCCAACAGATCATTATTTTATTACATATACTATCCTTCCCGTACATAACCATACTTTACCTTAATTTCTTTAGAGACCACACAACATTTCTTTTTACAAAAGTCCGTAACATCACAGCTAACATTATTGCAGTGATATCTTTGAAGCTGCTGCTTGAGCTTTTGCTCAGATGCTGCTGCTGATTTTAAAAATTATTTCTATCTCACTTTTGTACCATGCATGAGAGCCTAGAAACATGCTTGAATTAAAACATTTGCAATTTGAAGAGGGAGTGGATTCCATGGGCAGGTCTTCTACCTTAAAACAGTGCAACAGGTTTCTTCATCTTACCCCTGATGCCTACTTGCATTCCTATCTCAGTCTTGGCAGTGAGGCACAAACAAACCATTCGGCAGAATCCCTCACCTTCCTCAGACCAAAAATAGAAGCAAAGTAGGGCAAACTCTGTCTGGGTTCGGGAATCAGAGCTGTTCCTGCTACAGAGCTGGGAAGGATGGTTTGATAACTTCCCTCAGAGAAGTTGATAGAGCTGCCTTTCTCCTTTGCTGATGTCACTGACCATTCTGGCTGTCTAAGCTTCACAAGACTTCCCTAGAAGTCTCCCACTGCCATGAAATATCTATTCATTCTCAAGGAAAGTCATGTTTTTCTGCAAGTATAGATCACTTAAAGATTTCACTTCTGGACCTTGATGAGTGGGGATTATGCAAGATATAAGGTACCTCCAGGCTCAGGTCATGTAGGGTTTCAAAGCTATGAATCCATGTCTCAAATTTACCCTGGGGGGAAGCCTGTAGGCAATCTGCAGTGGATACCATCCCAGGCACACCCATCTTGTCTGAATGGACTGGCTCTAAGATGAAGCGTGGACAATGATCCATTGAATTCAGACTCCAAGGGAAAGTATCATGTGCTGTTCCCAGCTGTTATCACTGGTATTCTGACTAGATTTTAGTCTTACCAACACTTTCCTTGGCTGGCCAAAATACCTTTCTATGAATAGCTTGCATGTAACATTCTGTAGAACTAACCAGAGCTATTTACAGCTCCCTACAAATTCCACATTCAAAAGTGATGCTTCTGAAAAACCTAATGTACATCAACCTGTGCTACAGATTGCTATTTTCGGTGTTTCACATTCAAAGGAATATACTATGAGAAATGTTATTGCAACACATATATAGTACAATATTGTGTGTATGAGCTTTGCTGTGCTTAATGATTTTTGCTAAATGATATATTCAGGGGCCGCAGTTTGTAGTCTTACCTGCTTAATGGAAGCTGTCATGGCAATTTGCTTCTGCCCTTGTGCATTGCATATGCTATCTTCAAAAAATAGAATAGAATAGAATAGAATAGAACAGAACAGAACAGAACAGAACAGAACAGAACAGAACAGAACAGAACAGAACAGAACAGAACAGAATAGAGGATTGGCATGCCTTCTTGCCATAGAAAACTATTAATGGCTCCATCCTTTCATGTACCAGACACCAATTCATCAGCTAGATGATGTATTATCATTAGTTGGTTGATATACACATTTATGGCAAAGCTAGGTGTTACTGCAGTTCCTAAGCCGCACTTGGGGTGAATTAGATATCACTTTGATATCAATAATTCGGCCTTCCTCACCCATTCCTTCCCACATGCTTGCAAGGCCCTCGGAAAGCACACAAACAGGCTCGGTCGCTAATCGCTGGAATATTCAAAACAAATACAGGCTGGCCAGAAATAGTCAAACTGCCGCTTCAGGAGACCTCACAGCAAGTACCCTCATCAGGTATGCACACTACGTACAAAGAACTCCCTGCCCCGAGCAGGCAGCTTGATTAGAAGAATCCTCATCTGTCAAGCACTCTGCGTTTGCATACTGTCTACTCTATTGTCAATTCGGACCTAACTCAATCATGCTAAATTCTGACCTTTCGGAGGCTTTGTCTCCAGCCCAAAACTCATTGTTTCCCCAAGTACGGACTAGCCTGTGGCTACATTTTCCCCTTTAAAAACCCCTGACTTTGTGAGCTTCCTTGGATCGCTCCCAATTTCCATCCAGCCTTGCTGCCGCTGTGCTTGGCGAGCCTTCCCCTCTGTCCCACGCACTGAGACTCCATATCTCCGAACTTCTGCTGCAGACTACCCGGGCTTCAGGACAGATGTAGTGTTACCCAAACCAATGACTCCTCTAAAAATCCCTCTATCCCACTCCAACCTTTATTTCTTTAGTTCTCTGCGTGAGTGTGTTGTATACACTGTTTGATTGTATTTTAATAAAAACCACAATTATTATTTCAACTCTGTGTGCTCCTTGACTTGGCCTGACCCCGTAGACGCTGGGTAAAAGATCTCGCTCCGTTGCCCTGCCTCTCGTATTGCTAGCTTGTGCTCTTGGCTAATTTCCCCAATGTTTATAATTGAGAGCGCATTTAGGTGTCCCTCTCAGGACCCCCAGAAAACAGGGTAACAGAGGGAATAACTCATTAGAAAATGAGTTACTTTGATAACTAATTACCTTGCACTAATGAGCTGCACTAAACATAGCCACTTCTTTGCTGTAATAGTCACGGCAGTGTAAGGAATGCAAAGCGAAGGAGGAAAAGTCACATGGGTAGCTGACTCATGCTGTAGCTGGCAAGTTTTAATGATATATTTTTAAAAGCAGCCAGTTTTTTCTGCCTTGTTGTGAGAGAGAGACTCTGAGAGGGGAGAAGAAGAAGACTGGTGCTGCCAAGAAAACAGAGAAGGAGGGAATTTTTCAGCAGCACAGCAGTAACAGCAATGGTTTCTTATTTGCATCAAATTGCACAGTTCGTTGGGTACAATAACAAGTAACAGCCTGTTGGGAGATCACAGCATTGGTAAAGTAACTATTTTAAGTAATATTCCAAGCTCTGATTCAGTCTAACTTTTCATATCCAGCCAATATCAGACCACCTTTGCTACTCTAGAAATGCAAAGTAAATAGTTACAAATAACTAGTTAATTCCAATTAACTTTTTGAAAGTATAACTATGTTACATCATTATTGCAATTAAACAAGGGGCATCTTCACTCCTCCTGCTGACTAACTGTAATTATTAAAAACACAGCTGTATTAGTCTGTTTCTGCATAAAAAGATATAAAGAAATCCTACAGCAACTTTCAAACTGACTGTGAAAAAGAAATTTCTATTATAAGCTTTTATGGACTTCAGTAAAAAGCATCTAATGGTGGAGAGGAATCCATGAAAACTTATGCTAGAAATGTCTTTTTCTCAGACTGTATCCATACTGCACAATTATAGCACTGTGATGCCTCTTTAAATGCCATGGCTCCCTCCTATGGAATTCTGGGATATGTAGCTTAGTGAGGTTTTTTTTATAGTTTTCCAGTGCAATCCCTTGAAATGCAATATGAGCATTCTCTGGCAGAGAACTCTAATTAATTCATAAAGCAACAAATCCCATGATTTCTTAGGATGGAACCATGGAAATTAAAGTAGTACCAAGCTGCTATAATTGTGTAGTATGGATATCCTCAGTTTCAAACGTTCTACAGGGTTCCTTTATATCTTTTTATCCTGTCACTTTTAAAGTTACCTGCATAGTTATGGGCACTTGGCTTCACCAAACGATGAAGGGGAGTATCAGATGTTTCAAGTGTGAGTCTGCTGCAGTGCCTTGTGATGTGGCATGGTGCAGTCTTATGGTACCTGAGAGGATGACAAGGTGGATGGGAGGAGAAAATATTGTGTTTTGTACCATTAGGCAAAAGCTTATAGCATCTGGATTTCTAAATACATAGAAGTGACTATTTTGGCCACTTTTGAGAACCAGAAAAGACAAAAGTTACTTTTAAAATGTTCTAACAATAACAGTGGCTAGCTCCCGTTTTGGATCTCAGAAGACTAACTGTACAGTATCGATCACACGGTGTAGTGGTTTGAGCACTGAAGCCCAGGGTTCAATTTCCTGCTTAGCCCTGGAAATGCACTGGGCGCATCACACACTCTCAGCCCCAGAAAAGCCCCTGATAGATTCACCTTAGACTCACCATAAACTGGAAACAACTTGAAGGCATACAGCAGCAACACCAAACCAATCACTTACCTTTTGAGTTCTGTAAATCTTACATCTGGCTTCATCTTTTAAATCTCTCTCTTTCTCTCTCTATGGCCATTTCCACACTACACTGTTATAGTGCTATTATTCCATGTTCAACATCCTGTGGAATTCTGGGGTTTGTAGTTTACTGAGGTCAAAGAGCTCTCCAGCTGAGAATTTTAAATGTCCCTCCCTAAACTGAAAACCCCTAGGATTCCATAGGAGGTTGAAAGTAGAATAATAGCACTATAACAGTGTAATACAGAAAAGATCCTTTCTCTTTGGACAATAACCATGGTTTCTCTAGTGTGTGTGTGTGTGTGTGTGTGTACGTGCGCACATGCACACATGTGCACTCATGCCTTCAAGTCTCCTGTCTACTTATGGTGACCTCATGAATTTCATAGGGTTTACTTAGGCAAGGAATATTCAGAAGTGGTTTTGCCAGTTCCTTTCTCTGAAATACAGACTGTAGCATCTGGTATTTGTTGGCAGTCTTCCACCCAAGCACTAACCAGGATTGATCCTGCTTAGCTTCCAAGATCAGCTTCTATATTCAGCTGCAGTACCTTGTGTAACTCTTGTGTTTCAACTGAATCATCCTCCACGTTAATTATATGTATTTTAGCTGGTTCCACTTTGTCAAGGTTAAAGCCACCCAGACACAACACTGGGAAGGGTCTCATGAGAAACCCAAGGTCTAAAACGGCACAGTGTATCTTTGATCACTGAGCACATTCAGATTGCCCAAGCTGGTTTTGAGCAACTTTAGTACAAACATTTCCTAGTAGTTATAGTTCAGTAATATTTAATGCTATTTTTAGATCTCAGAAATTCTGTAACTCTCTGTCTTAGGCAAGACAGGCAATACAGAGGTTTTTCTAGAATTCCCATTGGGTCATGATAAAATTTCAGACATCAGGTTCTTTCCAGTGGAGGTTCAGATCATGGCTGAACATTCTTGTTATCTCATCTGGATGTTTCAAATGTGCATCCCCTCCCAGCAAGCCTAGTGATGCCATTAGGATGTCCTTCAGAAGAAATTCAGCTCTTAAGAGCAAAATGGGGTATCTGAACTGCATCCCTTGGATTGCTCATGTTGATTGAGACTGACGGAAGCTAGAGTCCTTTGTAACTCTATCCTAGAAGGACGAGGATACGGAAGTCTTCATATTTATGGCATTTAATTAATGTTTCTTTCTCTCCCTGCATTCCTCTCCTCAACTAACAGCCCAAGGCAAAGTTGGTAGTCACAAGGCATGGTGGAGAACCTGTAGTCCTTCAGCTGTTGCTGGAGTCCAATGCTTCTCAGCCTCAACAAGCATGGACAATGGTCCAAAGCACAGAACATTTATTGTTTTTAAAATAATTTGATATTCACTGGTCACTATTTTTTTTAAACAGTCAGTTGCTACTACATGTTGTATTTGATTACTATTGTATTACTTGTAGTTTTTTTAAAATACAAAAGTGGCCAGAGGTGACCTCAAATTTCCCCAAATTACTCCTCAAAAGCAATGTTTTAGGAATAGAAAGCAAGTCTTGACTCACTGTGTGTGTATGTGTGTGTGCACATGAATGGGCATGTCTGGTACACACACGTACGTACACACACATACACACTATATATGTCATAATATGAGAGAATGATGATATTTGAAGTCATTACTCTTTCATTTCCCCTACATTTAATAACTTAGAGGCAACTAGAGATAGAAAACTGATTCAGATGATGGGTCCATTCTAGAACAGCTATTGTCTACACCAGGGGTGGGTAACTGTAATAGATCTGGGGCCATTTCTCTGGCCCTGGGACTCTCTGGGGGCTGTATGGAAAAACTGGACTTCTGGTTTTGAAAAAAGACATTTATTTCATGTTAATCAGTGCATGGGACATAATCCTATTTAAAAGGTGAATTGGTGCTCCTGGAGGCTATTCTTCTTTTTTTGTCAGAAAATGAGTGATCTGAGAGTCCTGAGGGATTAGAAGCCCACAAAAAGAGCGTTGGGGGCTGCCTTTGACCCCAGAGCCCTACTTTCCCCATCTGCATGGGTTGGCAAGGACTCTCTAGTGTCTGAAACAGGAGTTTTTCCTAGTCCTTGCTGTGATTGCCAGGAACTGAACGTGGAACCCACTCACTGTGTTGTGGCCCTTCTCGTGAACAATAAGACATCTGGAAAAGATCCCTGGAAGGCTGAGGAAAACTGGTTGTATTTTTAGCACCACAGCTTTTCACCAGACTGGCTTTTTTTTTTCCCCAGAGGGGAGGATGATCCTTACAAACAACAAGCAATGAAGCAGAGAAAGCAGCATAAAATATAAAGTGCTCTTGCATAACTGTAGTCTAGGGTCATATTGATGTCAAGAAAATAATGCCAGAATCATTGTTGCTAGTGGTATTAATAATAATTGTGCCCATTTAAAGAAAAATATAGGCAGTGTCTTCCAGTCTTATGACTTTCATTTCACGTATAATTGTTTCGTGACAGCTAATTCGTTTTGAAAGCTAGACAGAAGATATCTTTTTATCTGGGCTGGGTAGCTAAGGCTATTTCCACACTACATTGTTACAGTGCTATTATTCCACTTTCAACTTCCTGTGGAATCCTGGGGCTTGCAGTTTAGGGAGGGGTCTTTAGAATTCTCAGCCAGAGCATTCTTTGGCCTCAGCGAACTACAAACCCCAGAATTCCACCAGATGTTGAAAATGGAATGATCACACTACAACAGTATAGGGCAGAAATGGCCTAAGAGAGTGATTCTTTGGTAAGACCTTGCAGTGCCAGAGGACATCATATGCCAATTGATAAGCTGGTTTTAGGCTTCCAGCTAATTATATAAAAACATTTTGTTGAGTCAGCTGCAAAGTGTAAAAATCCAGAATCTAGCTTTGTTTACATGTGTATTTTTGTACTTAAAACTTGAATTCAATAGAACCCACCAAAACAAGTCTGACCAAAGAAATTAACAAAAAATTGTAAGATTAACTATCCATTAAGCCTTTATAGGTAGGCTTCATCCCAAAAGAGGTTGGTTTTGGGATAGTCTATCCCAAATGGAATGGTTCTGTGCAATCATTTCTTTGCCAGAAGAGAGGCCAGCAATAAAATACTGCATGGTGGAGTGTTTTCATATTCTGTCCTCCAGCAAACCAGTGATGCCTCTTCCAGGATATTGTATTTTGCTCTCCTCACCCTTCTGGGGCTACAAATAAGGTCAGGTCTCAATGGATTGTTTTGGAGGCAAGAGTTTCCACACTAGGGTGCTATTACTGAAAAACAAAGAGGCGCACACATGCTTGAAAGCCATTTCTACATTACACTGTTATAGGCCATTTCCACACGGGCATATTGCCCACGCTAGAGCGACCTCTCCAGGAGGTCTTCTTCACTGGGGTCTGCGCTAGAGCAGTTAAAAAAAGTGAGGTTCTAGACCTCAAACTGCTCTAGAGCAGCCCCGGGGATGGCGCTGTGAATTTTATAAAAACCACCGTCAAAAGTGGTTTTTATAAAACTTACCCGCGCTGCCCCGTAGCAGCCCCCGGTCAAGAACTGCAGAGACGCGGTAGCGCGTCCCTGCAGATCTGCCCGGGGGCCGGCTTCCGGCTGGCGCGCTGTCCTAATTGGCGGAGCGCCGCTGGAAGCCACCGGCCGCCATTTTCGGCGCCGCCGAAATTCGGCGGTGTTTGGAATGGCAGATCCGCACTCTTCGGAGGGACGGAGCAACCCGCTCGTGGGTAAGCTCCGCCCCTGCATGCGCGGCCCGGTTTCAGCTCCCCCATGAGGAAAGGGCCATAGTGCTATTATTCACTTTTCAACCTCCTATGGAATCCTGGGTTTTGTAGTTTGGGGAGGGGCATTTAGAATTCTCAGCCAGGGAGCTCTTTGGCCTCAATAAACTACCAACCCCAGCATTGCACAGGAGGTTGAAAGTGGAAAAAAAGCGTTATAACAGTGCAGTGTGGAAATGGCCGAAGTTTGTATAAGTACCCTAAAAAGGAGGGTGGGACTAAAAAATCAAACAAACAACCAGGCCAGTGAGAACTCAGCATACCATTGTAGTCACGGATTGTTACTGATTAGTTCAAAAAGGAAAAAAAAAAAGGAGGGGGGGATGGAATATTCTTTTCTAGAAGCTTATAGTATCCTGGTGGAAAACAAGGCTAGCAAGCAGGCTAAAATCCTGAATATGAGTACTTTTGTTAGGAACTGAGGAAATATACTGCAACATTTTATTGCAAGTCCCCACTTGTGGCCAAAGTCCTTATTAATGAATACCTACCCCCTCCACTCTTACTGCTGCTCAGAGTCTCAAAGCTGAAGAAAACAAGTCTGTGCTACCAAGATGCCATCAAAAATAATGTCTCTAGCAATAGGAGTGGTGGCAATAGCAGAATAGCTACCGAGTAGAAATCTGCCTTAATAATGTAACAGCTCAACACACACATCCACACATTTCCTGGCTGTCATGGGCACGTGCTCTCTCCTCTAACGGTGTTACTGGTTGCCATCCTCTTTCTTCCCTGTACATGTCAACAGAGCCAATACATTTGAGAAAGCACAACCTATAGGACATTGCTTGCTGCTAGGAGTAGAGATTATTATATCTGGACAAGTAAAAAGTTGGGCTTGACTTCAGACTGACGGAGCTACCTGCAGCTCTGGATGTTGCAAACATCAATACCAAAGTCCAATGAGAATGTCTAGAGAGGCATACCCATATGAGTCAGGCAGCAGTAAACTTTGAAGAGTTGCTCCAGGGAAAGATATACCCATCCCCTATTATCTCTAGGCAATTTAACCTGAACAATGTCCTGATTTCCTAGTGTGCCAATGATTTAAAGCCTGAACCTACAAGGAGGACACTCACACTGTAAGCATGAAACTAAAATTCTTTTTCACAGCAGCATAGGCAGCACACAGGTTATCACTCTGGACCAAGAGTACAAGCCCCTGGGATATAAGTCAAGTAAAGGCTGAAGAATCTGTTCTCTACCAATGAAGAATTAAAATTCATGTTAAAAATATGTTTATTTGTCATTCATAAGCAATGGTTGCTTCCCCTCCCTTCAGCCACATTCTGTGATCGGAGGGAAAAATGAAGACACCCCCAACAAGCCTAAAGGAGATTATAATAGAGTTCAAATGGCGTGTGAGACACAGCCAAAAAAGCAAACAGCAGTTAAACAGCCAGGTTGAAATCAAAAGTGGTATTGGCAATTAATTCATAGTCTAGTGAAAAAAATCTAAACTCTAGGGATCTAGAACAGGAGTAGGTAACTGAAAGGAATTGAGGGGGCTGCATTGTCAGAGCCAGCATGGTATGGTTTGAGCACTGGACTATGATGCTGGAGACCAAGGTTCAATTCCCCACTCAGCCATGGAAACCTACTGGGTAACCTTGTGTCCAAGCTTGGTCTGGGCTGGCAGCCAGGAGAAGCTGATAACAAACACAGGTCAGAAACTCAGCAGTAACTTAAGTGGTCAGTTTACTGAAGAAAGGATACAGATTTGCAAATGCAAAGCAGTAAGGGTCCCAACAATGCACATAAATCAGAGGCAGGCAAAACAAACACAAGTCAAGGCAGAAATACAGACAAGGGCAGCAAACAGAAGCATGCACAGGAGAAATGGTCAGTTGATTTCTGACAAAGGCTAGAGGGGAAAGGCTTGGTTCTTATAGGCTCCAGGGTCAGCGCAGCTTGGTGCTTGGCATAAATTCGCCAGAAGCAATGCAGGAGATGCTTTTGGTGTCTACACTGGGTGAAAGTAGGTATAGCTAGATCATTCTCTGTGTCAGAGTGAGCAGGCCTCCCTGCTGGGGCTGACACTTCTGTCTGTGGGGTGGATGGTGGTACTGTCTGCTCTGCAGGTTCTGCTGCAGCAGTCTCTGTGCCAGGGCCCAGAACAGGTTCTGCTGCCCTAGATTCTGAGTTTGAGTCTAGGTCCTGGAAGCCTATGACACCTTGGGCACATCAGACACACTTAGCCCCAGAAAACCTCATGACAGGTTTGCCTATGGTTGCCGTAAGTTGGAAACAATTTGAAGGCACATAACAACAACAAAACAACAACATTGTCCCTGAGGGACCTTAAAGAGCCACAGCTCTTCTTACAACATGTCCTACCATGCTGTCCCCATTTTTTTTTTACTTTTTTTTAAGTTTTAAACATTCAAAAAGTTGGCCCAAATAGACCTTCGACAAATACAGGGAAGGTAATTTTGCCCTATTTAGAGGGCATTAGCCATTTTAAGAAGTTAAACATTTTAAAGCTAGTTCAGTTTCAGTGGTCAAAAAGTAGGTGAAGTTTAATTAATCGTTAATACTGATAGAAACTCATCAATGGACAAAAAAACAATTGTGTTTACTTTTTTAAATGCTAGACTAATCATCCTACAAGATACTCAAGGCATCTTTCTTCTTTGAGTAAACATTCAGAGACAAGGATTAGCTGTTGAAAGGAGACTGCTGTTTGTGGCTTTTGTGATGTTAAAACATGCTGAAGCTACTGGTTTGACCATTATTAAACCAGGCTATTGATAAAAGTGAAGACAGATGTAACATTTTATCAGATGTTACAGTAGATTCCTTACCTGTGGTGTGAGCTTCCCTTTAATTCAATGTCATTGCTAGACTTGCATGCACATAAACCACCAATTAGGCAAATAATTTCAGCACTCCATGCTTCAGGTAGTCAGTTCACCTTAAAAAAATAAATTCTAAGCAGTAGCACATGTACATGTCTCCATTAATCCTTCACTTTATTTCAACAAGATCAAACTTATTTTCCCTTAATTGTCCACTTACAAACTGTAGTAAATATCGTCCACTTGCAAACTGTAGTAAATATTGGAAGTAGGCATGTTGGTGAAGTTAGACACTAGCCAACTAACATTCTTCATAGCTGAGTTTTTCCTCTTCAAACTGAAGTGCTCTGAAAAGCTTCAGAATTGCACTTATCCCAATAAAAGAAAAAAGTCTTATGCCTGGATAGAAAATGGTACCTTTGAGGAAGAACACATTCATCATTTGGAAGACAGTTCCAAATGGCCCTCAGTTCCTCTACCAATATTATCTCTGTTGTTTGCTTTAGAGTCTTCTAAGCATTGATTTTCCCACAGTAGAACATAAAACTGCATCAGTACTGATCTACCTGACTAGGGAGCTCAAGGAAAAGATTGTTGCAAAGACACTGAGGACCATTCCACACTACACTGTTATTGTGCTTTTCTGCTTTCAACCTCCTGTGGAATTCTGGGGTTTGTAGTTTACTGAGGCCAAAGAGCTCTCTGGCTGAGAATTCTAAAGGCCCCTCCCCAAAGTGCAAACCCAATGATTCCATAGGATGTTGAAAGAGGAATAATAGCACTGTAACAGTGTAGTGCAGAAAGGCCCTAAGACATAGCAATTACAGGAAAACATTAAGAAGGGTGTCCACTGAAGAAAACATTCTGTACATAACAACTGAAATGCCTCAGGTCCCATGATTCATTTGTGACACTTCTCAGGCATTATCTAGCAAAACAGTTTTCCATTTTGCATGTCCTGACTCGTTCTCATTCTCTGATCAAGACTGAGGAATCTTTTGTATATCACAGCTGCCTCTTTTCAATTTCATTTCATCTCTCTTCCTCTCTACTGATTTGTCATAAAGGAAGCTGCAATCTGGGTTTGAAATCTGCACGTCCTAATCATCTGGGGGGCGGGGTTGGGATTTGAGCTCAGCACACACATCCAGGAAGAACAATTCAAATTCTAAACTGGTTGCAATTAAAAAAAAAAAAGCTTTTCAAAACCAGAAGCAGACCTCTGGCCACTTCCAGTTTCATTTTGCTTTTAATTTTTTGGCATGTTTGGCAGTCTGTGCAGGTCCTAAGAGGGTCCAAGGGACAGAAAATTGGTTGCTGTGCTCATCAGAGTTGCCTCCTCAGCTCTGCTTTGTATCATCATTCTCAAAGTGCAATAAACTTTGAAGCAATATGGGGAAGTACTGTAAAATGAAAAGTGAAAAGGGACAGGTGCCCATGAATGAGCACGAACATTCATCAAGGAGAAAAGGGGCAAGAGGAGAGTCTCAAGGGAAGTAAGGAGAGATAGTGAGGAAACGAGGTATGTTAGTGCTTCACTGTACAGGACAGAATGTTTCAGGGCTAATCCAATTATTAACTGTAGTAGGGACTGGGTGGCATCAATTCTCTGTTGATGCTCAGCGCTACTTCACTATGCTGTCAGACTTGGCTGAGACTGTGTAGGTGCTGGACCAGTGCCTGGATGCTGTAATGGGCTGGATGTGGGCCCATAAGAGGAAGTTGAATCTCTATGGATTGGTAGCTCCTAGATCAGAAACCTGGGTTAGTGGCCTGCCTTGCCTTGGGTTGCATTCCCCCTGAAAAAGCAGGCATATGACTTGGGTATACTCCTGGATCTACCTTTGTTAATGGAGGTGGACTGTCTGGCTCAGAATGTTCTGAGGCCAGTTTTCCTGGACAGGGGTAACCTGGGCACAGTCGTTCATGTGCTGGTAACTTCCTCATTAGACTACTGCAATGTACTGTACCTAGGGCTCACGTTGAAGACAATTCTGACACTGCAGCTAGTACAGAATGCAGTAGCTGGATTGTTGACTATAAAATTTTATAGAAATGGCTTCTGTTTTGAACCAAAGCAGCTTGTTATGATTTTTAGCGTCTTAAAAACTTGGGAGCATATTATTTGAAGGAGCACTTTACTCTATAAATGCCTGTCTGGGGACTGAGGTCTGCAGGAGCGGGCCTCCTCTGCATCTCACCAGTGGGGGCAATACTCTGTGTAAACCTGTGGGAGAGAGTCTTCTCTGCTGTGTGGCACCTCAGTTGTAGGATGCTCTCCCCTTGGTATTGATGCTGGCTTCTTTCCAGCATCAGGTCAAAGCAAGGCTTTTTATTCAAAACTTAAGCGTTTAAAATTTTGCCCAAATCTGTACTGGTTTTAAACTGTTTTAATGCATTTTGATAACTCAATTCTCTAGTATGTTTTAGTGTCAAATTGTTTAATATTGTTTTACACTATTTCCATTATTCCTTGTTGTTATAAATTTAAATTACTCTGAATTGTTTTAAATTGGTTTTATCCACATACTTCCCTAAGAAGCTATGATATAGGAAAGAGAGAGAGAGAGAGAGAGAAAGAAAGGAAGGAAGGAAGAAAGAGAATCCAATATCTAAGTGGCAAGTCCCAGGGGACAGTAGCACCATTCCCCCAGCTGTTTCTCCTAACTCCCCAAGCCATTCTTCTCTGTCCTGTTGGAGGACAGAACTGCTTGTGCCAGATCTCGTGGTCTACAGTTGTGTAGGGACGGGGGGCAATGAGGTGCGGCTCGCCCCAGGTGGCAATGTTTTGAGGGCATCCCAGCCTATAGCCATGCCCCTGCATGCCCTGGCCATGCCCCCCCCCCACAGTGGCTATGCCCTTGCGCTGTAGCCCCGTCCCCCTCTTCACATACTCCAAGCTCTGCTTCTGCTTTAGTGTATTTAGGCCTGCTAGTTCCATCAACTCATTTGATTAACTGTAATCGCTAGTCTCAATTTGAGTTAACAAAATAATTCAATGCCAATTGGTAAGTTAAAACTTAATTAGTTCCACTGAGGCCAGCAATGGGCTTAGGCTTTGTCTCCACAGGATTTGTCTCCAAATTCACAGTGCCCAGATTGGGTTAAGCCAATTGTTTGGCAAGGTGATGTGGAGAGTAAGAAAAGCTCTGATATTATTATAAACTCCCCACTGCCGTCAGTATTGCTACTGCTACCTAGGTTTTGTGGGACAGCACTACTGATGTTAACATGTCTTTGTTATGTCTTTTTTGTTTGCTGGTATACAAGCAGGTCAGAAATGCAGGTGAATAATGCACCAGATGAGTTATCCCAGATAACCTATCTCTGTCTCTTCCAAACTTACTTCACACCTGTCCCCTTCCTTTACTTTGGGGGTGTCACCTTTCCCAAGTTTTGATGGGTACCTTATCCATGAAACCTCCAGCTAGCTATCAGTTTCCACTGATGACCCATCTGCTGTTCATTCTGAACTGTAACTGTGTTTTTGTTTTTTTTAAAAAACTTGTTTAGTTAGGTAGCAGCTACTGGATGAGGACAAATAGCGTAATTCCAAAGGCAAGAGAAGTCAGGAACCTTGACAGAGTAAAAAGAGTCCACATAAATACTTGTCATTCTAGCAGTTTGAGGGTGTATTCTTTTTGAACAGTTCTGGACTAGTCTGGTTGTCTGTTGTACCTGAAGAAGTGGTTTTCTCTTCATACCAAGCACATCTATGTCTTGTTCAGTCATTTGCAGGGATACAGGCAGAATTTTATAGGTAGTTGCAGCATTATTTTTTTCTCCTCCCCCCACCCTTTTTACTTCTGAAGATGTTAAAGCATTTTACAGCCCCTTTTATCTCAATTGCCAAGGGCACACCTAAAGATTTTGGCAACCAGGAACAAGATCAAACTACATGCTATATGGATGGTACATAATTAAAATGTTTCACAAGATGGGAAAGAATTTACCCCAACTCTCTGTGGAGAGGTACCAGACAGCAACAGTAAAGCAACACTGTCATCAAGAACAAACCAAGTCAAAAGACAATGATAACCTCCTTAAAGGGGGAGTTGCCATTGCTTCTTTGCCACAGCTTGCTTTACTCCAGCCTGAAAACTTTTTGCACCAAACACAGTCCCTGATCATTTAGGCTGCAAACATTTCTGCTATTATTTTCTATAACATATACCCATAGTCACTCAGCTCTCTTCTGCACTCTTTTTTGGCCTTGCTTACCTGAAATCAAATCTGAAAAAAAAAATGCTACTAATTTACATTATTTTGTGCACATTATTTTGTGGCCTTTGGTTGCACTTAATAAAACAATTCCTATGACCTTCCCATTTCCTCAATCTAAATGGTGTTCAAGTATTTCTAGAGCAGTGGTTCGTAAGCTTTGGTCCTCCAGATGTTTGAGACTTCAATTCCCAGTTTCAAACTTTTGGTCCTGGTATTTAAAGCTTTGCGTTCTAACCTCCCTCAGTACCATGAAGCTTGGCTTGCGTGGGATGTTCCATCCAAGAATTTGAGATCTGCAAGTAAAGGATTATTGTTTGTTCCACCAACATGTACAGCTCTGTCAAGGCTGCAAGCCTTTGAAGACCTGGCTCCGCATTTATGGAATGGTCTTCCTTTGGACCTCCGGCTGGAGGAGGATCTCACTCGTTTTCATAAATGGTTGAAGACCTTCCTCTTTGACTCACCCTCTTAAGCCACTGAGTTGTGTTTAAGGTGCTGAGATGGGTAATGACTGGTGGGGTATTGGGGATTCCATGCCATGTATTGTTGTGGTATTCTGTTTTATTGTGTTTGTCCCTGATTGTATATTATACAATGGAACATCTCACGCAAGCCGAGTTTCAAGGTACTGAGGGAGGTTAGAATGCAAAGCTTTAAATGCTGATGTTCCACCCTTTGGTGTAAAGGGTGTTATAAATAAACACTGTTCTTGTTGATATTATTGTTGTTCTTGTTGCTATTATTATTATTCTATTGGTTGGAACTTCCAGGAGATGAACTTCAAACTTTCTGGAGGACCAAATGTTGGGAATCTCTGTTCCAGAGGATTTAGGAGTTTCTTTTTTGGAGGTAGGGTAATAGAGTACTAAAGGAAATGCCATCTGTTCACGTCAACAGTTATACATACAGACCATAAAAGAGTGAAAAGGGTATTATACAATGCAACCTATGATACACCTAGAAAGATACTCTGCAGCACTCCACTTTCAACCAACTCAGAGTATTCTCTTTTTCTTTTTCCCCTCTCAGAATGGCCAACTGCTGCTCCTGTTGTCTCCTTCCCACTTTCCTAGCTGGCTGTAATCTCTTCCAAATTCTTAAAAGGTGTTTCATTCAAAGGCACAGAGAGGTTCCCAACTACCAGGAGACTATCTCCTAACTACTAGCTACCACTGATGAAACATCAGGGAAAAATACTGAGTGCTATTGCTTATAATCAAAATGCCACACAACCCACATGTGCAAGGGGGAGTATCAGAATATGCATGGGAACAACAGTGTCTATAGAACTGAGGGGAAAGATTTGCAGGGACCCCAAAACCTAAGAGGAGAGGCCAAAGAAGATTAAATATGTGTGCAGTGGCCACCTGGAAGGCCAACATGTGGGGGCAGGGGCCGTATCCTGAACATTTATAGCACAACATTTTATTACAGATCTGACTTGTAGCATAGGTTACTAGGTGATGGAGATGAAGAGTGCAGGGGCAAGGGGGAGATGACTATGAACTTCATGTCTTGTTTGCAAGCCTCTAGAGGGATCTGTTTGGACACTGTTAGAAACAGAATGCAAGGCCAAATGGGCTTTTGGCCTAATCAAGCAAGGTTGTCCTTATCATATATCTGCATTAGCTTCTGCATCACCTTTTCCCAGATAACAATTAAGCACAAGGCAAATTCAGTGGGATCAGAAGGACCTATAAGAATAATGAGTTCAATGGGATCAAATGTTTTAAGTGGCCATTTTTACATCCAGAGCAGGTTGCTTCTAGAAACAGTCAGGGTATTTCTGCTTAAATTTCAACTTCTCACAGATTAGGCAAATTGTTCCAGCTCAAGAGCTGCTGCTTCTGCTCTCTAATATTGCATATCTATGATTTTTCCCTCCTCCATTATTGGTGCCCAGTGACTGTATGTCAATTCCTGTGCTGGTCTGCTGCAGACCTAGGGCCAGTCAGAAACTGCAAGGGTCCCATACTCTGACAGACCTGCTGCTTTCAATGACTCTCTGATCAAGCTGATATCTGGCTTTCTAGCTAACAGTCCGTCAGATTACCCAAACCAAACCATGTTTGTTTAAAGCAAACTCTCATATTGTGAAACCCTTGTTTAAAATTAACTTATTAGTCTCCACATGGATACCAATTTAGTACAGACCTTGAGAGAGGGAAAAAAAACCTGAATGATGTAAATTTATATTCAAATCACATGCAGTGACTTGGAGATAACCGCTCCTGTTTCATCAGGTCACTCTTTAAATAGCTGCCAAATTTCAGAAAGCTGGCACTTGTTATATAACAATACAATGCAGAAAGATCTCTGTATTGATCTAGAGAATTTGACCAAGAAATTATGATACAGAATACGCTTGGCTAAATGAAAATTCTAGTAAAACAGTGGAAAGAAAAGAGTAGAGAGAACCCTCTGATGGCATATGCCTTCGGACTTAATCCTATAGCATTCCTTGCCTTCTCACATCTAAAAAATGCCTTCTTATCTCATTTCCCTATCCACCTAAACTGATCATTGATTAGTGGTGATTACCTATGTACCAGTTGGTCATGGCCAGTCATGCTGGAACTTTGGTTCTCTCACAGTTTTGGAAGGACTAAAGCAGGAAGCAGCAGAGCACAGCTTTATCAAGAGGACAAAGAAGCCTGGCCCTACCTGCAGTTGAGGTGAAACAACAGCCCCTGTTGGCTCATGCAGGAATGGCCCATGGTGCTGGTGGAGAGCAGTACAAATTATGGATCCTGGCAGTCCAAAAGTAGGCCCAGGCCTGATCCATGTGGCATATGTTTTTTGCCTTTGGGGTTAACATACCCTCCAACCATCTTCATTTGTCAGAGACAGTCTCAGTGAATCCTCTGCCATCCCAATTTTTCAGTTGCTTTTAAAATGTCCCAGTTTCTTTTCCACCTGCCACTTTTCTCATTTGTCTTCAGCTTACTTCAGTGGCTGCAAAATGAGTTCATAGTACTAAAGGAGCTCACGCTCAATTAACCCAGCAAGAAGGAAAAGAGAGGAGGCGGCCAAATATTGAATGAATGAGTAGGTTTATTTAGGTCATAGACCAGAATATTGTGGAATCTTTCCTTCCTAGTAGGCTCAGACAAAACCAGTGTGCTGCAGCCTCTCTTTTTGTACGTTCTTCATTAACAACTTTTGCCATCTTAACCACACTCTATTGTTGCTCCCAATTTTAATCTATAAAATGTTATAAGGTGTGGGCTGCAGAGATACATATCCCATATATTTTGGGCCAGTCAGAGTGGGAAGAGCAGACACCAGCCATGGTCACAAAAGACTGATCCTCAAGCAAAATGATTTTAAATTACATACCAAATACTGCAAGACTCTGTCTGTTGTGAGTGTGGCTGGCACCCATTCTTCCTGCTCTTAGCCATTCAGGTAATTGAGCCGAGTAGTGTGTAAGGCAGGCCTATATAATGTCTGCATCAAATCTTGTGAAAGGGGGGGCCTCCTGGAATTGTTCTGGGCTCCTGCACAATCTCTAATTTTATGGGAATTTGGAACTCTCGTGAAAGGAGCTCCTCCTATGAGATTCAAGGTAGACTTTGTACAGGCCTGCCTCACATAGACTGGCTAGTCTTGAGCTGGGTTGGCAACAGGGAAGCCTATCCTATATTGCAGTAGCTGGAGATGCTGAGCGTAAAGCCATGTTTAGGTAAAGTTGTTATTAAGATATGGGCCCTTTCAGTATCATTTCAGTGGCCATTTCCGCATTAGACTGTTACAGTGTTATTATCCCATTTTCAACATCCTATGGAATCCTAGGGTTTGCAGTTTAGGGAGGGGCCTTTGAGGGGCCTCCCTAAACTGCAAACCCCAGGATTCCATAGGATGTTGAAAATGGAATAGTAGCGCTGTAACAGTCTAATGCGGAAATGGCCAGAGTTTGGAGAGCCGTTTCTAATACATACTCATTCAGACAACAGCTTTGGATAAATAGGGAGACACAATAATTGCTTTTTGGAGCTTTTTGGGAGGGTCCCCTGTGGTTCAAACAGCAGGTGCATCTTTCACATCACTACTGAGGAACAGGCTGCATCAGCTGAATATTTGCATGTGATGCCAACAACACCAAAACACTTGTCAGAAAGGCAAAGCGGCAACACTGAATGAGGTTTTGTGAACTAACTGAAACTACTGTTGCTGTGCTTGCTATCAGGAGCAAGAATAATACATAATGTAAATAGCAAGATATCTCGATTGTATGGTTGCCAGCTTTTTTTCTGCTAGATCTCCTATGCCTTTAAGAGCTACATAACCAGGCTGAAGTTCAACCGCCCTGGAGTGGGACTCAGCAACTGTGACAGATCTGGGGCCAATATTTTGCACTGAGGATTCTCCTGGGGCTTCATGAACTGTCAGAAATATGCCTCGAAGTTGGCGGGGGGGGGGACAAAGATATCTAAAATTCCATTTCTAATTTGAAAAATTAGTGTCTTCTGAAATTAAACACTGAAGGGGGACCATGCAGTTATTTGAAAGATTTAAAAGCCTCTTGGAAGATTTCAGGAAAAGCATTTTATCCCTTTTCTGTCAGAAAGAGGCCAGTCTTAGAAGTCTGGAGGAGTCAAGGATGATAAAAATAGTCTTCAGGGTTGTGATTTGCCCACCTTTGCATTACAGAATTTCAAAGTGTGTCACCTGCATTCTCTGTTTCAGCAATTATTACAGCATAGCAATCTCTAAGGTAAAAAGTTATCTTCCACCCATTTTACAAACTAATAAAAACTTTATATTTCTGAAGACTACTTAGAGAGTCAGGCCATGTCTGCCCTACATGGTGCTATTATTCCACTTTCATCCTGTTGAATTCTGGGGTTTGTAGTTTGCTAAGGCCAAAGAGCTGTCTAGGTGAGAATTCTAAATGCCTCCCCCCCGCAAAACTGCAAATCCCAGGACTCCACAGGATATTGAAAGTGGAATAATAGCGCTATAACAGTGTAGGGCAGAAATGGCCTTAGCGGTTTCCTTGTCTACAGTCTGCTTTAAACTATTGTGCTACATTGGTTGCCTTATCTATATTACTTTATTTCCATGCTGATTATACTATTGCGTATCTGCCCTTTATGTATCTATCAGAAGTGCAAAAGACCTACCAGTTGGCATTCATATCTGTTTGTGATTTGGAAAATTAAGTCTTTGCCAACAGGTCTGTCTGCACTGTCATATGTTGATAAATATTTATTTTCTAGAGTAGAATAGTTTAAAAAAAAAGGAGGGCACTCGTTAAAGCTAAATTGGACGGGCATTAGGACCTCCAAGTACAAAAATGGAAGTGTAGCTTTGATTAATGACCTCTGGACAGTGAGAAGGATGATGACCCACTAAAGTGGGTGATGTTTCAGTTGAGCACAGCAGATGCTCTCTACAAACATACCAACTACCACCTTTACTGGCACCCTCTGAAATACAGAAATGCTAACAGTAAGTCAGCTGAGAGATTTCCTAGTATTATGACATCATTTACACATACTATTAAGAACGCCATTTTAAAATGATGGTTTCGAGGACAAATAATTTTCAGGCAAGAAAATGGAGTTCCTGAAATTGTAAAGCAAACATTTTTGCTGTATGTTACTGTGTAGCTTCTCTTATACATTGTACTTTTTCAGCTAAAATCTACCTCTGAGGCTTCAAGTCCCCATGGAAGAATGGAACAGGCAGGGCCTGCTCTGTTGCTCTCATGTGCCTTCAAGTCCTTTCTGACTGGTGGCAACCCAAAGGCAAATTTATTGCCAGCGTTTCTGGGCAAGATTTCTTCAGAGGGGGTTTACCACCTCTGTCCTTTGAGGCTGAGACAGTGTGACTTGTCAAAAGTCACCCAGTGGGTTTCCATGGTCCAGTGGAGATTTGAACACTGTTCACTCAATCCAGCACTCAAATGTGTATGGCTCCCTTATCTTTTTCTGCTTAGGGGCTGCCTAGTCCTTTCCTTTTGACAATTCTCCTGCTTAAATTTGCCCATTTGGCTGCTGTTGCCACGGTGAAGGCATAAGATGCTGCTGCCTGTATCTTAGGGATTTCCCCCAGTGATAAATATCAGGGTGGTTCCTGAAAAGGAAAATAGCTTTGTCAGAAAAAAATTAAGCAGCTCTGAAACCTGAATGTATTCACTCTGCAAAACTACAGCCATCCCTCTACATTTGTGGCTTTGCCTTTCACAGACTTATTTGTGAGTTTCTCCAGTCCCTGTCCCCCCACCTCAGGTACTTCTTTTCTGGGGGAACCTTCCTTCTCAGTGGCTCCAATTAGGCTATGCAGCCATTTAAAAACCCACCTCTGGTCCTCCTCCTCCTCCTCCTCCACCAGCTGCTGCTTGGCCAGCTAAAGACAGCTCGCAGCCCGATTTCTCATCTCCACAAACCCTCTCCCAATGCCCTGCAACACCCAAGGAAGGAGATGGGTGAGAGAGAGGAAGTATAGGGCTACCATGCCAGCTACTCCCTTTCGCTCTCCTTTCCTTGACCTGCTTTGGACCCTGGGTACTTGTTTCCCCCTTCATTCTTCAGCCCCTTTCCCACAGACATTATACATTTTGATATTTGTGTTTTTTCCACTTTTGTGGGGCTTCTGTGTCCCTAACTCTAGCGAATGTGGAGGGCTGATGGTATAGTAATCTGACTCCACTTTAACCATCATGGATCTATCCTATAGGAACTGAAGTGGGGTGGGGGGTGTTGGAATTCTCTGCTAGGGAACTCTACTGCCTTGCCCTGAACTACTGTTCCTAAAAGTGTCTCAATGTAAGCCCCACTTCATCTTCTCAGGCTTCTCTGGAACTGTAGCTCAGGAGAACAGGCTGAAGCTCTCCAGCAGGAAATCTAAGCTCTGCCCCAAACTACCTCTCCCGTTCACTGGATCAAGTTACTACAACTGTGTAGTAGGGCTGCACCTTTCTGAGAAGCTGCAGTCATTTTTTTTAAATCAGAAAAAAGAAACATTTCAGTTATGTGTGTGTACTTTGGGCTGTGTTAGGCCATGGAGGTCATATCACCCTATCCATACCCTATTGCACGTATTTTCATTTTGTTTAAGGGCCAGCACGGAGTGTCAATAATGCACACCAGTGCCAGCTGGATAGGACGTCAGAAGACACTAATCGGTCAGGAGACAAAATCGTGATAGGCTGGATTCCAGTACTGAGACTGAAGCTTGGAAATCTGATGAAATTTTGTGGTAAAAACTGGGACAGCCAATTAAAAAAGAGAGGAAAAGTACTTTGATACATAGTGTAATAATTTTGTTCCTCAGCACCAGAAACTCTTGTTCTGCCTTCCTTGGCTTCCAGATACATTTTTGTAGCTTGGAGCTCCTACTCTGTTCCTTCCCTGTTTGTGCCACTGAAATGCCTTCTCAGCTGTGGTCTTGGCTTGCTTCTCGATCTGTCTATCCCTACACTTTGCTGACAAGATGGGCTTCTACATGCCTTTCTCCTTAGTGCCATCTTTACCTGAAACCATGCTTTCTGGACTGTCCTGTGGACCTGATCTTGGAAATCTTTATACTAGCAGACAGAATAGCTAATGATTTTAAAAAGTAAGTTCTTGGGGTCAGGGATCTGTATTTTTGTATCCTTGAGGCAGAATTCTCGTTGATTGCATGCGTGTGTGTTCTCTCTATCTACATTTGTTTGTGGATATATAAATAGAAGTGGCATAGTGTGCACAAGCAACACTGAGGTAAGCCCAGCATTGAATTCCAAGTTTTAGTCAGAATTGGCTCAAGCTGTTAAAAAGGATATATCCCCCCCACAGCAGTACATATTTTGGGATTTGGAGAAGAGGGGGTGGGTCGGGTAGCTGGATGACTGTGCCATTCCTTCCACATATGATTGTCCTAACTGTAGTTCTCCACATGGAATATCCTTAGCTATAGTCTCTACTCATATTCCCAAAGGCTGAAGGTGGAAATATAAATGGAATGTGATAAGCTATTTTTCTGCCATCCCACTAAAAAATTTTTGGCACTTGAGTAGCTTCTGAAGAAGGTGCCTTTCGCTGGGAGGGAAACAGATTAGGGCATCATATTTTCATCAACATGCTTCTAAAGTTATCTTCATTTAGTTGTATTTTAATGTTATAATTTAATTGTGTTGCTACTGTAACTTTGTTTTGTTTTATTTGTACCTTTTTAAAAAAATCTTGTCATGAGCTGCCTTGAATCCTGATTTCAAGAAAAGTAGCATGCAAAGAAAATGAATTGTTTGTTTGTTTGTTTGTATAGCACCATCACTATACATGGGGCTTTACAAGTAGAAGAACAACAAAACAAAATACAATTAATCTCTGATGTTTTATACCCTGCAGTCTCTCAAACTGGATTAGAGTGAGTTATATTTTCTTTGTCTTGTTGTTGTGTGCCTTCAAGTCGTTTCTGACTTTCAGTGACCTTATCAGGGGGTTTTCTGAGGTTGAGAGTGTGTGACATGCCCAAAGTCAGTGGGTTTCCATGGCCAAGCAGGGAATTAAATCCTGGTTTCCAGGGCCATAGTTCAGTGCTCAAACCACTATATAGTACTGGCTCTCTTGAACTAACTAGCCTTGACTGAATTCTGCCAGTCCAGGTAGCAGCCTGCATAGCCTGTTGGGTGAGGCCAGCCCTGTCCACTGTTCAATTTAACAATAGTGATGAGTCTTGAATTTTCTAGAGACCATGTCTTCTAAACAACGGCCATCCAGATTTTGTTGGGTTTCCATTCTCATCAGTCCTTGCCACTATAGCCTTACTTCTGACTGCTCATATTCAAATCTCTCAGCTGGAATAAATAAGGCTGAATAATCTAATATATAAAAGTCAAAGTTTGTCTGTGTCAGGTGAAGACCTCATATGATTGGCTGGGTCAGGCAAAGACCTCATATGATTGGCTGCCTAAGAAGGTTCTATGGAATCCTGGGGTTTGCAGTTTAGGGAGGGGCCTTTAGAATTCTCAGACAGAGAGCTCTTGGGCCTCAGTCAACTGTGACTGTCTTGAGTAGGCTGGTTGCTATGGAGATGAGGCCTAGCAGCTAAGAGGAGGGCAGTGTATTCCCTCAGGAACCCACCCTCTGTATGTTAATAACTCTGAATACAGATTGGATTAGGGAATATGGGGAAAAGTTCAGGTACTGGATAAGACAGTTTGTGGAATTAGAGACACAAGATCTCAAATCTTTCTAAAAAGTATTACCTGTGAGAAAACAATCTACAGTACAACTGAAAAAGGTAACGCTGGGTATATATGCTAGTGCAAAATAAATTATCAACCCATAGCTGGTCAACATAATTTGGACTGTTTTGCTGGCTGAGAAATTAACTGACAATCTAAGATAAACCAAAGGACTGGAAACAGAAGACAAGTTTGTGCACATATGGTATAATATTATCATATATGGCAACAGAGAAGATCCTCCACATGGTCCCCTCACCTTCTCTCATGAACTTTTAGAGAAATGTTTCAATAGTTAACATGAAGAGTCTTGATATTATAACTGATATATTGCTGGTCATTTTGAATGATATCCACAAATTCCAGTCCATTAGCAGAAGTCTGAACAAAGACAGTGGTTTCATGGCACACTAATGGATTAATACAAACATCCTTGCTACTGCATATGTAGCAAAAGGAATCTTCTCAGGCAGAGTTTTGAATCATGGGAAATGGACTTTGGGGCCATTTCCGTACTAGACTGCTATAGTGCTATTATTCCACTTTCAACATCTTATGGAATCCTGGGGTCTGCAGTTTAGGGAGGGGCCAGACAAGAAATCACTCTTAAGAATCATACAAGGCTATTTGAAAGTGAGACAAGAAAGGTTGGATAGAGAGAGATTGGGTGGAAAAGGTGATAGTTACCAGTCCTGAAGAAGAAGATTGAAGAGGAGTGGCTCAATGTTTGAGGGTAGCACAAAGGAACGGAAGTCTGGGGTACCAAATGCAGCATAATAGAGCCAACGTACTACAATTTGCTGGGTCTGAAGCTAGGGTTTATATACCCTATTTCCTACCATTTCCTACCATGAGGGGTGTGTGTAGACAAAGTAGTAATGCCTTTCTCACAGGTTTACAAAAGTGTCCAGAACGGGCTGATTGCCTTAACTCTAGGTGACAAAACATTGATGGGAGTCATGACAATCTCTTAATGTCTTGGCCAGGCAGGGGGATAGGAAAGATTTCTGTAGTGTGAGATTAAGGGATGATCTCTGATTGCTTCACCTGGACAGTCTTGCCTTCCCTTGTTTTTGGTTGTGCATGCAGACTGGGGTGTTGAAAGGATTAGCATAAACCTATTAGCATTTGGGTTTCCCACAGAATCCTCTCTGAACTTAAGACCTGACCATATCTTAGGTCAGCTTGATTGGCAACATGCTTTCTGGTCAGTGTGCCTTCAAACATGTTTGCTAGCCACAGATATGTTCAGTTATGAACATATAACATAAACAGCACATCCCACAGAATGGGGATGTAAGATATGGTAGCAATAGGTAAAAGTAATTGATTCCAGGGGTTTATTTTATTCAGGAGTAACAGTACAATTTTGGCCCGGGGAACGAGGTTCCAGTCCCTGCTCGGCCTTGGAAGCCCACTGAGTGACTTTGGGCAAGTCATATGCTTTTACCCTAACAGGAAGGAAATGGAAAACCTCCTCTTAATATATCTTGCCAAGAAAATTTTATGATAAGATTGCAATACACTGGAGTTGACTTGAGGACACATAACAACAAGAACAAATGTTGCTGTATTGACATTGCACCTTGCCTCCAAGGTGCTCTGCCCAGTATATATTGCTCTCCTCGCCTCCACCTCACTCCATTACATCTTTACAACAATCCTCTGAGGTAAGTAGAGCTGTGAGATAGTTACTGACCCACGGTCCCCCAATATACCTCATGGCAGCCCAAGGATTTAAACCTCTTTCTGTTCAGGTCCTGAACAGCAGTAAAGATTTTTCTAGATATCCATTTGATCTCTCTACACATTTACTGTATATTTACTAACCAAAAACACCAGTGTTGTGATGCCCTAAAAGACTGTTTTTATGATAAGCCTTCACAGGTTATCATCCACTTCACCACATTTGTGACCCACACGGTAATGTTTTCCATTGCAAAATACTGCACATCACGTAATGGGAAAAGATATCTAGTATCCTGATTTATCTGAGATGGCCTATCCAGACACATGCACTATCACTTGTATAAACCAGTCATCAGTTAAAACCACCAGCGCAATGCCCGCATGAAACAGAAGTAAAGAAGAGGCAAAACACCCCCCCCCGTGGTGCAGTGTTGAAGATGTTAGGCTGGAAGCGGGGGACAGCCAAGCAGAAATTGTCAGTCTGCCATGAAGCTCACTGAGTAACCTTGGGCCAGTCATTAACGACTTAATTTAGTCTACAGGATTGTTGTTAAGATGTAATATAGTGGGGGTGAGAAGGAAAACGTAGCCTGGCAGATTAATGCAATAAATAAGACACGCATTTCCCCCCACATCCTCATAAAGACAAAAAACAAGAGATAGAACAAGATTTGGAGTTTCCGCCCACAGCTCACGCACAACTGTGGTCATTTCCGCACTAGACTGTTATAGCGCTATTATTCCACTTTCAACATCTTGTGGAATCCTGGGCTTTGGATCCTGTAAACCTCAGGATTCCATAGCATGTCGAAAGTGGAGTAATAGCGCTGTAACAGTCTAGAGCGGAAATGGCATATACTCCTCCTCCGCTTAGATTAGAAAGTCAACGCAAAGTCTGGGAGAAGGCAGCTCGAGCCTTGCGGGACCTTTAAGACCACCCGATTTGGGACAAGACTTGGCTGACGAGGCTTGGGGCAGAAGGAGTCTCAGGACAGAGTCCCCTTAGGTATAGGGCAGGGGACCAGTCCCTCCCCGCCCCCGTCCGGAGGGCCCCGTTTCCCCCATCCCATCCCAAAATCCCGTGCTCCACAGATGCGCTTTATCGCCGGAGCGCCAGTCACTCGCCCGCTCCCCCACAGCCAGCCTGGCGTTCACGCGCCAGCCTCCTGCTCTTTCCCGGAGGAGCGCCGCCGCCATTGGTGGTTCGGGAAGGTTCGGAGCACACCCATTGGCTGCGGCGCAGCTTCCACCCCTGCAGGAGGGTTTGGGACCGAAGGATCGTTCTTAAAAAGTGTTGAGCGCACCATCCACGCTGGAAGTGGAGCCGAGGGAACGCGGGAGCGGTTGGGGCTGGCGGGGCGGGGCAGACTTCGTGAGCGGCGGCCGGCTTCGCGGGCTCTGCGAGCAGATCCGAAGCGGAAAGGTATAAATCCGGCAGCGCGTTAAAAAAGAAAAGAAAAAGCGAGGCCCCGAGGCAAGCGCTGGTACGCCCGGCAGCCAGGAGTGCTCCAGGTACGGGGAGGGGGGGAGGGGGGAGCCGGAGAAAACTTTTTTAAAGCGCCGTCCTTGCTTTCGGTTAGGCTGGCCTAATCTCTTCCTTCCCGTTTGCTTCCGCGGTCGGCGTGGCAAAAGTGTATTTTTGGTCTAGGCAGCAGTTCTTCCTTCCGGGTGTGTGTGTGTGAGAGCGAGTCCAGAGAGTAGAGTCGGGCTCGGTTCATGGGAGGGGAGCCTCCCCTGCTGAATTCGGGAGAACTTTACTGGCGTAATTCGGTTGGGGAAGCAGAACCGTCTGTCGGTGGAGCGGGTGCAGGCTGCAAACGCTTAGAGGTGGGGCCGGTGCTCCGCGAGAGGGACTTGGAAGAAGGAGTGTGTCTGCTTCCTTTTCCTTCCAGTCAGTGGGGAGGGGAGACTGCGTTCTGTAGGGATCCGAAGTCGAGGAGTCTCCGCTATCGATCCGGAACAAAAATCACCTTGTTTTCATTTGCTCAAGTCAGCTTCGCCTGCCTTTACGGTGACCCTGGGAATGAAAAGAGATCCTGGTATTTCACAGCTTTGCTCGGGTCTTGCAAACTCCGGGCTGTGATTGAGCCTGTAAGGAGGTCTTCCTCTTTTTCTACTGCCTCCCACTTTCCCAAGCATTGTTGTTTGAGACATGTCTCCTGGCCAAAGTAGGACAGTCTTTGGCCGTTTCCGCACTAGACTGTTATCGCGCTATGATTCCACTTGCAACATCCTATGGAATCCTGGGGTTTGCAGTTTCTGGCTCCTCCCGAAACTGCAAACTCCAGGATTCCGTGGGATGTTGCAAGTGGAATCATAGCGCTATAATAGTCTAGTGCGGAAATGGTCTTAGTTTAGTCATCTTGGCTTCCAGGGAGACTTTAGGGTTCATTTGCTGTAGGACTCGTTTGTGGATCTTTTTTGGAGTTTGTGCTGCTATAGAATTCTCTTCCAGCACCGCATTTCAATGCATTATGGGAGGTCTGGTCAACTTTGTCTCTGGATTTTGGCTAGGGTGGGTGGATGTAGAGGGGAGGAAGAGGGTATTTCAGCTGGAAGAGCCTGCCATGCAAGCTTCACCAGCAGGAATGAATTCCTCTCTTGCAGGGCTATTAAAGGGCTTGTCCTACTTTGTTATCTGGCCACCCAGCTTTCCATTATTCAGGCTTTAAAATTAAATTGTAATAGTTAGTGCTTGTCTTATCACTGAGGACACAGGTAATGTTTTTTCTTGTCCTGAACCTTTTAAAAAATTAATTTTGGGAGCAAAAGAATTTTTACAGCAGTTATCTTACCTCTTTTTTCTCCTGCTTTTGCCTGTAGTCATGAGGACTAAAAACGTCTAAAAATGCAAAGTAGTTTATTTCTGTTCTATATTGGGGTAGCTGAAACCTCTTGAGCTTCCTCTGCACATTTACTCAAGAGGTGAGGCATACAAAATTCAGTGAGACTTACTCCTGAGAAAACTTGGTGTTTGGATTGAGGCTGCAGTTTTTGTTCCTGGGAATAGTTCCCCCATAGATTCTTGACTAGTGGGTGGTTGGGTGTATATGTGTGTGTGTGTGAATGAGAGAGAGAGAGAGCATATAGAGGTGCCTCTATTCAAATCTTTTATTGTTGCAGCTTTGAAGGTGGTTTCTTTTGGCATGCATGTGAAAGAGCTGGTGACTGGTCTTTGTTCTGAGCAGATACCTACCTTAAACCATCTTCTCTTGTTTTAGATCATGAATCTGTAGCTTTTGTGGAATGCAAAAACCCCATGACCAACCACCCTCCAACATCTTGAACCATATTTGCTGCTAACTTCCTTTATCCCTATGAGGTAAGTACAACATAGTACTACCGATCTTCACAAACAGGAGAAACCTCTTTAGATACGCTTTTAACTAGTCCAGAGTTCCTTACCATGCAATCCTACATATGCCTTCTCAGAAGTCCCGCAGAGTTTAGTGCTGTTTAGTCCCAGACAAGTGAATATAAATTTTTGTTTTCAGTCTTGCAGGCCAGGATAGAATCGAGCCACATCTAACTTACAAATATATGTGTGGTGACATAGATTACCCTAAAAAAAATTCTGAGTTGTCGTTTGGTGAGGTGCTGACAGTTCTGTTCACTAGCCGTACTCCTGCAACCCAGAATTATAGTTCCTTCGGAAGGAGGATTCCATAGGATGTTGAAAGTGGAGTAAAAGCGCTATAACAGTCCAGTACGGAAATGGCATATGAAACCAGTGTAAAGGTGCTATCTTATGCACAGTGGAGCTGATTTCTGTGTGTACATCTGTAGCAGGAGTGGAGATCACACAACCTTCCAGGTGTGATTGAACTGCAGCTCTCACCAACCCTAGGTAGCATAGCCTAAGGAGGGAAATGTTGGGAGTTACAGTGCAACAGCATGATTTTCATCCTCTGTCTGTGAAATAAGGCTGTATAAACTGATGTGTCCGCACCAGTGGTTCTGACAAACCTGGGAGCTCCAAATGTTTGGGACTTCAACATCCAGAAGCCCAAGCCAACACAGAAGTGAGGAATTCTGGGAATTGATGGTCAAAACATTTGGAGGACCAAAGTTTGGAAACTACTGGACTGTACCAGCCTTCCTGAATATGCAGGACTCCATATGTTCTGGCCTACAATTCCCATTGTTCCTAATTGGTTTGGCATTGTTGGGGAAGATGTAGTCCAAAGCATCTGAACTAGGGTACTGTTCGGGAAGATGTAGTCCAAAGCATCTGAACTAGATGCTTCGGGAGTAACTGATCTACACAGTAGGTTGTTTTCAGTAAATAATGGTAATGTGTTTAACTTAAATGAGACTGGTAACTTATCTGAGATTGGATAGTTATCAGTGGATGCTACTGTAATAAAATACTGAATTTCCCTGAAGGAACGTGGCTATTGTATATTTTTTATCTCACTAGCAGTTTTCACTCATTTTCATATTTCTAAGGGCCAAATGAGAAGCGTGAGTCTTACTAAATGTCCACTCTGTAGTTTGCCAAGTGATGCTCCAAACTACCCTACTGCCTGAGGCAGGAGGAGAAACATCATTGTCCACTTCTTGTTCTTAGGAGAGGCAGAATCCACAGAATTCTCCACAGAAATGACTGGGCTCTGAAGGGTGCATGGCAAATATTTGCATCTCATTTGACTCTTAAGATTAACTGGAAAGGAGTATACATTTTTTTTGTCCATTGTCCACAGTTCTTTGCCTTTTGTACTTCATTGAAGCCTCCATGTATATGAGAATTCTACCTTCTGAATGCAAGATGCTATGTATAACCAGGGGAAGGGTGTGCCTTCATGTCCTATTTGCATGTGGAACCTGCCAGAGGCATCAGGCTGTTGTTGCTTGAAACCAGATCCTTAGCAGTAAAGCAGTTCATATGTCTCCAGTCACTTCAATTTACTAATTTCTTCTTTCTTTCTTTCTTTCTTTCTTTCTTTCTTTCTTTAAAATGTTTATATGCTACGTAACTGGCAATATCCTGGGAGCAGGTTACTAATATAATCCTGGATTTTACTATAAAGATAAAGTGTACTTAAAATAATCTGAAATTAATTTAGAAATAAATATTAAATATTATTCATTAAAATTCACTCACTTAAGCCCTTTCCGCACGATGTCACTGTTGCATTTTTGCCACAGGATGGAAGCGGTCACCACATCGTGCTTCCACATGACGTCGTCACCGTCCCGCTGCCATCCTGTTGCGGAGCGTTGCACTTGCACAGTTTTGCAAATCGGAAAAAATCCGTTCCACGCCTGCAATCACGCGGCGCTTCCGTCACTTCTGGCCATGCAGAAGATGTGGAAGCGCATTGGTGATGCTTCCTTCCATAGTGCAGCAATGGAAAAAGCCCAGCTGTGCTGAGGATGGAAGATGTGGTGCCGTTGCGTTCACTTCTGCATGGACCAAGCGGGTGCAAAGGGGAGCATTGCTGACGCGCTCCCGTCTGGACCCGGGACTGCAGCGAGACGACGTGGAAGAGCTTCGTCATGCGGAAATGGCCCTACTATTAATAAATAGAATCTTTCCGTTCATTGGACTGAATCTAATTAGATTTGAGTTTCCTTAAATTGACATTAATTTGATAATGATTATGATAATCAATCATTGATACTGAACTAAAATGAACTAAACTGATGATAATATAGATTATCCCATTGACCATAGTGCATTTTTAGTTCCTTTTGCCATTGGCCATTTAGCAGGTTGTGATATTGATTTTTTTTTTTTTTTTTGTAAAATAAAATTTTGGGAAAGCACGAAGAGCACAGAGTGAGTGTGGAGTGCATGTGGGCTTCACTTTGCCCACCTATGAGGTAGAGGCAACAAACGTACTCTTTCCAGGAGAATGCAACCCTCTTTGGAGCAGGTTGAGCACTGTTTAGCTGAGCAGAGAAACAATCTACTAACATTAGCAGATGAAGGAGGGTGGGATAGCCTCATTCCTCAGGGCAATGAAATCACTCTGAATTCTAACACACTTTTCTTGAGTAGCTCTCAGCTTTCTAGAAAGTGTACGTGCACATAAAAATAGAAATACATCAGATGTGACCTCTAGGACTCTTCCAAGCGAAGAGTACAGTGTTGAAACATTCCTTCCAGAGTTTGGAACTGTTCCTAGTGACATGATGCAGGGGCGTGTGAGGAGAGTGCATCTGAGTGAATTGGAGTCCTTTAGATCTTCCTAAAGAGGACCTACAACAAGCCACATCAATGAGTCTGCCCAGGCTTGGGGGGTATGAGGCAGTACTTTCCCATGTGGTGTGGAAAAGTGAACTCCTGAGTCATTTGTTGTCCTAGGAGACATCCATTCCAGCATAGTGTAGCATGTCAAAAGTGACTGAGGTAGACTGTAGTTCCCACAGTCCTTTGCTTTTGCAATGTCAGTTTTAGTTCCAGCAAGCCCATGAAGAGATCTCTATACAACCAATGCCTCTCCAGTAATCCACCTCTGATGGAAGTGTTGAATGCAAATTAGGCTTTTTTATTACTGAGAATATAGTTTTATTCAGGATTCTAGTGGTATCTTCTTATCTTTTGTGGTATTGGAGATGCTTACATAGAAGCAGCAAGTGTCATAAAATGAATAACATTTGCTCCCACTTGTATAAATATCAGTATCAGTGTTGGGTGCAAAGGCTTTCCACTACTGTGTTTGCAAGCTTTAAAGAGACTGATTTAATTCAAAGGAAGAAGTAGACTGAAACTAGATCCTTTTAGCTTTCTCCCTGTGTGGTGTCTCTTTGCAGCTCCCTTTGGTGTGAGTGTTGTGGTGTCAGTGGCTAAGATCCCTTTAGCATCAGTTAATTGGGTGCCTGGGAATTCACATTACTGTTGAGATGTGGTCAGGACTGCTAAACCGTAGGGTGAGCTCTCATGCTACTTGTACCTTTACATTGTACGAGTGGTTCAGATTATGGAGGTTCATCCCATGATAAGGTCTTGGAGCTGTGGGTGCTATTGTAGGAAAAACAAAAATAAAGTCATGCTATCAAGTTGCTGATACAGCATGGTAGCCGATGCGTGGAGCAGCAAATATTCCACACAAGCAGCTTATTAATTGTCCTGCTGTCTTAACAGCTGATCACTTTACCTTGCGTCCTTGGACTTAGATGTTAAGTGACTCTTTGAATTACTCTTTCTCCTTAAATGCCATTAAGCCCATCCTCTTCTCTGTAAGAAAACTTGTACTAGATTTAACTTTTGGACTTTAAAAAGCTCAAGTTTAACCTTTTTATTTCAATAAATTGTTGTGAGTGAAGGTTGGATATAACAGTTGGTATTATGATACTGGTAATATACTTATCAGTGACTGGGTATGATAATTAGATGTAAGAGGTATATTAATATTTGCAAGTAAGTGAATAAATTGGGAAAGGTGGAGAAGGTTTCATACGCCAATGAACTGAAGGCAATCAGCACTTTTGGAGTGCTCAAAACCTCCCTGCAGCTCAAAACCTCCCTTCTAAAATGACAAACATATACAGTCATCCCTCCACATTCACTAGGGTTAGGGGCACAAGACCCCTGTGAAAGTGGAAAAACCATGCATAACTCTGGGTCCTCCCAAACTATATTTAACACACAAAAAAAGTATAATCACCATATTCAACCCACCATGGATTCTTTTGAGGCATCACAAGGCAGAAATAGGTGGCTGGTGGTGCTTATTGCCACCTCCGCTGCTGCCCCACATCATTTTTAATAGGGACTTACAAGCCTCATTTGCGGTTTCTCAGTCTCACGAGGCTTGCAGTCTCCATTAAAAATGGCATAGGGAGGCAGCAGAGGTAACAGCAAATGCTCTGCGAATAAGCAAATCCACAGAAGTAAAACCCGCAAATGTGGAGGGCTGACTGTATACCTAAAGATTAGAACCGAAAAGAACAAAGCCTTCCTCAGCCTGGTGTCCTCCATATGTGAATGACTGCAACTTCCATTGTCCCCAGATGGCATAGCACCATGCTATCTTGGGCTGATTGAGAGCTGCAATCCAACACATGTAGAGGGCACCATTCTGGGGAAAATTGGACTAAGTTGTCGTGAGACATTGCAGTTCCTGTTTCTTGTGATTGCAGAAAAATGAGAAATTTCTCTTTCGTCATAAAGGATATGAAGTGCTGATGAAAGATTTACAGTAGTTGATGGGATGCAAAGCCCAATGTTAGTAGGAGATTGTGTAAAATGATTCAAGGAATTCCTTTCCTTATTTTAATCAGAGAAATGAATCTGTTGTCAGCAGTGAGAAAAAAGAAGTGAATGAACTTGATTTTGGCTTTGTGCTACTGCTGTTGAAAATGTTTAAATATGACAGTAGCTGCTACTGTTTCTGTATTTTGGTTTTGGTTTTTTTAAATAATCAAAAAAGAGAACTAACCACAGACGACAAGTCCTTGTGGTACAGCTTTCTGTTTTCAACAATGGCCAGCCAGTTCTTCTGAGCAGCTGCAGTTGAGTCACTAAGACGACCACCTTCCTTGTGGTCTTTTTCCCTAGCATCTGTATATAAATTTATACCGTCTTTGTACATGGAGGCTCTATTTTGCTATCATGATGTGTAGATGTTGGTTAATCTCTCTCTAGTAAATTTGTCTACCTCTACATATTTTTAACTTTCCGTTTTGGTGGCTAATGTGAATTTAAAAAGTGTTATGCTCCTACTTGCTAGAGTAAAAGTAGCCAGCTAAAGCTGGCCTTAGCATGTTCAGAATTAATTGTATGCAGAGGGCCAATATTAACTTGCCCCCTCTCCTTATATTTATTCATTTATTCCATCCTTCCTCAAAGGACTAGGGGGCATTTTAGAAGAAACAATTTTATCATTTGTGCATGTAAGCATTAAACATAATTATTTGGAGTGCCATAGATTGACGTCACGCCACCAGATCTTAAGCAGAAAAACTTTAGCAAACTTACTTCTCGTCCGCTCCTGTGGGAAGCTTTGTACTTTTGGCCTGTCAGCAGACATAATTCAAGCTAACTTTATCTGTGAGAGGTGATTCATGTAAGGCAGGACTCTTGGGCTGGGAGTTATTTGTAACAAGCATGACAGTTGGGTCTTGTACACAGATTGGTAAGTTAAACTGGGCATATAAGGAAATAAATGCAAAATTGGCTTACTAGTTTTGATGTAGTGTGGAAAGAGATGGTTGCAGTGAGGGCAAGACAGCAAGTTACCAGATTCCATCTATGCACAGACCTTTCTCTGCTTTCTGGGGTCACAACTAGTCTCAGTCCCACAATACTTTGGCTTCTGTAGGGTAACCCCCAGTGTTTTTGTGTTTCATGTGACAAAACCGTACCCTTTTTGTTGAAAAAGAGCTTTGCTTCTGTTTATGAATAAGTATATGCAGCAGGTAGCTTTTTGTCAGAGGTGCTTTGGGTTATGATTTCAAATTTGGTGAAGCTCGGGTGAGTTTTGGTGAACTGTGGGGAAAGAGTTGGGCCGTTTAGCCAACAGAGGTTCATTAGTGCATTGTCATTGTGTCTGAGGTTGACTGACATGCAACAGGAAATGGAAAGTTAGTGATATGTGGTTCAGAAGAAAGCTAGTTCTGGTGAGGGGAACCTCCGGCCTTAAGCAGTTTTCCTCATTCAGATAAGCTTTTTGGGTACTGATTATTCAGTTGTATTCCATCTGAGAAATGCCTTAGCAGGGTAGGTTTCCAGCTTTTTAACCTTTAGGTCATGGCGTGCACGTTAGCTAGCCTGTTCGTGAATGCCGATCAGGGAATTTCCTTAGGGTGTGGGATGTTCTAGGGCAGTGGTTCTTAACCTGTGATCGGCAGAGCCCTGCTGCTGGATATCAACGACAGTGGCGGCAGCAGCAACAACAGGCATGTGGCAGTTTGTAAACAAGGGAACAATTTTGGTGCCTGTGCCCCCCTGCCACGTTCCTGAGGGAAAGAGTTACAGTGGTAGGGGTGTGTGTGTGTGTGTGTGTGTGTGTGTGTGTGTGTGTGTGCACGCCCAAACAGTGACTCTAGAAACCAGAGCTTGAATCTCCACTTGGCCGTGGAAACCCACTGAGTAACCTCAAGCAAGTCACATTCTCTCAACCTCAGAAAAAGGCAAAGGCAACAAATCTTGCCGTGATAGGTGTGCTTTAGGGTCACCATAAATCAGTTTTCAAAGCGGGGGGTGGGGGGAGACATGATAGCTAGTAAAAAACCTTCCCCTCTCAGTGATACATTGTTACTGTGTGCCTTCATTGCCACCGTTTACAGCGTTTTTTGGCAAGATGTGTTCAGAGAGGGTTTATCTTTGCCTTCTGAGGCTGAGAGAATGTGACTTGCCCAAGGTCACCCAATGTCTGAGCAGGGATTTGAATCCTAATCTCCAGAAGCCTTTAATAAATAAATGAATATTTGAAGATTTAATAAAACATTTGAATATTTAAATCTAAATCTAAATATTTAATTCTTGAGTTAAGTTTGGGGAGTCCATGGGAAAAAATTATATTTGTGAAGGGTCCCTGGTAAACAAAAGGTTAAGAACCACTGTTTCAGGGCATATTCTAGAATGTGGCCATTTCTGCACTAGACTGTTAAAGTGCGATTATTCCACTTTCAACGTCCTATGGAATCCTGGGGTTTGCAGTTTAGGGAAGGGCCAGCTGGCCCCTCCCTAAACTGCAAACCCAGGATTCCATAGGATGTTGAAAGTGGAATAATTGTGGTGCAGAAATGGCCTATGTGTGGCACAGTTGACCTGCATCACTAGATTTCCTCAGTCTAGCATATGGCCAAAATATATATGAGAGGTGGGTTGCTTAAGGGCCTACACATGGCGCCCTTAGCTGGTTTTGTGGTCGCCCCATTTGCTACTGCTGGATTTGGTGTCATTGCAGTTTAAAAAAAAAAGCAGTGCTTTGCTTTAATTTTGCCTTTAAATGTGGACAAATGATAAAAAAGACCACTGCTTACAATTTGGATCCAAGCATCAGAAAGATAATCCAGTACGCAGTGTGCCAGCGGACCTTAGAATTAGCAACATGCACATCGGAAATGTCGTGGTTTCCCAGTAGGAGAGGTTTCTCTACATTTGTGATTGCTTCTTTTTGTAATTTAGTCCTGGATTTCTGCCAATTAAATCCTAGTGGCACTGATAGGGTTGTGATTTGGTTAACACAGTGACATGAAATTTCTTGAAGTGTTTCAAGAGATGCAAATTCCTGAAATGTCTCAACTCTTGTGAACTGTAAACCTGCCGAGATGCATGTCTACTGTCACTTCCTTTTCAACAAAGTTCAAGAAGTCAGCGTAGTTCTTTATCACTGCATGCAGCTTATTCAGCTTCCTGTTCCACACCCAAGGAAGGCTTCCAGTATTTGAAGGCGTGTAAAAAAGGAAGCACTACCAGAGACCGCCGATGAGTTTGTACTTCATGCAGCTGTCTGAGCCGATCTGTGTTTTATTCTGTTAGTAGACCTGGTGTATTGGAACACCAGCAGTTGGTCTAATAATTTAGGAACACAAGCACTTCAGGATGCTGCAGACTAGAATTGGGTTTCGATCCAGCAACTTCTGGGTTTCAGGGTAAGCATGCTGACAGAACGCTTTTGTGAGAATACCTTCAAGTGACACTTACTTGAGGAGAGACTGTTATTACTCAGTAAGAACACTTAAACTTAAAAAGGTCATGTAGTGCAATTAGTGATGTGAGGGAGGAGGAGATATAACTATATTTTATGTAATACATAAGAGAGGTGCTAAAAAGCTGCGATGGAGCAGAAATTCAAGTCTTCTAAGAAAAATCAGTATTGAGATTGCTGCCTGTCAAATAATTCTGGTTATTAATAACAGGACTTTATCAGCATGTTGTCTGTTGTCCTGAAATACTGTGATTTCAGTGAATTAAATATTGTAGTATAAAGAGAGAACTGGATTGACTTCACATTTACTCATTTGATAATTCGCATTTTTATGAACAAGTGGGTGTGCCAGTTGGTTGCTGGAGCAATCCCAGGATACTGATTTGCAGCCGCATAAAACTTCTTTGTTATGTAATGACCCAATTTGGAGCAGTTTGATTATGAAGCTTACATAGTTTTTGCGCCAAAGAATTTTGTATCTGTTCAGAGACAAAAACGTTAATTGTGGAATTTCCTTTCTGGTTCTTTAGGGGAAAAAATTAAGTGAGAACACTTAAAGGCTGAGACTGCAGTCCTGTATCCACTTACCTAGGAGTAAGCCTCACAGAACTCACTGGACTGACTTCTGAGTAGGCATGAGCGGATTGTGCTGTAAAAGCCACCTTAATGTAAATGCTCTGTGATACTTGAACTTTCTGAGACTTTGAGTAGGCGTGCTTGGAATTGCATTAGAATTGGCCGTGACTTGTCACTGTTTGGTACATTTGTGTGAAATGCCGTCTTGTTTTTCCGCCCCCAGAATACTGGACTCTTTTCCTCAGAAGCCTACAATGGCAGTGGATGTAGCCATGCAGCTCTACTTGAGGACACCATCTTTGCGAAGAGAGAGTTTTGCCTGGAAAACGGCTCCAAAGTCCAAGAAGCCTTTGAGGCCTTGTATCCATTTGAACAGTGCTCCTGAATTAACTGAACTAGGAGCAGAAGTTAAAACTTTGCAACAGAACAGAGTGAAAAAACGGGTTTCCTTTGCAGACAGCAGGGGCCTAGCTCTGACAATGGTTAAAGTATTTTCAGAATTTGATGATCCCCTAGATATTCCATTTAATATCACAGAACTCATAGACAGCATTGTGGGCCTGACAACAGTGGAAAGAGATGACTTTGTCTTGGATTTTGTACAGCCTTCTGCTGATTATTTGGACTTCCGGAATCGTCTCCAGGCTGAATATGTGTGTCTTGAGAACTGCATGTTGAAAGATAAAACCATCGTGGGCACAGTGAAAGTCAGGAATCTTGCATTTGAGAAGGCTGTGAAGATCCGGATGACGTTTGATACATGGAAAACCTTCACGGACTACCCCTGTCAGTATGTTAAGGACACATATGCAGGTTCAGATAAGGACACATTCTCCTTCGATATCAGCTTGCCAGAGAGAGTTCAACCCCACGAAAGAATAGAATTTGCGGTGTGTTATGAGTGCAACGGGAAGGTGTATTGGGACAGCAACAAAGGTCTGAATTACAGGATTGTACGCTCTGAACTAAAATCTGCTAGGGAAATTTCTCACCCTCAAGGCGACTCTGGTTTTGGAATTGCCTTTGACCAGTTTGGAAGCCCTAGGTGTTCCTATGGCCTATTTCCTGAATGGCCTAGCTATTCAGGCTATGAAAAACTTGGACCTTATTACTGAATCAAAGACTTGGAGATACGTGGTTTTTTTTAACATTTGGGAGTTAAGTGTCACAGTTGCCGAAGGAGGTGCTTGTTCATAGTTACAGAAAGTGAAACAGAAAGACTCATGCAGCTCCTCTAATTGCAGAAAGTCTTTAAACATGGAGAGTCTTTGGATCATCCTGGTTGTGAACTGAAACATCTAAGAGAAGGTGAGGTGTCCTTATTGTCCTGATGCTGACAGTCTCTTCATCTGGTTCAGCATTGCCACGTCAGTTTGGTTCCATTTTGCCTGAAGGTATATTGCAGTATTGTGAGCTTTGCAGGGAAATTATTCTCTGAGCTTTTTATATTCTGGAGTCTGACTTGACTACACAGCTTTTAAAAATGTTATTCTGTGTTGGCAAGGAATAACGATGGAGAGACTAACCAGACTGTGAGTGGGTTTTACGTAGGACTTCCAGTTCTCCCCTCATCCGGTTATCTCTTGTGTGAAAGTTCAAGGCTTTTGGATGGAAGTGACTGTAATTTAAGCTAGACTTCTGACTCTTGTTTCCTTCCATTTTAGGAAATGCCTTCATTTGTGGGAAGATACCAGCATGCTTACTCACAATTCAGCCTATGCCTTTTTTTCCCTAAGAATACAACATGTATACATTCTTTGGAGTTGCTGAGGCAGAAGAGTCATTCTGCAGCTCAGTCATGTAATCTTGTAGCTTCGTTGTTAACAGTTAGTTAGCATAGGTGAAGGGCTGTTCTATTATTAATGTGCCTTGACAGCAATGTTGGGTTGGGAAGCAGTGTGAAGAATAAAAGATATATATGTACATTTTAAAAGCTAACTCTTCACACCACCATGCTTACATATAATGTCCTTGAGCCTGGTGGGTAGTTGTCTGGTTAGAGATAATTTTAAAACTTTTTTCCTGAATTTTATATGATGGCAATAAGCAGGATCTCCATAACGAATCAAAAAGAGGCCTTAAATCACAGAAAGAGTATCTGTTCATTCCAATTTCATATTATCAACCCCACTGCTCAAAACACAGCAGTTGGAAGCCTGAATCGAACTAGAGCAGACTCAATCATTTTGTTGACTGGTGTGTCAACACATCATGTAAATCCCTATGATTCAGGGGGTCTGCTGTAGTTAGGACTACCACTAGAATTTGAAAATGTTACCTTTTGGACTGCAATTCCCCCAGTCCCCAATCAGTATGCCTCAGGAGTTCTCTTACTTTTCTAAGCTTTGTCCAAGAATTTTACACTTGCTGCCCTACTCAGACTAGTTCTTCTTTATTTTTTTCTGTATAACTTGCCTAATGAATGTTGAATTAGAAGGTGTTCAGGCATTCATACAGTTTTGGTGTTCTGGATAAGTGGTAGTGAGAATCAAAGTGTGAATCCGCAGAAGGAGCTTGATGCAGGCTTGCCTGCTTAATATGATGGGAGAACCTTGGCATGCCAGGCTGTCATGAAATTTGGCAAAATCTCCCAATGTACTGCTAGTGCAGGCTTAGGAATCATGTGGCCCTCCAAGTGTTCTTGGGCTGCAAATCCCAACATTCCTCACTATTGGCTATGCTAGATAAGTCTGCTGGGTTTTGCAATCCAACAACATGTGAAGGGCTGCATGAATCCCCCTCTGTATTGCTGCTTTCTCATGGCGAAAGGCCAAGCATTTCCTTATCTCAGTCAAATCAGTCATGTTGTTTTGCTTGTTCAGTTTGCATACACAGAACATGAATTCACATTCGTGTTGCACGGTATAGCAACTGAGCCATCAAAGACTTGCATTTTGTAAGTATACGAGTACCCGAGTGCTTGTGAGTGCTGTGAATTGGTTAAAAAATAAAAACCCTTCAGCTTAGAGATCAACAATTGCCAGTCCTTCCACTAAAACAGGCTTTTTGATAGATGCTGCTCCCCCTTCCATAAAAACTGGATTTTCATGAGGCTGTTCTGGGGAGGAGAAATTGGGGGCTTTGTTGCTCTAATAAAGGAAACTATTTCCCAGTGGTACAAATCATCGTAAAACAAACCGTAAGCTGCTGTTTGCAAAATGGGTTGTACTTTTTTTCAGCCAAGGGTTTCCTTGCCACTGGCTATGCTGGCAAAGGCTGCTGGGAGCTGGAGCCTCACAATATTTAGAGGGCTGCATTTTGCCCATCCGCGCCTTAAATGGAAACATATGAACTTGGCTAAATTCAATGTTGATTCTACCTAGAGTAAAGCCATTAAAATGTTACTTTTAGTCACACCTAACTGAAGTCCTTCTGAATTCAGTGGGGCTACAGTACTAATGTTTGATACAGCCTGAGGTTAATAGAATCTGTTGGAAACAAGGTATAATCTTATGAGGTGTAGAGGTGCTATCCAATGGAACAGAGGAAGACTTAACCTCAGAATGAATCCTTGCAGGTTTGCATTCAAATAGCAGGAAAATAAATCTTTAAAATAAAAGCTTGGGCTTACAGTGGTAAAGCTTATGACTGCTAGTATTTTAATCTTTCTGTTTATTCATAAAGGTATTTCTACCAAATATGTAATAAATCCTCACGTTCAGGAGTGAGTTATGCCACCTTGGGAGACAGCTCAAATGCCGCTCTTGAGCTGCATACAGTATCAGCCCAGGAGCAGACTTGAGGGGATCACAGCAACAGCTCAAGATCTTGATGCAAAATGCTTTAAAATTCATTTAGAAGAAAAGCTGAGCTGTAATTAGCTAATAAATCAATCCTTTGGTTCAAGAGTTTACAAGCTGTCCTTACATGCTTGCTTTAGACAAGGTCAGACATAAGAGTGAATTTTAATCTTCCATCCCCAAACTTACAAGAAGACCTTCAGGAGTGAGATAAGGATCATGTGTGAAAGCTGTGTGAACACGATCCTCACCACCATGTACAAACCACTATCTGCTAGGGACCATGTGTAGAAACTGGACCCAGGACTGGAGTAAATAGAGCTGCAATCTTAAATGGACAAACTCTAGCAAAACAGGTGCACAGACCAGTTCAGTTCAAAAGTGAGGATCTGCTGTCTTCCCCAAGTCTGTCTTCCTGAGGGCCTATGGGCCACACTTGAGTGTCCTCTAGTTGTCTGTGGAGCTGCTTCAGGTGTCTTCAGTAGTACATTACAGTGAAATTATTCTACTTTGTGCCTTTGGGAGTAGGGATAAATAAAGCCTTTGCTGAAGGGGTGTGTGTGAGAGAAAACTGCCAGACAGGAGCTGGAGATAAAACTGTGAAAAGTAAAACCCAGTTTGGTTATCCCAAATGCACTTTCATTTCAGCCTTCTTACTGGTTGTTAAAGCTATCTTGGTAGACTTTTCTGGTCTCTTTTGCCAATCTGAATGTAACTAAAGAAAGACATTCTCTTCCAGTAAATGCTTTGGAGTGCCTTGCATGTTTTTAAATATTTTGTACACAACTGAAAAAATGCACTTTAAAATCACAATGGATTTATTTTCTGTAGTATGTTTTGAAATGTCACTGTTTTGTTTTATCTGATATTAAACAATACAATATTACAAGGTGATGCTGTCTCTTTAAAAATTTGTTACAAAACTTTATTAGAAATCTGAACTAATGGGTTTTGCCCTCATCTGGAGAGAAATCAAAAAATGGATGAAGATAACAGGCTGTTTGTGTGCAATGATAAAAGCTGTAATCTTATACCCGCTTAGGTGGGATTAAGCTCTACTGAATTCGATTTCTACTTCATACAGACAAATATAAGATTGCACCTCTAAACCAGGTTGCACTGTTGTAAAACTAGCATGGTTTTGAATGTAAGGATAAATGCTTTTGGCAAAAGCCCAACCTATTTAATTTTGTGTGCTTCTACAAAACTGATTTAAAACTCTACCACACTTTTTTGATGAAGGATTTACTTTTAAGGGGCAAAAATATTGTAAACAAAGCAAAACACAGTGTATGTAGGTTAGGCATGTGAACCCTAGCACCTTCCAGATAATAATTTACTGCAGCTCCCAGCATTCCTCCCCACTGATTGTGTGTACTACGGGTGATGATTCAGTATCTGGAGGGCTGCATGATTCCCACCTCTCAGTGAAAGTACAGCCCCATGTGAGTTACTTAGAAGTAGTTCCCACTGTATTTGGTGGTCTTTATTTAATGTAAGTATATATAATGGTGACCACAATTCCTTGTGTTTGAATGAAATACCATTGCCCTGTCCAAGAGTGTGTACTTTGTAACTGTGCAACCATTATGGCTAGCTAGTGGAATCTTTATTACAGAATCTAAGTGAGAGCATCGTAATAGGAAAATATTGCTCCTGAACTACGATTAGATTTCTTCCTTCATACAAAGCATTGCATCAACAAATGATGCAATATTTTTCAGCCTCCCCTATATATTCAGTTGTATTGGCCACGATTTAAAAAGGAGTTGCTCTCTTTTCTTTGTTTTTAAAAGCAAGGCCTCAGTCTTAATCCTACTTATTAGGGAGAAAATTTCTTTTAACACAGTAGGACTGTGAATAAATATGCATAGGATTACACTGTTAGCCAGATAGGAGCTGAGCAGTATAATCCAATATAGGATTCAGTGAGGTTTGATCAGTGTCTGGTAAATCTGGATATAAGATTACAGCTGTTAATTCTTTAAGAGCAATGGGATTTAAGTTACTTGGAAATTCTCACAATTCTGTTGATTCTGAATGGAATGTTGGGCTGGAGGACGCTGATGCATTTGCCATGTAAATTAGGCTTGAGGGGCATTTGGCCCTCCAGATGTTGGATTGTAACCCTCTCATCCCTTAACATTGGCTACGCTGCTTAGGGTTGATGGGAATGGGAATCCATAAAATCTAGAGAGTCACATATTCCCCACTCCGCTCTAAACATTCCAGGATAGTGTTGCCTTTTGCCCTTGAAGTATTTGCAGAATATTCCTAAGGTGGATGAGAAACAGGATAGGTGTCTGTGCATTCTAAAGCTGGACACTAACAATGAGCAAAGTTTAAGAAGAGACTTGGAACAGGTTATATGTGGAAGTTAGGGTGTGCAAATACCAGATAAAGGAACATAAAACTGTGAACTCAAATTCACCTGTTTATTAGTAATCTTGAGTATAAAGGCTTGCTCTTTGTGTGTCTACATGTGCCTACAAGTTGCTTGTCAACTTAGGGCCACCCCATGAATTTCAAAGGGTTTTTTGCGGGGCAAGGAATACTCAAAGGTGGTTTTGGCAGTTCCTTCCTTTGAAATTAGTTTGGGGCTGAGAGTGTGTGACACACCCAAGGTTACAAGCATTTAAAATAACTCACAGTAATGGAATTAGAGTGCTGTAACAGTTGCATAAATACACTGTAAGGCCTAAATTTTCATTGATCCACTGAATCAATTGGACTTACCCATATTTGACTCACCACTCAACAGCTGATCCAGTGGCTCTGTTCTGTGTTGGACAAACTAATGGGCTTCTACCCTGAATCTGAAAAATTTTAAGATTGGTTTGAAGTACTGACAGAATTAAACATGCAATGGAAATGAATTGTTTCTACTGTTGCCTATTGCATTTGTTGGAACCTTTTTAGACTTAGCTGATTCACGTGTCTCTTCTTAATAGAGAAACCCTAGGGGTCTGGTTTTGGGGCCCTGGGATTGCTGTGTAGTAAGGTTGCACCACTAACTTGGTCATCCATCTCCAAACGTACAAATGGTCCTGCTGCTGCGTGTTTTATACACAGAGCTGGCCCTTTCATAGGCTGAGTGGAGTGGCCACCTCAGTCAGTAAATACTGAAAGTCAGGGGACAAATAGTGGTGGTACCATGCAATAAGACATCTCTCTGCAGGTGTGTGTATACGACATCACTTACTTTGTGTTCCTTAAGAAAAGCTCCTGTCCTCAGGTGCAGTGGAGGATACTTTTCCATCACCAAGTAAGAGTCGACCGCAAATCTATTCAGCTTCTGTGGATGGAAAGGGGAGCACCAGTACCTTTTTTTTCTCTCAGTGGATGCTTCAAGCAGCAAGATTTAACATCTGCACAGAGACATGACCCTGAAATTTACAAACACTTAAAAAAAAATTCAAAAGCACTCTTGTTACTGTCTTTGTTACCTACTTTCAAGTCAACTCTGAGTGATGGCAACCCTATTATAGGATTTTCTTGGCAAGATTTATTCAAAGGAGTTTTTCTGTTGTCTTCTTCTTAGGCAGAGAGAATGTCACTTGCCCAGTGTCAGCCAGTGGCTTTCCACAGCTGACTCAACACTGGTCTCCTGGAGTCCTGGACAATATTCAAACTACATCACCATGCTGGTTCTCATTCATCACTTCATAACTTTGCCAAAATGCAAAATAGGGATGGTAACAGGCAGATACCAGAAAATCAGGGCTGTCCCTGGTAAACAGAGACTACTGAAGGCAGTTGGTGCACTTTCAGATTTAGACCTTATACATCCAGCGTAGTATGGTGGTTTGAGCAGTTGACTATACCTGTGGAGTCCTGGATTTAAATCCCTGCTCAGCCATGGAAACGCACTGGACGATCTTAGAAGAAGGCAAAGACAAACTCCCTCTGAACAAACCTTGCTGAGAAAATCCTGTGATAGGTTGAGCTTATGGTTGCCAGAAATCACTTGAAAGCACACAACTGCTACTAGTACTACAACAACAGCATCAGTAGGAGTTCTAGCTGATGCCCAATTTTTGGAAAGGTGTGTCATCTTCTACTATTCTGGCCTTTCTCCTCCTTCCTGTCTCGTTTACAGTTAAATTGTTGCTGTTATTTTTTGTTAAGTCTGGCCATGACATCTTTGAGAGAAGGGAGAGCAATCAACTGCTGATATTTAATCAGACATGATTTTACCCAAGTGTAAAAATGGATGGATAGTTTTCCAATATGGCAAGGAACTCACTTTCAAGTCCATGTTTTTGTGTTTATAAATGTACTGCTTAGAATATCAGCTGGTGATTAGCAGTTTCTGCAAGTGCGACACTGACTGCATATGGATATCACAATAAGCTAGAATTCTACTTTACTGTCAGAAACATAGTGTGCTGTAAATATTGCCAAATTATTCCCAATCCGTTCAGAAGTGGTTCAACAAAACATCCAGCTCCTTTGTGGGGTTTATTTGCTGTGATGTTCAAAACTGGCACACTGGCTTGTCTATCCCCTAACAAGCCAAAGAAATAAGCCAAGAAAAATCCCTGAGTTTTTTTTTCTCCAGTTTATAGGAGAAGAGACAAGATGGATTGCTGGGTGTAGATGTCACAGTAGGCAGATCAGAGATGGGAAGTCTGATTTGTTGAACTGCTCCTGGATGCAGTGGGAACAGTCAGGCAGAATGCTCCAGCACACTGCCACATTCACAGCACACCAGAATTGTGGCTTAGTGGCTTCTTTCATCTGGGTTCATTCATCTGAATGAAGCTTCTGTGTGGATACTGTCGTTATACGACTTGACCACTAGATGGCAGAACACATAGTTGTATTTTTCTAGTGTTCTTCCTGGTGGGTCTTCTAATCCTTCCATGACAGATTTCAAGGACAAGGACAACCAACCAGCTGGAGGCAAAAGGAGCGTTTATACAACAGTCTTGAATATGAAACTATATCTTGACAAACTAGCGCACAAAATCCAAAGACTCAAAGGAACAGGGGAAAACGTGGTTTTTTTTAGAAAAAGAAAACTGTACATGCCAACAGAGGGCCTGTCCCTAACTGCCTCTCTCCTTCACCAAATGACTTTCTGGAGGGAGTCTTTGAAGGGGCATCTTTTGAAAAGTTCTCAGAACTATGGTCATCCTTCCCCGTTCGTGAGGGTTGGGGCCCAGGACCCCCACAAAAGCAGAAAAACTGTGAATATAGGTCTCCCAAAGCACATATAATGCACACAAAAAAGTACAATCGATTTGAATCTGTAGTGGGGAGCACACCAGCCACCCAGTTCTGCCTTGGAGATGGCAGAGTTCCTTCACAAAGCAGAAGTGGACGGGTCATGGGGCTTGCCACCACCTCTGCTGCCATTCTGTGTCATTTTAAATAAGGACTTACATGCCTTGCCTCATGTTTGCAGTCTAGCTCAGTCTCGTGAGGCTTGCAGAGAGACTGCAAGCACATAGCAAGACTTGTAAGTCCCTATTAAAAATGGCGTAGGGCAGCAGCAGAGGCAGCAGGAAATAATCCGTTGAGTAACCAAATCAACAAGTGTTAAACCTGCAGATGTGGAGGGTGAGCTGTATAGCCAGATCATTAGCTGGACTGGTAACGGCGTGCACACGTTCCAACAGCTCCCCTGGTTTCTGCCAGTGTGTTTCTGGGCACAATTCAAAGTGCTAGATAAGATCTATAAAGCCCGGTATGGTTTGGTCCCAGGTGATCTAAAGGGCTAAATAAGAGTCTTTTCAGCCTTTCTAATATCTTCAGGGGAGTCCCTTCTTGTCGGTCCTGTCAGATTCACAGGTGCATTTGGTGAGAAGATAGGAAAGAGCTTTTTCACCAGCTGCTTCCGGGCTTTGGCCCTCCTGTCCTAATATCACCAGGTGAAAACTTTTCTGTTCCAGTAGGCTTGTAGTAGTTAGCTGTTAGGACTTTTAGCAGGATAGGTTGACTTCTGTTTTCTTCATGGATTTATTTTAACTGCTTCTAATTCTATGAAAAGTTTAATATCTTTTTAAGTGCTTTTAACAGCATTTGTTTCAATTGAGCCCATGTGTCCCAGTACTGAGGGAAAAGTGGGATATAAATTAAATGAAGTTAATTCTGATCATGATTTCAAATTCAGAACAAAACAAGTAATCTCAGTAAGCCTTCCAACTGTTACCTAATGTGTTGCAAATGACTCAACCTGTTATTACAGTGAATCTGTTTCATGCTTTCTTTTCGTCATCTACCTTCTGGCAACCCTAAGGAGAATCTATTACAAAGCTTTCTTGGCAATTTTTTCAGAGGAAGTTTGCCATTCCCTTCCTTTCAGGTAGAGAGAATGTTGACTTGCGCAGGATCCTTGCCTGGTTATTCTTTTGTTGTGTCTCTGAGCAGGTTATTGTGTTCTGTTGACAAAATGAAATAAAAATAAATTGAAACAAAACTACAGTCCCAGGATTCTTTAGAGAGCCGTGATAGTTAAAGTGATTTAGTGGGTGGCCCTATTAATCCATTGCAGCAGCAACAGTAAAAATTCCTGCTGCACCTTCAAGCCTAACCAGTTTATTATTGCATAAGATAATAGGGAATGCTGCCACTGTCATTAGACACATTCTCTACAGTCTCTGACCCCATGGAAAGTATTCTAGATATATATACCAGAAATTCTGAATTGTAGTTCAGGTATTTGAGCTGTAGTTTATGAAAACAAGACCAATGCATCTGGCCCAATTTTTGGATCCCTCCCCCTTTGTTTCTACTCATGGATCAAATGGCTACTTTTACATCTAATATATAGAAGTCAAAGTTTGCCTGTTTGTCTGTGTCAGGCAAAGACCTCATACAATTGACTGCCTAAGAAGATTCTGTGGAATCTTGGGGTTTGCAGATCAGGCAGGGGCCTTTAGAATTCTCAGCTGGAGAGCTTTTAGGCCTGGCCGGTTGCTATGGAGATGAGGCCTAGCAGCAAGGAGGAGGGTAGTGTATTTCCCTTAGGAACCCAACCTCTGTATGTTAATAACTCTGAATACAGATTGGATTGGGGAATATGGGGGAAAAGTTACAAGTGCTGGACAAGACAATTTGGGCAATTAGAGACACAGGATCTCAAATCTTTCTAACAAGTATTACCTATGAGAAAACAAAATCTTAGGCAATGCCAGGTATATATGCTAGTATTTATATATAGTTATGGATGGTAGCCCGCCAATGAATACCAGGTGCCGTAAGCTATATTTCAGAGGATGGAACTGGCAAAACCACCTCTGACTATTCCTTGCCTAAGAAAGCTATATGAAATTCATGGAGTTGCCCTAAGTCAATCGACAACTTACCTTCACAGATACCCTCACATACATTAACTAGTCTTTAAGATCCCACACAATTATCTGCTGTTTAAGCCCATTGTGGAAATCTCAGAGCAGTCTTTTCTCAGTTTCTTTATACTTGATAGTCAGAAATGAGCCCATCTTGATGCACTCTTCACACATATAAACCAAGCATGTATTTTACTGGAATGAAAATGTGAAACTGTTGTTCTTGAAGTTGCATTATGTGGTGGAGCAAATCTGATAAATATGCCTGTTTCTGTAAGATCGAGATGACATTCCATGGCTTCATTCTTGTTATTACTCCACAGGACAATCAATACATTGAGCCAATATGATTTACCTACAGGTTGACTCACTATTCAACGATTGAGTAAATGAGATTATTCTGATTTGGATAACCAAGGGAATTCTAGCCCTTAACTATCTCCTGTCCTCATGCAGAACTTGGTTGGGAGTTGAGAAACACTGAGGGTCTTGCAGGGATGGGTTGTTTTTCTTAGGAGACAGAACACATCTTCAGAATGAAGGAGATTAAAAACAAACACACACACACACACACACACACTTGTTCTCCAAGAAGCAGTTAGATACTGTCTGCTGGAATTTTCTTCTATGGAGATGTGGGTGGTATCTCAGGGAGGTACATTGCCTTTGGCACAGACTATCTTGTCAGTCTTAGTTGTCAGTGTATAAATTAGCTGGGTAGGGCTGTAGTAAGTACTGGGTTGCAGTAAGGAAATACTCTTACTTGCCTGAGGGACAGATTGAAATATAAATCAAAATGCAAAGATAAAAGAGAGAAACAGGCACAGACAGTGGGCATCTAAGACATCAGATAGCACATGCAATAGCTCTCAGCATGATCTTAAGAGGCAGGGAGGTACAAAGTTAATGTGGTATAATGAGTTGTGTCTTGGGTCTAAACATGAGGAAACCCCATTCAAATTTCTGCTCAAGTTCAGGCATGAAGTTCACTTGGACCATGAGCAAGTCAGAATCTTTGAGGATACTCTATCTTGTAACTATAAAATGGTGAAAGTATTGGATTTAAGCAAGGTAAACACAGGATCAAATCCCAAATCAAAAGTGAAACACACCTGATTAATCTCATACTAGTACTTTCAGCCTTTACTTCATCAGGTCATTATCAGAATCCAAAATAGGGAGAGAAAGACCACACATCCCATCTTGGCTCAAGGGTGGGATTCAAATATGATTAGAAACTAAACCATAGCATCATAGAATTAAGTGTAAAAGGGGGCATGTGTCTTCATCCCAAGGCAAGGCAACTGCCTCCTTTGGCTAAATCCTACACAATTCTGAACTTCAGTGATTGGTTATAATCCTAGAGCTGCCACACCGGCAGAGTGATGGCATAAGAAAATACAAATGAGATGGAAATTAAAATAACTTGCCTGTCACAAATGCAGCAAGAAAAAAAGTGGGATCAATAATATCACAGTATCGTTGTAGGCATTACAAAAGTTGACAGATTGTTTTTTGTTGTGAAGTGGCACTACCTGTGTCAAGCTGAAATTCTGAACTGAGAGCTTTGAGGAAGCCAAAAGTGGTGGGAGGCTGCCGTAAGCTGCCAGAGAATTCTTTTTTTATGGAATAGAAAAGAGGAGAGGGCTCTCTGAGGCACAGCTGCTAAAATGCCTGAGACAGGAAAAAGGGTGAGAAAATGGGAGAGGGCTGAGGCACTGCTGCTAGGATTCCTGAGGTTTAAAAAAAGGGGAGCAGAGAAAGCTCTGAGGCATTGCTGGTAAGACTCCTGAAGCTGAAAAACAGAGGAGGATCAAAATAGACTCCACAAACTCCTTCACAATTATTACATACAGAAATGTGCAGTGCCAGGTATACTTCAGCTGGTAAGAACATAACAAAGTCTGTACTGAGTCAGACCAAAGGTCTATCTTGTTCAGCATCATGTTCCAATTAGATGCCTATTGGAAGCATAGTGGCAGGAGAAATAGTACTTTCCAGTTGACATTCTCCAGCAGCTGACATTACTGGATAATGATACTGGGGATAGTAATACAATAGCAGCAACAACATACAGCTATCATGATTAGTGGCCGCTAATAGCCTATCCTCTATTCCTCTTATTACTATACTGATAGTCTGAAACAAGTAGATGGTATTTTGATTCCCCACCCATGCTCCGGGAAAACATTAATATCTCACTGAAAGTCAGCCAACAGGGCTGTGCATGGAAGATCGTTGCTGAGATTCACATGACGGTGGCAGGAAGCCAGCCACTAAAAGTAACTTAATGAGACTGAGATCAAAGTAGCCTTCTCTATCCTGTCCTTCAGGGGTTGTTTCTTCCTCTCTTTTATTAGCAAGGCTGAGTTTCTGGTACTGTTTGCCACGGATTGTGTAACAACTACAACACACACACACTCATTGGTGTTCTGTGACTGGGAACATTAACTCCTAGTTAAAATTGGTGTTTAGTAGGTCCAGAGGAAGGTGACCAAAATGGTGAAGGGTCTGGAAGCCATGCCCTACGAGGAGCTGCTTAGGGAGCTGGGGATGTTTAGCCTGCAGAAGAGAAGGTTAAGAGGGGACATGATAGCCATGTTTGAATATTTGAAGGGATGCCATGTCGAGGAAGGAGCGGGCTTGTTTTCCACTGCTCCAGAGACCAGGACAAGGAGCAATGGATTCAAGCTGCAAGAAAGGAGATTCCACCTGAACCTCAGGAGGAACTTCCTGACGGTCAGGGCTGTTTGGCAGTGGAATATGCTGCCTCGGAGTATGGTAGAGTCTCCTTCTTTGGAGGTTTTTAAGCAGAGGCTGGATGACCATCTGTTGGGAATGCTTTGATGGGTGTTCCTGCATAGCAGGGGGTTGGACTCGATGGCCCCTGCGGTCTCTTCCAACTCTATCATTCTATGAGTTTTTGGAGAGCTTAGTGTTTTTCAGAGTGGTACTGAAAACTAGAGGCTACCGTGGTTGTTGTGAGTATGCAGGAGCAACTGGGAGACCCCTGATTACACAGCCTTTGCACTTTCCAAAGTGGTTGTCATGATGCTGATCTCAGCACAGTACAAACCTGCGAGCTGCTCAAGGTCATCTGAGATCTCTACACAGGACACTCATGAAACTTTGGAGAACACTGCCCAAACATCATTCTCACCTTAACTTGCTTCATCCCTGCTGTATCTGATGATGTAATCTGAATCCCACACACCTGAGGTTCTGTGCCAGGGCTCAGACCTGGAATGTTTCCAGTGCCAAGGTATGACCCAAGGACATCTGAAGCAGAGGTGAGAGTGCTTGTGGACACAGTGCATATCCCGCACCCAGAGCACAGAAAAGTGATCTTTTGAGGGGATTGCAACTCCCAGAATTGTTGGGGAATTGCCATGCTGGCTCAGGGACTCTTGAGGAAAAAAAATAGCTTTCCCAAATTTTGCCTAAGTAAAAGACTACAGCTGAGACCTAGTGGCTTTGTGCTTATGTGGGGCCCCAAATGCTGCAAAGGGAGGAGGAGGAAGAGGATGACCAGCTGAGTGACAGCACAAGAGAGCTCTCTCAGCACACCTCTGCAGCCAATCACTGGTTGTTTGGGTTGGGGGAGAGCTTTGCCAAGGCACTATCTGGCACAACTGTGATGCCTAGTGAAAATCAGTGCATAAGGGAGTACAGCATGTCAGCTTACACAATGTCCGGGGGGGGGGGATCACTTCTACTGATGTAACACACACATACGAACACACCTGTTATACTAGCAAAAAATCACAAGGGGAGTCCAGCTGAGCTTTGCATATAGGAAGTTCCAGGCTGAATTGTCCCTGACTTTTTATGTTAAAAGTTGTCAAGTAGGAGGAAGGGCTAGGGAAATCCGTGGCAGAGGGTGACTTTCCTGGCCATTTCCTCACTAGAGTGTTACAGCGCTATGATTCCACTTTCAACATCCTATCGAATACTGGCCCCTCCTGAAACTGCAAACTCCAGGATTGCATAGGATATTGAAAGTGGAATCATAACGGAAGCGACCCCTGTTAGTGGGGCAATAAATCCACTCTGGCTTTCAGTGCAAACTTAAAAGGAGATATTTGTGAGTTAAGATTCAACACCTTGGGTAGCTCCTTTACACTTCGGACTAGCAGATTCAGCACCGTACTGACATAGAAGCCACTGGCCGCCACTGGGCCCAAGTGATTTCTTTAAGTAAAGGAAACAGAGAAGCACTGTGCCTCTCCAGTGATTGCACTATATGGCCCTCCAGATATCAATGGACTCAGCCGCAACACCCAGCATTCTGCACATTGAAGACTGATGGGAATTGTAGCCAACAATACCTGAAAAGACCGGTTTGTCCATTTTCTGATAGAAGGACATAAATGTGAGTGGCACGTCCTTCCCTCCACTTTCAGAGTACCACTGAAACATACAGTCTTTGTGTCCTTGGTCTCTGACAGAACAAAGCCCCCACATTGACTGACTGTACAGGGGTCCAGGGGCTGCATCTGAAAAATACAGCACCTGTGTGTTTTAACTTTCATATACTGTAGTTTTAACTATGTTTTCTTTTAAGCTTTGTAAGCTACTTTGAGTTCTCTCGAGAAGAAAAGCAGGGTAGAAATGATGATGATGATGATCATCATCATCATCATCATCATGTGTGAGGACCTTCAGCTGTGCCTTCTGAATAAGGTTGCTGTAGCAAAACATTCAAACCAAGGCAACACTATTTGCATGTGAATGCAAACCAGCTGTACTCTTATGGGCACACCTAATTTGTGTGATTCCCATCCTGTTCTTCCAGTGTGTGCCAACACAGAGGGAGAAAGGGCAACAGGTGGTCTGGCTAATAAGAGAGTTTTTCACAGTTAAGGGGAGGAGAGAGGCAGAGAACAAGCAGGTTGTTGCTTTCACTTAAGGTTGGCTATGTTCTCCAGTTTGATCATATGTTTTGAATTTCTCATCCATCTCCTCACCCCAACCTGCTGCTTCCACCTTTTTGATATTGTTATGTGCCTTCAAATCAACTCTTACCACTGGCAACATTAAGATTTTTCTTGGAAAGATTTATTCAGAGGAAGTCTGTCCTTGTCCACCTCTTGCTGCTACCTCTTTCCAAGACCTCTTTTGCTCTTTTATATCAGTACTCAACTGAGATATGACTAGTGGGCCAGCCAGAGGTTAGTGTTCAGGCTTTAAGAGGCATATGTTTTGAAATGTGAGGATGGTGAGAACGTGATTGTCATTTCCCCTCTGATATTGCAGTTTGGAAAGGTTACTTTTTTAGACAACAAATTCCTATCCTGATGAGGGCATTCTGGAAATTGTGATCCAGGACTAGAGGCATTGCCAGCAACTATTCTCACTCTCGCATTGTTTCTACAGCAACAAGCAAAGCTGGAAGTAGTGGCTGGCTGTGAAACCAATTCAAATACCAGTTCCAGAGACTGATGATTGGTTTTCAGAGACCACTGTCAAATCCTGGTTGCAATATATCTTCTCTTTAAATGCTTGGCCTTCACTACTCTTTCTCACTGTACCCTCCCTAGCCAAGTGACAAGTAGATAGATGGTTTGAGTAAACACCATCATGGACTCTGGTCTCACAGTTTCAGTGCTGTACAAGATATCCCCTTGCTCTCCAATACGTTCATCTCATGTTTTGCAACCTAGAGATACTCATCATGCCTGAACCAGAATGATGAGGACTCATGACTCCTCATGAGGGGAACACCCTAACCTCATAAAGCCTGAAGGATATTTGGGTCCCCTTGACTCTGATGGTACACCAACCATCCTCAGCATCTTTGAAGAGATTAATGCAGACCTATACAGTGAAAGTCCTGAGGACATCTGAAGCCAGTGTCCTCAGCTCACTGTGGAGCTCATCTGGGTAGGGTGTCAAAGTGAGAATTCAAACTGCTGTACCTTCCAGCCTCAGGAAGAAGAAGCATAGGTGGACATCTGTTCATGGAGTATGTGCGTCAAGGCCCAGAAGGATCAGGCTCCTAGGGAGAAAGTGACCTTCTCAGATGTAACAGGCTGCTTACAAGTAAAGTACCCCTCAATTGTAGGTAGTCCTAAAGACTTCCTATGATTGGTAGGTAACCTTCATCAGTGAAGCTGAGCCTGAATAGGGTCTGGTAAGATAAGGTGGCATAGGATTTCAGCTGAGACCTTTTGGCTCCTGGAACAAGGAACACAGATCCTTAGTTTTGTGTTAGCCAGTGCCTTGGTCATGCTTCTTGACCTGACTAACCTCTTATATAACTGAACCCTGGATTTCAGCTATTACCTGCATCTGTGTCATGCCTACCTTGGGACTGCTTCTCTGTGGATGGCCTCAGCTTCAGTTGCTGATACTGCTAGTGGGGTGGGATTACCTTTGGCTATCTCGGCCTATTTGACTTTGTCTTCCCCTTGATATCTTGTGTTTCTGGATCACCCAGATACTGTGATTCCCAGGACCTTGCTCTGCTTCCACTTTGCCTCCTTATCAGGGGCCAAGACAGGATTAGAGCTGCATAAAATAGTTCCAGACTTGAAAGTTCGTGTTTAAGGCTGCTTTGAATAGTACCTATCCACTAGGATAAAGTGGCCAAAAACACAAATACATTGTGTGGAAACAAATATTAGTCCAGCACACAGTGATCTTTGTGCTCCAGTGTGCCTGTGTTTCATGCCTTTGGTAAATGATTCAAACATGACTTTGCCTACTTTTTCCATCCCTATGCCTCTTCTCTCACGTTCTTAAAAACATGAGGAGAAGAAAAGGTACATTCAGACTGGCCTAGAGAGACATAGTCCTGTTTTTGAACATATCTGCTCAGATTCTTATTACAAATCTAAGCGATATTGGGTGAGTTGAAACCAGCAGCTGCATTCCACAGCCATTCATTTGGCAGGCATCAGACTCTGATTTCTGCTTCCCAAAGCAAGTAGTTCCCTGTCATTGCCCTTGTGTTTTGCTTTCTGGGTCACATGAGGACAAACATTTGCAAATGCTACCATGGGGTTTGCTGTAGAGACAGGTCAGAAAGATCAAGTCCAGTGCTGCTTAGAGAAACCGGTGTGGGTTTTTCCATGGACGTCTTGGCAGGAGAATAGGTCTCTTCACTCTCAAAAGATATAAACAAACTTAAGGAAATGATATTTAAAAATCTGTGTCTGCTGTGAAATGTCTCCTGAAAAGTTTCTTTCCCTTCTTTGTGTTTGTAAATACAGAATATGACTTTTTGTACTTTGACTGATATCCTTTCCCAATTTCCACATAATTTAATTAAGGTCTCTAATTGTTTAGTAAGCTTGTGCAGTTAGTGATCCAAATATATGAACAGCAGTATAAAAACGGGGGCCACAGTAGTGCTTTTAGTACATTTGAAGTATTTCCTGAATTGGGAGAGGGAGGTAATTCAGAGAATGTTCTCCTTCCCTTCCTCCCTCTCTCTTTTCCTTCTGTACATATTAATTAGTACTGTTTCCCTGTTGTGCCACAGAATGGGTGTAATTTCTTTCAGTGGCTCCTTTTCCCTGAGAGTAGAAATGTGATTGTATTTTTTGATGTAGAATGCAATTTAGGTATATGAAGCAGTACCTAAATGAGTCCTGCAATGGGAGAAAAGTGAGATATTAAATACCATATTGGTCAGCATGTTAGATGCGCCAGCATATAAGATGCACCCATTTTTCCAGGAGTATTTTTCAGCAAAAAATTTTTTGGTACTCTGCCAAGGCAAAATGTATAGCAAAGAGAAAGGGGAGCAAAAGGAGTGCTCATGCAAATACTCCTTTTGCTCCCCCTTCCCCTCCGTTTTGCCTGAGTGAGGAGAACTCCCAGATAAGGCAAAATGCATAGGAAAGGGAGGGGGTGAAAGGACTGCTCACACAAGATTTCCCCCACCCCCCTTCCCCTCCATTTTGCCTGAGGGGGTGAGAATTTCTGATTGAGGCAAAATGCATAGGAAAGAGAGAGAGGGCAAAAAGAGTGCTTGCACGAGGCTTTCCCCACCGCCCCTTCCCCTCTGTTTTGCTTTGGCACGAGTCCTCCACACCAAGGCAAAATACCTTGGAAAGGGAGGGGGAGGTATTTGCCAGTGTATTAGATGCAACGGTGTGTAAGATGCACCCCATTTTTCAGTGTTATATTTTGGGGGGAAAGTTCTTCTTATATGCTGGCAATACGGTAAATTAATAAAGCCAAATATAAGCAACAATAGTGATGGGATAACGTCACAGTGATACAAAACCAATAACAACCCCATCTGTGCTGACATCACTCAGAGTAAAAGCTTCAAAAAACCTTGCCCTCGTTTTCATTCTCTTTGGAGGCAATATCCCCCAACAAATTGCCACTTCTTGTCACTCCTGAAAAAGTTCCCCAGAAAGCCATTTCTATATCTAAGTCTAGCAGCAAGCACAGTGCACTAGATTTCAAAGGAGTATATTTTTAAGAAAAAGTCATATTATAGAGAGAAATATGCAAGTCACCTATCTGAAACAATTCAATTCACTTGGATACCCAAAAGTAAACTTTGCATATCATTTATGAAACAGTGTCCATGGAAAAGCATTGCTTCTTCACTGTTTAAAAACTGTCAAATCAAAACTGTCGGATGTTAAATATAATAACTAGTATTTCTAAGCAAATCATCAACATAACAGCTGGAAATAATCTGACGAGAAAAGGAGAACTCTAAGGAGGAGTTTGGGGGGAAAAATTAAGTTTGCATTCCTGCTGCTCATCAGCTTCTTTCATTTTTTAAAAAAATAATATAAGAAATAAAAAAGTCCCGGGGACAGTCAATAACAAAGATCTTTTGTACTAATGGCAAGTATCTAACACATTGCATTACACTCACTACTGTTGTCTTTAAAGCTACAGGATGGTAAATTTATATGATAGTAAGGAACAATCCATGCTTTAAAATGTTTTCCAGCTTAGTATGAATACAAAGAAGAACAATTAAATTAGTGGCTTCAGTATATGAACAAGCCCTCTGGCAACATGATCTTTCCACATTTATTTTCCAAGGAAACCAAAGTTATAGAAAGTTAATTTTCTGGCATCCTTCTGCAGCTCCAGTCTGGTGACTCAGCATCTCCATTAGCGCTCTGTCTCAGATTTTATTAGACCACCACAGCATGGGTGGAGAACATTATGTTCATGCTGGTGGCAGAATGCATAACTTAGGCAGTGTTTGTGGGTGCAGTCATAATCAGCAGAGTGAATCTAGTGGAGAAGAAATGGTTTTGTGGATAAGGTTGGTTGGCTGTAACCATGTGAGTTTCAGAGAGGACTTCAACTCTTCCCTTCCACCAGTTTATTCTAGCTCAGGTCTGCTCCACAAAAGCTTAGCCAACAGTTCTCCTACATTTGTGCTGTATTTAGCTGGGTCACAATCTGCCAGCAGAGGAGCAAAACAGAAGCAGCAGGGTGCAGAAGGTGGGGATGCATTTAGAATGCAATTAACATTCCATGCCACATCCGACAACGAACTGCATTTGGCTAGCTTTAAAAGTACTACAGGACTCTGTAGTTTTGCCGCAACAGGCTAACAGTGCTGTCCTTCTGGAAATTTCTTTTTGAGAGGAGTAAGGCTGTTTCCTCACTAGCTTGTTCTAGTGCTATTCCACTTTCAACATCCTATGGAATCCTGGGATTAGCAGTTTAGGGAGGGGCCTCAAAGGCCCCTCCCTAAACTGCAAACCTTGGGATTCCATAGGATGTTGAAAGTGGAATAACAGAACTAGAACAGGCTAGTACAGAAATGTCCTAAGTCTCCAAAAGACCCTGTGACAGGTTCTCTTTAGGGTCACTGTATATCTGAAACAACTTGAAGGCACACAGAAACAACAGTGACAGCAAGATCTCATTGAAGGGCCTAAATACCCTAAAGGAACCAGACTCCATCTGACTTTGCAAGCTAGGCAGAGTCAGCTCCAATTAGTACTTGAGTGGGAGACCACCAATAAATACCAGGTGCTGTAGGCTGTACTGCAAAGGAAGGAAATAGCAAAACCACCTCTGAGTACTCCTTAATTCAGAAAACCCTATGAAATTCACGAAGTCACCATAAGTTGACAGATGACTTGGAGATCTCTGGGGTCAGAGAGTCACCATATGTTGAAATCGACTTGAGGCCAGTTAACAACAATGGAGAGCAATCAGTCAGCTATTAGTTCTTATGGCAACACATTGCTCATAGTTTACCTCACAAAAGAAAATACTAAACCAGACCTGGCCAACTGGTTTGATCACTTCAGCAGTCTTTTTTGTTCTTCTGCTTATTCCCTAATCTTAGAATAGAAGAAAACCTTTTATGTCACATCCAGGAATGTGTACAATTGTGCTGCTAACAAAGGGGGGAGGAGGGGTGGCCATTATTTGAATGGATACTGAATAAAGTGGATGTATGAATGCCAGGTTGTGTTGCCCATATTTCAGAGGAGGGAACTGGTAAAACCACCTCTAAGTATTCCTTGCCTAAGAAACCCTATGAAATTCACAAGGTCACCATAAATCGACAGGAGAATTGAAGACACCCACGCACAGGCACACGTTCCCACTGAACCACTCAAGATTTCTCCCCATTTCAGCCAATCTCCTGTCATATCTTTGCTTGAACAGCTTCTCTGTTGTTGTTTGGTTGCTGCATTTTTCATGCAGTGACATTTCTTTTTCTTTTCTTTTTTTCCTCTTGGGGTGCAACTGAGTTGTGGTTATGCATTTCTCGAATTCCTGTGGCATAGTGAAGCTTTCACTAGATCCTCATGTCCTGGCACAATTCAGAAAGGGGATTGCACCCTGAAGTATTTCTCAATTTATTTTTGTTTGTGTTGAAAAGTCAAAGAGGAGGGGAAGACAAGAAGGAAAAGGAAGGAAGTTTGCTCAGTTACACAGTCCATAGCTTTCTGAATTCATTACTGCAGTGATTATGAGTGTGACAGTGTTGCAGTGCGTGTTTACCAGGCCTATAATTGAACTTAGGGATGCCTACCAAATTAGATGACCTTTGTCTGCTATTGTACAATGTTGAGGGCACATTTTCAGTGACAGTATCTCTTAGTCAGCAGAATTTGGGACAATTTGTTGCCATCCTAATTTTGGACTGAAAGGCTCTCATTAGCTGGAATGTGGAGGTGGCTCAGACAGCTCTGGGCTGCTGAAGAAAAGATTCATTGTTGATGCCACAGGCCCAATGACTGCCATGTTGCCCCTGCAGTGACTCCAGAAGAGGACATCGGTGGAGTTTGGGTTGTGGAAGGCATTCAGTCTGAGCTCAGTCTGAAAACAGGACTGGATCTCTGTGAACTTGATTCAGAAATCCAAGTCACATGGTATTAACTGCTGACATGCTAATTTGCTTCTATTTTTGTGCAACCCTTGAAAATATTTTCTTAAGAAGGAAAATAAAAAATTTCAGAGGCATGTTGAACTAAGATTGCAGACTATGGCCAAGATCCACTAGGACCGCTGATGGAGCATAAATCTGCACTCCTAGGAAGTGTTAGCAGCTACATTTTCCCACAGCGCAATAGCAGTCAAGCATGCTTCAGCACATCTCATAGCTGAGAACCAGCCAGTGATGTAAACAGGCGCCCTTCAGTTGTAATTATGTAGCTTGGGAAGGGAACAACATTCACTCTCCTGGACCTCCAGCACACTTGCTACGTTAGAGGAAGATAGAGGCAGCTCCTTTTTTTTTTTTTACTGGTTGTGCAATGACAGGCAGAAGGTGGCTGGATGTAGCCCCATCCCCCAGCCAGTGATTGCTGTAGGAGGAATTCCAGCATTCTCTCTTCCTCACCCCATCTTGTTCTTAGAGCAAATAGACATAGTTAGCATAGAGCCTCCTCTTTTGCATGTCAAAGGCCCTTTTCCCACAGCATTTTCCATGCCAAAGGGCCACTCGAGCATTGCACACATCTGAGGAGCAGTCCACAGTCACATTTGCACGATGCTCCAGGGCCTGGCAGGCACTTTTTCATTTTTGGCTTTAAGCCGAAAATGGTGCGCGGTTGTGCATCACTCTGGGGCCCCGCACGCACTTGCTGTGCGTGCGGAGCCTTGGGAGCCAGGCCAGTCACACTTCCTGTCTCACTGCAGCCTGGGAAGGTCCCAGGCTGCACTGCGAAAGGAAGAGTCGGGGCTCTCGCACGAGCAGGAAGCTCATGCGGAGCTGAAGAAACCCGGACGCAAGGACCTCTCACAAGAGGCTGCTCATGCAAGCACTGCACCCCAGCACCAAGAGAAGGTAGGATGCAGAAAGGGCCAAAGTTTCACTATTTGTCTTTGTGTCATTTAAATGCATGATCATAAATACCTTTGGTGTTCAGGTGATCAGATCATGTGACCCAGGATTCTTGCTTGGGTCATCAGTCTTACAAAGAAAGAGCCCCCTTCTCAGATCCTTCTCTTCTCCATTTTTGCTTCCTCTTTCTCCTCTCTGACCATGCTTCTCATCTCCTTCAGAAGCTGGTGAGTTAAGAACAAAGCTACTACTCTATTTATTAGCTAGTTAGGATGTAGGTTCCCCAGTGCATATATAAATGTAGAAGCTATTAGTAAACTTTTCTAAATTTGTATCCTGAAACTGCCTGCGTTTGTTTTGTCTTCTTAGTCAGTTTCAGATCAAAAAAACCACACAGAAATTTGGCCATGCTTTTTCTGTTACTCTGCTAAAAGAAGGCTGAATCCTCACAGTTTAGCTTTCATAGAATTTCCCAATAGGGCTAACACCCTGGGAAACTAATTTTTAACAATTGCCCACAGAGGTACACCTCAGAGCCTTGGTTGCCAGGGAAAAGGCACAGCGTGAGTGCTTGCAAAAGTACTTGTGCTGATATAACCAGGGGAATTACCAAGTGAAAGTCACCCAAAGTATTCTGGCTTGTGTCTTAATTTACAGTTACAACTACTAAATATACATTCTAGCTAGAAACAAAGTTTGGATTTTCAAAAGCTAACAAACATTTGAGAGAGCCCAACAAAGGTTTCAGTCTGAGCCCTCCATACAAGCATCCTTTAAAAAATAAAAGAGCCATCTTGGATCAAACCAAAGACCTATCTAGTTGCACAGTACCTATGGAAAGGACACCAGCCAGGCTGCATGAAACTGCAGCCTCCATCTTGCTCTAGCCAGCAGTCTTATATTGTAGATTCTACAGGAGGTTTCTTGGTGGTAAGAGAAGAACTATATCAACACATTTAGAAAGGGAGATTCTGCTTTCTTATACTTCTTAGGAGCTTCCTTGATGTATCTTTTTGACCTCAGTTACAAATAATCTTCAGGAACAAATAGACCCTAAACCTGATCCAGCGGGTATTTTCACATCTTCAGAGTAGCAAGAATGACAGGATGTATTCCTAAATGGTAAGTTATTCTTTTGGTGAGCTGTGACCTTGTCTAAATTCATCTGTTCATAGTGTTCCCATTGTTTTGTTCCCTTTCTGCTCATCTGTGTAGACTTTCAAGCTGGCCTCTCTAAATACAAAACTGCACCTGACCCAGAAACTTTTATTGTGAAGAAAAGGAGACAATAAACAAACAAACAAACAAACAAAGTCCAAGTATGGAAGGGAAAGGGGATAGTTTACCGAGGTTTAGGAGTCCAGGATGGAGCCAGGGTGGGTTGCAAAGCCTCGAAACACTGAGACTAAGCTGTAGGTTATGCTCTAAGACCTTTACGCAAAGGTCAGAATGGGCAACTTTGTTGAAGTGGAAATCACATTGGACCTCCTCCAACTTATCAGGTACTGCCAAATTTTGTTCACGTGGTAGCATTTCAGTGACCAGGGAGCTATGGGGAGGGCAAAACATAGGAAGGGTCTCAGTGGAGCATACACTTCCCTCCCTCATGTCCAGATATTGGGAGATTTGCTGGAGCTGTTCAGAAACAGTGTTATGACACATAACACAGTAAAACAGCAAGGGACATTACAAATAGTGAGACCTTCCTTCCATCATCACTCAGCCCTGGAGGGCCATGTATTAGCATGGTGATCTGTAGTGAAGAGGTTTACATGTGTGGAGCGTGCCTGCTGTTGAGGGGTGAGGTGGACCCACTTCCCAGCATCATGTGATGTTCCCTTCATGCATGTCAGGTATGGAATATATGGTGATAGGGAATACACATGTTTGTACAGGTATACCTCAATTAATAAAGCCTCTGACAAAGAAGCTCTTTTTTTCCAAAGTCCTTTTACACTCACTTAGCATCTCTTTTACTCTCTGTCTAACAAGAAGGTTTTTTTGAGCAACATCAGCACTTAGTTACCTCCCAGTAGTCTAACTGGGAGGTAATTAAGTCATGAACCACTAGTCATGAAGCACTGTGGCCAGATCTATTTTCTTCAAGAAAGGGCACAGTTGGTGCACCAGCTGAAACAGGGCAAAGGCACTCCGGGCCACTGTAGCTACCTTGTTTTCCAGGAACAGTGCTGGGTCCAAGAGCACCTTCAAGCCATGAACCTGATCATTCAGAAGGAGAGCAACCCCATCCAGAACAGGCTGTGATCCTTATCCCATGTTGGTTTTCCCACTGACCAGCAGCGTATCTGACTTGTCTGGATTAAGCCTCAGTCTATTCATCTGCATTCAGTCTTTTCCTGCATCCACATAACTATTCAATACTTACCAGAGCCTCCTTGGCATCAGTTGTAAAGGAGAGATAGAGCTGGATATTGTCAGCATACTTGTGACACCCAGCCCCAAAGCTCTGGATGACCTCTCCCAGCAGCTTCATGTAGATATTGAAAATCATAGGGGACACTATTGACCCTTGTGGCACGCCATAGACTAATAACAGTCCCCCAACACCACCTTTCAGGAATGTTTAGCCAAGAAAGACCAGAACTATGGCAAAGCAATGCCCCCAAGGTCTCCTATTGACCAGATGACCCAGTAGCATACATGGTCAATGGTATTAAATGCCACTGAAATATCCAGGAAGACCAATAGGGACTCACTTCCCCGTCCACTTCCCGGTGTAGGTCACCCACCAAAGCAACCAAGGCTGTTTCTGTCCTATAACCAGGCCTGAACCTGGATTGGAATGGGTCTGGGTAATCCATTTCATCCAAGAAAGCCTGGAGTTGTGTTGCCATGACTTGTTCTAGAATCTTACTTCAAAAGGGGACATTAGCGACTAGCTAATGGTTACCTAGTGAGGTGGGGTCTAATGAAGATTTTTTTCCCCATAAAGGTCTCACAATTACTATTTTAGAGAGGTTGAAACATAGCCCTCTTGCCATGGAGCATTTACAACTTCCACCACTCAGTTGGCCAGTCCTCCTCTGGCAGATTTAATTAGCCAAGATGAACATGGGTCTAACAGGTAGTTGGCCTCACCTCTCCAAGCAATTTGTCCACTTCATCATGTTGAACAACCTGGAACTCATCCATCAAAAGCAGACAAGTACATGCCTCAGTTACCTCTCCAGACTCTACTTTCAATGTGGAGTCCAAGTCAGAGTGAATCTGAGCAATTTTCTCTACAAAATATTTAGCAAATTTGTCACAGTGCTTTTCCGAGGGCTTCTCCTCAGCAGTCTGAGGTCTAGGATGTAATAGCTCTTTAACTACCCAGAACAGCTGTGCCGGATGAGATGGAGCTGATGTGATAGAGACAATGAAGAAATGATTCACTGCTGCAAAGGAGGCTCTGAAATGGGCCTTAACCCATGCTCAGTTGGATTAGTCCTGAGTCTTTCTCTATTATCATTCTAGTCATCTACCAAAGCGCTTCATTGCCTTGAGCTTCTCAGAAATCCAAGAAGCCTGTGCTCTTGGGAGCAACCGTGTTGGTTGTCTCCCTGATCAACAGATCAACCAGGGCAACAATAGAATTACCAGCTCTACTGGCTGGAAAGTCATCCAAACCATCCAGGAATCCTTTTAGACCTATTAATTTCTGGGGCTGGACCATTTTAATAGGTCCACTGCCTCTGCAGAAGTTAGGAGTCCCAGCAAATCTACTCTATTAGGTAGTGATCTGTCCATGGATGACCATCATCCTGACCAGCAAAAACCAGACCAAGAGTATATTCTGCTATATGTTTAGGGCCAGATATTGAGACAGGCCCATGGTTGCCATGGAAGCCATGAAATCCTAAGCTGGCCCTGATGAGATTGCCTTGGTGTGGATGCTAAAATCCCTCAAGACAGTAAGTTTGAGGGAGATTACCAACACCATTGTCAGCTCCAGCAGCTCTGGCAGGAAATAGTTGGGCCGTGGTGTGAAGGGTACACCCACAGAATCTCCATCCTGTTTCTTAGCCCTGTTGCCAGGAGTGCACACTCAAACTTTGGATATTGTCAGAGATTTTATTGGAGACTGGAGATTTGTGTGCATCTAGAGGGCACACAAATAATATATACATATATATATATACATGCCTTACTAACATGTCTTCAGAATTTTCTTTTCAAAATGATTCTGCTAGAAATGTAAGGGAAGTGATAAATTCTTCTATTATTTAGAAGACAAAAAGCTGGGTGGGAGGAGGTAAGGGGAGATCATTACAACCTTGTGCTAGGCCCAGAAGCAAAATCAGTTGCTGGCTACTTTATCTGGTAGCCAGAAGAAGCAGATCCTGGCTTTATCAGCTTAACAATGAACAGAGAACCAGGCCATATTTAGAAGCAAGCATCTTCCGGGCCTTGTCATATGATACTATTTCCTCTTTTGTGTTGGGACTGGGTTGGAGCCAAATAGCTCTTGGCAGGAGCAAACTCTATTTGTATCTGCTTTTATTTCCATTATCATGTATAAAAGTGAAAGATATCACATGATCATTATATTACTCAACATTATTTCATTGAAATGCCAAAGTGATGGCTTCAGCTCTTCATAATTTCATAGTGATTATAAACATGGAACCCATAATGCTGGGAGGGTTCAGCTCACTGAAGGCAACTGAGGGCATCCAGTTGAGCTCCAATGCGGTAATGTGATCTGGTGAACAGGAGAGTGGGCACATGGGCACCGAGCATGTGGTGTTGACATTCAGAGGTAATCTTACTCTTATTACTATGGAACAGGTTTGCAGTGTCAGAGCGCCTTGCCTCGTGCAGTCAGAGGGCCAAAGGATAAGCCACAGACCAATTTTAGACTTGGTTTATTGAAGATTCCCGTCAGCCTATCTGTTATTCAACAACATTGCTTGGATACCAAGGGAACCTGTTCCCTTCACAAAGGGCAGCACTTGGCGCCACTCACCAGCCTGTTCATTTTAACAGATGACCCCCAGAGAAAAGCCCTCTGAGTGACAGAGGCTTAAGGTTTCGGTAGTAATGTGAAACACATCATTAATCACTTGGTACACCCAGAAAAGTACAAGGAGAGAAATGGTAAGTTTTAATAGATTAAATACATGATCTCTGGATTTCCTGTGTCTCATTTCAGTCCTCTCATCCCTATGTAGAATGTCAAAATCATTCACTGCTCTCACTGTAAGAAAGTATGACGTTCTTCAAAATTCTTCTCTTCCTCTCATGTTATGCATCCAACACAAACTCTTTATAGTATAGAAGGGGATATCTGACTCTCCAGACATTGTTGGGCTGCAGTTCCAATCATCGCTCAATACTGGCTAGTCCGGGTGGCTGGGACTGTTGGGAGTTACAATCCAACAATATCTTGAGGGCTGCATGTTCCCTTCCCAGCTTTAAAACTTTTGGCAAAGCTGTCTTGCCTTTTGTTCCTGCCACTGTCTGCAAACATTATTCTACATATTATAATCTCCCCTCTAAGTCTGTCACTCAGAAGTCTCCTGCTTCCTCAGATAATTCTGCCCAATTTCTTCGGCGGCTGCTTATGCAAAACCTCGGAGTGCTAAGTTTGGCCTATACAGCCCTACAAAACTCAGGTCCAGGTTATTTGAAGGACCATACTTTCCCATATAAGCCTGTGAGGATCCTGAGATCTCTGGTGGAGGCCCTCCTCTCAGGCCATTCCACACTAGACTTTTATAGCGCTATCATTCCACTTTCAACATCCTATGGAATCCTGGGGTTTGCCAGCTGGCCCCTCCCTAAACTGCAAACCCCAGGATTCCATGGGATGTTGAAAGTGGAATGATAGCGCTATAACAATCTGGTGCAGAAATGGCCTCAGTCTCACCTCCCTCCTTGCAGGCATACCTGGCAGGAATGAAAGAGAGGGCCTTCTCGGCAGTTGCTCCTGGTCTCTGGAACTTCTTTCTAGAAAGGCAGCAATGGATTCTTCCTCATTGTTCAGCAGGCAAACACTTTTTTGTTCTAAAAGGCTTTGGGGAACTGACTGAGTTAAGAGAAAGGGCTTTTAAAAGGCTGCTGAACTGTGTTTCTTGTATTTTTTAATGCATGCTTTAAATGGTTTTTAAAATTTTGATAGTTTAGTCATATTTTAATGACAGCATTTTGTTATGTTTTTATCTATATTGTATTTTTTTAAAATCCTAAGCTGCCTTGAGTTCTTGTTCCAGGAGAAAAGGTGGGATAAAAATGGAAGAAACAAATGAATTAACTCCATCCTAGACCACCTGCGTGGCACTATCCTTCCACACATTTCAAATCCTTCTCAAAGCACACCTTTTCCATTAAGCTTTTGACTTACGCCCTTAGTCTTCCCCCTAGACAAAATACAGGTTAGTATTTGCACATATTAATCCCATTATCCTTGTCTTTTACTTTCTATCCCACGTGGCCAGGCCCTGAAACAGAGGTGTTACTAGACAACCATGTTACCTGTAAAATACAGGTGGAAATTTTCTGGCTCTGCAGACATCATTTGACTGCAGCTCTGAGAATTTAACTCCATTGGCCATGCTGGGCAAGGCTTCTGGAGTAAAGAAATATTCAACAACATCGGGACACACAACCCCACCTTTGCTGTAAAACTTTACAGGACCGAGGGACAAGGACGTATCAGCATTTCTTTTCCAAAACAATGTAACAATGGGTAACACTGTGATTTTTCCTCGTGTAATATTTACTTGTTGCTTTTATTACTTTAGGGGCAAAAAATAAAAACTGTTTGGGAGGCATTGTATTTTTTTTTATGCTTGCATCATCTTCCTTTTTAATACTGACTTTTTTCTTTTAAATCAAAAGATGAACTAAAAAGTAAAGATTACTATCTGTTGTAGTGATGTACCTTTAGCTCAACTCCAGCTTACAGCAACACAGTCATAAGTACTCCTGGCAAGATTTATCATTTTTATTTATTTATTTATTTATTATATTATATCATACTATTTTTATATTTATATTATTTATTTATTTATTTATTTACTTTTATTTATTTATTTATTATTTAATATTTATTATATTATCAAGCTTTATCATGCTGCTCCTTTATAACCCATTATTCCATTTGAAATCTGTTCCAGCCGTTCTCACGAGGGTATCTGATTGTTGATTCTCTCTACCACATCCTTGCTGCATTTACACTTTAATAGTATCATTTACGTGGTTCGTTCATCCTTATTAAGGTGCCATTACTGACTCCTATTCCCCCTCCCCTCACTTCATGATTGGTTCCTCTAGCCGCAGTGATAGCACCATAATGGTCTGACGCTATGGCGCTTGAGAGAGGGATGACCTGGCCGCACCCACTAATGGATCATTGGCAGAAGAAAGCGCCATCAGCCATCTGCACCCCAACTGGTTACTGAATTGTTGTGGGAAAGGGAGTCATTAATGGATTATTTCCACTGTGAAAAATAAACACATCTTCAACAACCCTGAAATGCAATAGCACCTGGAGAGCAAGGGCGTGCTGTGACAAGGCTGAGGCAAAAGCAGGACTAATGCATTGCTATGATGGTATACCACCATGGCGTGATAAGGCTCTTATTCAGAGGTTTGCCACTGCCTTCCTCTGAGGCTGAGAGTGTGTGACTTGCCCAAGGTCACCCAGTCTGAAAGGGGATTTCAGCTCTGGTTTCCTGGAGTCTTAGTCCAGCATTCAAACCATTTACACCATTCTGGCTCCTCAAAAAAATGTTACAATGAGAGCTGTCCACAGCAATAAATGTAAAAATCCAGTATTTTTAAAGCAATTGGGACTGGGCACCACTGTGTCTATCACTGCTTCCTCTTCCTATTGCTTCCTACCTACAAAAAAGTAGCTGTAAAGAGAGCAGAAACTGTTCTTTCTGACAAAATGTTTACAAAATAATCTTGCTAATGCAAATTGCAGGGCAAATTGCTGACCACATTTCACTGACCACATTGCAGGTTGAAAAGAACTGTGGCTGGGAGAGCGGCTTTTCGCAGCTTTGCAGTGGAGTTCATGCTAAATATTACTGTTCATGGTACAAATGATTAACAGGAGCCTTGCAAAGTCCTCCAGAAGCATCAGACTCCAGCAAGATTATTACTGCATACTAGGGGCTGGGCTTAAACTGACAAGTACAATAACCCTGTCATCTTTTAATTTCTCTTTATCTCCATATTCCAGGTAGATTTAGGAGAGTAGTATATATCTCTATAGTAATTAATTGTTATTGTTAATTGTTATGCCGTTGTTGCAGGTTGCAGGACTGGAGTGAAATAAAGAAGCTTATAATGATTGTATAAAGTTGTGGCGAAAGTCAAGCTGCGCTTCAAGCAGACCTATTGAAACCAATTGGATGTAAATTAGTCATAACAACTTATACTGCATTCGGTTCCATCGGTCTTCTCTAAGCTTGACTAAGGCCCTTTCCGGAGCTTACCTTTTTCAGCGCTGGGATGCGGGGATCGCACGAGCAGCCTCCCTGCTGCTTCAGCTCCGCACGAGCTGCCTGCTTCCAAGCAGGTAGCGCAAGAGCCCTGCCTCTTCCTTCTGCAGCTCAGCCTGGGAGTTTCCCCGGCTGCGCTGGGGCAAGAAGCGCGACCACCGCAGCTCTGGAGGCTCCACACGCACAGCAAGTGTGCGTGGGGCCCTGGAGCAATGTGCAATCGCACACCATTTTCAGCTGAAAGCCGAAAATAAGAAAGTGCACAAGCGGTGCCTGCCCTACCCTGAAGTGTTGTGCGATTGTGAGTGCATTGTGCAGATCACTCGTCACAATTGTGCGACGCAAATGCCGTACGAAAAGGGCCTAAGTCTAGATCCAAACCATTTTTAGTACTGAAAATCAGAGGCAAGGCAATATAAATTGCCATGTTGGATCTTGCCCCAGGCCAAACCAAGCATGACAGTTGGATGAACCATATGACTTACAGACAGGAAGACAGCATTTTCCATTGTGAGGAACTAGAGAGGAGATGGTTGCAGATGGGTGGGTGAGGAAAGGACAGATGAATAGTTGAAAGGAGAACAGATTAGTGTGATGAAAATAATTTATTGATGGTTGTCAGTAGAGATGTGAAGGCTTGGGGAACAGAATTTTTTTGGGAAAAATCCTTGAGAGGTATGTGACAGCAAGGTTTCTCTAAAAGTCTTTAGAAGTTTCTTCTAAATAATGAGTAAAGAACACAATTTAACAACAGTCCCTTCTGTAAAATAACAGCCCTTTGATGAATGTAGTTAACACTTGGGTTGTCGCAGCTGATTTTTTCTTGTCTCAGCCTAGAATATCAAGCTACAAAGGAAGCTTTAAAAAAACTGGTGGTGGAAGAAACAAGTCAGATTAAGGAAAACTCAGGCATAGTGGCAGATAGTTCCATAGATGCTGAGGGAGAAAATTGTTTAAAGCATTTATAAAGATGAAACTGAGGGAAGTGGTTGCCCCACAAGGATCATAACTAAAGGGTCCAATGCCGTGTTCACTAAACATGTAGGAAGCTGAACACCCCTTTTGTTTCCCCTTTGTAAAACTTCAGAGCTTGGCTCTTATAGTACCGCACCCATGTTCAGTGCTTGTAGAAATGAATGGGATTCTAAGACTTTAGAAACAAAGGGGATCTGACAGTTTCCATGAGTTATGGAAGAGTCAAGATAGCAAAAGTTCCCATGACTTACGAACATTTAAAGGCAGTAAGGGGGTCAGGTTAAAATACTGCTGGAGAGAATTTCCTAGTAGGGGTTCCCTACCACAGTATCTTTAGCCTGAGGGACTGAAGATCCTTGGCATTTGTCAGGTAATGATAGTGTTAATGAGAAAGCAATGGAGAAATCAAAGCTTTGAAATGTCAGAGGGGAAGACGAGGTATCCCGGTTGAATAATTCAAGCATCCTATATTTGGAAGCTGCTTGTGCTCAGATTTGTTACTCTGTTCTGAAAAGATCCAGCAGATCAGAAACACGATGGCCACAATCATGTATTTCTGAATACAGGCCTTTGTCATGGAGATACCATTTACAGCAGCACCTCTGCAGCAACCAGATAAGGCGCTTCAGCTTAATCAGAGGTACGCTTTTATGATTCTAAGTACAGACTCCCAAGTAAGTATGCATATCAGTGCTTACAGCATAACTATTGACAGTGCAGGGGAGTGGTTCCTTTAATTTCTTTATTATCTTTCTTAATATTACTGTCTCAGAAATTATTGACTTGTTATTTACTCAGAGGTATGTGCTGTTGTTTTCAGTAGAGCTCATTTCCAGGTAAGCAGGTGGAGGTTTGCAGCATTAGGCTGGAAGAGATTTGACAGCTGAATACGCTGTCTGAATATAAAACACCATTAAGGACCAGTCTTTTCTTGCAGGCCTCTGCTGATGATTTTACATTGTGAATTTTAACAATTAATTTTGAATATGTATTGTCTGTCTTAGGTATTTGTATGTTGATATGCTTTTAACTATTGTTTCAATGTTCTCTTTTTATCTAGCACTAGCATAATTACCTGACATTGCCCAGGATTTTATTTTCTCATAGGTAATGTTTGTTAGAAAGATTTGAGATCCTGTGTCTCTAATTCCTCAAACAGTTTTGTGTGGTACCTGTAACTTTTCCCCATATTCCCCAATCCAATCTGTATTCAGAGTTATTAATATATAGAGGTTGGGTTCCTGAGGGAAAAACATTGCCCTCCTCCTTGCTGCTAGGTCTCATCTCCATAGCAACCGTCCTACTCAGGAGACTGAAGCCCAAGAGCTCTCTGGCTGAGAATTCCAAAGGCCTCTCCCTAAACTGCAAACCCTAGGATTCCATAGAATCTTCTTAAGCAGCCATTATGAGGTCTTTGCCTGACACAGACAAACACACAAACTTTGACTTTTATATATCAGATATGTTATATTACTCTATTGTTGTCCCCCCCAACTTGATCCACACTGAGAGGTGGGTAAGATCAATAATAATAATAATAATAATAATAATAATAATAATAATAATAATAATAATAATAAGGCTTTTAGTCTAAAGTGGCAAAAAGGCTAAGGGTAGGTTCAGAACTATTTCTCATCCAGAGCAACTGTGAAAGAATATTTCATACTTCTGGTGAGCAAGTGATTTTAAAGAGGAATCTACTTTTGTGGAATGAATGAGAAATGGTTGGCCAGCTCACCCTTTGCCTAAAGTAAACTACCAGCCAGTCCTGCTGCTCAGCTACCATACCCCTGGTATGCCCCACTTGGCTGTGGGTTGTTGGCAATTAAAGGATCAGTGGGTCCATCACAGGGGATCAGATTTGGCTTGGTGGGCGGAAAGGAGTAAGTGCGTGAAAATGCACTTCTCTAGTGCTTAAAAATGTCTGCGATTAATGAATGGAATTTGGAGTCCTACAAGACAAAGGGACTGTGACAGTTCCCATGAGTTATGAAGGTCTGGCATCTTTCCCAGTGTCCTAATGCTTGCACACCTCCTGGAATGAGCAGAAAGAATACACGCAACAGCCCATTTAACCTGGCTAGCTGCTGGATGTCACCCTGGTGAATGCGCAGCGGAATTATTTACTTGGCAGCAACAACAATGGGCCTTAGCAAACTGCAAAAGCAGCAGAGTTCAGACTTGCTTATTATACTGCTCCTTTAATGACTTTGAGGCTCAAATAATTAAACACCATTGCTTTCCTCTGGAATGTTGACAAGTTTTGCCCAAGGAATCCCATCTCAGAATCCTCCTGCAGTTTTCCTTCTCTGAGGGCTGCAGTTATTAAGCCTGGCTTCTAAAAAGCCACCGAGGCCATGGCCATTTCTGCACTAGTCTGATATAGCGCTATTATTCCTCTTGCAACATCCTATGGAATCCTGGGGTTTACAGTTTCGGGAGGGGCCGCCCGGCCCCTCCCGAAACTGCAAACCCCAGGATTCCATCGGATGTTGCAAGTGGAATAATAGTGCTATAACAGACTAGTGCGGAAATGGCCTAAGTCACAGATCCCAGTAGCCGCACTCTGTTATTTTAGTTATACCACAGTCCCACTGAAATCAGCTTGGCGGTGTAGCACATTTTGCTTTGGTAGAAATACTTTGAAATCAGTGGGGCTTAGGCATTTAATGCGGCATTCCCTGAATAATCTGTATTCTGAAACTGAAAACAATGATTTGGAGCAAGGAGGAGAATTATCAAAAGACAATTTGTGAGAGTGTTCCTCTCTCTCTGTGTCCTGGCTTAGCCATAATCCAATTACTATCTGAAACTGGAGTATTGTGAGGGGGTTTTTCAGCTGCTGAATAGCAAGTCAATGCTTATGGCCACTTCCGCCCTACACTGTTATAGTGCTATTATTCCACCTTCAACATCCTGGGGAATTCTGGAGATTGTAGTTTGCTGAGGCCAAAGAGCTCTCTGGCTGAGAATTCTAAATGCCCCTCCCTGAACTGCAAACCCCGGGATTCTGTAGGATGTTGAAAGTGTAATAATAGCACTGTAACAGTGTAGTGCGGAAGTGGCCAAAACCAGTTGATTGAATGGATCTGCTCTAGTTGGAAGTAGTGATTGGCTTTAGCATCTTGTTTCCTCAGGTGTCAGCTGCCTTGGTGCTCTTTCTATTCCTAGTTACACCTTATTTCTCTGTCTGGATGAATCACATGGGCTATTCAAGCTTTTCCTACTTTGTATCAGGTTTTCCACATTGCTTATTCAGGGCCCAGTGTGCAATATTAGTTTTTAGTTGTTATTTGCCATCAAGTTGACTTAGCTTATAATGACCTTACAAATAAGAGATATCCAAGACATCCTGCAGTTTTTAGTTATCTTCTTAATAATGTCCCTTGTTTATAAACCTTGTATGTATGATCATTGCCACCGTATAGTATCAGATTTCCATTAGTATGACTACATAAGCAACAAAATAGCTGGAATTCACTATCACAGTTACAAACATATAACCTATTCCAAAGGTCAAATTGATACAAGGTAATAATTTAATAATCTCAGTCCATAAATGCTGCTGTATTTTCTGAAATAGCTACCATTTCACTGTTCTGTTCAGTACAATAAGGTGGCAAGCATTAACTGTGCATTTTACTACATTGCATAATTGGAAGCATCCTTTTATTTTAATCTTCAATGAACCTCTCCCAACTAATTTGTTATCTTAAAGTAGGACTGCTTGTTTCTTTTATGTGCCCACTGCTGTAACCAAAAGACTGGTAAATTGTAGCTCTCTCTTCATTTCAACTGAGCTGAGAGGGAAGTTCTTTCAGAGCAATCCCTTTCTCTTTTGCTGGCATCCCTGAGAGAGCCCCCAGCCTACCTTGTCTACTGGTCGGGCCACTTCTGTCACTGTAAAGGAATTTTTTCCCTCAACTAATCTCCATAAACTTCTTTGCAAGGAGAAAAGCAAACATGGAGAAGGGTGTGCACAAAATGGGGGTGTGGAATTTACAGCTATCCTCAATCATTACTTGTAAAGCAAACAGAAGAGGACTGAATTGTAGACAGAAAGACCGTTCAACCTGTTTGACACAGCAAGAGGCAGATCTAGAAAACTTTGTTAGCAGAGTTCTCATCTGTACTTTAACACTGTGTCTCATATGGGAGCACATGATACACATTCACACACAAGCACACCCTCACAGACATATACTTGCATCACAATGGTGTCTAGAATTAAGTCTAAGCAGAGCATTAAATAAAAAGCAAAAAGTGTCATGGTATGGTCGTGTCCTTGCCAAAGACTGTGCACCATCATGAACATACTGTGATGTTTTAAATGGAGGGGTATTGAACAGGCAATTTCCCTTTCCTTAGAAACCCAGAGATTTAGGTGGTGAGGCCAAGATGAACCAATATGGACATGAAAGTATTACACAGTATTACATAGAGACAAAATCATATCAAAATACTGTGCATTGTGTCTATAGAATGTGGGTGCAATGTACAAAACAGTGGCACAACTACCACATGCTTGCACGTGAACACAAAGGGAATCCTCACTGGGGTATGCAGCTGACTGGCTCAGATTGGGGCTACATCTGGTTCCTTCTGGCTTCTCACCTGGCTGCTGGCATTAATCCCTGAATCCAAAATTCCCTTCATTCCCTTGTTCCTCTCTCAGTTGTTTGCAAGCTGAAGCCAAGGCTAAGAATTCTTTATCTAGTCAGCTCCATGGTTGATGGCTTGTGCCATAAGACTCAAGGAAACTGCATAGTAAAAGGCTCCAACAAAACTTCTTCTGCTGTTCATTCTGGAGAGAAAGAAGTTAAAAGCCCTTTAGCTCCTATGATTCAGCAGACAGGTGAGTCAGTTGGTACAGCCAGTGCTGCCGACTGTCTCTTATCGCTTCTGATAACAATTAGTCGTTGATCAGAAAAGGAATCCTCCTGAGCAACCTACCCTGGGTATGCTTTCTGATTTTTTAATATAATTTTTATTTTTACTAAATTAATATCTATAGAAGAAAAACACACACCACACCAGAAAACCTACACAAAACAGATTCACTAAACAATATACTACTATACAAAATAAAAACCATAAACAATCAACTAAACAAAAATAAACCATCCTAAATTACACACAATTAAAATACTCCAGTTTGTCTTCAGATTATGTAAATCTTTCATCTTTTACTAAAGATTTCTGTGGAGAGGAATATTTATGAATTGGTAACCAATTTTTTGGGGCTTTGTTTTGTGAATTTGAAGACACTGGATTTTAGCTGCAACAGGAGAATCCTAAAGAAGAGGAAGTCAAGGGACTGGGAGTTGACTCTTTGTGGTTTCTACTTCCAACAAAGGTAAAACTTTTTTTAAAAAACTGGGACTGCATTTGGCAGGTTTTATCTATAGAACACCTAAAAGCTTTTGCAACAATACAGAGGCTTTTTGAGAAATTCAGTATTCTCTGCCTAAGAAAGGGGCAGAGAGGTTATTCTGTCTGTTGCTAATGAAGTTGAAATTTTATTGCCTGGATTTTATGACTCTTTGTTTCCCAAAGCCCATGTGGCCAAAGAAAGAAATGGCCTGATATCCCTCCAGACTACCCTAACTGACAACAAAAACAACATATTGACAAAATGTAGGCCTGTGACTCTAAAATTCTCCTGAATGTTTTTTAACACCTTTGCCTGATGAAGAAGCCAGTGCAGTTTCAAAAGCTTGCACTATATATTTTGTACATTTTTGGTTGGCCCAGTAAACGTATTGTTGTTTTATGGATTTTGAATGTTATTGTATTTTGCTGTATGGCCAACACAGCTACCACTGGATATGTTTTTTGGCTGGGTATGTTGCTGTTGTTCTGGACACAATGACTATGTCCAGCCATGACCAATAATTTTCTGTAATTCATGTAATCAATCAGCTTCTTCATCTCTATGATTTTTGCATACAGACTTCATCACATTCCTTGTAAAAATAGCTTGTATAACCAGAGGTCCACAGAAGAATCTACAGCAGCGGATATGAAAGTTTGAGCCTCCTAGATCAATAATTGTTGGTCACATTTCAGTGTCTAGCACAGCACCACTCTATCCAGCTGTAAGCCAGGAAGGAATCACAAAAGATGGAACGCTGCAGGTTTGGTGGGGAATGAATCAATCTTAACAAGTCAGGAGCATGTTGCTTTGTTTCCTCTTTCCAAGCAACAGTCATGGTTATAAAATCCAGATTTCATCAAGTGGGAATGGCATGTTTGTGTCATTGTGGCTGTGACTGCAAGATAGGGCAACTACAAGATTTGCAGGAACTCTACCTTACTTGGACAAACAGCATGCTGGTAGAGGCTACTTGATTGCTTCCACTTGAAATGGGAGTGGCTAAAGACACAATGAAGATTTGCATCATGCAATGCAGGCAGAATCCACAGTTTGCTTTAGATTTGTGTTTTCAGCTGACATAAACTATGGAGCGAAGCTCGTTGGTTTGTTGTGTTACTTCTATTGCAAGCAGGAAAACTGCAGCATTGTGTACCAAGATGCTGATCCTCACAACCAATAAGGCAAAGGCCCTTTCCGCACAAGGCGAATGAATTGCTCCGTGCCGTTACTTACCGGCTCTTCTTGGGTCCGAAGTAATGCACACTGTCCCTTGAGCCCTTCCGCAGGGCTCCTCCATTGGTGCAGGGCGAACAGGAGCAGTGCGAGATCTGTAGATCTGCACTGGTCCAGCTCAAAATAGCAGCTTCCAGTGTCTTTGTGGGAGTGGACCAACCGCTGAGGCTGGCCACACCCATAGCCCGCCCTCCGCTGATCGCAGGCTTGCATTGGTATGAGCCTGTGCATCTGCACAGGTAAGTAGGAACGCAATGGCGCATTGCAGAAAATGTAAATACCTGATTTTTCTGGTCTTTACTTAGCGGGCTGGAGGACCACTTGGGGGCGGGTTGGATCAGACCGAGATGCGGAACTAAGTTCAATAGTCCGCACCTAGTCCAATCCAAGGTGCAGACGACCTCCGTGCCAGGACACCTTGGCCTGTTTTAACTGCCTCGTGCAGAAAGGGCCAAAGTGTCAGAAATTCACTGCTTATTGCGTTGTGTGAACCAGGACTATATTTAGTTATAAGGGAAACAACATTCTGCCTTCTCTTCCTGTTACACAGTAGCACCTTGAGTCATCATACTTCCTTTTAACACTTGATACCAGACAGATCATTTGCCTGAAATAAAGGCTGCATGCTTCCATATCAGTGGGGCAATGAATCTATCCTGGGCTTTAGTTTGAATTTCAACCAACCAGTCCAAAATACTGAAGCTATTTACTAAAGTGCTGGAATACAGAAGACTGCCTCCACTGGTCAGTTGAGTATTGCTAAAGCTTTAGTACAGGTATGAACAACAGGCCACCCAATGATCCTGTTTGAAAACCTGAAGCAAGTTCTTCAACTACCTGGCACAATGTAATGAAAATTATGGTAACAGTATGCTCAAAGTTTCATTTGTAAGAGATAAGTTTTCAACTTGTAAAAATATATATTTAACCTTCAATGTTGTATTTCTCTAAGGATTTTATGTATAATATACCTCTCTTGGGATTTTATGTATAATGTCCTGGATCCATGCATATTCAGACTGTAAAGCCTTAACTCTAACTGCTACAAGGTCCAGACTTTTATTATGGGACCTGAGTTATCACAAGAAGTAATGTGGCCAAAGCCATTTCCAAACCTCAAATAAATTAGTGTTCCATTAGAATAAATAAGCTGACAGTTTTGCTGTTTGGAGAATTGATGGAAATACCCTACAATGGGGGGTGGGGTGGTGGTAGAATGAGATGAAGGTGATAAAACTATACAAATATAAAATACAAGTAACAAGTTGGTATTTTTCAGTGTAGAGATTAATGCAGGGGGGTAGGGATGAGTCTAGTGTGTATAAGAACACAACCGGATGAACTCTAAACTCCACCTGTTCTTTCCCTCTCACTCTAGCAGTAGCCACCCGGCTCCTTAGGGCACATCATAAAGTGGGCAATATGGCATAATATGTCCACAGCAACAAATAATGAGAGCTTTACTGCCCCTCATAAAAATCCAGAAACTACAGAAGGCAATGGCCCTTTTATTAGGACCAATTTAGCTATCCCAAATGCCACCAGAATTCTTCTCCATGCCGGATGTTGAGCAAAATAAGCTAAGGGCCTTGAGACAGATTCTGCATGGGTTTGTGTTATGCTAGTGGTCTTCATTCAGTCCTCTGATAGTGAATTCTGTTTCAGTTATTTGCTGTGTAAAGATGCCCTTTTTCTTGACCTGTAACCATCAATGACATTGGACACAAGGCTGGCTCAAGGTGTTTTATCCCTGTCTCACACATTTTGTGTCTAAGCTTTACAATGAGTAGCCTAACCACAGCAAACTGAATAATCAAACTGGGGCTGCTATTTTCTCATGTTCAGTAGATTTTACTTCACTATTTCCTCCTCTTTAAAACTGTTTTTATGCTCTGGTGGGAACCAGAAGGATCTTGATTGTAGTCCCTGCCATACAAGGGACAGCCAGCAAACTATCTTTGTACAGTTCCCTCCAAAACACAAGGGCCATTTCTCTGTTTCCCCAAAACATTTACACAGCTAGAAAGAATCCAGAAATACTGGAAGCCCAGCAGTCACCTAATTTGCTTCTGTGGTGGGACAGGCCTTGATAGGATGACCCCAAATTTTTACTATTCTGTGAGAGGGAAATGAGAAACTTTTTTCCACTTCGCTCATCATTTTTTTAAATAATTTTATTTCAAATTCAAGTATAAAACAAACAATTGTAAATGTAAGATTACATGAATTATTTTTGATCTTCCACACTGATCTAGATTTCATTTTCAATATCTCTTTACATGTTTATATTATTGTACCACAATTTACTGCTAATATTACATGTTGGTTCTTGCATTTTTATTTCCACATTCCAGCTTCATGATATATATCCAGTAGCTCCCTTATTAATTATCTAAATCTTGAATTACTCATTTCCATCTGACAGTACCCAGCAATTATTCATTAGAATTTGCCATTCTTTTTGAATATCACCGTCTGATTTCCCTTTTAATCTCTGAAAGACCATATCAGCATTTCTATTTTCAATAAGTGTTCCCCACCATTGTTCTATTGTGGGTATTTGCTGAGTTTTCCACAACTTTGCATACTCAGTACGAGCCGTTGTTATCATATACAATTTTATTCTCCAGTACTTCTTTGTACCAGTACCTTCTAATACATCTGTCATATTTAATAAGTACAATTCCGGTATCTTTGCAAACTGAACTTTCATTAAAGCAGTAATTTTGTTATGTATTTCAGTCCAATATTTTTTAGCCTTAGGACATGACCGCCACATATGATATATCATACCAGCCTCTTTCTGACATTTCCAACAAGGTCCAGTACCTGTATTATAAATCTTTTTTAATTTGTCTGGCGTCATGTACCATCTATGGAACAGCTTATAATAGTTCTCTTTCAAATTCTGGGCTACTGTAAATTTCTGTATTTTTTTCCAACTCTGTTCCCAGGATTCTCCACTTCGCTCATCATTAATATACCCCTTTTATGTTACCACTTATATTATCCCTAGAGAGGTCGTATTATCCCCAGAGAGCTTTATCTTCTGAAGTCTTTATTCAAATGGAAAATCCTCCATTCTGCTGATCATTTCAGTTCCTCCTTCCTCTAGGAGTCTGCCCCAAATCTGAGCCAAGGGCTGTAACAAACAGAACCTGATCCATAATCTAAAAGCCTTGGTTGATCTTGAATTGGGAAGGACACGCAATCCCTCAGTGAAATCAGGTGATTGTTTCAGAATAAAGGTTTCACCAAAAACATCTGTTAAACATCAGCAATAGTACATAGTATTGAGAAGTTAAGAATGACACTTCTGTCATTAGATACTTGCACCTTTCGGGGGTTTTTTCTGCTTTAAATCTGATTTGGTTGTTTCTTCATCCGTCCATTATTTTGTTCAGTTAAGCAACAGAAAGAAGACAGAATGTTGGTCACTTACTGTGAATGTCATTTCTTCTAAGGCACAAAGGAGCAACCACTGTAAAATTGGTTATCCTGACCCCTGCCCAGAAAGAAGCAAGCGTCACCTGACATATGAGATACTTTGTTGGAGATTTCTTGCTCCCTTTCTTTACTTTGCTTTGTAGCTAAGCGTTAACAATCAGAGTGCTTAAAGATCATCCAGGCACAAAACACAACAGGGAAAACATGCCGCTAATGACCATATAGACAAAAATAGCAACAGACATAAGCAGATAACCATTTAAAATTTTTAAAAAGATGCATCCATTTTCTTAGGAAGCTGTGGGTTGCTCCAGTGCACTTTAGAAAAATGGACCAATGCTCCATCCCCACAGGGTTACAGAGGAGCACATCACACAAACAAAATGTTGGCTCTTCCCATGACACATTGCTTTTCAGCAGTGGAGGGAGGACCTCCTCTTGTCTCTTTCCTGCCTATCAGAGTGAAAGACAGGAGCAACCCACATGAGGATGAACTCTCTCCACTGATGAAGAAAGAGTGTTTGGAACAAACTTTCCCCACCCTTGTTTTAGAGGAAGTATTTGGTATGCACTGGAAGCAAGAACTTTCCATGACACAAACACGGGAAATCATTTGCCATGAATGAAAAAGCAATAATAGATTATGAGGATAAAGCGAATCAACATGTTTAAAAAAATGTTCAGTTGGGAAACTGTAAACTAAGCGTCAAAGGCTGTCTCTCTGAGATAAAAGTGACACTAAGATGGACAGACATACAAACTGCAGACATCTCAGAGAAGCAGAGCAGCTGGTGCTTGCCTTTTGGAGTACAGTCATCCCTCCACATTGGCTAGGGTTAGGGGCACAGGACCTTCGTGAAAGTGAAAAAAAACACGAATAACTCTAGGACCTCCCAAACCATATTTAACACACAAGTATGATCATCATATTCAACCCACCATGGATTCCTTTGAGGCATCAGGGTTCCTCACAAGGCAGAAGGGGGTGACTGGTAGGGCTTACTGCTACTTCCGTTGCTGCCCTACACAATTTTTAATAGGGACTTACAAGCCTCATTTGCAGTTTCTCGGTCTCATGAGGTTTGCAATCCCTTTTAAAAATGGCATCCGGAGGCAGCAGAGATGACAGCAAATAATTTGTGAATAGTCAAATCCGCAAAAGTGAAGCCTGCAAATGTGGAGGGCTGACTGTATTAGGATGCAAGCTGGAGGAAGAGAAACATGACTTCTGTTTCTGCCTTCATTGTGTTTATCCTTTGACTGTTTCAGGACCTGGCAGAACATTGAGGTAATGTGTGTTCTGTAACTGGCAGCCCTGAAGGGTGTCTATGACTTTACCTCCATACTGTACATTCCAATGTAATTGTTTAATACCAGCCGTGAAACTGAAACCAGTCTGGAACTGGATGTATATAGCTGCTACTGGTAAAGAGGCCCCTTGATGGTAGAAGAAGCAACTCCAGTTCTACTCTTACCAAATCTAAGTTTCAAACTTGCCTGGACCAAATGGGGACCGGTGTGAATATCTGTGCTCTCTCCTCTCAAGTTTTACAAAATGTTCTTGCTGTCCCAAACATTCGTAAACATACATACTGCAAACTGAAAGCCAGGAAAGAACAGCAGTCCATACCTTCTGCATCCTCTGCGCTGAAAAGAAATTATCTTATTGGTTGACAAAGCAAAATGATCCACTATGTTGCAGCCCCCTTCTCATAAAGCAAAATTCCTACAAGGGACTGGAATGTAATACAGTTCACAAGTCAGAGACTGTGCTAGTATCTATGTGATCCTGAAGTAGGCTTAGCTGTTTATCTTCTGTTAGATTTTACAACCAATCAAAAGAAAATGTAGCCCAAAAAAGCAAATTCACATATTATTAAGTTGCTATTATGAACTGTATAAGTTATACTTTTGAAGGAGATGTTGTTGCTTCTGCTGCAGCTATTGCTGGCCAGAATACTTTGTGGTCTATGCTGTGTGTAAGCACTGCAGCTGAATTCATGATGTCCCCCAATCCCCACTTACCAAGTAGCAATCATTGTGATTGACACGGATCTGTTCCCCTGTCACTTGGGAAGCAGCTGTCTGTTCTTTCCACCTCCTCCCATGAGGGATCCCCATTGTGGCAAGCAGAAGCAGGATCCTTGTTGCAAACCCCCTTGCACTGGAGGTCACTTGCATGAGAGGAGGTGGGAATGGCAGCCAGAGGCTTCCCAAGAAACAGGGGAACAGATCTCTGTCAATTGCTGCTGCTGCTCCTGGCGACTGGCAAATTTTTAAGATCACTAAACTAGGGGAATATGAAATAGTCATGACTGCTTAACTCCAGGTTATGTATTCATACCTGTGATAGAGGATTCTGGCCGTTATTATTTGAATTTCTATTAAAATCAATATGTATTCAATACCCCTCTTTTGTCAATGCACTAAACCCAACAGTGCTTCAGTAGGAAAGGTAATTATTGCTTTACCAGCTCATCTGCATGCCTGTAGAAAATAAGACCAAGGGAATGCTCATGTAAATACAGTTTAACAAGCATTCTCTGTAGACTCCAGTGACTCAACAGGGAGGTAAGGAAACATACTGCATAATGTAGCAATTAGCATCAGAGTTTCTGGATTAGAGAAACAGATGATATGCTCTCATGAGAAACACAAGAATTCCCATGCTAGAAAACTGAAGAATTTCCTCCTTCCTCAGTGAGTCTTAAACACATGACCAAGAAAGGCAGTAACTCCTCCTTGCAAGTTTCCTGCAAAGTGACCTATGTGTTCTACAACTGCCTTAGAAATACTGTTTGCACCAAACACTGGGATGATCAAGTAAATATCTAAGGATTTTGTTTAAGATGGGCTTGGATCCTTTCCTCTTAAGAATGGAAGAGATGATGAAGTTATTTTCTTGCTTGCTGATATTTCCCAGAACAAATACCTACCAAAGAAAAGAAAATTGGCAAATCAATGTAGGTCTTGAAAGATGTGCAATCTATATTACAACTGCACATTTAGTTTGCTTCTGTCTGCAGGCAGGATGCAAGCAGGCAAAGTAGGCCAAATATACTAAATGGCAATTATGTACAGAAAGTTGTGCTAACTTGCACAACTTGGAGAAATAAATTTGCCTGCAGTCCAAGTTTAAGGAGCTGTTTTTGAGCCAAAGACCTGAGAACCATGATGTGTTAATGGTTAAAGTGTGTGTGTGTGTGTGTGTGCGCGCATGCGCGCGCACACACACAGGCGTGTGCATGCCTTGAAGTTGCCCGTTGACTTATGATGACCCCATGACATTCATAGGGTTTTCTTGGACAAGGAATACTCAGAGGTGGTTTTGTTTAGGCAACTTTAGTTCAGGGCTCTGAAACTGCAATAGTGAGAGCCTACCGACAAGGCTAAACCTGAACTCCTCTAAATCATGAGGTAACTATGTAATTAATTTAGAACTGTAGACACTGACAGGAGCTAACAGGCTCTGCTTGCTGCTGCCCTTGGAAACCATAGACCTAAAGGCAATACCCCAAACAGAACAAATTGCTCCTCCCTTTAGAAGTCTATTTATTACAATACAAGTTATTTATTACAATATCAAAGACCAAATCCTATTGTTAGTCCTGAGTAGGGTAGATCTACTAAATCAATGGGATTTACCTACATGTCAGCTCACCAACAGGAGTCAGGCTACAAGGTATAATCTAATTTATTATTACAACTTAAAATTGTTAGTCATAATGTTGACATGAGATTTCTTTTTCTCCCCCCCACCATTTCTTTCCTCCTTGTTCCTCTTCTGATGGTTTTTGTCTTTTTGTTATGTTGAAACGCATTGCTGGCTTTCTGAAATTTCTCCTGTTCTTTTGGCTTCTGAGAAAAGAGCAGGAAAATATTCAGTCTGGAGAAATGATAGAGTTGGAAGAGACCACAGGGGCCATCGAGTCCAACCTCCTGCTATGCAGGAACACCCATCAAAGCATTCCCAACAGATGGCCATCCAGCCTCTGCTTAAAAACCTCCAAGCAGAGAGAGTGCCTTTGTTTCTTCCCAGAAAGTCCACTGCCCCTTCTGTTTCTGAAAGGGAAGCTACAGAACTCTTCATAGGAAGGGGGCACTGACTTTCTTTACTTGCCTCACAAAAGAGTCTTGTTAGGACACTATTGCCCTTATAGTATACTAGCGTATATACCTGGTGTTGCCTGGGATTTTATTTTCTCATAGGCAATACTTGTTAGAAATATTTGAGATCCTGTGTCTCTAATTCTCCAAACTGTCTTGTCCATTGTCTGTAACTTTTCCCCATATTCCCCAATCCAATCTGTATTCAAAGTTATTAACATACAGAGGTTGAGTTCCTGAGGGAGTACACTGCCCTCCTCCTTGCTGCTAGGCCTCCTCTCCATAGCAACCAGCCTATTCTCTGGCTGAGAATTCTAAAGGCCCCTCCCTAAACTGCAAACCCCAGGATTCTGTAGAATCTTCTCAGACAGCCACTTATATGAGGTCTTCACCTAACACAGCCAATGATATGAGGCCTTCACTTGACATGAACAGACAGACAAACTTTGACTTTTATATATTAGATTTCTGAGGGGGAATGGGGCCCAGAGCAATTAATCTTTTGATCTACCGAGAGGCAACCCATTCAAGTTAAAACAAAGCATGGAAGATATCAGACTGCCTGGAATGTTTTGAAGGAATTTCATTAAAACTCCCCAGCTTTGTGGACTAGTAGGTCAAAAGAGGGGAAAGTAGTTGAAAGGAGAAGTGTCCAGCTTTCCTCCTGCCAGATCTGAACATTCTGCAGATAGGAGGGGAAGACTGGCTGCCTTTTTCTTGGGCAGCACATTAGTGTCTGCTGCCAGTCCTTTCACCTTTATCATAATCTGGCAGGTTTAAAGAAATCCAAATGAGGAGCTTTCTCAGAGATGTTGGGAAGACTGAAGATTCACAGGCTTTCCCCATCCTCCACAGTTAGCAGCACTGCTTCATGTTGTGGTGCTCTTTCATTCCCAGGTAGGGCAGAATGGTACCTGTCTAGTTCTCACCTCTAGTTCTAACATTTCCATGCCCCAGTATCAATATTTCTAACTTTTTCAGGCTGTGTTCTAGTCAGTTTTACATGAGTTGTACTGAAGGTGGAGTTGTTGGACTGAATCTCAGAAGTTGCTCTTATTTGCCTAATGATGCTAGATTCTTCCTATATCTTTTCAGTGGTAATGGAAATAATAGTCCCTGTTATTTGTTTTCTGGCTGAAAAAATGTGTTTCCCAATAGCCAGGAAATCTAGTAAGAAAGAATAATGAAGTATCAAGAAAGTTATGCAGTTTTCATCTAGTACTAGTACGTGCCAAAGATGTTCAGGAAGTTATTCTGCACAGAAATACACATAGGTTTTCTGTATGACAATCATCGTTTTTTTAAAATCAATCAATCAATCAATCAATCAATCAATCAATCAATCAATCTCCATACAAATACTATTCTTGCCCATAAGGCCTTCTCTAAAGATTGGTTGTCCTTTTGATTCACAGATGCCTGAACCTCTTTTCTGTCAGGATCCGTTGTAGTTACAGGTAAGGAAGAGAAGGAGAAGATGTTTTAAAAAAGAAAAAAAATCTGTGATAGTCAAGGCTGTAGAAGTAAAAAATACAACAAATAACTTCAAGATGCAAAGACAACCCAGAATGAATAATGCCAAGACAAGACAGAGAAACAAGAAAGGGAGCTCTGTTCTAGGCAAGTCAGAGGAAGAAACTGAAGGGAAAAGGAAGTAGGAAAAAGTTTCCAGCAAAAGATCTTATAGGTCAGTGATTCTCAACCTTCCTAGTGCCACGACCCTTTAATACAGTTCCTCATGTTGTGGTGACCCCCAACCATAAAATTATTTATTTATCATTTACAATGCCTCCCCCTACCGGCAAAGGCCGCCTCGCCGGCCAGGAACAGTAGAAGCGGGCAGGGAGGGAAAGAGGAGCCGCGCGTCTCCCCCGCGAAAAAACTCCGAGAACCCCCCCGGGCTCTGCTTCTGCTTCGCTCTTGTTTCTGCTGGGGGGGCAGTGTGGGAAGAGTTTCCAGAGTGTTGACCCTGGCCAGGAGGGGAGGAATTCCAGCGCCTTTGTCTTTTGCACTGGGTGCAGCTCCCCCCCAGAAAAGTGCCACCTTGCGGCCCCCCAGACCTTCTGCAGCGCCCCCTTCCGTGGCGAGTGGGGCAGGGGCCGTGGCGAGGAGGGGGCCTGCTCCCCGTGCTGCCACCGCCCCCCAAGCTGGCCTGTCAGACAGGTGGTTTGATTTCAGTCCCTTTTGAACAGGGGCAGGAGGACGCGAGCACGTGGCTCGCACTTGCGCACCACCACTCCTGGGCCTTTTCCGCACGTTACCTTATTGCGGAGGTGGGGGGGTGCCGTTTGCGCAAGCAGGTTCTTGCGTGAGGCGCTCTCTTTGCTACTCCTTCGTCCCGCAGCTGGCTTCCTGGTCGTGCGACTGCCCCGCCCCTTCCTCCCCCAGCGCAACCTACAGCTCCCAGGCTGCATTGCGGAAGGAAGGAAGGGGCGGTCACACAACCAGGAAGCCAGCTGTGGGACGAAGGAGCAGCAAAGAGAGGGCACCCCTCACCTCCGCGATAAGGTAACGTGTGGAAAACGCCCAGGAGTGGTGGTGCGCAAGCGCGAGCCATACGCTCGTGTCCTCCTGCCCCTTTGGCGGGAGCACGTGCGGCTGCACCGAGGAGAGAATGGAGCCTAAGACCATTGGAAATACATATTTTCTGATGGTCTTAGGCAAAAGGGTCAAGGGGTCGTGACCCACAGGTTGAGAACCACTGTTCTAGGTCCTTTAATTCCTCCTTTTTTTCCTAACAATTTTGAATGAATTATTCCTCTGCATTCTTCAAATAATAAGCATTTCAAATTTGAGGAATATTTGAACATATTTCTTTCATTCACGCTTCAAAGTGCTTGTTGCTGACACATACTTGTAACAGTTTTTAGACTTACTGACTTGCTCTCTCCTTTGCAGAATACGCCAATGTAAAGTATTTAACTTCTGTAATGTGATTGGGAGCCCATTCACACCACGCAGTTGTAATGCTATGATTCCACTCTAACTGCTACAGCTGCTTCCTGAGGAAACCTAGGATTGGTAGTTTGGGGAGGCACAGGAGTTCTTTGGCTCAGAATACTCTCTCTAAACTACAACCTCTTTGAATAACAACAAAAAAGATAATTTTATATTTAATAACAGCAGCCAGGCTATGCTATGCTCGACACTGGAAAGAGAAATGTGTCCAAGTCTAGAAGAATGGAAACTTAAAATGATGGAAATGAAAGAGGTAGAAAAACTTTCTAGTTTGCTAAAAAAATGTTGCTATTCAACAATTTGAGAAGGAATGGAAATATGTGACTGACTGGATTAAATGTAAAATCTGAAAAAGGATGTATTGAGGAATATAGAAGGCAGTAAAGTACAAGCTTGAAAATGGTTAAAAATGGATGTAGATCTACTACAATACTAAAAGTACATAGGAATTAATTAAGAAAAATAGTATGATCAATACTGACAAGAAAAAGAGAATATATACATGGTGGTATGATAGATAATACGATTAGAAGGTAGGTTTGGGAGAAAACACATTAAAATGGAATAAGGGGTGGAGGGGGTAAGAATGACAGAATGTAAAATTAGAATGAAACTAGATGGTGAAATGTGCATTTTATGTTGTTTTAATATTATATTTTCCAATAAAAAATAATTTTAAAAAACCCTACAACCTCTGAGAGAGCCCACATGGTGTAGTGGTTTGAGTGTTGGACTAAAAACCTGGAGATCAGGGTTTGATTACTTGTTCGCCCATGGAAATCCTTTGGGTGACCTTGGATGCATCACACACTCTTTCAGCCCAGAAAACGCCATCCTATGTTTGCTGTAGGGTTGCCATAACCTCTAGGATTCCATAGGATGGAACCATGGCAGTTAAAGTAGAATCATAGCACTATAATTGTGTAATGTGAATGTGTCCCTGAACTGAACATATGCTAATCTACTTACTAAATATTTTTAGGCTCAACCAGAACTGATACAACTGCAGTAACAGTTAAACGTGAACTAGAAGTAAAACATTATTTGTTGTCTGGCTCGTGCTCTCTCTCTCTCTGTCTCTACGTTAGGAGTGACGCTCCAGATGTTGTTGAAACTACAGCACCAATTACCCCTCTCCATTGCCCGTGCAGGCTCAGACTGACATGGATCGTAATCCATCTTGCCCAGTCTGCTGCATCTTTTCCATTATTCACATAGAGCCTCCAGGACTGCATGTAGTTCAAAAACAAGCTATGCAGATTCATCAGAGTTAATTTTTCAAAACACAGCACTCATATCTTCACTTACTTCACAGCTGGAAAATGAACCAAAGGTAGGTGGTACATATGTGCACACAGTATCAGCAGTTGTTAAGCCTTGTGTTAATTTTGTAGCAAAGGCCGCAGTACTGTTTGTCTCCACTGGCTCTGAGTAACCTAGCTTGCTGGGATGGTGAAGTAAATACATTTTATTTACTGTTACTAGAATAGTGAAGCAAGTAAATCAGGTGAGAGACAAAATGAGCATATCAACAACCACAAGCTCTTAACAATTTTAAGAGGACAGGAGGAATGTTTAAAAACAGTTCCATTGGCAGAAGATAAATTGGAATAAAGATTGAAATAGAAGCCCTGATCCAAGCACTGCTGTTAGCAAGTAGTGATTGTAACAACTAATGACATCTAGTATGCGGTCCCATGTGCATCTAAAGGTGTTCCTGGATTGTTAGTATGGTACACCTGAGACCAGCAATCTTGATGTGCATCCAAATGATTGTTTCATGGATAAGGCTTGTAAATTTCTCTCATAATGCTTGTTGATTTTCATCAGTTCAGTGCTTGAAAAATATTTTAAGAACTGCAGACAGAGATGATGAAGAAGAAGAGAGAGAAGGAGAAGGGTTTGATTTGTATCCCAGCTGCCTCAACCCCCAAACTGCAGGTGGATTACAAAATAGATCCAATATAGCTAAAATATCAGTATACCTAAAATACATGAAAGGTTAATGTTAAATTTTAAACTTTCAATAACTTTCAAAACAATTTAAAATGCGCAAGTTAAAAATAATTTTAAAAAGTTGAAAAACAGTACAGTTAAAAAAGCAGTACAGCATCTTATTAAAAGCCCTTTCTTTAAAACAGTCAGTTCTTGAAAGGCTGTCAGAATAGTAAGTCTTTGCCTGCCGAAAGAGGAACAAGGAGGAGCTATTCTAGCCTCCCTGGGGGGGGTAGTTCCAGAGGACAGGAGCAGCCGCTGGAAAGGACCTGTCTTATGTTCCCACCAGACATGGATGTGGGCAAGACCAAGAGAAGGGGCTGGGCATGCTCACATGGGATGCTGCAATCTACCAGATGGACTAGAGCCAGATTGTGTATAGCTTTACGGTCATAAGCAGCACTTTGTGTATGTGGAAACAGACTAGTAGTCAGTGGAGCTGCTGTAGCAAGGAAGTCACGTGCTTCCTGTACCATTTGGTGGCAGCTCAAGCCAATTGAAGGTTCTGTGCACTTTTCAAAGACAGCACTTTTCAGATTGCATTAATCCAAACGAGATGCAACTAAAGCATGTATCACCATGGCTAGGTCTGATATCTCCAGGAACAGTTTATTCAAAGATCAGCATTTTTATAATTCATTTGTTTCAGCCAAAGATGCAATCATGCCTTAATCCAATTACTAGTGCAAAGTAAATCAGTTAAATCAACAGCTGAATAAGTCAACACCTACATAAAAACCACTGCCTCGATGGATCTACTTTAGCTGGGAGCTGCGATTGTATTTAGTACAATCTGCTCACAGCTCTTTGCTATAACCATAGGAACTTCAACCATGATTAACTTTGGCTACATCCTGCCCCCCAGTAAGGGTTTTGCAACTAGCTGAACAGATAAAGCAAGGTGACCTCGGAACAGGACTTTTAAGACTCTTATCACTATAATACCTACAGCACGCAGGTGTCTGTTGGCACCCTATTATCTTGGTTATCTGGAGTTCATCAACCTTCTGTTGGTGTACTGCATGAATTTGTGTTTACAATTTATTCAGTTAGTCTCTTTGGCAGCTTTTTGGTAACACAATGTGCTGCCATGCTTCAGTGTGTGTGTGTTTTTAAGTCCCCTTTATGTAAGAATACAATGTTCAGAGGCTAAATCAAGTTTTCTGCAAGGCAAAGATAACGTAGGAACATCAGAAAAGTCCTGCTCGGTCAGATAAAAGGTCAATCTAGTTTAGCATCCCGCTAAACCACTGCAGTCAACCAGATGTCTGGCACACAATTAGATGATGAAGGCAATACATATTCTGTATTTCTAAAAGTGAACTCATTTTCAGGTTGGGATCCTATGAAACTTGAACTGTATAACCAATGCACAAAGAAGGCATCAAGGATAAAAAAAAATTAGAAAACCATTGACTAATATAACAAAATTGACAGTTGACAAAATTGATTAATGGACACAGAAGATAGGTGTTGGAGAAGGTAAAAGCTGACAGAAAATCCTGGAAGTGAGCATGGCTGTCTGGCATCCTAAGCAGGAATATACTACACTCAGTATTTTGTTGGAGATCCTACTTGTCATATCCGATAGCCATTACAGAGCATTACTCCTTGATTTTGTCCAATTTTGCACCAAGGAAAGAAAACACCTTCCTTAGTGGCAGATAAGCATTATAACAAACAAAACATAGGATTGCCCAGCAGTGTCAGGCTTCCTAAGTGAAGACTTAGGGAGTTAAGGATGTCATTTGGAGTCACAGACTGAGTGAGGCTCAGCTGTCCAGCTTCCCTGTCTTCCTCAAAGGAGCTTGGTATTCGTAGTGATCCCTTTTCGTTCTTATAATAGTCTGACAGACTCCAATTGACTGAAACTTATTGAATGACCGCCATGCCAGAATAGGGATTTGAATCAAGCCTTTTGGGTCCAAATCAACCATCTTAACTACGGTGCTAAACTATTGTCTTCATACTATGTGCTCCACAGAATTGTCTGCTGTATTCTGAACTTCTGTGTCAGACAACTACACAAAATTTATTTTATTTTAGTACGATGCACACTGTGTCTTCATCCCAAAAAGAATTTCAAGGCAATACATTAAAATGTCTTAAAATCTAAAGAGTAAAACCAAGAAGCATAAATCTATTTCCACCAGCTTAAACAAATGCAAATGTGTGTGTGTGTGTGTGCGCGCGCGCGCACGTGCGTACATGTATTTATTTAATGTCCATCCCAAAAAGAAAGCTTTTAACTTGGCACCAAAGAGAATACAGCTCTGGCATCAGAGGTACCTCCCATGGGAGGGCATTCGAAAATCAAGGCACTACCACTGAAGACCCATTCTGTGGTTAACTGCACTTTTTACATAGAAAGAAAGAATACTCTGTCCCAAACAACAGTGATGCTTTAGCAAGCTCAGGTAGTAAAAAACCAAACCTCTAAATCAGTGGTTCTCAACCTGTGGGTCCCCAGATGTTCATGGACTTCAGCTCCCAGAAGGCCCAGCCACTATGGTCAATGCTCAGGGCTTCTAGGAGCTGAAGTTCACAAACATCTGGGGACCCACAGGTTGAGAACCACTGCTCTAAATGATCTCTGCCCAGGAACAAAATCTTCCCTCAACTTTGTTAACACAGCTTGGCACAGACACCCTTGGCTAGTCAGTGAACCAAAGGGCATTATGCCCAACTAAGGAAAGTACATGATAGACTCTCACCTTTAACATTCTTCATGTTTATTGCCAAAAGGATTACCCTGGATTTTTCTCTCAAGAGGAAACACAAACAGTTACTAACAAATTGAACTATTCAGAAGCATTTGTAGCTAAAGAAATTGTAGGGGTATTAATTTTGAAAAAAAGAAAAGAAAACCAGCACATACACACAAGAAAAGCTATCCAGGCAAAAACAGACTCTACATTCTTGGATACCAATTCTTGTTGAGATGAGAAACTTCCATGTAAAAATGTTCACTTTAAAAACGATGGACACATATTTGGTTGTAATTGTTCAAGTATTTGGTGAATCATTTCCTGTTGTGAAAACTGACATAGTGATAGCATCGTCTGGTTGGTACAAGGCTAGCCTGTACAGGATTCTGTAGCTTGGTAGTTATATCTTGCTACTGCTGCAGATCAAGAACGGAAATTTGCTCTACCAGAGCAGAGACAAGGGTAGCCGCAATACCTTTTAACAGTATAATTCTTATTTCAATTGTACTACTATAATAGCTATTTCTATCTGCATGCTTGCATACCAACTGTGTGATACCCGTAGCTGATGCCAGGAGATTGGCGTGGTGGTGCAGAGACTGGGCAGATTTACTAGACTAACTGGCACTATTACAGATGCGGTACACAAAAGCTAAGGCACAAAGAGTGAAAACTACACTATGATTTTAATCAAAGAACATAAACTTATATGCTGAAAAATAATATAAAGGTGCACAGAAGAGAAGAGTTAGTGCAGTAACTACTAGAGCATGAGCTGTGAATCACTAAGTGCAAGGTTCAAATCTCAATCCTACTACAAACTCATACAGGTTGTTGTAAAATAGGTGAATAGAATTTTCTTTCAATTTAGGACAAGATTCTGCTTTATACACTGAAGCACAGACCAAGTGCAGCAGACCTGGAAAATCTAGGCTGGCATCTAGGCTACTCAGACATGAGGCCCACTGGGGGACTTGAGCCAGCAACTTTCTGTCTCTCTCTCTCTCTCTAGATGAAATAGTGTAATACATATATATATAATCTAAGCAAGCTTCTTCGAAGAAGGGCAGAATGAAAATGTGATAAACAAATGAGTTCAAAAGGCAAAACCAACTGCTCACCAACACAGGCAAATACTATGCATTAAAATTTTCAAATATTACACACACGTGTAATGTTTTTCTATACCATTAGAAACTGGAGCTATATTAAGGCAAAATTTACAAAGTATGACCTGAAACTTCAAAACAAGGGTTTATAGCCTATTCCAACAGTTTGGCATAGTTGTTTGTTATACACACATACACAAAACAGAGTGAAAAATTATTTTGATCATAGGAACAAGCTAATAAAACATTCACATCCAAGCCTAAGCTAAATTCTATATTAAATTAAGGAAATATACCTCTTCACTTACATTTTTACAACAGAGGTAGAATGGTCTTGAATAAGTCATACCACATCATGTGATATATGAGGAAGAAAAATAAGTAGAAACATGATCCAAATTTAAGTACATTTCAGGTCCACTGATTTGTTCATTGGATGTAATGAGACTAAAAAGTGCCTAATTTAGGCTTGGCAAAGCCCCAAAACAATGTTAGTACAAAATGACAGTCTGTTTTTTACTGTATGAAATTTCAATTAATTGAGTTAAATATGGACAAATGAAAATCCAGAATCTCTCTGTGTTGCTCCATGACCTAACAAAACTAAAACAAAGAAAGAAAACTCAACTAAGGTATCACATACTAATAGACGTTAAGGCTCATTTTGTTTGGCAGTCAAGCAGAAACTTTATGTTTAAAGGGGGAGGGGGAAGCAATGCTGCATCACACCATGCTTCAGTCTTTAGTTTATTTTATGGAAAATAATTTTAACAACCACCTGGATAATTTATGTTAAACCTGCTATAATGAATTGAGAGGGACATAAAAATTAATGTTATTAAAAACACTGGTGAAGCTGTAGCAAAATTTTACATGTCAGTAACATGTTAAAGCTTGAATCAAGCACCAGTTTTTAAATTTATGGAAATAGTCTTCTGAAGTCCTAGCTGGTCTTGGATATGGTCCTTAACAGAGCATAATTCAGTCATAGTCTTTATCGAAACCTAGGCATCTGTGGTACAGGAGCTCCCCCTATTGGGACAGAGGAGGGGACTGTCATCAGCTGTCCATCATGCAATTTCTCATTCACCCGGAGCCCACATCCATCCTGAAGCATACGAATTGCTATCCGTGCAATGTTCTTTGAATCATCAAGCCCACTGTGAGGCCGTCCATCATAGTCCATTCCAAGCTTTTCAAGCATGGTTGACAGTTTAGTTTGATTTCTGGGAACCTGACAAAATAAACAAACCATACTGAAGTAAAAAGTGGTAGGGTAGAGAACCAATACACAAGTCTGCCCACATTATTCAGTTGTCTCATCCTAACAGAGGGAACCCAACTGTAAGGCTCATGCAAAAACAGGAAGAAAATCAGTCTCCATACTGGGCAGAAGAAAACAGAAGCTAGAGTCACAGGTAAGATTTTACAGTCTTTTATAGTGCACTGAACATTATGCATCCTCTGTTTTAACCCGAGTCTCCACTGGAACAGAACATAGCAAATTCTTTTAAGTTACAATCTCTTGAAGATTTCTTTTCATTCTTCCCTTTGTGGGACTGATGAAATTTTAGGAGTAAGGAGTTCTGATGGCAAGGAGTTTGGACGTTTACTGGCTCAACTTATTTCTCAATCCAGAAGAGGGGAGGGTAGAGCTTGAGAGTTAAGCAGCTAATACAAACATCTGTGCCTGCTCTAGATGGGCTATCTCAGATTGTATTGCCTGGAGTCAGCCAAGATTGCCAGACTCCTCCTACCCCTCAACATCCCAACTTCTGCAAACAGGTTGACACATTACTCCTTGTGCCTCCCATTCTCTGCCTTGAGCTCGATCTGCAACCAGAGGATGCTTCAAAGGACTCTGCTTGTAGTAGCCTAGCCTTAGCCAGAAGGTTCTCAAACTGGGTAACAGGCAATGGAACAGCAGTAACACTCCTAGTAAACTATACAGAGCTACAAATAGAAGGCTAGACATCAGTTACAAGCTCCGGTGCTTATTCCTGAAAGTCTCGGCTGAGAAGTTATCTTATATTCTCAATTTTTCAATCTCATAGAGAGCCCCCATCTACCCATCATCAAGCAGATATGTAAAACTTCCACAAATTTTGAAGGCATGGTGTCAGAGGAAATGCAAGATACATACAAGTTATTTTCTGGCTAGTTCTAAGCCTATTTTACTGCTTCATAAATATGTATTATGCATAATATACCACTTAAAACTGTTTCCCATATTTTTGCTGAACACCAAGTATCTCCACAGTCAGCATTATGTAGCAACAAAAGATCTGCATCATCATCAATGTGACAGTAAGATGACTGGAATGACTGCAAGAAATATTTTATCCTTCCAAATATTTCAAACTCTCTGAAGAATAAATAATGTCTTTCCTATCAAGGAATATCTCTCTACAGCAGTAGTTCTGAACCCTTGGTTCTCCAGATGTCTTGGTCTCAAATTTCGGAAGCCCTAGCCAGCCTTCTCCCATGGTCAGGAAACTGCTGACTTAAAATATGCCAAAGTTCTAGCTACCTCTCTTACATAGTTATTAGAAAATATTTTGGGAGATTAAAGATTACCTAAAATAATATTTTAAACATCTGCCTCAAAAGCATTTCATTAATTATTATTATTATTTTTAGATGTTTATAAGAGATGTCTACCCTCCCAATCACCAATTGTTCCACCAGAAAATTGAGGGGAAATAATTAAAGGTGGACACTACTATGGTGCAGGGGGAGGAGGGAACAACATTCCCTCCAGACTGTGACATCGTCAACTGGGGGTTATTGTTTTACACGGTCTGCTCCATTGGGCATGGCATGTTCAATCCTCTGTACTCTTAACTAGGAATCTTTTCTGTTACACACCTAGCTGCTCTAGCTATTGCTACTCTGGAAATCAAGATTTTAATCAAAAACCAAAGTCCTGACTTTTAAAACTATGGTATATATCTAATAAGTCACGAATGGGTAACATTTACCCTGTAGATGTTTTAGACCTCAGTTTCTAGAAACTCCAACTAACATGGACAATAAGGAATTACAGGAATTAATAGTCCAACACATTAAGAGGCCAAAGGATCTACACACCTGCAATGAGGTTTCTTTACCAAACAAGGAAAAAAAAACGTTATGGACTTTGACTTTTTGTGCATATGGACTGAATTTTTCAAGAAAAATAAGTGACCAAGACACAAACCTTATAAAAGTTCCCATAGGATTTGCGAATATTGATCCACTTCTTAGCAAAAGTAGGATATCTCAGACGCTTAACACGACACTGGATATTTAAAAATTTACTCATATCCCAAGATCTTTAAAAAAGAAGAAAGATATTTTAGACAGTTAAAACAACACTGGACACAAATTTTAAAAGATCCAAAGACCCTTTAAAACAAAAAAGACATAGTAATTTAAAGGTGCAATTTTGCAATCAAATGCACAGTGGGGTACCATGTCCACTTTGCTGATTTTCTGCTATCATAATACTCTTACTTCCCACAATTTTGTGACTTACTAACTTTGACCTGTGGTTTAGTCATTTTAATTATGTTTTATTTTAGTTTTTGTGGAATCCACCATGGGAATTGTTGTTAAAATAAATAAAAGGTGGAGCACAAAAGGTTTAAATAAATAAGCAGACATACAGACACAGGACTGCAACCTCCTTGTGGAAACAAATATATGCTCATATACCATTCCCTAGCACTGTAATTACCAAAGACACAACTGAGAATGTTCACATCAAGCCCTCTGAACAAACTAGTTGGATATAATGCTCACATATGGACTCCAGCACACATCTAACAATTACAAGTGATCAGCTCTGAGTTTATCAGAGGCTAAAATCCTGCAGAGGATTTTACTCTAGATACATATTCCCGTAACTGTATTTTCTACAAATGTGTATGTCATGTTCCAAATATGGAAGACCTTTGAAATCAGGTACGATATTTTCTGCTCAAGAGAAGCAACGCACAGCAAGAATTGCACAAGGGTTGAGTGGGGAGGATACAAGAATGTTTCAGATTCCTTTTATTAAGTATTAGCTGCAGTATCCTATATAGACTAAAACTACAGAAGTAGCTTCAGTACCTAAACTATCATGCAAGAAATATATTTGGTAATGCATGGTCCTTAATGAGCAGAGAGATTGATTCTGAATTAAAAATTAAATGTTTCATCACTAAAAACATACATAATTGTCTTCCATTACATACCCATCAGTTAATATAGCATAGCTGTATTTGCTTCCTAGTTCTTTCTGTTTCATCCAGTCTATAGCAGACTGCAGAACCTTTGGGAATTCATCTGCTTTGTCTACAAGGTCCTGGAAATACATAATACAACTGATTAATGAAAATACAAATACTATATACTAAGGACCAACTTTAAAAAAAAATTGAGAGGCAAATTTTGAGACAAAAGAGTAATACAAATTGGGTTTGAGATAAGATACATTTCCAAAAATATGAGTAAAGCCAAATAGAAAAATCTCTGCATTAGTTTCTTACTTCACGCAGTGGATAGCAGCTGCTTTCAAAGACTCCCTGTACTACAAGAGACTCAAGAACAATCCGTATCCTTTATCCAGTATTTCCTAAGACAGGCAAGGGACATAAATCCCCACCATTAAGAACCACTCCACCAGCCTCTCTTTTCACACTCCTCCACACTCTCAAAACATGTTTCCTTATATTCCCTCTCTCCCCTCTTCCATCCTGTGGCCTCTCCTCAACAGCCCACCCTAAAAGTAAACAACTTGGTGGAGGGGTAGGGGGAGAGTCCCATTTTCTCTAAATCTGGCTGTTGTGTCTGGAGGAAGACAGGGAAGTTGGTGCGCCGCATCTGATGGCACCATAGGCACACACAGGATATGGGCTGGTGATTTGCCAGCCATCTGGGGCATTATATATAAATAATAAAGTTAAAAATTAAAACATGTATTTGTTATTGAGCTACACAAATGGAAACCAAAGACAATGATATCACTCAAATCATTACTTCTCCAACAGTTTTGCAGCTGTCAGCTGTATCTTTCAGTATGTGGCAGATGTGTGCCACTTTCTGAGGTGAAAGCTGTATTTGCCTTCCTTCCCTGGAAACTACAGGCCTCCCTTCCTGCTACCACCAATATTGTGGCTGTTTCTGCCACAAAATCCCAAGATATCCTGCTTCAAATCATGGTGCGCAGGCAGCACATGCTTCCCCCATTTTGAACTGTGCTGCAAGTAGTCACCTGGTAATTTTGTGAGAGAATAAAGGGTGTGCTCCCTCTGTGTCATATTTCCTAGAGCTGTTGGAACTTGTGCAGGACTGGGGAGCAAAATAAAAGAGAGGGGCTGTTGCCTGGTCTATGGAAATATCTAAAATACACACAATCACCTCAAAGCTCATAAAAAATGAATAAATCAATGTCAACATAACAAAATCACTACAGACAGCTCCAGAAAGTGTAATCTTTGTAAGATCTGAGGATCTGCATTTGTTAGTTACATTGCCACTGAACTATCAAGAACGTAAGTATTTTTGATAGTAATTTTATTCTCATAATGAATACTGAAGAAACAATAGCTACTGAAATCTAAAATGATGATATACCCTCCTTCAACACATAATTGTATCATGAAGACATTGTATATCCTCGGTCCCTTTCTTCAATTTATCTGTGCAAGAGTCATGATATCTCTGCCAATGAATTCCTAATGTACAGGCACAGTCTAAAGTACACTCACCAGTATATGGTGTACTGCTTAGACAGGTTACAATCAAACAGGGGAAAAAAGTGACGATGTTAAGAGTCACAGGCCTACATTTTGCCTCAGATTTTATCTCTCCTGTAAGATTTTTAACATCTTTGCCTGATGAAGAAGCCAGTGAAACTCTGAAAAGTTGCATGATGTATTTTGTGCTTTTTTGTTGGCTCAATAAAAGAATCACTGCTTTGTAGGATTTGGATTTTGTTGTAGTTTGCTGAATGGCCCACCCAGGTATCCCCAAATATGTTTCCCAGAGCTTCTCCAAGATTCCCACAAAGCCCTCCTGATTTTAAAAAACTTTTCTGGGTAATTACTTTGTCTGAAAATAGCCCCAAATGTAAAAGAAAACCAAAAACCAAAAACACTCTCCCAACAACAAACCACTCTTCCTGGAGTGACAGTCTGCCCTTACTCTCCCATCCCCCCCCAATACCAGTCTTACTAGAAACTGGAAGTCTTCTTGCCTGGAGTGGCTGCTGGGAGGCAGGGAGGAAGTACACCCTGCTGCAGTTCCCTGTCTGAGTTTTATAACCATCTGCTTCCTTTATGCTCATGACTGTGGTCAGCTGTGGAGAATGTTACCTGAGAGATTCCTGTCAGATTAATGCAGAAATCTGAAAGCTGAGGATTAATCTCTGGTTTCACATATTGTTGAAATGTATCCTCCTATAAGATTAAATAAAAAATGTGTATCATTTGACAGCCATGTGGAAGCAACACAGGATATCCATTCCTTTCACAATTCAATAATGTTGCAACATTTTCTTGCATCTTTTAGGGAAGAGAACTCCTTTCACCTTTCTTTTTTATGGGTAAGACGTTCTCTGAGGCTGTTTTTGCATGAAGGCTGCGCTGCTTTGGGGACAGGCTGGCAGCAGTTGCCTTGTTGTGCTTTCAGACAACATCATCACCGGCCTGCTGCCATCCCTTCCCCAAGCATTGTGCTTGTGCGGTATTCACAAAACGGACAAAAAAATCCATTTGTGCCTATGATTGCGCAGCTCTCTTGTATTTATTATCATACAGAAGGGCAGGGAAGTGTGATGGTGACACTTCCTTCCATAGCGCAGCATGGGAAAGTGCGCAGCAGAAGGAAGAGGTGGGGCCATCGCACTCCATTCCGCAGGAAGCTGGTGAGGTATGGAGGGGAGCATTCCTGTCACACTCCCTTCCCTGCTTCCCTTGCCACAGGATGATACACAACGATGTCATCATGTGGAGATGGCCTTGGTTTATACTTTAAGTTATCTTTGCTGGTTCAAATGCAACCTGAAGACTTTTACTGTACAGTAGTTATCAGGGGGCCATGGATTCCCTCTCTTGGTCCTTGTGAGCTTTCACACGAACGCCTTTGTTCCCGTCCATCCTTCAGAGCAAGCTGTGCAATACATACAAAGTAGATAATGAAGCCCATTTTTTTTTTTGAAAAAGATTAGATAAAATCTCAGGATGCTGCAATTTTGAGCAGAAAAGTGGCAAAATGGGGTAACTCATTTCCTCACTGCCTATTTTCCCAAAAACATTTCCCCCTTTCTAAGCTGCTTTCTTCCTATGGAGTTCTAGAAACCTTCTGCAAATTTACACCTGTGGCAGAAACAAGCATAACATTGTTTTTATCAGCTGGACAAAATTCCTTTAAAACTGAAAAACAAGCATGCATTTAAAAAATGCTCCCTTGACTTCTTGCAGCAGTAACAGTGAGGAACAGGATCACTTACTATTTCTAATGTCCGAGTGTTTAGTAAGACAATGGGAAATTCAATTATTTCATGTGTAAATTCAAGCTGATTTCCTTCTTCACATGTTGCTTCAAAGTCAATAACACAAATGTAGTCATAGTAATTCTCTGTATTTACAGGTTGCTTCTGCATTAATTTTTCTTTCTTATAATAGTTCTTCAGTCTCTTTTTCAACACATCCTTTTCTCCTCTGTTAAAGGAAAATAAAATATCAGTGCTTATGTCCACAACCTACCTAAGGAGCTCAGTTAAAGTTAACTCAAAAAGACCTGAGATATTGGAGGAAATTACTATTTCCCAGACCATAGGCAGGCTGTCACTGAAAACTTTAGTTGGTCTTCTCATCTAAAGGGAAGTAGCATAATCTGTTTGCATGCAATATATAAGTTGTTCTTGCCATACAATTTCTCCCAAGAAAGAAACTACTATCTTAAAACAGGACTGAAAACAATCCTTGGATTCAAATAAGCCTGAGTAGGTCTACAGAGGGAGAGTACACAATATAAGTTATGTATGTAAGAGAAATAATACCAGTCAGAGACATAGCCTGGCAGGCTGACATCCTATTCAGTATTTACAAAATCATAAGAGAAACTATCAATCTTGTTACTTTTGGGGATTCACATTTACGGTCTTGCTCCAGTGCAATTAGTGATAGTGCTTCCCAAAACCTGCCATATAAATTTGGCATTTTTGCAAATTAGGGTTTTCTGAAAAATTAGGAAGCACAGCAGTGAGTGAAGAAGCTTCCAGCCCTCTCCCATCAGCAAGGCACTTTGTGAGAACCACTATTAACAGTTTCAAAGCAGCACACTGCCACAACGTACCCTACTACTGGGAATGGGCTGAAAGCTTCTTCACTCAGCACTCTGCTCCCTAGTGCTTTGGAAAACTCTCCACTGCCAGAGCTGCCAGGCTTATACAGTAGGTTTTGGGGGATCAGGTCCAGACATGCAGTTATAATGGTGGAACTCCATCACTGTATCTACTGTAGATATGATGAGGCAGGCTCTCAGCTGCAACCTTTAGAAACAGCAGCTCCTCTATAAATAATTATGATGCTATTTCTTACAAACAGTATGCATATAATACTCCAATCTTCCAAAATACTCTATTGGCTCCTCCCAGCTCCAAGTCTTCCATTAGTTATTTAACTTTTTTTTTATTCTAACCAGGTTCATTATTTAATTCTTTCATTTTTATCCTCACTGACTCTTGTGAGCTACCATTCTTCCTTTTCCCATTAGATTAGCTTTTTCTAAAAATTCATATGAATTTTTTTCCTCGGAAGAATTGGAGAATTTATCTGCATTTATAATTTTACAATGCAAAATTACGTTAGATGGAGAAGCCACAGCACCAGTTGCTGTCAAAAAATTCAAATTCATTATCTCTGACCTAGACCATCTCAAATCCTTTACGTCCATAAAGCCTTCAGTGCCACTCCACCTATACTTCTATTCCATACTGGAAATGCTTTTTAAATTGGCTTCTCACAGGAAATGACAATACTGGCTTCAGCTTTACATAAATAAACAGACGTTCTCAAAAAAGTGCCAAGTTACAAGCAAGTAACTACAATTAAAAGTAATTACAAGTTGACAAATGCTTACCTAGTGTCAAGCTTGAATTCAGCAAGCTTAGCTCTAAGTTCAGCTCTGCTCATTCTATTGATACAACCATTTGTTAGAGAAATCTCTTTGTAAACTGGATCACTGAAGTCACTTGAACTGGACATGGATTTCTTTTTATTATCTTCGTGAAAATCCAATCTGCATCGCTGCTTGCCCTGACAAAAAGGCTAGGTGATAAGATTAGAAGAGAGAGAAAAAAACACAAAATGAGCAAAATGGATAAAATTTTTCTCATCCTCAAAAGCTTAAAATAATAATTCTACTCAACACACATGCCCGTAAGCCAATACAAAAATAAATACAATAAAGCTGGAACTGACAGGCTCTCAAATCTGTATCTGGATATGGAGAGCTCCACAAACAGTTTTTAAAAGTAGCTTCCTCTGTTTTGGGGTGACAAGTGGTATCTTCCAACCAAAAATAATGGAGCAGGGGATGCCAGAGCTTTGGGAGGGCTGGAGGTCTCAAAAGCTGCACTAAATCCCCTAAAGAAATGCACGGGTCACATGGGCCACATATTTCTCCCAATGCTGTTCAGGGATTGACTGGTTGTAAGTTTGCAAGGGATTGAAAAAAAGGTGTTTGTCTAGGAGTTAGTTCAAAGTATTCAACCAGCTACAGAGCTGGTAGATCAGTTAAGAGATTTTTTTGAGAGAGTGGAATTAGAACAAAGTTTGTAATCAATTCAGTCAGATTTTAGATTGTGTAATTTTAATTAGGAGAGAACCTATTGTTTCAGAGTAAGAGCTGTGAGTGAAGTAAGGAAAATGATATGCCATGTGATTGACAAATAGAAGCAGTTCTTAACCTTTTCTTCAGCATGGACCCATTTTAAATATCTTTTGTTGCCACAGACCGCCAACTCAAGATTGAAAACCCTAAAATGTATCAACTATTTAAAGCTGCTCATCAGGGGTCTTCAAATTTGGAGAGAAGGGAGAAATAAGCAAATGCACACACTGTTACAATATTTTTATTACAATAATTTCAAATAATAATACCCCAACACTGAACCATGGTCTAATATTACTTGTAAATCTTAATTAATTAATTAATGAGAAAACTGGTGCTGCATTTCATTTACCAGCCTTATTGTATGGGACTTAATCATTAACATTTGTATTCTGAATTCTGATTCTATGCTGTTCAAACAGCTTCTACTTATTTTTTAAGATAAATGAAAGCAGAGAATGATTTTTCACACAAGTATGTCATTACAAAGGGCACCAGTACTTTCATACAAAAATCTCCTGCTCTTTGAAATCAATGACCATCTGTTTGTCTGTCCATTTTTTTTTCTGTTTCTTTCTTTGTTTCTTTCGATTTTAACTGTAAGAGCTCCTACCATTTCTTCAGGCCTTCTAGGATTCCCTGTGAAGACATCACAGCCCTTTGAGGGTCTGCAGACCACAGGTTAAAAAGGTATCTAGTATATAAAAGTCAAAGTTTGTCTGTGTCAGGTGAAGACCTCATACGACTGGCTGCCTAAGAAGATTCTATGGAATCCTGGGGTTTGCAGTTTAGAGAGAAGACTTTAGAATTCTCAGCCAGGGAGCCCTTAGGCCTCAGTAAACTGTGTCTGTCTGGAACAGGCCAGTTGCTATGCACCAAGAAGGCGGAGGGCAGTGTATTCCCCCAGGAACCTCAGTCTCTGCATGTTAATAACTCTGAATACAGATTGGATTGGGGAATATGGCGAAAAGTTACAGGTACTGGACGTCTTTTGACGTCTGTGTTCACTGCTCTGCATCTTCTCAATAAATCTGCTATGTAAGTTTAGTGGTTCTGTGTACGAGTCTGATCCTGACAGAAAAGACAGAAGTGGCAAATATTCCCAAACTCTCTAAGGTTAAACAGTTCAGTTTCACACGAGAGATAAGCGAGTGCATATTTTCTCTACTGCAGGTCAGGATGACCGCCAGGTCACCATAGCTACTATCTTTCTCCTCTAGCGAATGTTTTGAGAACTACTACTTAGGAATGTACACCTGTTACATCCTTACTACAAAGCCATCAGGAAAATTACTAACACTTATGCATGTTCAATCTACACACTAAACCATAATCCCCTCATATGGAGGGCAATCCTGACAGGACAAGACAGTTTGGGGAATTAAGAGATGCAGAATCTCAAATCTTTCTAACATGTATTACCTATGAGAAAATAAAATCCCAGGCAATGCTGGATATATATGCTAGTTTAGTATAAATAGGTAACTGCAGTAACTAAGCCATTCAATACTGTAACCATTTGCTTCTGCATACCAAGAAACCTTGAACTAGTTAACCTCTGTTTAGTAAATTGTTTTGTAATGCACAACACACAACTCTATCGGGACAAGTTGGTGATAAAGTCTGGCACTGTGGTAGCAGCAGGTGAACAACTGTGGTGCCTGGTGGTGGATCTGGATAAAGGAATCCACAGAAAAAGGGGCACAAGAGTAGATGTCTGAGAGCAGGACAAGAGCTTAAGTAGCTATAAAAATGCCTTACAGGGGTGCCCAGTGGTGGGAGAAAGGAAAAACCTCTCTCACACAGCAACCACAGGACAAAGAGAAGTTCCCCACAAGTGGTGGCTGAGCAGTGAAATTTCCAGCAAAGGGTCACACAACAGTGGTCCTGGGACAAGCAGTTGCGGATCTGTCACAATAGAAGATCGCTCAAATTATCCTATATCACTGATCTCACAAGGTAGTTGTGAGGTTACAGTGGAGGAAAACAGGCAAATATAGCGCCCTGAAGCCACTGAGGAAAGGTGGGCCATAACCATAAATGAAGAAATCAAGGCTGACGGTTTGGCTCCCCCCCTGTGGTAACGCCCTCGGCTACGATGCTTCTTTACCCCAGGGAACATTTACTTGGAAGCGCACCTGAGCTCATTTCCGCACTAGGCTGTTATAGCGCTATGATTCCACTTTCAACATCCTATGGAATCCTGAGGTTTGCAGTTTCCGGAGGGGCCGAAACTGCAGACCTCAGATTCCATAGGATGTTGAAAGTGGAATCATAGCGCTATAACAGCCTAGTGCGGAAATGGCCTGAATTTAAAAGCGCAGGCGAGAAAATGAAACACTAGGCAACCACAGCACAGTAACGCCGTTGGGGGCAGCGGGGGGGAACTCTGAAGGCAAGCCTCGCGCCCCGCTTCTTCAAACGGCTCCGTCGCCTCCCGCTGACGTCTTTCGCGGCGCGCCGGGCCAGAGCGCGCGAGCCGGTGCACCGACGCAACCGCAAAGCAGGAAGGGGCAAGGAGGGAGGCTGAGGGGGTCTCCGCGGGACGGGGAGCCTATCGTTTGAATGACTCACCGGCGACACGCCGGAGCCCGCGTCTGCCTCTGACTCCTTCGCTTCTGGAGGAAACTCTCGCCGCAGCACGTTCTCTTTCTGCTCCTCCATCATTTCCTTCCGTACGGAAGGCACCAGGCGCGCGCGTGCCCCTCGTCCGCCAACTGAAACCAACCCCCGCTTCCAGAAACCCCGCAACGTACAAACTAGCGGCGGAGGGCGGGGCCTGCGATGGCAACGCCCCCGCGGCTGTAGAACGGGGAGGAAGCTGGGAGCGCATGCGCGGGTTCGGCGTTGGGCTTTTTGCTAGCTCGCGCTTGCTCTCCTTCGGATCTCAGCGCTGGATTTCCCGCCCGCCTTTGAGACGATTGAATAATGAGCGCGCTCTTTGGGGCCTTTCCTTCTCGAGGCCCCGCCCTCCTTCCCGCCCTCCACTGCCAGTGGTGCAGGGCGCGTCGTCATGGTTTCTGCGGACTGTGGCAACGCGGCCCCTCGTCTTTCTGGGCCTGTGTACTCTGAGGGGGGTATAAAAGATGAGTTTGGTGGGTTTTTTTGTTGAAACTGTGAGCACAGATTCTGTCCAGAGGGGAAAAAATACCTCAGTGCACTCAGACGTCCTTCAAAGAAAATAATTAAGGCTTATTTTTTAAAATATAAAGTTTTTACGGTTAAATAACCAGTATGGGATAGTATACTCGGCGTCAGATAATGTACAGCAGAGATGCAGAGTAGCGTTGATGATGCAGCTTGTATTTTGTGCCTTCAAGTCGTTTCCACTTATGGCGACCCCGAGGAGAACCTATCACGGGGTTTTCAGGGGCTGAGAGAGTGTGACACGCCCACGGTCGGCCAGTTGGTTGCCATGGCCGAGCGGGGAATTGAACTCTGATTCCAGGGTCGTATTTCAACGCTCAAACCACAACGCCAGGCTGGATCTCGCAGCTTGTATTCCCTCTCCTCAAATCTCTGATATTCAGCCTTTGTTGATAAATGCCGCCAAGTTGACTTCAACAGGACAGCCCTACGAATGGGACCTCTTAAGTTACCCTGTCGTCAACAGCCCTGCTCAGGTTTTGCAGAGGCAGGGCTGTGGCTTCCTTGATTGAATCTCTCCAGCTATGATGTCTTTTTTTCCTGCCTTCTGCTTGCCCAAACATTGTGTTTTCTAGTGAGTCATGCCTTCTTATAATTGTCCAAAGTGGGAAAATCTCAGTGTAGTCATCTTGGCTTCTGGGGAGAATTTAAGCTTGATTTGCTCTAGGACCCTTTTATTTGTCTTAGCAGTCCACCTGTCCACAGAACTCTTCTCCAACACCACATTTCAAATGAGTATATTCTCTTCTTGTCAGCTGCACTGTCCACCTTTCACAACCCTACATAGAGATTGGAAATAGGATGGCATGGACAATCCTAACTTCAGTATTCAATTATATATCTTTACACTTGAGGATCTTGTCTAGCCCTTCCAAGTCCTGCACTCATTTCTCGACTGCAGGCTCCATTCTGATTAATGACTAAACTGAGGTATGGAAAATCTTGAACTTTGAATGTTTTGTCTACTTTAAAGTTATGTAAGCCATCTGTGGTCATTTTTTTGTTTTCTTAATGTTCAGCTGTAAACCTGTCTTTCCACTTTTTTCCTTGACTTTCTTCAGTAATCATTCCAAGTCTTGATGAAATGCAGCCTTGCTTGATCCCCTTGTCAACTGGAAACCATTCTGTGTCTCCATATTCTGTCCTGAGGCTAGCTTCTTGTTCTGAGTACATGTTAACATCAAGACAATCAAATGTTGTGGCATACCCATTTCTTTAACAGCGATCCATAGTTTTTCATGATGTACAGAATCAAAGGCTTTGTTATAATCTATAAAGCATGGGTGGATTTTCTTTTGAAATTCTTTGGTGTGCCCCATTATCCAATGTATGTTTCCATTATGATTCCGAGTGGCTCATCCTTTCCTGAGCCCAGCTTGGACTTCTGGTATTTCTTGCTCCGTATATGGAAAAAGTCTTTGTTGTAGAATTCTTACCATCACTTTGCTTGCGTGGGAGATGAATGCAATGATCAGATGATTACTGCAATCCCTGGTGTCTCCTTTCTTGGGGACTGGAATGTGTATTGAGTGTTCTTCAATCTGTGGGCCATTCAAAAGATTCCATAGTCATTGACAGATTTTAGTTAGAACTAGAGTAGATTCTGGTGCTGTAGCCTGAAGCAGCTCTCTTGGTATACCATCTTTTCCTGGTGATTTATTTCTCCCAAGTGCTTTGAGTGCAGCTTCCGCTTCACTCTCTAAAATGATAGCCTTATCTTCAAATGGTTCTTCCTTGAATGTCATCCTTTTATCTTTTTTATATAATTTTTTGTGTGTATTTAGATGGCCATGCAATGTATTAGACATTCAGCCTAGTGCAGGTCTAATCAGAGTGGTGGTCTGCAGATTGGTGTTGGTCCACAGGTGTTTGTCTGCTGGTTTGCAGCAAGTTTCCAAGAAACTAAGCTAATACAATAATAATATGACACAGATATGGTACTGTTGCCTTGGGGAGTGGGGATTCATGATCTGTCACTTCAGACAGATGGAGAAGGAGAAGAGACTCTCCCTCTCCTGCAGTTTCCCATTGACCTGGCAACCAATCAAGCTTCCCCTCATTCTACCTTCTGCAGGCCTCTCCCACTATGGGGGTTATGTCAGATTTTTGTTCTGTACTTCATGTGGAAAGCATGGAAGTTTCCCCCCCATAAAATCAGAACTCAATGGATGGTTCTAGATGAAGCTTTTATGGTATAATTCACCTGCTCTATTCATAGCTGGGTGGCAGGAGGAATCTGCAGGGATTATTCTTGGCCTTGGAAAATCTAGTTCTCTCTCCAGGGGCAGATGTGGGGTGGGAGAGCGCTTGGAGCAATTCTTGATTTTATTGTGGTAGTCATTCAATGTCGTTGCCATAAAGCTGAGTCCACCTGATGACTTATATCTCCATATAGGGAATGAAGACAACTGTTCCACCCCATTGCAAGTAGATACCTTAAGGCAGGAGAATCAACAGGTCCAGGTGAGATTTAGCAATTCTCCCTATCCCCTGGTAGAATGTTTGTGTTTTGCCTTGCTTGAGGGAACAGTTAGAATTATTTTAGTTTATCTGCGATGAATGCATAGTGCTGTGTTCATGACAATAACACAATGTAAACATCATGCACAAATGTGTTTATCCTCTGACAGCAGAAGAGCTTTGCATTTGGGGAACATTAACAAGGTATTAACAGTATCTTTCAGAGCAATGGGAGTAAGGGATAAGGGAACATGCACGTTACACATGTTCAACGTCTGGTTTTTATGGAATAAAGCCTAGTATGAAAAGGTTTTTTTACCATGTCTGGCAACACTGCCCAGAGATCCACATGTCTCAATGTGTTCAATACATGGCAAGATAGGCAAATGTAAACTTTCCCAACTCATGTGTATTAATGCCACAGCCACATAAAAACGGTAGTAAAGGAGTCACCCTTAGCAATGCATCCTTATAAGACATTTTTACTATTATTTTTCCTGTGGTTAAAGGTGCACATGTCAAAGCTGAAAATACAGAGTAATCCTCAAAGTAGAAATCTAATTTGTAAGCTATCATGTACAGATAAGTGATGTACTCCAGTTAATGCATTAAGAGATTGAAAAAAAAAATAAACCTACATGATTGTTAATTACCAAGATGTAAGAAGAAACTATTCTGGGTATCTCAATATGTTTTACCCTTGTTTGGAGAGTTTGGCACAATTAATAAGAAGTTCATGCTGCAGCATTTAAATGTCATACTCAAAATCGAAATAATTATGTGCCGCCCTGCTGAAATAGTTGGTTGTTAGGGCAATAATTTATTCAAGATTGCCAAAACCCCTGGATTGACATTGTTTTCATCTTGGTGATCAACACATACCTCAAATGTTGTTGCTGTCTTTGTTATTTCCATCTCCCTAGAAGAAGCCACTACTGAAACCGCAACTGGCATAAGCACCATTTCCATGGCGGGAATGTCACCCAGATCAAGGATTAGATTAGCTCGTTACTGGGACCGAAGTGCAAGGAGTAATGATACCTTCACTGTAGCAATAGCAACAATGGAATTCATCAGGGAACAGCAGGAACTTAACAGAGCGCAGCATGCAGGGAGTTTGATGGAGACATGAATGAAATGGTCCAGCTGTACCGTCAGGATATAGATTCAGGCACTGAGGAATGCCGAGAGATAATTTCCCTCCTCAGAACATGTGCCACAGCAATGACGACCATTGTGGCCGCAGTGACAGGGAGGAGTGGCGGCGGAAGAAGCCCACTCAGGAGCGATGCCTCTGTGGGCACCGAATCACCAATAGTGGAGACAAGTCAGGCCCTTGCTCTGGCAAGCACCTCAACATCGTCTCATCGACAAACACCAATTGGAAAGGTTTCCCAGCCAAAGAAACCCTTCCACCGTTATAGCCCCTAAGGCATTTTTCCACAGTTTTCATTTTTCATTAAAAATGTTTTTTTTTTTTACGTTTTCCTGCTAAACATATTTTCTGGGTTCCTTCCAAAGGAAATACTTTCCTGGCTGTGGAACGCCATAATGCAGTGGTTCTCAACCTGTGGGTCCCCAGATGTTCGTGGACTTCAGCTCCCAGAAGCCCTGAGCATTGACCATAGTGGCTGGGGCTTCTGGGAGCTGAAGTCCATGAACATCTGGGGACCCACAGGTTGAGGACCATTGCCATAACGCTAACCACTGCCAGCCGTTTCCCACAACATACAGTACAGCGTGTTGTATTGTAGCACTCATGATATTTTTAAATGTCAGTATTAGTAAGGTGAAGGGAGCCACACAGTGCCTTGTTCATATTTTAAGGTGGACTGTTTCTGCCAATGTTAAGCTTGAAATTGAGCCAATGTGCCTCAACGTCTGTACAACTCCTTGCGACATGAAAAGAATCACACATGTCTTTTTCTGTTTCTATGTTGTTGTTATCTTGCTTTGCAAATGATCTTGCCATGTTTCTTTTCCTTGTTTCTTTACTATGTTGACAGAGCAAATATTGTTCCTGTAAAATGAGTTTTGATATGACTGTGAGGTAGTGGATGCAATGTGCTTTAACATTGTACTGTGAGAATGCACTAAAGAGCCTGCAGTCAAGTTGGCAGGTGAAAGCCTGGACTATTGATGCTGTTTTTTATTTACTCTGTTTATTTAAATATAAGTAATAAAATTCACAAGGCCATTTAATTGAAAAATTGGAAAAATTTATTTACATAGCTCTTAAGTCGAAGAAAGGGAATGGTGTGCAATGAAAGGTAGAACAATTATAAGCATTCAGCACTTTTTTTTAATAAAGGAGGGGTCGTAAAACAAAGTACAAGTTTCCAATATATCAAGGAACAAACTAACTTTCCAAAATGTTTCCTGGGAAATTAGTTTCCCTGCTGTCATTTCCATTTTCAGAATTGCACAGCTGCAACTAAACACTGTCCCCAGCAATGAGGCTTGCTATGGCATTCCTCACCCTTTCCCCTTCCTGGAGCCTCCTTCTAGAGGGATAGGGACGAAAGTCCTCTGTGTCGGGTGGAAGTTGTGTAGGGGGCGGTGCTAGGTCCGGGTGGAGGATGTGACCCTTGGTCTCACAGATGTTATGTAAGACCACGCAAACTGTCACCACTGGAGGTAGTTCTGCTCCGACACAGTTAAAGGAGCAGAAAGACAGCCCCATCGTGCCTTGAGCCTTCCAAAGACTGTTCCACGACGTTCCTACAGTGGTTGAAAACCCTGTTGTAGGCCATCTGATGTGGATCCAGTCGTCCTCCATAGGGCTTCATCAGCCACCAGGAAAGGGGGTACGCAGCATCGCCCAGGATTAGTGGGCCAATGGCAACCCCCCCATGGTGATGGTCAGGTTTCCCAGAACAAACCTTCCCGCCTCCATGGTGTGCCACAAGGAGGAGTGGCAGAAAACAAACACATCATGCGTTCTTCCAGTATACCCCAGCACTATATCAATAAATTTCCCAGCATGATCCACCGTACCCCGTAGGAGTATGGAAAAGGAGCTCTTCCTGTTGACGAACTCCTCTCCTCTTCCTTTTGGCGGCCGCACCGGAATGTGTTTTCCGTCCACTGCCCCGATGCATTGGGGGAAACCCATCTGGTGGAAACCATCCATGATCTGTAAGTGGTAGGACAACAGAAGGAAAAGTTAATTTTTTGATGAATTGAAGTTGTAAAAGTGTACAAGTTAGCGATACATGTGCCATGTTCCTTTTGCAGCGAGAGAAATTTCTAAGGTGCTGTGTGTTGGCCCAGGAGTGGAGGCTAGTGTTGAATAGTGTTGTTTGGGTTTTAGAGTGGCTAGCCTGCAGGAAAGACTGCATGTCCCATCTGACTGTGGGCGGAGAGAATGCGGCTTGTGCATTGGGTGGTGTAGGAGAACTTTCTAGAGTGGTATGTGTTAGCTCAAGGGAGGAGGGTAGCCTGGAGTAGTGTTGTTTAGGTTTTAGAGTGGCTATTGCCTGCAGGAAAGACTGCATGTCCCATGTGTCTGTGGTGGGAGAGGGTTGTGTGTGTGTGTGTGTTGGTTTTGTGTGATAAGTGCTGAATGCCGGCTGAGGGCTAGGGGAAGCATTGCCTACTGGTCAAAGGGATTGCTAGGGCAGGGCCAGGAAAGACTGCATGTCCCATGTGTCCCTGAGGAAAGAGGGTATGGTTTGTGTGTGTGTGTGTGTTGGTTGTGTGAAACTTCCCAGAGTGCTGAATGCTGGCTGAGGGGTGGGGAAGCGTTGCCTACAGGTCAAAGGGATTGATAGGGTGGGGCCAGGAAAGACTGCATGTCCTATATGTCCCTGGGGGAAGAGGATAGGGTTTGCTTGGGAGGGGGCAGCCAGAGAACCTTCCACAGTGCTGTTGGCTTAGCACAGGAATGAGTGCAGGGCTATGTGGTATAGGGGAGATTGGGTTTTACAGTACTCACTCTCCGATATCTCCAAGGCAAACAGTTGATGACAGAAGCACATGCTCTGTCGCAAGGCACACCTCGATGGCTATCTCTGCAACTGTGGAGATCCCCAAGCCGAAAGTGTTCGCCGTCTTGCGATAGATCAGTGGGGTTGTCAGCCACCAGACAGCGATGGCCACTCTCTCCTCCACAGGGTTGGGTTGGTGCATCTCTGTGGTTCTTCTCTCTAGGTGGGGATGCAGATGGTCTGCTATCTCAAACAGGGTGGCTTTGGTCATCCTGAAGTGATAGAGCCACTGGTCATCATCCCATTTTGCAAGAACCTCTTCGGTCCACCATGTCCTGTGCATCCTCTCCCAAACTCACCATCTTCTTGGGCGTGGTACACGCTGTGAAGAGCCTCCTAGCAGGGGCACATACAAGCTGAACTCATTATCATCCTCACGATCCCGTGAGGCCACCCGATAGAGCCTGTACCTCCTTGCTCTATCTCTGGTCTACTGCCTTTGCATTGTTGCCAGCACAACTCTCAGAACTGTCATAAACGGCCCCAGGACCCTGGCGACGTTGGTCATCCCCTCTTCTTCCATTGCAAAACCAGCAAAAAACAGCAGAAAGAGGAGCTGAGAAATAACAATCAAGCACACGTGGCTAGAAGTGATCTCTCTCTAGAAGCTTCCAAGGAAGGAGGGGCGGTGGGAGGGGTCATGGGAGGACCTAGGGGGCTGTACGGACGTGCGCACGTACGTAATGACACATGGAACCATTTTTAAAAAACAACAACAACCAATTACAGCCAAGGGGGGGGGTGAAGTAAGGAGACTAGCGGGAGTGGCCATGGAGGAAATAGTGTGGATCTATTAACGCATACTAGCCCGATTCACCCTAGGAGCCCTGCGGAACTTTGTAAGTGAAAGTCCGCGCTAGCGCAGACCCAGAAAAAAACGGCAAGGAGCGTCGCAGAGCGATTCCTTCGCCTCATGCGGAAAGGGCCATAGATTGTTATGGGGGTTGGACTGTTTCCTTATATTAGTAACTTTCTTTTCTTTTCCCACTGCTGTTTCTCTCTTTTTTCCTTGCCCTCTGCAGCATTAATTAAGAACACAATTCATTAAAAATAGAATAGCTCTACAATATGTTTTGGCAACATTAGGACAGCATGGGAATAGCTGCTGGGTTCTGAGTCAGAGGGGCAATGGTGAATGCACTCCAAGTTTTAGTCTACACTTTAAAGAAGCTATCCAAGATGTTCAGCCCTATTCCCAAAACAAGATCACCACTTTGGACAGCTTATTTAAAGTTTGGACTGAAGTCCCACTGAGAGTCATGCTCAGCTAACATGGAACTGGCTCCCATTGCTAGAAGCCCTCTCTACTGAAGCACCCAATGTACTTCAGTAGTAGTTTGGACACACATTTCGAGGCTGAGTCAATCCAGAAGACACTGGTCCCAGATCCCATCTTTGAGCAGTCCAGCAGTGTAGCTTGAAACCTCAGCCATCTAGACCTGAGCCAGCAAGACCTGACATGCTGGAACCTGAGATTTCATGCTTATTGACAGTCTTGGCACCCCTAGAAGCTAGACCACGCACTGGAGTAGCCTGTCTACCTCTACGAGCTCCACAGTTCTTGACATTCCTGCATCTTGCCAGGCAGAAACTCCTAGAGAGGGGACAGAAGGCCAGGCTGCAGGCTAAGGAATTGTCCCCTTAAAGTTCCTAGTTGGTGGGAAGGGATGGAGGGTATAGTCCTGGACCAGAAATACAGGAGACTTCAGTTCAGCTGCAACCATCCTTAAATCAACCTGCTCACTTAGATCTGTCCTTGGTGTCTCCCCATCTTGCCACCTGCCCTGACCACTTGTTTGAACATGACACCCTAGGTCATCCAGTGAAATGTAGGAGATTCATGAGAGATTAGAGAAAGTAATCCAGTGCGCAGTTCATTTCACTACCCAAAGATGTTATGTTGACCACAAGCAACATGGTTTTAAAATGTAATTTGACTAGGTGTTACCAACTCTGGGGCGCTCCTGAGTACATTCAGAATTTTCAAAAAGTGTAAAATTTGAGAAAGGGTGCTGCTGTCAGAAAATGGTTGCTATGGGTGTGTGTGTGACAATTCACAAAACACCCATTTCCTAGAAATGCAAATAATGGTGTTAAAAGACAACATGCACAAGAAAATGAATATAAGACAAAGGTGGAGTGTAAGCACAAAAGCCACCAAACCTGTTCCCAGCATATGAGAGCCTCTTGCTCCAGGCAGTTCTTTCTTGCTCCCTTCCTCTTCCAAACTCAAATATTGCTCCACTGTCACTTGGACACACTCAGGTCATTCCCAGCTGCCTTCCTTCTTTTCTCAGGTCATAAGCTTTCTGGATAGCAGCCCTTTCTTTCCCCACTTTCATCCCTCTCCCAAATCTTGGAGGGTGACTAGAATCCAACAGAGGTCGAATCCCCTCCTTTTAAATGCTGAAGAGAGAAAGTCAGGGAGCAGAGTAGCTGGAGGCTGGATGTCTGCTGCTTTTCTGCCTACCAAAGCAGGGAAAGTTTTCAACTGATGAGTTCCTGGGAAGGTGATGGGTTGCTCTGATGCCAGCCCAAGTCATGCAGGAAAAACCTGCCAGTGGCTAATGTTCATGATGGCACCACTTCGGTAAACAGAACACTTTCATCACGGAAGCTTTTAAGTAAATTCTTCTTGACTGTTATAAAGTTCTAACATATCCCTCAGTTTCCCTGTAGCTATATTTATAGAACAATGCAAAGAGATGATTTAGAAACTTCAGGCTTGTGCCTGCTGTTTTTGTCTGTTCTGTTTGTGCTGCTAAGTAATGCAGTGTCTGTAGCTGGAACAGTTGAACCATTTCCACTTAGAGGTGATGTACTTTCTTGCTGATTGTTCAGCACTGGCTTTTCATCTGTTAAACAGATTAAATAAGTTGTTATGACTTGCATGGTTTTATAATCTCTGCTGACTATATCTAATTATCTGTCCTTTATTCAATAGATGCTTTTAAAAACTGCACACTATCAAACCTCTGAAAGACTGAAAAAACTTGTAAGTTAAAAACCCAGAAGTTGTATTGCGTGTTCATAAGGAAAATGCTACCTTTTCATCATATATACTCTTTGGTTATTACAATGTGTATAAATGGACACTGCCCAATTGTTCATTGCAATGTACAATTTGAAAATAGAAAAACGATAATAAAATAAAAATATATCAACATTGGGAAACAGAATCAAAAAGACATTTCAGACTAAGCATGAAAGTTGATGTTGAAATCCAGGAGAAGTTTAACAAATCAGTGCAGTTATTATCAATTGAAAACATAACTATCTGGCCTCCCTGTTAGAGGAATTTCATAATCAGGGTGCTGCCACAGAAAAGGTCCTGTCTTGGGAACCCTCAAGCCTCACTTCTCTGGGTTGTGGAATGGTAACCCTTGACACAGTTCTTAAATATTAGCAAATGAATGCAAGAGGGAACAGTCTTTTTTGTCAACACCCCTGCCCTCCCCATGTAAGCCATTTTAAGGTGTTTGAGGAGATTCAGCATCTTTAACTGGGCTCAGAAAGAAACTGAGAGCTAATGAATTTAGCTCAAAACTAGTATCGTGCAATTTGAAAAACACATAGTAGTCTGGCCACTGTATTTCACCCAGGCTGTAGTTCTCATCTACTTTTCAAGAGCAGCCGTGTGTAGAGTATGTTAACTAATCAGAACAAGATGTGCATGGATCACTGTAGTCTGCTCTGCCTTCTCCAGAAAGGGGTGAAACAGGAATACAAGGCAAAGGCAGACTTGATTACCGAAGCCACCTGAACTTCCAGGAGCAATGCTGGGTCTAAGAACACCCTACACATATGAAACTGCTGCTCGATCAAGAATAGGCTCTATTCTCTAGGTCTGATTTATCTACAAGACCTCCAGAATGAACGTATTAAAACAGGCATTCTCTTTACTTTAGTTTCCCACACCAATAAATCAACACTGTAGTTGATTTATCTACAATGGAACTCATTTAAAATTGCAGCCTATTACAAACTGGCATGATGGAAGAGACTTTATAATCCCTGAAATATTAATAATTGCATCTGTTTTTAAATGTACTGCAAAAAGAATTCCATAGGGTCTAACTGACTAGGGACTTTGTTTGTTTTTTCTCCTTTCCTTGATGTATCAGTGCCCTTATTTTATCCCATTTTTTGCCTTCTGGGGATTACTAGTTAACATGTTGGTAGTGCTAATGAACAGTATTGCCATTTTTCATAGTTCAGGTCTTTTTCATCGGTTTCGTTTTCTTAATGGAAGGGAGATGCTTCTTGTCTCTGTCCAATATCCATTACACAGCATCATACAGTACCCAGCTGTCTACTTCATGCAGTACAGCTGCTGAGGTATATTTAGATAACAAACATCATTTTTCATCTTTAAACCCCAAAATAATCACACTTTTGACTCTCCAACCTGTGGAGGGGAGGCTACTGCAGGAACACAAAGCAGCCTTCAGCTGTAATTTCTTAGTCCAGTGGCAAAGAAAACATAATCCAGCCTGGGTCCTTTCAGAGGTGCTGGACTACAACCCCATGTCTGAGAATTATGGGGATGGAGTCCACCATTTCTTCCTTTTTTTTGTTTGCTTGTCCTAAAACATTTTCTTTCTTCGTTGTGATCACAGGAAAATATATGCATTCTGCTTTATTATCTAGGAGGTTTGTGTTACCCAGTGTTAATGTCTTTGAATGATTTTATAGTGATTTCCAAAAATGGATGATTGTGGTGGGGGTATTTAGTTTGCTATGTTAATTATGCTCACCTGTTTTAAATATTTTCTTTGGAGAAAGAGATTCACCATGAACAAAACTTGGCTTTGTAGTTTTATGATGAAAAACCTTTAAAGAAAAATCAAGGTAGTAGTTGTCATTATTATTATTTTTATTTATGTTTCATTTATTTATATCCTGCCCATTTCACAATCCAAGACTGAAGGCAGTTTACAAAGATTAAACCCATACAGCTAAAAAAAAAAAACCATACAAAAGTTAAAAATATAAACTAGCCACCAAGAAGGCCCTCTTCCATGTTCCTACCAGATGTACCTATGAGAGTGGTGGAACAGAGAGAACAGGCTCCCCAAAAGATCTCAAAACATGGCCAGGCTCATAGGGAAGACTAGGGTTCTTCAGATAACGTGGATATGAGCTATATAGGGGGTTTGTAGGTCATAACTAGCACTTTGTATATGAAAAGGGACTAGTTGCCTGCAGAGCTATTGCAACAAGGGAGTTGGTAGAAATGAGAAAATTTTTTAAAAAGGCACTTTTAAATAAGGCATACAGCCTAATAATAAAGAGGAAGCAGTCAAGAACAGGACATGTAATTATGCTATGTACAATCATACTTGTAGTGGGGATGTTCTTCACTAATTTGTTCTTGAAGGAATCAGAAAACAAGCATTTTCTATGTAGGAAATGTCTTTTCTGCTTACAAAATTGAAAACAATATGGTTTCCTATGCAAATCAGCCACATTTGAATTTTATGCAGAATAAGCCCCCACTGTTTCCTGCATAGCATTTTCTATGCAGGAAACAGCATTTTTCTCCATAGAACAATCATGCATGAATTTTCCACAAAATAAGTCATGAGCTGTGAATATTCTTAGTAGTCCAGAATTCTTCTCATCAAGGCTTCTAAACAATTTAAAGGCAGGCTTTTCAACCATTTTTGAATATTCTTTCCATCTCTAGTTTGTTGTGGATTATGTAGGTAATAAATCACTACAAGCAGAGAAGACCCAGAACAAGAAAACCTGGTTAGAGCAAAACCTGTCCCATATTTATGATGGCTGCATTTGGATATTATAATAATAAGTGTGGGGAGTTTAGGATCCTTTGCTACTGTGGCCTAGGCCTACCCAGAGATAGCACCTGATATCGTTTTGATATCAACAATTTGGCTTTCCTTGCCACCCCGCTCCACGTGTTTGCGAGGCCAGCGGACAAGCATGCAAACAGGCACGGCCGATAAATGCTGGACATTCCATTCTCCACCCAGGCAGGCCAGATACAGCCGGTTCGTAGCTTCAGGGACCTCTCCAGCAAACACCTCATTACATATGCGCAATACTAACAAAAGCTTCCTGCCCTGAGCAGGCTACTGGACAAAGGTTGTGCTGTCCACTGGTAAGTGTTGCGTATTTGCATACTGGCTACACTATTGTTAATTCGGCTCTGATTCCATCATGCAAAGTTGTGATCTTTCCGAGACATTGTCTCGCACCCAAAACTCATTGTTTTTCCCCGAGTAAGGCATAGCCTGCAGTCCCAATTCACCCTATAAAACCCCCTGATTCCGAGACTTTCCTCGGATCGCTCGAACCGGTCCAGAGTTCCACCCCGCCTTGCTGGCGCTTTGCTTGGTGAGCTCCTCTCAGCTAATCGAGCTGAGTTTCTTCTCCGCATCCCTGGCTTCTCTCACACGGTCCAGGACGAGACAGGTGTCGTATCACCCATTTCCCTCTGAAAATCCCTATCCCTAATTCAATCTCTGATTCCTTAGTTGTCTGTGTGAATGTGGTGTCTTTAATATTTGTCTGTATTCAATAAAACATCACTTTTATTACTTTAAACTCATCTGGCTGCTTGACTAACCTGACCCCGTAGATGCTGGGTTGCAAGATCCTGCTAAGTTACCCTGCCTCTCGCTAGCTTAAGTGAGTGCTCCAGTTAATTTCCCCCAAGGTTGTGTTTTATTGTTTGGTCATTTAGGTGTCCCTCCTGGGACCCCCAGAAATCAGGGTAACACCTTGACTTATCAACCGAGAAAAGTTTCCATGATGCCCAGTTGCTCCTATTAGCAGTAAGAATAGGTAAACATGCAACAGAACTCACGAATTATCTTGTCATCCAAAGCTGATAGTGACCAGCGCTCTGGTTTCTTTGGAGAAAAGCAAGCTTTCGTCTAAACAAGCTAGAGAAAGAACCCAGAACCCCGTCTGTAGTTCCCTTCTTTGACTTTTTGGTAGGGAAATGAATCAGAGTGAAAGTTACCATCAGGTTCAGACAACACAATGAGCAAAACTATTTGCTCAAAAGTGGAAGTGACCAGGCACTGTGCACCAGTGGACTGCTTCTACTGAAAAAGTGAGTGTTTCCACAGTTCTCCGATGTATTATGTTTATTTATTATTTTAAGTATTGCTATATCATCTCCCAGCCCACAGGGGCTCCCGAGGCAGTGAACAAATAAACACCAATTAAAACAATATAAAGATATTAAAACATTTCTAAAAAAAAATTGAAATAGTCTTTAAAAACTCCTAAAAGCAATCTAAAAACAGTCCTAGAATCCGATTTCGAAACAGTTAAAACTGCAATTTCAAACCTTGAATGCCATGCAGAACAGCACTATTTTGGCTATTTTGGTGTTTCATTATGTTGAAATGCAGCCAGTTGTGTTTTCTGATCACTTGATTGGATTCATGAAATGTGCTCATTGGAGCGATTTACAGGCATAAAGCAAGGCTAAAATGTTCAATTGGCAAAATGGCTGTGAAATGCAAAAAATAAGAGTGTTAATGGTGTGTAAACCTGAAAGAAAGGATCTCCCTGGAAATTTTCTGTTGTTGATGTTATTGCACTTATTGCCACCAGGGGACAAGCAACACACTGAGAGTGTGTAGGTATGTGCCTTTAAATCACCTGTTGAGTTATGGTGACCCCTCCATGAATTTCATAGGGTTTTTTCAGGCAAGGAATATTCAGAGATAATTTTGCCAGTTCCTTCCTCTGAAATAGTCTACAGTTTGAATTCTGGCCAGCTGCAGTCATGATAAAAGTGTAAGCCAGAAGGATCTCTGGCTGGAGAAACTCCCTGGATTAAAGGGGGAATGGAAGATTACCCTTTGGGGTCTAAAATTCCTGTTACTTGCATTTCCTCATGAGTAAATGCATTATGAATGGGAAGGACTAAGGGAGTGACATCTTTTCCCCTTGCCATGAAATTCAGCTGTTTGGATCTGAGGATCTGGCGGCCCTCTGCCAGCAACCTGCTTTTTAAAAGAAGAAATACTTAACTAAACTTTTAGAGTTTTAAGAGTGAAGAATCGTTCTGATTAAAATGAAACAATGAAGGCTTTTCAACTATCTTCTTTCTGCAATTAAGAGCTGAGTAAGTGTGTTCACTGCAAAAGACCAGGATAAATAAATTAGAAAACTGGGGGGTTGATTTCTCCAAAAGAGAATAATTAACAATCTAAGTACATATATTTTGTGAATAGAATGAATTGCATGCTGCAGTCTTCCCTCCATATTCGCAGGTTTGACTTTTGCGAATTTGATTATTCACGAGCATGCATGCTTCCCCCCACCCCAGTTCTTCTTCTTGTATTCCTGTGCATTTTGCCTGGTGGCCAGTTCCCTGAGGCAAAAATGGAAGAGAATGGGTGGGTGGGGGAGGCTCCCATGGACCTTTCTTTCCTTCTCTGGAGTTTATCCCTCGCACTGAGGCAAAATGGAAGGAAATGGGATGGTGGGGGAAGGCTCCAAAGAGCTTTCCTTTCCTCCTCTGGACTTATCCGCTCCCCTTCCCATGCATTTTGCCCCAACACGGAGATGTCACACTGAGGTAAAACAGGAGGGAATGGGAAGAAGGCTCCCAAGAACCTTCCATTCTTCCTGCAGAGTGGGTTTTAAAAAATGATAATGCATTCCCTCTTCCATTTCTCAATCCATTGATCTCTTAGTCCATTTATAAGAAAAAAAGTTTCAGAAAACTTGAGATTTTAACCATTTTTTCTTGCAAAGAGTGCCACTTACTTCTGACTGTTTATCTAAGAATCTCTTTTCAGCATCAGGGTGGCAGTAAAGGTACCTGCATAAAAAGTAAATACAGAGCATAGATTTTAAAACAGCCCATTAAAGTAATTGATGTCTTGCGTTCCCAGCAGAGTTTGGTACATTTTTGTGTTAGTTCAGGGTTGAAGGGAAATGCAATCTGGTCTTTGCTATTAGCCGGGTACTTCTGAGCTTCAGTGTGTGTGTGTGTGTGGTTGTGTAAGATAAGGTGAGGAGGGCCACCTCTTTAGATCAGATGATGTTATGAAATACTGAGGTTGTGTTACTTCAAGAATTTGTGCCTCAATGTACTTGCTTTCCTTGTCCATTTCCTTTCCTTATTCCTTTTGTATCACGTGCTAGAAGCTGAGCCAGTATGGAAGGGCTGTCTTATCTTTTACAGTGTTCAGAAACTGTAAGCACTTTGTAAATGACTAGGAACCCTTTCCAACCTTGTGCTTTGATACTGCTTTAACTGCTAACCAAACTACAAATCCCAGAATTGCATAGAATGTAGCCTTGGCAGTTAAAAGAGTAGGAAAGTGCTATAATTTAGTGTGGTAGGGGGCAGACTCTGTTGTGAAGAAAAATAAAAGGACCTTATAGGCAGGCATAATTTATGCTTGGGGCTAAATATTTCCAACATGAGCAGACCACTTACCTTTGGAGATAGGAATTCACCCTGAAAGACAGTGGTGCATAAAGTTTCTTTCCTCCTTTAGGAAGCCATCGTATGGATGTGTCAACTCCATATCCAATATGTCCTTGAGCTCCTGAAGAAATTGGCATCACTTTCTCAATTAGAAATGGTAGCACTAGAGAGTATTAAAAAAAATTGTCCATCCCAAACAATTTGGGGTTTTTCACCTTTTGTTCTTAATGAATATACCACACAATTGCCCTGTTATGAGTAGACATTTGCTTTCTTCTGGCCCCACTGAATGTCTGTTGGCTTGTTTGTTGTGGTAGCCATGGAAGCAGTGCTTGACTGACTCATATTTCATTTGAAAAAGATTTAGCTACCAGAGAACTGAAAATCTATGTGATATTACTCTTGAAAACTCCACTGTTTGGAAAGAAAGCTGGGTTTTATTTATAAGCTGTCAGCTTCAAGGAAAATCACACTACAAGAGTCAGTTATTCTGGCTTCTGTGTGTTGATCAGAGTGAGGTTGTCCATGATGGTAGATTACCAGGAGGAGAATGGAACTCCCTTGAATGGCTGATCTGTCTCTCAGAGCATCTGCATTTGATTATGAAATGGGAACAGAACATAAAACACATTCTTCCCATTATATCTGGAAGATGATAAGTGTATCCATAGCAACTATAGGCAAGCTCATAGTATAGTACTGCCCCCACCCAATTCTATTCTATTACTAGCGTATATACCTGGCGTTGCCTGGTATTTTATTTTCTCATAAGTAATACCTGTTAGAATTGAGATCCTGTGTCTCTAATTCCCCAAACTGTCTTGTCCAGGACCTGTAACTTTTCCCCCATATTCCCCAATCCAATCTGTATTCAGAATTATTAACAGAGAGAGGTTGGGTTCCTGAGGGAGTACCCTGCCCTCCTCCTTGCTGCTAGGCCTCATCTCCATAGGAACCAGCCAGGCCCAAGAGCTCTTTGGCTGAGAATTCTAAAGGCCCCTCCCTAAACTGCAATCCCCGGGATTCCATAGTGTCTTCATAGGTAGCCAATCATATGAGGTCTTCGTCTCACACAGCTTGACACAGACAAACAAACTTTGACTTTTGTGTATTAGTAGATTAAAATATCTATATTTCTTGGTGGCATAATGTACTGTGTACGTCTACATGCCTTCAAGTCATCTGTCAACTTATGGCCACCCCATGAATATCAGAGGGTTTTCTTAGGCAAGGAATACTCAGAGGTAGTTTTGCCAGTTCCTTCCTCTGAAATACAGCCTACAGCACCTGGTATTCATTGGCAGTCTCCCATCCAAGTATTCATTGGCAGTCTCCTGTCCAAGTACTAACCAAGCTTCCTAGCTTCCAAAATCAGATAGAATCTGGCACCTTTAGGGTATTTAGGCTAGACAGCAAATCTCATCTCCTTTCATAGCAAATTGCTAGGTCAGTTTAAGGTAATGGAATGAGCTATATGTTGACTGACACAATTTTTAAAAAGGCATCAGGTAACAAGCAACTAGTTTCTTGAAAAAAAGTCACATTCCAAACACTTGTCCCATAGAGACCAGCTCTGCTTTTTTTCCAGCCTCAGCATCCAGGTAGGTTTGTGCAAACTCTCACCCACATCCATTGTTGCTATCCAACTGCAACACAAATAACAGAGGTGTAGTACCAGTACCTGGAAGTTGTTTCATTCCCATAACTCTATTTTCTTGTCTGTCAGCTACATTCATGCAGGATTTGCTGCCACACATTTCTTCAGCTCCAATCCTATAGCCTATAGACAGTCCTCAAGCACCCACTTTCACAGTAATTTCTACCATTTTCTGTCCACAATGCAACAATGGCCCACAATGCCACTCTTCACTTTAAGGTGGAAAACAGAGTAGGGGGAAGGAGGGAATCAATTGCTGTGAATTGAAAGAGTAAGGCTGTTGATTATGGAAGGATACCTTGTAGGAAACTGGTGCATGCATCTTTACTTGATAGTTTCCTTTCAAGTCCCTTCTTGTTGCCCTAGCTCCTTCACCCAGTGCAGTCTTCTTCTTTTTAAAAATGGATTAATTAGAAATGGTAATCAGAACAGAATAGAACAGGACTGCGAGAAATGGGCATTCCTTGCAATCTCTGGTGGGCAGACCTATCACAGAAATTTGTCATAGAAGGGTTTCACTCTTCTTCAAGGTCTCAGTTTGTTAGCTTATTTATCCACATAATTTGTATCCAGTGAGACCCAAGCAGCTACAATGCGAGTGAAAACAATTATATTTAAAACAATAGATAAGATGTTTTATTTATTTTTTGTTTATCTTATTAAAATACTTAAAACAGTTTAAAATATATTTAAAACATAGAGATAAAAATTTAGCACATACGATTAAAAGACTCTTCAGTTAAACAAAGCCTGCCAGCCAAAAGAGAGCAAAGAGAGGAATTCCATAGCATGGAGCAGCCGCTAAGACATCTCACCCCATGTCCTCACCAACTGCAGCAGCCGTGATGGGCAGGTTCGTACTTTCAGTCTTTCAGATAGTCTAGAGCTAGGGTTTTATATGTCATAAGAATCATTTTGAATTGTGGCTGCAAACAAACCAGTAGCTAGCAAAGCTGTTTCAGCAGCAGAGTTATGTGCACCTTATATTCAGGCCTGATCAAGAATCTGGAGGCAGCATTGTGGATCTGCTGAAATTGCTGAAGAGTTTCCAAAGGCAGCCCCATGTAGAGTGTGTTACAGTAATCCAAATAGATTGTAAGGAAGGCATGTGTCACTATGGTCAGATCTGACATGTCCAAGAGTGGGTGCAGTTGCTACAGTAGCTTTAAATGGGCAGATCCCTCCCTGACTATTACCATGGCCCAGTCCTCCCAGCATCTGTACCAAGCAGCGTGTAGCAGGTGATAGGCAAAATAAGTTGACCTATCCTTGGTTTAAAAAGCCCCTAAAAGCTGCCTTTCATGTGTGGGTGTAAGGCAGCATCTGTTATTGGGATTGGAGCCCTGTGGATGTTCTTTACTAGACAAAGGAAACAAATAGACTACCTTCTTGAGAGAAAGGGGAAATGACCTCTGCATGTAAAAGGAAACAATAGGCTTGAGTAGATAGACCAAAGAAAGATACCCAGATGTGAAAAGACAAGGCAGGCTTTATCTAGATTCCCCTCTCTTACTAATCACTACTTTGCTTCCAACACCCCTTCTCAGCAACATTTAAGTCCACAAGGTTCATCTTCTCTCTCAGGAACTGCAAGTGGTCTCTAGAGTGATGGTGAGAATGTTTGCAGTCATCTTTTCTTGATGGACAATTTGTCATGTCAATAAGCCCTTTTTCTTGCAGAGCTCTCAATAGGTGATATTTCACATCAGTGTACTTGGTGCATGAATTTGAATCTCCCAGTCTGTGATAATTTTATGCAGCTTTGTCTTCTAGAAACTCTGTAGGCTTTGGTTATTTCAAGATCCTTTAGCACTTGGCATAGCCACGTAAGTTCCTGGCATGTTTGAGAAGTTGATGCATATTCTGCTTCATTGGATGAGAGTGCTATAGCTCCTTGTTTCTTGCTTGTCTGGGTGCCTGCTCCGCCTCCATTAAGAGAACGGGTTCTCACTTATAGATTTGTGGTCTGAAGGGACTCGTGCCCAGTCTGCATCTGTATAAGCCACTAATATGTGACTGCTGGTGGCTTGTAGCTTTAATTTTAGATGTGCAGTGCTCTCCAAGTATCTGCCCATTCTTTCCACTGCATTCCAGTCCTTTTTGCTTGGTGAGCTTGTTTTGTTACAAAGAATTCCAACTGATGAGGCAATATCTGGTCTGGTGGTAGCGACTTTCCAATGGCAGTTCTGCATTGGTTATTATTTGCTTAGATGCTCAAAGTGTTTATCTTTCTGGAGGTAGTCTGTTTCCACATTGGGTTGACCTCCTTGAGTCCTAGGTTTTCTAAGAGCTTGAGAAAGTGTTATTCTTGACTGAAGAGATATATTCCATCTTCTTTCTCTTCTATATGTGTTACCAGATAGTAAGTAATGTCTCCTAGCCTTTTTGCTTCAATTTAGATGTCTAATAATTTTTTTCACAATCAGCTTTATCTTGATAATTCAAAATCAAATCATCAACGTACGTCAATATTTAAGTCTGTCTATCATTTTTGTATCATCTGTAGAGACAAGAATTAGCTTTGGCTTGTATGAAGCCTTCTTTGACTAGCACCTTGTTTAGTTCCTCGGTCTAGCTTGCAGCTTGTTAATTTAGACCATAAATACTTTTCTGGAATTTGCATGCAAGTGGCTTGTTTCCTGATTTCTCAAATCCAGGAGGTTGATCCATTTAAATAGCTTCCTTGATTTCTCCATGTAGGAAGCCTGTCTTGACATTCAAGTGTTCAACATGCATTTTTCAAGATGCTGCCACACTTAAGAGTGTTTTTGTTGTGGTATCCCTAACTACAGAGGAAAAGTAAAACAAAATATGAAATCCACAAAAGAGCAATACCTTTATTGGCCAAGTAAAATGGACAAAATACATCATGCAAGCTTTCAAAGTTCCATGGGCTTCTTCATCAGGCAAAAGTTAAAAAAAAAAAACATTAGAGGGGAAGAAAAGTCACAATGTTAGAGTTAAGGCCTACGTTTTGTATCAGATGTTTCTGTTGTGCTTCAGTTATTCTGGAGGAATATCAGTGCAGGCAGGCAAAGGCCACTCCCCTTCTTCACCAAGTTCAAAGGGAAATAAAAGACGGGTAATAAAATTTCAACTCCATTAGCAACAGAAAAGTTACTTCCCTTGAAATCCAGGGATAACCACTGTGCTATTTGGAGGAAGGTTTGGTGCTTCTGCTGCAACTTACAAGCCTTGTATAAGATCTGACAGGGTCTGGGGGAAAAAAAAAGAATTGGCAATTAGCTTTTAAAAAAAAGCAGCCCCTGACATAGCACAGGGTCTAAAAATCTCCCCGTGCACTTTGTGTGCTCTAGGCAAGGCCACCAGGGATGTGAGCCCTAGCATGAATGTTGGCGACTCTCTACTGCAGTAGTTCTCAACCTGTGGGTCCCCAGATGTTTTTGGACTTCAGCTCCCAGAAGCCCTGAGCATTGACCATAGTGGCTGGGGCTTCTGGGAGCTGAAGTCCACAAACATCTGGGGACCCACAGGTTGAGAACCACTGCTCTACTGGATGCATTTTGTTCCAGCAATGCAGAAGGCTTTGTTTCCCCTGCCCTCACTTTTGGTGTGCTCTGTTACCTGGTTAGCCAGGTTTTATAGAGATTCTGGGCCTGTTGCCCCAGAATGGCTGAATCATAAGAGTCCCATTAAATTTTCTTCCCCTGCATTTTTTTTTTAACATCTTTGACTGATAAAGGCGGCAGTGGGCTTCAAAAGCTGGCATGGTCTATTTTGCAATTTTTGTTTGACCGAGTAAAGGTGTGTCATTTCAGATTTTATTTTATGGCCCTCTCTCATTCATTCATCCATTCATCCATTCATGCATAGGTACTGAAATTAGCTGCTGAACCAGAGAATCCTAACCTAGAGGGAGTGAACTCACTGGGAAAAATTCATTTTACAGACCTGAAAAAACAGAAGCTAGCTGAGATGACCACTGTACTCTGTTTATGAAGTGGCCTGTGGCCTCATGAAAGACAGGGTCAGAGTTACTTCTCAAATATATGCACTTTGTTGTGGTCAAGAGAGGAAGAATAAATAATACTGAACTTTTTTTACTGCCTTTGTTCCCAGTTGCTTCCCAGCCATTAGGGGGTTTGGCCTAACCTTTAATCTGCATCAGCTCTCCCTCAGGACCATGTTAAGCAAACATCTTAAGCAAGATGCAGATCCATGAGTCAAACATACTCCATTTTCTTCCCTTGCATGATTTATTACCGTCTTTGCCTGGTAAAGAAGCTGGGGGTTTCAAAAGGTCACATGATATATTTTGTGTCTTTTGTTTGGCCTAAGGAAGGTTCCACCACAATGTGTTTTTTGGATCACATGTGCTGGCAGTGGATTATGCTGTCATTTGTGAGAAGCACTTTTGACTATTTGGTGCCTCCAATCAACCATCATCATTGGATGACCCTGAGTGATCTGAGGGAGGGAGAAAACCATGAAAAAGTTCCCCCAAAGGGGAAACGTTTGAAAACAAACCCACTCTATTATAGAGCAGGTGGGTGGGGATTTGGAAACGGTGGGAATTGAGGTTTCTCTTTTTTGATACTTATTCTTTATGACATTGCTACCCAGATCCTGCCTTTCTTTAAATGTTAAGCCTCCACTAATCTTAGCTTGTTCTAAATAGAGAAATCAGCTCCAGGATTAACCTATATAACTATATGTATATTATGAAAAGTTGTATGAGTGACAGCGTAGACATATGTACACCAGCTGGGATGCTGGCATGGATGTAGCTAACGGCTTCATCCATAATTTCTGTGAACTGTGCAGGAGCACAAGCTCTGCAGCCCCTGTTTAAAGCAAAGAAGCCCATCTAGCTAAGGGGGGCTGAACATCAAAATGAGACATTAGGGACTTGCATTCACTTACCAGAGGATACTTTTATTAATAATAAACGCATTATAATTGACATTTAAAAAATGTTTTGTAATGAGTGACAGCATCGTGTAGTGGTGTGTTAGATTAGGACTCTGGAAACCAGAGTTTGGGCCCCTTTCAGCCATGGGAACCCACTGGGAAAGTCAGCGTCAGAGGAAGGCAACGGCCAGCCTCCTCAGAATAATCTTGCCAAGAAAACCCTATGAGACAGTTGCCATAAGTTGGAGTTGACAAGACAGCACATAACAACAATAGACACCTAGTAGAGACCTTTGAGCATAAAAAGTATTTTACATACAGTTTATCTTTGTTATCTTTTTAATAACCCTGCAGGTTGATTAGTCTATATTGTAAATGGTGGGGGGATGACTCAGAAGAAATAGCTTGGACAAAATAATTGAAGGAGTTCATGACAGAGATAACAGCTGAGCTGGGGATATCCTAATAAGTAACTCACACATCTAGGCACTGTTTCAAGTAGCTTTCTTTTGTGAGAATTCCTCCCAATGAGAGGAGCATTTTGGGGGAAAGTGCGGCTGTTGGGAATGAGCAGTGTTTTCTTGGGGGGGGGTTGCTGGGGACCGAGGGAGTAACTGCACGACAAGATTCTGTGCTCTTGAAACACACCTGTCTTGGGTGGTGGAGATAACCAAGAAAAACCAAGGCTCCTGAGTCGTAATTACTTTCAGAGATTGGAACTGAGAGTCTGAAAAGATAACAGTGATATTCCTGGTTTCCCTAGCAACATGTTTTCACTTTACCTAGGCAGGCAATGCTGGTATCATTTGTTAAAAGAGCTTCATAAAGACTTCGTTGTTTTTTTTCCCAGGCAGTTACTGCCTATTGCTAAAACTGATACGCGTTCAGAGATTTTCTGTGAAACAAACACGTAAAACCAGTTGATTAAATGTAAGAAAATATAGGAGAAATGTTGGTAAACCATGGAGAAATCCCTTGGGAGTTATTTTGTGCATAATTTATAATGCAGTAAAAAAATTGTTCTTAAAGACCATTGCTTGCAAGTATAATAGCTTTCCCCCACAATCTACTGACTAGAGATTTTAATGGGAATCAGTTTTTTAAAAAAATTGGGGGATTGACATAAAATGTACTTTTCTCCTTTAGAGAGAATGTTTTTTTTCTTCAGTGAGACTCTTGATGTATGTAATTCCATTTTTCCTGCCCAACTTGGCAGGATTATCTGCACGAGACAGTACTTAAACATGAGTCTCTGACCAGGGTTCCAGCACTGTCGTTGACAGTCTTTGGATCCAAATGCATGCTAAACAAACAAAACAAACAGGCACCAGTGGCTGGACACATTCCCAGTGCCTGGGAAATGTAGGTTATCTCATGTTACTTAATCAGAGTCACCCCCTCCTCAGTTGCTGGGGATCTGTCCATTGAAACTGAGTTTTGGAAATGCAGACACATGCCACAAGATTCTTCTTTCTTCTTTAGATTCCCTCCATTACTACCTCCACTCGCTGTTGTGCGCTTTTAAGTTGTTCTAAGTTACAGTGACCCGAAGGTGAACCTATCATGCGGTTTTCTTGGCAAGACTTGTTCAGAGGGCATTTGCCTTTGCCTTCTTCTGAGGTAGAGAGAGTGTGACCTACCCAAGATCACCCAGCGGGCTTCTGTGGCTGAGTGGGGATTTGAACCCTGATCTCCAGAGTCATAGTCTAATGCTCAAACCACTACACCACATTTATCTGCCAACAAAGGAAGTAGGAACAATATATGAAGCGTTTATATGAAGGCAGAAGAATTCTGCGGATACTGCAAATATACTCTTCCGTACTTTTTGTGCACAGTTCTAATGGCAAATCTGAGTCACTGCCACCCTTTGCATTTTCAAAGTAGAAGATACCTGCCTCTTATTGTAATTCTAGCAATTACATTGCTGTTACACCTCAGATCCAGCTTCAAATCACATAGATGAACTTAGACCATTTCCGCACAAGAGGGGAGTAGCGGTTCACCACATGTCAAAAGCGGTGTTTTATACTCCCAATTCAGAAACTGTGCTGTCTGCACACCCCTCATTTACATCGTACTACTGCGGAGAACACCAATTGCTGCATCCGCAACAGCAAGGCCCCGGCCATGGCCATTCCCATTCCCCTCCTTCAACCCACCTTGCCATTGCTGATTGGTTTGTTTTTTTAAAGAAAAAACACATTTTAAATGGCTGGGTGAAAAAGGAAGCATCCCCAAAATCCAGGCTAATCCAAGCATTGAGAGTCCAAAAAGGGAAAAAAATCAGTATCCAAAAAAAATCCACTGGCAACAGCCAAAGAGCAAAAAAATATGTATATAACAAGAAAGTGGGCAAAAATGCCTTTTTGCAGCCTTTAGTCAGGACTTCTGTGAAACACTGGGGCTTGTGGGGAGGAAAACTGCATGAAAAACAGAAACCAGATCATCAACTGCCAAACATCCTCAACACCCTCTGTCATTTTCCACAGAAATCCCAGAAATCCTGACTCGAGGCTGCAGAAAGACATTTCAGCCATCACACCAGCTGAGGGAGGGAGGTGGAACATGAAATGTCTTTTCAAAATCCAGGGTGTAGAGTGAACTGACTGGCCTTAGAAGCAATCTGTAGCCTGCAGTGGCGGCGATCTTCTAGCAGAGCACTAAAAGATTGTGTCTTCCTCACTCACACTCAAACACATTTCTGCGTTACTACATTTGTGCGTAGGTATGTATGTTCATTGATATGAGGAAAAAAACACATCTTAATAATCCTTTACCAGATCCACTCTCTTCCTGCTGTCCATTTAACACCTGAAGACAATAATGACGGCAGCCTGTCTTTTGATGGGCAGAGAGAGATAGGGACAGAAATGACAGCCTGGGAACACCCCTAGCTGGCCACTTTCCCCTGTGAATCGATTTTCTGCACGGAGGCAAAAACAAAGCAGAACCAGTTTGGGAGGTTTGCATTGGAGTTTTTTTGATTTTTACATACATTCAGCTAGGAGCTGAAAACATGCAGAGCCATGAGGAAAACTACGAAGCTAAAATGGTACAACGTGCAGATGAGAAGGTGAGAATTTAAGGCAACTGTGATGTATTGACCTTGTGCAGAAATGGCCTTAGTTAGGGTTGCAGTCCTATATCTATCTACTTGCCTGGAAGTAATGCTCTTTGAACTCAGTGGAACCTATTTCTAAGTTCACATGTATAAGCTAGGCCTGTACTGAGAGCCTCCATAACATCTCCTCTGTTCTATCATGCCATTTAATCCCTCTGCTCCAGTTCTTTCTTCCACCTAGAGCACAGGTGGGCAACTGTGGCAGAGCCAGGGGCTGCATTCAGGTATCTGATACTACTTGAATGCCAAACCGTTTTAAATTTTTATTTATTTATTAAAAAATAAATCCAACTACTTAGAAATTAATTAATTTTAAGCTGGGACTGGAGTGAGTGAGAGGGATGGAAGGAGGACCTGGGAGCCTTTGCACGTTTGGTGCAGCAAGCTGTAATTTGTCTATACAAGGTACAGATGCTTCATTCACTGTTTAAAACATCAGAGGGCTCTCCACTTTGCAGGGCTGGGCTCCAGAGGCTTGAGAAGGGCATTTGGGCTATAGCAGGCTACATGTGGCCCATAGGCTGCACTTAACCTAGCCCGGATACTATCGCTGTGCAACTTTTGTTTTGTAAGTTTAAGCAGGGGAAAAGAAATTTGTTTGAAAATGATGGTATATAATTTGGGGTGGGGGGTATTTTTAAAAATACCACTTATATTTATAAAGCTAAACAAAGCAGCCTGTTCTGAAGGGCTTCCCATGTTGGCTAGGTGCAAGAACAAGGATGCTGAAGATCAGATATGCTTTTTCTAAACATTTATATGTGAAGATCAAGAACCAGCAAAGCCAAAATACATCCTGGAAAAAAACCACAAAGTTGTGAGGTAAATGAACAGCCAGAAATGACTCGATTTTAAGGTGATTTTTATTTGCAGTGTATTGTCTGGGTGACCATTTTTCTTTTCTTTCTTTTTTCTATTTTTTGTAAAAAAAAAAATGCCTGTGCTGTAATATGGAGAAGTAACAGACAACTATTAAATATGGAACCCCCACTGCCCTCTGCTGAACAAAACCCTCTTCCATGTTATCACAATACCCCCTTTTCCGCTCCTTCAAGGAGTGAATCACCAAGATGGGTCAAAGTGAAGTGGAACCTTTTGAAGAATTAAAAGACAACAAGACATATTTATTTTAGCAGCACTGTAATATACTTCCAGGAAACAGCTTTTCCTGTCACAGAACCTAGAAACAGAAAACAGAACTGATTGCAAGGGCAAGTCTCCAGCAGTTGAGAGGAATGGCTGGAGTGTTTCTTGTGCTTTACACAGCAAAATCTCATCCACTTCCTGAAAGAACTGGTAGAAACCTTCCACTGATTCTCCCACAACTGGGTCTTGTCAAGATGTACTGCCAGCCCAGATCTGCCTGTGTAGCCGCAGCATCTACACTGAGATGTCCTGCATAACAAATGAGGATTTTTTTAAAAAAAATGTACTTGCTTTTAAAAGTTCACAACATGATTATTTGTTCTCAGTTTGTACATACAGTGATGCTGAGCATCCTTAGTTAATATCCTGATAGCAAAAATGGGAATAAAAGTCCATCTATTTTTAGGCTGATAGCAGGGAACAGTTAATTTCCAACCACTCTCATAAGTTGCACCAAACTTTTCATTTTGTTTTGATAAAGAAAACTCAAATCACTTGAGTTCCTCCAGACATAATCCAGTGCTGCATAGAAAACTGAATCAAAGATAGGGTGCAATTAAACATCTCATCTTAACCACTATCCACCAGTATTCAAATCTTGTAACTACTGCTTGTTAGCACTGCTGTTTTGGCACTTTACCACAGTATGATAAACTCTTACTGTATCTTGTTTAGGGCAAACAATACAGTTCAGGACTTTATGCTATTTTATTTCTAAATAATGTCAAAATTTACTGGTGAACTTCTCTCAACCATCAGGAGTGTATGCAAAAAAGCTAATCCATCACTAGGATTATCCCAATTAAATCCACCCTAGATCAGAGTTTGCCCGCAAGATCCATCACACGGAGAATTGCTGTTAAGCCCCCATCTAAACATTTTGTACAGTGAGTTGTCCACTGGACTACTCTAGAGAAAGCACCCCATAGCCTTCAAAACACACATACACACCCACACACACAGAAATCACTGGCATTACAAATTCACTCATAACACCAGACACAACACTTGTTGACACATGTCCCATCTTTCCATGCTCTCTGTGATGTACAAATATAAAACTGAATCATTGTTAGATTTTCCTCTGAAACCCAGGTCATCTCAAAATTACACCTTAAAATGCAGGTAGAATTTCTGCATGTGATAAGAGTGGATGCTACAGGAACTACTGGCATTTTCTGAGCAAGGGACACTGCCTCCACCCTATAACCGTTTTCACACTATTCCAGCAATATTATAAGCTAATATTTGTGCAGTTTAGGGCAGACTGTACTGTGAAGGATGACACAGAACTACACCTGCCCAGTTTGGTAGTTGTGGCATGTATCTACACACAATCTGTTCTAAGCAGCGCAGCAGAATTTATTAGTGTCAGAGCAATAAAGCAGCAACCACTGAATGGTAGCAGCAATACTGCTCAGGTTATGTTTAAATGGGGCTTTAACTAATTTATTCTTTTGAAACCAAACTGTAGCGTTCCATAAAGGTTGCACCTTCCCAAGGCTGACTGAGATTTATTAAAAAGTGGATGTGTTTGATAATCAGGGGAGAAAAAAAACCACATGGAATTTCAAAGGTAAAAATCAGTTGCTAGAGTTGAACTTCTCCTTGTTTTTAATGTTTAATTTTAATACCCTGACATTAAACAGAGGGTCTTTTCACACCACACACTTATAGCACTATGATCCCCCTTTTACTGCAGTGTTTCCTTCCCATGGAATCCTGGAACTTGCAGTTTAGGGATGGGCATTTAGAAGTTTCGGTCAAAGGGATATAGTGCCTCATCAAACTACAAACCCCAGGATTTCACAGGATGCAGCCATGGCAGTTAAATCATAGTGGTATAATTATGTAGTGTGAAAGGGCCAAGAGTTCTCTACCAGTAAAGACCAACTGCTGTGATATATTACCACCAACAGCTGAACTGCACTTTCTAGGCTCCTAGGTTTTATTATAATTAACTTCGCTATTGCTGGAATCTGTCCTTATGGTCTTCCTTGCTCCATTTGCCCCTTGCCATTTTTCTTCTGAGGGACTTAACATTGTTGAGGAATAAACAATTCCTAGCTTATTTTACTGCCATCCAACATATGAATATACTTCAAATTAGTTTGTGACTTAAGCTGCTTTCTCTCAACCTCAAAAATGTTTATTTCAAGTCCTACAACTATGAGAAAGCAAAGAAATTCCAAGAAGAATCTATGGTAGTATTTTTACGTGGTTTTTAGTATGAAACCGCACCGTGAAACTGAAGTATATATTTGGTGTGTACATGTGACAAGCATTTAATGAGTGAGAATACATACATGCATTATTTTGATGACAAAACCATCCATCAAACCAGCTGGACCCATGCAGAACTTTGCACCAAGTGTCAACTTAAGTCTGAACTGCATAGATAATTAAAAACTTACAAAAATAAATATTAACATTTTTTCTTAAAAAAAAAGAAAACACAGATTACTGAACAGCAGTGAACTTCAGCAGTGATCCTTCTTTCACATTTGACAGACTTTGAAACGGAGTGCCCCCGATATTGCTGTCATTAAACTGCAGTTGCGGCTTTTAAACTGCACACTAAACATAATCCCTGAGAAGCTTTTCAGCCCATTCTGTTGGCAAGCAGCTCTTTGCTAGAGAATGATCCTGAGGCTGAAGGGTCAAGCAGTGAATCCTTTAGTCCACTTTTTATCTGCACATTAATATATGATTTTTAAAACCAGGTCAGTCTGGGGTTTGAGTTATATGTTGAGTCCCTGGGAAAGTGTCCTTCAGAAGAGGTATTTTCCAGTTTTGATTCTACTTCCTTTTCCACAGCACATCACAGCCACAGAATTATTCATTTCTTCCTATGAGGAAACTAAAGAAAGAAGAAGAACAACAAAAAATTACATGTAGGAAGCAAACCACAAACATTTTCCAACAAATATTATCATAAGCAGAGTATCACTTTTGAAAAGTAAGATTTTTCACTTTTTCTGCTCCAAGAGATTGAGGGAGTCCATACAAAAGGAGGCCTGAGCTTAATGCACTTGTTTGGAAAGACAACTCTCTGTCTAGTCATCTATGGAGAGTATGATTGCACTCCAGGTGAGCAAAAACTGAAGTATTTGAAAATTGAGTCTTCTTCTGGTCCTTCAGTATGTTAGCAAGCATATGGGGACAAGCAAAGTAGTAACTTCTGTCATAAAATTTGCAAGGCTAGGATTTTTCAGATTTTTATCTCTGGAGCTACTCACCAAAGAGTTACTGAATTCCAACTATGAGCACTATTAAGAAACGTTGCAAGATCTAACACAAAAAAATTCAAGTGTGATCAAATTGTATTTTTTGTTGTTCACAAGTCACTTATAATTGGTTTAACAAATGTCCCTTTGAGGTGCCTACTTTCATTACAAAGTCTCCAGAGGGAGGGGAGGCTATTGTGCCCACCTCGTGCTACTCTCTGAGCCCTGCTCTTAGGTGGCTTTCCCAGAAAGCCTGAGATACCCAATACAAATATTCCAGCCGGCATTGTGAGAATATGTATGATTATGTGTGAGAAGGGGAAAACAATCAGAATAACTCCCCATCCCCTCAGATGACACAACCACTAACTTAACTGTGAGTGAAACTAGAAAAGGACTGGCCATGCCTAGTTTTAATGTTGGTTATCATCTGTAATCGGGTAATAGTTGGGAAGGTGATTTCATAAGCTGCTAGCAACTAGCACTGCATTGTCTGCCAGATCTGGAATCCCCATGGCCTTAACTGACTGGAAAGAGCAGAATCATACAGCCTAGTTTCTCTTTTTGCACATATGACCTTGGTGACCAACATCTGGATTTCCACACAGTTCAATAGCCTCATTAGAGCTGAGCCATTATTGCAACTAATTCAATGATGGTCCTAGAGAAACCAATAATGGACACAAGGAACCTTGAGAACTAAGTAAAACAACAGCAAAAAGAGCAGAGGGGAGAGTGGCTGGTTCATCATTTGTTCCCCAGACCTCTCTGTAACACTGCCAACCTTTACCCAAAGCAAGCAAATAAGAAGTGAGAGGGGATGACAGGAAAGAATATTTTCTGCTTATGAAGCAACTAAACCAGAGCAAATATTTTCCTTTCCCAAATGGCACTCAAGGAGCTTTTAGGAGCTTATAATCAATACCCAGCTGATCCCTGATCCAGGGCTTCTTAGTCAGATTTTGTGGTGTTATAACTGGTATGCTAGGATTTACTCAGTGCCTCCAACCCATCCACCCATTTCCAGTGTACTGAAGGCGGAGCTGGAGTCAAACTTTAACCTGTGATCCAAGAAAATCTATAGAAGCAAAATATATAAAGGAAGAGGCTGCTCTTTTCAAATTAAATTGAAGATAAGAGATAAATAAATATGAGCATGTTTTATTGGGGAAAGGTGGGGGAAATGTACACAAAACTGAAGATGCCTCATTAGGAAGCAAGCAGCTCAGAGCAACCTAAAGCTCACAAACTGAGCAACATTTTATGATACTGCTATCACTAAATGTCAGGAACATTTCCTGCCAGTGAACACACTTGTTTGTTCAAGTATCACTGAAAGCACTAAGTTCTCACTTCTGAAGCCCTACTGGATCAGGCAAAAGGGCTATTGAGCCCTGGGGTCCTGCCTTGCCCAACTGTTAAGTGCTCTCTTCTCCAGACCAGATTACTCCCTATTGAGGATGCTTGGCAAAGGAGATTCTGGCCAGCATCTTGTTAATCATATGGATAAGTACAACATACACTGCATGTATATTTTTTTGGTCATTGGAAGGGTTGGTATTCTCTTCCTCCACAATAACTTAAGCCCCCACAGATTTCACCATCAGTGGCTGCTACAAACCGAGGGAGAATGAAGAAGCTCCTGGCTATGTCCACACAATCAGATACAGAACTATTATACCATCAGCAGAGGTCCTCCAAAGGGCCCCAGTAGATCTCAATAATGATATCATTAGTTGATATCTGACTATGGCAACACAGCCAAATTCTTCTCTTATCCTCCATTCCTGTCCACCAGCTTTGTGGCTGTGGAGGAGGCACCAGTAGCCAAAAGGTGAGTTGTGGGAGGGGGTTAAAAGCAGAGATGTAGCATAGTTCTGCCCATGGAATGTACATATTAGACTTTGCATTACAGGATCTCAGCCACTGTTATGTAAGACTGCAGTGTAATGTGCTCTAAAGTAGGGATGGTAATTCTCTATTTTCCCCATCCTGGTGGGTACTGAGAAAATCTATCTTTCCTCCCATGCTGTTGGGACGTATGGGAATTCTTTCCTCCTCAAGATGACAGGAAGCTGAGCAGCTTTCCTTGAAAAGTGTGCAGCTTTCTTTGAAAAGTGCACAGCTTTTCCAGCTGACATTCACTGGGTACGGTTTTTCCACAACTTTCCCTCCTTCTCCCCCCCATCTCAAAGTTGCGCAGATACAGTCAGCTGTGAAAAGATGCTGCAGCTGGGGGATAAGGGAGAGGAGGGAAATTGCTGGAAAGTCAACAGCTCTCATTTGAGAGCTGCAGCCTCTAGCCAAGACTTCTGTGAAAGATTGGGGGGGCAGGGTGCGGTTTGCAGATGCTTGGCAGCTGATGATCTAGTTTCAGTTTTTCCCATGACTTCCTTCTCCTCAAACCCCAATCCTGACAAAAGTCTGTGCAAAGACATTTGAGCTGTCAAATCAATGGGGTGGAGAAGGGAAGAAAACTGAAATGCCTTTTTACAGCCTCTAGTCAGGACTTCTGGGAAACACTGGGGCTTGTGGGGAGGAAAACTGCATGAAAAACAGAAACCAGATCATCAACTGCCGAACATCCTCAACACCCTCCATCATTTTCCACAGAAATCCCAGAAATCCTGACTAGAGGCTGCAGAAAGACATTTCAGCCATCAAACCAGCTGGGGGAAGGAGGTGGAACATGAAATGTCTTTTCATAGCCTCTAGTCAGGACTGTGGCTTGGGGAGAGTTGCATGAAAAACAGAAACTAGATCCATCAACTGCCAAACAGCTACAACTTCCCCTCCTCACTGCAACTTCCCTCCACATCTCTCCCACCACCCCCCATTTTCCCCAAAAAACCTGGCTAGAGGCTGCAGCTCTCAAATGAGCGCTGCTAATTTTCCAGCAACATCTCTCTTCACCCTCCAGGTCCCCCCAACCAGTTTTGACAGCAGTAACATCTTTTCAGAGCTTATCATTTCTGTGCAGCTTTGGAGCTGGTGGGGAAGAAGAGAAAAAAGGTTACAGGAAAACAGTACCCAGTATATGTCAGCTGGAAAAACTAGGCACTTTTCAATGAAAGCTGTGCAGCTTTGAGCTCGGAAGGAAAGAAAAAAAAAAAGCCCTGGCAAAGCTGTGGGAACTTTGTAGTTTTCTTCTTCCTGCACCAATTTCAGAAGAGGTTTTGACCCCATTTGGGAAACTGGCAAATTCCTATCCCATCTCTAAAGTCACATGAATGACTTACGTAGGTATTGTATTAAGTCTGTATTGTAAATCCATCACTTTATCTGCTGTTGTGATGAAGACGGCCTCCAGTCAATCACTGGGGAAGCTTCTGTAGATTAGAAACTCCCAATCTGCTCCTTCTTTGCCAAGCATCCTTATAGAAAATAACTGCACTGGAGAAGGGAGACCTTAACACCTCATAACCAGCTGCTTTTCACTTGAACCTTCACCTGTTACCTTCCTATGGTTAAACAGGACATCAGGCAGGACGTTTAGCCTGATCTGGTAGGGCTTCATTTGCCACTCTCCCTCTCCCACTCCTTAGGCAACTTTTTATGGAGGCAACAGCTCCACAAGTTGTGAGCATGCAGGTTTTGCATATACATTTGTGAGCCTACTTGAGGGCAATTCTAGTTATTTTGTTTCCGAAGAAAAGGAGCCCAGACAACCCAAGGGCAAAGTCCAGGTCTTAACCCATCTTGTCTCCCTGGCCACATCTTATTCTTCATTGGTGAAATCTCTTTGACATGGTGGATCTAAAGAGGCATCTTCTGACCCCACAATCTCTTCAGGCTGGCTGTGCTTACCTATTTTGTATTAGAAGAACTCTCCCTCTCCCCTCCACACCATCCAATTCTGACAATTCCATGAGTCTCTATGGTGGTAATAGAAGCAGCACAGATCTGTCTAAATTATTCCAGTAGCCACAATGCCATGCACAACTGATGGTGAATATTAATGGTCATGGCAAGTTTCACTGCTTTCTGGAAGTGTATTTAGCAAATAGTGCATAAAAACTAAATATCCTGGGATGTATATTCCTATCCCATCAGTCTTGGCAGATTTTGTTTCCCCTGAACTATCTATCTGCTCCATATAAGCTCACTCACCAACTAAGCCTTCTGAGCAGGAGCACCAACTGTCTATTTCTCCTTTACTGCTTACAACGTTTACAGAGCCTGATGGCCAAGGATCAGATTTACAGTGATTCTTTCAAAAACATGGAAGCCCTTCCCAAAGAAGTTCAGAGAGGCTCCCCTTTTGGTAGCATTTTGGAACAACAATAAGATACCCATCTTTCACTTTGTATTAGGCTGGCTATTTCTAGCTGTTTAAACATTATCTTTGGGTTTTAAGTTTATGTATTCTGCCAGTATGGTTTTAATTTGACCCAAAATTCTTTGAACTATGGGAAGAGAAATACATAGAACAAGTGAGCAACATGGGACTGTATTCTCCCAGAAGCCTGCCCAGGGTCTGAGATCGTTGAGACAGACAGGCTGTTCATTCACTCCTACCACTCTCAGAGCCATATCTGGTGGGAATGTGAGGGAGACCTTCTTAGTGGCTTCACCAAAGCTTGAGGAGGCTCAAATGGTTCCTGACTTGTCCTTCCATTTGCAGGCAAAGACTTTAAAAAAAAAATTTCATCAGGCATTTAGGAACTGACTGCTTTTAAAGGTAAGGCTTTAAAAGATGTTGATTTTAAAAACTGCTTCTTATTTTTAAGGTATGTTTTAAATTGGTTTTAATAGTATTAAATTTTAATGGTAATCCTTTTGTTTACACTTTATTTTAATGTTCTAAACAATGTTCTAGGGGAAAAAAGTAGAATATAAATAATATTAATATTAAGAAAAAATTCTAAGCTCCTCTAGGGAAGCCCCATTCTGAATACCACTGCCTTCAGTAATGAGGGCAGTTTTCCTCAGGAGCAGCACTCTCCTTTTGCTTAGTGAGTTTCTTACAAAATTCTCTCCTGCTAAAGGCCTACCAGCTTAATTGCTATTCTATATGTGATGATAATTTCTTTTGATTTTAATTATGGCACTGCCAAGTTATGAATGTATTGGCTATATACTGAATCTAATTTAGTTGATTATGCCTCTGTATTTTTATAAACTATGTTGTCACTTTTTTAAAAAAGTGAAAAAAGGAGAGCTGTAGCTATGTTATCACTTTTGTGGGACTACACGATCAGAGGAATCACACAGCTTTTCTTCCACAGGCAACGGCATCCCATATTACCTATCTTTCATTGAACTGATGATAAATATCAGTTTATTAAGTAAGATTTTCTTCCCAAATTCCAGCTACTCTGCGCACACACAAGCACACACTCCCTCTAAACTGTAACTTAAAAGTTACATTTAAATTGTTCTCCTGGACAAAAAGATACTCACTTATGTCTGTACTTAACATTACTTAATATTTCTAATCCCTAATCCTGAATAGAACCCAGATTTATGCTCACAGAATAAAATCAAGTTAGCAGCAAAACTAGCTATGTAAGAATCTGTACATACACAAGGGAACACGAAAACTAAGCAGAATTAGTTGACATTCATTTGCATTTCATGTGAACTATTTCTTTATTCAATAAGGACTTTTTTCTCTGGTACACTCTCTTTTTCTGATTATGCTAATATGAAAATTAGTGTTTTGATATTTCACCTAAAATCACAAATTGACCTCTTTCCCCAAACAGCACTGTTTAGGTCGACAGTGAGTAACATGAAAAGTTCTACCTATGGTTCTAGTTATTGATGCAAGCTCTTTCTTACAGGCAAGACAACCTCATGGTGGGGAACATACATGCCTGAACCAGTTCTGTGCAAACTTTCTGTTTGTCTCTTGCCACTATGGGAAGCCCACCATAGCTGGTGTCAGCACCTATCAAGAGTTGGGTACTTGGGCTGGATTCCATAAGGAGATCCAGACCCTGGATATAGCGTGCAACCCCTATCTAGCTTTTCCTATTACTCTCCTGGAGCTCCAGGAATTGGCTAAGAGACTAAGAGTCAACAAAGGGAATGGGTTACATACTCTTTGATTAGGTCTCTTGTCTGCAGAGGAGGCCAACTACAGTGGGCCATGAAAACCTAAAGCAACCCCTGAGAAATATAGTGATGCATTCAAAACATACCTGCATGGGAACTGCCCACAGAATTATCAACAGTTCCTTTTCATCAGATATTTCTTCAGGTACATCTGAATGGTGACCATAGTGGAAAAAATCTTACATTCATTAATGGGTCCAAAACAAGTGCACAATACAGGTCCAGAGAATTCTCAGTCTCAGTGCATTGCTGTGAGCCAACAATGCTCTTGTCTGGGTATGTGTGACGCACTTTAAAATATCCAGAGCCTTCAGACCGTAGTGTGTACAAGTTCAAAAGTAGGTCAAAATGGGGGTGCTTTCCTGTGTTTCCTGCTTCAAGGAGCCAATGCAGAGAGTTCTTAGAAACACATGCTCAACCCCAGCTGTGGTAAGGATCAATTTGGGCAGACTGCAGACTTGGCCCAGCCTTCCGCATATCTGCTCCCATTAATCTGTATGTTAGAAGAACACAGAACAGAAGCCTCCAGGATCACAGTGCTTATAATTCCACATATACATTATATTACCAGTGCCAAAAAAGAAAAAGAAAAAATCCTAAGAAAAATTAAGGCAAAGTTGGCAGAAGAAGCATGTTTATTTGCTATGAGAATACAAAACCAACCAGCATCCATTAAACTAAACATTTGGTTTCAAACAGGGACCAACCATATAACTTGGGGAAATGTGCATGAAAGGCATGGTGGTGGTAGTCACCTCCCAAATTTCAAAGATATTAGCCTCTATCCTAGTAAATGCACTCAGTGGGATTATTTCCCCATGAATCACATTCAGAGTTATCCAGAAAATAACAAATAAGGCTTTGCCTATATTTAACAAAAACTCAGAATGCAGTGAACCATTACTGGTTGGACACTGAGACCATTAATTATGAACTAATGATACTGATGATTTATTAACTGATAATTTTATTAGGATAGTTTCAGGCATCAGTGCCCCCAAAACAGTGGTCATAAGCAGGAACTCTGTCAATACTGGCAGATGACTGGGAGGAAAGTTTGATTCATCAGTCAGTGTTTGGCTTCAATGGTCCTGGATCACAAATGAACATTTACTATAAACGGGTAGCTAAAGCAAACATAATTAAATTGGCTTTAAAATATATATGCTCAATATTGCAGTTTCTTAATACAGTTTTTTTTCCCCAATGAGATGCCACATTTTGTCCATGGTTTCTTTATCCACACATTAGCGTGGGATACACTTCCTATAGCACTTGAAGAAGGTGTGCAAAACAGAACCATGAATCGTTCACCACAGGGGTACATCCTCCTCTAGCACCCATAATCACAGTTTGCCCAGAACATGAAATGCAGGTAGATTTTAAAGTATCTGCAAATCTGCCAAACACAGACATATCATTACAGGAAGCTGAAGTGGTCTATTTGTACGAAGTACTTCTATGGTGTAAATTCCACCAAGCAAGATTCAACAGCGTTCATAAAATGTTGGCCCTCAATTTAGCTTCACCACAGAATTCAAGAGAATACAATTCCAGCACTCGAAGTATTCACTATTCACAGAGGAAGCAACCTCACTATACCTTTCTTTCCCAAGCTTTGATGTCCAGGTCCCTCGAATCATCAGAACCATCTCTGGGCTGCACATCTCCAAAAACGCTGAGAAAGGGCTTATTTGATTAAGGGGTGTTTGGTGTGTCCTTGTGGAGGGGCAAAGGCAGGAGTCTTCCAGAGGTCACTTGGAACAAGGGCTGATCACTGTTGGCGTTGGGGGGTAAACTAAAGCCACATTCACTCGCTCGTTCCCGTTCTTTGGGCAGATGATCTCAGTCACTCCTTCTGGCCTGGGCTGACTCAGCAATTCTCCTGGGAGAAACAGGAGACAGAAAGAGAGCAGAGGATGTTAAGATGACAATGACACATTTTAGCTCCAGGTCTTGATTTGCAAGGAACGTATGTTTCTAGTTTGATAGGGAGAAACCACAACTGAAGATGCTATTGACCATTTGAAGAGACATAATGTAAAGACCAAAAAAAGGCTATCAGAAGCACTGGTGGAAAGATTATAAGCTGCCTTTGACAAAAGCTAACATCTGTCATTTGCTTTCTTCCTCCCATCATCTCCAGCTCTGAGACAGACAGGCAGAGACAGCCATTTTTCTAAATATTGCACACTAACATGTGTGGTCCCAGAGCCTAATGAGGAAATGTCTGGAGGAGAGATTGCAATCAAGAGTCAGGGCAGATGAGCCTAAAGATTTATCATAAAGGCCCTATATAAATGAGCTGAACTGCAGCTCTCAGTAACAGAACTAAAAAGAGCTGGAGACAAAAACACATTTTAAAAAAAATCCTTCTAGACAAACACTTAGGATCGCTTAATATTAAAACATAATAAGTGTGTTTGCACTTCTGTTGAATGAATGCTAGTATGCTGTTAGATCAGACAAAGAACTTCTCAGTCTTTGCAAATATTCAAGCAATCAGAAAGTATGAGAGATTCACCAAAAAGTGGCCTGGGGTCCACCAGTAGATCAGGATTTATCTTCTGCCCTCAATTTCTCTTGTCCTTAATAGTTCAGGGAATCATGAACAATGAGAAGCCCTCCAAGTTAATCAAAATTCAGATTAAACAATTTCTTAAAATCTTTTAGGGACAAAAAGCTCATGATTTCCCCCAGGAAGCCAATCTTTTTTTTTCAGCCTAAATCTTTGGTTTGCAACCACTGCATCCTTTAAAATTTTGCCTGTTTGTCTAGTGTTGTTACTACAGTGTGATAATATAGTAAAAAAGAGACAGAAAAGCAGGCAGGCCTCCACCTCAGTATTAAATTTCTCTAGCATGGAGAAATGGAAGAGAGAAGGGGAGACACAACAGCCAGAGATATACATAAATAAATGTACCACATGTGTGATGGAGATTAAGAGGGATCCTGATGAAGGATTTCTCCCAATAAGGCCAATCTGTGACTGAGATCCATCACTCCTTATAAACATTTGACACTTCCATGTCTCTCTGCCTAAGGAGGCACTCTAACTTCATGCTTAATACCTCACACTTTACACCTCACACATTACAAATCCTCTGTCATATCAGCTCTCTAACTGAAAAAGGAAACAAATATTCAGGCTCAGAACCAAAACTGAATCAAGTAGAGCTCTACTGTTATGTTCCTTGACTTAACAACACTTTTTTTTTTTTTGCCTTTGTAGAGACATTTTGGTGCTAACTCATATATAGACTAATGAGAATAAATAAACGCATACAACACCATCAGTGTACATTATCCTTAACAGAGTAACAGCAATGAAAAGAGAAAAAGAATAGGAAATATCCCTCCCTCTTCCACATGGAAGCCCACGTGGTTAGTGGTTTGAGTGTTAAGCTAGGATTCCCAGCGACCAGGGCTCCCCATGGAGTCATGGAAACCCACCTGGGCAAGTCCCACTCTCTCAGCATCAGAGGAAGGCAAAGACAACCCCTTCTGAACAAATCTTGCCAAGAAAACCCTATGATAGGGATACCATAAGCTGGAGCTGACTTGAAGACCCATAATAACAAATTCCAAGAAGAGAGGTGTGGGTGCTGGAGAATGAATTCAAGCAACAGCTTCCATTTCATTTGTATGTCTGTGTGGGGGAAAGACTATAGTGTTAGACCAAAGGAAGACGCTGTGCTTGGAAATACTAGTAAAAGGACTGTTGAAGGAAGGTCTTTAGTCTAACCTTCCATACCCAACTGAATTGAAAGTTAAGTACATGAAAATGCATTCGGTTCCAATTTTTTGCTTGCTAACAATTCCTCCTATCTCCCTTCACTGCACTGGCCATATTATTTTCAACCTTTTTTAAAATAATTTCAGATCCTGGGTTTGCCTTTTCCACACTTTAATTTCTGCTGTCCACTTCACTGATGCTTTCAATACTGTAAACCAGGGGTGGGCAATTATTTTTTCCATGGGGCCACATGAGAAACTAAAAATATTGTGGAGGGCCGGGCCAAAAGGCTGAACTCAATTCTGCATAATATTAATTGTATTTCTTTATAAAAAGCAGTAAATAGCATTGTTTTGACAAGTTGTTTAGACCATGCATGAGGTAAAGTTAGGCCATTTCCACACGGGCATATTGCCCACGCTAGAGCAACCTCTCCTGGAGGTCTTCTTCACCGGGGGGTGCGCTAGAGCAGTTAAAAAAAGTGAGGTTCTAGACCTCAAACTGCTCTAGCGCAGCTGCGGGGGTGGCGCTGTGAGTTTTATAAAAACCACCTTCGCAAGTGGTTTTTATAAAATTCACCCACTCTGCCCCGTAGCAGCCCCCGGTGAAGAACTGCAGAGACGTGATAGTGCGTCCCTGCAGATCTGCCCGGGGGCGGGCTTCCGGCTGGCGTGCTGTCCTGATTGGCGGAGCGCTGCCGGAAGCCGCCGGCCGCTATTTTGGGTGCCACCGAGCACCACCGAAATTCAGTGGCGTTTGGAACGGCGGATCCACGCGCTCCGCAGGGACGGAGCAACCCACTCACGGGTAAGTTCTGCCCCTGCGTGCGCGGCCTTACACAGGCCGGTCAGAGCCAATCAAAGGGCCGTATGTGGCCCGGGGGCTGTACAATACCCAGGTCTGCTGTAAACTATCTGGCATGATCCCAAGAGCTCATTCTTTGTTACAACCTATACACTCACCATCAATCTTCACATGAAATTAGGATTTTTTTTGCTCTTATGTTGAATCTTAGCCAGCTGCCCATTCACTCAGGAGAAAAATTCTGCTAGGCAAAATATTACATAGCTTTTTGGCCACATATAACAATGGCCAACATAACTATTCCTAAGGCATTTAGTTGGAACACTTTGTAGATTCCCCACCATCCTATTTGGAAAAAAAAATAATTAAATTGGAACTGGTACAAGAAATAGCAGGCAAAATGATCAAAGGGTTTTGCTTTCAGACAAATGTCCAGCCTGCCTTGTGGTAGCCCACACTATGTGAATTATGATTTCAGTTTCATCATGTAGAAAATGCCCAGGGCACAGCAACTGTCCCACTGTGAAAGGGGTTAATGAAAATCTAATGGGAAGCATGAAACAAAACACTACTTTTTAGTTTTGGTTTTTCTGTTTTTAATAAATGTTATTGTAAGGAAAAAAAAACCAAAATAACGTGACAAACATAAAAGTGCAGGGAAAGGTAAAAAAAAAAAAGCTTACTCTCTAGCATCATTTTAAAAATGGCATATTCTGGGATACTGCTGTCCCAGAGTGCCTGCTCTATCTTATTTTACACAACACTTGATAGCCTGCCTGCTTGCTTACTCACATCACACTCAAAGCATCCATTGCTACCTAAGTCTGAAACAAGCAGTTTAGACATTTGTTGTGTATGTTTCAGTTCTAGAGTAGCAGTAGTCAAGAACTTCACAATCAGCCTCCAGAAGATTAATAGCAGCAGTATTTGAACATACTGAAGTACCTTAAGCCAATCAGACCAGTGGCCCGAAGAGACTCTAAAAATGTCCAGCATGGCTTGAGAGGGAAAATATAAATACATGACTCATGTTCAGCTTAGGTCACAGTCAGGCCTGATGAACCTCAGCATCTCCAATATGACATTATGGGAGGTTAGTTTAGAACATAAGCCTAAATGCCTTAAAGGCACCAGATCCTGTCTCATTTTGGAAGCTAGCAGGGTCAGCCCTGATTAGTACTTGTATGGAAGACCACCTACAAATTATCAGGTGCTGCGGGCTATGCTTCAGAAGAAGGAGTTGGCAAAACCACCTCCGGGTGTTCTTGGCCTAGAACATGTCTAATCTCCTCGCTAAAACTACACACTACAGAAAAAGGAGCATAGGTAGTTGTAGGGAGAGGGGAGAAGGGTCTTTTAAAGAAAACTTGCTCTCTCTACCATTTCTATCATTCTCAGAGAAACTTCCAAGGAATCCTAGGTTTCCCCTGTATGAAAGCCACAGTTCCAAGCTGCCTTGAATCCCATCTTAGGGGAATGGCAGGGCATAAATTCAATCAATCAGTCAATGTGTGTATATTACTCATATACTTGAACACTTCTGCATTAGAATAATAGGCATGGAGCAGTGAATAGTGCGTTGTAACTGAAGTGGGGGACCTCAAAATGAAATCGGGGCCCACCGGGGCCAGATTCCCAGTGGTTCAACTGGCGCAATCTCTCCAGGTGTCACACAGGCTATGGGTCCAATGCAGTAGGGAAAAAGTGTAGCATGCTGCTGGGTTCCTAGTCACTTCCTCAGCCTCTCTGTGTTCCTGTATCCACGTTTTTATGTTGTTTGAGTGACTGACTGAAAACACACTGGATCAGGCTGTCAGTCTCAAAGGTAAAAACGAGTTCTTGCCTAAAGATTTTTCCGCTTCTCTCTATTTATTTTGTACTTTAAGTAGTATTCATTTCTTTATTTTCTATGCTAAAATAGCTCTCATATGCACAAAGCAAAGCAGCTCCCCAACTGCCTTAATCCAGCCTTGATGTTCACTCTTGAGTCTCATCACCTCACTTGGGCTTGTCAATGTCTCTCAACGTAACTTACCTCACAAATGGTCCTATGGTGTATTCTGGGAGAAGGAAACAAAACATGAATTGACACCCTGTTCACTGCCTTGAGCTCTTTAGAGGAATACTGGGATAAAACTGGATTAAACAGACTTGTTTTAAGACAGAACAATTGCTTCTTTCTTCTTCTACACTAAAACAAACAACAACAGCAACAATGGCAGCATCACCTTCCCTAAAAGATAATGGTATCACAAGAGCCCCAAATTTAAAGGACAGAAATTGCCAGCCAGTGTTATATGATACTCTTGTGTTAAATACATCAGACAAGCTATAACGATACTGCCTCCTGTTCTACAGTAGGAGAAGGGATCCCTGAAGATCATCGAGCTGCCACCACCCACTGATTTAACCTCTGTGACTCATTAACTCAATGGGAAGTTACTGGGGAACTTAACTTGCACCTTCTCTACCTTTGACTCTGTAGAGACTTTCTCTTTCCCCTCCCCGTGGGACATGAGAATCCTATTTCCATGCGTGTACACACACCAAGCAAAGGCATGTGAAGAGAGCACAGAAATCACGAGGTCTTTAGAAAGAAAGCTTTTATTCTAAGCAAACAATCTACCTTAGCAAAAAGATATCTTATACATGAAGGCACTTTTCTTCAGGCATTATTTAGGAATAGTTGGAAAGTTACAAACAGCCTAGGCCATATTCAGCTGAGTTGAAAAGAACTTAAGCCCTAACGCAACTAGCTAAACATTCCTATTGTGCTCACAATGCAGATGGGTCTTGATGCTGATGGAAGCTGGGAGTCTGGACCCCCTGGTCCAGCCTGTGATCACTTCCTAGGTGAGGCAGCACCATCTCTGCCCCTCTCCAACAGTCTCTTTGTTTCTTGTGATCTCTGTTGCTCCTTAGTGATGCTGATCCCAACAAATATAAACCCAATGCATCATTAACCCTTTATCCCCCTAGAGAGGAGACTATACCTCCTCAGCTATGTTGCTCAGATAATGGGAGAGCCCATTATCACACAGGCATCCTCTATAAATCTTGCATCTAACCCACAACTTGCTGGATGAACCACTTTGAAAACAACAACAACACTCAACAGCAATTTAAAGGATTTCGAAGGGTGGAAAATTCATATCTCCCACTTTTCCCAGTAGATAAAAGGTAATTTGACCAGGCTTTGAGACAGAATAATTATGTAGTTTTATTTTTTCAATTTTGACCCTTTGAAAAAATCACACAGCAACATGGGAACACTCTACAGAAAGCCATAGCAATGTTAATACATTGTGCCCACACCCTGCATACTAGAGTCCCACTAATACATCTAATAAATGATGGCTAGGAGTTCTAATAACAAGCATTTGCAAAAATAAACAAACCTATGGAACTACAATTGTCATAGAAGAAAACTAGAAAGAAATACAAGTAACCACTGTCATGTAAAAATTGCATGCGACATCATAATCTTTATCACTGCTGTGCCTGATGTAGAATCACAGAATCACAGAGTCATAATGTTGGAAGAGACCACAGGGGCCATCGAGTCTAACCCCCTGCTATGTAGGAACACCAATCAAAGCATTCCCAACAGATGGCCATCCAGCCTCTCCTTAAAAACCTCCAAAGAAAGAGACTTCATCACACTCCAAGACAGCATATTCCACTGCCGGGCAGCTCTGACCATCAGAAAGTTCTTCCTGAGGTTCAAGTGGAATCTCCTTTCCTGCAGCTTGAATCCATTGCTTCTTGTCCTAGTCTCTGGAGCAGTGGAAAACAAGTCTGCTCCCTCTTCAGTATGGTATCCTTTCAAATATTTAAACATGGCTATGTGTTTTCCTCTACTGCATCTTCTATTCTGCCTCATATAACATGCATGATAAGCCTGAAAAATAAATACTGTAACACAAACACACTGCAACCGCTCAGATCTGTTCACAGGTGGCTGTGGTACTGCAAGAATGCAACAGAATGCGTAAGAACTGAAAAAAATGATATAATGTACTAAACACATCTTTCATAGATAACAATAAAAGAGAATGTCTACATGCCTGTCTGTGGCAGCCATAACTTACCACCTTTCACTCTAGATACTTCAACATTTGATAGAATTTAATTGTTGTGCAAGTTGTAGTGCTAAATTTCAGGCTGAAATTTCAAATGGGAGGGCTCACAGGAAGGAGAAAAGTAGGGCCAGCAAGAGCTCACAGGAAATTGTAGTGCATGCCTTACATTTGATCAAACATGATGGAGTACTTTTGCTTTTCATCAAAGTTGCTTTGAAGCAAAAAAAAAGAAAAAAAAGAAAGAAATTTCAAACAGGGTTCTTCTTTAAAAGCAAAAACAGAAACCATCTTAGCTCTACAGTAGTTTTTAAAGGGCTAGAAAACAGGAGAAGGCTCTCTGAGCCACTGCTTCTAACTATCCTGAGGCAGGAAAAGCATGGAAAATAGGAGGGGATGGAAACACTACTTGTACAATTGCTTAGGTTAACAAGTGGGGCAAGAAAACTGGATACAGTTCTCTGGTAAGATTTCTGATGTAAGAAAACACAGAGTGGTCACGAAAACAGGAAGCTCCATGGACCTCTTTGGGGAGTATTAGGTACAAACCAGGATAGTACCAAATAAAATTCAGCTAGAAAACAGGAGATGGCTCTTTGGGCACTACTGTTAAGATTCTTAAGGGAGGGAGCGGGGAAAAGCAGGAAACCAGGAGAAATGTCCTTTGGGATTTTAGGTTCATACCAAGCAACACCAGGCACATTTCTACTAATTAAAAAAAAAATTAAAATCTTACAGTTGCAAACATATACTGTCAATGTGTATATAATGCCTGCTGCTTTCTTAAGAGAGCAAAAAGGTGGTTTTGAAGAAGATTAACAATTGTTACTGAGACAGTCTTCAAGGTCCTTGTTTCTCTCAATGAACTGAGAACCAGAATAAATAATGAAAAAATGTTTCCCCCCAATGGATAATAAAGTAAACAAAACATGGGAAAATGCAAATCACGATTTGTATAATTTACAAAGATCACAGAAACCTACTGTTTTCTTGGCCATGCTTCAATGTTTTGATATCACAGAATACTTACAATCCCTGCCTACAGCTACGTATAGGTATAACATAACCTACATCTATATTAATCATTAGTAGCATAGGTTATCTGTGGTGTGTAGATGGAAGGAGTGTGCCTTGCTTCTCTCGCTACCATAAGTTATCACACATCTCTGCTTTACTTCCACTGGTAACATTGGTGGGCTGTGGCCCAGAGTCTGGGAACTACTATGATAGCAGCGTGGCCTGGAATGATCTACCGATCACAGTGATTACATTTCTGAACTGCCTGCTGCAACCTTATTTTTTCTCTAAGGGCTCTTCCCTTCCCCGCCCTTCCCGTTATCCAGTATGCCACATGCCCAAGTAATCAGTGCCAAGCATTATATAAACTCAGCCTAAAAGGTGGAGGAGGGGATTGTTTTCCCATCCAGCCAAATTATGCCCCAGTGGAGTCCCTGTGGAATTAGCCATGCTTTGCAGATCAAAGTCAGGAAAGGCTGCACTGCCAGAGCAAACTTCTGTCTCCTCTTCCTCTCAAAGCAAAAAGGGGGGAAAAGGGGAGAAATAATTCAAAATCCTTTAGCTTTACTCACTGCTGGCTAGACCTCTTTCAACTAGTACATGTTTGGACAGAGCATTCTTTCTGAGCCAGGTCACACGCCATCAGAAACTCTCCCTTTGGCTGCAAGCCATTTCATAAAAATAAGAGATAATAAACTTTATTCCCAGAAAGGATTTCTTTTTAAAAACAGAGGCACTGACTGAAATCAAGCATTATTCTCTCAGTACGAGAGCCAGGTGGTGTAGTGGTTTTGAGTTTTGGATTACCACCCTGGAGACCTGAGTTCGACTTTCCCCTTGGCCATGGAAACCCACTGGGTGACTTTGGATATGTCACACACTCTCGGCCCCCACAAAACCATGTGATAGGTTTACATTAGGGTCGCCATAAGCTGGAAATGACCTGAAGGCATGCATCAACAAGAAACAAAGAGTACATGGTTTTACACCTTTTATTTATGGAACTGTAAAAAGCCTAACACACTTAAGGCACCAGATCCTGTCTGATCTTGGAAGCTAAGCAGGGTCAACCCTGGTTAATACTTGGATGAGAGACCACCAATGAATACCAGGTGCTATAAGTAACATTTCAGAGAAAAGAACTGGCAAACCACCTCTGTGTATTCCTTGTCTTAGAAAATCCTAAGAAAATTCATAGGGCTGCCATAAGTCAACAGGTGACTTGAGAGTGCACATGCACACACACGCACACAGTGATTTTTAACTGCCCTGTGCCTTTGGTCAAAAAGGCACCTCAGAATTAATGTTATGAACAACCAAATTGGAAGAATGGGTCAGTCAGGGACTGGCTCCTTGCACCTGGTTCATTTATCCATATTCAGCACTTGATTAACTTATGTAAATAAGTTAATTACAGGTTGATTATTATTCTGTCCCAACATGTGGAGGCTAGATACACACAGTGGACAAGATCTGCTCCCACTGTTGTAATCCTCATTCACTCAAAACGGATAAAAAATAAATTATGGGCCCTCAGCTGTACTCCTATATTAAGTGTGATATGGATGATTTGCACTCCAGCACTATAGGCAAAAAGAGGAGGGGGACAGTTTTCACACCGGATATTTAGAAAAAGATTTACTGGATTGATCTGAGACTTGGCAGGGTGAAAGAGGCAGGTCTGAGGATGTCCCATGACAATTCTGAGATAGAAAGGATATGTAAGAAATTGTTTATTTATAAGAGTTTAAATTTTGATTACTGACCACTAACAGTCCCCCCCCCCGATTTTGCTGAGCTTAGACTTTGCTCTCTAACTTTTCTAACATTTCTCTCTAACATTAATGTTTCTATTTAACCTGGGGAGAGCTAGGTTATAGAACATCCTACTACAGTCAGCCCTCCATATCCATGGATTCTGTATACACAGATTCAGCTAACTATGGCTTGAAAATATTGCCCCCTCCTCACCAAAAAAAATCCAAAAAGCAAACTTTGATCTTGCCAGCTTATGGAAGGGATGGCATTTTATTACACCATTGTACATAATGGGACTTGAGCATCCATGAATTTTGATATTGATAGGGGGTCCTGGAACCAAAGCCTAGAGGATACTGAGAGCTCACTGCATAAGGAAATCATTGCAGCAAAGGAAGTAGCAACTTCTAAAGAAGGATTCACTATCCATATAGAATTATACAGCAATTTCTGATAATATCAGAATACGGGAGCAGGCGGAGGCAGATTTTTTATCTTTCATTCTGTGTGGCTGACACTGGTTGTCAGTGTGTACCGATAACACAGAATAGGAGATTAAGGTGAATAAAATTCATGTCCCTTTTCTAGAGAACATGGAAACCAGGGGAACAAGTCCACCACTGTGGCACTGACAGCCATGCAGCTTGAATATAATGGTGAAACTTGAACTGACCACAGCACAGGCTGCCATACTATGTTCATGTTGCCCAAATAACATGTCTGTTAAAGACTTGGCTTTGGTTCCCCTAACAGCTGGACTCTCCCAGTATTTTGGAGGCAGTATGAACAAGAACTGTTCCTAATACAACATATTAATGCAGTAATGCATAATGTATGTGCACAGACACCTATTTTTCAAAGCCATGCCTCTACACACAATCATATTTTATAACAAGCACACACAGGCAGAGCATGCCAGGGGCAATCCCGCTGCTTCAAATCCTGCTGGCTGTACTCACTTAACCCAACATGTTCAAAATGTCTTCTCTCATCAAACACTATCAGAAAAGCTCTAGCTTGGACAGACAGTTAATTTCCAAGGCACACAATTACCAGAGTTGATGTGTTATGTAAGTGCTTTAAAAGAGTACTGAGAGCCTTAATGCCAGCAACTGAGCAAGTTCATCAGAAATCTTCAGTTTTCAGCTGCTTCTATTCTACAGGAATTTCTATATATAGAAAAGAAGATAGAAATGAATCTTGGGAAAAATAAAATCATTGAAAACAGTAGGATTTATAGATGGTATGGGAAAGCTACATGATCAGGAAGTTCTTTCTAGTACCCCTTTATAAAATAAAGGTGCATTTTGTATATTCATATGCTACACACACACACACACACACACAAACATTCATTCACCTTCTTGTTCTTATGGCTAGATTACAGAAGGACTTCTAATGGATTAACATGGTGGCACCACAGAAGCAATATGTCAAGCCATCTCTGGGACACAATGGAAAACCACAACATAAATCCTAGCTCTAATATTTTGCTACATATTTGAGGAACACAAATAAACTGGCAGGTGCTTAGCAAAGAAATACTTCCAGATGAGAAAGTGCAAGCCAGCAAGTTAACTAAATAATACATATGTATTCTTGATACTGTTACACAGATTCACAGCCAACAGGTTTCCCTGTGGTTTTCTCTGTTTCTAAGCAGAACCCCCCTCCTGAAAAGGAAGGTGGTAAAAAATGAGAGGAATTTGCCCTGTGCCACACTTACTCTAATCAACAGATCAATATGGTGAACTAAGAATTTCACTTTATTAGAAGACATGTATTTCTGTCTCATGTTCTGAGCCACAAGACAGGCACAGAGCATGGTAGCCTTGTACTCATTCTGGAAACGAATAAGTGAAACTAGGAGCAAAACAGCACATATGTTACAGGTATCATAGGAACATGGATCTACCATGTATAATATGCCAATTTATCAGCAAGCTAATCATAAGCACACACAACAGATCCAGTGGAGGAAGTCTATATCCTCTACCACACATCTGTGTAACAGCTGACATTCTGAGGGGAGGATAGCTAGCAGAATTCCAAGACAGGTGAAAAATCTGAAGGCAAGAACTAGTAGTGCAATTTCCTGGGGGCCAGTTATGCGCTGCACAAATATTCTACTCCAACTGCTATGGTAATATCCTGTGGAATCCTGTGGTTTATAATTTAGTGAGGCACTGGAGTTCTAGTGTCGAGAATTTATAATTCCTTTCTAAAGTGCCAATCCCAGAATTCCAAGGCAATGTCACCATGGCACTTAAAGTAGAGTATGTTTTTCTAATTGTGTAGTGCAGAGCTTTTCAAACTGTGTGTTGCAATACGTTAGTGTGTCGGCTGCAGTGCATAGGTGTGTTGTGCAAACGTTAACAGGTGGAGGGGCTGCCTCTCTTGCCACTGCAGTGGGCCAGGCCCGAGTGAAGGGGCTGCCTCTGCCATGGGCCAAGGAAGACCCCGGTAAAGGCAGCAGTGGGCCAGGCCTGGGTGGAGGGGCTGCCTCTCTCACCGCCTTCCTGGACTGAGGAAGACCCCAGAGAGGGTGGTGGCAGGCCAGGCCCGGGTGGAGGAGCTGCCTCTCCTGCCACCACTGTTGCTGCCCCAGGCCAGGAAAGATCCCAGCGGGGACGGAGGCAGTGGCAGGCCAGGCTCGGCTGGAGGGGCTGCCTCCACTTACTGAATTACTTTCATGAAATGATGCGTGTCTAAGAAGTGTGTCACCAACATGAAAAGTTTGGAAAGCTCTAGGGTAGTGTGAATATATCCCTGCAGCTATTGGCAATTTAAAAAGTGTTCTTTTTGTTCTTTTAAAGTAGGCTTCCATAAACCTAGATTTATTTTTCCCCATATGGATTACAAAGCTCATAATATGATTGCTGTCTGGTAATAGGGGATATGTGCAGTAATGTATGTCTGTCTCTAGAGGAGATCCAAGAATATGAAACCTAGATACCTGAAACTTGGTAGAGATATTAAAGGATTCTAGGGATGTGCACCTCAGGGTTATTTTGTTTTTGTTTTTTTAATGTGCTAATTAAGTTTAATTAACTAAAATCCATCTGTAGCCTGCAGTACCATTTCAAGCCACTAGCTGCCAGACTTTCCGAAAGCAGAGACAGGTTTCCAGCGTCCCTAGGCAGCTCCATGACATGCTTTCCTTTATAGGGCCCCGAACTCTTCAAATGGTTAATGGGTAGGGAAAAGAGCTAGCAGAAAGTCTGGAGAAACTGTGAAGGAGAGAATGGCCTGTGAAAATTAAAGGAGTGGGTGCAGGAGGAAAGGCACTAGGGTGGGTACTAATAGGTGACTAGCCCAGGCAAAGCTAGTATTCTCACTAGTTTTGACACATAACAGAAGTCAGCTGTGGCTGCTGCCCAGAATGAAATTAAAGGCCCTCCTTCCATCCCAACTGCCACTGCCCTGCTTGTGGAGCAACAGAATAAGAGGCAGTTTCGGCCAGACTTAGAGCCTTTCTGGATTACACTGTTATAGTGCTATTATTCCACTTATCAACATCCTGCGGAATCCTGGGGCTCGTAGTTTACTGAGGCCAAAGAACTCTCTGGCTGAGAATTCTAAAGGCCCCTCCCAAAATTTCAAATTCCACGATTCCATAGGATGTTTAAAGTGGAATAACAGCACTATAACAGTGTAGTACAGAAAGGCCCTGAGTCCCCTCCGCCACTGCCACCCCACTTTTCCTTGTGTGTCATATCTTTATATTGTAAGCCTGAAGACAAGGAACTTTTTTTCTTGTTTCTTTTCTTGTAAATGACCATATACAGCGATGGTGCTGAACGAATGAACGAACGAACGATGATAAAGTCCTTCCTACCTTCTCCGCCCCTTGTTTATTTATGCATTAGTAATTCTATCCTACTTTTCTTACGTTCAGTGTAGTTAACTAAAACCTGTAAAATCCAATGGTACATATCGTTCTACTAATGTTAATAATGTCCAGCAAAATGCAGATTAAAGTATGATTGTGAATTTATTCCACTTTGTTCCTTTGCCTTATTCTTCTGTTCAATTCCACTTTATTTCATACTTTCACTTTCTGCAATCAATTGCAAATCATAAGGAGTTTAAGACAGGCAGATTTTCTCTACAGCCTCTTTCAACCTGGCCATATAGTCGTTCATTTCACCATTAATGGATAAAAGGCAGAATAAGAGTTCTACACCACCTCTGTTCAAAATCAGTACCCCAAATCTCCTCCATTATCACTAAATTTATTTGGATTGAGGTTAATTTTTTTTAAAAAAATGCATGACCTCATGTTAAAGCTGTATTTTTTTTATGTAAACCACATAACACAAGACTTGGACTGAAGAATATGAGACTGACAGGATACAAATGCAACAAGTATGCCTTAGGGTTGCCATAAGTCAGAAACGGCAATGTCTTTGCTTTAGCCCAGCTTCATGTAGCGCTGTGGAATCAGTACACCAAACCTTCAAATCTGACTCTTCTCTTTTCCATTTTCCTACTCTCTGATCTCTTCAAAAACGGAAAATGTATACTAATTAGTAATACCAAATTTACTGTAGTAAAATAGTAGCACAAGGCATTTCACCACAATCACGTGAAATATCAGGCTACTGACACTAGCAGAACATAAAATACATTTGACTAAAACTTCTGAACAAGACTTTACTAAATTCCTGTGAAAGTAAATATAATATTAAATGCTTGGTTTGTTGCATATGTTTCTATATTAAAGCTAGAGTCAGAGTCAGTATATTTCTCCCAACCCTGCCCAAAATTGCTTACTACTCTGACTCCACAGCCATACATAAAGAAAACAAATACCCCCCAAAAGGAGGGAGCACATTAGAAAGCATCAGCCAAATCCTTGGTGATTATGCTCAATGCTACATTTTAACATGATGCAACTAGTATGTTAGGGCTGTGTGTAAATTATGGGTCCATGGAAGCCGAGAAATCACTCAGAATATAGTACTAAATAGAGTAGAATTCATCTTCCTGAGTATTTCAATTTTACTTTCTTTGAAAGCAAGATCCTAGTCTTTACAGTAGTAAAATATATCCTTTGAAATGCATGGGCAAAGTCTAGGCAAAGTCAAAAAGTCAATCTGATGGCTGAATTGAGTGATTTGGGAGAAGGCGGCTTCACTATTTTTGCTTCTCCTCCTGTTTAGCAGAAACAGACTTACCCTAGAATTCTTGCTATTTGCGTATTTTACAGTAAGTTTTAAGACATCATGCAAACTTGCCATAGTTTTTTAGAGACTAAAGAATTCAACTCTTTGCCTTGAGGACCTATACATAAACTTTCAAAACAAAGAAGTTACAGAAAACTGAAGTGACAAGAAATTCTGTTGTAAGCCAACTTGAGGTTTGTGCCTTGGAAGAAAGGCGGGATGTAAGTTTAATTAATTGATTACATTGTGCTGTTGTATATGCAAGATAATTCAAAAATATTTTGGCACCTGAGCCAGAAAACTGAAAGGAGCATTCCCCATGGAAGCAACACACACACACACAAATGCTCCTCCCTTTAAACACACACACTAATGTTATTTCCTTTAAAGGCTACTCCAAAATCTGCCACCTATAGCAGGTTCCTCCTTACTGCACCTCATGGTACAGTTGGCTATGAATATGTAGAAATCCAGTTGAATAACGCAAGAAAGGGAGAAACAATGAAACTGCATCTGTATAGTGTGGTTTTCAATGGATGGTGACTTGTGAATGCAATACTGCTGCAATCCCAAGCACCAAATTAGCCAACAAGAGCAAGATTGTTTCCAGCGGAAGAGATAAATCAGTACTGCCGTATCTACTTCAACATCATCGAAATGAGTAACATCTGAAAAGTAAATCAAAGTGTCAGAAAACCTTTTTATGTCCCAAGGCACATCTGCCCCTTTCAGCTTCAGCCTGTTGAGGCAAGTATTATTAGACAGACATCATTTATGACTCAAGCCTCATCACCAACTATCTTGTTATCATTGCAGGTGAAGTGAAAAAGCACAGTGGCAGAGAGACACATGACACTAAGTAAAACTGGCAGAACATCTGGTTCTCAAGCAGTGCTGGTGGAAGCCTCTGAGTACAATACAGATTGGTGGCTCATAGCTGAGCACACTCCCTTGACCACCATGATTCAGACATAAGCATCCAGTAAAACCATCTGTTAGCATCAGGATTATGGGCACATATATACAAACTATGTTAACAGAAGATTATTTTGAATCCATTTTAAGATCAAATTATGAAAGACTCTATTTTATGCTCTTTTTATAAAAGCTATTTCCCTCTCCTTTTCATAGATCTTTAAAAAAGATTTTACAGAAACAAACACATCCAATGAACAACGTATCTCAGCTCCAGTACAATGAGGTATATGGAATTGGCGCTTCCTGACTATCCAAATAAGAATTCTCCACCTCACAGGATTATAACAATTATAACAGAGTAGTTTCCCAAAAATCAACACGTGGGGGTGAACGGCAAGAAGACTGGCATTTTCATTTGTATAACTAATAAACCTGAACCAAGTCTCACAGAATTTAGAGTGACCTTGGTTATTTCTAACTGCCCTTATTTTTTCAATTAATTTCTCTATTAATATGGCGTTCCAGACTCAAGGGCATGACAATCATATATGATGGTAAGTGATCATGTTCCTGTATTTTAATCTAAACCTAGAAGCATGCTGGGAACAGAAACCGCAAATCTCAGGATTCCACAGAATAGAACACTGGCAGTTAAAGTGGAATCATAGCACTGTAGTTGTATAGGGTGAAAAGTTCCCTTGTCACATTCTGCATTCATGTTTCCCCTTCACATGCTAGTTCGCTGTGTTTTATGGCAGAATAGTCAAGCAAAATATACCAGTTCCACCACAAATGTTGCCTATCAGCTAGGGCTGACCTCTTGATTTGCCTGCCCAGATCCTCTGCAGTCTGATCCACTTGCCATCTCACTTCCCAAGTTACTTTGGACCTGTAAGCCTCTCGGTAAACATCAATATAAAGTAAAGCCATTCTGTTCCAGAAATAGGCTGCGTTACACTACCCCATTAGCTTTATAGGCCAGGCCAAATGTCTATGATAATACTGTGGTACCACTTAAAGGCCTTCCATATTTTCCCATGAGTTAAGTGCTCTTCCCTTATTATATGGACAAAAGAGATAATCGACCAGCTCTGAAATTATGTGAATCACCTTCCATTCCATCCCAATTCAGCTTTGTGGTTTGACAACCACAGACTAAAACCTGGTACGATAAAGCTGTTACTGAAAGTGGGAACCCTGTAGCTCTCCAAGCAATGCTTGATTTTTTTTAAAAAAAGAACTAAGATGTAAGAATCTCTCTCAAAGGCTGGCCTAGATCCCACTGAGGGGGTAAACTAGTTTCTGTCTGAACACTGCAGGAAGATTCATTTCTACAGCTTCTTGGTCCCCCAATGTCAGCTCAGAAACAGATGGACATCCACAACAAGAACTAGGGTCGACATGCCAACTCACCCATTTAATAAGGGAACTGCAGGAAAATACTGAACTGTTTCTTTATCTACTCCTGCCTGTATATCATAACTGAAAAGCCCCAGGAGATGAAAGGTGGCAAGAGGAAAGGGATGCTCTGAAGTTGTTAGAAATTAGCATAATATACTGTAACAGGCCATGAATGTTCACAGTTAACACATCTTTAAAGATAAATATAACTGTTATTTATGCACTGGTAAAATAATACTTGCTGTCATCTACAGCAGAGAAAATAGAAAAGCAAGGTGTAGTGGTTTCAATGTTAGACTGCCTACTTGGAGACCAGAGTTTGAACTCCCACTTGGGCCACGGGTGACCTTAGGCAAGTCACAATCTCTCATCCTCAGAGAAAAGCAAAGATAAACTCCCTCTGAACAAATTTTACCAAGAAAACCATGTGATAGGTTCACCATAGGTTGTCTTAAGTCAGAAACAATCTGAAAGCACACAACAACAACAGAGACCAGGTATAGGTCTACAAGGTAAGATAGAGCACAACTCCCCCTCTCCTATTGTCAGGGACAAGGTTTCAACACTGTGTTTCCACAGCACGTGGAGCACCCCACAACTGAAGACAGCCTTGAACAGAGGCAGGCAGAATCACTCTCCAGGTTTGCTACAAGCATCTCTGAAGTACAGCAAAACTGTGGGGGCAAATTTCGATCTTCTTCCCAGCTCCAGTGGAAGGGTCCTGGTGTAACCCCAAATTTTAGCTGGTTTCCAGGGCTAGCCAACATTTCTAGACCTTTTCAGTAGAGTGCTGAGGAACACCTTACACTCATTGACTATATATCTTAAGACATGTCATCCCAGGCTCCTTTGCACACAGAGAATTGGCAATTGCAAGTTCCTTGGAAGACCTGTCCATGTGGGCAGTGGACTGTGGGGGTCATCCCACCTAGCTGGTGGAAAGTTCTGGAAACATTTGCAGCAAAGTATGAACTGAAGCTAGCTACACAATTCAGTGTAGTAAGCCAATTACACAGTACAAAGGAATGAGAAGGGAAGATCAGGAAAGTTTGAAGGATTCCAGTGGAGGAACCTCATGTCAGTTCTATATTCTTGATTCAAACCCAGTGTTGGCAACTGTGTGGAGTTCTGGGCCAATTTCACACACACTATTTTTTTCCCCATAAGTCACTTCCTGTCACCATTTTGACACAGCAGGGGAAACTGGAGATATCTGATGATAGGACAAGGTTCTGGAGTGCTTGTGGACACGGGGTTTGGGTATTTCACATGTTTTCACATGTTTGGGGGAGGAGTTCTGCATGGTTTGGCGACAAAATCTGCCTAAAAAATCTTTTTTTAAAAACTGTGTAATTGGGGGACTGTAGGGGATTGGTGGGGGAGTTTCAAGGGCCACAAAGGTAGGGTGCATGGATCACATGCTGCTCATTGGCTCACCACTGATTTAAGCAAGGTAGTGAAACACTGAATTATATGTTTCAAAAATAACATGTTAACCGAATAACAAATGTTCATGAGGTGGCTTTAAGTAAAACCACAGGATTCACTAACTGATATCAAAATGTGGTGCAGCAGAATTGCCCAAAAAAAATCCAACCCTGCTTCTAAATATATTTGCTCTATTCCAGAGTATTTTTATTCAACCTTGACTGGCCAAAAAAAAAAAAAAAAAAAAAGTTTCCGCTATCAACCCCCAGAAAACTCAAGAACATTTCAGAGAAGGATTCTTTCACCTGCCACTTTTGTTGTTTTTTTATTTCTTATTTTTTAAAAGGAATTTCAGTCCAAATAATATCCTCCAAGGTCAATTTCTTTCTCTCTTTTTTATTCCCATCATTTCATAGATCTCCCTGTTTTCTGCAAAGAAACGCTCATTTTGGAAATACTCATTTTGGAACACTCATTCAGCCCCTCCCTAAACTACAAACCCCAGGATTCCACAGGATGTTGAAAGTGGAATCATAGCGCTATAACAGTCTCGTGCAGAAATGGCCTCAGTCAACCTGAACAGAGAAACCACTGCCACCCATCAAAGGACGGGGAGTAGCTTTCTCCCAAAGACGCTGCCTGCCCTGCAATGGTTGACGGCTTCATTCTGATTTTGGTTGTTCATGAGCAATTTAAAATATTTTAAATATTTTTCTCCTTTGTCTCTTTGCCTCACATAAGGTTGAATTCACCAATGCTGAGCTGGTGAATAATGTAGGCCTGTGGGATAATCAGTTTAATCTAGGAGTGAGCAATTCTGACCTCTCAAGCTGTTGTTAGGAGTGAAACTCTCATCAGCCTGAACCAGCAGAGGAAATGGTAGGACACTGGGAGTTACTGTTCAAGAATATCAGGCAGGCCAGCAATACCCACCTGTAGTTCAGCTGCTCATGTTAGCAAGAGAAAAGCAGGAGTGAACAAGCAAAATACACACATAAACAAGCCATTTGCTTACTGTAATTCAGAATTTATCAGAATTCCAGTTTACCATTCTGCAAGAACATAGAGGACTTTGTAAGAGATGACAAATTTGACAAACGCTGATATTTTTAAGTTGTAACTTTTAAACTATGTAAAGCGTTGGGAGTGCCTTTAGTTTTTCTTGTAGAAGGAAATGCAGCAAATATATGGGAAACTGCTTGATGACACAGGATTTAGTTTTACTGTCGAGCTTACAGAGGCCTATTTTAAAGGTTACATGAATGGGAACCATATACAAGGCACCTTCCGAGCTGCTACAAAGAGGAGCAGGTATATTTGAAATAATCAGATATGCTAAGTACACAAAACCAATGAAAATAACTGCTTAAGAAGTCTTCAAAAGTAAGCAGTTAGTGAAATGAGATAAAAATTACTCTGTCTCTGTATTTAAATTACTCTGTTTCTGTACCTCCAGCTCCATCTGTTGAAAGAGAGTGAACACAATACAAATCTAGGATGCTGTCCGGTGATATGTGGGTTTAGATGATCTTAATGAATAAGAAATTATTAAGTCTTAAATTAAACAAAAGTATGTGTTCCAAATCTACCACGGGTAAATGGAATGAATAAAATTCAAGTTTAGATAGTAGATTACAGTATTAGAAATGAGGTAACAGAGCAAATCTGAAAGTCCTCACAGAATCATAGTTGCAGACATATTATTTGGCTTGAGCATTTGGTTTTAGTCAACACACTTCTATTCCCCAAAACAGGTTCTGCAGAAAGTCCAATGAGGGAAACAAAATGTCTGGAAACACTGAGGATTAGGAACAATTTAGAAGATCAGATCTATTTATATTGGCAAAGGGGGGGGGTAGGTATTCCATAGAACTATTTTGGGGTTGTGTGCCTTCAGGTTGTTTCTGACTTAAGACAACCCTAAGGTGAATTTATCATGAGGTTTTCTTGAGAAGGGGGCTTGCTCTTGCCATCCTCTGAGGCTGAGAGAATGTGACTTGCCCAAGGTCACCCAGTGTGCTTCCATGGTTGAATGGGGATTCAAACCCTGGCCTCCAGAGTCAAAGTCCAATGCTCAAACTAGTATACCATGCTGGCTCTCCGTAAAATGTACAGAAAGTGCAAAATTAAACATTGCTGTTTCAGTCTGATTTTTCCCCTTGTGGATGCAGGAACCTTGCTGCATTAGAAGAGTATCTCAAAAAATTGACTACTATTCTCCATTTTCTTTTCCAGTTGAAATTTTCAACATACTATTGGTAAGGGTCAACTTACCCCCTAATTTAATTACGTAGATAAATGCTTCACCCACATGCACTCAATCCAGCAATAGTCCATACTAACATTTCCCAACCTAGTGCTGATGGGACATCCGGAGGGACCTGCACTGGGGAAGGATGAAAGACACCTGCACTAACGTGTACTTAGTTTAACAAAGAGAGGGGAAAAAAACCCTATCCTTTGTACACTGTATGAATTATGTAGTAGAACTAAGTGTTCAAATTGCTACAAAGTACAGTCCTGAGAAACAGGCTGTAGGTAATTCTATGGCCAACTCAAAGCCACTATTTCTACTTACTGAGGACTGAGGGGCGGCCACCCATAATCATAAAACTACTTAGTAACGCCATATGATGTCTGCAGCCCTTTTAACATGACATATCCATAAAGAGTGAATGCATGAATGGAGCATGCGGGCATTCAACTGGATATCTATATAAATTCTATACAAATCAGGGGCCATTTCCACACTAGACTGTTATTGTGTTATTTTCCCACTTTTAGACCCCTCCTTAAACTGCAAACCCCAGGATTCCATAGGATGTTGAAAGTGGAATGATAGCATTGTTAACAGTCTAGTGCGGAAATGGCCAGACTCTCTCCCTCACAATAGGAACCTTGATTTTCCAGGACTTTACATCACAGAGAAAGCAGGCTCTAGTTGTAGATCAGGAACAGATCAGAACCCTCTCCTCCCCTTCATATGTGTTTACTTTCAGGAGTGGGATGCAAGCACCATCAAGATCTTCATATAAGATCCAAAAACAGATGACTGTACTTCTCCACAAGTGTCGGTGAGATTTAGTACAGTCCGGCAGAGGCTAATCGTGTGCATGTTAAATTCAGATCTCACCCACCAGCACTAACTCATCTGGTTGCCTTCAGCAAGCCTTTGTTTCTTGGATTCAACCCCAGAATATCAGTATGGGAATAATAATTTGGGTCTATTTTCAGGCTGCTATGGTTTTTTTTAACAGAACATATTGAAATAATGTATGTGAAGTGTTTTGAATACTAAAAATGTGCACTATAAAAAAAGTATTACCACCAGTACTGGTTTTTTGGTGCCTAAAAATTCTAAGTCCACTAATTACTATTTAAACTTTTATTGGTCTCTTCATCCACCTCTTTTGTTTTCATCCCCACTCACTGAGTAACAACTATTTTAGAATACACAGACTGCAGTGTTTAAAATACATTTTCTAATGATATTATATAGCCATGCCCACAATTTATACCTGTTCTTCTGTCACCAAAGCAAGCATGCTAAATAAAAACAGCTTGCATCATTTCCAGGAAAAGCCAAGATCTGGTACTGGATAACTTCCAGAGAAGATGAGCTGAGAGCAAGACAGCAGCCACTAAGAAACATAGGTGCCTTTGGGATTCTTATCTAACATATTAAAAGGCACCTTTCTGAAAGGTGCCCTTAGCATTCTGCTTACAACAGAAAAAGAGGAATGAGAGGGCTTTTTCAAAATACAGGAAAGGCAAGGAACTTTTCTCTGCTGAAGGCCATGTTCCTCCACGAATAGTTTCTTGGTGAATGCATGCTGTTAAAGGCCAGGCCTAACAACGGGTAGGATGTTTCCTTATCCCCCTCTCCTTCCAGACCCTTTGCTCTCCCCTATAGAATGGGGGGGCTGCTGGGGGGAAGGTCATCTCTTTCTCACCAGAAGTCTGAACCTACAATTTGCAAATGGTTATCATCAAAAGGCCCTCCAGATAATGAGAAACTGCAACTCCCACCAGCATGTGCCAGCATAACCTACAGAAAGATAGATGGGGGTTGCAGTTCAAACACATCTTCAGGGTCAGAAACTGCCTGATTAGAGCCTTATATCATGCATCACATGAAACAGGGAGCCCTAACAACATAAAGTGCTAAAGCAATGTCTCTAGTAACCCATGCTAATCAAGGGCACTAACTACATAATCTAAACAGCCTTCAGGGGCAGTACTGTACACAATAAATTGCTGCAGTCCATCCTTTGAATTTCAAAGTGACATTTACACTCGGCTATCAACACCTTTGTTCCACACAGAAACTACAAATTTACACGGACAGGAACTAAACGACACCTTACCCAAAATCTCAGCATGGTCTCATGAAGTGTGTTATTATAGGTAATGAACCAAAGGAAGAATTACATGGACACCTAGGAAAGGTTTTTTTCTCCCTGATAAGGAATCACACAACACTGCACTGCAGCAATTTCTCTGTCATGTATGTTTAAAAAAGAAATCATTCCTTATAAGTCACACAGACACCTATCACACTTCACGAAAACTTTTCACTGAAGCTATTTGTATTTATAGTTATAATTTACAGTTAGGATCCTAATCTAGACAACAGCAGTTCCACACAGGTTGCCATCCCCTTTGGTTATCAAACAGAAAGGCCAGCAATTGTTCAAGACCTCAGCAGCACAGAATTCACCATCACCCCTCTCGGATAATCTCTCTACTCCCTCTAAGCTGTGATGTTCTGCTTGCAAAGCACCAAAAAGAGGAGCACAACAAACACATCAAATTTCTTTTAAGATGAATACTCATTAAGCGAGTCTCTAATCTACAGGGAATGGCAAATGGATTAATGATGTCATGCATTACACAATCGCAGCTACAGTAAAAAAGAAACCAATCAAAAGCAAGTTAACATGATCTCTCATCTCCAAGTATTTTTACTTCAAATAATGCAAATCTAGAAAGTGCATTTAAATGTCATGCTTAGATCAGCCTGCTTTACAAACCACAAAAACAACATATTTATGTGACGGTGGCCAAAATTTAGACTGACCTACAGCGGGGCTGAGTAAAGCACAGCCCTCTGGACTGCATCTCCCAGCACTTCTCACCACTAGCTATGGTGGCTAGGCTGATGGGAGAAGTTAAAGAAGACAAGGGAGTACTTAATATACAAAAAGATCTTATATGCTTCAAATTTTTTTTTAAAAAAAAGAAACTCAAAGAATTTAATCCTCAACATGAAACAAAATTTCTGTAATCAATATAGCAGTGTATATTTTCAGCAGCTCCAAATCTTTTCTGTTTCCTCAGTAAGCGACCAAAACAGCCCTTCATCTCACTCAAGTTAGCCAAAGGGGGAAATAAGGCCAGCATGCTAGAGATGAAAGTACAACATCATATCACTTTTTAAAATGTTGGTCATTTTCATTCCTAAAATAATTAATATTTAATTGCTGTAACTGTTCAGTTAGGTTATCAAACACAGAATTGCATTTTAATCCACAATTCTTTGTTAACATGATCACAATGCAATGTTTTCAAGTACTATGAAATATGTGCCATTCTGCAGCACAAGACTCTGCCCTGCACCATGGATCTGCTTACATGGAATAAGCCTACCTTCACAGTACAGTTGGCCCTCCACATTCGCTAGGGATAGGGGCACCGGACCCTCACAAAGTGGAAAAATCACAATTATCAAAGTGTGTAGACATATCTGTGGGAGGGAAGCCAAGGCATGGGGGGAGAGCAGGCAATTAGGGTCCAAACCAGGTGGAAAGGGGAGGGAATGGGGGGAGTCAGTAGACTTCCTCTCTCTTGCCCATCTCCTTCCTTGGGTGTTGGAGTGGGGGGCTCAGGAAAGAGTTTGTGGTGCTGAAAATCAGGCTGCAAGCCATCCTTATCTGACCAAGCGGCAGTTGGTGGACGAGAAAGAGGACCAGTGGTGGGTTTTTAAAGGACTGTGTGGTTGATCAGAGCCACCAAGAAGGAATGTTCCCCTGGAAAAGAAGTGACCAAGGAGCAGGGAGCAGTGGTTGAAGCAACTCGCAAATAATCAAATCTGTGAAAATCAAACCCGCAAATGCGGAGGACAGACTGTAGATCAAAGTAAAGGTTCTGTTAGGTAAATGCAGACCTAAAATATGGCAATTTTGCCAGCAAGCACTTCCTAAGCTTTTGTGTCAAATACAAAAGAGTTCTAAGTTAGAGGGCTATGTCCCAGATTAACATGAGCTACCTTTTCTTCTATTTAGCACAAAATTTTTTCCACAATGAGGACTTGGTGCACCCACTGATTCACCAGGCTTCCATTTCATGCAAATTCCTTTTAGCTTCTGCAAGGAAAGAACAAAAATATACCTCTACATTTTGTGAGCATATTACCGGACTGAGCAGTACAAATTTTAGAGAAATTGCAACCAAATAAATGACAACTTATTTTAAATTACCAGATTGAAACCAATTAGCAATCAGATCTCAAGGCACCCTTTTTTTTTTAAACTGTTCCACTCAGTATCTGATCATACTAGGCTCAGAGAAGGGAGAAATACATTTTCATTCCCTTTCAGGAAATCCAAAATGGAACTTAGATAAAATGGAAAGCAAGTGAATTAGTACCAGTTGTTTGTCTCAAAGAAATTCTTGCAGCCAGCTCCCAAATGCATCAAGCTTCATGCCTCTCCACTTGATATACTGTGTGGTCAAAGCAGGCTCACAGAGCATAGCAGGAACAGGGTTTGCACAAAATGGAAGGATTCTAGTATTAATCTGGGATCAACCCCCACCCCCGATTTCTTCACCTTAATTGCTTTCACAGCAACAGAGAGTGTGGTATGAAGTATGCCTATTTCCATTTTCCCTATGAGGGTATTTTAAGTTACTCTTTCAGATTCAAGGGCTTATGGCTTGGACTTACTCCAGCTTTCCCAAATTATGTAACTTAGCAGGTTTCTTGTCCCTAGGTAATAAGAGATTATAAACATTATGATTGGTTCCCCTGGACTCAAGGGCTGCAAAAAAGAAAGTTCCCAACCACTCTGCATCCACTCTGGCACAAACAGAGGAACAGAAACCCATTTTTAGCAGACAGGCATACTTGTACCCAGTAGTTTAGCTTCAGGGGTTTGGGGTTTATGTGAAGCAATTCTACGGGACTGGAGGGGCCAGGAACATAGGTAGGGTACTTTCTGACAAGGTGAGCTCTCATTTTAAAAACAAATTTCCAGCCCTTGTGGCTGTGAAAAGGCTTGAAAATATGCTGGCATAAATAAAATCTGCATAAATAAAATCTCCAGAGGTAGGATCAGAGGTTTGGTCAGGGTAAGGCTTCAATGCCTTGCATAATTCCTCCTGCATGACTAGAAACTGATTTAATCTGTGCAAAATAACAAATATAATGTATATTCCATGTAGAATTCACAGAACATACCACACATATGTAATAGAAGCACACCTCAGTTAACAAACCCTCTCATAAACAAACCCCTTTTTACAAGGGCTTTTTATTCCCACCCTTCTTCCTTATCCAGCTGGAAGATTTTTTAGTAGCATTGGCATTAGGAAGAGGATGAAAGGAGGGTTGGAGAAACAAAAGACTTTTTGTATCAGATTGCAACAGCATGGTGGTCTCCCAGGTTCATGTTGCAACTCACTATCAGAAAAGTGCACTACACATTTCCTATCAGAATTACTTTCCCTTTTAAGTCAAGCAAATATGTGAAGACATGTGCAACTTTCTTGGATTCTTTGTTTTAGCAAGACTTAGGAAGGTGCTGCAGTACAATAGGGTTCTGGGGGAGAGTTTTCCTAGTTCTAACATTATTATGGTAACCAAGGGTTTGAACCATAAACCATTCACCTTACGTGAGTTGCTGTTGTTGTGTGCCTTCATGTCATTTCTGATTGATGGTGATCCTTAGGCAAACCTATCACAAGGTTTTCCTGGGCTGAGGGTGTGTGATGTGCCCAAGGTCACCCACTGGGTTTCCACTGCTGAGTGGGGAACTGAACTCTGGTCTCCAGTGATGTAATCTACAGCTCAAAACACTACACCATGCTGGTTCTTTTTTAAAGCTATCTAGTCTTCTTCCTAACATCTTAGTTTACAAGATGAAAGGAATGCTGTAGGAATATTGAGCCACATGATTCAGCAAGAAAAGGCCCTTTTCACATGCACAATTATACCAGTGACATGGTTCCATCCTACGGAATCCTGGAGTTTCTATTTTGGTGAGGCACTAGAGCTCTCTTGAGGCACCTGCAGAGAATTTTAAATGTCTCTCCCTAAACTGCAAATCTCAAATTTCCATAGGATGGAGCCACTGCAGTTAAGGTAGAATCACTGCACTGTAAGTCTGTAATGCAGAGCTTTCCAAACTTTTCATGTTGGTGACATACCTTTTCGATATGCATCATTTCGCAACACAGTAATTCAGTTTTACCAGCAACCCAGAGGTACTCACAGGTGTATCTAGGGTGAGGAAAGGTAGCTCCCCTGATCCTGGCCTGCTGCTGTTGCCCTTGCCAGGAAAGGCACCAGTGAGAGCGACAGCAGCGGGAAAGACAGTCCCCTCCCGCCTGGTCCTTGCCCGCTACCATCGCTCTTGTCAGGGAAAGGCCCCAGCAAGAGCAATGGCAATGGGCCAGGCTTGGAGGGAGGTCTTCTCAGCTGGGGAGGTGACACACTTACACACTACAAGTGACACACTAATGTGTCACAACACACTGTTTGGAAAGCCCTGCTGCAATGTGAAAGAGCCTCTGCATTCTAAAATGGCTATACTTTCAGTAGGAATCTTTTATGTGCATATAAAAATCTTCATATCTGGTGATTTAGACACTTTAAAACAAAGTAGTATGTTTTTTTATAAAGCTTTCCAAAAGGTCACAGTCTTCAATATTTTAATTTAACAGGTTTCATTTTATTCTAAATAATTGTACTCCTAAATACATCATCTACACTGCACTCAGTACCATTTGGCAATTTCTCCTTTTGCTCAAAATGACATTTATGGGGATTCATCACTGAGATTTTGCTTTTGTTTGTTTAGTCTGTATGAAGAGTCTTGCACAAGAGGCAGCAAATATTTTCAGACAATGAGTCTTACTGTATTCCATGGCCTATTCTCCAATGCAATGGCTAGATTCTTGTCTTCAGAAGATGAGCTGAACTATTCCGTACAAAGAAGAACAACAAAAACTTCATTGACTCTTCATTTAGAAGAAAACAAATGTCGCTTCTCATAAAGATGCAGCTCTTCATTTAAAAAATCCAACAAAGAAAACAAGTAGCTTGACAAATGCTCCTTCTTTCTTTCTTTGATTGCTTTCAGTATGAAAACAGATTATGAGCACAGAGCTCCAATTCTGAATCAGCGATCAGGAATCAGTGATATACCGAGCCTGTGAAAATCCCTTTATTTTTTATACTGTTACTGTAAGTGCAGCTCCATTTAAAACAAAACGAATAAACAAAAAAACTTGCATTTGGAAAACTATCACATCAGGGAGAACAAGCCTTTTCAGTTGTTTTCTAAACACAATGGTAGATTCATCACTCACAAACTTATCTAATTACTGAACGAATTGTCTGATCTTAAACCAACAAAGCATATTCAAGACCAAAATTCTGAATTCAACCTAAAAACCAATGGCCCCGAATGGCAAAGAGGTCTAAGACTCACCTAAGGCCCATGCCTACACTATACGGTGCGGTTTACCGTCTTCAACCCCAGCAGTGCTGCCTTGCTTGTCAGGGCCACTGCAGCTTACCTGGGGTCCTGGGAGGTTACGCCCCTCTAGGCCAGCCAATCAGATGCTACATTCAGTGGGTAAAGGGATAGAGTATTGACAGGTGGACATGATAGGAGTAATTCCCTCTGTCATCTGCCTGGCAAACACAAAAAAGTCCTCTGTGGTACTGACACCAGACAGTCTTCTCAAACTTAACATGAAAGTTCATAGTTGGTTAGGGATACTCAAAGTACTTTTGCTGACTACTTGCCAAAAATCTTTACATTTTCACTACCAAATCCCAAGCTCCATATGTATATCTTTCAGCATGCTCATTTTCCACATCAACCTCAACATGTCCACATATTTCTTCTGTTTCTCTGGGACTTCATCATTATGTCCTAGTGCAGAGAAAGAATGGCGCTCAGGAAACACGTTTTCAAATTAGGAGCCCTGACCTTTGGAATACTGTCCTTCTTCCATGTCTTGTTGGCCTTTACTAGAGTCTAAATTATATGTGCATCAATGCAAAGTACAACTAAAGTACACTGTAGTTCCCTCATAAACCAGAAATTCATATGGTTATGTGTTCAAACTAGAGTCACTGTGCTTCAACATAGGTATCTGCTTTGATTTTAATTTTTCTAGGTTGCTTTTCATCCGTTCAGTACTCAAGCCACCATGAAAAAAACATTAAACACTGCAAAATCTTACAATTAAGGTAACAGAGAATTGAACATGTTGAAAACCAAGGACAAAGGCTGAAAACGCCCAGACAGAAAAGAAGAAAAAGCTATAAGGCTGGAGTAGGGGGAGAGGCCCGTTGTTTTATTGCTGCAGTTTTCCCACCAAAGATCCCAGCACCTGTCTGCAATAGTAAACACAAAACTGAAGTGGATTAAGCATGAGCAGCCATGCATCACTCCAATTTAAGAATGCCCCCAGTTCCACTGCGAATATGACATTAGTTTCACTCTCTCTCTTAAAAGGCTCCTGGTCTTTGTTATAAACCAACAGTGCAGAATGCAAAGTTAACCACACTTCAAAACATATTTCTCCTCTTCTTTAGAAAAAGCAGAAAAAGTAAACATGCTGGAAGAAGTAGAGTCTCCCCACCCCCTCTCTAGATGAACTACTTTGTCCTCAACTGCATGTCCAGGCACTTAAATTTTTTAGGACTTCACTAATCCCTTCCCAGGAAGAAATTCCCTCTATCGGTAATCCAATGATGAAGGTAGCCCGTAAATAGCAGAGCTTTTAATCAGTAACCTCTGGGCTCAGAGGGCTCACCATGTCCTTGAATGAGTTCAGCTTGAGTTCCTGTAGTCTGTGTGTGTGTGTGTGTGTGTGTGTGTGTGCGCGCGCGCGCGCGTGCCTACTCTGAAACTACTCTGCTAACTACTTAATCATCTTGTTAATGCAAGATTTCATTGCTGTATGCCATCAAGTCATTTCTGACTTATGGCAACCCTAAGGCAAACTTCTCACAGGGTTTTCTTGGCAGAATTTGTTTGGGGTGCGTGTGTTGCTCTTTCACTCCTCTGAGGTTAAGAGGGTGTGACTTGCTCAAGGTCACCCAGTAGGTTTCCAAGGCCAAGCAGTGATTCAAACCCTGGTCTCCAGAGTTGTAGTCCAATGCTCAAAAACCACACTAGTTCTCATGTAAGATTACATACCTACCAAGAAAAAGACAAGTAAGAGGGGACATCCATTTTTGATAACTACAGAAAAGACTAGGAACTTTGTTCTTTAGAAGTTCCTCATTTTGTTCTCACTAGTTTCTGAGGTAAACTTCTTGTTACCCTTGCTATATCCTTCCAGATCAAAGGTCAGACTGTAAATTCTGTGGGAGGAAGAAACTGTCTTTTTTTTTCCTTTTCTTTTCCCCCTTCTGCCATTCTATAAAATGATTGCTATACTGATGGTGCTATATAAGCAACAACAGAGGCACCAAGAAAAGGACAAAGTCCACCAGATTCTAGGTACATACTCTGTGACAGTCTATCTGCTGCTCCTGTACACATTAATCTTATATACACACGGAGCAATCTGCAATTTCATTTATAGGTATCCTATTTTAAACAAATCCTATTTTAATGTGAAAACACACCAAATCACAAGACTGTTTTCGAGGATGCTGGAAAGCCCTTGATGGGGCACTTTCTGCAAACATGGGTAGAACTGTTGTATATTATACCAAACACTGTGAACTCTGCACTCCAATTTATGCTGCTACCAGTCAGGATTCAGTTATTAAGTGAGACACATCCTAGATGGAAAATGTCTGCTTCCATAAAGCCTAGTACATTGCCAAACCAAGACCCTGATCCTGGTGTGTCTGCAAAAGAAAACTCCATGTATTAATGCTTCAAAACAGGAGGAACTTGCAACATTTATACTTATTATGAATGGTATCAGTTCGTATGAAGATACTTGCACATAGTTAACTTCTAACCATCTTGTTACTAAATTTGGTACTACTAGCAGTATCTACCAAGGTCAAAAGCACACAGCCTAACAAAATATCACACTAGTCAAAAACTAATCTACAGTTTGGGCAGGAGTGAAATCTGCTCAACTCTTCCCCAACACAACTTTTCAAAATATACTCTACACTACTTGAGACTGCTGAAAGAAAAGTACCATTGCTTATTAAGGTCAGGAGACTGACTTGATTTTATGCCAGCTGTATGTTCGGCTTGCCAGTAACACTCTGCTGACGTTCTGACTCAATCCTGCATTACAAAGACATGAAAGTATCAGCCAGTTACATGCAAACAATGAATGCAAAATAAACCCGCATCAAAAACAATGTATACTACCACAGCCTTCATCTCTTTGGGATGGTTTGTTCTTTTCCCCACTCCCACCACTGAATCCTGGCTGGAGATTGGCAGTATTCTGCAATTCTCTGTAATGATTCAGGATCACATTGCAGTGGGGCTCAGAGGAGACCACAAGACTGAAAGTATCTAAGGAAAATATCATCCCACCAAGTTCAACAAGTCATTACACTGGGCAAAGTAAATAAATCTGTCCGACATTCTCAAGGTGAGATTCAGTATGGCAAAGTGGTTTGAGTGCTAGACTAAGACTGCAGGAGACAAGGCATCGAATCCCCATTCAGACATGGAAATCTGCTGAATTACCTGGGGCAAGTGACATTCTCTCAGCCTCAGAGGAAGGTAGTGGCAACCCTCCAAACAAATCTTGCCAAGCAAACCCCATGACAGCCTCCCCTTTAGGTCCCAATACATCAGAAATGACTGGCAGGTACACAATGACAACATTTTCAAGATCAGAATATAAAGTTCCATCACAACATTGGAATGAGACCCATCAAGGAAAGGGACCCACAGCACAATTGTGGGAAGAGGGGTGACAGATTTCCTGGTGGTTCTCTTTTTAAGTTCCACAGAACACTGTAAACTGGGACACCACTGAGACCCCCATTTCAGATGCTGCTGTCAACTGGACAGGCTTAGTGCCCACTCCATTTTAAAAACATCTTTGGACTCACCTCTTACTTTTTACTACGTTGTGGCTGTCACGTCCTCCTTCCGGGAACAGATACAGTGCTGTAACTGGGGACTATGCCATCAAGGCTGATAGGAAAATCTAAATAGATGACCACTCTGCCATATTCTGATTTGTGGTAAATCCTTCAAAACATTCAGTAGGATGATACAGAGGAACCAGACTGTTGAGGGTAAGAGTTTAACCATGGGTTCAAGGTCACCATGCAAAGTGCAAAGTACATTTGGGTCTGGATTATGGGCAGATACTTTTTTAGGATTGGCACATCACTACTCTTAAAAAAAATGAAAGGAAAAAAGAAAAGGCCCACTCTATATAGATACCAAGTGGTTAATAGGTTCTAGAACAGCTAGATGATTTGACTGAAAGCTCAGAGGTAACAGAAATATATATATATTTCAAATCATATAAAAGGACAAAATAATTTTTACAAAATAATTTTTACAAATGTTTTTACGATTTTTACAAAAAAAGCTCTCAATCCTCAGTTCTTTGACTCATTTGTTCAGCTTCTACAGAGTAAGGAATGTATAAGAATAAGCAACAAGAAGTAATGGGTGAGAGAGATAAAGGGCATCGCTCTATAGGAATCCTCCCCATCACCCTTGCTCCTGCATACCTGAACACAGTCAATGACTGAACTGGCAAGAAAGACGATGGCGGGCAAATGAGGGGGTGTCATTCTCCATCTGCCCAGTTGCACCACAGATGGAGGCCCACCCTGGAATTACATATATGAGCTTTACATGAAGTCTGGAGAAACACATTTAAAGACACTTAAATTCAGAGCACTCTTGCTGAAGGAAGTGAAAATCTGTCCATGTAATCCTTTTGAATATATCACAGTAAGCCAGAATTCCACAGAATGCTGGGTTATTACATATACTTCCCAAAGCACAGAGAGAGACACACACTTTCTTTTGCTCACTATCATGTCTGGTCAATATTTCTATTGCACAAAACCTACAAAACCTGATGACTAGAGGTGGGATAAATATACATGCCATAGGTAGAAAAACTTTCAAACAGGTTGGGGGATGGTAGAATTATCTCCAGGCCAGGTCATAATGTGCTAGATTTTTCTCTTACTAGAATTTTGATAAAAATTCTGATCACATATATTTGTTTGGACACCTTTTTCTGTACTTCATGAAATCATTAATTAAAAAAACTCCCTTAGGATGTTTTGCTTGATGAGCTTATAGAAACATTAGAGTGCCAACCATCTGGCCATCCAAAACACATGGTTGATAGGCTGCAACTTCTGCAGGCCTCTTAAGATTGTAGGGAACAACATAAGTGAACATGCATACATTCAGTTACATTGTAAAAGCATCTGAAGCTGGTCAGCAAAAACATACGGGTCTAATAAAGAAATAATAAAGAACTGTGTGTATGGAAACACACAGAGGAGCCTGTTAAGCTAGACAAAGACACACCCAGCTATCCCTCTCCTTTCATACATCCACATATGTTACAGCAGCACAAAAGAAGATACAGATTTGCTCAAAATGCTTCCTATCAAATAGCCAAGCCTGATTTAAATACAAATGATCACTCACCAAGTGATAGTCTGCACATAATTGTTTGAGAAAGGCTATCAAAATATCCTAGAGTATCACAGTAATGTGGGAAAGACTTGACAGCCATTTTATAATCATAGGGCACCAAATACCTGCATCTGACATATAGGAGAGACTCCTATGTACCACTTGGCAGGGTAACACTGATGACCAAGCTACACTCCAGAGAAGTCTGGTCACCTATGTAGTCTGATTTGCCTCATCAAAATGAGAATTTTACCACATAAAATGGACCCTCTGTATCTGTGGGGGTTCTATGCCAGGAAAAATGTGAATGCTCATGTTCCATAATACTAAATGGCAGTGATGTGTGCACAGACACTTCAGTGTCTGTGCACACATTGCTGCCATTTTAGGTACAAGACATGGTACTCCATGGCCACTTGAAACTGCAGATCTGTAGGCTGCAGGTAAAGAGGGCCCACTGTTTCTAGAGCAGTGGAAATGGTAAAATGACCCTACACACTCTTCTCCCAAGTAGTAAGAATTTTACCCCATTTCTACACCTGATCAGACATCTGGAGAACAACAAAGAAGTGACTCATCATGGGGCAGATAACCATCATGTTCCTACCAATAGTCAGCCTTATTCTGAGGTAAATTCTGTTACTGTCAGTTTGAGATTATTTGCACAGTCCTGCCAAATGGGTTGTTATAGCACCTCTGGTGTGGCAAAATGTTTGGCTGTATCCACCTGCCTGTCATTTTCTGAAGCAATTACGCACATGTGGGGAGAGGTACCAGTGGCACTTGTGCATCTATATTCACCCAGTGACAGACACGCACACACACTCTGCTTGAACACTACAACCATTAAAAGTTCCTCACCTGGAAAGGTGTGCGGGTGGGGCGACCCTCTTTTAAGGCACTTGGAACAGAGGACATGCACGGTATAGTACAGGCCTGGCCACTCTTGAAGCAGTACATTCAGTTCTTCCACCAATGGGGTTATGGCTTGCCAAGCTGTCCATATATTTGGTAGGGATGCATGACTAGCAATAGACAGAGTATCTGGCTGCTGGGTGCCTTTGGCTGGCCTGTAACTTACTACCACAGGCACCTTTCCCCGGTATGCGTAGATCTGGTATTTTCCATCTGACCGCTGAACCACATGGCTGTTAATCTGGACGCTGTAGCGGGCAAACAGTCCAGGTGGGAAAATGAAAGGGAAGCTGTACTCGATCTGCAGCTGTTCAGCCACAAACGACTGTCCGCCCAGGTTGGTCCCATTGATCCACGCCTCTGCATGGGGCATCTCATTCTTCACATAGCAAGGGAACTTGTACCACGCTGTGGCTCCATTCAAGGGTTTGGACTTGGGCTTATTGACACAGTAGCAGAGTCCCATCTTTTCTAACAGCTCCAGGATGAGCTGCAGGTCCTCTCTGCTCTGAATGTGGGGCTTGAGAAGCAGGCGAATAACATGGGCAGGGAGGAGTCCATGGAGCAGAAATCCTTCTACGTAGTGGTGGAGCTGGGCAGCCTTCAGCTCGTCCACACAGGTGTTGCTGAGCAGTTTCTGGAACAAGACCGTGGCATCGCGCTGGCAGAAGACATTGAGGATGTCAATGAGCCTGGGCAAGTTGTGGAAGACGTACTCTCGAAGGGTCAGGTGCTCCTCGAAGTACAGCAGCTTGCCGCTCTCATGCAAGTAGGACAAGGCGCTCTGGAGACGGTCCTCCGTCAGGCCCGCCTGCAGACCCAGCCGAGCCGAGTCCCACCACGTGAGCCACAGCTGCTGAGCCCGCGGCTGGAAGTGCAGCTCCTCCAGCACCTGCCAGGACCTTGGCAGCACCCGGTGCAGGTTGGGAAAGATATCCCGATGCTCTGCCACTGAGAGAAGCTTCTCTCGCAAACGACGTACCTGACAGCAATCCCAGCAGCTCACAGGCAGCACTGGGGAGAGGATTTGTGGCCGATGGTTGAGCAGGTACTGGAACTGAGCTTTCTTGCGCCTGAGATTCTTATCCGACACCCCATAAAAGGCGACATGGGGGCTGGAGCAGCGCAAGTCAAAATCCTGCCCCAGGGCTTCATCCACCTGCTGGGCCAAGGTCTGAAGGCCCTCATAGTCACACTTTTCTTGCCAGGCGATCTGGCGGTGGATGTCCAAGCACTTCTCCTCCACCTCCCGCTCTGCACACAGATCTGCGTGGGTGCCTACCATGCACACCACGGCGTGCGGCACCTTAGCCCCCAGCCAATGAAGGAAGTGGCCCACTGAAGGATAAAAACAATGCGGCATGTAGGTGCTCAGGTTCACCACCAGCACATAGAGGGCTCCGGGAGATAGGAAGAAGGGCTGGATCACATCGTAACTAGGGTCTCCTGGCAGCTCATACACAATGAAAGTCAGGCTCCTCTCGGCATCTGCCGTCCAGTCCACCACCTCTATGCCTTTGCTGCCCCCTGGCAGTCCAGCTGCATGTGAAACGGGAGGCACAACAGGCTGTGGCAGAGGGCAATATCCTACGCGTATTTCCCCGTTTATTTTTTGTGATGGGGACAGTGGAGCATCCTCCTGCTGCTCAGCAGCACAGCATCCCCCCTGGGCAACTTTAGGGGACAGATCAGAGAGGGTATCCCACTGCTCAGTGGAGAGAAGTCCTAAGTGGGGACGTTTCAGGGATGAAGAGGGCAGAGGCGAAGCCTCTGGCTGCTCAACAATGGGGCGGTGGTTTGGCTGTGCTTTCGAGGTCAGAGGCTGGGGTGGGTCTCTCAGGGGTGGGATGAAGCACCCCCTGGCTCGGGCTTTCCCAGAATCCTTTCTGGCTGCTGTCAGCAGGGAACCACCCTGCCTTTGTTCCTCCTCCTCCTCCTCCTCCATGAGGCACTTCCTCAGCAGGGTTTTGCCTGCGTTTTTCAGACCCATGAGGACCAGTTTGAGACGGGGTTTCAGGGCAGGCTGGGAGTGGGCCAGCTCCTTCTGATATGCAGCAATGTAAGGGATGCCCTTCATGCAAACCTCATAGGGGGGCTGGATCAGAGGGTTGTCTTTGATCTTCCAGAGGCTGATTCGGCTGAGCTGGCCAAACCCCTCTGGTAGGATAGCAATCTGGTTGCCCTGCAGCACCAGCTCCTCCAGCTGCTGAAGCTGGACGATGGAGTCAGGCAGGTAACGGATGCGGTTGTTATCCAGCCACAGCGTGCGGAGCTGGCGCAGCTGGCACAGTCCGGCGGGCAACAGGGTCAGCTGGTTGCGACTCAGGTAGAGCTCCTCCAAGCCAGGCAGGGCCAAGACAGCGGCTGGAAACTCGGCTAAGAGGTTGGAGGAGAGGTTGAGCATCTTGAGGCGCTGGAGACTGCCAAAGCCAGCCGGCAGGGCTCTTAGGCGGTTCCCGTCCAACATGAGGCTCTCCAGGGCGCCCAGCTGGCACACACCCTCGGGCAGGGCCGCTAAGCCGGTGCCGCTGAGCCACAAGATCTTCAGGCGCCGCAGGGAGGCGATGCCCTCCGGAAGCGCCCGCAGGAGCCGGTTCCCGGAGCAGTCCAGCTCCTCCAGCGCGCCCAGCTCCAGCAGCACGGGCGGGAAGTCGGGCAGCTGGTTGTGGTCGACGTCGAGGGCGCGCAGCTGCTGCAGCCGGGCCAAGGCCTCGGCCGGCAAGCGGCTCAGGCGGTTGAAGCTCAAGTCCAGCTCCTCCAGTTGCCGCAGCTCGCCCAAGGCGGCGGGCAGCGTCCCGTCGCCCTCGGCGCCCAGCTGGTTGTGGCTGAGGTTGAGCTTACGGAGCCCGCGGAGGAGCGCCAGCGCCTGGCCGTCGTCGCGGAGGCCCCGCAGGCGGTTGTGGCTCAGGTCGAGCTCGGCCAAGCGGCCCAGGTGCCGGAGGGCGGCGGCCGACGGGAGCTGAGCGAGCCGGTTCCTGCGCAGCGAGAGGACGCTGAGGCTCCCGCCCACGGCCGCGCACAAGCCCTCGGGCAGCTCCTCCAGGCCGCGCCCGCTCAGGTTCAGCGCTTCCAGCGGCGAGGGCGGCGGCGGCGGCGGCTGGGAGGCGGACTTGGGCTCCGGCTCGGCCTCCGGGCCGCTCTCCTCGCGGGAGCCCAGCTCCAGTTCCAGCTGCTGCAAGTCGCTCCGAAGCTTCCTGGCGCGCAGAGCGGCGTCTCGCCACAGCCGGGCCGCCTCCTCGGGGCGCTCCGTCTCGGCCATGGCGCCGCCGCCGCCGCCGCCACATCGGTCCTAGAGCGCGCCAAGACGGGCCCGGGCGCCGCCGCCGCCGCCGCCGCCGCCCGCAGGCGTCCCTCCAGAAGCCGGGCCGCGCCGCTCAAACCTCGCCGAGGGCTCGTCCTCCGCGCTCGCCATGGAGGGAGGCGCCTTCTGCTTCGCTAGGCGAGGCTGCGGAGGCGCATGGCCGGGCGGAGGTGCCGTCCTCTCCTGCGCCTTCGCCGCGCCGCCCGGCTGAGCATCCTTCTCCTCCCGGGCGACCGCTCCCAGCTAGGCGGCGCCGGTGGCTTCTTTAGCCGGGACTGAAGAGGCGGCGGCAGGGGCTGCAGAGGCGGCGACGGGGGCGGCAGCAGCGCCGCCCCTCGACACGTAAGTGCCCGCCTGGCCGGAGCCGCCCTTCGGCGAGGGGAGGGCGCGCCTGCCGAGGGCGCCGCCGCGTTGCCTGCCCGCCGTCGCAGCTCCGGTTGCTGCTGCTCCTTCCAGGCCTGAACCGTTTCCGCAGTGGACTGTTACGGCACTATGACTCCGCTTTCAACATCCTATGGAATCCAGGGGTTTACAGTTTAGGGAGGGGCCGGCCGGCAGTCCAGTGCGGAAACGCCCTTTGTTTATGTCGGTCAAGATAGAAGTTCACCCTCAGTCAGAGTTAAGCGCTTCTAAATTTCTTTGGTTCGGGAAGGAGACAGCGGGCGGGCTGGAGATCCACCTGCTTGTGTGAACTGACTCAGACCATGGGGAGACTGTAAGGAACAGGAAAGGGCCACCTTGTTGTGTACTAAGGCCATTTTTGCACTAGTGCTATTTTTCCACTTTCAACATCCTGTGGAATTCCGGGGTGTGCAGTCTACTGAGGCCAAAGAGCTCCCTGGCTGAGAATTCTAAATGCCCCTCCCTAAACTACAAACCCCAGGATTCCGCAGGATGTTGAAAGTAGAATAATAGCACTATAGCAGTGTAGTAGGGAAATAGCCCAAGAATCCAGACATGCTAAGAGGTCAGAGCTGTTCTATAGGAGGACCATGTTGGGTCCTTTTAGATGTCTGCAGCTCCTCTCAGTCCCAGCCAGCATGGACAGTGGGCAGGGATTATGGGAGCTGGAGTAGCAAACATGTGGAAGGACTCATCTTTGAGATGGATGCTATGTAGACTATAGGCTGGAATCATTCAGACCTCCACATGTTGTTGGACTGTAGTGCCCAGAATTATTTCATCACTGGCTGTGTTGGCTGCAGCCCTTGGGAGTTGAAGTCCAACAGTTCCAACCCCAGTGTAGATTAATGTCCCCAAGTTCTAAGTCTTGCTAATCTGCTTGCACAACACTGTCTGCATCAGGAAACAGAGACATTTCTGTATCCTGTTGCTATCAGAAGGAAGCAGTCTGCAAAACTCCAAGGAAATAACATAGGCCAGTGGTTCTTAACCTTTCCTTTACCAGGGACCCCCTGTAAATATACTTTGATGCCAGAGACTCTGAAGACTTAATTCAAGATTTAAATATTCATTCATTCGTTTATTTATTTAAGGCTTCTGGAGCCTAGGATTCAAATCCCTGCTCAGACATAGGGTGACCTTGGTAAAGTCATGCTATCTCAGCCTCAGAGGAAGGCGAAGGCAAAACCCCTCTGACCAAATCTTGCCCCCTAAAAAAGCCTGAGGTAAGTTTAACTTAAGGTTGCCATAAGTCAGAATTGCCTAGAAGGCACACAACAACAAAGTGCCGCTGGCAGGGGGAAGTTCTTTCTAGCCATCCTATCTCTTCCCTTTGATAACTGACTTACGGCAACCCTAGGGTGATGGGTTTTCTTGACAAGATTTGTTGCCTTTGCCTTTCTCTGGGGCTGAGAGAATGTGATTTGCCTGAGGTCACCTAGTGGGTTTCCATGGCTGAGTAGAGATTCAAACCCTGGTCCCTAGAGTCATAGTTTGGGCGCATGCACACGTCTGTCTTTCATCGGGAATGTGGCAGCAGGGGCGGGCAGATGCCAAAACTGCAAATGAGGGAGCACTTTGGGCATGCACACACACCTGCAGCCATGTCCCTTGGTGCTCACACTCCCTACTGCCAGGTCCCTAACAAAAGGGACACGGTGACAGGCATGTGCACATACCCAAACTACTCCCTTGTTTGCCAACGAGGGAGTTATTTTGGCACACAAACATACATATGGTGCTGCATCGCTGTTGCTGCCATTGCTGTTGCTACCCAGCAGCAGGGCTTCACAGACCACCTGTGAGAGCTCTGTGGACCCTCAGTGGTCCCTGGACCCCAGGTTAAGAGCCACTGGTATAGGCAATATGCTCTGTTCTACTTACAACATTTTCTGCAATGTTAGCCAGACCAGGAGTACAGATGGGTAGTTCTGAATATACAGTGAAATGAACTGGAGCTAAATGACAATCAGGGAACACACTTGACTCACTAGGATGGGCTGGCTCCCAGAAACTGTTAAAAAAATGAATGCAACATTCATGTCTGAACTTTTGTTGTGGTAATTTTTAAAAATTAATTTATATTCTAAAGGCATCACAGTTACATGTAATAACATTCCAGAACAACAAAGCAGGAAAATAAAAACACAAAAGGAGGAAAAATAACCACATTAGTCATAAGTTTCTACAAAAACTGACCAAATGTTCAAATATAAATCCATTTGTAAATTTTATTTATAAATAGTTTTTCCCAATGTTGCATGCATTGTTAAATTTTCTATCCATTGGATCACACCTGGAGAAAAATTATCTTTTCAATAATAAAGTTTCCATCTTTTAGTAGTCAGAAGAGTGTGAAAAATCCACATACACTGGCCATTTGTTAATTTCCAAGAAAAAGGTAAATAATTCAAAAGAACATGCATGTCCCTGAATATCAAGGAACTTTCCAAAACCAAATTTAGTTGTGTGATTATATCCTCCCAAAATGTACCTCCTATGGGACAACTCCAAAACATACATGTTAAGGAAGCATTAGCTATACTACATCTCCAACAATTTGTTGATTTAGAAAACCATTTCTTAAATAGATTTGTGGTGGCAAATATACCAAAAAAGCAATTTGTGCTGTATAAGAAATGCCATGATTCTTTTTCTTTCTCTCCTCCCCCTTCCTTCCTTCTTTTTAACCTTTTTTGGATAGTCCAACACCCTTGCCAAACATCAGTAGTGAGCAGCTTCCATTAAAAATTGCAAGGGCCAAGGGGGCAACAGGCAAAATACATAATACACAATTCAGGAGCTATGAGTTTCACATTTTCCCCACAGCCAGGGCTCAGGCAGCCCAGATTGGTGATGGAGGGGTTGTTATTGAAAAGATGCAGAACATCTAGTACAAATCTCAGTCACATGCCAGTGCTGATTCTGTAAATTTTACTTCTGAAAAGAATTGTTACCAGGTTTCCTGACTGTATTGAACTCTGGGTTGTATCTTTATTGAGACCACTAAAATGTTATAAAACTGGCACACAAGTGGTGTGAGAACACTTGGTCATCACAAAGGTACAAAAATCAGTGGATCTGAAACAAATCCAGTTGCAAAGATCTGTAAATAGGGTGGTTGGTTCCATGATCCATTTTAGGGGATTGACTGGGTACTTTCCCTCCTCCCTTCCCCCCAAACTGTGGCCCCAGTAAAATGATTTGCTATGTCAGCTCTCAATAGAATGTGTAGTTTTCACTAAAGAAGAGAAGGTGGAGGGAAATGTATTGGGTTTAAATGGAAGCTAGAAGCTAGAAGATGACAAAACAACTTGCAGATGCAGTGTGTTTGATGTGAAATAAAAATGAGAGAAATCAAAATGAAAGAAAACTTGATTCTGCAGTGGGTGACCAGGACTAGAATCAATGGAATCAAATTACTTGAAAAGAGACATCAGGGAAGAACATTGTGATAGTAAGAGCTGTTCAATGGTGCAAGAGGCTCCCTTGGAAGGTGATGGATTCTCCTTCACTGGAGAATTTTAAATAGAGGTTGGATATCTTCCTCTCAAATGTACTTAGTAGTAAATTCCTGCACCAGCAAGGCATTGGAGCAGGTGACCTTTGGGGCACCTTCCTTTTCTATGATTCTGTGAGCTCTGATTATGCATGATATTGCTGTGATGCCTGTCAGAGTTCAATTTCCAGCCTGTGCCTTTTTGCCAGCAAGGGAAGGAAGGCGGTAGTACTTGCCCAAGAGGAGGAGGCAGTGTGGGGTGTCCAATGCAAACAATCAGCAGAAGTGCTGAGCTGAGCAAAGGCCATTTCCACACGGGGTAATAAAAATGGTGCAGCACATCCTCCACAGAGGATGTCTGCACCTTGGAGCAGACTGGGTCCGGACTACTTACTGTAGATCCGCACCTCAGTCTGCTCTGGAATGACCCCAAGTGGTCTTCCAGCGTGCTCTTGAAAGACCTGATTTTTCCAGTCTTTCAAAAGCATGGAGCGCACCACTGCGAGCCTGCTCCCTTGTGTGAGCCTGCGATCTGCTGAGGGCGGGCTTTAGGCTGGTGAGTTTCAGCGGTTGGGTGAGACCCACGACCAACCGGAAGCCGCCATTTTGGACACCGAAGCAGAGTGGATCGACGACCACGCACTGCTCCGGAGCAGCCTGGACTGGACCGAGGAGCCAGAAGATCCAGTAAGTAGTAGCCTCGCCCTGTGCAGAAATGGCCAAAGTCAAGGCCAAATCCAAAAGGTCCAAAATGCTGAAGGTCCATCCAAAAGAGGTCAAGTGAGCCACAACACAAGGGCTGTGAGGGCTTGAGTAGCGATTGCTACAAGCAAACAGCAAGCCATGCCAAGAGACTTATGTAGCTGATGAAAACAGGTATTAATCATCATTGTTCTGTTTTCTCAATCTCACCAAAATGGCTCCCTTATGAGCTGCTTGTTTTTGTCCCCTCCATGATTCGGGCTGGGAACCAATGGTGGATCTAATTCCTCTAAATCATTGCTGGACCCTTCTCCCTCTGGCACTAGTTACAACAACTCTGTCTCAGCTTGTCTTTCCGCTGATGGGGGCATTGACAAGGTAGTTTGGTCTATCACTGGGACAATCAGCTGCTTATTGACCTCTGAGCCATCATTTATCACAGTGCCTCTCTTCAGAAGACCAGAAAAGGTGAAGTGCCAAATAGATAGATAGATAGATAGATAGATAGATAGATAGATAGATAGATAGTTAGTTTGTTCTTGTAAAAGACAGCATCATTATCTCCTTTGGGGCCAGGTCAAAATCTTTATTGGCTTGGTTTTCACAGTGTTGTGTGTGGCATATCACTGTATGCACCCACCATTGACTGGCAACTGCTTGCTAGGGTTTCTGTGGAGCTTGGAGATGATACACTTTTGGTCTACACGTTGGCTCATGGCCATGGTCTCTCTGGAATTCTGAGAGATGGGAATCCAAAAAAGCACCTTTTCAAGCTCTGGGGTTTTCGGACAGTGATGGTGGTGGTGGAAACTTTTCCAGGCCAAAGTATGTGCTCCTGCAATAAGCAAAGGCCCTTCCCTTGTATCTGTATAAGTGATGAGCATGTCTGCCACTAAAACTATTTCTTACCACTCCCACCTCCACTTAACAGTCTTATTTAGGTCAAGAAAATGATATACTTGGAAATGCATGTGTTCAAGGCACAGATTTAGAAATGATGAAAAAGTAAATACTGTTCAGCCAGTCCCTCTTCTCGGAACTGAAGATCTTAACATGATTGGCAGCAGTGGTTGAATCTGATCCTGTATACAGTCAGTCTCTCTCTTTTTTGCTTTAAGAGATTACAGCAGTTCTGACCATGATGATTAGGAATAGGTTCTAAACTAAACCAGTATATTTTCAAGCTAGCACACAAGCACCTTCAATTTGTTGGTAAGGTGACCAGATGAAAACATACTGGATTCTGGAGTCTGTAGTATGCATTTTTGTTATTTTGGCTATATCTGCCTAACTCCATGGCCCAGTAGAACTATGAAAAAATTCAACGTTGGTGCCACATTCACTCATTAACAATAGTTGCAGCAAAGAGGAGGTCAAATTCCTGTAAATTCCTATAAAAATACAGTAGATTACTTTTCAGTCTGGTCTTTGTCTTCTGATCATGAAAAAATTGAGCTAGTTAGCTGTAAACCCCTATGATTTTTGGCACACTCTATAGTAATTGTGCTGCTTTGGAGAGGGCCATAGCCCTCCATAGAAAATATGCTTTTAGTGCATATGTCACAGGTTTGGGCTCTGCCATCTTCAAGGAATGCTTGGAAAACCTCCTTTTCAGCCAGTAGCTTTCACTGAACTAGATGTCTACTGAACTAGATGGATCATTGGTCCAGTTCACCATAGGACAATTCTTTATATGTTCCAGTGCTTACGATGATGTCTGTGGAACCAGATTGGCACGAGTTTGGTGGCACTTCCACATGTTTAAGTTGACATAGGTCTGCAGCTTTAGACTCACAGAGGAGGAATAAAAACAGTACTGCAGTTCCATTGCTCAAACCAGAAAGGGTTGCATTATCTGATTTGTTGTTGTGTAGCTTCAAATTGTTTCCAACTTATGGCAATAGTATGGGTTTTTCTTGGCAAGATTTTTTCGGAGGGGATTTGCCTAGCTTCCCCCTGAGGCTGAGAGAGGCTGAGAGATCCTGCCTAAGATTGTCCAGTGGGTTGCCATGGCCAAGTGGGGATATGAACCTTATTATTCAGAGTTGTAGTCCAATTCTCTGACTACTACACTACGGTATGCTGGTTCTCATTACCTGCCTTCCCATTCTGAATAAGCTACTTAGAAAACAAGCCTAAACCTGAAACCATATTGGATGAGAACCACAGCCGATGCTATCTACAAATCCCTATGTTTGGATGTCACAGGGAAAAGTGATTACTTGTTGGTTTAAAATCAAAAGCAGCCTCCTTGAGGTCCTCAGATACAAGATGGAATATAAATATTTTAAACAGATAAATGGATGGAAAGCTCCTTTCATTCTTCCTGTAGGGCACAAACAAGGTAGGGAGGGGGACAAAAGGGAAGCCTGTGCAATTTGATTTATGTAGTATAGCAGTAGGCAAAATGTGACCTGCCTGATATTATTGACTGCAACTCCCACCATTCCCATTCAATGGTTATTTGCTGGCTAGGGCTCATAGGAGCTGCAGTCCAACAACATCTGGAGGAGTTTTGCCCACCCTGGTATAGGGGGGTGTTTCCTTTTTATATCTGGAGCAGGTTACCCACTCCTTACTATGTATTGCTGGCCAGTGTCCCCATAGAGTCAAGATGGGCCCAGTGGTTTTGATAAGGTTACAAGGGGTTTCTTGTTTATGATCACAAAAGGGGCTTAGTCACACAATTAATACTCACCCATGACAAGAAAATATGCACCCTATGGATGCCTATGGCATGGATGGATCATTTACATAGATCAAAAAAGAGAGTAAGACAGTTTATTCATCATTTGGTTTTCATGCAGGGCATTGTGAAGATAGGCAAATATCCCCAGCTAGGCTAGTAAACAAGCTAGTAACTTGCATGTTCTTATTTGTATTGTAAGCATGAAGCACAGCTGTGACAACTGTTGTTTTGCAAGACCTAGTAGAACACATTTGTTTAACTACTATATATTTATTACTCTGAAATCAAAACCGAGAAGGATGTCTGTAATTGCTGAATTAAACACAAGAACCGCCATCATTAACAAATTTATTGTGACATTAGCTTTTGTGAATCAGTGTCCAAGTTGTTGGATGCATGCATGTTTGTATGTGTATGCATTCAGAGCATGAGCATACAAACACACATTTGTTGTTGTTGTTATTTGCTGTTAAGTGAACTTCGTCTTATGGCAACCTTACAAATGAGAGGTCTCCAAGACACCCTGTCATTGACAGCTATGCTCAGGTTTTGTAGATTCAGGGCTGTGGCTTCCTTGATTGAGTCTACCTACCCATAGTGCAATCTTCTTGTTTCCTACTACTTGCCACTTTTCCAAGTATTACCGTCTTTTCAGTGAGTCACATCTTATGATATGTCCAAATGTCAAGGGACAGTTCAGGCCTGATTTGCTTTAGGATCCATTCATTTGTCATTTTCAGTTGATGATATCTGTAGAACTCTCCTCCAGCATGGCATTTCAAATGAGTCGAGTCTCTTTACTGTCCAGCTTTCACAACCATACATAGAAACCGGAAATTACTGTGGCCCGGATGATTCTGAATTTGGTATTTAATGATATATCCTTGCACTTGATAAACACACATACATGCATGCATTTCTATCCATTTGCTCTGATAGTCCATCTATTGTTAGTTAAGCTGAACAGGGAGATGCAACGATCACAAAGAAACCCAAAGTCTGCAACGACTTTTCCAGTTCTTCGCACCAGCTGGGAGTGGCTTTAATTAACGCAGCTCCCAGACTCCTGAGTGGTGATGGATTTGGCAGGGTAGCATGGGAACAGCTGCCTCAGTAACAACTCCAAAGTAAATAATCATCACTGTTATCTGAACTCGCAAAGGCACCCAAGAGCTGTTACAATAAATGGCGCATGTGCTAATATAAACTGATATCTTTACAACAGTAGAGCATTTCTCTCTTTTTCTAATGAGCCAACAGTTCGATCCCAGCACACCAGTAGGATTTCCTCTCTTCCCCCTCCTTCCCTTGGGAGTCTGCTGAGTGCAGCTGAATGGAGACAGCCGTGTATATATAATTCATGCCTGCCTGAAAGACAAAAGTGGGAGTGGAGTGCTTGTATAGAACGTATACAACAAGGATCCCTGGTTTTTGTTTTGTTTTGTTGTACCCAGGAACGGAACAGATTTCTGGACATGTTGGGACAGTGCTTTATTCTCTACTGTCTGTAACAACAGCAAAATATATAATAATATTTTTTTAAAAAAAAACCCTTTCCCCCCTGTTGCTCAGCTGAAGCAAAGAGTTTAACTGCATTTTTTCCCATACAGCCATTGTAATTCTTGTCTCCCCTTTTTGTGCTTTCTTTCTTCCCTTCTCTCTCTTCTGTTTCATGTACTCCTGAAATACAGTTTGGAAACTCCTTGGGGCAGGGAACTGACTCCCCTTAGCCATGACTCCACAAAGCATAATGTACATGAATTTGGAATCTATATGCTATAATTTTTATAAACTACAGTGCTGACTTTGTTAACTGATTAATGATTTAAATCATTTATTGTTATATAATTATTAATGAATAAAATAATGGTTGACAATAACAGATGAGCGCTCTTTTGCCTGAGGTGTTTAAATAGAAGGTAAGCAACCACCTGTCAGCATTGCAGATCTTGCACTGAGTAACAACTTGCACTGGGTGACCGGCATGAGTCATTCCAACCAGCACCTGGAAACATTAATTTTTGGACTTCAACTCCCAGAACTCCCTCAGACAGCAGGAGAATTCTGGTTATGGTAGCCTAAGAGGTAATTTTTCAAACCTTTGCTTCCAACTAATATGATTGACAATAAAAACAAGTTGGTGCAAGACACTTGGGAGGTCAAAAATACTTGTGTGGCATCTCTGCCACACAAATATTAATTGTTAACGGGGCACTATCCCTGGAGAAGTTCTCCTGTGCATTGCTTGCCTTATTTTAATGGTGCTTCTGCAGAAAAATCCCTTCAGACATTTTGCCTCCTATCAGTCTCCACTGCCTTTAAAGGCTCCTGAAATTCATCACCTGAAGCAGCAACCTCACATTTCCTTATACTAGGGCTTGTGATAACTGCATACTGTGAGAAATGTTTAAACAAAACAATCAATGTACAGTAGCTAGGCTAGATTCATTGCTGTTGCTTCCTTTCAGCTTTTAAACGATGGGCTTGTGTGTGTTGTTCACTTAAGCACTGTCTCTGTCCTTCTGTCCTTCCTTAGTGTGATGATGGCAGTTCAGAAAGGCCATTTCCACACTAGCCTGTTCAGTGCTATTATTCCACTTTCAACATCCTATGGAATCCATTTTAGAGAGGAGCATTTAGAATTCTCAGCCAGAGAGCTCTTTGGCCTCAGTAAACTACAAACCCCAGAATTCCACAGGATGTTGAAAGTAGAATAATAGCACTGTAACAGTGTATTGCAGAAATGGCCACAGACCCTTATAACCGCCTCCATTTTCCTAATAATTTTACAGCCTGTCCTATGCATGTTTATTCATTTCATTGAGGCTTACTGCTAGGTATTTTTAGATTATAGTGTGCCCTCTTCCGTTGTGACCTCTGCACCCATGAATGTGAGGTCACATGAAGCAGTTGTGTCACCCGTGCTGCCACAGGGGGCATGCACACTGCATCCATTGACTACAGTGGGACATGATGCATGCATATTTTTGTTTGTTTTGTTTTTTGTTTTACATGGTGGTTCCTGGAATGGAATCTCTGCGTATATGTGGGGCACACTGTACTTGATAATACAAGAGTTCTCTGGGATGTGTCAATAGACCAATGGCTACAGACACTATATAATAAATCCCAAGCAAAACCAGCTTGAAAGACTGAAAACATCGCAGAAAATAAAGCAACATGATAACGGAGCGCTAAGACCTGAAACAGGTGGGCAGACATTGAATGTGTTGGGGACATCTTCAGCTCCTCCCAACTCTCTCAACAGGCAATACCAGTGCACTTGGCAGTGACCAGAAGTGATGTTTCAGGTAACTGGAACTCACTTCCTGACATTTCTACTTAATTTGCTGTCGTTATGTACCTTTGACTCTGGTTTAAGGTGACCCTATTGTAGATTAGGATAAGGCTGAGAGGATATAACTTGCCCAAGGACACCCTTGGTGAGTTTCTGTAGCTGAGTGGAGAGTAGAGACTAACCCTGGTCTCCTGGAGTCCTCGTCATTACATCACACTGTCTTTACTTAGTTTCTGGGGGGCAGGGGAATGAAAAATTGTTATAGGGCAAACCAACTCTAAGATCTATTTTAGACTGGAAAAAGTTGCTTTTTTGCAGAGGGGAATTTGAATCTAGGGCCAAGGCCATATGGGACATGGATGGACAGACACATACACGCCATACAATTTGCACCCCAATCTCAAAGTATTTAAATAACTAGGAGAAAAGAAGATCTTCATTTGCTGTTAAAAAGATCCATAAGTTAAGCACTAGGCAATTCTCTCAGAAAGGACATTCAATGGACAAGATGCCATGACCAAAAAAACTATTTGTTTTGTAGGTTCCTACTTTACCAACTTTGGCTGGGGCATTTGGTGGAGGGTCTTTGGCAATGATATTCAGGTCCAGCTAGGTAGATATGGGAGGAAGCACTCCTTCAGGTAACCTGACCCTGAGTCTTTAGGGCTTGAAAAAAAGACCTTGAACAGGGGCTGGAAATGGAGGTACAGCTGGCAAGGTTCTGCCATATTGTAGTCAGATTGTTCAGTGGGAGAAGGAAAGAAAGTGGGCATTTTAAAGCAGCTGAAAAAGTGCGAGAACAAAGGATTCATTAGGACTGTCCCTACCAAATCATGAAGGATATGCATATAATGCATTGAACCACCCAATTGGGAGGTACCTAAGTATTAAGAACAGTTGTAATGTTATCTCTATCTTAGGCTGCTTTATCAGCCTAAAGACTGTAATATGCATATATGCATATGTGTATTATGACATTGATCTCTCATCCTTTGCTCAAGCAGTTCAGAGTGCCTATTTGCAGTCTTTTCATATCAAGCAGAGGCATTTGTGATCTTCTACATCACATGTGTCAAATACAAGGCCCGCAAGCCAAATCTGGCCAGCCAGGCCATTTCATGTGGTTTTTGCAGCTGCAGCACTCCCTCTGCCTAGCTAGTCCAATCCCCACATTGCAGGCCCCTGGCTGCTAGTATTCTGAAGAGGGCCCAGCAGCCAGCACTTGCAATCTATTTCTACTTCTGACTGCTCCTCTGTCCAAGTGTTGCTGTCAGAGTTTTGCCATGGATTACCATGGCAATGCTCCACTCAGCTCGCAAGAGTTGGACAGAGGAGCAGTCAGAAGTAGAAATAGATTGTGAGTGCTGGCTGCTGGGCCCCTCTTCAGAATACTGGCAGCTGGGGGCCCGCAATGTGGGGATCAGGCTTGCCAGGTACAAAGAGGGGCAAGGGGACACAAAGAGGCACAAGGAGCGGGGGAGCAGAAAGAGGCACAGAGGGGGTCTGGGGGCTGAAAGAGGCACAGAAAGTCTCAATTGGGACCAAAAATTTAAACAAAGTTAAGGTGAAAAACAGTGCTTGGTAATATTTGATGATTTAAAAAAAAATTCTGTTTTCAAAACTTATTTTTCAATAAATTGTTCAATAGTTGTACACTTGAATATCTGCTTACCATTATTTTTTGTAAACTTCTAGTTTCAGAGCTAGTTATTCCTAAAACCAGTAATAATTGAATGCAGAGGCAATTATGTAATATGATAAAAGAGTAGATACATTTATACAGTCTTACAGATACAACCAGCCCTTTGAGGGCAACCATTATGCTGATACGGCCCAAGATGAAATTGAGTTTGACACCCCTGTAGCAATTCAAAGTTTGACTGGACTTAAGCTCCCAGATTAGGGATCTACTATGGTCTCATTTTCTGTCACTCATGCACATTAAATTGTTTTTGTGTAATGTATGTGGGAAAGGTTTTCATGCTATTCTCCTATATAGAGAACAGCATGAAAAATGCCAAATGGAAAAACAACATAAAATGCTAAGCAGGACTCACTGCGGTGGTCTGAATACCCTGAAGTCAAACATCATACTTTTTCGATATGCAGGAAATGCAGGCTGAAACACTTTCCGGAGTGTATCAAAACATTTTTTAATATGTATTCAAATCATTTGTACACTTGGAGTTTTTAAAGCCATCTTCACAGTTAAATGTAAAGTAACCTTCATAACTGACTAACACCATAGATGAAACGACAGTGTATTTCTGTAGTTTTACCCATGCTTGACATCGGGGTTCAGATCTGTGTTAAAGTAGCAGTCTTTGTACTGGTTTTAATGGCTGATCAGCTGAGACTTCAGAGAGGAATAACTGTGTTCTGGGTGGATGAATACTCCAATGTACATTTGCCCTGGAGGTTGCTGGATTGCAGTTCTGGGCATGCTGCCGTTTGTACATCATCAATGGCTAATGTTTAAACAGTTCCTTCTGTTTAGTCTAGCTCATCTGGGTGTTGCCCGAAAAGCATTCTGCCATAATGTAATTTGCTGTCTAGATATGGTCCTTGTACTGAACTCAGATCAGATTCTGTGACTGGTTTGGAAAAAAAAAGGTGAGCCACCTTTATCTCTACATGCTCTTCTCAAAATTTTAAAATCCTGGAAAAACAGGGTTCTAAAATCTCAGCAGAGAACCTCCATAGACAGCAGATATTCTGCTTTGCAGGGAGTTGCCTTCTGTGTGTAGAAGGCAACAAGAACAGTGGAAGTGGTGCAGAGCTAGCACATTCAGCTCCGCTCTCCTGATCCCATGTAGAGCTTTATAGATGAGTAGAATGCATGCACAGAGATAAACAGTGATGTAACTTTGACTTACTGACATGGAAAATTTGCTTTCACAGGGCATATGTTCCTGGTGCTTGGCTCCAGAATAATAGGATGGTGTCAGCCTTGGGCCAATAAGGGCCAAGGCCAATAACTCCAGTTAGCAGATCCTTCAACAAACCCAACAGTGTTTGCAGAATTATACCTTGGGTGGGGATTGGACTTTAATCACCCAGCTCAAGATTGGTATTCTAGCCAAAAGTTGGCCAAGGTTCAGTAAGGCGGTCAATACCACTTCAGACAGAAGAAGCAGGGAATGCATAACTGAATGCTCCACAATATTCTTAAATTTCTCCAAACAGAAGACTTGGCGTCATAAAGAAGCTTGAGCTAGAACCCTTCTCCCTGATAAGGTAAGATTCCATGTGCAGGAATTTTTATGCTGGTCCTTTTTTGGTACACTCAGTAATGTAACTCTCTACCTGCAATCTTAAATGTTACAGTCCAAAGACAGGCTTACTGCTTCTGAAAAGCATTGGTCCTTCTAAACACACTTCCACTTCCCTTATAAGAAGGCAGGGGACCAAATAAAGTAGGAAGATAGAGAGAAGCATGCAGAATACAGACAGTAGACAGAATGACAGCCAAATTAGAAGAAGCATGGCGGGAAACTAACTCAACTGTCAGAAGTTGGAACAACTTGATACAGAACCACTTTGGATTGTTAAATAGTCCTGGCAGCCAATTAGAGTGGATGGCAAGTAAATGAGGTACAGTGACACTAAAACAAGGTGTCAGATGTCCAACCAAGGGCAGTAACTTCCGTTGCCAGATACAGAATGTGTCCAATTTTCAGATATTAAGAATTTCTCTGTCAGGTTAGCTCAGAGTTTGGAAAAGTTATTTTTGAGGATTAACTCCCACAATCTCTCAGCCAGTATAGGTATAGCTATGGTGGCTGGAGATCTGAGCATTTGTAATCCCCAAAGGTAACTTCTTTTGCACTCTGGTCTAGCCAACCTTGCAGGACACATACATTAAGCAGCACTTATGGAAACGCAAAGGCTCATGGAAAGAGCATGTTGAGGCCCACAAAATATTTGTTCATTGTCCCATTTCTCCTAGGCAGTACAGAGTTCCAGAAACAAGCCTTCCCCTAGGGAGAAGAGAGTATTGGACAGTTCAGAGTACACTCCGGTTAGGAAGCTGGACAAGAACTTTGTTGTCTCTCTTCAAGACAGCAACAGGAAACTCTTGATTCCCTCTAGACTGGGGTGAGAATCATGTATCCCTGCAGAGGTTGATGGACTGCAGCTCTCAGCATTTTTCACCTTTGGTTATAATGTCTAGGGCTTCTAAGAATGCAGTCCAACAACATATAGAGGGCCACAAAATTCCTACCCATACTTTATGTGAATGAGCTAAAAGTCTCGTAGGGGCAATGGCCTTTGTAAGTCAATAAGATATTTTTGCTGGTTGTCAATAAACATTGCCAATGGCAAGCTTAGAAATAAATGGATGAGTCAATGACAATTAAGCAGAAATGCTTGTGCCATAGATTGATTTATTCTTGTATTGGTCAGTTGGCTGGCCGGCTGGTATATGCAGAGTATTTCTGAGTGGCCTGTTTTCCCCTCTTCACTCTATGTACAGTGCAAGCTACTCCAGTGAGAGCAGGGTGTATCAGTACAATCTAACATTGATCTAACATTTACTCTTTGTTCCCAGGGAAGTCTAGCTTTGTAAGGTTTCAAGTGGATCTTTTGCACATAATCTGTAGCAGCATCACTTGACGACAGCTCCCATCTCTTGGGCCAAAACTATGAAAGCTAACTGGTAAGAAAACATTCTAAGGTCCCTGTCACACTACATTGTTACAGCACTATTATTCTACTTTAACTGCTCTGACATCATTCTGTGGAATTCTGGGGTTTGTACTTTAGGGAGGCACTGGAGCTTACCAGCTGAGAATTCCAAAGTACTTCTCCCTAAACTACAATCCCCATGATTCCGTATGATATTGCCATTGTAGTTAAAGTGGAATAATAGTACGGTAATAGCCTAGTGTGATTGGGCCCTTAGTTCTTACTATAGGAAGAATGAGGATGGCATGCCTTTAAAAATTCTGTATACACTTAAATGTGAGAAAGTCCCACTGAACACAGTAAGGCTTATTTGTAGGTGTACAGCAGGGGCTGGAATCATGTCTTCCTGATCTTGCTGGACTGCAGTTCCCATTATCCATCACCATTGGTTCTGTTGGCTAGGGCTTATGGGAATTACAGTCCAACAGTATCTGGAGGGCTGCACAATTCCCACGCCAATGTATAAAACTGGACAGTGTCTCAGTGCAGAAGAGGAAAGTCTTTCTGTCTTTTCAATATCTATGTAAAAGAGAGGAAGTGCACTTGGCTGCATAAGAAAAGCCAACCTATCGATGTCCCTAAGCTCCTGTCGTTTGTTTCTTTGGAGCCCTTATGTAGATATCCATGCACAGCAGTGGTGGGCTTAGTATAGCCCTCCAGAGGTTGGTGGACTACAACTTCTACCAGCCCTAGCTGATGTGGCTAATGGTGGTGAATACTGGGAGCTGCAACTCAGCAATGTCAGAAAGGTCACACTTTGCCCATCCCTGATAGGCAGGTAGTTTATTTTTATTTTATTTATATGCCACCTTTCTCCTGGAGCAGGACCCAAGGTGGCTGACAAAAAGAATGAGCTAAAAACCTGACAATGACATTTAAAACATGATTTAAAACATAATCACCTTTAAAATCAACATTATACACAGTATACAATGATTCAGAAGTATACAAATGTTAAAAAAAACCCTCTCCATTGCTCACTGAAAGCCCACTTGAATAAAAGATGTCTTTGCCTGCCATTGAAAGGAGAACAGGGAGGGGGCTGGCCAAGCCTCATGTGGAAGACATTTCCACAAAGTGGAAGCAGCCGCTGAGAAGGCTTTTTCCCATGTCCTCACCAAACAATCATGTAATGGTGGCAGGACCAAGAGAAAGCCCTACTCTGTGGATCTTAAGGCTCTGGCCAGCTTGTAGAGGCAAATACATTATTTCAGATACTCTGGTTCTAAGTCATATAGGGCTTTAAAGGTCATGACCAGCTCAGTTCAACCAATGATAGTAAACCACGTTAGGCACAAGCAATTTTACAAGGCTGTCTGGAGTGGAATGTTTTGCCCTATAATGGGCAAAAATCAGATTTTTCTGTGCCAGATCAGTTCATAATTAGTCCAGCATAATCTCTGGCAATCAAGGATCTGGAAAACTTGGTTCCCAGGGTCAATATGCTCTTAATGAAGTTGCAGAAAGAATGAATTTGGCATCACATCAAAACGCTTAAGTGAAATTGATTTTATAAAATATTGAAAAGGATTATGAAACATGAAAGTGAAAACTAAAACAGCTCATAAGTACAACCTCATGCTTTGCAAATGACATGTAGAAAACAGAATTTGAAAGTATATGGCTTGAGGAAATTCATTTATGGGGCCTTGTGATGGGATTCCATATCCTGAAAAGAGAATCCTTGTGAAGAACAAAATTAAACTCATTCAGATTTTATCTGTCAAGTGGCAATCAAACCAGTCTAACCCTACTGCTAAGATATGACCACAAGGAATGGGAAAAAAACAGAAAATTGACTTTGCAAATGTAGTCTTTCTCTGTGCTTGATGAAAACAACAGAATTCTGTAAACGCTGAATTGTAATCTCACTTTCCCTTTTGAAGTAGAAATGTTGCAAAAAGTAGTAACATTCGTAGGTACGCTGGAGGAGAATCGTTTATTGTTCATTGTATGGGAAAAACGAAATTTATGTTGTAATGTATGACATGTTTGTTGGAATGTATAAAGGCTTGGACCATCTAAGAGGCGGGGCCAGTTTCTTTGGGAGTGATCCCGACCGGTACAGATTGCTGGCAAGAAGGAAAATAAAGAAAATCTTTTTTTCAAACCGAGGTCTGATCTCTGACTTGCCACTTTACTTCCACAATTGTGGGTTTGACCTTTGTGAATCTGATTATTCATGGGGCTCACGTTTGCCTTCCTCCCCAATTCTCCTCCTCTCACTCCCTTGCATTTTGCCAGGTGTGGAAGAGGAAAGCAAGTGCCTGGATAAAAGGCACACGCCTTCCTTCTCCTCTCCCATTCCCTTGCCTCTGGTCCTGACACAGAGAACTCTCACTGAGGCAAAAGGCAAGGGAATGTTGGGGCGGGGAGAGACTTGTGCAAGCCTTCCTTCTCCCTTTGGTACTCCCCCCTCAATTCCCTTGGCTTTTGGTTTGGTGTGAGTTCTCAGTAGGTGTATTCCATTCAGTAAGATTTTCTATAAAATCATTAGATGATCTGCAAATGCTCTTAACCTATACACTTTGTTTTTTATTCTTATACCTTTTATTCATCATCTTGTCTTATTGCTCTATTTAACACTTCAAGAGCTAAAATAAACAGTAGAGGTCAAAAAGGACATCTTTGTCTAGTTCCACAATTATCAATCTGAATCCTCACATGCCTATCTTCTTGATCTTCAAATACAATTTCAGGTGACAAATTGGGATTGACATGAACAATCACTCCACTTTTCTTTTTGGTTGATGCCCCAATAAATTCCTTGCCTAATCTAGGATAGTGTAAATCCTTAATGTCTCTTCTTCTTACATGGATTTCTTGGAGACATATCACATCTTGTTTCATTTTTTTTTCCAAATTGTGAAAGATTTTAGTCTTTGGTCAGGTAAATTTAGACCCCTTATGTTCCATGTCATATATCTTAACTCCATGTCAGGCAGAAAATTTTGAAAAGTCCACACCCACTGCCCTCTAATTTCATCATTTTCTCCATCTAATGTCTTATCGTTATCCTTAACCAAATTTTGATCTGAGTCTGTTTCTTTTTCCTCTTCTTGCTTTCCTAGTTGATTCAATTATTTTCTGTGTAGCTGTAAAAAAAATCAGCTTTTTGTATGATGTTTACTAAATATCTTAAGAAATGAAGGAGATAACTTCTAGACACTCCCATCAAAATGAAATCAAATAGACAACATAATTGAAAGCTCAAGATGGAGAAGCTCCATTCTCTCTGCAAAAGCAAGACTAGGAGCAGATTATGGCACAGACCATGAACTGCTCATATCAAAAATTAGAGTAAAGCTAGAGGACACTAAAACAACCATCATGCCAATATACAACCTGATGAACATCCCATAGAATGTAAAAGATAATGTAAAAAAATAGATTTGCACTATTAAGCCTAATTGACTGGGAGCCAGAAGTACTCTGGATTGAAGACAGGGACATTGTCAGGGAGAAATAAAAAAAGACACTATCTGGGGGGGGGGTAGGGAGAGAGAGAGAGAGAAAGATGCCTCAGTGGATTACAGATGAAACTCTTCAAGCAGTTAGGAACAGATGAGAAGAAAAATAAAAAAGTAAAAAGTGACAGAAATAAGAGTCAGAACCCTGATTGCACCTGTTCAACAACTTACACATAGTTACAAGGAGAACTACGATAATAATCACTGCAGAGAAATAGAAGATGACTGTCCTGTGCTGGCAGCCAGCCAAGGCTTACAGTTCCCCAATTGGAGTCTGTTATCTGCAACCATGAGCAAAGTTTGTAGCAGTTCATTTGCAGTCTGAGTCCACAGTAAATTCAAAGTGACAGTCTAGTAGCAAAGTCCATACATGAGGCAAAGTTCAAGGTTTTTAGGAGCACAAGCAAGGAATCCAAACACAAGCTGTGCTGCTACCCCCAATAGAACAGGTTGCCTGCAACAGCTTCCTCCAATGTTGGTCCCTCTTTATATATGCTGAGAGCCTCTCCCAGCTGTTTGCCTAATCAATGAGTCCTTACTATATAAATTATCCAAGGCCATTTCCGCACTACACTGTTATAGAGTTGTTATTCCACCTTTAATATCCTGTGGAATTCTGGAGTTTGTAGTAACCTGAGGCTAAAAAGCTCTTTGGCTGAGAATTTTAAAGGCCCCTCCCTAAACTGCAAACTCCAGGATTCCACAGGATTTTGAAAGTGGAATAATAGCACTATAACAGTGTAGTGCAGAAATGGCCCAAGGCTCCTGGGCTCTCCCTTTTCCACGTACACTGGCTGCTGTACAGATTGTCCTTCTCATCTCACTGTGTTGCAGCTGTTGGGAAGGGTCCTGTATGGGTCCTTGGACAGGGGGCATGAAAATGACAACAACAACAAAAACAGAAAGAAAAAGATCTTTCACAAGATCTGAGAAATCAAAGGGAGATTTAAACAAAGAATGGAGGGTGCTCTATAACCAGCAAGGAAACACATTACATGACAAAGTACAGTTGGCCCTCCATATCCACAGGTTCTTTATTCATGGATTCAACCAACCATGCTTTAAAATCCAAAAAGCAAACTTTGATTTTGCCATGTTATATAAGGTATGCCATTTTACTACACAATTGTACATATGGCGACCTGAGCATTCATTAATTTTGTTACCCACAAGGGGTCCTGGAACCAGTTCCTAATGGATACTAAGGGCCCACTGTAAAAATAAAAAGACAGTGGCTATAATACACTGAAGAAAAAAGGATGACAGATTCATTTAAGGAAGAACCATTTGAAGTGAACCTATAATTTTAGAAAGTAAAGTGGAAGCTGAAGTCAGAGCACTTGGGCGAAATAAATCACCAGGAACAGATGGTATATCAAGAGCTACAGAGACAGAATCTACTGTAGTTCTATCTAAAACCTGTCAACAAATATGGAAAACAGAACAAAACAATGGCACACAAACTGGGAACATACACTCCAATCTCAAAGAGCAGGGACTCCAAGGAATTGCAGAAACCACAGGACCGTTAATTTCCCATGATAGCAAGCAAAATGATGCTCAAAATGCTACCACAAAGACTTTTATCATATACGGAGCAAGAAATACCAGATGTCCAAGCCAAGTTCAGAAAAGAAAGCGATACCAGGGGTCATATTGCAAACATATGTTGGATAATGGAGCACATCAAAGAATTTCAGAAGAAAATCTGCTGGCACGTTATAGATTGTAACAAAGCCTTTGACTGTTGTAGATCATGAAAAACTATAGATTACTCTTAAGGAGCTTAGGTATGCCCCAACAATAGATTGTCCTGATGTGTAACCTGTACTCAGGGCAAGAGGCTATCATCAGGACACAGTACGGAAAAATGGAATGATTTCTAATTGGCAAGGAATCAGATATCATGGCATGCAAAGTGCCCACCAATCAGCAGGTGCCACCATGAATGAAGCCAAAACATTTCTTCTAATGGAAAGCCTTCCCTTCCTTCCTCTCCCCACAGTGTTCAAAGAGAAAGGACAGCTGCAAACAACTCTGGCCTCCCTGTCTCTCTCATACATATACCAGAAAGACTCAGACATTACAGCCAAATAGGGCAGCTCAGGGACAGAGGGGGGAGGGGGCAGGGCTGGCTAAACATGTGTTTCTGCCTGAGATGGACCCTCCTCTCTTACCCATCCTCTCCCCACTCCTGCATTGATTGAGCACAAACTACTTTTACACTTTTAACTCAGTTTGCAGCAACTGAAGTAAGCCCAAGAGAAAGGGGGAAAATCAGAGGAGGAGACAGAAACCAAGACATTTTAAAAGCAGCTACAAAAGTAGAACAATAGAGGATTGTCGTTGCCAGATCAGAACACCTGGAGGATATGTAGTCTTTGAGTCGTTTCTGGCTAGGGTAACCCTAAGGTGAACCTTGCATGGTGTTTTCTGGGGGCTGAGAGTATGTGATGCGTCCAGGGTCACCCACCCACTGTGTTTCTATGACTGAGCAGGGAATCGAACTCTGGTCTCCAGTGTCATAATCCAATGCTCAAACCACCTTCACCATGCTGGCTCTCATTGGAGGGTATGCCTCCCTTCATTTCCTCCACGGATGGAAGCCCATAGGTTTGCATGTGCAGCAGCAGCAGCTCAGGCCTGAAAAATTGATCCTATGCTACCCTTTACTGGATTTAGACTCATCCCCTCCCTGCTGCCTGCCCAACTGCTTAAAGATTTGATCTACCACCTCAACTGACACATAACTGCTGTAAAAGCACACAGGTAAAGTCATGGCGGCAAACCCAACTAGTACAGGAGAAAGAACTTCCCAGCCCATAGCCCCTATTGAGAGGCAGTCATGGAAGGTCTCTGGGGAGCAGCTGGAGGATGTATGACATGGAACACAGCAAAATGCACATGCTGCCTGACCGGAGCTGGCTGGCTTTTTGAAATGTTGCTCAATTAGGAGGCCTTTCACAGTGGCGCCAGATGTGATGCACTGGGGAAGGTAGGTGAGGAAGCTAGCTGTTCCATGCCAGGGTCCGGAGGCATACCTAGCATAAACAGCAGCTCGGGTAAGCATGCTCGGGTAAGCATGAAAGTCGTGTGCCGGCTGCCGCCTCCTCCTCCTCCTCTGCTTCCACCACCACCACCACCACTTCCGGCACTGCTTTTTTGTGTGCCCATGTGCTCTACTTGCCCTACCCTAGATACACCTCTGCCATGATCAAGCAAGCACCTGTTGTTCTGAAGAAGGGGGACAGCCAGGTTGACTGCTCTGTCTGTGACTATCACCCTCCAGCACCTGCTGTCTGAAGTGTTTCACTCTGCTGAATTGTAGGGCCAGGTGTGAACCTCACCTAGTCCAAAACTGTGGTATGCCCTCACTTCATTTCCTTAACAGGAGGAAGAGGGGGGACTGCTGATCTCATTTCTTGCACAGTTTCATTATTATGGAGCTTAGCCAAGCTTTTCTTGGCTGTACTTTGGGGTTTTAAAATGATTGCTAATATTGGTGTTTCATGGTTACTGAAATTGTAAATCCGCTGCTAAAACGATTCTGGGCTACTGTGGTTCTCTGCAATAAAATACCGCATGACCTAATTAAACCGAAATATTGAGGGTGATTTTCAGATTGAACTATTTTTGTCAGTACTTTATCATTAAAAAAAGGGAGAGCGATCAAAGTCTCAAGTGCAAGCTTAAACTTTCCACATACTGTGAAGTTATGAAAATTAAAGCAGTTGTTTAATCCTGTTGAGAACTGAATCAGGCTTGATTGCAGATGCCATGCTGAGTCAGCTGGTGCCCACTGCAGTTGGTGGAGTGGAGAACAAATTCTCCAGAGGTGGAGCTAAAGTGTCACTAGAGCTAGACTGGGACTCTAAAGGCTTTTCCACCCTACACTGTTATAGTGTTCTTATTCTACTTTCAACATCCTGTAGAATTCTGTGAGGTCATAGTTTACTGAGACCAAAGAGCTCTCTGGCTGAGAATTCTAAAGGTCCCTCCCTAAACTGCAAACCCTAGAATTCCACAGGATGTTGAAAGTTCAACAAAAGCACTACAACAGTGTAGTCGGAAAGACCATAAATTTGCAGCAGTATATACCACAGAAAGGGCAAAACGGGGCACGCTAAAATCATGACTGCAAATCACAAGGAGAGCAGGTTCAATCTTACACAAAAAAGCACTTCTTTGGGCTTAACATTTTTCACAGAGCAGAGTATCAGATGATCATCAGATGATCAAAACAGTGTGAAGGAATGTCCACAACATAATAATTTATGATAATAAAAAAACAATGTGCATCCCTGTCCACGTGTCTGTCTCTACAACACCCGAAACTTGGTATGGTTCTTAAGAGGCCAGTAGAGGTGTACTTGTTGTCATTACTGATTGTCAAGTTGACTTATGGTGACCCTTTGAATGAGAGACTTCCAAGAGCTCTGGTCATCTTCTTTTATGTATTTAAAGGATTTCTGTATCACCCAAGGGCTCCAGAGGCAGTGATTAATCATTGTTAGTCAAATAAATCTCAGCTGTAGCTTATGATAGTGTCTTCACCCACTAGGTATCCGAATTGCCTAAACATAACAGAAGATACTGCGTAGGCAGGCCAGAATATACATTTGTTCCCAGGACTCTGAGATAGCTTCTCACAGTGCATATCTCTGCAAGGGTCCTAAAGTCTTTGAACAGTTTAAAAGGCACACACAGAGAAAGTCCTACAACCAGGTAAGGAGAAGAGGAAGCAATGGGAAAGACGGGGAGAGTGCAGAGGGGAGAGACAGAGAAAGATGGAGGAAGAAGAGAGGAAGAAAGAAAGGGAGGAAAAGCAGGAGGGGAAAAAACTGGAAGGTTTCTAACACTTTCAAAGCTTTGTATTTCTGCTAGTAGAAGTAAAAACCTCATTCTTCCCCTTTCCACCCCTTCTTCTTATCTTCTTCTCTACTCCCCTCTCCCTTCAAAACTGCAAAATTGTGGTTCCTCTCACCCTGCAGAGCACAAATCTGTGACCCCACCCAGTAAGTCCATTCATGTGACCATCCATAGCCACCAAATGAGTATTATAGTACCTTTGTATAAGGTACTGATCACCCATTCACAGTGGTCAAGCCAAACTCACACCGATGGGTATAATAAATGCTGCATTGCACTACTGAAGATAATCCCAGTGATGCCTCAGTTGAAGAAGAACATTGACAAACTGGAAAGAATTTCAGGAAAAATACCAGAACGTTACAATGTTTAGAAGGCAAGGCAGTTTTTTTGAGAGCAGCATGAAATAACTGAGTGTTATTTGAGCCATTGCAGTGTAGTGCTTTGAACATTGAACTGTAACTCTGGAGAACAGGGTTCATATCTCTGCTTGGCTATGGATACCGAATAGATGACCTTGGACTAATCACATTTTCTCAGCCTCAGAAGAAGGAAAAGGCTGAACAAATCTTGCGAAGAAAATCCTGTGATAAATTCACCTTAGGGTCGTCATAAGTTGGAAATGATTTGAAGGCACACAACAACAACTGAGTCATACTGGCCTTTGAGAAAATAATTGGCATTTTGGGGTGGGGAATGCCTGGCAGTTGAAAAATATCAAAAGTCTGAAATAGGACAAAATCTGAAACATAGCTACTGAAAACAAGCCAGGAAACAATGGCTTATAAGCACACAACTCACTTGTTGCAACAGGTCCACTATTTGCTAGTTCGTTTCTGGACACAATTTAAAGTACTCGTTTTGAGATATAAAACCCTATATGGCTTGGGTCCAGGTTATTTGAAGGACCATATTGCCCTTTATGAGCCGAGTAGAACTTTAAGATAATCTGGAGAGGCCCTTCTCTGTGTCCCACTCAGGACACAGGAGCATTTGGCAGGGATGTATCAAGTCTCAAATCAAGTCTCAAGTCTCTATCTTCAAGTCTTAAGTCAAGTCTCAAGTCCTTGCAAGATACTTTCAAGTCAAGCCGCAAGTCTGGAGCCAACTTTATACCCCAGTCTGTATTCCAGAATTTCTGGACAGAGTTAAATAAAATCAGTTTTAACAGTTTAAAGAGTCAGCCCTCTACTTTTGTGATTTTGCCATCTGCACCTTTGGAAGTGGGGAATGGGATTGCTACCCTGTTTACTGGGGGTCCCGCGAGGGACTCCAAATGTGTTCAAATATTGGTGGGGAAAATTAGCTCAGAGCACAAGTTAGCAAAATGAGAGGCAGGGCAACGCAGCGGAATCTTTAACCCAATGTCTACGGGGTCAGGCCAAGCCAAGAAGCACACCAAATGTGAAATAATAACTTTGAATTTTATTAAATACAGGCAAACAGTGTATGCAACACACACAAGTAACTATAGAAAATAAAGGTAGTAGTGGTATAGCGGGATTTTGAGAGGGATTGTTGAATTGGGAGATACTACACCTGTCCGAAGCCTGGGGAAGATCAATGAGGAGGTCCGTAGATGCACAGTCTCGGATGGAGACCGAGGGGAAAGCTTGGCGGACAAAGCGGCAGCTAGGCGGGGTGGAAGTTCAGAGCAATCCGAGGAAGCTCTCGGAACTGGGGGTTCTTATAGGGAAAATATGACCGTAGGCTAGTCTGTACTTTGGGAAGAACAATGAGGTTTGGACGTGAGACAATATCTCCGAAAGTTCAGAATTTAGCATGACTGAATTAAGTTCGAATCGACAGTGGAATGGCCAGTATGCAGATGCAGCGTGCTTGACAGTTAAGCGTCTAGCTCATCAAATTACCTGCTTGGGGCAGGGGGTTCTTTGTATTAGCGTGCATCCTTAATGAGGTGTTTGCCTAGGGAGGTCTCCTAAAGTGAAGATCTGGCTGAGTCCGGCCTGCCTAGGTGGAGAATGGAATGTTCAGCAGTTAATGGCCATGCCTAGCTCTGTGCTTGTTTGAGGGCCTCACAAACACTTGGCCGAAGATGGCAAAATGGGGCCGAATTGTGTTATCAAAACAATATCTAATATCTCCCAAAGTAAGGCTAGTAAACGGCAATAACAGGATCCTTCTTCCCATTTTCAAAACTGGAGGCTTTTTCAGAAGTGGGGAATACAATCCTTCTTATTTCCCATTATTGAAGCCTCAGGAGCTTTAGATGGAAGGATCCTTCCTCCTCAAGTCTGTTGCCTAACACATTTTCTGTTCCCCTCTGAGATATGTGCCCTGCACTCTGGGCACAAGTCTTGCCTTCTGCTCTTAGGAAAAGGTTTAGAAAGCTCTCCTATATGTAGCAGGGACAGGCTGCTGAGCAGACCTCAATCCCACCTCAAGCCCATTGCCTGACCCATTTGCCATTCCCTCTGAGAAATGTGTCCACACTTTGGGCTTGAGACAGATCATCATGTGACCAGTAAGTTGAAAGGTTTCTGGATGAATGTGTTATGTTACTGAATCAAGGACAGCAAGTCAGTCACTAAAAATATGCAAGTCTCAAGTCGAGTCGGATCAGTGTGTAATTTTTGCCGGGTCAAGTCCAAGTCGAGTCACTGAAGAGACTTAAGTGCAACTTGAGTCTGAGTCAATTGACTTGAGTCTACATCAGTGGCATTTGGCGGAACAAGGGATAAAGCCTTCTCAGTGGCTGCTCCCCGACTCTGGAACTCCCTCCCTAGAGAGGCCAGGATGGTCTGAAGACCTTTTTTTTTTTTTTTTAGTGATAGGAGGCTTTTTAAATTGGCTGGACGTGGGCTTGTGATTCTGTGCAGCTTTATGTTAAGGTGATATAGTTTTAATGTTTTTTAATGTTAATATTTTTAACAGGTAATTGTTTTAACTTCAGAAACTGTTCAATTCTTTTTTAAAAAAAATTATACTTCCATGGATGTTTTAATATGTTCCGTTTTACCGTTGTTGGCTGCCTTGAGCCTCACCTTTGGAGAAAGATGTGGGATAAACAACAATAAATGATGATGAAGATGTTTTAAGTTGTTAGGCAAACATTCAGAACTATTAAAAGCAATTAAGTAAACTACAGAGGAAAGATGGATAAAATCCTTATTCTGAATGAGGATCTACAAGCCTAAACTCAGAACTCTGGACACTTTGGTTTTAATTTTTACTAGGTTGTTACAGGTATACATGGAGTAGGAGTGATCGAAGAAATTCTGTTTTCCCAGATCTGTGTGTGAGATCTCATCCAAGCCAAGCTAATAACTATCAGTTTCTACAAAGGTGAGTCTGCAAAAAAAAATTTTGTTGTCAGCAGAAGTAAGATATACAGAGGGCCTAAACTATGTCAATTTTAAGAGGCCCTACCATTACCCTCACACAGTCACATACAGAGTAGGGTTCCCAGACTGAAAACTGGAAACAGCTCTTGTATCTTTAATACATGTAGAAGAGGGAAGTTCAGCAGGCATTGCTTTTCATGCACTCCGTTTTCTACGCAACATTAAAAGCATGGGAGCTTTCTCCAGTTCTCACTCTAGAAATTCTTAATTGTAAGAGAGAGAGAGACAGAGACAGAGAGAGAATCACAGAAATTCTTGTATTACTGTTTTTATTATTGTTGTTGCTGTTATTGGAGGCCACTCCTAATCTGAGGCTTTAGGCCAGGGAGGGACAACTGGCTTCATTCAGGTCTTCAAAGTGCTACCTCCTCCCTCCATGTACCACTGCCCCGAATTCTTTTTTTCTAAAAATTGTTAACTCAGAATGCCACCCATGCCCCCTAGAGGAGCCCATGCAGCCTGTGGAATACACTTTCTCCACCCTTGTTCTAAGCTACAGTTCAATTACCTTGCGTGTAAATCCAGCACTGGCTGTCAACACTGTTCCTCAGCAAGATGGATCAGCTTGGAATTTCATAGGCATTCTTCAGCTTTATTTGAGCTCAGCCAAACAGTATCAGTTTTTAACCCCCCTGGCACAACTGAAATACAATATAGATCTCCAGGATGATTGTGTTATTCTCAGCTCTAAGGTAGGTTCTTACAGAACTGTACAAGAACCACTTTTGCTGCCTCCGTCCTGATGCAGAATACTTTTAACATACTGAAGCCAGACACATTTGTGGTGTAAGATTACTGAGCAGAGCCAACGTTAATCAAGGGATTACTTTCCCTTAGTCACCGTACAGCCAGCAGAATGAGTGTAAACTGGGCGGAATTTCATCCAAGGCATTCTGTTGTTATTCCATGCATGACTGAAAACAACAGGCAAATCACCATTAAACATAGCTGTACAATTTCCTGTCTGAATGCAGGCTACCAGCATTCAGCGTGGAGACCATCTGGGTCATGCCCATGACTGCCAAAACAAGATAAAACACTTGGTAAACTGGAATGTGTAGTTTCAGGCAGCCTTCCCAAATCCAGTGCCCCTTCCTCAGAGGAGCTGAACTACAAATCTACATCTATGACGGTTTTGGATGATGGAACCTGTAGTCCAGTACCTCTGGCAGATACCAGGATAGGCAAGAATGGTTACATTTCAGTTCATATTTGTCCTAAGGAGTCAAGTAAGCCCCCCCCTTACAAATTGTGGGATTTCCAACAGTATAGATTTGGAATGCTGGAAATACCCACTGGCTAATTATTTAGATTTACTATCCACTCAGAGTTTTGAAGCAGATAATAAAGCCAATCAGCAAAATGAGTAAGATTTCATCTAGTTAATTGAAATGTACCCACACACCCATCCTGTAGTGGGGAAGACCACCCAATATATGATACCACCGACACCAGAGCATGGGAAAAGTCAGAAGCTTTTATTTTAAATAAAAAATGTATGGTTAGTGGAGACTGAAAGGGTCAGGGTCAGGTTTACTGTTCTTGTTTCCTTCCCTATAAATATAGCTGTAAGATATAGCTTTTGAAATTAAAATTCTGCACCAACATAACCAAAATTAAGAACAAAATGGAAATATTGTAAAGCTTATAAACGGAAAAAATCTGAAGATGGCTAAAATTTTGTTTGCTTTTTTTCAATCCTTCACCCATTGCAGTCCAGCACTGTGACAATGGGAAAATATGTTGCTACAGGCTTTCAAGCTGAAATTCTCAGGAAAATGCTGTTCTCATGCACTTATGTGGAATCAAAGAAAATATGCAATTTTATCTAGAAGGAAGGTACTATGGCACTAAACAAGTTTTAATAAACAGAAAATGACTTGTAATTACTAGCTGATCTGAGACCCTGAAGAAGCCAGCCTCATGTCACAAAGGGTCTTGTAGTCACCTAATGTCTTTGTACATTGACATTATGGTGACAATTCTTCTCTTCTTTTGCTTGTTTTTTTCTTATGACTTCTCCCAGCAGCAGATTCCTAGTTATGGGCTCACTTACTCCTTTAAGCACTGTGAGCAACAGGTGATACTCCTGGAGCCTATTGGGGCTTTTTGGAAGACCCTCTCCTCCCTGCAGCACACTACTGTCTCTTGGTTATTTATTCACTTACAGGAAGCTCCCACTGTTTGACGCCCTGTTATCTGACGACTCACTCTGTTGACACTTCCAGATTAAGGACAAGTTCAATTATTTTGACAGGGTTCTGCTCTTATGTCAGTTCTTCTTGGCTACAAGAAGCTTGCTTGGAATAATTTGCACACGTGCTGCTTGCAAAGAGAGATGTTGGGGAGAGGTACTAAGCCGGCTGAGTGAGTTTGCAAGCAACACACATGCGCTTGGTCCCAAGTGAGCCCTATAAATCCTTCGTGCTCTCTGTGGAACAGTACCTGGATTCTGCTTTTCAACCATTTCTGTTTTCTGACAGCGCTCCAGTCCCTAACCTGTCAGATAAGCGGGGGAAGCCTGTATTTATTTTATGTCCTCCCTTTCTCCAGACATGGGACCTAAGTCGGCTTACAACATGGTTAAAGCAAGATAAATGATGCCACACACATAATTACTTATGTTATCTCCCTTCCTGAACATAGCTAATGCTTCTCTTACAAAACACTAGTCTCAGAAGCCCCCTTCAGAGAAGATTCCATAACCCCAGTGCACTGTGCATAGAAAGCAGGGCTGCTTTTCTCTGGTGGGAGCATGCTGATGGAAGCTCAGACACAAACTGCATCCCAAGCCAGTCTAGGAAGGAAAGCTTCTGATATACTGTCCAGTATCTGCCCCTAAACCTAGCTTCTGTTGCCAGGAGATCCAAATGGGAAAGGAAGAAGTGACCGCAGTGAGACCACAGCAGAGAAATGAGCAGAAAAGGAAGCCCTATGTATTATAGAGATGCTTATGCCTGCTTATGAATGCTGAATGTGTTTGTGGAGATTGATGTTCCCTTTTCAAGTTTACATCCACATATGACAGAACTAGAGAGAGACAGAGCAGAAAAAATGAGAGCTTGGGCACATTATTGTTGGACTACAGCTCCCAGAATCCCCCATGCAGTATGGCCAAAAATTAACATTTCTATGCTCTGGAACTGTGGAATACCAGCAGTGGCTTTCTCTCCCAGATCAGCTGGAAATTAAGGCCACAGTCCTGTACATACCTTTCCCCAAAATGAATCTCATGAGCTCTCCTGAACTTATTTCTGAAAAGACACTCATAGGATTGGGCTGGCAACCTTAAATACACACAGTAGCAAGCCTTTGGACCTGGGTATGAGGCTTAGCATCCAGCTTTTTGAAACCTCTTTGTCACCCTCCCTTTAAACCTGAAATAGTGCCCTTGTGTTACACAGAAATTGTAATTCCATCCTCAGTGGGCCCAAATAAAGCAAAGGTTATGAGGCAGCTTCCTGGAACAGTATGACATCCAATGTGTTTCTACTTCCTTGACTTTTCTGGAAATCTGACTGCATCAGTTAGTCAGGAATGCAGTTACATCAGCAGCCTCTTAGCTTAAGTAACTTAAATGTACATTTTTCATCAGCACAACATGAACAAGCATGCTTGGAGCAGCTGCTGAAAAACTGTACAGAGGGCAAAGCTGAGAGGCAGCCTTTCACGAAGCAACCTTAGGAGTCTTTTACACAAGATATTTTCCCCCTGCTTTAACTTCCCATCTGTTCTTGGCTGCCCATTTTAAAGACAGTGGCTTCCCCTCCATCTCTCGTTAATACTGGCATGGGTTTGTGTAGAACATTTCCCGTTAAGTCTTCCTTAGTGACTGGCTGACATTCAGATCTAATTGGTGTTTCTTTGGATGCCTACCAAAGCTTGTTTGCTTATATTGATTTGCTACTATATCTCAGGCTACATAAAACAGGCAGATGGCCCAGGAGTGGAGCAATGTCAGCAGCTTGCATCTACACAAACTACTCCACATCCTGCATTTGCTTAACAAATGCATTCAAGGAAGAATAATAGCTAGATGCAGCAACAGGGATTATTTCTGGACTGGCACTTCCTAGCACTACCCAGTTGTTGCTTATCTACCATGAGTTACATCTTGAGTTGCAACTGACTTCTCAGACTGGGTGATATAGCTTTCTTTCTGGTATATCACACAGTGATCTACTTACACTAATAGGTGTAGACAGGGGAAGGATAAATTACCTCAGCATGCCATCATGTAAAAATCATGATAATCAGTTTTTAAGTTGTTTTTCATATCTCCAGTAATATGTTGTTTTTTTAAAAAAATCAGGACTATTGAACTCTTAGCTCAGGAACTCTAAAAATGTCTACAAGCAGAGGAGAATGTATTAAAATGAAAGAATCTGATGACAAAATGGCACTGGTTGGAAAGACAGCAAAGGTGAAGTGTTTGAATATATGAAATCAAATTGCAAATGTGTTTTCAATAAGTGTTTATAGTTGTGCACTTTCAAGCAGTTTCCAATTCATGGTAACTTTAGGAGACCCTAGATCATAGGGTTTTCTTGGGAAGGTTTGCTCAGAAGGGGTTTCCTTTGCCCTTGTTTGAGGCTGAGAGTGTGTGACTTGCCCAAGGTCATCCATTGGGTTTTCATGGCTGAGTGGTGATTCAAGCAGTCGTTCTCCAGAGTCTTAGATCAACACTCAAACTGTTGCACCACACTGGCTCTCTTATTAAGAGTTATTGCACCAATGTTTTAATAAGTTGAGGGTAAGGGTAGAGCTGTATAGAAATAGGGAGTTAAAATGCAAATTAAAAAGTATGTTACCACAGTGTCCTGGCCTGGCCTTTGGTGAACCAAAGATATCATTTTGATATCGCAATTCGGCCCTACTCTGCCACCAGCCAAGTGTTTGTGAGGCCCGCCGAACAAGCGTGAAGCTAGGCATGGCTACTACTTGCTGCTCCCACCAAACCAAGCCAGATATTGCCAGATCTGCTTTAAGGGACCTCCCGAAACAAACACCTTCATTACAAATGCACGTTACTACAAAGGGATCCTCTGCCCTAAGAGGACACCCTGGCGAGCTAGGTACTTAACTGCCGAGCTAGCCGCATCTACATACCGGCCATACCATTGTCAATTCGGACTTTAACTCAATCATGCAAATTCTGACCTTTCGGAGGCTTTGTCTCCAACTCAAAACTTATTGTTTTTGCCCAAGACCAGACTAGCCTACGGTCATTCTTTCCCCAATAAAATCCCCCGCTCTGAGAGCTCTTCGGAACTCTCGCTGGATCGCTTGGACTTCATTCTGCCTTGCTGCCGCTCGGTTCAGCAGATTCTCCTCGGCTGCCTCGCCGAGTTTCTTCTTCTACAATTGGCTTCCCCAGGACTGCAGGACAGGTGGCGTATCACCCGTTCCCCTTGAAACTCTATTTTCCTTTTCTAGTTAGGAGTGTGTTTGTGCTTTTCTTTAATAACTGTTTAATAAATCTTAATTGCTGTTTGAACCATTTGCCTCCTCACTGACCTGACGCTGCAGACATAGAGCAGTGGTTCTCAACCTTCCTAATGCCGTGACCCCTTGATACAGTTCCTCATGTTGTGGTGACCCCCAACCATAAAATTATTTTCATTGCTACTTTGTAACTGTAACTGTAACTTTATAACTAACTGTAACTGTAACTTTATAACTGTAATTTTGCTGTTATAGTTACTGTAACTGTAACTATAACTTTATAACTGTAATTTTGCTACTGTTAGTTATAGTTACTGTAACTGTAACTATAACTTTATAACTGTAATTTTGCTACTGTTAGTTATAGTTACTGTAACTGTAACTATAACTTTATAACTGTAATTTTGCTACCGTTATAGTTATAGTTACTGTAACTGTAACTATAACTTTAAAACTGTAATTTTGCTACTGTTATGAATAGTAATGTAAATATCTGATATGCAGGATGTATTTTCGTTGTTACAAATTGAAGATAATTAAAGCATAGTGATTAATAAAAAAAGATATGTAATTATATATTGTGAAATATTTATTTCTAATTACAAATAAATGAAATTTTGTCTTGAAGCATGGGTAACAGGCTTAATATATCAACAGAAAACTACATTTCTACATTTTGCAACAGTATGCGTAAAAAGCCAACATCAGTGTGAAGGTTGAGCTTGCTTGCTTCTCACCAGATCAGAAATTCTCGGGGCAGTCTTTGCAAGAGCACAACGAAGATCATCTTCCACAACAAGTCTACTCCTGTATTTAGACTTGATAACCAACAAGCTTGAAAACCCTGTTTCACAAAGATATGTTGTTGGAAATGGAAGAAGAAGGCGCAACACAGTCTCAGATAGAACAGGATATGACTGAAAACACTTGATCCAGAATTTTGAAACTGGCATTGTAGAGAAATCAGTTCTCGCTGCATCGCTGTTAATAAGTTCAATGAACTCCTCTTGTGCTGTCTCAAGAACATCTTCAACTTTGACTGTGAATGGGCTTCTGGCAAGTGCAAATGGGGTGTCAGGTAGATTTGGAAAGTACGAAGAAATTTCCTCTGCAAGCATGTGCAAGTGTTCTTTCACAGAAATCATCATCGGAATCCTTTTGTCTGGTTCAATGTCATGTTCCTCAAAGAAAGCAGATAAGGTAGGAAAGAAAGTTTTTCTTTCACCCAAATTTTTTTTTTTTTTTTGCCAAAGCTGAAGTTTCATTTGGAATGATCGGATCTTTTCAGACAAATCGAGGCATGTTGCATTTGGTCCTTGCAGTGATAAATTTAACTCATTCAAGATGGTAAAGATGTCAACCAAGTAAGCTATTTTCTGCAGTTCACTTTTATCACTGAAAAGTGCTTCGAACTGCGGTCTTGCTTTCTGATTAAAAAATGTTTTGAGTTCATCACGAAGCTCAAAAACACGTTTTAAAACTTTTCCTCTTGACAACCATCTCACTTCAGTGTGAAATAGCAGAGTATCGTTCGGCGCATCCAGCTCGTCGCACAGTTGCGAAAACAGTCGACTGTTTAAAGCGCTCGCCTTTATGAAATTTACAGAACTTATGACGCTTTTCATTACTTCTTGTAACTCTTGTGGTAGCGTTTTCGTTGCCAATATTTGCCGATGAATCATACAGTGAGTTCCAATGACTTTTGGTGACTCATTCAGTACCAAACGTTGAAATCCAGATCGACATCCTAGCATGGCTGGAGCACCATCTGTGCAAACACTACAAACCTTTTCCCAAGAGATCTCCTGCTCTTCCAGAAATGAACCAACTGTGTCAAATACATCACGTGCAGTAGTTGTCGTTTAAAGAGGTTTGCAAAAAAGAAACTCATCTTTAAACTCGCCATCATTAACATACCTCACGTAAACCAGTAACTGTGAACAGTTTGCGACGTCTGTAGATTCATCAAGCTGGATACTAAATATTGGAAGTGGAGCAGAAATGGAAATGAAATGAAATCGCTTCTCACAGAAGCCTCACACATGTCAGGTTTTTATAGTCACCCAACTAGGCCAAACTTAAAGGAAACTGGCACCTTTAAAAGGAGTAAGAACCATTGTACAGAATTTAATTAATTCCTACAGTTTAGGAAAAATAAAAAACAAGAGAAGAGCAATTATCACAGGCCCTGCTACCTTTCTGGGGATTGAAAAAACATATGGTAGTTCCTAAAGATTCAGAGGCCAACTTCTTGCCTCAGATAAGGAAGCGTACAGAAAATATAACTGTTTTAATCATAGAGGCCATGCTACAAATAAATGTAAAAGACTGCCCACTGAAGGGGGATGGCAAAGAGATAAGGGTAAAGCACTAACCTGGAATTCTGCAAAATGCAAAAAAATTGGTACACGCTGGGAAATATAGGGACCCAAAATCCAGGAGCATGATACAGGTGAAGGAAGAGCCAAGGCTGAGAGAGAGAAGATGACCATATGTGAAGGAAGAAAGATAGGTTTTGCTTCAATGTGTTCAGGCTTGTTCCTGCTTCCACTCACCCCCCCCCCGCAACTGAGTTCCTAAGTCTGCTGTCTGCAGCTGTGTTTGACTGGATTTCTTTGCCAGGCTTGGCGCCAACATTACCAACAGTGCGGGGGGGAAGAGCTAGGGAGCGGCTCGAGCAGGCCATGCAGCCCCATACTCGCCTCCCCCCGTCCCGCCCGGGTCTCTCGGCTGCCGAGCCGCTCCCAGGGCCGCCTGAGAGCAGTGAGCCCGGCAGCACTGCCTCCTGCCCCCCGCCGCCGCCCAGCTCCTTCTGCCTTCGCCCAGGGACGCCCCCGCCGCCCCCCGCTACCTGCGCTCATGGCGGCGGCGGGGAAGGCGGCGGATGGCCGGCTCCTGCTCCGGCGGCCCCTCAAGCCAGGGAGCGGCTCCAGCAGGCCATGCAGCCCCACGCTCGCCTCCCCCCACCCGGGTCTCTCGGCTGCCGAGCCGCTCCCAGGGCCGCCTGAGAGCAGTGAGCCCGGCAGCACTGCCTCCTGCACCCCGCCGCCGCCCAGCTTCCTCTGCCTTCGCCCAGGGACGCCCCCGCCGCCCCCCCGCTACCTGCGCTCATGGCGGTGGTGGGGAAGGCGGCGGATGGCCGGCTCCTGCTCTGGCGGCCCCTCAAGCCAGGGAGCGGCTCCAGCAGGCCATGCAGCCCCACGCTCGCCTCCCCCCGCCCCACCCCGCCCGGGTCTCTTGGCTGCTGAGCCGCTCCCAGGGCCGCCTGAGAGCAGTGAGCCCGGCAGCACTGCCTCCTGCACCCCGCCGCCACCCAGCTCCCTCTGCCTTCGCCCAGGGACGCCCCCGCCGCCCCGCTACCTGCGCTCGTGGCAGTGGTCGGGAAGGCGGCGGCTGGCTGGCTCCCGCTCCGGTGGCCCCTCAAGCCAGGGAGCGGCTCCAGCAGGCCATGCAGCCCCATGCTCGCCTCCCCCGCCCCACCCCGCCCGGGTCTCTTGGCTGCCGAGCCGCTCCCAGGGCCGCCTGAGAGCAGTGAGCCCGGCAGCACTGCATCCTGCCCCCCGCCGCTGCCCAGTTCCCTCTGCCTTTGCCCAGGGACGGCCCCACAGGGAGCCCTCTCGCCAGCCAGCTGCCTCTCCATTACCTGCGCCCGTGGCGGCGGCGCAGAAGCCGGTGGCTGGCTGGCGAGAGCGCCGTCTCCTGCTCCCCACCGCCTCTATGCTGGCTCCTACCTGCAGCCGCCCAGTCCCCCTCCGCCTTCCACCCGGTTCCACTTGGCCCGCCCCGGAGTCGCTGGGAAGCACGGCCTCTACCTACCTCGCAGCCAGCCACTCATCCCCCGGTGTCTGTGCTTCACTCCAGGAGGGAGAAAGAGGAAGGAGTGAACACAAGAGCCCACGTGGGCCGTCCACTCCTCCCCTTCTTCCCCGCCTGCCCCGCCCGCCAGCTCCACAGGGAGGGTGGAGGAGGAAAGGATGGCGCCAAGGAGGAGGTGGCCAAAGCGAGAAAGCCCGCTGGCGGCGGCGGCAGCGGCGGCGGCGGCGAGGGGGAGCGGCGACCCCCGTGAAAGGGTCATGCGACCCCCCCGGGGGTCGCGACCCCCAGGTTGAGAACCGCTGACATAGAGTAAAAGATCCTGCTGCGTTGCCCTGCCTCTCGTTAGCCAAGAGAGTGCTCCAGCTAATTTCCCCATCTTTGCTTCGTTTGTTGTTTGGGCGCCCCTCCCGGGACCCCTAATTCACAGGATAACAGAGTGGTGGAGTAACGCAGGCAACCCCGGTACCCCTAATTTGAGAAGGAGTTGCGAACCTCCTCAAATCGGGTGGTACTGACTTAGAGAACGGTCAGTGAGTTGTTGTAGAACACTGGTAGGCAGGTTAATGTGTGTGTGTGACTTCTGTGTGTATGTACCATATTTCTATCGGGTGAATATCTGTACCCCTCTCTTGTCTTGTGCTGGGAACCACCTCCCCATCTTGGGTCTATCGTGGGCTGGGATTGTACGTGTTTTAGGCTTGGCATGTCAGGAACAGTCTACACGCATTCAACATCTTAGCAGTAAGGCACATAAACACGAAAGGAGCAGACTCCCACTCCTTTTGCTGTCCCCTTGTGAGTTTCCCTTGGTTTTTGGTTTGGTTTGTATTGGAGAAGGCGCGGGTGGTGATTCCCGGCTTCTCAGTTTTGCAGGTGCATCCCGATATTGCCGGCTTGTTAGGATTGAGTGGTGAGTCCCAACCTAGCTGCGGGTTTAGCGGTTTAGCCCGAGGTAGAGGAGGTACCCCTCACCCAGAGAACCAGTTAGGGGCGGTTCAGTTTTGAGTTCCTTGTCCCTCTTCCCCCGCTGTTCAGCCGGGCAGCGTAGTCAGTTCCTTTGAGTTTGTCACCCCCCTTCCAGTGAGCCTTGGAAGCGCTCCTCAGGGTTCCCCCTGGGCCTAGGTGGCCTCCCTGTCCCTGAACCATTGGCCTTGTCCTTTTGTTGTCAGTGCTGTCGAGGTGCAGAACCGGGCCTGAGCGTACAAAAGTGACCTTGTTTGGGCAGGCTGGAGTTTGGTTCCTTTTCCCTCTTCCCTAGCGAAGTTCCAGTGAGTTCGTTTTCCTTAGCTCCCCCAGGGGTCTAGGTGATTCTCCCCGTCACTCTAGGTCCTGGTCCCGTATTTGTGCAGGAAATTGTGTAGGAATTTGTGTTGTTGTTGTGTTGTATAGGAAGTTTTAGTGTTGTTGTGTAGTATAGAGAGATGGCTAAGGAGAGCCCTGTTGTAGTCAAGGACCTCATGTGTGAGGAAGAGGTCCGAGGGAAACTGGAGAGATGGGTTTTAAGCAAGGGAAAGTGCCCCTGGAAGGACTCTGTCTTCCAGACGGCCGATCCTTTCACCTCTCTCCGAGAAGCATACACCCTGGCGCATAAACCAAGGAACCCATTTGGGCCTTCGAAGGATTCGTTGGCAGCTTGGGGACTTTGGCTTGTGGCCAGAGACGCTAGCAGTGCCCTAGTTGAGACCCGGGGGAAGCTAGCAGAAATGGAGAAGGAGAACGCCCGGCTCCATGCCGAGATCGAGACTTTGTGAGCGAACAAGGTAATTTTTGCGTCTGTTGTGCAGGCCTCAGCCCAGAAGTTGAGTGACCTCACCCTAGTCGCCCAGACTTGGGAGGAGAAAGCACATGCCTTAGAGGCTGAGCTTGATCATGCCCGGTCTGTGGCCCGATTTATGGTTAGACAGGCAAAGGAACAGCAGTCTAGTCTAGTCACACAGCTTGCCATAAGCAGATTGCTGCCCTCGAAAGTCAGCTCCAGACACATAAGGCTTTAATTTCGGCGGTGTGTCCGGAGCTGCTCCCTAGTTTTGCCCAAGAGGACCCCTTGCCAGCAGACGCCCTGGCGTCCTCCCCCCACAATCCGGACTGGGAAGCCCCTAAGGTGCCAGTCCACCCTGTAGAGACGCGGTCCACAACACGCAGGACCGTCCCCGCTAGTGATGGTGGTGCTGACGTCCAGGAGACGCTGGTCACCGAGACCAGACTCCCCTGGCGTGCCACCAAGGCGAAAGCAGTCGTCGACCAGTTGGGACCCTTGAACCGGTCCACCGGCATCATGTGGCTCAGCACGGTGACGCATTTGCACGCAACAGCCAATGGCCAGGACCTGATCCAACTGGCTCATCTTTGTATGTCCCCATCGGACCTTCCAACCCTTGAATCGGCCATGGCTACTCGAGGCTTGGCTAAGCTTGAGGCACATGACTGGACAAGAGAGGTCATGAAGATCCTTTGGCCCGGACAGAGCGCGAGTGTGCTCTACGTCATGGAGCAACAGGATCCTCGTGAGAACCCTGAGGCTTACATGGCGCGGAAGCAACTGCTTGCAATTCTGGCCGAAAAGGTGCCCCTGACAGCTTACGGGTACAATTTTGATCACGTCGAGTTCAAGTCGCTGCTCTACGGAGGCTTGAACGACAAGACAAGATTGGCCCTGGGCTTGGTAAACCTGGCCACAACATCCTGGGAAGAGTTCGGGAACAATCTCCGCAGGGTCGCCGACCTGTTGCGAGACGCTAACTCCCAATGTCCTCCCCCAAAGGCCAACAAGAAGGAACCCGGGAACTGGGAACCCGTATTGGAGGTAACATACTCCAATTACGGACCCCATTCCAAGCATAGGAAGTCCACGCCGTTCCTCGAGGGAACTGGAACTTGCGCCCCGCTCCCAGACAGGACAGGCAGTGGCAGGGAAGGGACTCCCGCAGTCAGCCCGCTGCCCCCAAACCGCCTCCTGAGTCTGGTCCTCCCCAGGAAACGTCTGGCGTGTACGATCCCACGACCCAGGCATATTCCACGGATGAGCCAGAATCTGGAACATGTTACGTCGCTGCAGACTGGACATGACCCAGTTTGACAAGTGGCCCACGTCGGAGCTTCTCGAAGCTCTAGACAAGCAACTGGCATTGGGTGGTAAACAACTGGTCCAGGCCGTGACAAATGGCCCACCTTCGGCTGGATACTACCCGACTTTGGACTTTCAGGACTAGAGGTGCCCTCGGTCCCGGGATCTCCCCCAGCGAGTTGTGGCTTGGCTGAAGCCCAACAGATGGGGTAGATTCAAGGTGATGGCAGGCACTGGGACCTATAGGGACAAGACTTCTACTACCCCTCCTGCAGACTTTGGAGCAGCGCCAAAAGTGCTGCTCCCAAACTTGACCAGATAGGGTGAGCCCACTCCCGACGCTGTCCGTTCGCCCGGATATGGCAGGGGGGACCCCAACCTAAGGCCTTCAAGGGAAACAAGCACCCAGGGTGCACTAGAACTAGGCATGTTGCAGCTTCCCCTGACTTAACCCCGAGTGCGAATCCTGCTATCTCGGAGACCATTGTGCTTCCAGAGCACCGAGAGGGATCGCACCAGGCTGAGATTCAGGAAGAAACCCCTTTGGAATCAGATAAGACACAGGACAGTTCCAGCCAGTGTGAGCGCCAGGAACGGGAGAGCACACTGCCAGAGGAAGCCAGCCCCACGCTTCCTACGCTCTCCATTGTCCCTGCTCTGAGCCCCCAGCTAGAAACCATCAGTTTCCCCCAGGATTTTCTTGAGGTCATGGCCAGGAGAGTCCTTCCTCTCCATGCCCTCTTTCAAGGGAATTTCAAAAGGGATTGGGGATTTAAACAGCGAGAGGCTCCTGCCCAGCCAGAGCCCAGGTTAGCAACGGCACTCGCTCTGGCACCCCTTAACTTGGCACCACTTACTCCTCTTTGCTGTAGTCCAGTCTGGGAGGTTTCAAAAATGGAGAATTCCAAATGCCACGTGGAGGCGGACCTGCCTACTGCCTTCCCCTCGGTAAAGTTGTTCTGGTGCCAGCTGGCTTTCACAGTCAGTGGCACCCAATGCCTTTTTACATTAGTGATCTTGAGAGGGGCCAAGGCAGTCCTTGGCTCTGTCTCAATCACCATCCAGCCACGAATTCAGGAGGCACGCGGGTCCAATACCAGCCTCCTCTTTGATTTGTCCAAAAGGGTCTCCAGCAAGGAATGGGCTCTGCTGCTCTTGCGCGTAATTTTGGAGACCTACCAAATGTCACCAGTGAAGGAATGAAAGGGTCAGCCAGTTGATCCTGCATCAGTGGTTAGCCCCAAGCCGGAAGATCCCAATGCCCAACGACCCAATGTGAGCCCTCTAATTTGCCAGGCTTCCTTGAATTGCAAGGAAGCACCAGCCGTCAATTTGTCAGAGATGTTTGTCTCCATTTACAAGGCGTTCGACAATGGTTGAACGACCCCCGGTTTGTGGAGTGGAGATGGAGTGGCGACCCCTCCGAACTCCTGGTCTGTGTATATAGTCTCGCCTCGTATGTAGAGTGTTTTGCTTTGGTGTTAGTTAACTGCTTTCTTTTTGGTTAGTTATTTCTTTCTTTTTCACCGTTTTGGGTGGGAGACCAGGTAGGGTCTCCCGGTTCTGAGGTAGATCGGGCCTACAGAGTCAGCCCTGATACCCTGAGTCCGACCAGGACACCTGCCATCCCTGACTTTGAGGGATGGTCTTGTGCAATGGCATCCTGGGAAGTATGGGCATAGTGATGAGGGTTTAACAACCCTCTCAGTAGAACCAGGTCTGACTCTAGAGTACTGATCTACAGCCCAGAATGGTCTTCTGCAATGGAGACACCTCTCTCCCCTTTCTTTTTGCGTGCTTGGACTGTTAGGGTGAGAACAGTCTTGGTCGCTCCCTAGTTTGCACTTCAATTCGGCCGCATAATCCAAAGGTACATGTCCACTCTCCAATGCCCCATAAGGGCCGGAGACCCCCACAATTGGCAAGGCGCTTGGCCCCGGTGCATTGTTTCCAATCTGCATATGTTAATAGAACATTTGCATTCGTAGGCCCATCCATCCTGGACAATCTCCGGTAGCGTCAACGTCTGCTCTGGCAGCGAGCAAGCGTAGCCTGTGCTTGCTTCGTATTGGTTTCAATTTCTATCGTTTAACTGGTATTGGGGACCCTCGCCTCCAGGCGAAGGCAAGAGTATAACCTAGTTCAGCTAAGACTAGAGCCCAATCTAGTCACGCTGAGCCAATGGGTACCAGTGCCATTGCAAACGGGGCTTCAGCAGAAGCAACTTATGTGCGATTGTTTTAAACCCCCCAGTGAAATACTGGAAGAAGCAAGATTTGCAGGCCTGAGCTACCCAGAAGGTACCCCTGCGTGGAGGCCCCCTCTACCAAGGTGTGGTCAGACCGTCTTCCACCTTACTGTTGTTTTGGCTACAGAATAAATATACAGGTATGATTGAACTGGGGAGTTTCTTCTCGTTGGCGTTTCTGGTATCAGCATGGAACAGTGGGATGGAATGTGCTGTCAATGTGATCTCTTCTGTAGCATCCCACCTGGTTGAACCCAACCTGCTTGCTACAGACTATGAAACAGAAGGGTGACAACTTGAATGCAGCAGAGCATTTGCCAGAGATAATGACGACAAAACAAAAGTGCCTCCAGGTAGAATCACAGCTCCCCAGATCTGAAGGAAACTGCACTGACTTCCCATTTACTTTGTACCCAAATGGCAGATGATGAAACTTACCTTTAAGTGCTCGCTTTATGACTTGAAATCCAGAAATCAGAATGAATGGATCTCCATGCATCAGCCTAGCTGTGTCTTATGAACTGTGGGAGCAGCTGTTCTCCAAGCATCTTCAATACATTGTTCAGTAAGGCAGAAATTTTGTGCAAAACCATTCCCTAGAGGGAATTGAAAACTTCTCAGTGCCACATTAAAACTGTTCTTTTTGCATGGGCATTTTCAGTCAAGCTGTTTGTCTTACTGTTGGCTGTTTTTCAAATGCCTGGATGATAATGATATAGATATGAATTAGAAATAATAAATTAGAAATAAAGTAGAAGCTGGGGGTTAGGTCAGAGGAACGGAGAAAGATTTAAGAAGGGTAAAAAGGTCACGAGAGCCAATGTATCACGTAGCTAGGATGTTGATCACGTAGCCAGGGTGTTGTTTGCTTATTGACTGGCTGCGGTAATTGCAGATTGTAGATAAGCGCTTTCCAGGGTCTGAGTGCGGGGGTAATTAGCTAGTAACAGCATGTGGTATTTGTGACCCTGGAGGGCGGACCGAGATATGCCTGTGATCTTTGCCTGTGATCTTTGTGTATGCTGTGAACTTTGTCTATAAAGAGCTGTGAAACTTTTGGTCTTTTGGAAACATCCAGCCAAAAGCCTGCACGTAATAAATTACTCTTTTTCTTGCTCTGTGGTCTCTGTGTTCTCTGGGCTCCTGCGACAATAATAATGTCTTTTTTTTAAAATTATATTTTGTGTAACTTGGGGGGGCATTTCCACTCTGCACTGTTATAGTGCTATCTTCCACTTTCAACATCCTATGGAATCTTGGGGTTTGCAGTTTAGGGCAGGACATTGAGAGCTCTTGGGCGCAGTAAACTACAAACCCCAGAATTCCACAGGATGTTCAAAGTGGAAGAATAGCACTATAACAGTGTAGGGCGGAAATGGCCCGTGCATTCCACTGGAATTTGTAAGGATGTTTATAAATTTTGTTAACAAATGGGAGTATCAAAAGGGTCATTTTAAAAAACCCCAAGACTTGGGATGACCTCTATTTGGAACTATTTCTTAACTGTTTTGGTCAAATATGCCCTCTAGTGGAGAATGTGCTGTAATAAAAGCAGGAAGACAAGGACCTCATGGATGTGCTGGAAGGTTGGGTTCCTGAACCTCCAGCTCAAAGCGGGGAAGGTAATGCTAGACCTCAGTGTATTGCTGCCAACCCCACCCCATGCACTTCATGATAGGCAGCGTGGCTGCTGACAAGCACTGCACTTTTTGGTAGTACGAAAATTCTAGCTGGTCTTCAAAAATGCAAGCTTGAGACACAATGTAAATCAACACCCAGCTGCAGCACAGTTCTGGATAACTGTGCTCCCAGCACTAGCTCAGAAGAATTCAGAAGAATTATTAAGAGTTCTGTGTAAATGCAAAAGTTTACATCTTGCCCTACAACATGAAAAGGGGGAAAGCATCTAGATTTGACTTCTTTAAATGTTCCCAGTATGAGCAATTGGGAGCGGCCCACAGGGGGAGTTTATCACATACAGGAAAAGCCATTTTCACTGTAAAACTGAGTAAATCTCATGTGAAAAATTATGGCAAAATCCTAACAGCAAGGATATGATAATATCTACTGGTGACATGTCCATATGTTGCACTGTATATCTAGTCACTGGGTTCAATATTAAAAAATCAAAATTATTCCAAAGCTTGTTGTTTTACGCCACACTAAGACTTCAGTATTGCTGCTTTTTCTGAGAATAATATTTCTCCAAGAATGTATATAATAGCTTATGGGTTTAGGTCTAAGCTAGTTGGCAGACTGTATCTCCCTGTATGAGGCAGCCCAGGCTTTGAGATTGTCAGAGGAGGCCCTTCTCTCAGGCCATTCCCATACTACGCTGTTACAGTGCAATTATTCCACTTTCCACATCCTGTGGAATTCTGGGGTTTGTAGTTTCCTGAGGCCAAAGAGCTCTCTGGCTGAGAAGTCTAAATGCAAACCCCAGGATTCCATAGGATGTTGAAAGTGGAATAACAGCACTGTAACAGTGGAGGGCGAAAATGGCCGCATTTTCCTACCACCATTACAAGCACAGTTCATGGGGACATGAAAGAGGGCCTTCTCAGTGGCTGCCCCTGGACTCCAGAACTCTCTTCCTGGGGACAGCAGAGTGTCCTCCTCCTTGTTGTTCTTCCAGTGGCAGACTAAAGCCTTTCTATTCAGATGGGCTTTTAAAACAGAAAGTTTTTAAAGAATGGGCTAGGGGGTGCCGTACTGTTGTTAAGAGCTTTTGTCTTTTCAAATTACATTTTATTATTTTAGTGAACTGCAATTGTTTCAATACTGTAGATAGTTTAATTCTATTTTAATGTTCACTTTTTGTTTGTTTTTAATTATATTGTGCTTTTAAACTGTGAGCTGCTTTGAATCCCAATTTTGAGAAAAACATGAAAAGAAGAAGGAGGAGGAGGAGGAGATGGAGATGTTTAGCTTAAGATACTCAGCTCCTGTGAGCTGCATTTTTATTGCCTAACCAATATTCAGGAAAACACAAGCCTATATAACGTTGATTTAAAATTGTGTCTTTCTAATGAACTGACCATTGTGGCTTTGGCAACACTGTGTAATACTGGCATTAAGATTTCACTAGGTCTTTCTATCTATGGCTCAAACATCTTCCCTTAGTTCCAGATACACTAAGAGTACAATCCTATTTACTAACATTTACCTGGGAGTAAGCCCCACTGAACTCAGTGGAACCTACTTTTGACTGCATATGTAAGGGTTATTGTGTGAATGAACATGGCTGGTATTGAAGGGGTTAAGTCCAATGCCACTTGAATAGAAAAAATAAGCGAATTGAATTGTGCTTCTGAGTAAATAGCAGATGTCTGTCTTATCTCAAATTTTAGAAATAGCCTTGCAACATCCAGAGGTCTGGGAACTAAATGCGAGTAAGCATACTCCCTCATTTTGGCTGTAACCATTAATTTGTATCACTCTAAGTAACCTTGTAAACTAACCCTTTTGTTCTCTTCTGTACACGTGTATGCCAGTCAATGATGTAATGGAAAGTTAACCAAAGATCTTTTTCTCCAGTGATGGGCGGGCTAAGTAAATGATTGATTGCTGACATAGAATGCAAAAGGTATATAGTGATGCTACCTCAATTAATTGACGCAACAGCTCTGAATTAACTGTTGCCCCTTGCGCAAGGTATTGTAATAAAGCTGGCTTTTTGATTTTTCCCTGAAACCTGGTTTTCGCCACTTTCTTGGCCGCTACATTTCTGGTGCGTTGGCCGGGAAACGGGGGGAAGGGACTATTCTGTCCCCCTTGACGGGCGTTTGGACGCCGGGGATTGCGGCCCCCCTTGACAAAACCCAGGGCGCCCGCGACCTTTTGTCGAAGAGGTTTGGTTAGGGGAGCGGTGGCATCCCTGGCGACAGCGATCCAGTCAAAGGACCTCGGGTTACAGCTGGAAACCAAGCCTCCCCATCCATGGCCCTTTGGTGAGTAGTAGACCCCCTCGTGTTTGGGAGGGGGAAGGGGGAACTGATCACTCCTCGAAGTTTCGGCTGAGTACCTCTTAGCGGTGAAGAGGGAAACCCTGAAAACTTTTGGTATGGCGGAATAATAAATGAGACGTCTCAGTTGTGGTTTAATGGGCCAGATGGGAGGTTGTTTGTCTGAATGAAAGATGTGTGTGTGAAATGCTTGCAGCATTGCAGTTCTTGCGTCATGCCATGACCGTCTGGGTGGCCAAGTCAGTGCTGGAGTGACTGGAGTGAAAACCCTTTGTGTGTGGGCGCATGAGACCCCTTACTCGTGCGTCAAATCCATTCCTATTGTGTCTTGTCTGGAATTTGAGAGGAAATGGGAGGGGGAGAAAATCGGCAAACTCCCTTAGAGTGTACGATAAAAGAATTTCAAAAAGAATTTAAAGGAGGATTCAGTGGAAACTTACTATTGCCATTGTAGTGTAAAGTGTAAAGAGAAAAAAAAATGGTTTGTTTCCTCTCTCAGTGTTCGAAGCCATTTCCTGAAGCCCCTCCTTCTTGGGCTCTCTGTTGTTTTAAGCCAGAGAAGTTAACTCAGCCAGAGGCTGGGAAATGGCAGAAATAAAAGTCAGTGCAAAAGAAAAACCTCAGGATAGTGAGGAAGCAATGCAGAGTCTCATTGTTTTCTCTTAGGTGTAAAGAAAAAAGCCTGATTTTGCAATTCAGGCAGGGGGAATTTTGAGGTTGGATCCAAAGGGGCTTCAGAGAGCCATTACTATGTTAATGTTACAATTAACTGGAAAGGGATCCTTTTGTTCCATGCCAAGAGGCAGTGGGAGCAACTCTCGGCATGACAGGAAATAAGGGGTTTTTCTAGGATCAAGTCTGACCCCCATGATGGAGATTTAATGGGCCGGCAGACAGAGGTTTTGGAATAGCAGAAATAAAGTTATAGAGAGTTAATGGAAAAAGAAAATAATAAGCCCTTAAGGTGTTGCATGGAGACATGCCAGGAGTTGGAAAAGATTCTCCTCTAGCAGAGCTCAGCGCAGAGTCTATCGTTTAAAAAAAAGAAGAAGCTGCATTTGAAAAGGAAAGAAGGAAAAAAAGGAAGGAACTCTGCACACACCAGGAATTCCCCCTTGCCCCTCCTTTTGAAAGAGGAAAGGAAAGGAAAAAAACAAAAACAAAACTGACAGCCCTCTTTGAAAACCCATGCTCAAGGCTCCTTTTAGAATCAACGCAAGGGGGGACAGGTAGTTTCTCCCCTTTAATGATAGAAGCAAAGTCTGTTTCCTAGTAAATTCTCTCATGCCTTAGAAAAGGGAGAAAGGAGACTTCACTGAATATTTAATGAGCTGTCAGTTTGCAAATTCCCATCCATTCACCATCACTTGAGACTGTGTATGCAGTGGTGGACAAGACTTAGAAGAAATTTGGAAGAGGTTCAACAGTGCCAGCAGCAGAAGTCCAAGTGGCCCCTAACAGAGGCACTGGTGCTGCTACCAGTGAGTTCAGAGTTATCAATACACACCCTTCACCATGTCAGACCTACTAAGTAATAGAACTTTGCTCCAGAATCATGGCCTCACATGTCTCTAACTGGCAGGACTGTCAATAGTTGCTTTTGACCTTGTTCACTACTGAGGAGTGGAGGAGAATAAATCCAACATGAGGAATGGCGAGCCAGCCGGGAGGGCACCAGAGAAGAGGCAGAGTTCCCCTAGCTGATCCAGGGTGGGATCCAAATAATCTTGACCAGATGAATATGCTCACTGATTATCAAGTTGGTGGAAACAGTGATAGAAGGGATGAAGAGAGCTGTTGAGACTCCAAGCAGGCAGGAGGAAGAGGCAAGTGAAGAGAAAAGAAGACAGAGGCCTAGATTGGGAAAGTTCAGGAATGATGGACATTGTAGTACCTGAACAATTTTCCCCCAAGAACCCTTGGGAATTCCAGTGCAAAAGAACAGAGAGGTAGAGCCCCACAGAGGCCTTGGAGCGGCAGCTCTTTAGGAGACAACCACGCTCCACCCCCACCGGATCCTGTCTGCATGCCTGTTTGCCTGTCCTACCCCTGAGGGGACAGATGGGGGGAGCAATAATACCAGCAATAAGGAGTGAAAGCCGCTGCTAGCATTAAGAGGCTTCTTGGAGGAGAAGCGATGTGAAACAACAGCCCCCCCAGCTGAGGTGCCAGCCAAGGAGGGAGGGCAGATGGCGGGGGGGGGAGAATGGAAGCGGCGGATGCAGCGGAGGCTGAGAGGATGCAGCCGACAATAAGTAGCAGGAACAGAGGAGTCAGTTTTGGAAAGGGGGGGGTTCACCCCCTCCCTTCCTAGTTCGTCTGATGTTTGGAATTTTAGAACCAGGCGAGAAAGAAAAAAGGAAATAAAATGCAGCCAAAAGTTCAGGAGCTGCAAGGGGCTGACAGGGCAGAAGGAGCAGCTTAGCTGCCTACGGCCATACCACCCTGAACACGCCCGATCTCGTCTGATCTCGGAAGCTAAGCAGGGTCGGGCCTGGTTAGTACTTGGATGGGAGACCGCTTATGAATGCTGGGAGTTGTAAGTTTTTGTAAAAATCCAAAATGAGTAGAGGTTGGAAGATGAGAAGGTGGTAGGAAAACCCAAGAGGAAGAGGGTCTCTGGGACGTGCCAATGTGCCCAGTGTGGGCAGAAGAGGCATAGATGAGAAAAATCTGGACAGATGGTGAAGACAGTCAGAGAAGGATGTGGATAAGTGGTGGATATGTGGAAGAAGACAGCAGGGACCAAGTGAGAGGTGATGTATGGTGGGAATCCTTTTGTGGAAGATGACAGCAGAACTCCATGAATAATGGCATTGGTCAGCAGTTAAGAGGAAAAGTTTTGTTCTTCGCCCCATAAACTGCAAAGGGCAAGGGCTCGGAGTTGTGACATTCTGGTGAGAAACGTTGGCAGTAGAAGCATGGAGAGTCCGGGAAAGGGCCGAGTCAGAACTGCAAAGTAGCGCCCCCTCACCAGTTCCCGATAAGATGGAAAACTGGAAAGGCTCCCTGGTGCAGTCCCAGCGGGATGGAGGAGGTGATGGAGCACCCCTAAGCTGGGGATTGTGGGTTCGAGTCCCACCAGGGTCGCCACTACGAGCAAGCTGGGGAGAAAAGGTGACGGAGCACCTTGTGAGTTGGGAGGGAGAAATAGGGAGCATTCTGAGAGGCGATAGAGCGCCTCTCCAGTTTGGAAGTGGAGTTGCAGTTAAGGGACTCTGGCTGAAGAAGGCAGAGGAGGAAAAGAGATGCAAGCTGTGAGACAGCTAACAGACCGACAACAGCCCTGAAAAAGCCCACACATCATACAGGCTCAAACAACAGACCTGCATTTGTCCACCAGATCATCAAAGATTAAATTACTGTGCTAGGAGTCCCCGGAGGAGTCACATTGTACCTGCAAGACCTCAGAATTTAAGGAAACTGGAGAAGATGAAACAAAATCCTGGAGACTCGGTAGTTCAACGTGTATGGTCCAAATAACAGCCCTGGCTATGTTTTTGGACTGATGCCAGCACAGGACAAGCGGCATGATACCACATTAATCTTCTGAGCCCATTTTATAGAAACCTTTCATTCTCATTCCATGTGCAGCCCACAACAGAGAAACCAGGAGTGTTTTTGTTTTTTCCCAGAGCCCCATCATGATGGGGAAGAAGATGCAATATATACTTCACAGAGTCATGAAGTTGTCACCTTTCAGCAAAAGTCCTTTTGGATGGATTAAGGGAACATAACTCTACAGAAAAGGGTTAGTGTGTTAGGGAAAGCTCTGAGTACGACAAGGGAGAAAATGTTAAAATAGGCGCTTCTTTCCCTACAAGCACAGGCACACCCTCTCAAACCAGGAGACATGGGTGGGGACCTATCAGGTAGTAGTGACAACCCCCACTGTGGTAAAGGTGGCCAAGATGCTAAACTAGGGACACATGCATGATCAGATCTTGAATGTGGAAAACAATAGATTGAGACAGGTATAGGAAGGGCAGGAAGTTTGGTTTACCTATTTATCACTAGGGATTGGAAGATATGTGTATATGGCAAATAGGCATGCCCAGGGAAATGTCTCAATGTTAACTTCTTTCCACTTACAGCATAGGCTTTACTGAGTTGTGTGGAAAAAGGGGGGTTGGTCCTCCATAGTCAGTGCTGGAAAGCAACCAGTTTTTACAATGGCAAATGGGTATATGGTCAACTTCTAGGATGAAATGATTTGGCCACTGAGGGAATCAATTTTTCACTTGGTGCACAAACTGATATAATTTGGCTGGCCAAAAATGAAAAGGATTCACAATAAAAGCAACAGGTACATGACAACACATGATCCCCATGGAGGGAATTGGTTTTCATGTAAAGCAGGTGCATTGTTGGCTGTCAGCTCAGCATGAAACTATCTCTTCAGTTGTGAAGGGGTACTCAGTATTTTGGTAAAATATAACCTGTTGTCATTATGTAAATAAGTTGAATGCAAAGAGGGAAAATGTGTTTTGAAGTATGCAATATAGGAAGAACATTCAACATTCTAGTGGTCTGCAGGCATGTGGACAAGATTATTGGGTTCCTTAAGTAAGTATGGTAAAAGCACTGTATGCAGAAGTACTTTGCACTAACATAATGGCTTTCCTAAATCTGCCAGTCTTTACTCTGCATGTTAAAAGTGTTGTTTTTTTAATCCGTAATGCTCAAGTCAATGGAAGAAGGAAGTTGATGTGTATGCCTAACTGGTGGTTGCAGAAAAGGGAGTCAGAAGAATTCTGGGCTAGATTGTACAGACTGGCACACCGGAAGCTGCCAGGCAGCGTACATCAGATCCAGCAACTGCTGTGGAGTTGAAGATTGGGGCTAGATTTCTGCTGGGGTTACACCGGACGCTAACCTCTCTACGCACAAATCAGACCCCCTCCGTTATTGGGAACAGCGTGTAAGTGTGTAATGTGTGTTAGTGAATCCTAATGCTGCTATGTATGCTGCTGCTATGTATCACTTGTGCTATAACGAAATAGGGAATAGTACATGCTTGAAATTGCAAAGTTTTGAATTTAGCATGAAGGGGGGAATGAAGGGGTTAAGTCCAATGCCACTTGAATAGGAAAAATAAGCGAATTGAATTGTGCTTCTGAGTAAATAGCAGATGTCTGTCTTATCTCAAATTTTAGAAATAGCCTTGCAACATCCAGAGGTCTGGGAACTAAATGGGAGTAAGCATACTCCCTCATTTTGGCTGTAACCATTAATTTGTATCACTCTAAGTAACCTTGTAAACTAACCCTTTTGTTCTCTTCTGTACACGTGTATGCCAGTCAATGATGTAATGGAAAGTTAACCAAAGATCTTTTTCTCCAGTGATGGGCGGGCTAAGTAAATGATTGATTGCTGACATAGAATGCAAAAGGTATATAGTGATGCTACCTCAATTAATCGACGCAACAGCTCTGAATTAACTGTTGCCCCTTGCGCAAGGTATTGTAATAAAGCTGGCTTTTTGATTTTTCCCTGAAACCTGGTTTTCGCCACTTTCTTGGCCGCTACAGTATATTCAGTCACCTGAACTCTGCAGTGACAACAAGTGAGGAATTACTAACCGAAATTCAATTGCTAATCCTTGTTAGAATAGACCCACTGAATTAATTTGTGAAAATTAGTTTACACTTCTATAAAACCCATTGATTCAATGGGTCTGCCCTAGTTGGGATCAGAAATTGGATTTAGGCCAATGATATTGTGACCTGGGGCACATCCCACACTCTCAGCCTCAGAAAAGCCTGTGGTAGGGTCACCTTATGGTCACCGTAACTCAAAAATGACTTGAACACACACAACAATAATGATGTTCTGAAAATGAAATTTTATATCACCCTGGGTTTCCATGAGAAGTTGCTAGGGATTCTGTGGAAGATTGTGATTGATATTTTTTTTAGGTTTTTTTTTTTTTTAAATTTTATGCAGGGGATTCTCTGTGACCTGAAAAATTGTTTTGAGGGACGTTCCAGAGGATAAAGATTGAGAAAAGTTTTTGTTTTGATTCAGGAAATCAATGTTTGTTTTTTATCTTTCCGTGTGTAACCTTTGATTTTACTCAAAAGAAAGGAAGAAAATCAGGAGGTCCAAGAACGTAATCAGCATTCATTCTGTGAGCATCAGATTTCAGAAGTGGATGTTTACGGGTCTCTGACTGTATAATAAACTGTGTGCCTGTGTGACGGAACTGTGTAACTGTGAGCATGGAACTGTTTGATAGATTTCATTACTCCGTTTTAATATTCAGTGTATTAGTAAGACAGGCTGTTCCCTAGATTTGTTCAGTCTGTTACTGGGGAATCCAGATAACATCCCTCTCAAATTGCTATACTTCCAGAGATTTCCTATTAGCATTTCTTCCTTTCTCAGATCCGATCTGTGAGCAGTTCTTCTGACTGAATATGTTTATAGCACTAGTTGATCCATTGTGGAATTGTAAAAAAAAAAAATGTTGTTGTTATTGTGTGCCTTCAAGTTGTTGCCAACCTGTGGTGACCCTAAGGAAACCCTATGTGTTTTTTTTTTACAAGATTTGCTCGGGGGGGGTTGCCTTTGCCTTCCTCGGAGGCTGAGAGAGTGTGATTTATCTAAAGCCATCCAATGGATCTCCATGGCTGAGCAGCGATTCGAACCCTGGTTTCCAGAGTAGTAGTCCAATGCTCAAACTGATACTCTACATTGGTTCTCATGGTACAAAACTACTGAGGTATATGATTTGGAAGAAAGGTCAGAAAGGTAGGTGGTATTGTAACTGCTGGTGCTTCACCATTTCGTGGCTGCACTGCCATAACATAGCCATGCCACGCAATAATTTCTCCCATTCCTTGTAAACAAGACCCTCCAATGGGAAAGAGCTAAACATGAATTCATCAAGAGGTTAAAAATCCTTATCCTGTTATGTTAAGAGGGACAATGGCTTTTTCTTTACCTACATAAGTCAATCAGCTCATCTGTATGGGGATGTTCATTCTACCACCCATCTTTTGTGTAGATAATATTCTGCACCTGTAATATTTGTATTTCTGTTCCCCCTGGCCCTTCTGATTTCAATCTCCCACCTCACTGAGTTCACGGATAGGTGAAGCCATAAACTCAAATCCAATATATGCATGTACAAAGACTTTTCATCAACATACATAGGTTAATGTATATGTGTTCTTGTCACCTCCCAGTGTTGTTAAACCAGCAGGAGATGCATCGTGTTGGTACCTTTTGCATTTCCATTCCTTTGCTTCTCTCACATCACTCTAGCATGTGTATCATTTCTGCCAGCTGTATTGTATGCATATGATGAAGTGGTCTGCTTATTAGCCTTTTAAGGTGCCATACAACTGGCCATTATTTTTAAAAGGATGTCTTTCAGTTAAATGCTGTATGATCTCCAATTCTTTTTAAAATAAAACAATTTCACTTTTTAAGTGCAATGTTACTCTTGGGAGTATTTCAATCAACTGCATACACATATTAAAGTTACACCTCTATGGTTTAGATTTGAACAGAGATTTCTGAAAAAAAAATATTTTTTTTTAATGACAAGTCCACAAATACACTAGCCAGTCTGGTCATATTGGCGAGGTAGATAAAGCCCCAAAAGTGGCTTTTCCAGGTGCTGAATTTGAATCAAGTTCCCTCATCCATTTTCAAAAGGCAGGAGAAGAATGCAAAATAAATTATAAAGTGATTATTTGCACAGATTGATATGTTGCTCTTAGAGTTGTTATGAATACACAATTCTACATTTCATATTCAAATCCCAACACAGCTTTCATACTCATTTTCAAGATGGATGAATGTATTTTATGACATAGTTCTCTATTTCAAGTTTCAATATCAACTTTACCCACAGTTACATTTTTAAGTGAAGGGAAGGTGATGCCAAATTCACATTGCCCTAAATCAAAATGTTGGTCCCAACTAGAGTGGACTAATGGAATCAATTGCTAAATGGTAAGTTAACCATTCAGTGGGTCCATTTTAATTAGAACTAGCGACTGGATTTGGTGACCATAATACAAAATCTTCCCTGAGCATGGACTTATCATAATAAAACCTGTTTGCGAGTAATAGCTTGACCCCACAAGCATTTGAATATAATTAACACAATGCTTTGCCAGTCAATTCTTTATGAAACTTTCACCAAGACCAATCTTATTTCTTAAGTAGCAGAATTCAAAATTTTAAATATGGAGTTCCCCAAAGTAGCCCATTGTTCTGTGAGTTTGGTTACAACTATAGCTGCATTTGTAACTAGGGTTCCCATACCTTTAAAAATTATGTGGAAAACTCATTGGGTGACCTTGGAGCAGCTACTCTCTCTGAACCTAACATATCTCACGTGGCTGTTGGAAGGACAAAATGTGAAGGAGGAAACCTACACATGGCTTAATAAAACAAAAGTTGTTGTTCTGCACTTTTAAATCCTTTCAGATTTATGGCAACCCTAAGATGAACCTATCATGAAGTTTTCTTCGCAGATTTGTTCAACTGTAATCCAGTGCTTAAACCATTACTCCACACTGGCTGTTACTGAAGCAAAGAAAGGAATATAAATTTAACTAATAAATAAAAGGGAAACCTGGCAAGTTTCCATGTCAAGCTACACCTGAATTTTCCTCTTTCAAACAACTATTAAAGGCACAGGAACCTTGTTTCATTTTTACATGGTTACTATTCTCTGTAAATAGTGACAACCTTTTCTCTAAATAAAAATTAAATCTTCTTTATACTGATGTCATAGCCACCCTTTTCTCCAGCATCTCTGTTCTAGTCTTGCTGGTATTTTCACAAACAGGAGTGTGTTGTGGTTACTATTATTGACAGAGAACTAGTGTGATATAATGGTTGGAGTGCTGAACTAGGACTCTGGGAGACTAGAGTTTGGATCCCAGTTCAGCCACAGAAACCCACTGGGTGACCTTGAGCAAATCACACTTTCTTAGCATCAGAGGAAGGCAGTAGTAAAAGTCCTCTGAATAAATCTCACCAAGAAAACCCTATGACAGGGTTGCCATATGTTGGAGACAACATGAAGCAACATAACAAGTATTTTTTTGCAGTTTGGGTAACATACAACTAAATTACAGAATGGCCAAAGAGGAAATTTCAGTGGGTTTGTCATGCCAATTTGTTGTTAACTGCTGTCAAGTCTATAATGACTTATGATGACCTTAGGAATGAGAGAGCCCTGTCATCCTATCATTAACAGCCCTACTCAGGTTTTGCAGACTCAGGGCCATGGCTTCCTTGGTAGAGGCTATCCACCTGTAAAGTGGTCTTCCTATTTTCTGTCTGCCTTCTACCTTAACAAGCATTATTGTCTGTTCTAGGCAGTCATGTCTTCTCATGTTAAGTCCAAAGTACAACAGTCTAACTACACTTGCAGAAATTTCCTTGTATATGAAGCTATTAATGGTGCAGGGGCCTTATCTTCTTTTGTATCTGGCCACATGGCTAAGTCAGCCTTGGACCTTAAATGTATCAACATTTGACATTTTCTTGGTTTGAGCAGGTACAATTTCTTGTTCCAGAAACAGATTACAAGTAATGCTTTCAGACCTGATTAGATGCATGTGGCTTTTCTCAATCAAGATAACATTTAAAATGATTGCACTGCTACCTCTCAAAACAACTGAAATATGCATCCCGCACATTGCTACCTCCAGTGTTCTCCTGACCGAAGTGTGTGAGGAGCTTTTGACATCCATGTTTTGTTGCCTGATAATCTAGCCAACATAAGTTTTTGTTTGTTGGTGGTGGTTTTGCTGTGCCTTTAATTTCCACAAGTACTTCACCAGGTCAGATTTTCCTGACTTCACCAGGTCAGGGTTTCCACATCATTGTATTTCCATGCCAGCAGCTACCAGCACTTAAAATCACAAGAGCCCACTCTGCAGGGACAAGAGATTGGTAGCCCTAAATAGGGAGAATATTTCTGCAGTAGAGATGCCTCCTTCTGAGCCCAGCAGAAAATCACAAATTACATTAATAAAATTACTTATTTACTTAATTCCCTCCAGTGAGAGTACGCTAAAACTGAACCAAGTTGAACAAACACACAAGGTTCATATTGCAAACAGAAGAGATGGGACTGAGTTCGGTGACACCAACAGTCCCATCCTGTGTGTGTTCTACTTGGGCCATTTCCACACTACACTGTTATAGTGCTATTGTTCCACTTTCGATATCCTATGGAATCCTGGGGTTTGCAGTTTAGGGAGGGGCATCTAGAATTCTCATCCAGAGAGCTCTTTGGCCTCAGGAAACTACACACCCCAGAATTCCACAGGATGTTGAAAGTGGAATAGTAGCACTATAACAGTGTAAGGTGGAAAGGCCCTATATTTGCAGCAGTACATACCACAGAAACTGGGAAATGGGGCACAATAAAGTCATGAGTGCCAATCAGGAGGGGAGCAGGTTCAATCCAGACTTGCAGTGCCATGATTCCATTGTAACTGCCATGGCAACATCATATGGTATCTTGGGATTTGCAGTTTAGGGAGGGGCATCTAGAATTCTCAGCCAGAGAGCTCTTTGGCCTCAGGAAACTACAAACCCCAGAATTCTACAGGATGTTGAAAGTGGAACAATAGCGCTATAACCGTCCACTGCGGAAATAGCCCTAGAGGGAAATCCCTCTGTGTTCCAGGGAGCCTTACTCCCTACATGTGTTGCAGAGTGTAAGGTGTGCATACAGGAGTGAATCCACACAGCCTCAGGGATACTTCCTCAGAATAACTTCCATTGCATTCAATGGGATTTACTTCAAAGTAGGCGGCACTTTAGGATCTGAGTTTTACGGCGCAAGTTTATTCCGACTTAAGCTCCACCCACTTACGGGTGACATTAACAGGTAATCGTGTAATAGGAGGGCAACCTGGTCTGACGCCCCCCTCACAAGTCTTCAGAAGTTGATAGGCTACTGCCTCCACCGGTGCTTTTTCTCGCGCTCAGGTGTGCGCGCTCACGCTGGAAGCACGTGACATGCCGCGTCACTCCGGCACGCGCAAAGGCGAGAGAGCTGCCCGCGCCGCTGATTGGCGCCCGTCCAGCCGGACTTCTGTCCAATGGGACTCTAGCGCGGGGGATATAAGCTGCTCCGCGGTGGCCGCTTCATTGTAAGCTTCCTCTCCGTCGCTGCTCTGGGTTTGTGTCCTGGACGCTCCCCAGCCCTTCTTGCGTGCGTGGCATGCGGCAGCTTAGGCTCCGGGTCCCGCTCCTTTTGGCCGCCTTGGGCAGCTGGTGTCGTTTTTTGCTCGCCACAGGTAGGCTTGTTGTGGGACTGTCGGGAGGCACGCGGTGCTTCGGGGAGAGATGAGGAATGCCTTCGGGCAGGAGTGCGTGGATCGTTGCCTTGACTGATAACCTCGTAAAAATACTTCTAGCCTGTTGGTTTGGGGAGATGGGAAAGGTGACGTGACAATCCAGGGAATGTGGAGATGGAAGCAAGACTCGCTAAACGAGTGGGACTTGTTTCTGAGCTCACCTCCATAACAGTTGTGTTGTGCTAGGATGGCTGAACAGACCTTCTGCTTCTCTTCATGTTGGAAACTTCTGCTGCACCACAGCTGGCCATGGCAGGAGATGTATAACAGTGGATTTCCTAGAAGGGTCTGTATGGTCATTGTAGGAAATAAGATGCTGGATTTGAATAAACCAGCCTTCTTCAACCTGACATTCTCCAGGCATGCTATCAAATGCATTGCTGGCAAGGGTGTAAAGGGATTTCTAGTCCAATTTGGACAGTACCCAGGTTGGGGAAAGTTGTAATGGCTCTTCTGTGGCTGATTTTTAGCAGGATTTTCCCCTTCTTGAAATCCTCCACCCATATTTGGCTCTTCAGCAAGTCATGGATCCTTGTGCTTCACTCCTGATCCTGTACTACTAGTAGTAGATGGTTTCTAAATTTCTTGTTTGGTTATGTAGAATTGTTTGTTTTTAGCCCTACCTGTTTGCTTCTGCAGATTATGGAACCTACTGTAACACCACTTCTCAAGCTGATTGTGGAGATAAGTGTATTCCTTTGACATGGCTTTGTAATGGAGAACAAGAATGTTCTGATGGCTCAGATGAACAATGTGGTAAGTCTCCTAAAAAGTTATGACCACATTGAAGGGTTCTGCAAGTCATTTTTATAAGCAAATGATGGGATATAGAGATTGTAGTAAACATTTTGGTATGGAATTGGCAACAGCCCATATTGTTTTTTGGCAGTCTGTTTCAAGCAATATATGAATCTTGTAGCCTGTCTGACGCATCCTGAATGTGTACATCCTCAGATTACTTGCCCCATGTGCACAGTTGTCTCTGTTTCTTTCCATTTGGAGTCTCTAAGCCCTGTGTTGTTTGCTCCTCTTTGGCTAAATTCCTTCAGTGAAGGTGAAATGGGAGGCTCTGATATCAGTGAGGTAGTGAATTTACTTTGAGTAGTCATGCAGCATGATGCAGTGGTTTGAGCATTGGACTAAGACCCTGGAGACAAGAGATCAGTTCCTCACACACACTCTTAAGCCCCAGAAAACCCTGTGATAGATTTGCCTCAGGGTTGCCGTAAATTGGAAACTACCTGAAGGCACATAACAGTAACAACAGTGGTGCAGATTTTACAGGAGTCAGGAGTTACTAAGTGCTATCCTCAAAATAGGTTTCAGCACCATGCATAATTCCTCTAAATTTCAGAGCTAAAACATGGTTTTGCTACTCCACTGATGTTGGAGCTACTCACCTGTCCTGCTCCTCACCCAAGTGGGGAGGCGAGTTTCTTCTATTGAATTATGTGAAATATAGGGTGAAGTATAGGGTGGTCTATCATTTTCAGGTAGCCTAGGGTCATCTGGGTTGTTTGTAAGTTGATGTTTAAATTCCTGCTGTAATCCCTGAGCCACACCTGTGTAGTGAAATCTCTTATCCCAAATAAGAGGTTAAGGAGTCCACTGGGCTTGCATAACCCTTTAACGTGCTGGGACACACTGCTTTCACTTTTTTACTTGGCTCTATGCGCTAGTGGGAGTGATGAAGCCTACCAGGAAAAGTTCATCCATATTTTTTTCAGTATTTCTGAGCAAGGATCCTTTGTTCTCTGAGAAACCTGGAATTGTAAGCCAAGGGGGAACCATGTCTATGATCCTGGCTTGTTAGGAGAGCAATAAGGTAGGAATCCTGGTTTCAACATGAAGCCAAGCTCAAGGTTCTTGTCTTTAGCTGCTTCTAATAGCTAGAAGAGCGAAGTGAAAAGAGAATATGCTCGTCCAGATGCCTGCTCTTTTCCATAAGCTAGTATTCTGGCTTAGTACATTCAAATCAACTTAGTAAACCTTGTAGGAAAGCCATATCAATGACCACAAACTGAAAATAAAAGATAAGGAAACTGACAGAAGGGTTGCTTGTTGTGACCCACCTGTTTCTGTCTTGTTGCAAGCAGTCTAGATGTTGCAAAGACTTTTACATGAATTTGATGGGCTTTTTCTCTATAAACTGCTATGATGATTGGCCATGATTTCTTGTGAGGCTAACTTGATTAGCTGTGAAATGTAGGCACACAGCAAAATCATGTTTCTGTTAATGTTCACAAGGTATTTCCTGAGTGAGTGCTTGATTAATGCTCATTAATATGTGCAGTTGTAGAAACTGAGCTGTGATTTACAGTTTGAATGCCCCCCATGGCATAGGTAACCACTTGAAATCTATGGCATGCCTGTTGGATCTGACCTGTACTTCTGTTTGCCCCATGAGCAGTTGATCATTAAATAAATGCAGTAACTCAGAACAAAGCAATATGGATTGGTCTTGCATTTGCTGCTTATATATACTTTAATGCCTTCACTTCATTTGCCTGCATCTTTAGGAGTGGATTTAGTGAAATGGACCTGAGAAAAGAACAACTTTTTCCCTGGAGCAACATCATCTTTACTTGTCCACTAGGATTACTTCAGCTTACTGAAGCATTTTTTTTTGTTTTTTGTTTTGTGAATGCTGGTTGGTAAACTTCCTAGGTGAAGAGGGTCTTCTTGGACAATCAACATAATAACAATAATAATAACAATGTCTCACTCTTTTCTCAAAATTGGAACTCAAGGTGGCTTACAATTTACAAAGAGTACAATACAGCTAAAAACAGAGAAACAGTGAACAATTAAATAAGTTAAATTAACAGTATTAAAATTTAAAAATATATTTTAAAAGATAAAATTCAATTAAAACTGCTCAGTTTAAAATAATATAGCACCTGCTTAAAAACCCATTCTGTAAAAGCCTTATGTTTTAAAAGCCTGCTAGAATAAGAAAGTCTTTCTCTGCTGAAGGATAACAAGGAAAGGGCTGTTCTGGCCTCCCTGGGAAGGGACCCAGAGCCTAGAGGCAGCCACCAAGAAGTTACTGTCTCATGTCCTTGCCAGTCATGCTTGGGAAGGTGTTGGGATTAAGACAAGGGCCTTTCTTGAGTCTCTCAGGACCTAGGCAGACTCATACAGGGAGATTGTTAGCATGGACCTAATCCAGATTGGGCTTTATTGGTCACAGCTAGCACTTTGAATTGTGCCTGGAAACAGACTGACAGCCACTAAAGCTGTTATAGCAGGGGAATTGCATCATCTCTGTAACCTGCCCCAGGTAACACTATGATTGCAGCTCTTCATACCATCTGAAGTTTTTTGAAAACACTCTTCAGAGGGAGCTTCATGTAGAGCATGTTACAGTAGCCCAAGGATGCAACCAGGGCATGTGCTACTATGGACAGAATAAGCATTTCAAGGAACAGTTGCAGTTGGCACACAAGCTTTAACTGTACAAATGTACTCCTTGGCCACTGCAGAAATCTGGGCCTCTAGGCTCAAGACTGGGTCCCGGAGGACAACCAACTGTGAACCTGCATCTTCCAGGGGTGCATAACCCCATCTAGCACAATCTGAATCAAACAAAAGCTTAAAATCCAAAGGGAAACATTTTGATTAAACATACATGCTGGCTTTTAATTCTTCTCCTCAGATGAGGAATGTCGTTATCCCAGTGCCTGGCGCTGCAATGATGGAAAGTGTGTTGCTGCTTCCTGGCGTTGTGATGGTATCAATGACTGCATGGATGGCTCAGATGAAAAGAAATGTGGTATGTAGGAAACTTTTAAACAAAATTGCCAGGTTGCTGGAGAAGCCATATCTCTATGTGATACAGATGACACTTTCCAAGCACTTTTTTCTTGACTGTGTGGGAGCTTTTCCTGTAGAGAAATTCTAGTGTATATGCTGTTCAGCAGAAACCCTAATGTCTGCTCACATGAGAGCCTCCCCTTAAGGTTGGTTGGATAATCCTTGCTCTGTGTTGTCAGCCTCTTCTGATACCAATGCTGTACTCCCTATGAAGATGGTGGAGTAACGTTCACTGAATTTATGGATGTACTTCAGAGGGAACTCATCTAGAACCAAGCTGCATGTCTTGGCACCTGTTCAATAGGCATTACTGCAACTATAACACCACCTGACAGACCCTCTAAACTGAAACGGCTGTTGAATGGTTTTACTACCTGCATTGTAATATTATATGACTAAAATGAAATGAGATTAAAGCTAGCATTCATTAACATTTAAGGCCTGCTATAGCCACTTCACTGTTACAAGAAGGAAAGACATAAGCTCTTAAGCTGTAGAATGGAATATGATATGTTGTTCTGACTGAAGTTCTGGCTTCATTCCTGATGCTCTGGGAATCTGAAGATTTCCATTTTTCAAGTCAACACTTGAACTCACAATCAGGTTAATTTAAAGATGGTGCCATCCCAAAACCAACTGGATGACAGTGGCTGTCAGGGAATTCAGCTTTTCAAATACTGGAGCTGGAAAACACTTCCTGGGTGAGCATTCCATCCTTGGTCTGAATCTTGGATGTTCATTGTGCTTCTGAGCTGTTTCTGGTCTCTACCCAGGCTGTTTCTGAACTCAGTTTGTCCTTGTTCCACATATTTCTGAATAGCCAGAGTGCAAGATATCCTAGAAAGCATCAAGTCTCAATGCTGAAGCATGTGTCTGCATCTAGGCAGGGGTACACACATTTCGAGTGCTGGAGGGAGGAAGAATTTGGCCTGGAGTTCTCTAGGCAACAACACAAGGGATTTCAGGAGGGTGCTTTATTTTTTTACTGTTACCAACACCTGCTTTATGAGTCTAAGACCAGGGTGGGGAAACAGGAGTGTACAGGCCACAAGCAGCTCCCATATGTTTCCTCAAAATAATAAAGGATGAGAAAATTCCTTTATGTTTACAAGTGTGTCTTCCTAGTGGCTAGTGATGAGATTGCCAGAGCTTAAACCACAAATTGCATGAATATACTGAAGAGAAATAATCTTTCCTGGTTCTAAAATAATGCAGTTTGTGGAGAGAAAAAGATCAAGTGCTGGGGAAGCGATCAGTGCATTGATCCATCGGAAATGTGTGATCAGCACAAGGACTGTGAAGATGGTTCAGATGAAGCAAACTGTCCCCTGAATAGTTGCCTGACTGGCCAGTGGCAATGTAAGAACAAAGTGTGCGTCATGGAGGATTGGAAGTGCAATGGCATTGACAACTGTGGAGACAACTCAGATGAAGAAGTTTGTGGTAAGTGATGTTGCATGGTTTAGAACATGTGCCTGTTGGCCTGTGTGTTTCAACATTCTGTAACTTCAGCCTGTACTTGAAACACTTTGCATAGGCCTTTTAGAGTGGTTGGAGTTAAAAGGCTATGGAATCACAATATTTAGTAGGCGAGTTGGATTAATCTCATGATATAAGCCAAGATAAAAATATTTATCTGTTATATTATTATTAGCTTAGAAGTGCCCAGGTCATTATGCAGCAGTTTTTTAAAAACTTTAAATTGCATTCCTTTAGAAGCAATTTCCTGTCCCCACATGGTATTCCGTTCTGCTGAGGGGCTGAAAAGCTTACCTGAGAAGTTCTGTGCAGGAACAGCAATGATTACCTTGAGTCTACCATCACTATATATTAAGACAACTGGATGCTTAGAAAAGTTGGTGACAGTGCTACATCCTCAGCTGTGCCCATAAGTGAAGCTGGTATCACAGGTCTACTTAACTCAGGCCATACTGGATACTGGGCTCTACTATCCAGGGGTGAAACAGTTAAAACTTGATCAGCATCGAATGTCGCATAAAGGATCTCTAATGCCTGGGTAACAAATAGGTTCATCTAGCTGTAGATCCACTTGATCAAGATAATAAACCCTCTCCAATGTAGAAGCCATTGAGAGTCCAAAACTGAGCACTTTTGGTTTTTAGCATGGTTAAGTTGTCTAAATTATATTCTTAGTTTACTTTTTATTATCTGTTATGTTCTTCTGCTTGCTAAAATGCAGTTCATTCTCAGTGTATTTCCAATGTGAAAATCCTGACTAATTTGGACTTTTGGATACAGTTTCCTGTCCAGGAGGAATGATCAATTGTGACAAGGGAAAATGCATTCTGGACTCTCTAGTGTGCAATGGAGTGGCAGACTGTCTAGATGGCACTGATGAGCCCAGCACCTGTGGTAAGGATCACTTCTCATGTCTAAAGCTTGTAATATCAGTATTTTACACAGAATTGACACCATCTAAGCAGTTAACTCTTCACCTTTACTTCTAGGCAAAAACTGCTCTCTGAACAATGGAGGATGCATGGAGAAATGTACGGAGATGTCCTGGGGTGTGAGGTGCTCATGTGGTCCTGGCTGGAATCTGCATGCTAATGGTCAAAACTGTACAGGTAAAATAAAATGGGCGTATTTTATTTAGGGCTAGAGAGGGATCTGCTAAAAATCAGAGTGGGTGTATTGTGGAAAGCTGTGGGATGCCATCACACTTGAGCTTAATGAAATTAGCAAGTGGGATATTTTCCAAGAATAGCAAGCACATTGCATTTTCATTACTTAATGGGCAACTCAACATTTCCCTAAATGCTTTGCTGATATTGCCATAGAAATGTACAGAACTCCTAATTATACAAATGATTAGCTGCTGGTATAGTAGTCTTACAGCTTTTTCACTCTGTGTGTTTTATAGGTAGTCCCTCACTTTAGAAGTAAAGCGGAGTGAAGCCGTAGTACTTCAAGGTGTCAGAAAGCGAGTGAGGGCTTGTGAACTCAAAATAATGGATCTTAGCAGAGCCAGTTCTGTAGCAGAACTTAGATTCACGTCTAGATGCAACTAGCAAAATTGCCATCCAGGATTGAGAACTAAAAAGCAGTAAGCTCAGTTTCTGTCAGATAGTTACAGTCAGCTGAATAGTATTTGGAGAATTCCCTCTTTGGATTGGTTTGCACAATTCTGTTAAATAAGTACATGGGGGAGACAAGCCTTCATGGAACATAAGCCCCTTTTCTTGACATATCAAGAGGTCCCTTTTCTGATAAATTAAGGCCTGTAGGCATGATAATCTAAGAGGGATTACAGTCCCCCCTCCACGTTCATGAGGGTTCGGGGCATTGAACCCTCACAAAAGTAGAAAAATCGCAAATAACTCCTCCATCTGCTCCCCTCCCATTCCCTGCTGGGGCTCCCTCTTCCTTTTTCCATGCAAAATGGAAGGGAATGGGGTGAGGGAAAGGCTGCCAAGAGGCTTCCTGGATGAGAAGGAGGGGAGGATGCCCTGGAGGAGGAAAGGAAAGCTCATGGGAGTCTTATCCCCCCATTCCCTTCCATTTTATCTTGGGGAATATACCCTGGGCCAAAATGTATAGGAATAGGATTAGGAGAAATGCATGCTTACAAATAATCAAATTTGTTAATGTCAACCCTTGAATGTGGAGGGAGGACTGTAATTGCTTCCTTGATAAATTACTATAGGGCCTGAAATGTATTGATCCCCTTAGTCCATAGGAGCATCTCTACATAGTACAGGCCAGGCAAAGTGCAGTTTGCAGACCACATGCATCTCCGAGGCTATTTCTTTTTTGCAGGCTTACGAAGAGTACTTGCAAAACTCCCATCTGTGTGTGTTTGTTTTTTTGCCCCCGAATGACCAATAGTGCCTTCAAAGCCTTTATATGGGTGCACTTTTGGACCAAATAAGGTTCTTTTCAAAGAAGTGATGAAGTGTGACTTGTTCAGATCTGAAGTGGGAGGAAAAGGATGTGTGCAGAAAGTTCACAAAATACAGCAAAATGACCAGTAGGCATGCAGTCCTCCTCAGGCTTTGGAGGGAAACTATTGGCCATTTTGCACACAAATTATTGACCCCTGAATTTTTTTTGCAGGGGTGGGGCTGAATGGCCCTGGGCTAAATAAGGCAACCTTTTAGGGTCCATTGTGGGTAAGAGACAGTGCAGCCCTTAAGCTTTACTGTGCACATCCTACCCCAGTGTATTATTGGGTTTATATTCTGCCTTTCTCCCGAGATGGAATTCAAGGTACTTGCTCTGCTTACTGATTACAGACATCGATGAGTGTGCGCTGGCCTTCAGTCCTTGTAGCCAATTGTGCAAGAACACAGTTGGTTCTTTTACCTGTGATTGTGTCCAAGGCTACAAGCTCTTCAGTGGAACTATTTGTGAGGCTGCAGGTAAGCCTTTGGTTTACATCAGTGGTTCTCAACCTGTGGGTCCCCAGATGTTCATGGACTTCAGCTCCCAGAAGCCCTGAGCATTGATCATAGTGGCTGGGGCTTCTGGGAGCTGAAGTCCACGAACATCTGGGGACCCACAGGTTGAGAACCACTGGTTTACATGTACCATGGATCATAGGAAGAAACACAAGATGAACTAGCTTTCCAAGTCAGTACTTGGAAGCAGTTCTGTAGAAGTGAATGCCCTTGTTCTTGTATGATCAGGTTCAGGTGTAATAAAGTGTCTCCAGAGTGCTTCCCTTTGAATGAGTACTTGTCATAACAGAGGGCAGATAAATCTTGGAACTGACTGGTATACGCAAAACAATTAAATGTAACATTTTAGTCAGTAGTGCTCTGGCATTTAGGCCATCTAACATCCTGTAAGTCTGTCTTGTGACAGTAAATTTGGTGAACTCATGACAAATATGTGCTCTAGATATTGATGAACTACTCAGCATTGGCCAGGTTTTCAGGGGCTACTAGTATGGGGAATCCAAAAACATCTGAGGGGCCACAAGCTCCTCAGTCCTAAATTATCAGCTCATCAAATCTTCAAGTTAAAAAGGGCTGTTGTGCCCAAAAGGTGGCCTTGTATTGTCCTTGGCCAAAAATCCTAAGCACTAAAATTGTAATTTAGCTACACAGCTAGTTTCAGCTGTGGCGGGTCTTGGCTTAGAGTTTGTGTGTGTGAGTGTGCACTGGGTCAACTCACATCCTTGGCCAGTATCAGAAGGAATCAAACAGAATCTGTTTGATTCTGGCCAGTGATAAATAATATGCCAAATAAGAGTGGCCAATTTCACAGGCCAACAGAAACCCCAACTAACACCAAATTAAAACCAGCAATGCTTATGTCATATTTTCATTAGCACACAAGACTTCTAGCCCATTAGTTGATGGTGGTTTTTAATGTGTATCAGCCTGATGAATCCTTTTAAAACATTGTGCGTGCCATTTGTACTTCAGCATCCACATGCAGTCTTCTCTGGAGTTTAAAAGAACAGGGATGGAAGGATTTATTTTGAAGTCAACAGTGGCTTTCTTGATACTCTTTGCTATTGCAAGATTTAATTCTCAATTTTACTAGTGCTAGCAAAGTCAAATATCCCCTTTTCTTCATGTATACAGCCTTTCTAGCCTCTCTGTTTCTAGCTGTCTTCAAACACCACTATGTTTCTATCTCTTGTCTTCAACCATACCACACCGTTCCAAAGCATTCCTCTTGCTCTCAGCCAGACTCTGCCTCTAGGGCAGTGGTTCTAACCTGTGGGTCCCCAGATGTTTTTGGACTTCAGCTCCCAGAAGCCCTGAACATTGACCGTAGTGGCTGGTGCTTATGGGAGCTGAAGTCCAAAAACATCTGGGGACCCACAGGTTGAGAACCACTGCTCTAGGGAATTACACACTTCTTAATCATTCTTCACCCTCTCTCCTGAACTATTTAACATCAAATATAATGCACAGAGATACATACCAATATCATATTATAGAAATGCATGTTACATCATAGTATTTTTGTTTTTTGTCTCGAAGGGAAAAGTCTATTTTAGGATTTCCTGAATATGTATCCACTACCCACTTTTCCACATGGGACAATTTAGTTACACAATATTTGACCACCATAGGACCTAATTTTAAGAGCCATACATGAGATAATGAAATACATTAGAAAGCATCTCAAAGGTAATACTGAAAGCTTCAGTAAGATATGCTTAAATCTGAAAGAGCCATTCTTAGATACTGATAAATAAATACTGTAGCAGAATCCTGGTTTAGTCAAAGTCTGGTGTATCAGAAAAGTTGGTTTCATACAGGTAAAATTAATGAAACATGTTTCAATAGCAGGCAACATAAAGGAATACGAAGGATAGCTGATGATGGTTATTTTTCATTCTCTGTCTGGGTTTGTTATCAAGAACCTCTAAACCTTTAGTCAAGATTTCATGAAGAACTAAAGGAGTTAGAGAAGAAATCAGTCGCTGAAGTAAAAATTACTGATGTATGACTCCAAACAAAATATTGTTTAGCTGTCATTATAAATGTAATTAGGCAAAGATGAAATTGATTGAACAATTAATATAAGCCCAAGTTTACTCCCTAATTCCAAGTCCATTACTAGACTAGAGTATACCCTAGTTCAGGGGAATAACATTAATGCATTTGATGTTAAGCAAAGATACTTGAGAGATGCCTGCTATTAAACTTTAACAATTAAAGGTTTGAGTTTAGATATCTATTTGCTGCCTATATTTTCTGCATTAAACAGCTATCTATTAGAGGGATCAGGTTTTGGGGCAAGAACTAACTTAAAAAAAAATCTTTTCCAGATGATGCCCTGAAAGTACTGTTAGCTGTAGATCATGCTTTTGCTCTCCTGGATGTCAAAACTCTCCATTTGGAGACTTTAGTCCTCACTGAGACAACAGCTGTCTCTGTTGCTTATGACTTGTTAAGGAAAACCTATTACTGGGCTGATGAACAGAGAAGGTTGCATATCTGTACATCTGGAAGTGATGGAAAAGTACTCTATCCAGGTAAACCTGTTAATGCATTTTAAGTACACCAAGCAAAGCTCTGATACTTCAGTTCCTTTCCTTGTATCCAAGTCTGCAGAAGGATGGTTAGCATACACAGGCAGGTGATGCACTATAGCAGTTCACAGCTAGGACCCCTGCTCTAGCTTTGAGGCTAATTGGATACCCTTCAGCCAGCTGAGCATTCACTCTGACCTGTCTCTCTGTCTGGCCCACCCCACAGAATGACTGTAGGACTAAAGCACGGTGCCTTGGGTGCCTTAAAGAGAGGAATAAAACATGTCACTGTTTGATGTCTAAATATAAGCTCAGTAAGCTACACTGGTTCAGTTTAACTCTTAAGTGATGTTTAACTCATAACAAGATCCCTGAAAGCAGAAACAGATGTACTTAGCAGTTGGAAAGAAGATTGCCTGTATATGTTTTGCTGAGGAGGAAAAGAGCTAAAGAACTCCCTCACTAAAGCTGAAAACCGCAGGATGTGGATTAGAGCTCTTTTTAGCAAAAGGGGAGACTCTCTGGACTAGGCTGTAAACTTCTGGGTAGCTTATTGTGGAAGTATTGGAGTTGCTAAGAAAGTGAGAATCTGTAGGCTGTACTTCTGGGTTATCCCTCTTTGGACAAGGCTAGCTCTTTCTAAACTCAAACATTAGGGCTAAATGTGAAAGCAATATATTGCATGGATTAACTAAGACTCAGAGTGGCATGGCAAATAAAATGCAGCCCAGGAATAGTACAGGGATCTCTATTTCTTATGCTCCCAAGGGGAGCTATATTACTTCCTTTTATTGATGGCTTTTCTTGGAGAATCTGTTCCCATGAAGAATGGGTTAACCTTGATATATTAATACCTATGGGGTAACTCAGATTGCTTCCTTAAGCCTCTAAAAGCATGCCATGAGACATCTGAATTTCTGTAATTACATCTGTAGATGTCAGAGGTGTCAACAGCATGTCTGTAGACTGGATCACAGGACAGCTGTATTGGGCCAGCAACTTTCCCCATGCCATCTCTGCTGGTTTGAGTGATGGCAGAGGCTATGTGAAGATCCTGGAGAAGAATTTGATGCCTGAGCAGCTGACTGTATTTCCAGAAAAAAGGTAAGAGTAACAGAATAGGTATGACTATGGGGCATTCCCATGATATTCTTTCTAAGGCAGAGTAGCAAGTGGAACCACCCCCATCTGTAGAAAGGTACATACTGCTAAAGGCAATCCAAGTTGAGTTGTTCGGGTGCATGGGGCAATAAATAAATGTCCCAGAACCACTACTTTTCTCTTCTGTGGAAGTAAAAACCAAATAATAACCAAGATGAATGCTTTTCATGACATCCAAAGTCTGCTGCCTGAGGCACCTACCTCACTCTACCAACCAGCTTTGTGGCACCTGGGCCAAGAAAGATTCTGTCTAGAATGGTCTGGTTTTGGTCATCGTACTGTATATGTGATCATATAGCAGAGGAAAGAATCCTAACTATTTTAGCTTGTGCCTATATGAAAGGTTGTCTCGTTTCAAAAGGCCTGCCCTACCCATTAAGGATGTCAAAGCAATACTGAAGTTTCTTCTATTCTGCAGTGAGTGTAGTTTTTAATAAAGCTGCCAAGTCAACCACATTAGCCATTCTGCAAAGTGGATTTTTTAAATGGCTGTCATGAGGTAGGAAAAATCAAGGAAATGAGGGTTTCTGAAAAAAGCAGGTAGAGAAGTAGTGCACTGATCACAGCACTAAACTGAAATTAAATGCTTGAAAAAGCATTTGAATGTGGGGGTGGCAAAGTACTGATTTTTTTTTTTTTTACACAGACCTTATTCAGCTGTTCTGTTGACCAGCTCAAATAGACACACAAGGTGGAGGGCTGCATTATCCCCCATCTTCCTCCAAAACATCATTCTGTACATGTGGGGAGGTGCTATAGAGTGCTCTCCTCCTCACATGTTTGTTTAAACTACATAACTGAATGTCTGAACAGGGTCATAAGAGAAAAAGTAAATCTAGATGAGCAATGATAACTAAGGATAAGTAATGCTTTTTCATCGACACTTTCTAGTTTGTATAATTTGATTATGCACAAGATGTGGCAAAACAAGAGGATTGTTCTCTCCTCTTCCTCTCTGTTTCAACAAACTATACAGGTACCACCTGCTGTAGAGCCCAAGCATTGCAAGTGTTATGATAAAATCAAGGTTTGTGGCAGGGCACCTTTGGGCCCATAAATAGCTGATGCAAAAGGCAATCTGGTTCGGCAGGTGCTCAGTGGCAGCTCTGATCTGCATAAAGCTTCATAAAACTGTTCAGGTCTTTAATCTGAAATGCAGAGGAGGAATGAATAGCAAGACAAGTAACTATAGAGTTTAGTTTCTAATGAAACAAAAGCTGTTGGTCACCAAGATAATAAGTTTTAGGAATACAGCTCCTGCAATGCTTAAAGCACTTTTTTGTGCTCTGACCTCCCGTCTGTAACAGATACATGTACTGGGTGAATCGTGGAGAAAAAGGAAGAACAGTAATTGAAGCTGCGGGAATGGATGGTTCTGACAGACACGTGCTTGCAGTCCTAATGACTGAAGAACCTGTGGGATTGACTCTGGATTACGTAACCAGTAGACTCTACTGGATTAGTGAATACAAAGAGGTATGGATGCCAAACACATCAGGTTTAATGCGAAACATGTTGGTCCTCTAACACAGGGTTAAGAGTTTTTGTGGTTACATCAAGTGCAGGAAGCAATTTTGAAAATGATAGGCATGTATATGTGTGTGAATGGTAGTAAGGATGCATGTTGACATACTAGCTAATTCATCTTGAACACTGCATAGGTAAATGCTCCTGGCTGCTGCTAGAAATGTGCCTTGCTTCCTCCTGCTACATCCAAGTATAGGAAAGGGCAGTGGAGATCACCCAGCTTGACCTTCTTGAGATGTTTTGGACTGTAGCTCCCATGATCCTTCAGTACTGGCCATTCTGGCTAGGCCTAATGGGAGTTGCAATCCAAAACAGCTGTGGGATGCCAGGATGAAAAAGCTGCCATAGCCCAAGTTATTTTTCATATGACTGCACTTATTGCATTCTGGAGTACTGCTCTCTACTGTAAAATTAATCTCCATATACAGTTAAAATTTCATCTGTTTAAACATTCCCCTCAGTAGTAAATGGGGTGTCCTTAACCACGCATCAAAGTTTAGTTTGTGTACCATGGTGGTCCTTAAACTACCGTCTGTTTAAAGTGGCAAGATCTAAAATAATAATAATAAAAAATTCCTGCAACCAAGGGCTCCTCCTCCCTTAACTGAGATAAGCTGCTACTCATTGCTCTGCTAGGTGCCATTCTTTTCTGTGTCTCTGCTCTGAAGTCAACACTAGGCTTCTAAGTACAGCCCCGGTTATTTACTATAGCACATATAATTGTAAGTGCTGCACAAATAATAGGTCCAAATGACATCTGCAGGAACAGTGATAAAGATCTTCCTTTCTGGCCAGTTCTTAAAAAGCGTTGTGATGCTTAAGGGGCATTTGTGAGATGGCTGTGTTGAAGTAGCAGAGTAGTGCTGTTCCAGAGTGAAAGGCAATGCTTCACTGGCATACGCATGCAAGAGGGCTGGCTTTCTGGACTGTGTATTCTTTTGACCCCATCATTATAGAATACTCAAGCCTGGGAAGGGAGTGTGTGTGAGAGCGAGACAGAAACAGATGGCTTCCTCCTTGGCTTTTTTAAAACAGACTTAAAAACCTGGAGATTTTGGACTGGTAAATTATTAATACTGGTAGTTAAATTTTATTTTTTTAATTGTTGGCTGGTCATTTACTGTGTTACATTCATCTTTCAGTTTTATTTTATGCAGTGTAATTTTATCTTGTAAATAGTTTTGAAGGAACTCACCGAAAAAAGAGTTTGACTATTTGACTATTATGAAATGTCTTGGATACAGTGTGTGCTTGCTCCGCTAGGAAACTGAACACCTTTATGTAGAACTGTGCTCTTGGTGGAGGAGGAGTAGGTAATTACTAGACATAAATGTGTATACTAGAGATTTGATGGAGTACTATATCCTCCTGTAAGGAAGGAAGTGCCATATCCTTCCTCTCCGCATCATTTCATAGATAAATGGCTCCAGGCTCCCCTGTGTACATTATGACAAATGTGTAACCCTAGATGTAAAGGTAATATGGTGCCCAAAGCTAAGTAAGCAGGCAGTCTGGTGTAGCAGAATGAATGCGTTACAGTTCTGTCCCTCATTCAGAGGTGCAAATGGCTTAAATGGTTTTTTCTGACTACAGGCATCTTAAATATCATTAGGCAAGAGTAGGGACTTCTTAATCCTCTGGATGATGTTGGACTACAAATCCCATCAGCCCTTGTCATCATAGCCAGCAGGGAATATTGATGGGAAGCACAGTCTAATAACTTCTGGAAAACATACTCTATCCCAGCTTAAGGGCTGTGAACAAAAGGAAGCTGTGAAAACTGGGTTTTGAAGTGAGCTTTTAAAGTATGACTGAGGATTTTGTCTGTTAGTGTCTCTACATGTATCACTTCTGGAACAAGATTTGGTTCAGCAAGCCAAATCATAGTTTCACTGTATACTTGGGTCTTTAGGTTTGGTTTGCCTTGATCCTATTTGAATTGTTATTATTACAGGAAGTGTGTGTGTGTGTGTGTGTGTGTGTGTGTGTGTGTGTGTAGGGAGGGGCATTCTCACATAATGGGCCATAGCATTTGAGCATGCCTATGTACAATGTACCATAGCAGCACTTCTGTATATGGGAGTGGGGGTTGAGGTTGAGCAAGGGATAGCTATGTGTTAAGGTATGGGCAAGTACCTTCACAAGCATGCAGCTGAGCAGTAGATAAGCTACCTGACAAAAACCACAGCTAATAATTAAAACACTTGACTATTGTGAGTTTTCTCAGTGTGAAGCTTGAATGCTGACTTGGCATTGCTCTGCTCCAGTCTATAGAAACCATAAAAACGGATGGCACTGGTAGATACATGTTTCCTGAGATGCTGCTGAAAGACCAGGTCCCTCTGGGGCTTGGCGTGTTTGAAAACAAGTTCTTCTGGGCTGACAAAGGGCACTTAGTTTATGCCTCCCACACCTCACCACGGGTCAGTGTGTTGCTGAACCATTCAGTCTCTGCATTCACCATGCTGCATGAGTTACAGCAGCCTCAGAGTAAGTAAGCAAATGTCTCTCAGGTTAACGGGAGGTGGGGAGCTCTCTCAGTATTGCATGTTGTATGAATTTGTAAGCAGCACTGTCACACATGGCATGGGCAGGACTACTTTAACCAGCTTCCTGTTGGCCTCTTTATACTTTAGCTGGGAGGGCTGCAGACCACATTCTGGGGGAAAAAAATCAATCCCCAAATGCCCCCAACATATGGGGACATGTGTGCCATGTTTTTAGCAACCCTGGACCATTTCTTCTAAGGCAAGGTAAAAAATCAAAATCCACTGAACTTATTTGTAGCTCACAACAATTCAGAAAGGCAACCAATACTATATCTTAAATTATATCAGGGCTTCCCAACTTAAACAACTACTGCAATTTTGGAGGGTTGATAATAAACACAATGGACAGAAAATCATGGGTAGAAAACATGAAATGTGCCTCTGAAACTTGCAGGACTGAGAGAAACACCATTTCTGCTCACTTCGAAACACAAGGAGGCTTCTGTGGGAAAATGCAAGCTCACATATAAGCAGGGCTCAAGTCATATGGGGCTTTATAGGTCATAATCATTGCTATGAATTATGTCCAGCAACAGACTAGTAGTCTGTGAAGGTCTTACAGCAAAGCAGCTATATATTGCTTGGAAAGAAGCCAGGGACAGCAGTCCAACCACAGCTTTTTGGACAAGTTGAAGTTTCTGATGCAACATTCAAAGGCAACCCCATGTAGAGTGTGCAAGAGTAATCCAGATGGGATGTCAGACTTCTGAAGACTAACTTGTGCTCTTGGTTATTAGGTAATACAGCTGTGTGTGTTCCTGGATCATGCAGCCACATCTGCCTTCCATCACCAGTTCATCCCAAGGGATACAAGTGTGCCTGTCCAGAGGGCTTTTTTCTCCTGCCTTCTGATGAATGTGCAGGTAAGCTTGTATTTAAACTGGGAGTGCATAAGTAAGAAGTCTTCCCATGAACCTGTTTGATGGGAATAACATCTTGATGCTCTTAAATGCTAGTTTTTGGATGAGTTTATCTGTAAAGGGTTTGCATGTTAAACCTTATGCAGCTACTAATCAAATGGGAAATATAGTGGAAACACAGTGATGGAAGCTTACTTCATCCTAAAATGGTGAATTATAGCCAAGATGATCTGTCATCAAGTTGGCCTGATATACTTGGAGGGAAAAAAAAACAATGTGGCTACCATAATATGTCTCTGTGGCCTGTCTTCATGAACAATGTCTTCAAGTTAATACTCCCTGATCATCTGACACTATTTGAGCATTGTCTATGACAGTGGTTCTCAACCTGTGGGTCCTCAGATGTTTGTGGACTTCAGCTCCCAGAAGCCCCAGCCACTATGGTCACTGCTCAGGGCTTCTGGGAGCTGAAGTTCAAACACATCTGGGGACCCACAGGTTGAGAACCACTGGTCTATGAGATTGCATCTCTATAGTATGCTTAGATGCTGCTGATGTCCAAATTTGTTTTTCTATCTGGGAAGAACAGTACACGGAACAATATCATGCTACATAAACACTGAGCTATGATGGGTAACAATTCATACAAAGCTGTAATCTAAACTGATTCTTTAAATATCTGTTCTCTTCTTATAGAGCTGAGTGTCCTGTATTCAACTGCTAATCAAATCTACCAGCTGCAAGTCGGCCCAAAGGGACTGATGTTGCCTCAGCAGCCTCAACTGATGCTGGAATGGTCAGAAAACATTGATCTCCAGGATGTGGACTGGAAAGGGGATTAATCTACTGGATTAATGACAAGAGAGAACTGATGCGCTTCAATAAAGAGACAAAGGCAAAACTCACAATTCCTGCTGACTCACCAGGTGAACTGCTGTCTATTGGTATCAGAAGGAAATATAAGAGCTTACCACTCCCTAGCATAACTTCTTCCTAATGCTCATAACAAAAAATGGAAAGTAAGATATTTGTTTGAAGTTGGGAGAAGCCAACAGTTTAGACTACTGTCGATTGCCAAAAAGAGTTTCCTAAAACAATGCTGAAAGCAGGATGTTAAGGAAAAAGAAATCTAGCCATTATGTTGCACTAAGCAAAAGGTAGTGAAGCAACAACGAACTGTTGTTTCAGTATCTGATGCATCATATGCAATGTCATAAAAGCACAGATTTCTTACTAGAATTTGTACTTGAATGAGAATTTCCAGCTGTGTGACAGGAAAGGGGGTAGAAGCCAGTGGGGCAATGCATGTGAATACTATGAGCTTAACTTGAGAAACGGTTCTATAACCAAACAAACATATACATGAACTAACTACAGCTATTCTTTAACCTTTGCTTAAGAGGCAGGGGATTGGAAGAGATCAATACTGTCTTCTCTATCTTGGTTTGATTACTATTCTTTGAAAGGGTCCTTATTTCTGTGCTGAAGCACTTGCTTTACATATAGAGGGTATTTCAGTTTTAAAATATCTCTGCTAGTTGGGTTAGGAAGGATATGTATTGCCTGAGATTTGAGAGTTCATGCTAGAGTAATCCATCTAGGTCAGCTCTTGAAAATGATCTAATAATAAGGCAGCCTCATAATTCCTGCTAGCTAGTACTGATTGTAACTTGTGGAGGGAAGGGTATGTATTTGGGGGCCAATATCTGCCTTCCAAACTGATAGTGGGGAAGATGGAGTAGAAACGCTGAAAGCTTCCTTGGCTGTTCAGCAGCTCTGTGCTCAGCAGAAGCATCTTGGAATGGGAGAAAAGGAGTACAAATTGATGGAAGAGTTACTAAAAGTGAGCCGGGGGCTGGACTTCGTAGTTATAGTTTCTGTTAGTTTCTGTCTCTTCCCCCCAAGAGGTCCTTTTGGCTACAGGATGTAAATTTGGGTCAGTAAATGTTGGGCAAGCAGAGGTATGTGACTTATTGAGTGAAACTAAATATAGCCCATTTCTGCCCTACACTGTTCTAGTAGTGCTACTTTCAACATCCTGTGGAATTTGGAGTTTGTAGTTTACTGAGGCCAACGAGCTCCCTGGCTGAGAATTCTAAATGCTCCCTAAACTGCAAATTCCAGAATTACACAGGATGTTGAAAGTGGAATAATAGCACTAGAACAGTGTAGTGCAGAAACGGCCATAGCTTGGAACAGCTACTTTTTGGATTGTAATTTTCAGAATTCCGCCAACTAATATAGCCCTAGGGGGTGGGGTGAGGGTCTAGGAGTTCAGTTCCAAAAAAGGAACTTGAATTGGAAGGGTGGTTTTGTAACAGTAAAGAATCTGTTCAGGAAGAATAAATCTTAGAACTGATCCCTACCAGCATCTGGCTAAGGACTGTAAAGGAGAATAAGCTGAACAGTTACTGCTTTTCTCCCTCCTAGTCTGTGCAGCAGCTGTTGATGTACCTTCCGGAGACCTGTACTGGCTTACATGTGACAGAACTCAGATCAAGGTTACTAGTTTTGTTGGCATGATAACAAAGATCCTCTATGGGTGCCAACTAAGAGTGTTATAAAGAACCTATTCCTAGACTGGCAAAGAGCATCCCTCTACTGGCTGGAAAGTGGCAAATCTCTTCAGAGGATGGACCTTCATGGCAGGAATATCAAAGAAGTGTGGAATGGAACATGGGCAGAAGATACCCCAATAGCCTTGGACTTGAGCTCATCCAGCTTCCTCTGGACTTCTAAAGAAATGGGTAATGTGCTTTTCCATCTAGTGCATGCTGGTTTAAACTGCATAGCTGCTAGTTTCCATTGGCAGCATAGTAAACTTTACGGCTGTGGAACCTGGTCTTCAATAACACTTTTTTCCCATTGCTTGTCATTAGTATGCTAACTACTTGTACTGGCACATTAGATTTGGAATAAACCATGGTGCGGCCTTAAGAAATGATTTGGTACAAGTCTGCTGTGGCTCCCAGTCCATGTGAACTTTCATCTAGTATCTAGGCTAGGAATGTGAAATTTCCAAAAGACTTGAAGCCATGGGAAAAAAACTGCCTTTTTTCAGGTTTTTTTTGGGGGAGGCGGGAATGAATATTCAGAAAAATTTGAGAACCTGTGATAGTAGTACCATTTAGAGATTAAAAGTTACGTTTTTACTTTAGTAACTTAAACTATATCATGTTTAATTTGGTTTAGCACAACATTATTTTGTTATATTAAAAGACAATTAATTACAAACTGAATTTACTTTTAAATGTATGTATTTTGTCAGAGATGGAACTGCGAGGTGTTAAACTGATAGGAACCCTCAGACTTCAAGGAATATCTTTGCTTTTGCCAGTTTATGAGCAGCAGGGAAAAAACAAGAAAAACGAAACAAAGAATCCCTCAATATTAATTAACAAAAAAACCAATTATTTTGTCTCCTTTAGTCCTCTGTAGTGTAAAGCAGACCTAAAGCACTCATTCTTATAAAAAGAATTGAAAAAAGAAACCAAAACCACAGATTGTAATGATGTGAGATACTTTGTGCTATTAGTCTTCCCCATTTTATTTGTCATTCTAATCCAACAATTCAATTTTCAATTTTTCTGGAGCAAAGTTTTCTCCCTGGGCTTTCACATCTCTAATCCAGGCATACAACTAGCGAAAGAGCAAACTGTGTCTGTGATATGTTCTCCGTGAAACAAGAATAGAAGAGTTTACATTCTTTAGATCTATTCAAGTGAATCTGTCTGCAAGCAGCCTCTGTAGAAAATATCATTAACTTTATCTTATAAGAGCTAGTGTGGTATAGTGTTTGAAGTGTTGGACTAAGACTCAGGGAGGCCAGGATTTGAATCAGGGCTCAGCCATGGGAACTCCCTGGGTCACCTTAGGCAAGTCACACACTCTCAGCCTCAAAGGAAGGCAAAAAAATCCCATCAAACAAATTTTCCCTTTTGATAGCTCTGCCTTAGTCAGAAATGACTTGAAGGCATAAAACACCGACAAATAACCTTAGATGGTAGACTGTATTCCTATTCTCCAACTTGATGTTTGCAAGTTATTTCATAAAAGTATATTAAGTGAGTGTAATTAGTTTATAAGTGCTACTAATATTTCAAGGGGACTGAGGCTGTTGAGTTAATCCAAAAGGAGATCTTGGAATGGCCCCATTTTTAAACTAGTGTGTCTGGTAGGAAGAGAGCTGCTGTCTTTAGCTGATCCAGACATTATTTGCCTTTATTGGATTAGGGCAGCCATAACTCATGGTGCTGATTATAGCCTCATGGTTTAACTGACTTAAATGTGGTTAGAGCTAAAACATTAAGGCAGCCCAAATACTCTGATGGTTAGTACTATGGAAGTGTTCTGTAGTCTGGTTCTAATGCCTTTGTTGGAATTTGTAGTACAACACATTTGAAAGACACCAGATTGGCTTCAGTAGAAACTTTCTTTCTGAGGATACGTTCTTGATCTTATGTCTAAGCAAGGAATGGGACCTCTACCTGCAACCCAAATCTAAACTTCATCCAAACCTGACCTTGGCATGAGGTATTTCCATGGCACAATGCTGAAAGTTTGGTTAATACTAGATATGGCAACTAGTTGAGACAGCAGCAGGCTAATAACCAGAGCTGTCAGCTTATTCAGTTCAATTTTGCTAGGAATTAGATGTGCTGTTGCACCTAGAGGGGTGTGTGTGTATTTATGAACTACTTTAACCTTGATATTGACTACCATCTGCTAAACTCCTTCACAGTGCTCAGAGTGTTGAATCTCATCACACACAGAACATATGATCTGATAGACAGATGGACCCATGTGGTGGCAGCTGTTTATGGGCCTTACCTGGTGACATTGAACAGAATAGTGCTTTGTGTTTGAACCGAAAATCAATGGAATCCTCTATTGTTCAAGTAGCTAATGTTCATAAAGCAGTGGTGGTGTTTAACACAACTTTGAGGACTGGTAAGCTCAATTTTCATCCTGATGGATTTCTAGGCTGGCCACTTGAATGCCAGTAGATGCTATTGGTGGTATTTATACATGTGTTATAGGAATCTCTTTTACAAAACCCACTTGGCCTTTATAATCTGTTTGCCTCTTTAAATTATGGGTGGCAGCTCCCATTATCTCTTACTCTTGGCTGTGCTAATTGAGGCTGGTGGGTCTTGCATATCAACTGCATCTGAAGGGCAGTGTGCTTTTAGTAGGCTAAGCTTAAATCTATTATTGATCCTTAAAAGTAACTGAAGTGCAAGCTTTGCTGTAAGAGAATGATCCTCTATCAACACCCTCTGCTTTGGCTTACTGCCTTGGCATGAGCCCACCTGTCTGCATTTCAGCTTGCAAGTGTTGAGCATCATGTACTATGCAGCAGAGCATAGAACACTACATTCAAAAAGTGATTTGTTCTGGTTGCTTTTTCCACATTCCATTAAGTAATTTGTTGCTTAATTCAACTTTTTATTATTTTTTTAAAAAGCACTTAGATGCAAGGATGATTTCCAGTCCCTCCCTAGAAAGGTAAAGTTTGAAAAGTAACATCGTTTGTTAGACTGGAAACTTGCTGAATCCCCAACTTTGTCTCTGTCAGGTCACTGCTTACAATGACATTGCCACTCAGTTTGCCCCCAACAGTAATGCATTACAAATAATGTTGTTGCTCATTTCCAAACTTTGATCTATAGGAGTCTAACTTATAAAATAAGATGCTCAGAAGGCAAACAGATGAGAATTTAAAATTTGAAATTCATTATGACAGGTTGCAATGTACGTTGGAGATTATGGTCCCTGAAAGAGATTGGACAAATTCATGGTAATGAGAGTCACTGAATTTCAGCTATGACAAGTTGAGTGGAGTACAGGCAGGGCATTATTTGGGATGGGGTGGGGTAGTCATGGCCATTACATGCCCAAGCACTGAGCTTCCTTTTACTTTGGACCAGCCACAGTTGGACAAGAGAGATCCTTTTTAAGAGGTTGATTCTTCTGCTGTTTCTGGTACCATAGAGATGGTACACTTTCTAAAATTACAGTCTAAGAAATAGCTAAGATAGTGGATCTTGTTCACTACTCCCAAGTGGTCCATGAAGAAGGCTGCAGGCCAGTGATAAAGCACGTGCCTTGCATGGACATTGTCCTAGAGGGAATCCATAGTATCTTCACTTAAAGGCATTGGTGGCACATGATTTTCTGATGAGATCTTCTGTTTGGAATGCTGTTTAAGTTGGGCAACAATATCAGATGGACAAAGCTTGACTTGGTGTACAGCAGATACCCATACAACTAATCAATGTCTGTAGTGCTAGCCTTATTGTATAGCTGGACATAGGGTTGCCAGGTCTTTGGAGTCTTGAAGCCTGGTGATACCAGTTGCATTGAGGGGGTGGGAGGGTACTCTGTAGGTTGATGTGGAAATGAAAAAGCAAATGTTCTTGAGACAATAAGAGAAATAACATGAATCTGGCTCCTGTTGGGGGTTTTCTGGAGGGAGAAAGCTAAACCTCAGAAGCTTCAGGTAAGATCTGAGACCTGTTACACCAACTTGAACAGAAATGCCTAGTAAGACTGGCTAAGGTAATACATGCCTGTTTGCTTTAGAAAGCTCAGTATACAATCAGTGGACCAGAGGCAAAATCATGAGGTACATAGGGCTGCAGGCCAACTGGAGTAATAGGCTACAGCACCATTATCTTATGATGGGGCAGTCCAGCAAAACTGTTGACCACAGCTTGCATAAAACTCACAGGAAGCAACAGAGCACTTGCTGTAAGTGTTAAAGGCAGAAAATGAATGCATGGACTACAGGTGTGCTGGGAAAGTAGTAATGAAGCTTAATACTGGAATTTTGTTACGTTTTGTAGTTGCAGCACAACGTCTTCCTGCAACAAAGCCTACCGTTCCTGCAACAAAGCCTACCGTTGTGTTTTCACCTTCTACTACTACCAGTACTAAAGCAGTGCCACAGACAGTATTAACAAAAGCAATACCCTTGACTACTACCAAGCCTACTACAAGAGTGCTAACTAGCACACATACTGCCAAGAATATGATCTTGACAACTGTGTTCTGTGGCTGGGCAGAAACAGCTTGCCAAAATGGGAAAGAGTGTGTGTCTTTTGAATACATCTGTGATGGAGAGGATGACTGTACAGATGGGTCTGATGAGGATGGCTGTCCTGAATTCTGTAATAACCCAGGTACTAGACTTTTGCATGTCAGATGCCCATAGTGCAAGCAAAATGCATTTGGTGGTGTAAGATAATTCAGTTTTTATTCAGAGCAAATAATGGTGAAGAGACTATCATGCCTAATAAAACCACATAATACCCGACTCCACATGGACTGCTTAAGAGGCTTAACTAGACAAGCTATTGGACTAAGGTTAGGCTATTGCAGGCCCACAGAGCTAGTTCAGTGGCTGAAATCAGCTCTTGACCAATTTGGTTATTGACCCTGTAGATGCTTTATTTCATGCTGAGATCAAGTTTAATAAGTGAAGGAAATGTGGCAAAGCCTCACATTATAATCTTGATGCTCTCAAGGCAATCACAAGTTCAGCCATTAACCCATGATCAAAGATTATGAGCTGGTCTTAAGCTGCTGAGCTTGGTGGGTACAAGGGAAGGGAACTGACTGAGCAAGAGTTTACTCTGTGTTGCCTACAGCTGCCTATAGACGTGTTGACTCGTTAGCTGTTTGAGTGTTGCTGAACTCGGAAAAATATGCTTGTCTCAGATTCTAAACAAGTGCTATTTATTCTCCAAGAAGAGACTGCTTTAAAAATCTTGTGTGTTTATTAGTTGGATTTACTCTTTACCTGAACAGCTTGGTTTAAGTAAAACATGAGATAAGATTAGGAAGGAATTAAGTGTGTTCTAGCATTTTTTAGGATATCAGATTATGGAGGTTCTGTGGGTTTTACCAGGTTATGTCAAGTAAAATCAACTGACAGCTTGCTGCTTTCCTAAAATAGATCTGCTGATGGTGATAGAGCATCACTCTTATGAAAACACTAGCATATTTACCTAGTGTTGCCTGTGATTTTATTTTCCTCTTAAGAAGGCACCAAACTGCCTTGTCCAGTACCTGTAACTTTTCCCCATATTCCCCAATGCAATCTGTATCCAGAATTGTTAACACACAGAGGTTGGGTTCCTGAGGGAATACACTGTCCTCCTTGCTGCTAGGCCTGGTCTCCATAACAACCAACCTATTCCAGTACGTGTAACTTTTCCCCATATTCCTCAATCCAATCTGTATTCAGAGTTGTTAACATAACAGACGTTTGGTTTCTGAGGGAATACACTGCCCTTCTTTGTGCTAATAGGCCTCGTCTCTCTAGCAACTCACCTGAGGCCCAAGAGCTCTCCGGCTGAGAATTCTAAAGGTCCCTCCCTGAACTGCCAACCCCAGGATTCCATAGAATCTTCACAGCCAGCCAGTCATATGAGGTGGTCTTACCTCACACGTATGAGGTCTTCACCTGCCTGACTCAGACAAACAGACAAACTCACAAACTTTGACTTTTATGTAGCAGACTGCAGCAGTGACAGTAATGTTCTGTCTGTTCTCCCCCAGCTCTAGCATGGAAACATGGTGTTCTGTGGCATAACAGCCATTACAGACATGAGAACCTTTCAAGTCATGTTCTTGGTTACCTGTGAATGACAGTTACTACCTTCCTTCACCCTTTATAACCTTTGTATGCATTTGAGGATTCAGCTCCAGGGTGGATTCAAGTGTTCTTCTAGAAAAGAGACTGGGAATCATGCTGTCTTCCAGATATTGTTGGAGTGCAGCTCCCAGCATTCTTCAGCATTAGCTTTGCTGGTTAGGATTGCTGGGAGCTGAAGTTCAGCAACATCTGGAGGGCTATAGAATTCCTACTTCTGTTCTACAAACATAGGGTTAGGATTCTTTCTGTAACTCAAGTGGACCAATCAGCTACAAGTGTGCAAACAGTGTCTCCTCCCTTGCAGAAACACTGCTGTAACACATGTCAGCTGTGCTTCTGTTTCAAATTGCAAAGCATCTATTTGTCTTTTCTAGCCTTGCTGAATCCAGAAAGGCCTGAATGGTGAACCTATTTGTTCTATCAATCCTTCGTTGTAGGTATCTTCAAATGTGAGAGTGGCAACAAGTGTATTAATGAAAGGTACCATTGTGATGGGGTGTGGCATTGTCCTGATGGCTCCGATGAATCAGATTGCTGGGTGCCAACACCAGAATGTGCCCTACAGTGTGATAGCAACTCACGTTGCGTGCCTGAGAGTTGGATATGTGATGGGAGCCCCGACTGTGCTGATGATGCAGACGAACAGGGCTGTGGTGAGCAACTTCACAAGAGGCATCGGGGTGCCCCAATGGGAACAAACTAGTGGCTTACTATGCAGGCTGTGAACTGTTATCTTGGGAAGGGATATCCCTCCTTGAGTTTGCCTCTCTAAAACAGTGTGTGTCAGTTGCTGTACTAAATAAGCTGTCACATGGGAAGTCTGTGGGCTTATGTTTCTTTGCGGGCTTGGAAAATGGACTGCAATTATCCTTTGCAGCAAAGGTTTTGGATGCAATTGCCTGAAATAGCCATAGTCTTTAAATGCAAGCAAAGTCTTAGAGCTTGAATAAGGAGAAATCCATGAATGAAATTTTGTACACTAAGCAAGGTGAAATGTAGGAGAAACAGCTTTGGATGTTGTTTTCGGAGAGTGAGCTGTCAAACTGCTAATGGGTTCATCCGCAGCCAAATTTTGAATACAGAAGATGGTCTAGGACTCATTTTTTCCTGTATGTAGGGAGTTGCAGCTGTTGTTGCAGCAGACACCTCTACAGCTGGGGACTGCTACTTCCTTGCCCGGCTTCTGTATCCATGGGCTGTGTAGCAGAGAGATATTGATTAGCATACCTGCACCTTTGTGTGCTTTAATCTAAACCCACCCTTGGGGACATGGTTGATCCTGATAAAGTAAAACCCCTCTTTTTCCCTGCCCCTTAAAGCAGTGCTAGTGCTACTTCATGCTCTGTATATTATCCTAAAAAGGAAGGGGCTGCCAGGCCCCTTCCAAATGTGTGTGCTCAGTTTAGAGACTTAACACTAAAGGGATTAAGAAAATGCTTTGTGTCCAAAATACAGAAGTGTCCAAGTGACAGCACTTGAATTTTTTTTAAAAAAAAGTTAAACAGAGCCTGATAAATTACTTATTTTGGATTACAGTGGCCAGATTCTATCAGCTATCATAGCCAGCAACTGTTTTCCAAGCTTTGCCAAAACCTGACACTGCAATGTTACACAGCAGGTCTAGTGAGGTGTATTTGGTATTTGTTCACATCTCCTGGAAACAGAGAATTAAAGGACAAAGACTTAAATACCATTATATTTGATTATAAGTCAATCTCATGAATAAGACAGAGGCAGGTTTTGGCCTCAAACTAGGGAATTTGCTACAACTGGTGGATAAGTTGACCCCACCCCCCAGCAGCACGAGCTCCACAGAGGTCTTTGAAAAGCTCTCCAGACCTCTAGGGAGCCTCTGTTGCTGGGGGGGGGCGTGTGAGGGAGCGGATTGTCACCAACTCCTCCCAGTTTGAGAGATTTATGGCCTTTTTGCTCCTCCTCTGAGCTGGGCAACTGGCCTCTGCATGCCTCAAGCTCGGCAGAGGTTGCAACAATCTGCTCCCTCAAACCCCCTACCACCACCACCATCACCAGCATGGTCTCTCTGGGAGGGACCTCTGGGCAGCCTGTGCTGCTGGCGGGAGGGGAGAGGTCGAGGGAGTGGACCATTGCAAATTCTGCCCCCCCCAAGCATGGACTCCTTGGAGGTCCACTGATTTGTGGATAAGTTGAGCCAGGCTTTTAAGCTTGAATTTTTGAATAAAATTTTTCAACATGTAGTTAAATATATATAAGAAGATGTTGGGTCATGATCCCCTTTGACAAATTCCTGTGTAACAGGCACATGTGTAACTACAGACATCCCTTGCTTTTCAACTACCTGCTCTTTTGACCAGTTTGAATTATACCCAGAACTCAGATATTCAAAATATGTAGTATGCTTTTTTGTAATGTTTTCACAATGCTTTTGTGACCACGTGCTGCTTTTTTCACTCAATCTGTGGAGCGCCATCTTGTGGACAAAACTGTGTACTGTAGAAGTTGTTTGCGGTGCATCTCTTCTCCTGTACAGTATTTGTGTTTATAACATATATACAGTAATAATATACATATTCATAAGCATTGGCAAGCTAAAAAAAAAAAGGACTGGGTTCCACATTTCCACCATTTCCACATTTTGACAGTGTTCTGGTCCCTAACTCATCAAATTAGCAGAGAATGCCTGAACATTTTACCAGGAAAATGCATGCTGGTTTATAAGACTTTACTGAATGAGACTTCAGTAAAGTCTGTCCTTGGCATTTTGGAAGAGGCATGAAGGCTTAAAAGATGGTGCCATGTGCTTTCAGTTCATGCAGAGTGTACCGAACAGGATTTCCGGTGTAAAAGTGGCCAGTGTATTTCTTATTCTCTACGATGTGATGGAGACCACGACTGCAAGGACCACTCAGATGAAGCTGACTGCCCAGTCCCCAAAATACAGCTGTGTCCTTTGGATGAAGTCAAGTGCCCTACAACTGGAGAGTGTATCCTAAAGGACTGGCTCTGTGATGGGGATGTGGACTGCAAAGATGGATCTGATGAGCAGGTATAAACAGCAGAGATAAGAAGCACCAACAGGTATAAACAGCAAAGATAAGAAGTTTACTAATATTCTCAAGTGATCCACCCCATCAACATCTTGCTATTCTTGTGTATAGAAAAAGAAAGCATAGACAGAGCTAACTAAGGTTCTGAAGATAAAGTATAATTGCATAATTGCAAAACACTATTGTGTAACTCCACTGGACAGATAATTTAATTGGCATAAAATATACATAATAGACAAACTTATGGCTGGAAAGGGCCATGGGGAGAAGGAAATACCTTTAACGTGAGCCTAAGTCATAAGTTCAACCAGGAAGACCTGAATTCAAGGCCAGGTAATCTTTTCAATGAGAGCAATAGCCATCTCTGAGTAAGAGAACCCCCTGTGGTGTGCATTTCCTAGTGTAGCTCAAACAAAATCCAAAATCCTGTCTTCAGACACAAAGTCGTAAAACCAGCTATTTGTCTCTCTCTCGCACCTATTTGTTGCAAACTCCAAAAATGCAAAGAGCCTTGGTTGTTTCGACAAGCGTTGCTCAGGAAAACAGGAAGATTTCTACCAAATCAATAATTGCCTCATCCTCACACCTGTGACTTCTTTCTGATCTCCAGTCAGGCAGATATCAAGACCTTTTGCCATCTACATGTTAAAAGCATCAACTTGTTTCCTTCAGACATTAACTCATCCTGTCACCTTTTGTCCACCCTGCAAAACTTTTATTTACACAGGTAGAGAATTATTAACACCTCACACCTCCAAGGCAGATTTTTGGGTATAAAGGGACCCTAGTTTTGGGTGGTCCTCACAGCGTTTTGGATTTCAGGGATCTACTTTATCCCTCAGACCTTTTGTTGTTCTTGGGCACTAGCTCAAGCCACATCAGTTTTCTTTGCTTCTCTCTGGATGGTAAATATATCCCAATTCCCTTTCTATTCCTCTGTCCAATTTACCTCCTTTCTTTTTCAGTTCACCTTGTGTGATTGCTTGCGTGTGGCTATTGTGTGTGCATGTGTATGTGTGTGTGCATGTATATTTTTCCTCAATTAAAAAAAATACATTTAATTGAACTATAAGTCTTCTGACTGATCTCTTTTAGCAGTTACAGGTATACATAAGTTTCAGATCTTGCTAAGTTACCCCCCTCTCATAGACTTCCTATTTTGAGCTAAATTATTCTCCATTATACATTTTGAGGTAACAGTCACTTCTGTATAATCCTGTTCACTATGGAGTGGGAAGGAGGTAAATTCCATCCAGGGAACTGAGGTTTTACTCACCAGAAAATCTGTTTAGCCATTTTGTTGAAGCATTGTGCATGATCTATATAATTTCTTCCAATTCTAGCTTCTTAATTACAAGATTCAGAAACTTAAACAATACTAAGAGTGTCAGGAGGGAAATATTTTGGAAACAGATTTGAGATTGTAACACAATAGCTGTATGATTACAGTAGCCACTGTCCTGGTAATCTAATCCCCTTGCCAACCAAGCAGTTCTCAGGACAAGATCCCCAAGCATATCTGAATGCTTTAGGGACCATTTCTACTCAGCATAGTGATTCCTATTGGTTCAAAGGAGAAAATGTATCCCTTATTCTTCTCAAATGTTGCTTCCTTGGCAGGGTTGCAAGTTGCTGAAGCAAGAATGTAGGGCCAACCAGTGGCGATGCAGCAACTTAGTGGAGTGTATCCCAGGCCTTTGGCACTGTGACGGGCAGCCGGATTGCAGAGACGGAAGTGATGAAATTGACTGTAAGCTCTTTTCTTTCCAGCCCATTGCCTAGCGACAGCTCTTACAGCACTGAAAGACTACAATACTGAACAATTCTCATCTCACTGTTAGCTCTGTGCTCCATTTAAATGCTGTGAGGAAAACATCTTGCCTTGAATCATGGTGGCTAAAACCACTGGTGCTACATAGGTGCAGACAAGACAGAAAGTCTAAAAAGGAATCCAAATGACAGAATTAGTTTTAAATATCCAAGCTAGTGCCCTTACCTCTTACTCCAAGGCCAACCAGAAGCAGCACACTGTAAAGAAAATGATACAGTTTTAGAGTAACTGAGACCTACACTCTGGAACTATCTGCACCCTGCCTACAAAGGCCATTTCTTCTGAGCAGTATAGCAATCCCCTGGCCTAGGAGGCAACTGCAAGCCCTGTAACTCCCGCCAGCCCCAGCCCTTGTGGCGAATGTTAGGGATGGAGGGAATTGCCAGCCAACAGCACCTGGAGGTCTTTGTAATTCCTATCTTGGCTGTTGATTCATGGTACCACTTGCAAAACAACCTTTTATGTTCTTTTCACCAAATGAGAGGCAGAGAATTAGGGTCATGGTGTACCATGAGGAATTGTGCTCAACAGAGGAACACCTCAACAGCATTGTAATGCGAGGTCCAAAGCACATGTGACAGAACCACACCTGTGTCTTGTTTTAAAAATCCAGGGCTGCAAAGTTGAAGTGCAAAAAGATGGGAAGGTGCTGAACTTTCACTGCTCCTGAAATCCTTCTGCTCAGCTCATTCTACCTTGTCAGGATCCTGGGCTGAGTGTGGAAACCTTAACATTACAACATTGCCATAAAATCAGAAATTAATCCATTAACAGTAATTATTTTAGTGAAAATTAGAAAGTTTGTTACACTTATACACTAGGGTGTGTGTGTGTGTGTGTGTGTGTGTGTGTGTGTGTGTGTGTGAAATGTAAGAAAAAAATCAATTACCCAACCAAGCCTACCCTCCAAAAGTAGGAAATAAAAGCATTGAGTTATGAATAATTAACCTCTAATTGCTTCCACTCACTAATCCAGGACCCCCTTTAAGACTATCAACTTCTGTTTTAAAAGAATAAAATGCAAAGATAAGCTGGTCCTGTAGAAGACCTCCTTATCTGACCCCTTAAGAACTGGGGAGGTGTGCTTCATTTTGTTCCAGATCCTGTCACACAACCTTAGAAGCTCTTCTTGGTCTCCCACAGGCAAGCCCAGGAAGTGCCAGGGATATGAATTCCAGTGTGGCGAAACCTGTATCAATCACACACTAGTCTGCAATGGGAGACCTGACTGCCAAGGTGGACTGGATGAAGGTGGGGCTTGTGCTGCACCATGCCAAAGGAGATGCTCACAGATCTGCTACCAGTCTCCTACTGGGTCTGTAAGTGAAGAGCAGGACTCAAAAACATCTCCACCTGTAGCTCTAACTGAGCATAAACATGGCACCTGCTGCTTCCGAATTCAAACTTATTTGACTGGAAGTGCCAGAAAGTCGTCATGGAGTGGCTTCATGATTTGACTAACTGCAGTTAAAACAGAACATCTGCTCCTTTGCACTTTTTATGGGTATTTTTAGGTAGCCTTGTTAAAAGCACTTTATGCAGAAAAAAAAAGCCAGAGGGGGCAGTTGGAAACTATAGAAGAGTTACAAATGCAAGATGACAATAACTTGTGCCCCCTGAAAAATCCCACAAGTGATACAGGGTAACCACACAGTGACACACATGTCTAGAAGCATCCTGTGTGTTTGCACTCCACAGCAGCATCCTTGTTGGACTAAAGTGACTGAAAACAGGAAGATGGACTTCCCTTCTTGCATTACCATTTGTTCTTAGTTTCCTTGCCTTCTTCTGGTTGAATGCAAGATCTTCACCCTTCAAGTCTGAAAAAGGGATTTTGTACAATGCAGAAAGCTTGACATCCTTAAGTTAAAAGTAGTGAAATTATCCTCCACAGCTGTTTCTTTAACCTACCCACTAGGAGTTTTCCAGCAGAGCAATAGCATGTAGCATGTGTATTCCTGTACTGCTTATCAGCTAAGTGCTCTCTAAGCAGTTTACAATGTGTTTAGCTAATTGCCCCCAACCAGCTGGATACTCATTTTACTGACTTGTGGAAGAATGGAAGGCTGAGTCAACCTGGAGCCCAGCAAGATTGAACTCACAACCCTGTGGCTGCAGTACTGGCATTTAACCACTGCACCCCAAAGCAGCCATCAACAATATCCTCAATTGATGCCTTGTGAAAAAGTGATGTAGACTTTCCTTTCTCAACCATGGACTGGGAAAGTCAGAAGTTGATTCAGACTTGAGTTAAAATGTTGACTCTTGACTTGAACTCAGACTTATATTTTCAGGACTGATTGTTAATGTTAGCACTAACACTGAAGCCTTCAACTTTAGTACTACTTCTTGCCTATTGGTCACATGATAATCTGTCTCAAGCCTAAAGTGTGGGCACATTTCTCAGAGGCAAACAGCAAACAGGTTAGGCAATGGGCTTGAGGTAGGTTTGAGGTCTGTTCAGCAGCATGACCCTGCTGCATATTGGAGGGGCCTTCTAAAACTCTTCCTAAGAGCAGAAGGCAAGACTCGTCCCTAGATGGTGGGGTGCATGTCTCAGAGGGGTACAGCAAATATGTTAAGCAACAGGCTTGAGGAGGAAAGATCCTTCCTTCTAAAGCTTTTGAAGCTTCAGTAAGGGGGAGTAAGAAAGATCCTATTTCCCCACTTCCAAAGCTGCAGATGACAGAATCACAAATGCAGAAGGCTGACTTTTTAAATTATTAAAACTAACTTTATTCAGCTCTGTCCAGAAATTCTGGAATATAGGTTGGGGTATAAAGTTGGCTCCCAGACTTGAGACTTGGCTTGAGACTTGGCTTGAGACTTGTAGTAAAAGGAAAAAAGTGAGACTTTTAGTGCAAAGGAAGACACTTGGAGTAAAAGGAAAAAAGTGAGACTTTTAGTGCAAAGGGGGCAAAGACTTATGCTTATATCCAACCTGAAGACACAAACTGTTCTTGTCATGCTTTGTCTTTTCCCCAGAAATGTGCTTGCCATGAGGGGTTCAGGCTAAGAAGCGACAGGCGCTCTTGCAAAGATATCAATGAATGTAAAGAACTGGCAGAGGAGAAATGCAGCCAGACCTGCATCAATACAATTGGTGACTACCACTGTGCTTGCCACCCTGGCTACTTGTTGGAACCAGATGGCCACACATGCAAGGTGGTTGGTAAGCATCTACAGATGGACACCTTGGCTTTCCCAGGCGCGATCTGTCAGTATGACTGGAAATGAGGTTAATCAAGCTTGTCTGAATGGGGGAAAGTGGGATGAAGGGTTCAAAGCATAGGCATCCATAGTCTCTTGATAAGGAAACCTCTGACTGGAGGGCTTTGCTTCAATGCTGGCAAACTGGTGGAGACTTGCAGAACAGTTCAACCTTTAAATATGCAAGGACTCCTGTTCTGACCACAAATTAGGAACTCTGAGACTGCTGAAAGCAATATTTCAGTGTTAGGATTGAAATTTCAGGTAAATGGAAGAAATCTGGTCTGATGAAAGTATTAACCCTAATTCCAAAATAATTCCATTTGGTAAAATCCAGATTTTTTTCAGAGGTGGCACTGTGTTCAACTTAACACTTTAATACTATTCCTAAAACATTTAGATATAATCTGAGCACAGCAAGTACATAACAAATAGAAAATGGCAAAAGAGGGGCAGGAGACACATTAGGAGTAAATTATCTCTTGGTTGCCACCTTTCTGAATCACCAATTGTGAATGAGTTTACATTATGGGAGGTTGGGATTTCTAGTATATCACCACTTGTAGATAACTTGCAGTTCCTACAACATCATGCCAGCATTTTGTTCAAGGTGCTGTTGAAAAGATGTGAAACATTAATGCAACAACTGTTTTGTCTTTGTAGGCTCTGAGCCAATGCTGCTAGTTGCCATTCAGTTTAAGATGATCCTATATGGATTAAGGAGCATGAAAGAGCATATAATCTTGACAGCTGATAAAGATTTTATTATCTTTTCCATTGACTATGATATGGTGGAGCAAAAGATTTTTTGGATGGACCTTAATGCAGAAAGCATTAAATGGATGAACACGAAATCTAAGGAAAGGGGCACTCTAGTAAAAGGTGGGTCTTCATCAATGTTCATGCATTTGGGCACTCTGAAAACAACTAACTGGCTTGGAACAAGATCTGTTTGGCCTAAACTGGTCTCATGGAAATCTTGATGAAAGCTTCTACCTGTAGAATGCAAAACTCATATCTAGTTCTTGCGTGCTTGTTGGGGTATTCTGAAAGCCATATAGTCCAAAAACAAACTATCCAAGGTCAATGAAGCTTCAAAGGCTAGCAAGAGGCAACTGCATGTCCAAACCCACCTCAGCTTTAAACATGGCTGTGGATAAATTAGGAATTTAACAAAGAACTAATTCTACAAGCAAGCATTAGATGAGAGATTGGAGGAATCTTTCCAACAGTCTCCTCTGAGATTCTATGAAGTTACAAATATACAGCTTTATCAGTGATGATTCTGTTACTGACCAGTATTGACATGTGTCTTCAACAGCACATCAGGAACAAGGGCTTTCCTGCTCTCATGAGCTTCCCTCAACTGTTCTTTGTGAATTTCAAAGAACCCTAGACTAGGAGTGCTTCCCCTTCACGAACAGCCCTTACTTGGAAGCACTCTTTATGGTATGGTGTAGACCAGCAGGTTATTTAATATAGCCGTTAGTCCCAACCAGCATATTAATGGTCAGGGATGAGGGGAGCCATAGTTCAGCAACATCTGGAGGCCTATGCTCCATAGCTCTAATATAGACAAATAGGTGGGAGTTAAGAGCTCAGTGTAACTTAATGGACATCAGACATTCTTCTATGACAGTGGTTCTTAGCCTCAGATCTGAGGACCCCCAGGGGTCTGTGAAAGGCTTGAAAGCTGCTCAGCCCATCTCCTCTCCACAATAAGAGTGGCAACATGATAGGAACCAAGGCGGGGGAAGCAGGCAGACTGCCTGGGCCTGCTTGTTGCCTGTCATGTGGCTGCTCCACTGTGGAGAGGAGGCAGGCTCAGAGCTGAGTGACAGTGAAGCCAACAACCAGCCAGCCAGTCAGCATTTACTCTTCTCTTTCTTCTTCTTCTTTCCTTTCCAGCAGAAAGCAGTCCAGTATACTATCAGAAATGCTCAAATGCCACTCCCTTTTTTTGCCTTCTATACTAGGAAGAGAGGAGATAGATGGGCAAAGAAGAGAGGGACAGGAAAAAATCCAAAGAGGGGGGAGTTGAAGGCAAAAAGGGGCGGTTGAAGCAACGCATCTATAAAAGACCCCAAGTGCACATCTGCATTTCCATTCATAAGTGTGCATGCTTTTGTCTGAATTGAATGGCAGCTTATTTTGCCCATAGGTGATCCCTTGCTTCACCTTCCATTGTCTTGCCAGGGGTGACACTTGCTGCTGTAGAGCCCCCTCTTCTCATTTGGCCCCATTCTTCCCTGCTCTCTTATTTTAAAGTTGGCTGCCATGCAGCATCAATGGATCCCACTCTCAGGAAAATGTGCATTCACATTACTTGGCAGAGAAACTGCCAAAAATTTACTGGAAAAACAAAACAAAACAGTTGACGGTCCCCTTCTGGTGCTGGAAAAAGAGGTCTTTTAAACAGGGATTGAGTTGTGACCAAAAGGTTTCAGAGAGAGGCACATCACTCTATTTTCTAGCCAGAAAGAGGAAAATCGGGAGTCCAGAGGGAGCCATGACTTGCATTCCCCTGCAGCAGCATCTGGTGAGTAAGTTAGCTGCAGTTTTTGTAAACCTACTATCAGAAGCCTTCCTTTCACAGGCAAAGTCATGTTACGTATCTGGATTTGGGAAAGGAAAAAAAAATCTCCTTTAGTGGTCTGTTACTGTCTCCTAGTTGCCACTGTGCCTTAACCCAGGTGTCTCCCAGCCATTGCTTTGCATACCAGTCAGTTTTGTGATAGGATACAGATCACAGTAGGTTCACTTCTGTTTTTGTTTTTTTAATGGCCCAACTCTAGGAATCAAATCTGACAGCATAGCAGTGGACTGGATAGGTAAGAATCTTTACTGGACTGATGGGACAGCTGGGCAGATCTTGGCCACACAGACAAATGGTACCTGGAAGGGAAATCCTGAGTACACTGTGGTTCTTGATTATCTTGATCAGCCACGGTCATTGGCGCTGCATCCACTGGATGGGTAAGATTCTTGTGGGTTTTTCTTGTTGGAATTGTCTCTGTATGTACCAGATGGAGGTCCATCTCTGCAGCTAGATAGAGGACTACCTGGAAACAACATAGATGCCACCCTCCTTTACTGGGCAGAGGTATATATTAAAGGAGGGGTGAACAGCTGCCTTACTTTGCCACCTCTACTACTTCCCAAAATATTTTGTAAATTTTGAAGGGGTTTTGCAAGAAAAACACTTCCCTCACCCAATTTTCTTATGACTGTGTCTCCAGTTTTATCTCATTTGGGACCTCTTTGGCTGAAATCATTTTGTTTGACAAATAACCCAAGAATGATCCAAAATATGGCAAAAGTACCCCCATGGCCTCTAGAGAAGTGCTTCTCAGGTTATCTGATGTGAGGACCAGCATTTCTTTTTCCTAATATGATAGACAAGTGCTCTATTTGTGTCCACCAACTACAATTGTTCTCTCTTTCCTGAAAATTCATCAGGGACTGGAAGCTGATGGCTTGGAGACTGGCACTGGTCCAGGGACCACTTCTTGTCTGTAGAACTGCTTGCTGTACAGGGTACAAAGAGATACTCTAACAATTAAAAAACAAACAAACAAATAGGGGTGGATGGACCACACATTTTCTTCTGGAGTGGTGCATGCTTTGCCAAATCCTGTATTAAAAACTTTGCCAGGATACCTTGCCACTTGTAGCTCTTCCAGTTTCCAACAGATGGCCTAGATAAATTAGCCACTCAGACAAAGCTCTTGGAATAGGATTGCTGGTCAAAGTGGGAAAGATGTGTTGACTGCTGTTCTTGACTTGCGTGGATGGTGTATGTTAGAGTGGTCTAATGTGAAAAGGGACAAGTTTCTTGCATTTTTAATAGCTATGTGGCAGAAGGAGTTTCAGCAGGTGTAGCTTGCAGGACTCCTACTGTAACTTTTTATATAACTATTAAAGATGCAAGAGCAGTAGCCTCTATTTATTTGATAATGCTTGTGTACATATAAGCCAATAGTGTTCAAAACACAGTTCTGGTCCCAGCTGAAGATGGATTAGTCTTACTGGCCTGAAATCTCTTCCAAAAGAAGGGTTGCAACTTGGGTCTACATGTGAAAGGCTTACTTGAATCCTGGCTTCTTCAGGGGACAGACTGATCTCTTCAGTGCAGGAGAAAATGGACTTGGTGTCATTGTCATTTTCAGTTTTCCACCTGCAGCCCTGGCTTTGGAATGGGCTTTCAAGCCTAAGATTTGACCCAAGCTGAGCTTTAGGTCTGAAATTCTCAAATCGTACAAATTCAAAATAGCTGGAAGCTAACAAATTTGGTGTGGCTCCATGTTGCAGATTACACCAAATGTTCGTAGGGCATGGCCTAACATCTGACACTCCAGATGTTGGTAAATTGTATTGTATTCACTAGAAGCAGCCAGCATCATCAGTGATGAGGAGTTATGGGGTTGAAGTCTAACAATATCTTTAGCTCAGGGGTGGAGCAGAGGTGGAGCAGTTTCACAGCAGTTACGGCAGGTGATTCGCCCTAGGTGGCAATGTTTTTGGGGTGTCCTGGCCCGTAGCCACACCCCTGCGCACAGTGGTTACGCCCTTCGTACTGTAGCTCCGTCCCCCTCCCACCCACCCGCCACAGGGGTGGAGGAGCACCCATTCGTCACCCTGAGATAAAGGCCCATGACATAGCAGCTTTGTTGAAACCAAACCTAATCTATTAATTTCTGGATTGGAGATGACCAGGGAATCTACAGGCAACTCAAAAGAATAAAGATGGAATGAGCAGAACAAACACAAGCCACAAGTCACAGAATACTCTAGAAATAGAGCTCTCCAGACCTGGATAATGGGACAGATGCTCTTCCTGAAAATGAAAGAGAGCCTGACTTGTAACATAAAAGAACAGTGGGAGGCAATATGTGAACCCTGGCGTACATATAGCCCTTCAAGAAACCACTTGTCCACAAAAAGTGCTGAACTGCTCTATGTAATTAGATATCACATATATTAATGTTCCCTTTCCCAGATTGATGTACTGGTGTGAAATAGGGGCTGATCCCAAAATACTGCAAGCTGGGATGGATGGAAGCAGCAGAGAAATGCTAATTGATGGAGGGCTTGGCTGGCCCAGTGGCATAACCCTTGATCTCTTGAGCTGGAGAATCTTCTGGTCTGATGACAAGTTTCGTCGCATCGGATCCACCTTTTTGGATGGCACTGGCATGAAGGTATTGCACACCCTTATCAGCTTACCTGAGCCATGTCCAAGGCATTTGTTTTGAAAGAAGGCCAAAGACTGAACTTTCCAGGGCTCTGGGCAGTGGTTGCACCACTTTCTTCCTCACTCTAGCGTACTTTTCTGATGGCCAGAGCAATACAGGGCTGATGTTCCCTTGTTGGATAAGGGGAATAGGTTGTTCCCTGGGGAAGTTGCAACAGGGTGAGGGCCATCGGGCTTGCTGGGAGAAAGGGACTAAGCAGATGCTTGTCCCTTGTCTGTGGCAGGTAGAGGGGGAAGAATTTAAGACTTTGGATTGCCCTCGGGGTTTAGGTGTTTCACCCAAGGAAAGGCTGAGGAGATTGTCATGGGGTTGACACCTGGGCCTCAGTTGCACCTGCATTAGCTTGCTCCCCACTGTACTCTGTTTCCAGGCCAATGGAACTTAAATAGGATAGGTCAAATAAAGTTTAACCCAATTTTCTGTGTTTGGTCTCATGATTTCATGGTTGATCATCAATCTCACTTTGCTCTTGACCAAATTTTTAGGGTGTTGTCTCTTTTTGCCATAAAATCCTGGGCTGGCCAGAGGTGACAGGACAAGTGTGGGAAGAAATACCCCTTAGACTTTTGAGATCTTTGTTAGATCACCAGTTGTAATGAATGTTTTTCTCTTAGGTCTTCGAGCTGCCTGAGATTCGTAGTCCCTTCTCACTGACTGTCTTTGAGGACTCCATTTATTGGTCTGACATGATAACTAGGAGAGTACAGAAGACAGACAAAAGGACCGGCAAAAACAGAACGGTCCTTCTCAAGCGCCATGGGCAGCCTTATGGACTAAAGGTAGTGCCTTAACTTTTTAATGTAAGTGTAGGTAACTCACTGGAAAAGACAATGACCTTGGCAAAGTGGAAAGCTTTAGGAGAAGAGAAAGATCATATTATAGGTGGGTTGATTCAATCATGAAAGCCTTGGCCTTGAGTTTGCAAGACCTGGATTGTTGATAACAGGATGACTGGGAGATCTCTCATTCACAGAGCTGCCCTAAGTCGAAGTGGACTCGATGGCAAATAACAAGAAATGCATTAGTTATGAGTAGGTCACCAGAGCAGGAGCTTGTCTCTATCCTATGTGGAGGTCTGTAGCTTGGGAATAATGAAACGAGAACGAATTTCTCTGCCCATTCCTCACTTATTGGGACTCCTCTAGTTAGCAATTTTTAATGTCATAGCGAATCCAGTCTAGTGTAGTATCCACTCTAGTCTGAACTGTAAAGGAGATATCCAAAGTGGCAAACCTATTTTGATGATAGGATTCAGGACCACAGACATCTCCTCGAAGTTCTGACTAAAACCCAGAGCAAGTTCACTGCTGACTGACAATGGAAGCCATCAACACCACTGCTAGTTTATTCTGTGTTGGCTAAATTTATTTTAAAATGTTCATTTAAGTAGGTCCCATGTAAACTGGGTTTGGAGTACCCACAAACTTTCAAAGTGAAACAACTGTTACATCTAACCTGTATACTAACATGAATCCATCTTAGTTAACAGCTTATGCATTCAGCTTATGCATTCCTGCTCCCAGCATAGTATAAACCTGGGTCTTGTTCTAGCAAAGCCTGTCATTCTTCTGTCAAAGCTTCTAAAACCTAGAAAATTTCGATTTCAGGTTATGCATGAGGTCCTCCAGCCAGCAGCCCGCAATCCTTGTACAGACAGAAGCTGTTCACACTTGTGCCTCTTGAATCCAAACAACAAAGGGAGTTGCCACTGTCCAGTTGGACTTGTGCTTTCGGGTGATGGAAAGACCTGTATTCCTCTAAAGGAGTCAGCATTCTTGTTCCTGGTTGCCCAAAACAATGTTACTCAGGTATTGCCTTAAATGATATGTTGTATAATTAATTAAGAGTTTAAGTTGCCCAAAACCAAGGGGCCCTACAATGTATTGTGTAAAGTGCCACTATTTTAGTAGATGGTAGGAATGCCGTAGATGTCATTTATCTGGATTTCAGCAAAGTGTTTTTACATGTGGAATAGATGAGAACATTATCAGATGGATTCATAATTGGTTGGAAACCCATGTTGGAAGAGTCATAATCAATGGCTGTGCTTCAAATTGGAGGAAAGTCTCGGGTGGATTTCTATAAGGTTACATGATGGGGCTGACAATCTTCAATATTTTTATCAGTGACTTAAGTGATGGGTTAGAGGGGAATTCTTATCAAATTTCCAGGTGATACAAATCTGAAAGGGGTAGCTTGGAAGATAAGAAACAAATTCAAAACGACCTTGATATACTAGAAAATTGGGCTGAAACTGTTAGAATGAAATTCAACTTACAAAGACAAAATTCTACTTTTAGGCCACAAAAACCAAATCCACACTTACAGGATGGAAGATACTTGACTCAGCAGAAGTAAAAGTATAAAGGACCTTGGGATTATTGTTGGTCTTAAGTTGAACGTCACCCAACCATGTGATGCTTCAGCAAAGAAGCATAATAATATTTAGTCTACATTAGTAGAACCATAGTTTCCAAGATAAGGGAATTAATAGTACCATTATATTCTACCCTAGTCTGACCTTACCTAGCGTACTGCTTTCATTTCTGGGCACCTCGTTTTAGGAAAGATATAGACAAGTTAGAGCCAATTCAGAGAAGAGTAACAAGGATGATAAGAGGTATAGAAAACAAAACATATGAAGAAAGGTTGAGACAACGGGACATGTTTAGCCTGGTGAAGAAGAGACTGAAGGGTGAGATGATTGCACTCTTTAAATATCTAAAGGGATATCACAGAGAGGAGGGTGTATAGATTTGTTCTGTGCTGCCCCAGAGGGTAGTACAAAGTCAGAAAAGGGCAATGAGCTAACTGCTGTTTCAAATTTTAAAGTGGAAAAATGGAGTTAGCATCACAAAAAACAACAGTTTATTATTTCAAATCAACTGTGAAAAAGTTTGGAAAGAAATTAAAAGACTTTCAAAAATGGGGAAACTTATATTTATCCCTTTTGGGTAGAATTGCAGTAATAAAAGCAAATGCTTTGCCAAGGTTTTTAATTCGCTTTCAAACAATCCCTACTATAAGGAATGAAATACCTTTTGTGCAATGGCAGAAAAATGTCTAGATTTGTCTGGCAGGCAAAAAAGCCCAGAATAAAATTTAAAATACTGCACAATGCTAAGGAAGGGGGTGGCTTTGGAGCTCCTAATGTCAACTTGTCTTATGAGGCCTGTTTTTGTATGATTGAAGGACTGGATATTGCTTAGAGATCTGAGACTCCTGAAATTTGAATGCCATAATCTAAGATTTGGTTGGCATGGTTAACTTTAGCATAATAAAGTCAAGGCTCATGCTGAATTTAGAAATCATTGTACTGGAAAAGCTGTCCTATAAGTTTGATATAAGAATAAACAGACTTTTTCCTAAGATATTAGTTACCTCCACAGTACATTCTTATAGATCCTACTTCTTTCCACAAAGGTAAATTGTCAAAGCTTCATAGCTGGAGCAATCAAAGCAGCACAGAGAGAGAGAGAGAGAGAGAGAGAGAGAGAGAGAGAGAGAGAGAGATGTTTTGCACTGAATAAAAAGGCTCAGTGTTTCAGGCCTGCAAATGGTCACTGAACTTGTGTCATGAAGGCTTCTGTGACAAAATCTGTCCCTCTAAAGATTGGGGAAGGGACTGGCTTGTGACTTGTCAGTTAATCATAGAGCTACTTCTATGCCAGAACTCTAATTGCATTACTCTTTCTGCATCTAATTCTAGGTCTTCCTGAAGAAATTGCCCCTTGTAATGGGACAGACAACTCTGCCTGACCACAATTCTCTTCCCTTGACCAATATTACACACATGACAGCTGTAGACTATTCTGTACGTGATAAAGCTCTTTACTTCTCAGAGTCTGACAATGGCTTCATAAAAGTCCTAGCTATTAAGGATGCTGGGAGAATTTCCTTGAAGAAAATTATCCCAGTTGAGGGCACTGTGATATCTCTAGCCCTAGACTGGCTAAGTGGCAATATCTATTGGACTGACAGCAAGTGCCCAGCCATCCACGTGGGAACTTCAGATGGCAGCTATGTACATGTGGTGGTTGGTGAAGGGCTTTCCCGTCCAACCTCTGTGGTGCTGTATCCCCCATCTGCAGCTATGTGCTTCGCTGACTTGGGCACGGAGCATGGCACACCTGGCCCCATGATTGAATGTGCCTCCATGGATGGGAGTGGAAGAAGGGTTCTCTGGAAGAGAGCCCAGTCCCCTGTTGGATTAACAATACTGGGTGATGGAACCCGACTCTACTGGGCAGACCAATGTAAGTAAGCAAACTTGCATACTTGACTTTCCTAGCATCTGAATTACATGATCATCTTCACCAAACCATCCCATTGTAGCTGAACCACATCCTGATTTATTCTTGATCAGTCTGTGTTCTTGAGTGGAGGCAAAGCAGAATGTTTCCTTTACCATGTTTACTATTTAAAGCTTATTGAACTTAGCCAGGAAAGAGTGAGCGGCAGAATTCAGGTCCCCCTCTCCAGATTTACTCTTCTTCTTCCCTATTATTCATCTTAGTATCTGCAGGAAAAGCAAGCTTTGCCATCTGCGGTGTCCTAGACTGTAGCCCAGTTTGCTCCCAGAGAACATGATAGGTCCATTTAAGAAATTGGCCTTTTAGCACCTGCATAGCTATGGCCTGCATCTGTTACTGGGCATGATATAAAGCAGGGGTAGAGAAGAGATGGGTAACTTGTGGCTCTCAAAATGTGGAACTACACTACACATGTCTTGCTGCTGGCCAGGCTGGCATGGGGTAATGGGAGTTGTAGTCCAACAACAACAACCAGCAGGCCACCTGTTCTCAGCCCTGCTATGAATACTGCTCTTCTGCCAATAAGCTGCTCTCATTTTAGATGACAACTTGAAAATGCTTTCTCTCTCTCTTGGTTTTTAAACTTGTTGGTCTTCAAGAATAGTATATCAGTGGCAGTGAGGCATGCCATGGAAAGCATGGAGTGCTGCTGACCCCACATCTAGTCCTGTTTGCATGTCCTCAAAGCTTCAGTCCTACTCTAGTCTGAACCTGTACAGAAAATACAGTGGAAGGAAGTATTTTGCTTGTGCACCCTAAAGTCCCTACACCTTTTCCCTGACTTGAGTACTTGTGTTTCTTTGGGGAACAGTCACACGCCATCAACAGACTTTTCCATTGTGCTTTTGACCGCATAAGCCCTACCTGGTAGTTGTGACAGAGGCGATTCAGATTTGATCATGGGGTCTTCAGATTTGATCATGGGGTCAAGCAGAGTTGACCCTTCTGTTGTAAATCATTGTCTTCCCTAAACTTTCAGAATAAGGGCTTCTCCTTGTCTGCTGCTTGCCAAGCCAACTCTAAAACACCCTGGTGCATCTAACAACTGAGTATCCTGCCTGGCAGCAGGGCACTCAAAGGTTGATCTTTGTTGGTGAAAAAAAATCTTGTTGATTTCTCAATGGGCTGGTTTTCAAATTGGCTTTGGATAGCTCGCCAGTTTTAAACTTGTCTATATCCTCTAAAAAGAAGCATACAGATGGTTACTAGCAAGGTCCAGTCTAGCCATAGTGTAACATTTTTATATTTCTAGTAGAAAACCCAATTGCATCAAAATAAAATATTTCAAGATGACTTATAGTTGAGAAAACACTCAGTGGAAGTGGGCAGAGAAAAGACTTATTTCTCTGAAGATAAAATGGCTCCTCACATCTCAACCCTTAATGTACTGTGAGCTGAATGTCAAGGATATTTTTGTTCTAGCTGCTAAAAAGCAATGGAAAAGGTTGTTACACAACAACACTGTGTTCCTGCCATGACTTAGCTCAAACTCTCTACTTCATCTAGCAAAAGGTACTGTGGAAAGCATTCGGATGGATGGATCCCAATACAGACTCCTTCGGAGACGGCTGCATGGCCTCATGCTCTTCGCAGTGCGGGAAGAAATGATCATTTGGACAACGGTGGCACACAACAGTATGTAGGCTTGAACCATACTAACTCTGTCAAAACATTTTAAGGCAGAAGTATCACTGATGATAGGCCATGGCATAGAGAGCATTGTCTCCTGACCTGGTATGCTGCAAACATTTTGAACTTCAACTCCTGGAATTCCTGGCCTTTGACTGTGCTGTTTTGATATCCAAAATATCTGAAGGGCACAAACCTGGGAAGGCTGGCACACACTGATGTTGCTTTTTATTATTTGAGTTAAGAATTAATAAATAATCTAATTTACAATCAAGGTAATATACATTCAAAAAATGAAGAAAGAGAAAAAAAATGAAAAAGAATAAAAAGATATAACTGATACACAGTAGGGCTCTGACTCTCTAATCCTGACTGTAAAGAAAAGTAAAAAAGAAAACAAGTATACTGTTACCCATTCAACTATTAAAATGGCTAATAATCATAACTACAGATTATTACATTGTTAGACTTCTTATTCCTCAAAGCATCCATAAATGGTTTCCAGTCTTTCAAAAACTCTGCAGTTGGCTTATCCTTAGTTAATATGGCCCTTTGGGCTAACTCAGCAACCTTAACAATCTATTCTTCTATCGCTGGTGCTTCAGTTCATTTCCAAGTTTGGGCAAACAATATTCTTGCTGTACTTGTCATGTACTGAAGAAGTAATTAATATTTGCTATCCAAATCTTTATCCCTAATACTCAACAAAAACATTTTTTGTGACATTACAAAATCCACCTTGAAAATTTTCTAGATTGATACCCAAATCTTAGACCACTCACTTTTCACCTTATCAGTCCACCACATATGAAAAAAGGAGCCTTTCTTATCTAGACATCCCCAATATTGGTCTGAAATATTCTGAGACAATTTTGATAGCTTATTTGGGGTTAGGTTCCATCTTTACATCATCTTATGCAAGCTTTCTTTTAAATTAGTACATGAAGTAACTTTTATAACTTTGGACCGCATTTTCCCCATACATCTATAAGAACATTATGTCCAATATTCTAAGCCAGTGGTTCTCAACCTGTGGGTCCCCAGATGTTCATGAACCTCAGCTCCCAGAAGTCCTGAGCATTGACCATAGTGGCTGGGGCTTCTGGGAGCTGAAGTCTACGAACATCTGGGGACCCACAGGTTGAGAACCACTGTTCTAAGCAACATCCATTCCTTCAACCATACAAAACAATAGGCCTCATAATACAATTTGACATTAGGGAATCTCAAGCCGCCCCTTTCCTTAGCATCATACAGACAGCTCCCCAAACCACTCCTGAACTTAGGGTATCTGGGAGATTGCATTTCTACCTTAGTGGAATCCTTCTATATCTTTATATGCTTAATAACAACAAAATCTGCAAAGCTAGGAGCAGTATGTAAATAGTCCTACCAACAGTCAGCCATCCTGAGCAGAGCTGAAACACATTGATGTTGGATTACCTGTCTTGACTCCAGTTCCTCACACCCCATGTGACTGAAATAAAAGGACTAAATTGCAAGGGACAGAGGCTAAAATACTTGGATGACCAGAGTTCCTGGGGTTCACATGAGAGCTTATTTCCAAATTCTATGGGGAATGTTGAAACAATTTCTGAGGAGTGTCCCTGCTGGGCTGAGTCTAGTATAAATTACCTAGGTGACCCAGAAATAAACATTTTAGCAAATTGCCAGGGGCGGGGAAGTCTAGCTGAGATACCATCACATAAAAGGGTAGCAATTCCATACAGAGCAATAAGAGGGCTTTTTCCCCCTTCCCTGACTGGGCTAATTTTGTGGCCTAACAGGTACAACAAGGGTGTGGCACAGCAAACTGGACTTAGAAGAAAGCTGGTGGTTTCAAGTTAACCAAAAACTTGTGGATATAAAGATTTACAGCAAGCTAAGCCAGCAAGGTAAAGTTCACATGTGTTTGTATATGCTTCCAAGTTGTCTGTTGACTTGTGGAGACCCCAAAAATTTCATAGTTTTCTTAGGTAAGGAATACTGAGAGGTGATTTTGCCAGTTCCTTTCTCTGAGATATAGTTTACAGCACTTGCTATTAATTGGTGGCCTCCCATCTAAGTATTAACCAGAATTAACCCTGCTTTCCTTCCAAGATCAGATGCAATCTGGTGCCTTTAGGGTATTTAACCTAAAGTTCACATACCTATCTGTATATCTGTGGCCTCAGACATTTGGACTACCTGTGCAATAACTTCACCACCTGGTGTTCTTATAGCCCAAAGCTCAAAATAGTGAATTTTAATCTAATGCAAAAAATAAGATTGACTTTGCAACCTCAGTTTCAGATGAGGGTAAATCAGTCATTGTTCTGAATTTTGCTAGATTGAGAACTTCCTGAAAATAGTATAGGCATTCTTTATTTAGAATTTCTTTAGGCTGCTGAAATGAGGGTGTAGTGGGATGATAGCAGAGCCTGACACACAAGTTTACTGTACCAGCAATATGCTGAAAAAAGGGTATTTCCTTAACCCATCCAATTTTGGAGACTGGGTAGGTTAGCTTAAAGCAGTTAATGTCATCTTCTTGCTACTTCTAGGTAGCAGTGGCTGCTCAGCGAAGAATGGGGGATGCAGCCATATCTGCTTGCCAGTTCCACAAGGGAGAAGATGTAAGTGCAGCACTGGGTACATCCTAGAACATGGCACTGAATGCACCAAACACCCAAGATGCCCAGTCTGGCTTCAAGCCTGCAACTCTAGCAGCAAATGTATTGCAAAGACTCAAGTCTGTGATGGTAGTGTGGATTGCCCTGATGGCTCTGATGAGATGAACTGTGAGTATCCCAAATGAGAAACTACATGTGCATGCAGAGTAAATAGCTGTTTGGGAGCATAGCCTTGCTAAAAGGTCCATATAATACCTGAAGGTGTAGGTAACCTGGTGGCACAATGGCTAGAGAGTCAGATATGTGAAGATCAGCCACTACCTGACCAAAAATCCCTTCCTATTGCATAGAGCTCTGACAATTAGGATTAAGGTTTTAAGAGGGCTGAACTACGATGTTTTCCTAATACAGAAAAGAGGTGCTACAAACTTCAGTAAAAGCAAAAGAAGGGATGTGCATGCTATATACTACAAAACCAGTATGCCATGATCTCTTCCAAAGGAGTCCTGGCACATGTAGTCCTGTAGGAGCCAGAGATCTCAGAAGTATCAGGACCTAACTAAACTGCCCTTCCCAAGATTCCCTTAGAGGAAGCAATCAGAATCAATGATGCAAATTACTATAATAGACAGGCAGTAAAACTGTTAAATTCATGAATATAGGATGGAACATGTCCATAGCTGATCTGTCAGGCAGACCTTCAGTTTGGTCAATAGAAATTACTTCAAGGTAGCTGTTCTTAAAGCTTATCTGCATTCTGTATTTATATAGAAAAGGAAAATATGGTGGTGATCTCTTAAGTACATATTCCAACTTCTGAACAGTACACTCTGCTCATAGCTACATTTGCCTCCAATGTACTATCTATCAACCCAGTCACGATACCAGTCTGACCATGCTGTGCTCTGTAAGTGATTTGAATTAATGGTGTTCTGCTTGCAGGCAGCTACAATTTTAAGAAGAAACTGGAGACCACAGCCCCATCTTGGACAACAATGCTGCAAACAAGGCAGTTTATTGGTAGAAAAAAAACACTAGTACCTACCAAAACCACCACCACCACCACCAAAAAACCTATCACTCAAATGGTGTATGTAGAACCAGAAGTAACAAAACAAAAAAGTACAGCTACAACAAATACTACTGTGACAACAACACAGGCACTTCCTCCAAGTAAGGCACACAAGACCACATCATCCACACCACAGAAATGGAAAGAAGCTTCTCTGATGCAGGGAGTTATGGGAAGTGGCCTAGAGTCTTGCAGCAGCGAGACCTGTAATATGAGGGGAGACTGCATTGTCAAAGGCAATGGGGTGAAGTGTAACTGCATGTTGGGGTACAGTGGAGACTACTGTGAGGAAGAGGAGGGAAGGTCTACAGCTGGCTCCGTTGTTCTGGCCATTGTTGCTGTCTTGCTTCTTGTGATGGCAGCCGCAGGAGTCTGTATCTACCTGAGGAAGCAAAGAACCCGCCAAAGGTAAGCTCTGTCTGTGCTTTCTGCCTTAAGAAGTAATGTTAGTTCTAAGCACCATTTGTGGACACTTGGGTGTAAACAGGGACTTCTTACATGCTAATGTGCAATGAATGAACCTCTCTTCCTCTGTTTAACCTCTGAAGGACTAAGAAAAATCTTGGGAAGAATTATAATTACTGTAACCTCCTAGAACAGAAGTCAGAAGCATGTGGTGCTGCCCCTCATTCCCACAGCCACACCACAGAATTCCAGTAGCCAACCAGGAAAATGCCTTTAAATCAAGGAGCAAATGCTCATTTTAACGGTGGGAAACCACCAAAGTTGCCTTCTCTTGCACTGGAACATAATGCTATAGTGATTCTATTATGCCGTACCATTGAACACTGTCTATAACGTTCTGACTTTCCTTCTATACTCTCTCATCCATTCATCTCACAGTGGGGTCTCCCTTTCCACAAGGGACTCAAACTGTGTGGCACTTGGACATGTCACTATTTTCCCCCTGACATCTTAATCTGCCTTGCTTGGGAATTCTTTAACAAATGTTGATGGGGCTGTTTTTTTATTATACTTAAATGGTTCTGTACTGTGTATTGCTCCTTACTTTAGGGTTTTCTAGCCAAAAGGCAGGGCCAGAAATATAAAGCTATAAACTTGGAGGTGAGTAGCACTGTGTGTGTGTGATGACTGAGTAGGTATTCAAGCCTGCTCAGTCTCCAGTTTACTGAAGAGCCTGAAGACTCTCCTATTCTAAAATCCAGTTCTGAAAGGAATGTGATGCATTCATATACTTCTAGTGATTCTAACTTTAGCTGAGCTTTGAGCTTGGGTAGCAAAAATGGATTTGTAGAATATTACTGCTTCCATGCCAAATGTATGAATTGCGCATTTGTGGTGTTTGCAGCTCTGAGTGCAACGCAGTGCAGTAAGACCTCTTGGTACCCTTGTGCGGTTGGAAGAGTTCTTAATGCAAGTGCCAGTGTGGAGTTGCACATTACTGGTGTAGTTGGTACTACAGCAAAATTATTGAAACTTTAATGTGTTGCTACAGCTTTACAACAAGAGCTTCAGCCTAGTATTTGAACTGCAGCCTGTATGTCCTGTATTTTATTTTGTTTCTTCGCAGGACTTCGAGTACAGGATCTTGTAAAACATTGACCAGTTACCAGAAGGATAATGAACCAGAGGGAGAGAACTTTGTAGAAGATGAAACCTGTATCAATGCAGCTTATGATCCAGAACAGGTAAGGGCATCTAGTAAGAACCTTGCTCTTATTTTCCATCTCCAGATGTGTGTACTTAGAAAACCTTACGCTCTTCAACACCTTTCTACTGAAGTAAGGATGTACAAAGTTTAACCGGACTACAGCTTCTACTAGTTTTAAACAGCATAGCCAAAGATGAGGAATGCTAGATCTTGCAGTCTTAATTACATTTGCATTCTTTGTAATAAAAAGCATTTTAACTCAGTCTGTTCTGAAGTGCAGAGCTGGGAAGACTTGAATGTCCAGTTGCCTTAAAGATCAGATCCAATGAACCATTAAAATGCTGGAAGGGAGTAGCAAAATCTGTAGGCTGAAATAGGCTATCTTTCTTAGCAATGTTTCCATCTACATTGCTTCAATCATGAAGAATTTAACTAGATTGTTTTTCCACTTGGGAGTGAAGGGAAAGTCATGATCTAGTTAATGATGGCCCTAAATTCTGACTTTGCTGTCCTCCACAGGAACTGTCAACTCCTCTGAAGACAAGCACTGGCACAGATGTGTAAAACAGCTCAATAAATTATTAATTGAATTTTTCTTGCTTCTTCTTTTTCCCTTCAGATAGTGGTGACAATTTGGTATAAAGCAGAACTTGGGGATGCCATCTAGATTTCAGAATTCTCTGTGCTGTCCGCTGTAAACATGTCTAATAACAGCAGAAAAATAGTAGTCATTTGTAGCACTTTGTTTTCATTAAAGCTAGTTGAGAGCCTCATTCCTTGGTAAAGAGTAAAAACTAACTCTGTGTATCTTTTTCTGCGTAGATAGGATTGCCATCATGTTGTAGATTCTATGGGAAGATTGGGAATCATGCAGCCCTCCAGATGTTGTTGGGTTGCAAGCTCCATCAGTTCTAGTCAGCACAGCCAATGATGGCAAATGCTGAGTTGCAATCCAGAAACATCTGGAGAGCTGCCTAATTCACATCGCTCTTCCATGGTTATGACTCAGTAATTTGCAGTGTATGTGTGTGTGTGAAGGAGCATCTTCAAGTTGCCTGTCAACTCATGGTGAGCCCATGAATTTCATAGTTTTCTTTAGGCAAGGAATATTCAGAGGTTTGCCACTGCCTTCTCTGAAATTTAGCCTACAGCACCTGGTGTTTCCCATCAGAGTGCTAACCAGGCCTCCCCCTGCTTAGCTTCCAAAGAACAAAATGGATCTAGTGCCTGCAGAGTATTTAAGCCCCATAATTTGCAATGTACTTCAGTGCATTTCCACTCATTTCCAGGGCCCAACCACTTTTTGGATTCCTGTATGAGACTGTAAGATATGCCACTTTGACATAGACTCCATAACCCCATCCTGTAATACTGTCTGATGAATCATCAGTGAATGAAACTCCATCTTCTAGCTTCATGTAAATATGCATTCAGGCCTAAAGTTGATTTGTCTTACATCCCTTTTGATTGATGCCTTGCAAAGTTTGCTGATTATATTATATAACTTTGTGATATGTGCTAATAAATTCTCACGCTGGTAGATTTTATTAGCCCCACAGCTGAAACATTTAATAGACGGGCCAACTGACTTTATAGCTTAATTTTTCTGAACTTTCTCATCACACAACCATGAATTAATCTCCTCAAAGACAATTTTCATTTTATAAATTAACTGAATAAGACAAACAGCTGCATGGCTTTGCTTGCTGCACAGCATACTTGCTGTATGAGGTTAGCTAGCTGAAACTTAAATCTGTAGAGCTATGCCTGTCTCAAAAATCTTATTTGCAGGTTTTCATCAATCTCATTTAATCAAGTAAGTGAGGCATACATATAAATTTCACAGGATTTTTGAGAACCCTCATTTCTCAAAAGAAAATACTCAAATCTGAAGAATGCTAGAGAAGATAGTTTAGGTCTGTATTAAACACCAGATAACAATCTTTGCCACATCTTGTGGCCATACACTTGTAGTGGACAGAATACTTGCCTTTTTCTCTCTTGCTTCCAGTGTTGCTCAGTTGCAGTGGATGGCCCTGAATTATGTGGGCAATTTAGAATAGATCCACAGAGCTACTGCCCAAGTTTCATTGTATGGTTCTATGTCACATGGCATGGTCTAGCAAGAGGTGTTACAAGCCTGACATTGTGCTACCACTCACATGTAATATTTGAGTTCATAGTTAATGGAAATAGGGTCAGTGTGGTCAGTCCGCTCCAGACATGGTTGTGCCACAAGCCCAGAATCTTGTCTATTATTCCAAGCATGAAAATGTTCATACAGTAATCCAAGGAGAAAGTGGACACTGAACACTTTAAATGACACATTGTCTCCCCCAAAACCTATCTCAAACTTTTCAGACATTTTGTGCCAAAACCTGTTAGTTTTTTCTTCCATGTGAAAAAACATCTCCTCTCATGTGCACTGAGCCTCCAACCACCATGAATGCTAACATACCTATTCCAGCAATGGATTAAACAAAACAGAAATGGTCCTAAGTTATACAAGTTGGCCCTAAATCAAGCAGTAGAGGTAAAAACAATTTCCTATTTGAATTTACAGGCTAGTTCCCTGGGACCTCTTTTTTTAAAAAAAATTAAAAACTCCAAAGGACAATATAAAGTAAAACACGGTACAGAGACAATACAAAGTAGAAAAAGGGTACAACAAGAATCACTACTATGGAGTACTCAACCAGAGTTCTGAACCACATGGTGAGAGCTCCAGTGTATGTATGGTGTATCATTCATAAAATCAACAAAAGGTTGCCATATTTTTTCAAAGTTGTCCTGTGTGGTGCAACCTTTTGTTAACCTTCCATTATGCGCCAGCTTTTCAGCAGCCATGTATCCCAGATTCTTCCCCACAATCTGTTGATAGAGAAATTGCCTACTTTCCAATTGGAGGCAATTTCCAATCTAGCGTTTATAAGAAAGAAGTTAATCAGATCCTTGTGGTTCAGTTGTTTACATTGTAAGTCATATATTGAAAACAGCTGGAGGGTAGGATATGCAATTACTGTTTGCTTTGTAACTATACTAACATTTTTCAAAACCTCCGACCAAAAACGGGCTACAACAGGGCAGGATATCCTCATATGAAGGTAAGTACCCTTAGAACCACAGCCCCTCCAACAATTAAATGATGCTGTTTTCATGATATAACTCAGTTGAACAGGTGTAAGGTACCACTTATGGGCCAATTTAAGGGTACACTCCAGTGTTTGGTTGAACACATCCATTTACAGACAGCTTTATTCTAGATTCTAGGAGGTTACTTGAGTCTAATTCTTGAGCTGGGTCAGATAAAACTACTGTTGGATTGCTGAAAAACAGTGGGTTTATTTCAGCTTCTACAACTTGCATTCTGGGAAGGGACGAGTTTTTCTGTATGGACTGAGACAGTGTAGTCTGGAGCTGTTTTCAATGTATACTCTGTGAAGTTAACTGTCTCTGATAGAGCATTGTTCGCTTGATAATTGACTTTAAGTGGTTCTGGGTCTGGAATTAACAGTTTAGCTGGGCTTGGTATTATTTGGCACAGCTTCTTCCATATGCTAATTTGAGTGTTTTGAGGTAGCTTTAAAAAGTTTTCAACAATAAATTGTTCAGTGTTAAGGTCCTCCTTTGTTTGGGTTTGGGGCACAGGTCTTAATTTGTCCAATTCAACTCTTGAGTCAGTTCTGTTGCATAAGTGGGAAGATGGTAGCAAATTCTCCTTCACTGGGAGTAAAGGTTTAATAGATAGATTTTTAAAGAGACGGGCTGGAAAAATGCCAAAAGTTTTAAGGTATAGTCTCTCCCTCATCATACAGTTTGGGAGAAGTGAGTTATTAAAATTAAGTAAATACCTTGAATAATATACAGATGAAAAAAGGAGCTCCACTGAAGATAAATTCGAAGATCTTATCTTGAAAATCTGCTTGAGATGTTTATTGGCTCTGGGGACTGAATTCCATTTAGGGCACTGCCAGTTGAAGGGGTAGACATCTATCTACCCCTTACTCTTATCTACTCTTATCCTGCAAAACATTTTTGTCAAAAAAGTGAATTGCTGCTCCTGAGAGTTTCCAGTAGCTCACCTTTGAAACAGAATGGACATGTACTTGTCGTTTAAAATTAAATGGGCTTCTATCTATACTTCCCTCCATTTTTGATACTACTTAGAAGGTGCTGGAAGCAGAAAACTTGGCCCTTGGTACTACAAAGATGCTCTAGCTCACTGTACAGCAATTTGGCTATTGGGGTCTAAAATAGGACCTGTTTGAGACAAAGGTGAGCAGTTATCTTTCCCTCACAATTAGGGATGGGACGAATCCAGAATTCAAATCCGTATCCCTGGAAGGTTCTGGGAATCCACAAATCTCATGAATCTCAAATCTTTCGAATCCTTTTTGTAAAAAGGGTTTAAAAAGCAAGGGAAAGAAAGATAATCTTGGGCAAGACACACACTCTGAGCCTCAGCAAAAGTCTAGGCAAAGGCAAACCTCTCTCTGAAGAAATCTGGCCAGGACAATTGTCATAGTTTTACCTCAGGAGCTCCCCAGATTGAAAATGACATGAAGGCCCTTTGTGCACAGGCAGGAAAATGTGGATTAATCCACATACTACAGGGCCACATACTACAGTACAGAGACAGTCCAGGTCAAAACTGGATTTTCTTTGCATAGCTCCTTATGGCATCCTGGAGTTTGTAGTTTGATGATGCACCAGCACACTTTGGCAGAGAAGGCTGTGACATCTTGTCAAACTACAAAGCCCAGAATTGTGTATGAAAGAGCTTTGCAAGGGAGTTATGCAAAGGAATCTTTCAGCTGTCCTTGAAATCTCAAGCCTCTACCTTCCAGTCAGGTGCTGAACTTAGATACTTAAATTGAACATTTAGTATTGTAGAATACAACCCCAGATCTAATTTCTGCAAATGTTAGCAGATTATTACTCCAAGGATTATTACTCCAAGGGAAAAAGTCACCTGCCTGCCATCTCCCCTTGTGTGTTTGGTCTCCCAGATTTTCAAGCATACTGATCTCCAACAAACTACTTGGCTGGTGGATTCAAAAGATTCGGTTTGCCTATTTTGGCACAGGGATTCAGATTCCAGAATCTCGAATCCTCATCCAGGATTTGAGGATTCGGTTGGCCCACCCCTACTCACAATCAAGTTGAATGGGTCTAAAAGTGTCTCAGGCCCTTTCCACATTGCTGTAGCATCATTAATACATCTGCATGTCAAAACGGTTTGATGATGTTCTGTCATTCACTCTGCACATGTTCAGCTCTTAGTGCGGTTCACATCATTGTGAAACTGGTGTAATATAAAAACAGAAAAACTCTGATGCAAACCAACCACAATGGTGCCGCTGCATTTTTTCCTACATGCAGAAGCATTACATCAATTCACACCGCAGAGGTGGGCATTAGATTGACCAGTTGGCAGCAGCAAAGTAGAGGAGGGAGAGGAATAGGAGTTCCAGGAGAATTGACAATGCGGAAGCTACAAATGATTCTCTCCACTTTACTTGGACAGAAACCAAGGGTGTGCAGATAGGAATCGGGGTATTTCAGAGTAAAAAACACAGCTCACAAAACACAGTGAAATGCTCTTCCACTCTAGTGCAGAAGCCTCAGTCGTTAGCTGGTTTGTATTCTTTTGCAGATTTGTGTGTTTTGTTTTGTTTTTAAGATAAAATTTAAGCTACATTTCCTATTCAGTTGTCTGAATATCAGTTAGTTCACTTCTTAAGGCAGGGATGGGAATCATGAAGTGTTCACAGATTGTTGAACAACTCTCAGCAGCCATGCCCATGATGGCCAGTGGAGAAGAATGCTGGGATTTGCAGTCCAGCTACATCTGAAGAGCTGCAGAATTCACACCCCTCCCCAATCCTTGGGCCTAGTTGCTATAAAATCTTTATTGCTAGATTACACCAATGAGTTCTCTTTCCAAATGCTTTAAGGAGAACAGGTTACTACCCACACCTTTGTAAATTATCCTTCTCTGTGAAATTGTAGAACCTGGTAAAATATTAACATACAACATGACTTTATGGCATTCATAGCAGGTTTTTCCTCTCTCAATAATAGGGAAATGTGTGTGAAACCTTTTGTATAACTTTTATGTTATGTAACTTTGATTGGCAAATAATTTATTTGAATGTTACTATACCCCCCTTAAAGTGGCATGTCCTTTTTGTTATGTGCTTTCAAGTTGACTGATTAATAGCAACCTCCTTATAGGGTTTTTCTTGGCTGGATTTGTTCATGGACGGTTTGCCATTGCCTTCCTCTGAGACTGAGAGGAAGGCTATTTCCGCACTACACCGTTATAGAGCCATTATTCCACTTTCAACATCCTATGGAATCCTGGGGTTTGCAGTTTCGGGAGGGGCCAGAGGATGTTATGTCCAAAGTCCTGCCCCAATTACTATATGGAGTAGAGCTATGGGGACAGGCCTACGTTGCAGCAGTTGAAACCATACAGAACAGATTCTTGAAAGAACTTCTAGCTTTGCCCCTGGGAGTATCCTCTCCTTTGCTAAGGCTGGAAGTGGATCTCCCTTCCATCAAGGCTAGAAATCCACAAAGCAGTTATACTTTATGGGAAAAGATTGATGAGTTTGGATGATTACAATCTAGCAAAACAATGTTTTACTGAGCAGCTTGCTAAGGAAGGATGGGCCCTCTCTTGGACAACACTGTCCCTTTCCTATTTTGAAAATGTCCAAATTTCTATCATTCATAAGGACAAAAACTCTATTAGAGGTAGGATTTTTGTGTTGGATTCCTCTGAAAATATGCTTGCTAGTCAACAGCAAGTGTTCTCTCCATGGTACAACCTTATAAAGAAGGAACAGTACTTTCAACAATATTTTCAAGACTTAACTTTCGTTGCTCTGAGAAAAGCTTTTACCACCCTCAGTTTCCAGACAATGCCTTCAGCGTATTTAAAGGGAAAGTATAAAGGGATCCCTTATACACTACACTTGTGTATTTGTGGTTCTGGGGAAGTGGAAGACCTAGTGCATTATCTTTTACACTGCCCATTGTATAGGGACCCCAGGAACCATTTCCTGGGGGACCTTTTGAAAGCAAGGGCAGGTTGGACGCTGTCTAATATTTGTGACCTATTGGCAGACCACTCCAAATCTATTACACTTAAGGTGGCCACCTTTGCAGTAGCAGCCCAAAAGATCTGTGGCAAATTTCTGAAAACATCAGCAGTGAACTGCAAAGGGGACCAGTTGTTGTAGCTTCATTGTTGCCCTGGCATTTTCCCCTGTAATTGTATTTGATTTTATTCCTGTATTTCCTCTGTATTTTGTATTTTGATGATTCTTATTGGTAAGCAGGTTGGCTGCATTATTATAATTTTCCTGCAGTGCTTTTGCAATATTATGTAATGGACGTTGTTCCACAGACAAATAAACATGATGATGATGAATTCACAAAAGCCAAACCCACAAATGTTGAGGGAAGACCATAATCCTTCAATATCTTAAAACAGTGTTCTCCAACCTGGGGTCCTCCAGTGTTGACTACAACTCTCATCATATCTAGAGGTATAGTTGTGTTGGGAGTTGTTGTCTGAGACGGGTCGAGGACCCCAAGTTGGTGCAGTGGGTTTAATAAATACGATATACTTTTAACAAATTGAAGTGGTAGTGAGAGGAGAAAGAAAGAGCCTGTGACAACTGACCATAGAACCATAGAGGAATACATGAGGTTTTTATACATCTCTATTACTGCTAGACTCCTTAATTTTTACGGAAAAACATGTGTACACAAAATACTTGATGAATCTAAATGATGTTGCTGCTTCTGTTAAGTCCTTTGTGATAGAAGGTCTCTGGCACTCCTTAGGCCTTCTCCATGGAGCAGGACTACACCCACACTCTCACTTGTAGTCATGGGTAGCACTGGGTTTCTTGAGAAATACCACTTGACATGACTTCTGCAAAGAAGATGTCCACACATGTATGGATGTTAAAATTCACCATTGGATCCACTAAGGGCAGATCTACATGACCAGGTTCCCTTGGCTATTTGTTCTTTCAAGGGAATTCTGAGAAGGAGTTCTGTGAAGGACTGAACAGAAAGCCCTCACAGAATTCTCAACATCTGGATAAATGTCTATTCCCAAGGGGAGGGGAGAATGAGAATGGCTGTATAGCATAGATACCTCCTCAGTAAAAACATGCAGAAACTAACCCTGAAGCATAATTACCACTCCTGTGTGTCAATATATTGTGCATTTCAACATTAATCTCTCTTCTGCAGTGCTCACTGCTGTCTTAGTATCCCATATATTCCAACTAAATTACTAATTACAGTAGGCTGTAGGTCAGAAAATGAGAAGATGGAGGGCAAGATGAGGGAGTGCATTACACAATATAGGTGTGGCAACCCAAATCCCCATATACACAGAATATGTTTGTTTTTCATGTATTATACTTTATGTGTCCTGCTTCATGTCCTGAGTATATAGTCACACCCTGAGGAACAATCCTGAGATTATTACACTGAAACATGACCAGTAACATGTAGTGGCATGAATACTATGTCTGTAGCTACTGGGATATTTCAAGCCCCTCATGAATGTTTCAGACTCCTAGCATCTGTCTGGGGCAAAAAATATCTATTTGTGTTACATTGATATAATGAAATGCTGAAGGATATTATTATATCCAGTTGTGACTAGTAAACAGTGTTTACAAAACACTGGGATGATTGTGGTCGCATCAACATTGGCTCCTTCTCAGAAATTGCCGTAACGTGTTCACCTACTTAAAAAAAAGAAATCTATGACATAATCGCCAAATTGTTGTATTCTATTTTGTTTTGTGTTGTTCAGAGCTTATCTGTGGTATTATTACCTTGCTTTTTGTTAATGAGAAGGAAAATTGCAGTTCGATGATGGACAGGCGCAGGCTCTAATGAAACCTTTAATATCTCCTGTGCCTTTAATTAAAAATTTAATTAAAATTTTTCTGCTAGTAGATTTTGCTTCTGTTCCTATTCCTTTAGAGCAGTGATTCTCAACCTGTGGTTCCCCAGATGTTCGTGGACTTCAGCTCCCAGAAGCCCTGAGCATTGACCATAGTGGCTGAGGCTTCTGGGAGCTGAAGTCCATGAACATCTGGGGACCCACAGGTTGAGAACCACTGCTTTAGAATCAATGGAACCTCTTAGTAAATAAGATCTTGCCCTTCCCACTAAAAAGTGAAAATATGTAAGGCAACTTGTAACTAAAGTCCACCCAAGGAAAAAAGAAATCAGATGAGGGACAACTACTGTATCTACCAGCATATAAAATGCACCCATGTATAAGACACACTCCATTTATGCACCAGCAAATACTATTTGCTGGCATATAGGACACACCAGTGTATAGGATGCATCCCATTTTCAAACAATATTTTTTTGGGGGAAAAGTGAGTCTTATACGCCAGCAAATACAGTAATTACTAATCCTCTAGTCACACTGTATTGTAGGCAATGAAACTGACAGAATTTGTGACAAGTAGCAGAAGACATTTGCTGAACAGCACTTACCTGCCAGTAAACACTTGTGGAAAGATATTGAGTATGAGGAAATTGCTGAAGAATCCAAACCCTCTTCAAAGAATGGATGGAGGGGAAAAGCGAGAAAACATGCGGTGGTCCCGCCCCAGTCTTTGTGTTAGTTCCCCTCCTCCCAAGCATCTTAGCACAGTGAATGGAAAGTGTGGAGGGGAAACCTCCACTAATTCAGTTGAATGTACCGATTTCTCCATGGAATCAGGAAACATATGCAACCAGGATTCTTTACTGCCTGTTATGTAGGTACTTGCACAAGGTCAGCCAAATATATTATAATTTCCCCTCTTCAGACCTCCAATTCTGCATGCAAAGATGGCGATGCTATTAGAGGAGGAGCCAAGACATGCCATTGAGTGCAACTGTCCTTCCCCCATTAAAGAATGTACAGAGGAATAACTTTCCAAAGAGGGTGATCACATTATATAAAATGCTGAATGGAAACTGTTTTAATACCCTTTCCAGCTGGTTGCTGAAAAGCAATGCCTCAGCAGTGGTGCTAAAGCACTCCAGTGTAAAAGGAACTCCTGGTACTTCAGCACAATCCTATTCTTCCTTAACCAGAAAGCCTTTGCGGGGGGTGGGGGAGATTTCTCACAGCTCGCCCTCCCCGTCCCAGTTCATCTGGTAAGGATAAGGGAGAAAGTGTTTTCCTAAGCTGTTAAAGTCCCTCCAGTGGGAGGCTCAGCTGATCCCTCTGATCCCTTTTCACTGTCCTGTTTAAATAGCCCTTCAATCTTTCATCTGATTTGGATAGATAGGTGTGCTGTTTTAAAATATGTAATATGTGCTTTGAACTGATGTTTTATAAATGTTGTGTTTGAACTGATTGGTTAATGCTTTGTAAGCTTTTCTACCATATATTGTAAGCCACTTTGGTTCTCATTTTGGGAGAAAGGCCATTTCTGCACTATACTGTTCTAGTGTTATAATTCTATTTCCAACATCCTGTGGAATCCCAGGGTTTGCAGTTTAGGGAGGGGCATTTAGAATTCTCAGCCAGAGAGCTCTTTGGCCTCAGAAAACTACAAACCCCAGAATTCTACAAGATGTTGAAAGTGGGATAATAGCGCTATAACAGTGTAGTGCAGAAATGGCAAAAGGCAGGATAGAAATCAAATAAGCTGTTGGACTGTAACTTCCAGCATTTCCTGCATTGACTGTGCTGGCTAGGGCTGCTGAGAATTGCAATTCAACACACATGGAGGATCAAATTATTCACTTTCCTTTTGCATAGTACTGGAACCTGACTTTTAACAAAACCAATGTCTAAACATATTAGATTACTTATATGTCAGTTTCTATGGTTACATGTTAAGAATATGTCTTTATTGCTGGTCCTTATCTCCTAGAAGTCTCTCTGTTTTTCACTACAATTCCTATTATCCCTATTCAGTATGACCAATGGTGAACTGGGGATGTTGCAACCATAGTTCAATGCATACAAAAGGTATCTTAATCTGTGTATGTGTGTGTGCGCGTGCAAGTTGTCTGTCGACTTACAGCAATCCCATAAATTTCATAGAGTTTTCTTAGGCAAAGAATACTCAGAGGTGGTTTTGCCAATTCCTTCCTTTGAAATATAGCCTACAGCACCTGGCATTCATTGGTAATCTCCCATCCAAGTGCTAACCAGGGCTGACCCTGCTTAGTAGCCAAGATCAGACAGGATCTGGTGCCTTTAGGTTATTTAGGCCATGCCACCCTCAAATTGCTGGCTACACAAACTTGATAAAGAGAATTATTCCTATTTTTATTCTAGTGATTTTAAATATTGTTTTAATAACATAACTGGGGAAATGCATTAAATAGATAGATCAAGAATTTCAGTGCTCCAGCCTGTTCCAGCTGTTAGAATCATGGAGTTGGAAGGGACTACAAAGGCCGTCTAGTCCAACCCCATGTCATGCAGGGATATACAACTAAAACACTCCCCAAAATGGCCATCCAACTTCCGTTTAATGACCCCCAAGGATGGAGAATCCACCATACTCTGAGACAGCTTATTTCACTGCTGAACAGCTCTCACTGTCAGGATGGGCACTTGTTAGTAGAGGTAAGAAAAAGTCACACTTTCAGGTGAGCCTTCCTGGATGGGCACCTCTGTTGTTCTGCTAGCAAGCTTTTCATGAAGCTCACACCTTGCCTCCCATTAGAAGGCATTTCCCTGCTTACGGCTACAAATCTGAGTCACAGGGAAACCTGCTGCCACTCCTACTGGCTACCTCATCTTCCAGTACATCCAGGGAATTGCTGTAACATCTGGGTGCTGGACTCCTGTATGGCATGCGGAAGTCTCTGCCATCAGTGATGGAGGGAGAGTTAATCGCTGTCACGCTGGCTGGGCCCTCCTGGTGACTAGGTGGGTAACTGGTGTCCTGAGCAGCTTTCTTCAGTTTGCGTTGTTTGCAGCACTGGTCAAAGCTGGCAGTCAGGGAGAGGCCCCCAATAATTTCCATGCAGCTAGCGAGGTATCCTAAGACCAGGCAGTAGCCTACCTCTAGGGTGCTACCCGTTGGGGCCGGCAAATCATAGAGTTCATAATTGTACCAGGAGATGGCAATAAGGCTCAGCAATCCAGAAACGAAGAGCAGCAGGCCACTCAGACCAGCCAGCAGGTGGTGAGGTTGATACTGCCAGCAGCGCACGCCGAATGAAGCCACCACTAGACCTATTCCAGTGACCACCAGCGAGGCAGGCATGAGTCCTTTGGCCACTTGTACCGGGAGTTGGGAGAAATATCCCAGGGTATCCTCAATGTTGTTGCAGGTGGTCATGTGACTGCTCTGGTATTCATTGCAGAACTGCCAGATGCCTTGGAGCTGGATCAGGTCAAGAGATTCAGTGGGGATGTGGCTGACAGTCCTCCAGCTCTGAGCCAGGGTGCTGGTCAAGTTTAGGATGAGTCCACAGGGGCCAAGCACAATGCCTACAATCATGTGTCCTGGGGTCCGCATGCTCCTGGGTCCAGGCAAGGGAGACAGAGAAGTTGTTCTGGCTACAGACAAATGGGTCGCAAATAAGCTGCAGCTCCCAGGAAGTCCTGTCTACCTTTATTTACCTCCCAAAGTGAGAACTTGCTATACAGCTAATGTATCCCCCTGTCCACTGAAGAGGATTCTAGATTGTGCTGAACTGGAGGCTGGCTGGACTGCAAGGTGGGTCTCTCTCTTCCCACACAAACCAAGATCGATGTAGAACACACCCAAGGTTCCTCTGCAGCTGAAAAAGAAAAGAAAAGGTTAACAATGCCAGATAATCTGCATTTTGGGAGCCCCATTTTCCTCTGTCTAGCCACCAAGCAATCCCTGGCTAAGCTTCTAAAGAACTCTAGGAATATTTATGAATACAGCATGGCTTCCATATATGGCAGGATTCCCCCATTGGTGGCACCCTGGTTATGGATCTCCCATTACAGAACCCCCATTCTTTTATCTTTAAGGAGCCAGTCAAAAAGATACTTATTTGTACTGGCTTTGGGAAAAGAATCTGATTTGTCGTTGACTGCTACTGATTGTATGGCTTTTATGATATTTCTAACTAGTATTTATAATTTATTATTTGCAATGTTTCTAGTTTCAGATTTATAAATCTGCAATTTTTAGATTTGTGATTTTAATTAACTTTGGTAATTTGTGATATTTAAGAAATATTTATTAAAACAAAAAAAATAGCCAATCAACTACATGTACCATCATATTTACAAGTTCTTCCAAACAGGAAAAGACTATAGAGATCACTTTATATTAAAATCCAGATCTTTGTAATTTAACTTATCTTTTTAAAGATAAGCAAGGGAAGCAACGATGTGAAACTCAGGCCTCTCCTTATGTATGAAACATATGGGTACCATCTTGCATCAAAGTGATCATTACGTCTTACTTGATTTCTTAAAGAGTGCACGTATTAAGTAAGCTTTTCTGTAAGTGCCATGGACCAGAGTTTGCCTTTTTGTTGTGAAATGGACAAGATGTTTTGATTTTTTCCAGTTTTGGGAAATGATCAGTCTTGCTACTAGGCAACCCAAACTGATCAGATCCGTATTCAACAGATTCTCTGGCTTCTGTGAAGAGAAACAGGAAGCCTAAAGGAAGCCTATATTCTTGTTGATGGTCATTATCTCCATTTTGGTGAACATCTCACACCAGAAATGGACTGTCAAAAACCAAACTGCCACATATGGATATAATTCCTCTATTTTACCTGCATTTGCAGCACTCACCTGTGAAGAGAAACAGGAAGCCTAAAGGAAGCCTATATTCTTGTTGATGGTCATTATCTCCATTTTGGTGAACATCTCACACCAGAAATCGACTGTCAAAAACCAAACTGCCACATATGGATATAATTCCTCTATTTTACCTGCATTTGCAGCACTCACCTGGAATTGTCCTACAGAGATAATTAAGCTTGGCAAGTATTAAGTACCATTGGTTCACAAGTTTAAGTTTGTGTTCTTTTAATTTATCAGACAACATATTTATTGGGAATATTTTAGATTCTGCTCCAGGCATTTACTTCAGTAGAGATACCTAGTGGGTCTTTCTGTGATATTGTGACTATGTCCCAGAGATCAAGACACCACAAATTCTTGCAGCTAAGCTTTAAGATGTGTTTCTGTTAGTAAAATTACTTCCTCAAAAGGTAGCAGGCCTCTGTTTCTCTGTACCAAAACTTGCTTTTGATATTTCAATTAAACAATCTATAGAATCTGGAACCAGGTATAAAAAGTACCAGTATCCCAGAGCTGTAGCTCAATCTGTTGCCCTGTCTTAGGACATAAATGAACAAACACATCCCAAAGGCAATATAACCCCTGCTATTTCCTCTGTTGGAAGTGTAACTACTTGTCATTGTCACAAAAAGTTGATGCCTGAGAAAAGGGATGAGCTGTGATGGCAAAGAGATAGTGAATGTTTGCCTTACTTTCTAAACTCTAAAATTGTTCCTGAAAATGGGGAGGGGTTGAAAATGAGTCCAATTTAATTTGGGGGAATGGCATAAAAAAAAAAGACCCACTACTTCATTCAGATTGCCTTCTCTCTGTAGAACTGCTCAGACACACTCTTGAGTATTGCCCATCAATTTGATTAACTGTCTAAGAAGAAAGGCTCCATAGTAACACTGCAAAGTGTGGCCATTTCTGCACTAGACTTTTATAGCGCTGTTATTCCACTTGCAACATGCTCTGGAATCCTGGGGTTTGCAGTTTCGGGAAGGGCCGACTGGCCGCTCCCTAACCTGCAAACCCCAGGATTCCATAGGATGTTGCAAGTAGAATAATAGCGCTATAACAGTTCAGTGGGGAAATGGCCTGTGTATTTCTAATCCCGACTCTATTTCCATTTTTATAACCAATAGACTTAGGAATTCTGGATGTTTTACCCACAGTATAACATTAGATGGAGAGCCAGTGGGATCTAGTGGTTTTGGTGTTGAGCTATGACTTTGGGAACCAGGGTTTAAAAATCCATTTGGCCATGGAAACCTGCTAGCTAGCTTTGGGCAACTCACACACTCTCTCAGTGTCAGGAGAAGGCGATGGCAAACCACCTCTAAACAGATCTCGCCAAGAAAATCAAACAGTAGGTTTGCCTTCACTGTAAGTTGGAAACAAGTTGAAGGCACACAACAACAACAACAACAAATAAAGTTAGACACATGTTTCTGCCAACAGGACAAAAAAAAAATTGATGGAACACTCATTGAAATTATAGAAAAACAATAAGTCAGTTTGGAGAACAGAAATCTCTGAACAAGAGCTATTTTGCCCTGCAAAGATAATGTCTATTTTTCATGCATTTTTTTTAATAGTGTAAGAGAAATCTGTAATTCAGTGTATTGGATTTGCTTGGATTTTTTGATAGAATAACTATTGGGTGACAATTAGTGACAATAATGCCATGGATATTCCAGTATATGAATGTAGGGAGGATTTATCTGTGGCGGACATATTTACTGCTAATATTTTAGTTCTACTTAAATTAACTTTTGATTTGGCCACTATATAATATTCCAAAATGATATTTAAATCTCACTGGATTTCTTACCATCTGGAGTTTGCCACTGAAACTACTGAGTCACCAGCAAAGAGATTTAATTTTTGAAAAAAATTACTGTTGATGTCTATATTCATAATCTTGGGGTGATTCTGCAGCAAATTAGCAAGACATTCCATAGCCAGAACAAAGAAAAGAGGTGAAAGAAGACGGCCCTGTATAGTTCCTTGAGAAACAGAAACAGGTTCCATATCTGCTCCTTAGTTTCTAATCATTGCACTGCGTACAGTGTAATAATTTGTGATTCTGAATTCTGGTTTTTATGGTAAGGTGCTTTTAAGAAGAAAAGGGAAACAGAAATCCACCAAGCAACCAAATAAACAAACAGAGGTTGCTGTTGCCAAGAAAGAGAAGCAGAGAGGAGTCCCAGATGAACTTCCTCTCTCTCTCTCCTGTCCTGCTGCTTTTCAGATCAAGGATGCCTGCCTTTTGTTACTATGTCATTTTTAAGACTAAACCTAAACCTGACAGATGCCTTGGAAGTTTTCCTTTTTGTTTTTTAAAATCTGCCTGCCTCCCATAGTAAAGGAAATGAGCCACACACACACACACACACCCCAGGGCCTATGGGTTTCTGCTTTCTCCCAGTCCCACAAAACTAGCAAAAGGTACACTGGAGCGGCACTGCCATTCTCATTTTTCACAGAGCAACAGAGAAGGTCACAGTTCCTGGATTTCATGGCCCATTTCCTACAGGCTCAAGAGAACTGAGGGTGCCTTTAAAGAAGACTTCCCGAACCCTGAAACTGGAACTGATGTAACTACAGATATCAAAGAGTGCAAACTTTTACCTCTCCACCCGCCTGCTTTTTGCCAGTCCTGCTGCAGACACACTTGCTGTATCTGTTGCTTCCCCTCTTCTCAGCGTCCAGTTAAATAAAAGCTGGATAATTTGGCCGAAACCGCTGTGTGTACAGAGAAACTAAGTCAGTGTTGCGGCTGCCAAACTCGTTCTGAGTACTATTTTATGAGAGAGGGAGGGGAAGGAAATGAAAACAGAAGTGGAACCAGGAAGGTTTGCCATTACAGGTGATGTCAATTCAGACCTTCTGGAGGTGGGGTTTGTTCTAGAACTGTTTTGTGGTCGTAGCAGCTTCTGTATGATGCAGTATGAAGGTGATAACCATCACTGTCCCGAGTAAAGGACAGCACTTTCTGCTCAGAAAACAACCCACCAAAGCAATAAAAAAAAATCAACACTCCTCATGCAGCTCTTTTAAATGCTAGTAGTATAAATTGTACAGCCAAAACCACACCAAACACATACAAACACAAGAAGCAGTTGAATGAAATGAGGGAGGTTTTTTTTAAAAAAACTGCTTTTAAGGATCCTCAAGAGAAAAGGTCATACAACCATACGTGCTCTGGAGCAAAACAAACCTTCAAAAAGAACTGAATAATATGCACTTCAGCATTTCACACATGGAAAAACCTGGATGCATGTGGCCAAGCTACATCAGAGCATGATCAAGAAGGCACAAGTTATTAACAAGTAAGAACGCACAAACTCAGAGAGTCTGCAACAGTTTGCTTTTGCTTGGGCCTTTTGGGAAAGGCAAGATGCCAGCCCCGCCTCTCTCCCCTTGCTGAGTTAACTGAATGCAAACTCCTTTTACACTTTGAACTCAGTTTGCAGCAGCTGAAACAAGCAGAAAAATCATGGAATTGTAGAGCTAGAAGAGCGCACAAGGGCCATCAAGTCCAACCCCCTGCCATGCAGGAATATGCCATTGAAGCATTCCCGACAGATGGCTATCCAGCCTCTGTTTAAACATCATTATGGAAGGAGACTCCACCATACTCCCAGGCAGCACATTCCACTATTGAACTGCTCTTACCATCAGGAAGTTCTTCTTAATGTTTAGATGGAAACCATTTTTCTGAAGTTTGAAGCCACTGCTCTATGTCTTAGGCCCTTTCCACACATTCCATGAAATTCGCACTGCGACGTTTCCAGGTGGGTTTTTTTTGTCCGTGCTACTGCGGACATATTGTACAACGGTCTATTGCCATTTCCACGTTCCGTGGAATTCGCGCAGCAGATGTGATTGGCAGCTCTTTTTTAAAAAAATGGCCCCGTGCATCATGATGTGCATGCTCATGTCATGCCCCGCAGTTCCTCCCACAATGACTCCCTCCTCCCATTCCTCCTGCTAGCCTTGAAATAAACCGTGACGATTTTTTATTTTCGTGCCCTATCTTGGGGGAATTGTTTTCCACGCCATAGCTGGGTGGAGTGCAGTTTTTCTCCCTATCTCTGGTGGGTTTCCGCGCCCGTTTTCTGCTTTTATCTTTCCCTGTGAGCGATGGAGGAAGAGGTGTTTCCTGAAGTTGAACGGTCCATTTTAGCTGTATTCTGGCTTCTTGGACTTGTGCTGCCTGAACTGGGACATCTATGGGCTACAGACCGCGCGAGGAGGCGCCGGTGATTGGCCTCTATTGGTAATGCTGCGGAGGACTTATGTACCGCTGCTTGGAGGCTCCTCACGGCGCGTCCCATGCCCAAGAAGATGGTGAGTCTGGGAGCGGACGCACAGGACGTGGTGGCAGAAGCCCAATGCACACATACAGTAATCTTAAAATCAAGGAAAAACCCCATTTTTCAGATCAATAGCACATACCAGAAAGCTTTTCCCCTTTTCTGGCTGCAGAAAGCCGCTTTCGAGACCATCCTGCTCTCTGTGGGGCGGACCAACCGTTGAAGCTGTCCATGCCCATGGCCCGCCTTCTGATTACATCATGCACGAATCAGCATGTTTCTTGGAAAAAAACCCACCTTTTCCCCATTTTTTAAAAAGTCCGCGCACTGACTGTTGGCGACTTAACTGGGCGGATTAAGGTGTGGAGCTTGCCAATTATGTACAAGCTAGCGCACTCGAAGGTGTGGGCGATGTCTGTCAGAGCTCGCGCTACCTCATTTTATTTATCCGGTGTGGAAAAGGCCTTAGTCTCTGGGGCAGCAGAAAACAGGCTTGCTCCATCTTCCATATGACATCACCTCAAATATTTAAACCTAGCTATCATGTTGCCTCTTAACCTTTTCTTCTCCAGGCTAAATATACCCAGCTCCCTATACCTCTCCTCATAGGTTATGATTTCTAAGACTTCTAACATTTTGGTTACCTTTCTCTGGACTTGTTCCAGCTTGTCAATAGCCTTCCTAAACTGTGGTGCCCAGAACTGGACATCGTATTCCAGGTGGGGGTCTGGCCGAGAAGAATAAAGTGATACTATCACTTCCTTTGACCTAGACACTATAGTTTTGTTGATGCAGCACAGAATCACATTGGCTTTCGTAACGCCACATCACACTGTTGACTCATGTGTAGCTTGTTGTCCACTAAGACTCCTAGATCCTTTTCACATGTACCAATCATTTTTACATGTACAAAGAAGACAAAGGGGGAAAGTGAGAGGAGGAAAGAGAAACTGACATTTTAAAACTAGATGAAAAATGGGATGAAAGAAAATTAACCAGGACTGTCCCTGCTAAACTGGGACGCCTGGAGGGTATGTGTTTTGGGGCATTTTGTTTTGTAATTCTTTATTCCTCTTGTACAAGCTTCATTTCTGTTTGTCAATGCCTTTAACAGCAGGCTGACCTAGCAACATGAGTACATGATGATGAATTAACATTTGCAGAAAGAAATTAGAGAGAATCCTCAGACTCCCATCTTTCTTTCTCATCTTAAAATTCCTAGTCCTTTTAGCATCTGGGATGAGGTAAAATGTGTGCAGTCGCTATTGTGGTGATTTGTTTTGTAAGCATCCAGTCTGCTTCTATAGGGTTTCAGTATTTTTAATAAAGGAAGGAAGTCATAGCTAAAGTGACACCCCATCAGTCTGGAAAAGGAACGTCTAAGCTCACTGTTTTTGCTTTTCCCATGTGGTAAGTGATTGGTGCCCCACTGAAATGAGGTTAAACAAACAAAAAAAGCACTACTTTGTGTGCCCACCCACTAGCAGGAAAGAGAAGCATTCATAATTTTTCTAACATAGGTCTTAGTTTAAGTTGCAGTGTTTTTCCTGAATCTGTAAACATGTTTGAGCTGTGATCAAGAGACTGGATTTCAAGCTATTTCTTTTTTCCTGTGAGAAGTTAAGAGTGGTTAAATGACATCCCTGCAGTGTTGTCTGGTGTTATTTGTGACGAAGTTCTGGGGTGTGTGGCTATCCTGAATGCCACAATAACCCAGCAGCAGGTTGCCAGGCAACCAGAATAGCTGCTCAACAGAGAAATTCGGTCCATTTCTGTGAGGGAGGGGCTGGAGGCTTGAAAAGAAAATATATATAAAAAGGCACACACTGATTCTTTTTTGGCAGTCCTTCAGTAAGTCCTTCAGCCAAAGAGAGACCCTGAAATAAAGTTCCTCAGCCAGCCAAAGGGGTTGTCTCAGCAGAGGGTTTGTTTCTCAGGGAAAGCTTGAAGGGGGGAGGGGGAGGGAAGAGGGAAGAGAAATCAAACCATTATAGAATCTGGTCAGAAAGTGTGGCTTGGATTTGAGGCTTGAGCTTTTGATGATAGTGTAGCCAAAGGGCTGTTTGTGATACTGCTGCTCATATGAGGGTTTCAAGACATACAGAAACCATCTGAAAAAAGTTTTGAAGAAGTCTATCTGCTTTGATCTGTATGTTACTGCGATAGAAAACCCTATGCTGGGGTCTACAATTTGATATCAAAAATATCTCCATGTGCTTGAGAGGTCCCCTGAACGAGCACATAGGCAGACATGCTCAAATGGCTGAAATCAGGAAAAACCCTGTTAGGCCAGTATACATACAGTCATGTAGCCCCAGGAGACCTCCAGCCAGGCAAAAAGTTAAAATAGAAAAAGAGTCCTCAGCCCCAAAGAGCCGACTTGAAGGGATTAGTGCTTCTAACAAACAGCTCATCAAGAGAGGATGATTTGCATACTGCCGCAGCTTTTGACAGCCCCTGCAAAATCTAATCATGCAAGGAACTTTGACATATTGGAGCTTTGTTCTCCCAATCATGCAAAGGACATGGACAGTTTGGAGCTTTGTTCTAGCTCCTCCACCCATTGTTCTCTCTGGGATAGGATTAGCCCTTCAGGTGCCTTTCCCCCATAAATAGACCTGGTTTTTGAGCATTTCTTCGGATCGCTCCGGATTGCTCCGGATCGCTCTTGACCTGCCGTCACTCTGTCCGGCTATCCCCTCAGCTCTCCGTGTGCTGAGCCTCATCTCTCCCTCTCCGCCGCTGTCCCGGACCTCCCGACTTCAAGACCAGGTGCAGTATACCCCAGCAACACCCCTTCAAAGCCCCCTATCCAATTTCCTCTCTTTTATTTCTAAATAGCTCTTGTGTGAGTGAGTACATAAGTGCGAACGTGAGCAAGTCTTTATTTTTAAATAAAATCATTTATTTAGCAATTTGGTGTGGTTTTTGGCTCAGCCTGACCCCGTAAAAATTGGGTTAAAAGATCTCGCTAGGTTGCCCTGCCTCTCACATTGCTATTGCTTGTGCTCTGGCTAATTTTCATTCCCTATTAATTGGACCATATTGAGGTGTCCCCCTAGGGACCCCAGAAATCAGGGTAACATGTATATCAACTCCAATTCTTTGTTCTTTTTGTTATTTTAATATATATTATAGTTTATTTTTTATAAATTTTGACTCGGCTAATATGCAATATTTAAAATCCAAACAGAAAACACATTACCATAAAATTCTGAAGGGATTCTAAATAACCATTGAAGTGCCTCACTTTGTACTCAGAAGCAGTGTTTAAAGAGGAAGGCTGAGAGCTGTGTGTGCGGAGTCACAGGGCTCTTTATCAGATTGGGGAGCTGCCCTACCATGGAGAGAGAAAGAAGCAAGCCCTCACACATTATTGAGTTTTTGGTGTGCTGAGCTTTTGTAGGGAAATACAGGATGGAGATGGGCACTGTGAAGCTGACAGTAGCAGTAGTGTGTATCTCTCTCTCTCTCTCTGTATACCTTGAGGAAAAACTGTAACTTTCTCCTGCTGTACTTCATATTGTTCCTGTTAGTATGCATTCCTACAAACAACTTCAGTATCAAACCAGCCTTTTCCTCATCCTTCCCTGTCCTGTATCCTGTAAGTTGAGCCCTTCCAGGAATAACAAAGGCTGCATGCTGTCTTTCCTATGCATGCTTACTTGGAAGTAAGCTACACTGAATACATGGGGGAGGCTTTTAAGTACAGACAGCTCTCCATATCCACAGATTCTGTATCCACGGATTCAACTAACCATAGCTTGAAAATATTTTTAAAAATAACAATAACAAAATTCCAAAAAAGCTAAATTTGGGTTTTACTTATTTTATATAAGAGATGTCATTTTACTACACCATTGCACATAATGGGACTTGAGCATCTATGAATTTTGGTATCTACAGGGGGTCCTGGAACTAAACTCTGGTAGATACCAAGGGTGCGCTGTAGACATTGTGCCTGTTAAATGTTTTCATATTTGATGATTGAATAAGAATGGATGAAATAAATGTTTTGCCCTCTCTCTGACCTGACTCTCTACACACCAACCTTGGCACATGTACTACTTCTCTTCCCCAACAGAATTATTTTTTTTTCCTTTTAAAACAGTTACATGTGCAACCCTGTGTCTTTGCAACGTATCGCCACAGCTATTGCTTTTAAAGTAGCATAATGGAGGGATATATGTAATGGGAGACCTTAGAAGGCACCATGAATTCACTTAGTAGGGTCTTACATATTTTCCCCCTTTGCTTTATATACTAATTGTGTGTTTTTTTAATTAAGTCAGTTTCATACCATCTCATTTACAATTTTTCCATTGTTTTCACAGATATTTCCTTCCTCAGTTAGTTGTTATTTTAACATAATACATTCTGAGCTACCACTGTTTTGAAAAAAAATGAACCAGTAAATAGGTAAAATCAGTAATGATCTGGCTGCCAATGTTGAGCCCTCCCACCTTAAAAACAGTCTTGGATGCCCTGCTATTTGCCCAAAATGTAGTTCCTAAACACTGTGCAACATGTTCCCACTTCAGAAAATTCCTGAAGATGTGCAGATATTTATCTCCATGTTGGGAAATGCTTCATCTGCTGTTTTTCTGCCCTTCAAGCTGTTGATGCAGTCACGAGAACAGAACATACCTGGATGGTTTTTGCTCACTCCAGATTGGTAGGCCACGTTCTGTGGTTGGAAATTTCCAGGTAGGGCCCTCCTATGCACATTTTCTTTTGTTGGCAAATCCCTAGTTGATTGTGCAGAAATAATAACAACAGCAGCCGCAAGAAAACTAATAAAGGCAACTGGCTGGGGTCCAAGGCACAGCAATGCATTGATGCGTAGAATCATATTTGCTGAGTTGCTGCCTGTTCAGCAAAGTGGTTTTGTCTCAAAAAACGGGCAAGTGAGGTATGAGGAACCTGGCATTGCCAAGTTTAGCCAAGCTATGGTATAGAAGCTCTCCAAGCCACCCTCCTACCTAAAGTGACTTCACAATGAAGCCCTCCTGTTTTCTGTTGTTTTTAATTCATACCGCAAAACATCTGCTAATTCATCCTCATGCTTTTTGACCCAATTGGAAGTGGGAGAGAAACTAAGAGATTTCTACTTACTTTTTTTTTTTTTTTACAGGTCTCTCATTCCACCTGCATGGCTGTTAGTTCCAATTTGCGGCGGCAGTAGCATGGTATCTATCCAAATTATTCATGTTAAAGTGGGAGCCAACTGAACTTTACTTGGTGGGATAGAAAGTCTGGGAACACATATGCATGTTCTGTAGAGACTGCATCTGGCATGTTTTACCTTTTCAATTACAATTGTGTGGGATGCTCATCTTTTTTTTTTCTTTTTCAGGGAGGTGGGGCAAGGAAGAGATCCAAATACTCTGAAGTACGAGGCTGGCTCAAGCTGTGTTGCCACCAAGGGACACATGTCTTTTGTCCTCTGCTCTGTTGTAGTAGAAATTCCCTGCTGTTTCACATATTTCAGCAATAACAAATGCAGCTTCTTAAGGAAGAATGTGACTTCTTATTCAAACACAGAAGGATTTTGAACTCAGTAGGGGATGGGATGACTCCCACCATCATTTCATGGTGGGGTCTCCCACTTGCTTGGTTCATGTATTTCCATTCTGTATGAGTATGAAAATCAATTCAGAGCCTCTAAGGGCAACCATGTATCTTAGATGCAAATCATAACAAGGAGTTCTTTTTCCCATGGGCCTTCTGGCAGTTAAAAGCAGAGAGTCCTGCCTATAAATCTTAACTCCCCACACTAATGTTGCACACGCTTTACCACATACAGCTTTCTCCAAGCATGCATGTTTTTTCTGCACACAAGGACACCTTTCTATATAACCCATTTTGCTTTTTCCTTTTAATTAACTTACGAAAAGGGAAGGAACCATGATGGGCCAAACTGAAGAGGGAGAAGAATAACTGCACATCTCAGACCCTCTGTTTTCAGGGGTCCAACTGAGACAGAATGGATGGGGATTGCTTTCTCCTTTTGGGGGACTTCCTAATGCCTGAAGCCCTTTGAGTTCTTCCATTGGAGGCACCTAGCTACCTGTATTATCTACTTTGTCAGGCCAACCCTGCTGAAGCTTTCTCCTATTATTATTCTCTGAGAATTAACATCCTTTCTTTTGTCTTCATCTCTTAAGCCATCTTTAAGTCTACAAACCTGTTCCTTACAATCCTATTTCACCCTTACCAGCTAGCCTTTCCTGCTGCCTTTGCATTATATTGAGGTGGAGAGGCCAGAGTGCTATAAATGGTAAGGCCTCTGCTTGCTTTGGTGTCTGATTGCTCCGTCTGAATGCTGAATATGTGGACTAGCATGCCATTAAATAAACTGCTGCCTCAGTTCACTAATGCCTCCATTCCTGAAACAAAAGGGGGAGGCAAGTTTTTGCTACCATATTTTCCACTGTTTCACAAAACACATTTCTCATCCAGGTTTTCCTGTTCAGCAGCTAGCCACAGGTATCTTTAAGATTTTTGGTTCTTTGCCTGCCTGCCTCTCTTTGTGGTCATTCAGTCCATGTCATTTTGCTGAGCTTAATTTCCAAATGATGGGTGACAATAAAGGTAAAAGTAATTTACACTGATATGTTCAGATATAGAGCATAATATAAATAGTTTAATTAATAAATAAAAAAGTTAGTTGGTTATTAAACAAAATACACAGCACATTGCACTTGTGACTAGATGCCATCACATAAAATAAAGTGTAAGTTAAACTTATTGATAGGTGAGCTTATAGGTTGTTTATTTACTAACCAGATACTATAATTATGTTATTCTTGTTCTGTGACTTCAAGTTGTTTGTGAACCTAAAGCAAATCTATCATGGGGTTTTCTTGGCAAATTTTGTTGAGAAAGGGTTTGCCTTTGCCTTCTTCTGAGTGTATAAACATACTCCCTTAGACATAATAAAGTAAACATTAGAAAATAATTGAATCTATATTAGATCTGTGCTTCTCATCCACATTTATATTATATTATACTGGTCTAGTTTGATCCACCTAAGGAGATAAATGTGTAGAACCACTTTTTTTATGTGTATATAAGGTAGTGGCGAGAAATATGTGGCTTGCCAGATGTTAGACTACACCCCCAGAATTCCTCACTGTTGGTTATGTTGGCTGGGGCTGATGGGAACTGCAGTCCAACAACATCTGGAGGGCTTTATGTATCCACTGAACATAAGGAAATGTGGGTACAACGGCAAAAATTTGCCACACAGTAAAACTAAAATCTAGCCAATTGGCTGTTTGTGAAAAGGAGCAAAGACCTGGGCCATTTCCGCACTAGACTGTTATAGTGCTATCATTCCACTTGCAACATCCTATGGAATCCTGGGGTTTGCAGTTTCAGGAGGGGCCAGGCAGCCCCTCCCAAAACTGCAAACCCCAGGATTCCATAGGATGTTGCAAGTGGAATGATAGTTCTATAACAGTCTAGTGCGGAAATGGCCCTGGAGTCATTCCTGTCTGCCAGCTTTTCTCTGCCAAGCAGCTGATCAACAGTATTTTAGTTTTCTTTAACAGTCAGCTGTCTGCAGCCTCACTTCTCCATATTTCAGAGTGCTCTGAAGAAGAAAACAAATGTTCATCCTATAGTTGTGGTCATTTAACAAAGAATAATAGAATCACAGAGCTGGAAAGAACCATGCGGGCCAATCTAGTCTAACCGCTGGCAGGAATACACAACTAAAGTGCTCCTGACAGGTGGAGCTCTGCTTAAAAATTCCAAAGAAGGCCAGTCTACCACTCTTTATCACAGCTTATTCCTCTTTCAAACAGCTCCAACAGTCCAGTAGTTCTTCCTAATGTTTGTGTAGAATCTATTTTCTTATGATTTTAATTCATTGGTTCATATTCTAATCTCTGGAGCAACAGAAAACAACCTGGCTCCCTCTTCTACATGACAGCTCTTCAGATATTTCAAGATGGTCATCACATCATTGCTCAGTCTTCTTTTCTGCAAGCTAAACATGTCCAGCCCCCTGAGCCATACCTATTAAGTCTTAGTTTCCAGACCTTTTACCATTTTGGTCTCCTTCCTCTGGACATATTCTAACTTGTCAATATCCTTCTTGAATTGTGGTGCCCAGAACTGGACACAGATGTTGCACTTGACATCTGACTAAAGCAGAATAGAGTGGTACTGTTATTTCCCTTGATCTGAGCACTATACTTTTGTTAATTCACATTCCAAAAAGGAGTGAACGACCATTTCATTTTATTTAAAGAATCTATGTCTGTTTCCCCTTTCCTTTTAACCAAATGCATCTGTTTAATAGATCAGGTTCCCAATGTCTTGTAGTTCAGCCACCTATAAGTGATGTTGTCATATGCTGGTTAACTGGCTTCCCAAGAAAACACTCAGGGGTGCAGCAGCACTGTCTTTACTGAGGTAGCACAAGCAACATAGCAATGGGTAAAGTTGCTAGGATTGAGGTACATCTGTTAGCAAGCAGATGATATAGTTCAGCTTACAAATTTGGGTGCATGGATCGGTGATGATCATAAACGTCACCTCATTCCCCAAACCTCCAAGTTTCCCAGGTGCTTTTGGATGTTTACATACTTTGATCCTGAGAACCCAAACCTTCCTCTTGTTCTTAGCTGACCCTCCTGGTTATTTTCACAGAGCCTTCCCTGGGATCGTGCATTCCATTCCCTTGATCTTCCTCCATCTTTGGCCAAATGCCCTTGGGCACTTCTGTGGACACCTGGAAGCCCAGATCTCATGCCCAGATACAAGCAATTGGATTTCAATACATGAATGTAAGCCTATTGATATGATATACATTGTGACAAGCAGCCATTAGCATTCATTATATTGTTTCCATTATGCGATCTATTTCTATAAGCTAGCTAAGCATGCGGTTTTCCTCTATATTATGGCAGGAGCTGACTCTTCTGACATATGTCTGGTTTTGAGCTTTGCATGTTGTTGTTGTTGTTGTTGTTGTTGTTGTTGTTGTGTGCCTTCAAGTCATTTCTGACTTACGTGACCCTAAGGCAAACCTATCACAGAGTATTCTGGAGCTGAGAGTGTGTGACGTGCCCAAGGTCACCCAGTAGGTTTCTATGCCTGAGCAGAGAATCAAACCCAGGCCTCCGGGATCATAGTCCAACACTCAGACCACCACCATACTGGCTCTCATATCTTTGTTAATTGTATTCTCTTCTATTCTTACCACAATAAATAAGCTCAAAATTATTTCTGTATCCTAATTCCCATTTCTGCTTTCCCAATGCCCAGGAAGCAATACCAAAAAGTCCATGACTATTGGATCCATATGATATACACCAAGAATGCTGTCCTTTGGGTATACAGTAAATCCATGGTGATGTGAGTAGGTGATACTAGCTTTGCACATCGACCCATGTAAAGTTGTATGTTTCTTCATTGTCCAGTAGAGGGAAGCAATCACTTGTGAATACATTGGCCATTCACTGAAACCAGGTCATACTGGTTCCCATCTCTTCTTTCCAGGGGTATATTATTGTTACTTTTTCCCCACCGGGATGGTTTACAGATTGAAATGTATGTGCAGTTATTTCTAAAATATCATTGGAAAATAAGGCAACTTTTTAAAAAGCAGGGTTCTGTTGCAGCAATATCATTTTTCCCAAGCAAAAAAATCTGCAATGTTGAATATCGTAACTATACCCAACTAGGTAGTTATTGTTACAGTCTATATGCAGTATAGCTTGTGGTTGTGCATTGTCAAGATGAGCACTGGTAAGAGCAGTTTGACAATGGTTTGTGCTGCTTTGGAGTGTGGTGGAGTCTCCTTCTTTGGAGGTTTTTAAACAGAGGCTGGGTGCCCATTTGTTGGGAATGCTGTGATGGTGTATTCCTGCATGGCAGGGGGTTGGACTGAATGGCCTTTAATGTCTCTTTCAACTCTATGATTCTATTACCTAATGACTGTTGTGTGTCACAAACTGAATATTAGACCCTCAGCCCCATAGCCCTATCCCCCATCTCAAATACATGTATTTTTAATGTCTTTTTTAAAATGTGGACAGGGCACCATTTTTCTTCTGTTTTAGAAAGAATATGCATAACATTAAAAAAAAATGAAGTTAGAGTTATAGAAGAATTTTATAGTCTCAGATCAGAACTTGAAATGTTGGGCTTAAAAAATAATTCCTTGGTTGTTAATGTTGGAAAGGCAGAAATTTGTTGCCTTTTTTAAAAAAAATTTTTTTATTAAAAACTAAGAAAACATAACATGACATACATAACATAACATTCATAACATAATAAACAGTTTAAAACAAAACATACAAATAATACACATATGACATACCTTATTTACATAATCTAAACAAAACATAGAACATTTCCCCTTTTAGTGAGATATAACCTTATAATATTTTCAAAAAAGGGTCTACCTCTCCGTATATCAGAAAGGGAAAGAACAAATATTCATTTTGACACACATTATCTTCAACTCTAATTACATAATAATTACATGATGATTTAATATTAATCATATCATTTTATTCAGTAAATCAGAAATTTGTTGCCTTAATGGTTAATGAATTTGTTAGTTGTAGAAGAAATAACGGAATTTACAGAGAATGGCAGGCTTGGTTGTCTTTGTTATCCCTAATTACATGTTTTGGTTTTGGCTCAAAAGTTTGTTTTTTTTACCTCTTTCCTTTCCTTATTTTTTCTCATTTCTGTTTCCTGGTATATTGCTCTACATTTTGATTTTCACAAGCAAATCAGCATTCCTGAAAGCTCCTCCAATTTAATAGGTCCTAACATCAAAGCAAACCTGGAGAACAACTTAGCAGCCCAAACATGATCTGACAGATATCTTGTTTTGGAACGGTGCCATATCTCTCCTAGTCATTTATTCGGGGAATGCTTCTTGGTGGCCTGCAGCAAAAACCCTGTGGCTTGTTGATAGTATTGGTTAAATTAATTGTTCAGTGACTGCTTATGATATTAATCAAACAATTTGTTTCTGGTGTCCTGCCAACGTGCAAAAAAACAAAAAGGAACAAAGCAATCATGTGGGAAAGTTCAGTGCTTTGACTCAAAAGCAAGCAAATCTACACATATGGTCATAAGATCAAATTTTCTAGGTGGGTACCAGGAAATATTTCAGAGGAAGGAACTGGCAAAACCAACTCTGAGTATTCCATGCCTAAGAAAACCCTATGAAATTCATGGAATAGGTGACTTGAAAGCATATATGCACATACACAACGGAAGCAAAAGGATGCACTTTCAAAAGTGCCTAAAAACCTTAGACAGTTCAAAACATATCGAAGTTCCTTCTTTTGAACTACAGTTCTCAGAATCTCCCAGCCATCATGGTCAGTGATAATGCTGGCTAGAGAGGTCTAGGAGCTGTTTTCCAGAAAGGAAACTTTGGGGAAAATCAGAGTTGAGGAGACCATTCAGAGGAGAGATCAGCAACTGGCGGTCTTTGGGCCAAGCCTGCCTCTCTTCCCAGGGAAGCCATTTAGCCCCTGGTTGTCAACCCACGAACAAGAGAATATGAAGCTGTGTAGAAGGTGCAGTTGCTGGGAACACAGGTTTGGCAAGCAGCTATGTCTTTCCAAAGAGGCCTTAGTTTTGGGTGAGTAACTTACAATGGGTTTCTATACATACCTATGCAAAAGTTAGCCTCACTGCTTCTAACCAAGTAAGTGGGTATATGACTACAGCCTCACTGAAAATAACCATTTTCTGACCATCTTGCAGCACCTTCCACCTGGATAATAATAATGTAAATTGTGCTGACAGGAGATTAACACCACAAAAAAGGAAGGTAGGTAACCTGATTTTGGTCTTATAGGCACATCTTTCAGGTGAAAAGGAGCTGTAATAATAGCTTGAGAAAAAAAAAGTCTGGGAACATGACATTGCTTTTATGCAGCTGGTTGCAAAAATGCAGCTGAACAGTGCCACACCCCATCCTTCCCAAACCACTAAATGACCATGGGAGCATGTTCCATCAGCAGATAAGTAAGTTGTATGTGCAAGAGTGGGACTCTGAAGGGTCGGGGCATCTCCTTCCGCAATGACTTTAAAAAGACATATGCAGACATGCCACTTGCGTATGTCCTGTTAATGCCTGCCTATGCCAACAACAGGATTCCAGTCATTAAACATATTCACACATTTAAAGTCACATCTCGTTTGGTATGGCTATGCTGTCATAGACTTGAAGGTCAGTTATGTCCACCTCTGTGCCACCGGGCATGCAGTATATTTAAGGGAAAAAATGAAAGAAGTTCCATGAATACTTCATAGCATTTTGTCCTTCTGTTGAGAATCAGCTCTGCAGGATTCTGGCTCAATTCAGCACAAGGTCAAGGTGCCGAGAAAAAGAAGATAACAAGGAGCGAGGAGTTGTTGCTTTGCATGACAACTAGATGCTGTGAGAAATTGAACAAAAACTCTTCCCTTCTCTCATATCTGTCTCCCTAAGTTCAGGTCAAGCTGCCGGATTTCAGTGTGCTGGATTGCTGTTAAATACACCAGGGCAGGTTTTATTAAAATGGGCACATCTGAGAACCTGATACACGCAAAACTGAGAAGGGGTATATGTCACCAAAATTTCAGGGATGAAGTGCTCTCCTCTTCACACCATGAACTTCACTCTCTTTGAATTAAAATGAGAGCAGCAAAGGTAAGGTTTTGTGGCTACAGTTTACAGCAAGGGTTGAGGACTATACAATCCTCCAGGTGTTGCTGAATTGCACATCCCAGCAGCCCAACTGAGCCTAAGCAGTGGTAAGGAGTGCTGTGAGTTGCACTGCAACTACATCTAGAGGGCTATATGATTCCTACCTCTGGTCTGGAGAATTATAATAGAACCAAACACCCACACATACAGGTTCTGAGACTGAGTGCAGTTTGGGGAAAGTATAGGCTAGACTACCTGAAGTTGTGAAGAGGTTATAGCAATAGCAATAGCAGTTACATTTCTATACTGCTTATCAGTGCAAAGCACTCCCTAAGCGGCTTACAATGTATTTAGCTAATTGCCCCCAACAATTAGCTTACCGATAAATGGAAAGATGGAAGGTTGAGTTAACCTGGAGCCTGGCAGGATCGAACTCACAACGTTGTGCCTGCAATACCAGCATTTAACCACTGCACCACCAGGGCTCCTGTAACCAATCGGTTATTGACCCTATTCACATTTATTTGGGAATAAGCCTTATCGAACTCAAGAGAGGCTTGGTCCTGGATAAAGGTGCATCAGATGAGACTGGCATTTACACAATTATAGGCCAACCTTCTCCATAAATGCCATCCAGTTGGCTTTGACTTATGACAACCCTATGAATAAGAACCTTTTACATCACTCTGTTATCAGTAGCCCTGCTCAAGTCTTGCAGACTGAAGGCCATGGCTTCCTTGATTGAGTCTATCTGTTTGTAATGCAGTCTTCTTCTTTTCCTACTGCATTCTACCTTTCCAAGTATTAGTGTCTTTTCTAGTGAGTCATGTCTTCTCATGATATGGCCAAAGTCTGGTGGTCTAAGTTTAGCTATTTTGACTTCTAGGAAGAGTTCAGGCTCTGGGACCCATTTATTTGTCTTTTTGCCAGTCCATTATATTCACAGAATTCTCCTCCCGCAGCACATTCCAAACTGATTTTATTCCTATCTCCTTTCTTCACTGCCTAGCTTTCACAACTATGCATAGATATTGGAAATGTGATGGCATGGATAATTCTGACTTTGGTATTCAATGATATGACTTTACACTTGAGGTTCTAGCCTAGTTTCTCCACAGAGCTGCCCTTCCAAGTCCTAGCCTTCTTCTGATTTCTTGACTGTAGTCTTCATTCTGATTAATGACTGAGACAAGGTATGGAAAATCCTTGCCTGACCCCTTTGCCAATGGAAAGCATTCTGTGTCTCCATATTCTGTCCTGACAAGGGCCTCTTGTCCTGAGTAGAGGACAACCAAATGTTGTGGCACATCAGTTTCTTTGAGAATGATCTTTAGTTTTTCATGATACACACAATCAAAGACTTTACTACAATCTATAAAGCACAGGCTGATTTTCTTCTGATTTTTTTTTGGGGGGGGGTGTTCTCTATTCTCTAACATGTGTTTGCAATATGATCTCTAGTGCCTCTTTCTTTTCTGAACCCAGCTTAGAATTCTGGCATTTGTCTTAGGTGTACTTATTTAGAAGGGGTTTGCCTTTGCGTTCCTCTGAGGCTGCAAGATTGTCACTTGACCACAGTCACCCAGTGTCTGAGCGGGGATTCAAATCCCAGTCTGCAGAAGCCTTAAATAAATAAATAAATAAATATTTGAATATTTAAATCTAAATTTAGATGTTTAATTCTTAGGTTAAGTTTTGGGCATCCTCAGAAGCAAACTGTAATTACAGGGGGTACCCAGTAAATAAATAGTTAAGAACCACTGTTATGAGGTGTTGTCCTTTATTCTCAGATTTTTGCCCTAAAATCTCAGGCCTAAAATAGTCCTGATTTGGCAATCCTAGCAAGAGTAGATCTGTTGAAGCAAAGATTAAGGGTTTTATTGTCATGGCCGAAAAAGAGACGAAGACCAGGTTTCCAGGGAAAAATCAAAAAAGCCTTTTTATTTTACCAGTCACTTGCGTAAGGACGACAGCTGTTTCCAGGACTGTCACCCCGATTAATTAAGGCAGCATCACTATATACCTTTGGTCTACCATGTCAGCAATCAATCATTCATCTAGCCAGCCCATCACAGAAGAACAAAGATCTTTGGTTAACTTTCCATTACATCATTAACTTAGCACACACGTGTACAGAAGAGAACAAAGAGTTAGTTAGAAGATGACACAAGTTATAACTCATGGCCGGTTCATACATCCCACCGATCCTCCCGAAATTCTCCCAGCCATTCTTAGATAAAAGTACAAAGCAAGCCTTTTGCAGAGCAGCCTTCACGGTTGCACCTGCTGGTTGCAGAGAGCTAATACACGCGTAAGCAATTAGCACTTTCACTTACTGTCAATCCCAGCATTCTAATTTATTGCTTCATTCGTCCCCTTCATTATCACACCAGGCTCCTCTCCTGCTAAAACAGTATCGTCCTAAAAAATTCTATTGAATCAAGATTGATCTCTCTGGTTTTGCACGTTTAGAACCATTCTGGAATTGCAGCATGCCTTTGTGCGAAAAGCTTATCACACACAACATTTTGGATTGCCTGCCTATTACCTCCTCCAAGACATTATCCCCACCCCTTTTCCTTTTCCTTTCCTACACACACACACACACAGACACACCCAAATGGAAGTGAAAACAGTCTTACGTTTAAAAAGTCTTTTATTCCTTTGTGCAGAGGGGGCGAGTAGATTCCTGAGTGAGATAGACTAGGCTTCTAGCTTCAGACTTAACTAATCACTGGCAGATGAGAGCCAGCAGCTACTGGTCTATCTGTGTCATTGATGTTGGCTTTTGTCTGCCAGTGATTAGTTAAGTTGGAAGCTAGAGGAAAGCAGGAATCAATGAGTTAATTAAATAAATGCTTTTTTAAACTGTAAGACTCTTTTCCACTTATATTTCCAGGTGTGTGTGTGTGCATGTGCGTGCGTGTGTATCAGTCAGTGAGAGAGAGAATGAGAGACTGGAAAAGAATGGGGCTGGAAAAGAAATTGGGGTAGTGAGCAAAGTTTTGGCTTCCCCAACAAGCTATAGTTGCGAGGGGAAGGAGAGATCATTTCACAATGGCTTTTTTTTAAAAAAAAATTTTTTAAAGGTTTCATAATTATTTTGCCAATTGAATGGAAATAAAATTGAAATATCCACTCCTTCTCCTTCTCCTTTGATCACTAGAGGTGAACTGACATTTCCCACTTACTGCCTTTCCCCCCCTGTCCCCACATGGCCAAGAACGGGACTGACCTCTGCCTGCATTGGTATCTCTCTCTAGATGATCCTAACTGACAACAGAAGTAACATCTGAGACAAAATTTTTCTCCTCCTGCGTGATTGTTAACATCTTTGACTGATGAAGAAGCCAGTGAAGCTTTAAAATCCTGCATGATGTATTTTGTGCTTTTTAGTTGGCCTAAAAAAGGTATCACTGTTTTGTGGATTTTTGGATTTTGTTGTATTTTCATAGAAGTAGAATGTGTTGCTTTCATACCTGACAGAGACAACCTGAGCATTAGCTAGTTACAAATGTCAGGCTGTTTATACTAAGCCAGCTCTTTGAAGGTTTATGACCAGTGTGTCAACCGTCATTTTCTTTACCCCTTTTCATTCTGACCCTGTCAGCACTAATAGAGTACAGACAAATTAGATAATGTTTCCCACTTTTCCCAGTCTACTCTGCAGGGCTTTTAAGAGATTTGGCGTCCTGAACAGTTCAATTCACAGAAGGTATCGCCTGCTTAAATGTCTAAGCTAAAGGAACTCTCTCTCTGCCTCTTTGTATTTGCTTAACTAAAGTTCTTTCATTTTGAATTCCAATCAATTTTAAAGGTGGTTCCTGTTGTCAGCCCCATGTCCTACTTAAAATTATGCTGACATTAATTGGCAAAGCTCAATGCCTAGGTTCTCAGCATCAGTACCCAGCGCTCTCTGTAACAGTATTTCTTACATTTCTCTGAGGAGCGAATGCATGTGTGATACAGGGTTCCTTGTTGATTGTTAACCAGAAGTTACTGTATTGTCAACCTGTATCAGAATTTTAGTCCTGGGAAAACAAATATTCTTGCACATGCACTGTATGCTCTATGAGATCATTGTCATCCCAAATTTATATAACCCTTCCCTTCTTTAGATAAAGCATTCTTCTCTTTGCTCATGTTAACTGTGTTCTTGCTGGGGGGGGGAATCCCTTTGGCCAAAGTTGGGGACCTTTCCAGGGTGATTCACAGCTCACTGGGGTCCTGCAACACCACAATCATGTAGACTATGTGAGGTAGTCCATGCAGACCTAATATTTTAGGTCTGGCCCCACATGTCTTTCTAGAGTTTAGGGGTGACTGCCAATTGTGGATTCAAGTCTCGTTTGGCACTAACCATCGGGAGGGGGATTCAAGCCCCACCTGTGTTGCCAATAAACCTAACAATTTTGGAGGGTATTCAAGTCCCACCTCAGGGATATCCACTGCCAAGTGCAGATTCAAGTCCCACTTAGCATCCACAAGGGGTATCTACCAACTGTGGGTTCAAGTTTTCCCATAGCAGAACAAGAATAACTCCTGTTAAGAAGTGTAACATCACTTAATTCGAATAATTTTACCCCCATTTCCAAATGTAGGTTATCCTGGACTGCGTCAGTGTGTGTATAAAGGGCAGAGGGCATGCAGCCCTGTGTACTTTAGACCATTGATTTGGGGAGGAAGGGAATAACTATTAAGAAGTATGCTAGAGCAGTGTTGTAATCTGTGGTTCAAAAGCTCTTGTTGTATTTTAACTCTTATCATCTCCAGCCAGTATAATCACTGGCTAGAAATGATGGAAACTGTTGTGTACAAACATCTGGGAGGCCATACAGTCCCCACTCAAGGCCACATTAAAGTTTTGGCAGGCCCTAAGCACTCTTGTATTCGACTCCCTGCCTTGCCTTGATGTACCACTAGGGATGTTTTCATAGGCCCTAAACTCCTGTTTTCGTAGGCTCTGTGCCTAAAGTGCTTAATGGCCCTGTTCTCACCCATGTGATCATAGACCAATATGACATTATGAGCTAACTGAAGAGTGAAAAATAGAGACAAAGGCATCCTCCCTCTATAATTATTCTATAATTAGGCAGAATGGAGAAGACACTCACCCTGAGGTTCAGGAGAATCAAAAGGGAGTTCTTTACAAAGCAGCACATGATTAATTTCTGGGACACAGTATGGTGAGACAGCCACTATCTCAGATGGTTTCTTAGAATGAGACTTAGATCTGGAAGACTGATCTCCTACACAATGGCTATCAGCCATGACAATGAAATGGAGTCTCTGTATTCAGATGCAGCATGGACTTCCATATCAGATGCTAGGGACAAAGATGGGCACTTGCGACTTTCTTGCAAAATGCTGAACCAAATGGACCTTTTGCCTAAGCCAACCAGGCTCTTAGTTCTTACATTGCATTTCCAGCCTTCCTTTCCTCACATATCAACTCATATCAAGCCTTTATCTTTCAGGCAGGCAACCTATTAAATGCTTCCTGTTTTGTTTGAAAATATTAGCTATGTGGTGCTGTGGAGACTGTAGAACAGGACTTTGTACCTTGCAGTTCCTGTTGATGTATTTGTCTTTATCCCAGGAGAAGACATTCCATGGAGTTCAGGCATATTGGAAGGAACTCTTCCAGCGGCTGATGATCTTGGGTTGTGGAACAAAAATCATCTGTTCTTCTGAAGGATGTTGTGAGAAAAATAGTGTTTTGAGCCAGTGGAGAATCCCCTCCAACTTTTAGTTGGACTTCAAAAGAGCTACTTAGGTGTTGAACCCTTTTCCCAAAAGAGATCTGGCATCTTGGTAGCACCTTTAAACTTTGTCAGTGAGTTCATTCCCTAAGATGGGAACCACAAGCTGCCATGGCTTTTAGCCTGAGGCCCTCTCACACTATAAAACTGTAGCACTATGTTTCCACTTGAATCTGCCATGGTTCCATCCTGTGGAATCCTAGGATCTGCTGTGTCGGGAAGGGCAACCAGAAATCACTTTCAGGGAGCTCCTTTGGCGCCTTACCAAACCCCAGCATTATATAGGATGCAGCCATGGCAATTAGAGTGGAATTAAAGTGCTATAATTAGTCTTCCTCACTCAGTTGACATGTATTATAGCTTGATTTAAATTCATTTTTTAAAATGAATTAGTATTGCTCTGTACATAGGAACTAATACACATGCATTTCTTTTCTTTTTCACCACACCAATGAGTAAGTGACTACTCTACCCCCAGCTTACATTTGCCTTGCAATGTCCAGAAGCTGTCTCACAGTCCTGCGCCTGCTTTTGCTCTTAAAAAAAAACACACTTCTCAGATCTGATTGTAGATCTTTGCTCTCATTTCATCTTGCAACCTTAATTGCAGAGAAAGGAATACGTCTTCATTAAGACTCTTCAAAAATGTCAAACAGGGGAGATGGCACAACAGAAATAAATTTTTGGTTTCAGAATAAGGCCATTTCTACACTAGACTGTTACAGTGCTGTTATTCCACTTTCAAGATCCTATGGAATCCAGGGATTTGCAGTTTAGCTAGGGGCTTCAAAGGATTCCATAGGATGTTGAAAGTGAAATAATAGCGCTATAACAGTTTAGTACAGAAATGGTTTAAGTTTGTGATATCTCCTCTCTCTCTCTCTCTCTCTCTGTTTGTGTATGTGTGTGAGAGAGAGAGAGAGAGAGAGATTGGGGTAGGGATTGTCTCACTTACTTTCTTCTCCATGTTTCCAGTAAGGAGAAGGGGAAGTAAGCTGACTTTTTACTTGATGATAAGGAGATACATTTCCTTCATCAATTATGGAAGGCTGAGCAGAGCTTTGGACAGACTACTAGAGCACAATGCCTACAGGCTAAGAAAAAAAGAATCAGAAAGAAACGCTGGCAAACAGTGAGCAAAGTAACATGCCCAACAAGGGCATTTTTTTGCAGCAGGCATTTTTTATGGACTTATGAAAATGCACACAAAGAATTCTTCTGCTCTGAAATGCACACAGAGGAATTCCTGCTATTTATAAACCTGAAGGGGGGAAAAGGATGTTATGGAGGGGCGGGGAGAAGGGTAACAAAATACTGGTATCCAGTTAGGAATGGGAAACCTTAGGTTTCAACAATTGCAGGAAGGCAGGATTCATTGGTTTACCCTCACCAGCTGCAACCTGATTTCCCACTCAGGATCAGAAACTTGTTCATGCCATCGGGATGCCCACAGTGACAGTTGGAATCAATGGCCTGAAATGTCAGGTGTCCTACATAGAACCTGAAATGGTTCTTATGCTGAAGAGTCCTGAAGTATAAAAGCTGCGTGATTAAGCACTTTATCACATGAGGCAGTTAAATCACAATTGCAGTAGGATAAATAATAACATTTTTGGCTAGGAATTATCACGTGAAGCCATCATAGTTTTGTTGTTCTCCTCTTAGAGACTGTTTGGAAAGCACTTCTTTTTATAACACCAAAAATCTGTTAATGACCTCCTTTCTGGCTTCTATTGTGCTATGATTTCCTGTGAGAAAGTTCAATTGCACTTTTACGCCAATTCTGGGTGATCAGGGGATATTCAGTGGGCATGCTGTGGATAGGACAATGTCAATCCACTTCCAATGATCAGGGGAGAAGGAAAAGGGATGGAAATTTCAATATGATTTTTTTTCAATTGGCAAAATAACTAAGAAACTTTTAAACTTTTTTTCTCTACAGAAAAAAAAAATCCATTGCCAAATGACCACTCCAACCAAATGGGGCTTGTCAGGAAAGTCAAAACTTTGCTCACAGCCCTCCCACTCCTCTTCCAGTCCCATTCCAGAATCTCTCTTTCTCTCTCTCTCAACCACACATACACACACTCACACATGCCTGGAAATATAATTGGAAAAGAGTCTTACAGTTTTTTTAAAAAAAAAACATTTATTTCATTAATACATTAATTCTTGTTTTCTCCTACCTTCAAATTTAACTTATCTCTAGCAGATGAAAGCCAACATCAATGAGACAGATAGATCAGTATTTGTTGGCTTTCATCTGTCAGTGATTAGTAAAGTCTGAAGCTAGAAATCTAGTCTTTCCTGATGAGGAAGCCCCCCCCCATGAAATACATTTTAAACATAAGACTGTTTTCATTTATATTCAGTAGGGGTGTCTGTGTGTATATGTGCCAAACTAGCAAGAGAGGCAAGGATAATGTCTTGGAGGAGGTAGTAGGATGGCAGTCCCAAATGCTATGTGAAATAAATTTTTAGTACAAACCAACAGTAAAATCCCAGGATAGTTCTAAAGGTGTGAAGCAATCCTGATTCAATAGTGTGTTTAGGACAACGCTATTTTAGTGGAAGAAGAACCTGGTGTGATAAAGACCCATGGCAGACACAGAGTAAAAAAAACTAAACCAGCATATGTTTCCAAAACAAGATCTGAAGGAAGTATGAAGGGGGTTTATATATTAAAACTGAAGGCATGCTGAAGTCTTGCATTCCAGAAAGAGTGTGTGTGAGAGAGGGTGTGTTTACACTGACCTTTCCTAGTTTTATTACAATCCTAATTTAAGAGGGTTTACAACTGGGAATCACCTCCTTCCTAAGGTTCTGCCTCAGTTATTGTTCTGGAGGTGAAAGACAAACCTAAAAGGGTGACTCCCTCAGAGACATAGCAGGCATCTCCATCTGAGGAAAGGTGATAATGCTCTGTCTCTGCATCAGAAATGGTTTAAGTTTCCAACCTCAGGCTTGACACACTGACAGGTAAAACAGTGTTAATTCCAGCCCAGGCTCATTGGAAGGATGCAAGGCCAGATCAGTGACTGGAGACGAAACAGGCAGTGTTTTCTGTGGGTAGCTTATGTCAGTTCTGAGAAAGAGGAAAGAATATATTGTTACTTTTTATTATTGTTATAGATATTGGCATTTACCAGACCTTATACATGTTAGTTGTGGGGATTGTATTTTTACAATCAGGACTATGACACTAATTTATATATCCTGTTTTAACTCAAAAGCTTTTTTTTTTTTTTTAAATACATAAACTGGAAGAAAAGAATGCACCAACCCATTTCTGTTTTGGTTCCTCCCCAACTGTCATTTTGTGTCAGGCATTCCTTTTCATGGGAACAACAGTAATCAGCTAGCAGTGAATGATTCCACACTAGGCTGTTATAGCGCTATGATTCCACTTGCAACATCCTATGGAATCCTGGGGTTTGCAGTTTCGGGAGGGGCCAAGTGGCCCCCTCCCAAAACTGCAAACCCCAGGATTCCATAGGATGTTGCAAGTGGAATCATAGCGCTATAACAGCCTAGTGCGGAAATGGCTAGTGTCTAACAAATTAGAGCAGAAGGCCTTTTATACACCTCTCCCAATCACCTGGAATAAAACGGAAGAGAAAGTCTCTTAGCCATCTCTGTACTCTAGTCTATAAACTCCTGAAGGTACAGACACCACATTTCCCTACTTTCTAATTCACTTAAGACAACATAGTAGCCTTATTTGGCCATTGAAAAGCCCAAGGAACTTTTCACACTACACAGTTATAGTACCATGGTTCCACTTTAACTGTCATAGGTGCATTCTATGGAATTCTGGGGTTTGTAGTTTGGTGAGGTGTGAGAACTCTTTGGATGAAAATTCTAAATAACCTTTCCTAAATTGCAAACCCAAGGATTCCATTAGACCAGTGGTTCTCAACCTGTGGGTCCCCAGATGTTCATGGACTTCAGCTCCCAGAAGCCCCAGCCACTATGGTCAATGCTCAGGGCTTCTGGGAGCTGAAGTCCACAAACATCTGGGGACCCACAGGTTGAGAACCACTGCATTAGACGTTGCCATGCCAGTTCAAGTATGGTAATAGGATGATAACTGTGTGTTGTGATAGGGCTCTAGTAGTGGAGAGGACATAGGGACATGTTCTCTAGCCCTCCCCTCTCTGTTGAATTCAAAGGTCTGAAGAGAGATTGCAACTGTGTTTCACTAAGTACAGTTACACAGCCTTCTACATGAACTACACTTGTGTTTCCTGCTTGGGCTTCCAGTGGAGGAAAAAATATCACATTCAGCCAAGTGATCCCTTTCCCAAAGAGCATGGGTGCTTCCTGGTTTCTTTCTTGAATTATTCCTGATAATAAGATCCCCACCATTTCTTTTCTACCAGATTACAGGAACACAAAAAGTGAAATTTGCTCCTCTCTATTGCCAAAAGGTAGTGCTTTGAGCCTAGTGGAGACTAGGGTTTGATTCCCCACTAGACCATGGAAACCCACTGGGTGACTTTGGCATGTCATACACTCTCAGCTCCAGAAAACCCTATGATAGGTTTGCCTTAGGGTCACCATAAGTTGGACTTGAAGGCATACGGCAACAATATTGCCAGTTTTGTAGGTTCCACATCTTCCACCTTTCCCTCCTTTTGCCTCTGGATGCCGAAGCATCACCATGCAGCCTCTTTTGGTTCATGGCTATCTCATATCTCATTCTCCCTTTATGTCCTACCTTTGCGATAGCCTTTAGTAATCCATCTTGTAATTTGCCGTTTGTCTTCCTCTGTGAATAAAAAATTCTTTTCTAGAAAAACTCTAATTTTTACCTCCATTGCTCATTCTTGAGTTATCTTATGAGGGTACTCCTCTATCTAAAGTCTAGACAATGACCTAATGTTAGTTAGATTCAATATTAAAGCCCCTGCCATTATGCATGATGCATCCCTCTGTATTTATATAAACATTACAGGTCAGTTCTAGAAAGAATGGGTAGAATGGGTAGAGATCCCCTTACCACTACGGCTGTGTTTTCTCAGGCATTTTAGTTCTGGAAGGGCTTGTTCCTTGGACAAAGAGAACTCAGTTTCCTATGTGTATAGAGACACATAGCCAACATAGCCAAAGGCAACCACAGTAACATTTCTTTGGATCCGTAAAATGTTTCCATTAATTCATTTGTACATTTCTTATATATACAGTTCTGTCAGAATATCTAATGTCCTCCAGGACATCATTTGGCTGTTATTTTTCCAACCTTTAATGTTAATCTGAAGATTGCACTTTCCTGACGTGTCAATAGGAAGAACAAGGTTGTGGATGGCAAAGCCTGGGGTTAAATGACAACAGTGTTGTCACTGGAAGCAAAGACACACAGGGCACCGGGCTATGCCCCATGCTCACACTTGGTATACAAAGAGTAGCTAATGGTTCTACATGTTTGGGAGTAACATGATTGAAAATCTATTATAATGTGGACTCAGGACGTCACTGGAGTGTCATGGTCCTGTCCTTATATGTGATAATGGCTTGCCCTTCTTACTCCCAGAACTCCTACAAGCTGTAAATAAGAACAGCGTTTATATGACAATTCCGCAGCTGGTTCTACACTGAAATTGTCCATACATTTTTATGTCAGGTCTGCCTTAAATTTGAAGACCACAGGGTCATGTCAACAAAATTATAAAGAATTGGTGTGCAGCTTCTAATAGGAGACATAAAGACAGTTTAATTTATGGTGGTCAGTTCTGCAGCAGATCAAATAAACAACTTCTTCTAAAATTATATCCTGCAGTTGGCAGCTAGACTCTTATGTTATCTTCATTAACATGCTTGCTACTTTCAGTTCAAACAAGGGCAGAGCTTCTATTCTGAAATGTATACTCCTGTTACCCATTGGATTCTCCTTACAGACACCTGTTGCAGATCGTGCAGGCATAATAAAACATTTATCTCATCAATTGCATTGAGTTTCCTAGAGGAGTTCTAGATAGCAATTTCTCCAGAGTCTGGACCAGCTGTCTCTAAGACTGCAACAGGAAATAACTCAAAGGAATATCTCCTACAGCAGATATTTGATGAGTAGGTTCAGCACTGCATTTAGGTTCTGTGGGATACTATGGGCATTCCAATCCATTTTTTTTACCTAGAAGTGACCTCTTGATGCTGTGATGAGCCATTCTGGATTCTCATTGGTGAAAAAAATATCTTAGAAATACTAACAGATAAATGCTTCTGTCATTAAGTGACAAACATTTACCTGCGGCTGGAGAAACACCAGAATCATTGTTGATTTTATTCCAGCGCTTGGCTTTAATTAGCACTGTTTTTCTGAATAGGTGAACAAGAGCCCTGATCCAGCTCTAGCTGTGTTTTTAAATGGTATTCATATACTAGAAAAATGGCCAGACACTCAAACATGCACTTGAATATGTATCATGTTGAAAAGAAGGTAATGTACACAAACAGCATCACTGTTCAGGTACGCATCCTGATGTGCCTATGGATGCCCAGTTAGGTTTTCTGTTGTTCTTTATCCGGCAAGGGATATGTCCTCACATGCCTGCCTATGAAGATGCCCTCCTTTGAGTAATCCATAAGCCATTGTTACTCCACTGGAAAAAACCTAGCTCGGGGTCTACAAATTTTGATATGAAAAAATGATACCGTGTGCCTGAGAGGTCACCGGAATAAGCACGTAGGCAGGCACGGTCGAACAACCAAAAACCAGATCAGGCCAGTAAAATCCCTAATCACGTAGCCCCAGGAGACCTCAAGGTATGTAAAGCCCCAATAAACAAAGGGTCCTCAGCCCTGAGACGCCGACTTGAGGGGATTAGAGGGTCTGCCCCAAGTTGAGCAAATATCCTATCAAGCGAGGACCATTTACATGAAGTCACACCACAAACAAACACAGCCAAAGATCTTGAGACTTTGGCAACACCTTGCAAACCCATCATGCAAAGGAAATTACCAGTGTGGAGCTTCGTTATCGCTCCAATACCCATTGTTCTCCCAGGGAAAGGATTAGTCCTCCAGGTACTTTTTCCCCTACAAATAGTCCCGTTCTTTGAGCATTTCTTCAGATTGCTCCTGGTCTTCCCAGCAGACCGTTGCTCTGTCCGTTGAATAATCCCCTCAGCCCTCCTCGTGCTGAGTCTTCTCTCTCCACTGTCTTCCCAGACCACGGGCTTCAGGACAAGGTGCAGTATTACCCTCAGCTACACCCCTTCAATGCTCCCCGGTCCAATTTCCTCTCTTTTACTTCTTAATAGATCTTCAATGAGTGGGTGCGTGAGTGCTTTGGTGCATAAGGCTTGTATTCAGTAAAATCCTTTATTGGACATCTTGTTTGGTTTTTGGCTTGGCTTGACCCCGTAAAAACTGGGCATAAGACCCTGCTATGTTACCCTGCCTCTTGCATGGCTATAACTTGTGCTCTGGCAAGTTTCCATTCCCCATCATGTGGACCACATTGAGGTGTCCCCCAAGGGACCCCAGAAATCAGGGTAATACCATGCACTTATATGCACATATCTACTGGATCAGGATGAGGAGCTTTAAAGGGATGTATCAGTCATTCTTCGTTCAAATGACTGATATCAAAACTCCAGCGCTGTTCCAGCTCTTTGGAAATACTATTAATGAACCTCAGCTTACTGTAGCAAGAAATGTAAACAGAAACTATCACAACTAGTTAGGCCCTTTTGCAAATTACTCCAGTGTAAATAAAAACAATTGAAGGAATCTGGACATATTAAGCTATTGAGGCCTGAACTACACAAATAACAAATGGTTGTTTTTTTCCAGCAGAGCACTCAAAATGCTGCAGCACTTGTTAGCAATTCAGTCACTTAGCCAAAGCTACCTTGCAGAGTTGTGTGTATGTGTGTGTGTCAGTGAGTGAGAGAGACAGCCTAGCACACTCAATGTGTATATCCATGCCATTGTTTCACCATGCAACTCATGTTTATTAGAAAATAAGTTGCATTTTGTTCAGTGGTGCTTACTAGCACCCTTGTTACTGCTTTGTACCTTCAAATCATTTTCAACTTATGGTGGACCTAATGTGATCCTACCACGGGATTTTCTGAGTCTGAAAATGTGTGATGCACTCAAGGTCACCCAGTGGGTTTTCATAGTCAAGCAGGAAATTGAACCCTGGTCTCCAAGGATGTAGATCAACTGTCAAACCATTACACTATGCTGGCTCTCCACTACTACACTAGGTTTTTAGTATTCAAATTACAGTCCACCCTCCACATTTGCAGGTTTGACTTTCATGGATTTATGATTTGTGGGTTTTTTCAACCCCTACCGCCCCTACCTCAGGCCCTCCTTTTCTGGGGGAAACTTTTCCCTTGGTGGCTCCAATCAGGCTACGCAGCCCTTTAAAAACCCACATTTGGTCTTTCTCCTCCACCAGCAGCTGCTGCCTGAACAGCTAAGGAAAGCTTGCAGTCTAATTTCTCAGCACAACAAAACCTCTCCCAATGCCCTCTCCACCCAAGGAAGGAGATGGGTGAGAGAGGAAGCAGAGGGACATCATGCCAGACCCCACCCACCCTTTCCTTTCCCTCCTCTCCTTTTTCTTTCTTTTGGACCCTGGCTGCCCGTTCTTACTACCATGCCTCAGCTCCTTTCCCACTGGCACACACATATATTTTGATATTTGGGATTTTTACATTTTTGTGAAGGTCTGGCGCTCCTAACCCTAGTGAATATGGAAGGCCAACTGTAGTCAATAATTAGCTAATAACAAAAATACTGGTTATAGAAATGTTCTCTTATAATATCAGAGGTGGCATATTCCTTACAAGTTTAAAATGATTGTGTAACTGGCTGAAAAAAAAATCTACTTCCAATGACTAGGAATAAACGAATTATAAAAAGGTCCCTGCAGCATGGCTGAGTGGTCAGTGGTTGAGTCCATTACCCAGTTGCCTTCTGAACAGACTTGGATGAAATTCATGGATACAACAAAACTGAGAGGAACTGCAAACATTTTAGAGGATTAGCGAAACCCTTCCAAATTGAGACCAGGGATTTGGAGAGGTTTTCAGCAGCAACAAATAACTAAATTAGAACAAATTGGAGATAGTATACTGAAGGAAGGAGGGAAACCATATGTATATAAAAACAATAAAGAAATATCAGGATAGAAAGCAGTCCTTCTGACGTGGATAGCATATGCATAAAGACTCCATAGTATGATCTGGTGTCCCAGAAGTTGCCATTTCCCTTTTGGGTTACACAGATAAGGGCATCATCATAAAGAATGAGAGGAAATAACCCCTTAATGTTGTTTTTGTCCGGCACAATAACTTTCTAAGCCAAGTATCAAAAAAGCAGGGAGTGAAATAGAATAGTGCTTATTTATTTACTTACTTACTTTCTTTGTTTTTTTTTCTAACACATTTATTTGTTGAATGTGTATTTCCTTAGTATTAATATCCTCCACTGCTTCATGGAAAAAAAGAGGGACACATTCACATATATAGTTGTAACCAATTAACTGCCTGGACTCCTCTCCTTATGCATTTCCCCATTGCTGAAGCCTCTCTTCCACTTGGTATCCATTTTGTGTCCATGCACCTATTGCCATTATATGAGCATCCTGTCTAGGGGCTGATGGGAGATATTTAAAACCAGGCATCAGGGATATGGGACCACCACCACCCCAGAAGGTGGTGCACTGAAATGGCCACTGTAGCTCACCATTGGCTACATTGGCTAGGGCTAATAGATGTTTAAGTCCCATTAACAACTTGAGCTGCCAACGTGGGGAGCTACATGTTTCCCAGCACTGGGCTAAAAATGGAAGAACAGTGGTGCATGTGTGTACACTCTTAACACTGTTTTGAAGAGGAATTTATAAAACTGGCTATACAGACAAAAGAAGGGGTGTGTTTTACCAGAGATGAACATCAGGGGGAAAAAATGCTTCCTGATAATTATGAATAGTTGGAGCATATATAAGTCATTTTAAACTTGTCACCTTGTCACTGATGTATTGCTTTGCCTTCAGCAGACCCAGGCAAACAGGATATAAACTACAAACAGGATATAAAGTGCATGGCTGAACTATATTGCCTTCCCTCACTGCCTGTTGCCTCCACACTCTAGCTTCCTTCCGTTACATAGTGTTCCTTTTGTACAAGGTTTTGAATGGGACACATTAAGACCCCAAACAAGGGTCATTTATTAGTTACTTGGCATTTCTTCACATAGAGCAGACAGATAATGTGCCTTCAAATCTGATTTTTACAGATAAGGTCATGTTCTGGTATGTAACTGAATGCCCTTGGCTGCTGAATTAAAAGCCAGTCTGGGAATGTAAAAGCCAGGTGCCAAATATATTTTTAAAAACCAAGCCAAAAAAAAAAAAAAATCTGTGCTTTATTCTCCTACAGCAGGCAAAATGTTTCCTAGCAGTTTCTGAAGGTTTTAAATGATATTATTACACTTGGTCTCAGAGAGAGAAGGCTGGCTTCTGCCAGTGGAAAAAGCAAGAGTCTACCACATGGCATCATAAATCCATCATAAATGATCTGGCGGCATCATAAATCAGCAGATTTTGTCTAGTACAATATTGCTCCAGGAGTCACACTTCTTGGTTTTTCTACTAAGGCTCCAAAATGCCGTGAGCTAGGAGCTAGCACTTCCCTTTATCTCCTATGCTGAAGATCCACTGCATTGTTTCTCAGGGCACAATGAGGCATGGCATTAAATATCCTTTTTGTGCACCTGAATGTGAGGAAACCTATGTGCTTGTAGTAGCCCATTTTCCTTTTGGCCTATTATCTTGATGTATGTGCCATCAGTCTCTAGATTGTAGTCACATGCACTGTAGCCATGGAACATGTAGTGTAGCACCCATGTATAGAAGAGGGAATTTCACCAGGTGTTGCGTATTCCCTGGTTGTCTGAAATCTTGTGTTTCTCCTCCAAAATCTTAATCTCATTTATTAATTTGGCTTTGGTCAATTGTGTACTTTTCTTAAAATAACTGTACAATTTCATATATTCTCTCACTGAATCCCATCGGACCTTGTTCTCAGCAACAAAAAAGGAGCACAAATGTCTTCTCCAAACTATCTCTTAAACCTTGTTAAATGAGGAGAACAAGTTATAATGCCCAGCTGAAAGGACTAGACATATAATTTTCCATCGAAAGTATGCATGCCCAGATGTGCATCACTGAACATTAAACTAAAGTGGGCATCATTCTTTCACTCATTTTACAATCAATCAGTCAACCAATCAAATAAATCAAAGCAGTGGTGGCATAGTGTAGTGGTTTAAGTGCTGGGCTAGGACTCTAGAAGATCAGGGCTGGAAAAACTGCTTGGCCATGGAAACACAGTGGAAGACCTTGGGTAAATCACACACTCTCAGCCTTAGAGGAAGGCAATAGCAAACTCTCACTGAAGAACTCTTGTTGACAAAGCCCTATGATAGAGTCACCTTAGGGTCACCATAGTCAGAAGTAACTTGAAAGGCATACAACAACAACAGCAGCAGCAACACAACACATTAGTATAGCAGTAGATTTTGAACTGCATGCCTTCACCAGGAGAACCTCTAAAGCAGTACGTCTGGATACTAGCTGAAGTCTTTAGGATTCAGATCTTGCTCTCAGACTAGTGGTGAGATCAGGAAGCTTTAGTCAGGAGAACTGTAATGTTCTGAGACACAGTGGCCCCTCCACTTTCACAAGGATTTGGAGTGCAGAACCTTCGCAAAAGTGGAAAAATCACAAATAACCCCCTGCAATACCCCTCCCATTCCCTTGCCTTTTGCATGCAAGGACAGAGGGAAGGGAATGGGGGGAGGACTCCAAAGGGGAAACGAAGGTTCACATGAGCCTCCCCCCACACACACATTTCCCTTGCCTTTTGTTTAGGCACTTGCCTCCGTTCTCTGCTCCAGGCAAAATGCAAGGGAATGGGAGGAGGCAAATGAGGAGAAGGCACAAATACACCTCACAAATAATCAAGTTTGTGAAGGTCAGACTCATGAATGTGGAGGGAGGACTGTATTTTGCAAGGATGTGTGTCTTCAGGAGCCCTTTCACAGCATAGAATTATAGCATTGTGATTCTACTATAGCTATTGTGATTCTATCCTACAGAATACTGGCATTTTCAGTTTAGGGAAAGGTATTTAGAATTGTCAGTTAGAAAGCTCCTCTAGTGCTTCTGGCCAGGAATCGTGAAAGATGCATCTAGGCTTCACTCTAAGTGAATTTCTTCCTTTTTGAATATTTATAAACTGCTTAGATCCAAAAAATTCAAAGTGATGTACAATCATAACTAAATATAAAATATTCACAATACATCAAGTACACCAATATTTTTGTGGTTCATGAAAGACATGGTAGATTGCACTATACAGGGAAGGCTTGTTTCTTTATAAGCAGTTTTTTCAGGAAACCATTTAATGTGCTATCCCCATCACTGTTCTTATTACCTTGTTGCTCCTTTTAAATTTCATTTTTATTGACTTTAATTATCATCTGCCTTGAATGGTGTTTATACCCCAGAAGGAGTGGATATAGGTTTTACCCATAAAAAAAAAAAGTGGCTGGAATTTTTCTGAAGCATGTAGTGGTCAGGGAGGTCTGCTGGACTACTTCTGCTGAAAGTAGTTTTTTTGTTTATTTGTTTGTCCGTTTTGCACTCACTATGCAAAACTGTTCGTGTTCTATGTATATTTTAATGCCTGTTCTGCAGGTGCTCATTGGCAACATGCTCTCCAATCAATCAAATCCAATTTGGACTTGCGTCCCTTTTCTGCTCATTGAGTAGCTTCATAGCATAAAACTGCAATACACACAAAACACAGTTCAGCAGGGGGAAAAACATATTAAAAACAGCCATGGTAAACTAAAATCAGCAATCTAAAATATAATCCATCTCTAAAACAGCAGTAAAATTAAATATTAGAGTCTTCCTTAGAAAGTTTTCTTAAAAGTTAGAAATAAAAGAGGGGGCTTGAGAGATCTCTGTTGGGCAGATATTCCAGCTCCATATCACCACCAACACCACAGAGGAAGCCCTGGCTTTGGTGATTTCAAAATGATAACATAATGAACACTAGTGTCCCCACTTCAAGGACACTATTAAAGCCAGATAGGTATCAAGGATCCAGATTCCTTACAAGTTTTTAAGCCAAAACCAGCATTTTAAGTTACGCTTGGAAAGAAACAAGGAACCAATGAAAAAAATGTTTGAAAGCAACCAGAGTCCCATGTATGTGATTGCATGCTATAGACAGCATCGATTGAAAAAGCTAAGTAAAGAGAAAACATATGGTGTCCAGAAGAAAATACTGCAAAAGATTTTTCCCTATTTTTCTCATGACTGCCCCTTAATTGTGCTTTTTTTTCTCCCTTAACAAATCTAGGCCTATAATGTCAATAAGTTCCAGTACAAGATCCAAAGCAAAAAGACCAGAAAGAAAAGAATCTGTAGATCTACAGTCTAAGTTGTCAGACATGTCTCAAAAATACATGGAACAAGAATTCTAGTCTACAAAAATGCAGATAGCTGAGGCCCTTTCCGCACAGCATTTGCCATGCGAAAGGGTGCCTGGAGCGTCGTGCGATTGTGAGGAGCAATCTACATGACGCACTCACAATCGCGTGATGCTCCAGGGGCCGGCAGGCACCACTCACTCACCTTTTCATTTTCAGCTGGAAGCTGAAAATTGTGGGCAATTGCGCATTGCTCTGGGGCCCTGTGTGCACTTACCTGGCGTGCAGAGCCTCCGGAGCCACGCCGGTCATACTTCCTGCCCAAGCGCAGCCTGGGAAACTCCCAGGCTGCACTGTAGAAGGAAGAGGCGGGGCTCTCATGTGAGCAGGCAGCTTGTGCGGAGCTGAAGCAGCAGGGACATGAGAGCCTCTCGCACGATCCCCGCATCCCAGAGCCAGAAAAAGGTAAGGTGCGGAAAGGGCCTCAGATGAGAAGTGATGTGATGATGGAATTCAGAAAGGAATCAAAAGCAGAAAGAAAAGAAATGAAATTGGAGATGAAAGAAATGAAACAGTGGATAACACTGATGGCATCTGAGTTGAAACAAATAAATGAAACAATCCAAAGTCTAGAATTAAAAACAGAGATGCTCAAAAACAAGACATAGAAACTGGATAGAAAATGTGAACATGATTTGGACATCTTTGCTCTAATAGATATAACTGTTTAAGTTTCAGAGCCATCCCTGAACAAGCCAATGAAAATATTCAAGCAAGAATGGTCAATGCCATAGCAAATTTACTGGAGAAGCAAAGGGAAGACTTACAATTTGAACTTGATTAAGTATATCATATTTCTTCACATGGAGCAATGCAGAGAAATTTACCAAGAGACATAATTGTTTACTTTGTTCAAAAGTAGACAAAAGACAAAGTGTTGCAGTGCCATTTTGAGAACAGAATGAAGGTGTATAATGCTGAAGTTGTGGTCTTCAAGGAGGTGTCTATGAAGAAGATAGATGAGTATTTGGTAAGGAAGAATTTGCCTAAGATCATAGAGAGGCAAAAATGGACTATGAATGGATATAACTATAAGAGAACTTACAGATGTCTTTAACAAAGCTTAAGAAAGGTAAAACACTGGATCAGATGGACTGTCAGCATTATGTTATAAATGTTTTGAGGATGAAATATTTTTGCCTCTACCACAAGTGATGCATTCGATTTTGAAAAAAGGGCAAATACCAGACAGTTGGAAAGAAGTAAATATTGCACTGATACCTAAAGAGGATCAGGATTTGGCAATGACAAAGATAATGTTACAATCATTTTGGATGTTCCTGAATACTTAGAATGTCATAATGAGAAACAAGTGGCATTTATTTTTCTATTTCCTTGGATTCTGCAAAAACCTTTGACAATATGAACTAGACAGTTCTTTTTAAAGTGGATTTTGAAATTAAATAGTAAGATCAGCTTATAGTTCACAGAGTGCACAGATAATAGTGAATATGGAAAGTGGAAAGTATGAAATTCACAAATGTACAAGAGAAGGGTGCCCATTGTCACCACTGTTGTTTATTTTGGTGTTAGAAGAACTGAATAGAGATGTAACAACTGATGAAAGAAGTCAAAGTGTGAAAAGTCAGAAAAAGAAGTGTCTAGCCATTTGCTGATTTGTAGTTGTTGTGTGCCTTCAAGTCATTTCTGACTTATGGAAACCCTGTCATGAGATTTTCTGGGGTGACAGTATATGACACAACCAAAGTCACCCAGTAGGTTTCCGTGGTCAAACGGGGAGCTGAACCTGGTCTCCAGGATCACAGTCCAATGCTCAAACCACTGAAGAAGCAGAAAACAAGCTCACCCCATCTTTTATTAGGCTTGGCTTCCAAACCTTTCACCATGATGGTTGCCCTCTGCTGAAAACACTCCAGCTTGTCAATTGCCTTCCTAAATTGTGATGTCCAATATACTGGATGCGTTATTCCAGGTGAAGTCTGGTCAAAGCTAAATAGAGGCCATTTCCACATGGGCATATTGCCCACGCTAGAGCGACCTCCCCAGGAGGTCTTCTTCACCGGGGTCTGCGCTAGAGCAGTTAAGAAAAGTGAGGTTCTAAACCTCAAACTGTTCTAGCGCAGACCCGGGGGTGGCGCTGTGAGTTTTATAAAAACCACCCTCAAAAGTGGTTTTTATAAAACTTACCCGCGCTGCCCCGTAGCAGCCCCCAGTCAAGAACTGCAGGGACGCGGCAGCGCGCCCCTGCAGATCTGTCCGGGGGCGGGCCATCCTAATTGGCGGAGCGCCGCCAGAAGCCGCCGGCCACCATTTTGGGCGCCGCTGGGAGCTGCGGAGTGCTGCGGAGCGCCGCCGAAATTCGGTGGCGTTTGGAACGGCGGATCTGCGCTCTTCAGAGGGATGGAGCAACCCCCTCTCGGGTAAGCTCCGGCCCAGCGTGCGCGACCCCGTTTCGCCCCCCCCCCCGTGAGGAAAGGGCCAGAGTTGTACTACTATTTCCCTTGATATGGCCACTATAATCCTGTTTGTACAACTTAGAATTGTGTTGGGTCTTTTTGATCACCATATCACACTGTTGGCTCATGTTTAGCTTAGGGTCTAGATCATCATTAGATCATTTTTACACATACTCTTGTCAATCCAGGGTTCATCCATCCCTACATTTGTGCATTCATTTTTTTCCCACCTAAATGTAGTACCTTACATTTATTCCTGTTGAAACAGGGATAGGATCTGAGCAGGCAGAGACTGAAAAAGAAAAGGATCTTGGGACTATGGTAGATACAATAATGAAAATGTTGACTGCTGAGTGAGACTGTTGGTTTTTATAAAATGCAAACTCCATGTTGGGCATAATGAAAAAAGCAACTGAAAATTAAATGCCTATATCATATTGGCCATGAACAAATCCATGCTGCAAACACATATGGAATACTAGATACACTTCTCATCAGCATATCTAGAAATGGAATATTTAGATCTGGAAAATTAAAAGGCATTAAAAAGACAACCAAAATGGTTAAAGGGTTGGAACAACTCATCTATGACAAAAGCTTACAATGGTGCCAGCAGTTTAACTCAGGGACAAAAAAGCAAGTAAGAGGAGACAATGACAGAAGAGAACAAAATTACACATGGTGTGAACAAACTAGATGGATATATTTTTTTCTCTCCCCCTCCCATAATACTAGAACCAAGATTCACCCACTTCAGCTAAATGCTGAGAGATTCAGGATAAATGAATGGAAGTACTTTCTCTCCCAATGCATAGTTAAAATGTGGAATTCAGTGTCACAGGATGTAGGCCCCTTCCACATATTATCTTGCTCTGTCATTATCTGGGTGCCAACCCGGCAGCGCCTCTGCTGGAATGGAAGCGTGTCCCCAATGCTCCCCTCTGCGCCTGAGAGGTTGCCTGCAGAGAGACACGCCCCTTCCTTCCACATGGCAACCGGCCTTCTTCCCATGCTGCAGTGGGAAAGGAAGCACATGATTGTGCTTCCAGCCCTTCTGCATGACCAGCTGTGATGGAAGGCTTACACGATTGGGGGGTCATTGATGGAGTTTCTATGTCAATAATATACCCCACAGTCACGCCAGCTCGCAACATGAGAAAGATGAGACCACAGTGTCATATGGGAATGTCATCACAGTTGCGCTCTTCTCATGTCCCCCTGCTGGGAGGACACCATTCTGATGAGAGGACTCTAGTTGTGGCTTGCTAACTTGGATAACTTGTTAAAGGGACTGGATAAATTCAGGGAGGTCAGAACCCTTGATGATTTTTAGCCAGGATGGCTAAATATTGTCTTCAATATGAGAAGCTGTATATCTCTATATACCATTTGCTGGAAGGGGTAAGATGGAAGGTGCACTAGCACTCATGTCCTCCTGGTAGGCTTCCCAAAGACAACTGACGTGTGAAGATAATAGGGGTTTGGTCTATGTCAATACAGTTCTTCTTATGTTCTTATCAAGGAGAAGGGATGAGGGAATGTTACTGTAGTTTCTAGTTGGGGCTTGTGGTATATTAGATATCACTTGATATCAATAATTTGGCCTTCTTTACCCATTCGTCTCCACGTGCTTGCGAGGCCCCCAGACAAGCGCGCACACAGACATGGCCGAAAATAGCTGAACTATTCAAAACAACTCCAGGCTGGCCAGTATTTGCCAGACTGCCGCTTTAGGAGACCTCAAAGCAAGTACCTTCTTAAGATCACATTATGTATGCACCTTGTTTACAATAGATCCCCTGCCCCGAGCAGGCAACTTGACAAGCTAAATACTTAACTGTCAAGCACTCCACGTTTGCATACTGGCTACTCTATTGACAACTCTGTCATAACTCAGTCATGCAAAATGCTGACCTTTCGGAGGCTTTGTCTCCAGCCCGAAACTCATTGTTATCCCCGGGTATGGAGTAGCCTACAGGCACATTTTCCCCTATAAGACCCCCCTGATTTTGAGTGCTTCTTCGGATCGCTCAGATTGCTCTTGGCTTCCATCCCGCCCTGCTGTTGCTTCGTTCGACGAGCCTTCCCCTCAGCATCTTGTGCTGAGAATCTCCTCTTCTACGGACCTTTTCTTCAGATTACCCGGGCTTCAGGACAGATGTAGTATTTCCCACACAAAACCTTCTCTTAAAAACCCTCTATCCAACTCCTACCTTTATTTCAATAGTTCTCTGTCTGAGTGCGGTTGCATACACGTGTTTGACTTTGTTGTACATCAACAAAGGAAACAATTATTATTTACTTCTGTTTGCTCCTTGACTCAGCCTGACCCCGTAGACATTGGGTTCAAGATCTCGCTAGGTTGCCCTGTCTCTTGCATTGCTAGCTTGTGCTCTGCTAATTCCCATTCCTCATTGTGAACACATTTAGGTGTCCCTCCTGGGACCCCAGAAATCAGGGTAACAGGAACTAGGACAAAGTCAACTATCCCTGAAGGCAATTCCCCCCCCCCCACCGTACTCATTTATCTATCAGTCACAATGATATTCTACCTTTTTCCAAAGGGTCAAGGCAGCATACACTTCTCTCTTCTTCTTTGCTTTATCCTTCCAAATGTGAAGCTGCTCAGGCTAAGAGAGAGTAACAGGCCCAAGGTCATCCAGGGAGTTTCATAACTCAGCGAGGACTAGAACCTGAACCTCCCAAGTTCTGCACACTAAACACTACATTGCGCTGTAGCTGACCTATACAAAATTATACTATTGGTCCATTCTAGGAAACTACTGTTAACTCTGTGACTGAGAGTAACTGTCTGGGCTAATTCTCAGTTCAGCTCTTTGACAGCTTTTTTATTAGAGGTGGCAGGCTCTGCACCTGCCAACCTGCCTGTAAAGCATGTAGTCTGTCACTGAAATACAGCTTTATCCATCCTAGACCCCAGGGCACAAGAAGGCTCGTTCTTGCCACACATAGACCAGTGTGTCTGTTTGTGTGTTTGTGAATTATGGGCAAGAGTAAGTGAATAGAGGCTTGGGGAAAGCAACGCTAAACATATTTGAAAAGGTGTCCTGGAAAGGTACTGTGTTTCCAAATCCTGTGTCATTTCTTCAGCTCATTCCTGTTGTTGTGAAGTTATCTTATTAAATTTGTGTTCATTGGCCCCATAGATTACTGACAGTACATCACTGTGGCATCTCAGTCCTGAAGGAAAAAAATGGGCCTTTGACCCTGAAAGCAGCTGGTGGAAATCAGGGGCAGATTCCAAGGCCACACTTCATCCAGTGGTTAATCAAATATCACACTGTTCCCAGCATGTCTCCAGGAATGTGCACTTCTGACTATCTAGAGTGATCATATAATTGGCAGACATCCTTATTGAGAAGAAAAACCCTTCCCTGTGGTTCAGTGCAACCCATCAGACCCTTGAAATATTATCGCTAATGTAAAAAAATTCTATTAATTTGATGGTATGTGATCTATATACATGGCGTTTTACATGCCAGCAATAAGCAACAAAGGCAAGTCCCTGCCCAGAGGAATTTCCAAACTGAGCCGTACCAAAGATGTAAGACATTAACAAACCTAAGAACTAGAGCTTTTAAAAAGCTTAGTGGTCATGCTGAGCTGTGGGATTCTGGGAGCTACAGTCCACAAAAGTAATTTTTCCAAGCTCTTCTAAGAATAGTCTAAACTCAATCTAATCGAGCATCCTATTTTTCACAAGGGCTATCCAGAGATAGAACACAAAGGGATACACACAGCCATCCAGTTTACTAACTCTCCATTCACATGACAAATGTACACAGAGTTAATGTAGAAAAGTGCTTCTCCCCCCCTCCGGTGCCACATATTCAGGGGAGGGCTTCTGAATGAAGCTTGAGGCATGCAAGTTTCATGTGCAATTACATACAGCTTCCTTTTATGCCCCCACTCTGGAAAAGGCAGGCCCTCCCAAGACACATAGAGACAGACTCTGAATGAAAGCACAGAAGTAAAGAGCAGGGTGAGGAAATTTAATCCAGTCCTTCAAGTCTACCCCATCCTACTCATTCAATCTGCATTTCTTTGTTGTAGGAAAATGACTAATGGTGCATGGAGATTCCATTTAGGTATCATGGCTGCTAACCGTTCATAGACACATTCTTCACAAAGTGATCTAACCCTTTGAAAAAAGAGATAGCCATAATGAAATCTGTAAGTTAATTATGTACTGCGTGAAGAATTGCTTCCTTTCTCTCTTCTATATATACTGCCAGTGAATTTCATTGAGTGACCCTGAGTTCTAATATTATGATAGAGGGAGAAAAATTACATTCTCTCTCTGACTTTCTCTCTCTCTCTCTCTCTTCATACAGATCATAATTTTCTAAACCTCCACCTATCTCCCAGTTCCCCCCTACTCGCAAACTAGCAAGCCTCAAAGGCATGAAGAGGAAATCAGAGGGAGAAGCAATGGATATTATCTGAAACAGAGGAGGGACAAATAGGAGAAGCAAATAGCCCCTCCTACATACACATACAGGCTTTAGCTACAGTACAGCCAATTCCTGATTATAAAGTTTGTAAACTGAGGCTGGAGTTCACTCAGGGAAAAGCAGTTGAGTGAGCCAAGTCCCAAAGGTGTTGTACAAACATATATCAGTATCTATACTCAGAACCTGTCCAAGAATTGAAATCAATCAGCTTTGTCTGGGTTATTTGCCTTTTGACTTTATCCAAACTGCCTGTCCTCTCAGATCCTCTCAACATGAGAACTGGTGCAATGCTGGAAACCTATGCACCCTTCCTTGGGAATAATTGCAACTCTTCTTGACATGATTTAGTTTTGAAGAAACAGCCATTCTGAGAACAATCCTCCTTTAGGACCAATGGGTTTAATACTATTTGTACCTGGAGGATTCTTTAGTGGATCATGGGTCAATGTATCCATTTCTGCCCTGTTTACTCTCTCTTCTAATAAAAGGAACTGCTGTTGTTAAATACCTGGTCTTCAATCTATGTGCTAATCTTAGCTAGAGTTAGGTCCACAGATTTTGATACCACTTCAACAGCCATGGCTTTATAAGCGGTAAAAGAATACAGAAAAAAAGAGAGAATGCTTCCCAGCTTTTCCCTGGTCTACTCTGCAGGGCTGCTAGAAATTCAGCACCCTGGACAGTTCAATTCACAGAAGGTATTGCCTGTTTAAAAGTCCAAGCCAAAGGAACTTCCCCTCTGTCTCTCTGTATTTGCTTAACTAAAGTTTCTCCATTTTGAATTCTAGTCAACTTTAAAGGTTGTTCCTGTCCTACTTAAAATTATGCTGACATTAATTGGCAAAATAATGCCTTGGTTCTCAGCATTGTATCCTTGCACACTCTCTAACAATATTTCTCATACTTCATTGCTGAGCAAATGCGTGTGTGAATCAAGGTTCATTGTTGATTGTTAACCAGAAATTACTATCAACTTTGTATCAGAATTTTAGTCCTGGAAAAGCAAATATTCTTGCACATGAGTTGTATGCTTTATGAGGTCATTGTCATCCCAAATCTATATAAACCCTTCCTTTTTACAATAAAGGATCCTCTTCTTTGCTCATGTTAGAGGCAGTTTTGACTGCATTCTTCTTGAGCCAGGGAAGTCCCTTTGGCCAAAGTTGGGAATCTTTCCAGGCTGATTCAGAGCGCACCCGCAATTACATAAACTACTTCAGGTAGTCTGTGCGGACCTAATATTTTAGGTTTGGCCCTACATGCTTTTTTAGGGTTTGGGGGTAAGGCTAACAGTTTTGAGGGTTCAGGCGTAACCCTTACAGCTCCTTCTTATGGAATCCTGGGATTCCTGGTTTTATGAGATATTCAGAATTATCGACCAGAGAGCTCTAGTTCCTCGTCAAATTACTTATCCTAGAATTCTGTAGGATGAACCTATAGCAGTTAAAGTGTGTGTGTGGGTACCATCAAGTCTCCTGTTGACTTATGGCAACCTCATGAATTTCACAGGGTTTCCTTAGGGAATGAATACTCAGAGATGATTCTTCCAGTTCCCCCTTCTGAAATATAGGTTAAAGCACCTCACATTATTTGGTGGTTTCCCTGTGCCAGTACTAATCATGGCTGACCCTGCTTAGCATCCAAGATCAGACAGGATCTGGTGCCTCTGGAGTATTTAGGCTTTTCCAGTTAAAGTGTACCAAAATATAGTATTTGCGTGGTATGAAAGAGACCTTGGAGGCATAGAATCAATTGCTGAAAGTTAAGTCAATCCTGACATAAATTCTCTTGATTCAATTGATCTACTCTCATTGGAACTAGCTATTTCGATTTAGGCCTTAAAGCGCTAGGGTTTCTGTCCTAACTGAGTAGAGGAAGATTTCTTGGGTATAACTTCAAAGGCATACTCTAAGGCAATTAAAGAAAATGGAGTAAACATTGCTTTTGATTTTGAAAGGAAAATTGGGCAAATGTCCAGTAGTGGACAGCTCTTGATGTTATCCTTAAGTTAAAAGCATACTTTGGAGTACTGCTAACCAACGCAAGATAATTTGTTGCTCATCACATGGAAGGAATGCAGAAGACCTTTCATTCCTAAAGCTGCACAGAATTATCAGTTACTGAAGCAGAGTGTCTTTTAACCTTAGTTTGTTCAGAATTTGAACCTGTGATAAATTCTAAAAGATATCAGGCTGATGTAGTGGTTCTTAACCTTTTCTTTACTGGGGACCTTCTGTAAATATAATTTCTTGCAAGGGACTCCCAAGACTTAACTCAAGATTTAAATAGTCAAACATACATTTATTTATTTATTTATTTATTTATTTATTTATTTATTTATTTATTTATTTATTTATTTATGGCTTCTGGAGACTAGGATTCAAATCCTCACTTGGACACTGGGTGACTTTTGACAAGTCACATTCTCTCAGCCTCAGAGGAAGGTAAAGGCAAACCCCATCTGAACAAATCTTACAAAAACACAAAAAACCAAAAACCTGTGATGGATTCACCTGAGGGTTGTCATAAGTCAGAAGTGACTTGAAGCCACATAGCAAAGTGCTGCTGACAATGGAAAGTTATTTCTAGCCATTACCTGTCTCCAGTTTGAAAACTGACTTATGGCAACCCTAAGGAGAACCTATGATAGGAGTTTTCGTGGCAAGACTTGTTGCCTTCACCTTTCTCTGAGGCTGAAAGAATGTGATTTGCCTTTCTCTGAGGGTTAGAAAATGTCACCCAGTGGTTTTCCATGGCTGAGTGGGAATTCAAACCCTGGTCTCCAGAGTCATAGCTTGGGTGCACATTCACACCTAACACCATGTCCCTTTTGTCAGGGATGCAGCAGCACTGGATGTGGGCACAGAGGGACCTGCTGGCAGGCATGTGTGCGTGCCCAATCTGCTCCCTTATTTGCAAATGAGAGAACAGTTTGTGAATATATACATGCATGCTGCCCTGTCCTTTTCATCATGGACATGACGGCAGGGTGTGTGGACACAGAAGGACACAGAGGCAGGCATGTGTGCATGCCCAAACTGTTTCCTTGTTTGCAGATGAGAGACTAGTTTTGGTGACTGCACTCGCCATGCTTCCGCATCCCTGTTAGTGCTGCTGCTGTTGGTATGGTCCATGGATCCCAGGTTAAGAACCACTGGGCTGATGGATTAACTGTAATACATTCTGATTGACTCCCCTAACATACCACTTCCTCGTCTCACAGACAGCTTCAGTATGGCTGATGTGGTAGAAGACAAGGCAACCAGAAGCAGAGTTAGATATTTCCAAGTTCTGCTCCTGTCTTTCTTCTAGAAGGGACATGCACATCTGTGTGGGTTTAGGGGCATTCATATCTTGCCTTCAACACAAGTTGTCATTGTTAACTGCTATCAAGTCAATTTCAACTTATGGTGACCCTGTGAATGAGAGAACTCCAAGTTACCCTGTCATAAGCCTCCTTACTCAGGTCCTGCAGATTCAGGGCAAACCCTCCCTTGATTGAGTCTATCCATCTATAATGAGCTCCTCCTCTTTTCCTACTGCCTTCTACCTTACCAAGTATTATTGTCTTTTCTAGTAAGCCATGTGTTCTCGTGATATGTCTGAAGTGCAATGGTTTAAGTTTAGTCATTTTGACTAGAGAGACTTCAGACTTGCTTTGTTCTAGGACTCATTTATTTGTCTCTCTTGGAAGTTCATGATACCCACAGAACTCTCCTGCAGTACCATCTTTCAAATAAGCCGATTTTCCTCCTGTCAGCTTTTTTCAGCTTTCACAACCATGCATAGAAACTGGAAATGTGATGGCGTGGATAATCTTGACTTTGGTACTCAATCATATATTTTTACTTGAGGATCCAGTCTAGTTTCTTCATAACTGCCCTTCCAAGTCCTAGGCCATTTCTGCCCTACACTGTTCTAGTCCTATTATTCCACTTTCAACATCTTGTAGAATTCTGGGATTTGTAGTTTACTGAGGCCAAAGAACGCTCTGGCTGATAATTCTAAATGTATCTCCCTAAACTGAAAAGCCCAGGATTCCATAAGATGTTGGAAGTGGAATAATAGCACTGGAACAATGTACAACGAAAATGGTCCTGGTCTTCTTCTGGTTTCTTGACTGCAGTCTTCATTCCAATTGACTGAGTTGAGGCACTGAAAATCTTGAACTATTTCAATGTCTTCATTGTCTACTTTAAAGTTATGTCAATCTTCTATGCTTTTTATTTTCTTAATGTTCAACTGTAAACTTGCCTTTGCATTTTCTTCCTTGACTTTCTTCACTAATCATTCCAATCAGTCCAAAGAGCAGCAAGGAAAGCAGTAATGTGGCTTAGGTAAGCACCTAAGGGCAATTCTTGTTCAGGAATCAAATGGACAGCATGGCATTCAGAAATGCAAGAGACTGCACTGGACAGCTTGAAATCAGGAGTTCTTATACCTGAAAAATATCCTGCAGGTATGGGTGTGAATCACTCTGTCAGCCAAGTGGGCAATGGGAGTTACAACACAAATAATGAAGTCTGGACAGAGTCAATGGTATTAGTGTTTAGGTGACAAAAGGATAATGGCTGTTGTAATAGCCCAGTATTGTCAAGAGCTGGGGAAATGATAATAGTCCAGGTATTCTGGTCAGATTTATTTATTTTTTAAATGAATAAATATTTTTGAATGATTTTTTAAACAACATCCAGTAAATCAGAAGAACTCTTAGAGCAAAGGAAGCCACAGATGGACCTTGGGAGACTTTGGTCCCCACAGGCCCAACTTCATTCTAACCTAACTTCACTGAAATGTTTCAGCAAACTCTCTCCCACAATTTTTTGGCTGACAAATGACACTGTAATGCACTTTTTACAGTGCCTTTGCCTCCATATGACCCCGAAAAGCATAAACATCTCCCACAACAGTTCCCAGAAATTACTTCCCAATCTTCCAAAACAATAGTGACATAATCCAACAAGAGTTATAAGGATTTGAAAACAGCCCTCTGTCTTTCAGAACAGGTGTGTTTGAGGGTTCCAGGCTATATATAACCTGCTATATAACCTTGGGTCAGAATGTAGTCATAGGCCTCATCCTGCCACACTTTACCTTCAAAGCTGCTGTTGGATGAAGGCTGTGTATTGAGGATATTACCTCATATCCTCCAACATTTCATAGAGGAAAACCAGGATACATGGCCAAGCAATATCAGAGTGTGGTCAAGAGGGCAAATGTTAGTAATGAGGAAGAAAACACAAAGTAGGAGAGGCTACAGTGGTTTGCTTTTACATCCTCTAATCTCCTCTCCCTGCTGCTAATTGTGTGCAAACCGTTTCTGTATTTTGAACTCACTTTGCAGCAACTGAAACAATTTGAGGACATAGGGAAAGGTGGGAGGAGGAGGAAGAAACTGGATCCATTTCTGCATTATGGTCCCATCCTGGCATGGGACACGTTGAAGCCGGTCCACAGCGTGTGCTATCGCATGATGTCATCGTGCTCCTGCTCCTGTCACATCTCCAGTCATTGTGATCATGAATTATATTATTACCAGGAAGAATCTGGTAATAGGCCCCTTTTGTGTGACGATTGTGTCAGCTGAGGCCATGAGGAAAGAGCAGGAGCGCTATCAAAGCCCTTCTTCAGTGCAGTGTTGGAAGAGGCTGGCTTCACTGCAGAAGGAAGGAGTGTGTCCCACATGCTACCATCTGCCAGCAGCCAGCCATGTGCAGAGGGGAGTGTTTGGGACACGCTCCCATCCTGGCAATGGGATAACGTCAGGATATCTCAGGATCCAGCTATGGTGTGGAAAGGGCCTGGGACATTTTAAAAGAAACTGCAAAAGTGGGAGGACAGAACATTATCCTCTGCTGTCTCCTTTAGTTGCTGCTTTTACACACACATACACACATCCTCAGAATTTATTTAGTGACAAAAAGAGCTGTGGTCCCTTCAGGCTTCATGGCGCTGCACTATAACTAAAATTAATGTTTATTCATCAATTCACACAAACCTGTATGTGTTCATATATAATGATACGCTTGCTTTGGCGTCTAGATTGGAGAGGAGTCTTGTATCTTAGTATAGAGATTCTCTCAAATATCTACAGACATACAGCGAAACATGAGAACACGCCTTTCAGTGTAAGTAAAATAAGTCTGCTAGGCCAAGGTTCCCATAACTAAATGCCAGTGCAGCTTCTGAACATCTAAGGAATGTTCTGGCTCTCACTTTGATCAGTGGGCCAAGGCATTTGGTATCTGAAGAAACTGACTCCTGCCTGATTAAAAACAAAAACAAAAGAGGAAATACTACTGTGGCTGGAGGCGTAGCCATGGCAGGAGGAGGAATGTAACTGGGTCAGTTGCCTGAGTAGCGACTGTGAACTGGTAATTCAATCATGTTCTGACATCTGATCATTCCTGAAACTAGTCTGACAAATGCTTTTTTTAAAAAAAAATCTGGATGGTCAATAACGCAAGAAGAAAGAGAGCAGTAATGGGGGTGGAGGAAAGAGTGAATTATCTTTCACAGCTGCAAAGACTGGTTTTATTTAAAAATTAAGATCCATTTTTAAGATGCTTCTATGCAACTCTGTAGCTCAACACTGCAGGCAAAGTTCAGGCAACGTCACCTCAGACTGATGAGTGTAACATACCAGCCCTATTTTATATTGATGTTCTAGGACTTGGGAGGGTCTGTGCCTCAGTGACAGAATGGCTATTGGAGGAAGCTAAAAGTAGAAAGACAAGGCTAGTGAAATTTCTCAGGAGGCTTCCACATATTCTCAAATTGTCTCCAGAATTTGCCTCTTAAATTCTAAATTCAAAGTAAAGATAAATGTTCTTCTGAGAATGCTCATCTCAGAAATTTCAAGAGAAGCACAAAGGTTCTCCCTTATAAAGCCAGCATAATTTTTTTAGTCTTATTACTCCAAAACATGAGTGACTCAGGGGTCCCCCTGCAATGCCGTACGTCCACGTGACAATGGAGAATTAATCAGCTCGTGAGGAGGCCTGCGAAAGGGGGGTAATCTAACAAGATCCTCCATCAATGTTTACATGGTCTCTGCAGGAAAGAACCATCCAGAGATTCCAAAATAAGCTAAAATGTGTTTTATTAAAGAGTTTAGTCATGCCCACAAAAGATCCAAGCTCTCACACACTTGCATAAGAGCTAAGCAAAGGATAAAGGGAGGAAAGTTGTTGATAGCAGAGTTTTAGGGAATGGGTGATAATTATCAAGGTGCAGAGCAGCAAGGAGAGTGGTGATGTGACTTAGACCTGCACCTAAGGACAGTGCTCATTCAGAAATCAGAGCGACAATGTGGCGTTCAGCAGGTGAGATACTGCATCTGACTGCCCAAAACAGAGGATTTTATACCCAAAATCTGCCTGGAGGGCAAGCATGTGAACGTCTCTCTGGCCGAGCAAACAATAGAAGTCGCAACATGGACAATGAGGTCTGGACAAAGTTAATTGTCTTAGGGTCAGATGACAAAGAGTTATCCTGACAATGACCTTGGCTGTCGTAATAGCTCTGTAATAGTAGCTAGGGAAAGGAACAATGAAGGGAAATGTCCAGGTGCTAGGAAGAAGGGCTGAAAGAATCAGTGGTTTGGTGGGAACTTCCCATGGCTATTGTATGGTGGCAGAAATGTTACAGCTTTAGTTTAAGCCTATAATCTCTGGAGTTACCTGATCATTATCCAGACAATGACCTTGGCTACACCTGGAGGGGAATCTCTGACTTACTTTGCAGCACACATGTTCAGTCAGTATTTTTCCTCTCCCCAGCTTGGCCTTACAGTCACCTCAGCGCCCATTTATATCAATGCCAATTAACATATTTTGCCAATTAAATCATATGTCACCAATTAAACCATATAAACTCTGGGAGGTAGGCCAGTAACAGTGAGAATGACAGACTACACTATATCTACAAATTCACAGGATGCTGAGGGCATTTTGGAGATACTCCAAATTTTTTCAATAGATTGGATTTTTTAAAACTGAATCAGAAAGAATTTGTGTCTTGGAGAGTGCGTAACATCAGACCACATCAGTAACAGTCTCCCAAAAACATATTTTATTTTAAAATATTTTTAGCATTAAGATTAAGGAAGAGTTTTGTGTAACTAAGTTTTCCTGGAACATTGAGAATTTGTCTTATTATTTTATTAACATGTGAATCTGTTGTAATAAACTAAGACCATTTCTGCACTACACTGTTATAATGCTATTATTCCACTTTCAACGTCCTGTGGAATCCTGAGGTTTGCAGTTTAGAGAGGGACGTTTATAATTCTCAGTGAGAGAGCTCTTTGGCCTCAGTAAGCTACAAACCCCAGAATTCCACAGAATGTTGAAAGTGGAATAATAGCATTATAACGCTGTAGTGCAGAAATGGTCTAACGTTATTACTTTTTTAAATCATCTTTCGTCAATGAAGAAGCATGTGTGTTTCTAAAGATTGCACAGAGATATTTGTGCCTTTTTGGTTGGCCTAATAAAGGTATTTGCACAATATGAATACTGGGATTTGTCTTATTGTTAACAGGACTACCCCTGCCTTTGTATGTTTTTACATACAAATACATAGCATAGAACCAGTGCAATGTAGTGATTTGAGTGTGGGACTAGGTCTCTCGGAGATCAGCGTTTGAATCCTTGCTCGGCCATGGAAACCTGCTTAGTGAGCTTGGGCAAGTCGCAAATTGCACTTTCTTCAATCCTCAGAGGAAGGCAATGGTATTTTCAGAAAAATAAACAAAGGGATTCTGAGACTTAAAGGAAAAAAATTGGATCTATCATAAACAGCAACCTCCCATTCTCCACAAATACCAGAAATCACTGTAGAGTACTATTTCCTAAAGTTTTGCTACTTTAGATGATTTTTTTTTTCTGGATTAAAACTAGATGCCAGCTAAGGGAGGGAGGGAGGGCGAGGAAAAAGGAGAATGTTCTTGATCAGTTCGCTACCATTCCCTAAATGGGCAGCCTTACTCTTTGAAACTACAGAACCCACAACAGGAGAACTCCTCTGGTGGTTGAACAAACTACAAATTACAGGATTCCATAGAATGCAGCCATGGCAGTTGAAGTGGAATCATAGCACTGTAACTGTATAGTGTGACAGGTCCTAAGGACCAGTGCTCCACTGAACCACACAGTGGTGAATGCATCCAACAAGCATGCCAGGCATAGGTTAGGCATCGGTGAGCTCCTCCCATAACACACTAATGTGTCCCAGCACATAGTTTGACTGTACATGCTGAAGAGGAAGTGATGTCTCTTTTTAAGATGCTCCATTATGCCTGTCCCTACTTTAACTCCCGTCTTGATTTTCAGTCCTGTTTTTTGCAACTCCTGTGACCTCAAGCATAAATTAAAATAAACTATTCACAGTCTAAGTTCAAAGTGCACGCCTTGATTTATAGAGTAGTGAGTAAGCTATCTAGATGTCCCTTCTCATCTTTCCCAAGAATTTTAAAAGGGGGCACTCTTTATCCTCACAGGGAAGGGTGGTGTGTCAAGAAATAGTCTGACAATTATTCTGAAACTCTCGTTCTTTTCTGATAATTTCCTGACTCCAGTGTTAAGGCTGACATGTGTCCAAAGAGGCAAAGGCTATATGTTTCTAGCCAGCAAAGAAACTGCATGTTGCAATCAGTAACAAGAGCTTTACACCAGAAAAGCAAGAGTTATCTCCAGCAAGGCTAGATTAAGGTGACTGGGGCTCTGGAGAAATTCCAAAAACAGGACTTCTTTTCTGCATCTGTGTGACCTATTCAAGGAGTGGTGTAGAAATTAAATTTAAAAAATCAAATTGAAGTGCAGTAGACAATAACACAAAAATATGTAACTTCAGTAAATTACTGGCCTTATCCTATGCATTTTCACTCATATTACTTAAGCAACACACAGAATATTTCAGAAAACAAAGGCCATTTCTGCACTAGACTGTTGTAGTGCTATTATTCCACTGTCAACATCCTATGGAATCCTGGGACTTGCAGTTTAGGGAGGGGGTTTTGAGGCTTTTGGGGCCATCTCTAAACTGTAAACCCCAGGATTCCTTCCTGGATGTTGAAAGTGGAATAACAGCACTATAACAGTCTAGTGCAGAAATGGCCAAAGACAGGTGATTCAGGAAGTAACTGTGAAAGACATGGGAGCCAATGAGTCCTTCAGCACTGAGCTCCTAGCCACAGAAGAGCCTACCTCAATTGTACCAATTGAAACATCAGTAATCTGGCCCTGACCTCCAATACATAGCAGGAGGGGTTGCGACAATGGTATCAAGGGGAACATTTATTTTATGAATCCTTGCTGACCACAGTAAATGACAGTCTCTATTTTATGCCTATTTTGCATTTAGGAATGGTTTTGGGGACAATGTTTTAATGTGTGTGTGCTGAAGTACCTTTCTTTCCAACTCTCTCCCCCAGTATCCACAGGGGGGAACAACATCTTGGAGGAGGAATCTCCTGCCGCTCCCACATAATTAAATGTATATTCTCAGAACTGAATTTTATTCTATGAGAAAAAATGTTGCAGGAATTAATGTAGTGTACACCAGAACCTAAAGACTAGTTTTGAAGTCTCTTCCAAAAACTGTTATTTTTTCCCACATTTAATTATTTAACAAGTAGAAGCTGGTAAGTTTTGTAAGTGTGAAAATATGTGTTTTTGTATGTATGTATGTATGTATGTATGTATGTATGTGTTTTTGTACGTGTTTTTGTAAGATGTATATGTGTTTTTTAAATTGATTCATAAATTCTCAATAAATATTATTTTTAAAAAAACCTGTTATTCTAAATCCTATTGTTAGTTTTGACTAGAGTAGGCCAGTTTAATCAATAGCATTTACCTAGGTGTGGACTGTCCATTCAACAATTGATTCAGTGGGTCTACTCTACTTGGGATCAACCTACCGGATGTTAGCCATGATGTCAGGACATCCTACTCAACTTGCTTATTAAATTAGAGTATTTGATAGAAAGAAAAGGTCAGAGTGACTTTGACAGTACCGTACATCTTAATGATAAAACCCGTTGTGCAGTTGTCATCCCTCTGGTAAACTTTACTCCAGTCCTCACCAGCCCAGTAACCTTTTCAGTTCTTTATCACAATGTTTGGGCTCCTTCAAAGTCTTCAAATGGTGATGTCTCCATCTTGTCAGGTTTAAACCCAAGCAATCCTTATTTTATCTGCATGCCTCCCCAAACAAGTGCAGCTTTAATTCATGTTACCAAGGTTAATACTCTAAGAGAAAACAAAAAAATCTAAAGAGAAAAATTAACAGGGGTAAATTAGGAGAGATGGTAAATCAAATTAAAGAAAACAGGTAGGGACATGCAAGAAACTGCAGCATCAGCAAAGTGTGGGGCAGAGAACGAGAAGAAATAATGGTTTGGTTTGGTTTTTGGCTGTCTCCCTTCCCTTGTTCCATTTAAATGCATTCTTTAACACACACACACACACACACACACAAATGCTCCCAGATTCATGCAGACATGGACACAGATTAAGACAAAAGCACATAGTGTTGGGTTTACGTTGTTTAATTGACGCTAAATATTTATAAGATACATTTATTCACAAAACAGCATACTAAGGCCCTTTCCTCATGGGGGGGCCCGAAACGGGGCCGCGCACGCAGGGGCAGAACTTACCTGCGAGTGGGTTGCTCCGTCCCTGCGGAGAGCGCGGATCCGCCGTTCCAAACGCCGCCGAATTTCGGCGGCGCTTGGCAGCGCCCAAAATGGCTTCCGGCGGCTTCCGGCGGCACTCCGCCAATCAGGACAGCGCACCAGTCGGAAGCCTGCCCCCGGGCAGATCTGCAGGGACGCACTACCGCGTCTCTGCAGTTCTTCACCGGGGGCTGCTACGGGGCAGCACGGGTGAGTTTTATAAAAACCGCTTTTGAAGGTGGTTTTTATAAAACTCACAGCGCCACCCCCGCGGCTGCGCTAGAGCAGTTTGAGGTCTAGAACTTCACTTTTTTTAACTGCTCTAGCGCACCCCCCGGTGAAGAAGACCTCCAGGAGAGGTCGCTCTAGCGTGGGCAATATGCCCGTGTGGAAATGGCCTAAGAGAAATGATAAAAGATTTGGTCAGGTACATCAGATAAGTATACAATTAGAAGCAAGAGAATTTCCGTTAATCACAGCAGAGTTCATATTTTTAAATAAAGATTGTAGTGAAGAGGTAAATTTCATTCTCAAATGCCTATACTGAAAGGGTTTAGTGTAAATCAATCAGAAGAGATTTCCTGAGCTGTGGAGACATCAGAAGGAAGTCTTCATCCCTTTCATTTACATGGGAGAATGGTTTGCATCCCATGAACAATCCCTTACTTCCTTCCTGGGTGTTGGTGACTGGATTGTGCCTGACTGACCCAAAGCTTTGAAAGATACTTTTTCAAAACAGTTAACTCCCATTACACACTGTAGTGCTTAGAAGATAACCTATTGCTGTTACTTGTTGCAATGTTTGAAAAGTGTCACTTCTTCATTACCTTTAATTACTTGTTTAAAATTTAAGACTGATAAGAAAATGGCATAAAATCTAGAAAAGTCTGTCTCTAAAATGCCCCTTGATGTGCAAAACGAGCTAGAAAACATTGTTCGTTACACCAGTTAAGTTGGATTCAACCTGTAATTTGAAGTGTGATTTTGGTTCTACTTTCAGTCCCATAAAAAGCAACCACATTACTTATAACTCATTACTTCTAGCAATGGACCGTTGCTGTCACAGATATGCCAGAAACTTTTCTCTGAATATTTAAATACCATCTTTTAAGACTCTCTTGTCCTGATGAAGAGGGAACTCCGCAAGGTAGTATTCTACCCATTGCTTAGTAAAAACCCAAGGCTGTGCCTTCCTTCCAGGTATCTAGCCCCCCCGCCCCCCAAAAAAGGTTAAAGTGAATCACTACTGAAGGGGACATGTGAACCACACCCTTTAGAAATGAAAGCTATACTTCCTGTTGGGTATCTGTTGTACTGGCATGGAACCAAAGTAATAAGAACATTCAATTTGACTGAGTGTGACATCTCCTTTAAAAAATGCCTCACATCAACTCACCTTCCCTTTTAGCTTTTTGAAATTGTGACGCGGTTTGGTAGTAGACCCCAATGACTTTTCCAAAAGTGTGACCTTTAACCTTAGCCAGCCCTAAAAGGAATTTAAAATTTGGGTCTTTCCCATGTCCTGAGTCTTGCATTACATTTGTCCTTGAGCTTTCCTGTGGCGAAAATGAAACATATCCAATAACTTCTTTTAGAATAGCTCTATGCAGGAGTCCTTCCAGAATGGATCAGTGACCCTTTAACTTGTGATTGAGATACTTATCAGTTTTGAAATAGTTTGAATAGCGACATGAGAAAGAACAGAAAGGTTATGAATGTGCCTCTCAGAGATGGGGTGGTGTGATTTATGGAACGTTTATCAGCCCACTGCAAGAGCCGGGAGGCTGTTGAGTTCTGTTCCTTTCCCGCACACCATTCCTCCTTTTCCACCCTTTGTCCTGACCACTGTCCTCTTCCACCCATACATGTACATAATGTGAATGCTTCTTCTCCTACACGCTCAGTGTGTGGTAAGGGAGTCCGCTGTGGCCATGTGTGTGAGAGAGAACAACTTGCAGCCCTCTCTCTAGTCTTCATGTTAGGGATGTAGCCAGCTGCCTTTTTAGAGTAGCACAGAAGGCCCTTGGGGCCCATGTAGCTGTCTATGCTGACTGGCAATAGCAGCTCTCCAGGTTCTTGAGCAAGAGACTTTCTGAGGATGCTAGGGACAGAGCCTGGTGTTATTTGCTCTTAAACTCCACATATGTGCATTCTGGAATCACACGGAGAGCAATCCAAGGTACTTCAGAATTCCTGATACTGAATGCTAACCTCTACTCCATCCTCAATCAGCCTGGTGGAGCCAGCCCCAAGCTGAGTTTTTTAGTACCCAAAAGCACAACGAAAGAGGAGAGTTCCAGGAAGGTGGAAAAGAAAACAAACAAACAAACAAACCAAAACCCATCCCTTCTCCCTTTTCCCTTCCTGAAACCATTTCTGTCCCTAACTCTACCCTGCCCCATGCCTCACATCACACTGCAAGTGTGTTTTTCAAGCTTGTTTGTAAATCTGAACAGAAAAAAAACCTGTACCATCAGCCAAATTCAGATGTTATGGCCTGAATGTGTATAGGAGGAGCAGGGGTGTTCACATCTTAGAACTCTCTGCTAGGAAGCTTTAATATACTGGCTAAACTACTATTCCTGAGGCATTCAGACAGCCTATCTATACTAAATCCGATAGCCCCGTTCAGTCTCTTCTCTGGGTTGTTCAGGGATATTCACTAGAGCTCTCTCAACATACCTCAACAAACTACAAACAGAAAACAAGTTACAAAGTACAAATTCCAGGATTCCATAGAATGGAGCCATGCCAGTTAAACTAACATGAAAGTGAAATATTGTGAACATAATGCAAAGACATCCTTAGGCCTCAGTCCAACATCCCCTTAGCATAGCATCAATAACCACATATGGAGATATGTTACATTAGCACTACGTGCCCTTATGAAAAATAGTAACATTACCCAGCACAAGTCAATGTCTATGGTGTTATTGTGCAACGCACAATAGACAAGGCACAACTGCAATGCAAAATATAGAGTGCACTGCAATACATAGCATGGAATGCATAACCCTAATACACAATACACAATAAACAACCACAATGCAAAGTATAGGATGCACAACCACAACATATAATGTACAATGTACAACCTGCAAAAACAAGGCACAGATGAAGATGTTGTCTGTGCAGCTCTGCTTCCGCTGCTATCAGCAGAATGCATCTGTTGTACAGTGGTAACTTTTTCACCCTGCATGCATAGTATGACTTAAGAATGTATTATGTCCCGAACAGAATTCTGATCTTAGAATCCTTTCTCCTGTTGGGAACTGTTACCATGCAAAGTCTTCAATACTTCAATACTTCAGGGAATTCTGAGGGAGTTGAGCCAAATATAAATAATCCCCATTGTCCTGTGTGGCTGAGGAATATCATTACTGGAAAGCATGCAGGGGAGGGCAAGCATGCATAGTCTTGGTCTTCCTTCCACATGAGTAGGTCTAAACTGTGAGAATGGGAATCCTGCAGTCCCAGAGATATTTAATTGCAACTCTCATCAGCCTTAGCCAGCATACTCAATGGTAAGGGATGCTGAGAATGAAACAGCGACTCCAGGTCGGATTATGCCGACAAGACAAGCCCAGTGTTCAGTGACTTTGAATGAGCTCTGAAAGAGAAAATAAATAAACTGCAACTAGAAGAAGCACGGTTAGCAGAGGAGCAAAACCTCTTCCCCCTTTTCCATAACTTGGGCTAAGGGAAACCTCCATTTCAGTTGTGTCTTCTAACACATACCAAGTTTATTTCTTCTAATACATTGCTTTCATTAGCCCGACTTGGGAAGGGGGAGTCCATTTCATATAGTGTATGTTCTAATTGTCTAATTTCAAAATGTGTATGTTCTAATTGTCACTATTTGACAGGGGCAGTCTCAGTGAATCCTCTATTGTCTCACTTTTTTCCAGCTGTTTTGAAAATGGGCCGGTTTCTGTCTTTTTCTCCCACTTTCTCCCTTGCTCCTTAGTTTACTTCAGTTGCTGCAAACTGAATTCAAAGTATGCAAAATAGTTTGCACTCAATTAACTCAGCAAGGGGGAGAAGAAGGGCAGAATCTTTCCCTTCCCGGTAGAGTCAGGCAAAAGCAAACTGCTGCAGACTGCAACTTCTGTGTTCTTCTTGACCACATTCTGATGGTGCTTGGCTTTATGTGTCCTGGTTTTCATCTGTGAAATGTTGTAGGTTATGAAAATGCCCTGCCCATCGTATTAAAGAGCATTTTTTGCTTGTGACTGCAGATCAACATGTGTTCCCTTAATAACTGCAGTGTAAGGCAAACCACAGCCTGCTGCTGAACTTGGTAGACAGAATCATCACTGACATCTCCTTTGCCAGGCTGAGGTCAGGCTTTTCAGATGCATTCCTTTGTGCTCAGGTTTTTAATGATGTTCTTTTCTGAAAGTACAGGTTTACCTTCTATGTATGTGTTCTGGCTTTTTGCCTGATATATGTAGTATCTTTCACACACCCACTTTCTGATCCACCTAGTTTTGATATTTCTCTAAAAGAAGAACTAGCTTGAGGCAGTGCAAATAACCAAACTTATCTTCATTGGCCATGTATGGTCACTGAGTTCTTGGGAAAAAAACAACATTATGCTCTAAGGCAGGTTATATGAGTTTCACCAGAACAGAATGTCTGTGTGACACACAGAGATTACAAGGAAACAGATAAGAGTTAACACAGGTATAGATACCATTCTAAAAACAAAAAGATTTTGTTTAAATACATTCCAGAGACAGGCAACCCCACTGAATGCTGTGCTTCACACTTTTAGGTTACAACCCTATTACAGTGTTACCATACACACTTACTGTGAGTAAGTGACATTAAATTCAATAGGTACTTCTTCTGAGTAAGCATGCCTAGGACTGAAGAAATGCTGGATTTTGCACCTTGCATGAACTACGCATGTCAGCATAGTATAGTCGTTTGAACATTGGACTATGACTCTGGAGATCAGGGCCATTTCCGCACTAGCCTGTTATAGCACGATGATTCCACTTTCAACATCCTCTGGAATCCTGGGGTTTCCAGTTTTGGGGGGCCAGCTGGCCCCCCAAAACTGGAAACCCCAGGATTCCAGAGGATGTTGAAAGTGGAGTCATTGCGCTATAACAGGCTAGTGCGGAAATGGTCCAGATTTTGATTCCCTGCTTGGCCATGGAAAGCCACTGGGTGACTCTGGCCACATCACAAACTCTGAGCCCTAGAAAACTCTGTGAGATTTTGGCTTAGGGTCACGATAAGTCAGAAACAAATTCAAAGCACACAGCAACAACATATTTAATTTGTGTATTTTATTTAGCAGGATTTTTTTCAGTCCAAATAATATGCTAATATTTCAGTGGGAGTTACTCTGAAGTATGTGGCCCAAGGACTGAAGCCTTGTAATTGCATAATTCTAGCTAGGCTTCACTTGTTGTGAAGAAATGGTGTTTGAGGCACCATGGCTTTGTGAAGTATACTGGAGTACTGATATACACCAAGCTGGTCAAAACTTGCTGTTTTACTGCTAGTGTTATCATTGTTTGAAAGTCCTGCCAAGCTGTGACATGTAGTCAACAAAACAGCAGCTGAGACAAATTCTTGGATCAGTTTATGAAATGAGGAGTAGAACAGCAAAACACATACTTCTTGCAAACTTCCCTAGAGAATTAGATAAGACTGAAGCAAAACAAAACCTGTCCTAGACGAATCCACCTTTGAAAAACATTTTATCATTATCCTCAAAGATTTACAAAGCGATTAGTTGACTGACTAGATAGTATTTGGTTTTGCAAGCATAGCTGTCAGTAGCTGGGATTCTCAGAGGTTCGCTTCACTTCAGGCAGGAATTAGTAAACTCAAATCGTCTGGTTCACATGGTTCTTCTAGGGGTCAGAGAGGCTCATACAATTACATTTTCTGCTTGCTAGCTTCTGCCAGTTCATGCACTGTGTATGTAACTGGAGAAGGAGACAGGGAAATAGATCCACAGATTTGGGGAACGGGAGACAAGCTGACATTAATTTAGGAGGCTGCTGCTCTCATGTGCATTGGGAAGTCAAATCCTGCAGGTTGATTTTCAGCAGAATCTCCAACATCCAGCTTCTTTATCATGTTTATGATCAACCTGAAGTTTCTTGCAAATATGCTCCTGAAGCATATTATATATATTCTTACCAATATACATCTGGAATCTTACAGAGACAAAAGGCAACTTGTGAAAAGCAACTGCAGTGGAAAAGTAACAAGGGCCAGAAGCAGTTGCTTAGAGATGTGGGGGCAGGTAGGGCAATTTGCCCCCAGCGACAATGCTTTTGGGGTGTCCCAACCCGTAGCCACACCCCCGTGCACCCTGGCTGTACCCCCATGCACTGCAGCCAGGTCCCCTGCACAATGGCCACGCCTCTCACGCCATAGCCCTGCCCTCTCCCATCCCACCTCTCCACACTCCAAACTCTGACACTGGTCAGAAGACTTGTAACAGATTCTAGCAGTGAGGGCCAGAAGAGTTTTCTGTGGCATTCTACAACAGTTTTTGCAAGCCCTCTATCACAAGGTGAGCATTATATGGCTCTCCAGATGTTGTTGAACCACAAGTCCCAGCAGGCAAAGTCAACATATCTAGTGGTGAGGAACCATGGGAGTTGTACTCTTACTGCATCTGGAGGGTCATCAAATTCTCTCCTTTTGCTATACAGGCAAGAATCTACAGCAACCTCCTCCCCAAAACATTCATCCAGTGAAATTCTAATGCTGAGATCTTTTCCTCTTAGTTGTCTCTAAGATGGTTAGGATAATTCTGCATGAGGCCAGAGACTTTGAAGTAGGAGTAGGCAACTGTAGCTCTCCAGATGTTGGATTCCAATCTTAATTGGTATTTCAGTCTGACAACATCTGGAGGGCCACAGTACCCATCACTGTTTTAAAAGCATCAACAAAGTTTCTCACATGCTCCAGTAAGAAACAGACTATACTCTAAGAAGGAATTCTACCCAATTTAAGGCAAGTTTGTTCAAGATGAGAGTTGTAGACACCCATTCAGAACATTTGATGGGCACCTGCTGTTATTCATATGTCAAAGGGAAACCGAATCAGAGCTACATTTTCTCTACACTCCATCAGTCCCAATTTGGCAAGTACAGTCCCAATTAACTCTGTGCCATCCCACTTTTTCAACTGCTTTTAAAATGCCCTGGTTTCTCTGTCCTCCTTCAGCTTTTTCCCTTTCTCCTCAGTTTATTTCAATTGCTGCAAACTAAATTCAAAGCATAAAAGTTGTTTGTACTCAGTTAACTCAAAATAATAAATAAACAGCAGAGGGAAGAAGAAAGGAGGGTGAAGAACCTTGCTCTTTCCAATAAGTTCATATAAAAGAAATCTGCTGCAGTCTCTCGCAGCTTGTGTTCTCCCTCCATTAATAACTTTTGCCATGTTGACCTCACCTTGCCACTGTATGGCCACACTTATCCTAGTTTTCATATATTAAATGGTAGAGGGCATGATTTCCATAAGCACAGGATGCTCTGTAGCTTGTTTGTGAAATGAGTATCTTTGGTCTTGGTACTGACTTCATGAAAGCATATCAGTAGGAGTGCTTAATGAATTCTCTTGTTCATGCTCACACGTATGCTGAAAATCATGACCCTATTTTGAGCAGCAGATAGTTTCATAAAAGAGATACTATTGTAATTTTTAGATTGCTTGCTTGCTAATGGAAATAAGAGAGTGATTTTTCTTTCTTTGTTGATGTGTCTACTTGGGAATTTTAATCCTACCTTTTCACCCCAACACCTTATAAATACTTACATTATTTAAAAACAGTTACTAAAATACTATACGGTAAAATAATTACCCATCCAATAAAAAGAATTAAGCCGGACAAAGCATGATGACAACAACTACTTGTTCTTTTGTCTTTTCCTTTTCTTCAAACTGAATAAGAAAAATGAAACAGAAGACAAACCTACGCCTAAGGAAAATACATTTTTACCTGTTGGTGAAAAGAGTCATAGGCCATTTCCGCACCTTACCTCCTTCCAGTGACATCCCATCATGATACCAGCAGCCCTTTTGCCAGGACAGGAGAGCAACCCAAATGCTCCCCTCTGCACCCAGCTGGCTGCCAGCAGAAGAGAGCACTCTAGACACACGTCTTCCTTCCACAGTACAGACAGCCTCTTTCTCATTCTGCACTGGGGAAGGAAATGCCCAGATTGTGCTTCTACCCATTCCGCATGGCCACCAGCAACAGGAGATTCACACGATCACAGGCCATTAATGGATTTTTTTCCGTTAATGGACTATCCCATGATTGCAATGGATGGGAACGTGTTGGCAGCAGGACTGCGATGACATCATGAGAAAGCACGACTTGCAGACAACTTCCAACGTGTCCTCATCATGCAACAGTGATGCCATGCAGAAATGGCCTTAGTGTTCTCTGAAAATCACCAAAGCCACAATATGCAGAGCCATATGAGACCAACTGTTCTATCTCTGTATGCTCTTTACACTCTCTGGTCTTGTTCTGTTTCCACTCAGACTACATATAGTAACACCCTCACACTCAGCCTTTCCATGAAACCAACAATAAGAACACAAGAAACCTGCCTGCAAAGTTCTGATCAAACACACTGAGCTCGAGGGCTTTCAGCAGCCTGGTTGAGTCAAGGTTCAGACATTGCTTTGTGATTTATTAAGGTAATTTAGGTTAATGTTTCACAGCAGAATATTTATTTTAGTCTGGACGTTGGGTGTGTGGGATGACAGGCAGCCAGAGGTCCCTTATCAACCTTTCAGCAATATATTTTGCAAGCATTTTTATGGTTTCTGATGCCTCCTTCTCAGTCACTTTTAAGATCTTTCAATTTGTCTTTGCAAGACTGCTGAAGTTCTCTCCACATATGGCAAAACTCTGCACAGCCTGCTCTTCCTGGTTTAGAGTTAGAATACATATTGACTGGAATCCTGTTGGTTAGTCCTAAGCAGCGATGTAGACTCAAGTCTAGTGACGACTCAAATTGGACTTAAGTTGCTTCAATGACTCGACTCAGACTCGGCTCAGCAATAAATGATGAACTGACTTGACTCTACTTGAGACTTGTATATTTTTAGTGACTGACTTGCTGCCTTGGTTCAGTAACAGAACACTTTCATCCAGGAACCTTTCAACTCTGAACAACACTTCCATCTCTTTTGTCCCTACTGGTCACATGACAATCTGTCTCGACTTCAAAGTGTGGGTATATTTCTTGGAGGGAACTAGCAAACAGGTTAGGCAATGAGCTTGAGGTGGGCTTGAGATCTGCTTGGCAGCCTGTACCTGCTGCATATTTGAGGAGGCTTCTAAAACTTTTCCTAAGAACAGAAGGCAAAACTTGTCCCCAAAGCATAGGGCATGTTTCTCAGACGGGAACAGCAAATGTATTAGTCAGTGAGCTTGAAGAGGAAGGATCCTTCCTTCTAAAGCTTTTGAAGCTTCCGTAATGGGGGGTAAGAAGGATCCTATTCCCTACTTCTGAAAAATTCCCCAGCTTCAGAAATGGGAACTAAGAAGGATCCTATTTTCCAGTTCTGAAACTGCAGACTCTTTTATGCTCATGGGCACAAAAGCCTCCAGTTTTGGGAAGGGGGAGTAAGAAGGATCCTATTCCCCACTTCCAAAGCTGCAGTTGGCAAAATTGCAAATATGGAAGATCGACCCACTTAAATTGTTAAAACTGAGTTTATTCAACTCTGTCCAGAAATTCTGGAATATAGGTTGGGGTATAAAGTTGGATCCAAGATTTGAGAGTATCTTCAAGGACTTCAGACTTGACTTGAGGCTTGAAGATAAAGACTTGAGACTTGGAGTAAAAGACTTAAATACATCACTGGTCCTAAGTAGAGTACACCCATTGACTGGATTGCTGAATGGTGAGTCAACACATAAATAAATCCAGTTGATTCAACAAGTTAAGATTAATAATTGGAGTTAGGTTATTATGTAGGTCACCATTAAGGATTCTTAGGACCTTTCCGCACCAGGAAGTTGAAACGGGCCAAGGTGTCCTGTCGTGGAGGTTGTCCGCACCTTGGATCGGACTAGGTTTGGACTATGTACCTTAATTCCTCACCTTAGTCCGATCCAAGACGCCCCCAAGTGGTCCTTCAGCACACTAAGTGAAGACCGGAAAAATCCGGTCTTTCAATCTTCTGGAGTGCGCCATTGCATTCTTCCTCACTTGTGCAGATGCGCAGGCTCACACCAATGCGAGCCTGAGATCAGCTGAGGGCGGGCTGTGGGCACAGCCAGCATCAGCAGTTGGCCCGGACTCACGAAGAACAGGAAGCCACCATTTTCAGCCGGAGCAGTGCGGATCTACAGACCTCGCACTACTCCGATTCACCCTGGACCAAACAGAGGAGCCCTGCAGAAGGGCTTAAGGGAGAGTCCATGTTGCTTTGAGCTAAGAAGAAGCGGTGAGTAATAACATGGAGCGATTCACTTGCCTAGTGCGGAAAGGGCCTTAGAGTGTGAACAGTGCTTAGAATGTGAATAATGGTTAGGCTTTACAATCAATCATTGTAATGTAATTGTTTGAAAGTTGGACTATGACTCTGGAAACCAGGGTTCAAATCCCCTCTCAGCCATGGAAACCCCCTGGGTGACCTTGGGCAAGTCACACTCTCTCTACCTGAGAGGAAGGCAAAGGCAAACCCCAACCCCCTCCAAATAAATCTTGCCTTAGGGTCACCAACAGCAACAACAGCATCAACTTATGGTCCTGTTCAGAAAGGGGTGCATGCAAAATGTGGCAACTATAACTGACAGACAGTATGAAGCCTCTGGTTTGGTCAGCACAGATGTATGTACTAGGAACCTTCTACTCTTGCCAGATTCAGTGGCAGCTGGTGGGGCAGTGAATTTGCTTCAGGTTTTAATCCAGACTTTAAATGAACTATTCAAAGTGCTGAACCATATTCTTCAAATAGTTCCTTTGAAACCTGGAGCAGCTTCACCACCCCACTGACTTGAGAAGCACCAGAAGCTACTGGCCAGATCAGCACAGCACTACTTTCTGCTCATCGTGATTCAGGCTGCAGTTTCGCCAGCTCCCAGCTTCTGACCTGACACTCTCCAGGTCTAGATCTGAGTGCAACTGTCCACTGTTCTCACCTGGCCAGGCCCTGATCTGAGTTGGGTCTCACTAGTGCTGCTGTCAGCACTTTCCTTTTCTTTGCATTGGGAAAAAAAATTGGAGTGCAAGGGGCAGAAGGTCACATACCATAGCATGTGTCATTTGGCACCATTAGGTGGACAAAGTGACAAGAAAAAGGAAAGAACCAAGAGCCAAAAGAGAGAGAAGGAGACAGAAACAAGAAGATATATGTTTAAAAACCTGATAACAGCGCCTTTGTTGAACAGAGGAATGGGGCACAAGAACTGAGTCTGAAAAACCAAAGGCTACTGAGTGACAATGTAAATTCCACTCTGGTCGTCTCAACATACAGATTGATAGATAAGTGAGTGGCAGGCAGAGGGATGGATGGATGGATGGATGGATGGATGGATGGATGGATGGATGGATAGATAGATAGATAGATAGATAGATAGATAGATAGATAGATAGACAGACAGACAGACAGACAGACAGACAGACAGACAGACACGACAGACATTCCACCTTTTTGCCAAAAAACCCCCCAAAAAAGCCTGGCATTAAAGGAGATTAACAGCATAAAACATAAAAAATATGTTACAATTGTAATTAATAACTTGTCAGTAAAGAAGAAAAGAGAAATCTAATGCAGTTTAGTTGTTTGAATGTTGGACTATAATTCCAGGACACCAGAATTTGAATTCCTGCTCAGCCATGGAAAGTCAATGGGTAACCTTGAGCAAGTCACATCGTCTCAATCTTAGATGAAGGCAATGGTAAACTTTTTCTGAATAAATCTTTTCAAGAAAACCCTAGGATTTGTTGTTGTTGCTGTTGTGTGCCTGCAAGTTGTTTCCAACTCATGGTGACTCTAAGATAAACCTCTGACAGGGTTTCCTTGGCAATATTTGTTCAGGGTTTGCCATTGCCTTCCTTTGAGGCTGAAAGGGAATTTGACTTGCCCAAGAGCATTTCCATGGCTGAGTGGGAATTCGAACCTTGGTCTCCCAAAGCCACCCACCATGAGAGCCAGCATGGTGTAGCTTTGAGCATTGAACTATGACTCTGGAGACCAGAGTTCAAATTACTGCTTGCCCATGGAAACCCACTAGGTCACATTCTCTCAGCCTCAGAGGAAAAAGGCAAACCCTCTCTAAACAAATTTTGCCAAGAAAACTCAGAGATAGGTTCACCATTAGTTGGTCTACATAAATTGGAAACAACTTGAAGTCACATAGCAATAAAGTCCCATGGTGCATACTGGAATTTACTTCAGAAAAAAACATGCTAGGATTGGATTGGGTGGCAAAGGTTGCCAACCGAGGCCAAAGCAGCTGAAAGTCCATGACAGCTGATTAAAAGGGTGAGAAAAGGAACTTCAACAATGAAAAACAGTTTAAGCTCAGGCTTGGCGGATAATAATAATGGCTGCAAAGTGACAAGTCAAATGCTGCTCTTAATCCATTTCAAATGCAGCACTCACCCCTTTCTGAGACATTCTAAGGCATTGACTGTGGGAGAATTGTTGTTTGCAGAAGACCCATAATTGACTACTCACTGCTTTATCAGCAACGTTCTTAACAGTTTTAATTAAACATGATAAGGACAGAGGAAAAGGCAAATGTGCCTAGCCTATCTGTCTCCTAATAGAGAACGAAGGAAAAAATAGAGATAATATTGAGACATTATAAGGGGGAAATTCTCTCTGTGTAGTATCTGCTGGAGAATGGGTATAGAGGAAGAACAAATATCCACACTTTTCCTGATTGTTTGAATTACTGTTAAGAGAGAAAAACCAACCACCATAATGTGGTGCATTTTGCTTAATTCCTATGGATCTGTTAGTGGGATATTTTACTTTTACAAATGCAGTAATTAGATTCAGATTCCATTTGTACTACTCCTGCCTCCTCATTTGTTCCCACTGAGTTCCAGGGACACGTAAGCATTTTTGTTCACACGTTGTTTGTAAAACATGTGAATGAACCAGAGATATAATTCGTCTAGGATGGGAATGCAAGGAGTCAGGCTACATGTCACACATGCCCCAAGGAGGAGTAAATCAGGGCGGAACACACATCTTGTCATACAATGTGTTACCTTATGAGCATGTGTGTTCTGTTAAATTTGTGCCTGTGTGTTCCTGAGATTGGTTTGGGTGGGTACATGTTTCAGGTAAACTTATCCTGCCATTTCAACTGAAGCCACCTGCAGTCCTGAGCTTCAGCATTTATGAAGTTTGTGGTGCTCTATCTTTTATCTCTTTTGGCAATCAGCTGTCTCACAATGGTTGTTCACTGTGCAAACAGAAAGTGGGTTTGTAGGGAACTTTATGAGCAGTTTCTGATTTTCTAGGCTGGCAGAAGAAGAAGAAGAGGAAGAAGGAGAGGAAGGAGAAAGAGGCACATCAAAACATGGGTAGAGTGTTTCAAGAGCTCTCTTCTGATCATTGTTACAAAGCCACACAAGGTGGAAGAGGGGCACATCAAGAAAAGGATAATGGCTTTCCAAAACATTGTACTGAACTGGAACATTGTACAGTCCTGAACTGGAATCCAAATGATTCCTCCTTCCCATTAAAGGGCCAGCGCTTCAAATTATCTTGTTGCTCTGAGGGCCTTCTGGGTGGCTGCTCCATGGCTCTGGGACTCTCTCATGAGAGAGGTTAGACTGGCAGGTGGAGACTTTTTTGTTTGGAAGGTTTTTGAGGACTCATTGCTCAGGGGTAAAGAGCCTGCCAGAATGTGCTGCATTGTTTACTTGTTCTTTTCATTTTAATCGTCATGTTTTTAACTTCCTTTCATTCTAGTCTCAGAGGCATCGAAAAACCTGCAGAACTGTACAGAGGCAGTTATGGGCCCTGTGTGTACAACACAGGCAGTCCCTCTATGGCCCTTTCCACACAGGGTTAATAAAACGGTGTAGGGCGACCTCAACCGGAGGTTGTCCACACCGTAGAGTGCGCAGGGTCGGTTTTAATTTTGAGGTTCTATACCTCAAACTGCCCTGAAACGGCCGGAAGTGGCGGCGGCGGGTATTTCCAAGTGGTTTTTATTAAACACAAGTGTGCAGCCCCGTACCACCCCGTCGCAGCGCCCCAGTGTAGATTTGCAGGTGCGCGCAAGTGCGTGCCTGCAGATCTGCCAGGGGGCAGGCTTCCAGCTGGCAAACTTCTCCGATTGGTGGAGAGCCTCCACCAGCCATAAGCCGCCATTTTGGACGCCGCTGGACGCCGCCAGATGCCACAAGAGTGTGGAGTGGCGAACCCGCGCTGCTCCTCGTGGCGATGGACTTACCCGGCTTCAGATAAGCTCCGTTTCTGCATGCTTTACCCCGTTTCTCCCTCCGTGTGTGGAAAGGGCCCAAGATACTATTTTTAAGTCTCTGGGAGAAACAACACCTATACTTTGTCCTTGGGTTTATATGTCCCATCAATAACTCTTCCTCCCAAAGGGAATTTTTTCCCATTCTCTTGTCAAAATACTTTTGTTTTATTTCTACCATTGCTTCTTGGTTATCTTTATACCTTTTGCTATTTTCATTGCAATACCTTTCCCAGCTTCAAGAGTTCACATATATTTTGGTTTGGTTGCTCTATTTTTTAAGGTTCTGCAAAGATTAAGAGTATGCATCCTTTTGACTTTGAGCAGCCTTTAGAGATGTAGCTGGATGGGATCAAAATAAAAACATCTTCCCACCTCCAAACAAGAATTCTGCCCCATAAATTAAATGTTCCTTTGGTCCCCAAATTCCTAGCACTGCAGAGAGAGAGACACTGAAAATTGTTCACACTTAGAATTCTCCTATTTGTTGTGTTCATCTTCCCTTGGTAACTTTTGTCTGCCCTATTTCTTTGGATGTCTAAACTATACAGTCAGCCCTCCATGATTGCCGGCTTGACATTCACAGATTTGATTATTTGCGAGTTTCTCCAACCCTGGCCCTCCCACCTCAGGTGCTTCTTTTTGGGGGGAACCTTCCCTTTTGGTGGCTCCAATCAGGCCGCATCGCCCTTTAAAAACCCACATCTTCTTCTACCAATCTCTGCCTGACCAGCTAAGGATGACTCTCTTCCCAAATTCTCAGCACCACAAACCCTGCACACATGCCCAACACACACCCAAGGAAGGAGATGGGCAAGAGAGAGGAAGTACAGGACCACTGTGCCAACCATCTCCTTTCCCTGGCCTGGTTTAGACCTAGATGCCCACTTTCCCCACCCATGCCTCAGCCCCCTTCCCACAGACACATAAATTTTGTTATTTGAGAATTTTTCACTTTTACAAGGGTGCTGTATCCCCGACCCTAGCAAATGTGGAGGCCCAAATGTATTTCTAGATGTTCAACAGAAGTTTTAAGTTATCGCAATGCTATAAATTTAGAGAGTAAAAGAAATTTCCTTTAGAGGACAGAATGTTTATGTGAACAATAATCTAATTTTGGCCCCCATAATATACCCTTCAGCCTTCTCTAACCTGATGCCCCCGCCCCATGCATCAGACTAGAACTTGTATTATCCCCAGTGAGTATGGCCAACAGCCCAACCTGGAGGGTCCCAGGCTGGGGGAAAGTGTCAAGCCTAGAGCAGGGAGATCTAGGTGCACTTTTCTGCTTAGGCCTGAAGTTTATGCAGCAGCCATGCATTTCTTGGTATTTAACCTACCTCAGAAAATTGTTGTGGAAAAGAAGTAGAAAATCCCATTAACATCAGTTTGAACCCCTTCCATGAAGGACAGGATATAGATAAGAAGATGTTGTTGAGAATGAAGGACCAATTAGAGTACCATTTTTGATGTGCCGAAGGCAACTTCAACCATTTCCACACTACATTGTTCTAGTGCTATTATTCCACTTTCAACATCCTGTGGAATCCTGGGGTTTGCAGTTTAGGGAGGAGCATTTAGAATTCTCAGCCAGAGAGCTCTTTGGCCTCCGTAAACTACAAACCCCAGAATTCCACAGGATGTTAAAAGTGGAATAATAGCACTATAACAGTGTAGTGTGGAAAGGCCCTTCTTGTCTAAAGTATTTCTGTCAATGTGTGTCAAGACTTCAGACAGGAACCTGCCTTGTTAGGAAATACCTTTAAAGGGGCAAAACTTGGACATCCCAAGCCCTCTGTGAGACACCATCCTGCCTAGCAATCATTGAGTTCACAGGCAAGATGCCAGCTCAAGTTTTTCCTGATATTTTGACCAGGAATGTAGCTTTACTCCTCCATCAGAGGACCGGCAGGGAAGCAAAATTCACACATCTAGTACCCTCAGGGAACTTCTCAAGTGCTAGTTGAGAGCATTTAATTTTGCTCTTGCCTGAGGAGGAGGAAGATAGCAGAACAGAAGAAAATGGCACTGTAAGGGTTTCTTAAGAGCAGGGGCTGAGAGGTTTCCAGATCATTCTATCACTATGCAGGAAATAAGATGGAAAGAGAAATCTGCATTACCCTGAAAGTGGGAGCTGATAATGGGATGTGGGGCCCCTCCTACTTCCAATCAACCTCCAAACTAGCAGGGACTTCTCTACAAGGGGGTGGGTCTTCGAGGAGGGGAAAGGGTTTATGGGGAGCTCTCAAGGCCCAGATTCCAACCCCAGGTGAATCCAAGTAAACCAATGAGCTAGAAGTTTCCTCTCCTGAATCCAGAGGTGATGTGACAAGCTGTTTTCCCATAAACAATCATATCAGGATCCACATAAGAACCTCAGAAAGTTGTGTTTGCCTGTTTATTCTTGCATTTAGACTAGTTCAATTTGCATTTTCTTTTTATGAAGAAAAAAAAATGTTCCAGTGAATTGCACTGTGTCACTCCTTTTGGGCTAAATGATTACTCCTGTCTAGCTTGGGTGTTCTGATGTGTGATCAGTCACACTGGCCTGCTAAGAAGGGCTGCAGCTCCTGGGAGACGGCTGGCTGTGCATGTGCTTTTTTTTTTTCAAAAGGTGGTTGCTCATGAATGCAAAGAAGTTGTGGAGTCTCAAGGATGGAGGAGACTGTTTGGGTATGCCTTCAAGTTGCCTGTCCACTCATGTTGTCCCCATGAATTTTTCATAGGGCTTTCTTAGGCAAGCATTACTCTGAGGTGGTTTTGCCAGTTCCAGATATAAATTTTGCACTTGGCTCAGAAAACTCTTTTGAAATTATTTCACTAATTGCTTAGACACAAAGGGATAAGACAGGATTCTGTCAGCTTCTACTCAAGTTTTCTTTTCTTTTAAATCCACAGATTTGCACTGCTACTGCTTTTATGTGCTGTGAGTCTCCAAATGGGGCAACTGTACTATCCTCAGTCAAAACTGCCTGCTATCAAACATCTTCCTGTGCAGCCTACAGTCCATAACGTTGACCTAAATCAGTGGATTTATACGTGTGAGCTGGAGGAGCTATTGGATTTCAAACCTGAGCAGACAATCCTCCCATTGCTCTCTGGGGAAGGTTGTTACCTGCAGTATTTTACAAGGGAAAAGAAAACTTGACATTTATTTGGAAACCTTTGAAATGTATTCTGGAGGAGTTTTCTTGTTTATATTGCTGCACAGAGAGAAGAAAGTGCCTGTTTTATTTATTAACTCCATTGAGGAAGAACTACTACTTTTTTTTTATAATATTTTTATTAACAAAAACACATATACAAGTTTAAACATAGGATAAAGAAACAAATCTTGTAAGCACATATAACTATGCAAGAATATAAAAGGAAAAAGGAGAAGGGGAGAGGAGGCTTAGGAAAAAGCAACAACAACAATTACATAACAATTACTATGAAAACATGAGAACTTCCGCCTGGAATGAGGGAACAGCCTTAGTAAAATCTCAATACACAGAAAATATTAACTTCTCCATCATAAGGAAAGGGAAAATACTACTTAGCCAAAGATAAATAACCTTAGATCATCATGAACAGTCAATACATTCTATTATCGTACAACTAATTAGTCCTGAAACTGTTACCATTAATAGCACATAACCCTTTTCCTATATACAATAATAGTAACCGTATTGTTATACTTCACTAGCCATTCTATGAAAGAACGGCAATAGGCGACTTCTTTTCTATTACTTTATCCTCCCAATGCTGTCATTTCTGGGGAATGTTGTAATAATACATACATACATACATACATACATACATACATAATGATTAAAAATATCTCCAATCTTGTCCAACAAAGAAAAAATCTATTAAGCCTTATACACAGATCAGAGAAAAGCATTTGAGTTACAGTTCTATATAAGTAATAAGTAATAAATAATAAGTAATGGTAACTAATTTGGATTGTTAATAGATCAACATTGAAAAACAGGTCTCAAAATCTTTTTACTTTGGAGAAATGTCACTAGCAGCTCCCATGCCTTCTAGAATTTGCTATCCATCTTTTTTCTAATCTGTAGGTCATTTTATCCAACTCAGCAATCTCCATAACTTTTTCCAACCATTCTTTGGTTGTGAGGATGGAGGGCATTCTCCAGTGCCTAGTGAAGGCTATTCTGGCTGCCACGATAAGTTGCCACACTCATCATCTAATATGGAAATCCAACCTTGGTTTGGATCTCCAAATACCCAACAAGAAAAATTCTGATGTCAAATCAATTTTTAATTTTAAAATCTTCTGCATATTAGAGGAAGAACTACTTCTTAATTCCTGCAAAGAGCATAGAAAAGGCCAGAGTCATCAAGGAACTCACCTTATTGTCTTCTTATGTGTCAGCTCAGCATCCTGAATCCAAGGACTCTCATTAAGCAGTGGCTCAGGGACAGCCAGGACAGGATAGCTGTGGCTTATACTTGCTAATCTCCAGCTACATTAATCAATTGGTTAGCTATCATGCAGTACACCTAACTGAATGAGATGTGTAGGTGTCAATCCCCCTGGCCAGTTGGTACTCCAATCAAACCATTCAGGACACATCCGGAATTGCTCAGCCCTGTTGGCTAGGGAAACCACTATACTTGAGGAGCCACTGTTACCAGTAATCTTATTTGCATAGGTGAAATTAGAGATTTTAGCCCCTGAATGCAGGGCTTGCAAATAACTCATGGCAAAACCAAAGTTACTTGTAATTAGTTTGTTATCCCATGATGAAGCTGCAACAAAGTTATGTCACCGTTGTAACTTGGCAAGTGTTAAACTCCACTCCTTTTGCACTGTAGCGGTAATGTTTAAAGTTACTCTTATAGTTACTTTTCTCTGGTAATGGCGAGCTAAAATAGGAGAACGCTTTGGTTGCTGTGTGGATTAGCATAATCCCTGTTATTGTTATTACTTGTTACTGTGGTCATAGGGACAAATTTAGGGTGCTCTCAGAATCTCCTAACTGCCTCTGTTCCTCAGTAATCCAGTGCCTTCTGAGTACCTATGCATTACCTGAATTTTTGTATCCTACAGTTTTTCACCATTTCTTCTGAGTACAATAGACATCCAGAAAGGTTGTTTGGTGAATACTTTGTTGATCTACCATTTTCATACAATGAAATATTTTTGAATAAAATACAGGATTGTAAAAAAAAGTTGTAAAAAACTGTTTTCCAATTCTCTATCTAATCTTACATATACACTTTTTATGATTTCTTTCTCTGTGTATATATTTCTTTTTAATGTTTGCATAGGCTGTTGAGGTGTGTTTTGTATTCTAGGCCAACAATTTGTAGCTTTCAGGATTTGAAAAAAGTAACTAAAGCAAACCATCTTAGATACTTTTGTAAAATAGGAAACAAGACTTTTTATAATAGCAACTAATTCATTCTTGGACTTTGGAATGATAAGTGCAACTAATTACTTCTTAGAAGTAACTTTTCTACCTCTGCCAAGCACACAGATGGAAATAATTTTGCAAACCCATGTGCTTACCACTCACCAGGGCTAGGGGTTTCCTTCTTCTCTCTGACTTTGAGAAATCTTTTTGTTTGGTAACGAGTCCTACCAAACAGAGGTAGGGAATTCTGGTGGAGTCAGGGGCCATGTTTCTGGACTCTTTGGGGCCTGTACCCCCATCAAAAAACTCAAAACAACCACAACAAAGCAAAACTTGAGATAACCAAAGTTCATTTCTGTTTCTGAAAAATGTATATTTCTTGTGTTAAGGAATGCCAGCTAACTGTCCACTCTTGGAAATATCCAGGTGCAGCAATCCAGTCATCTTTTTTTGCTAGGGAAATAGTTGTCAGAGGTGACTGAAACATTCTTTGGGCTCATGCTACAAATAGGCTCAGCACCTTGGATAGCTCTTTTGAAATCTAGACTAAAATCCAGAATGGTTTCTGTTCCTAAGTGCCATGGGAGGCACTGGGTATCACTGGCTGCATGTATGGAGGGCCTTCCCCTGCAGTTGCCCATGCTATATGCATAGCTGCCTGAAGGAATGCAGCCCCTTCTCTGCGAAAATGCTGTGTTTACTACTTTTTGGTGTTGCCTGAATAAGCTTGTTATATAGCCACAACTAATTCAGTTTAATAAAGCAAACCTGCAGTGAATTTGTTTTTAATATGCATTTTTAAAGCAGAAGCTAGTTATGAATATAAATGAGTTTCACGCAGATTTCTTGGGAATACTCCCATTCAAATTACTACATGGTTGGAAATGATGTTATTTTAGATTCTCATATTTAAAAGGTCCATACACAGTACAAAAGCGCCATTTGCCTCTCTCCTTCACACCTACCCGGGGTGGGGGTGTGCATCAGAGGATTATGAATTTTCAAGGAGCACAACTGTTTGTGTCCTTTCCCCTAGGCTGCTTGAAGTCATAGAAGAGTGTTTCTTACATCCCAGTACCTTAACAGCGAAGAGAAGAGGGCACATTTTCTTTGAAGCCTCAATGCAGTGTTTAAAAAATCATAAAGCAGAAGCCATGAGTCTTCAAAGCAGACATGCTGAATGGATTTAAAAAGCATCCATCTCCTCTCATACCCACCTGTGCAAGGCTGCATGCACTTTTTAACCAGTAATGCCTAACAAAAAATGTTTGCAGAGAACATCCCAGGTGTGCAGTGTGTGTGAGTGTGAGTGTGTGTGTGTGTGCGTATAAAGATATAAATGTCTTTTGAACAAAAATGGTAGCAATGCATTCTGGATACTCCAGAATCTAAAAATCAAGTGCTCTGTCTTCAGAAAGACAAACTCCAGACTGGTAGCCTCAAATCTGGCTTGTTACTTGAAATCAGTATTTGAATTTACATTGGCTTCCTCTTCTCTGGGCTTTATGGAAATCTCCTTTCCATTAATCTTCCCATCTAGGTTGCCTGCTCCCTCCCCAGTCCAGACTCTTTCCTTTCCCCACAACTTGGGGTAATGTCACTTACAGGGCGCCAGCAAAAATATTTGTGTCTTCGTAGCAACTTCATTTTTAAACAAGAAAAATCACTTTCATCTCAACCTAATGTCAGGATTGCATGTGGCTGAGAAGCTTCCACTCATGAATATGCTGACTGCAGTGGCATGTGTAGGTTCAACAGCACCTAGGATAAGCATAGAAGTTGTGCTCCTGGTGCTGCTTCTCCTGCTGCTGCTGCCCTGGGCCGAGAAAGACCCCAGCAGGGGGTGGGACCCTAGGCGTGGGAGGGGGGGCTGCTGCTGCTGCTGCTGCCTCTGTACCAGGCCAGGAAGGACCCCAGTAGGGGTGGAGGGCAGTGGCAGGCCGGGCCTAGGAGGGAAGGCTGCTGTTGCCACCACTGCCACCACCTCTCAACTGCAGCAGGAACAACCCCGGGGGGGCTGGGGGGCAGTGGGGTCAGGTCTGGGAGGGAGAGGTGTCAGCTTTTTTGTACCCCTCCCCCGGCATTGGCACCGAGGGTATGGGCCCAGTTGCCCCACCCTAGATACACTCCAGCTGACTGACATCACTACCAATTTCTTTAGAAATACTTTGAGCAGCAGTGAATCCATGGTCTGTCTTGCCCCCACTCCATAGCCATTAAATGGAGAATCACACTCTCTGAAGATGTGATCCTCTATTTTCCCTCCAGTTTTAAAAGATTGGGGAAGGACCTTGGGGCTGTCCATGGACTATTCAGAAGGTTTTGTGGGGAGGGACACACATGGCCTGTGGCTCACATAATTCCCACCTCTGTCTTTTAGTATTTTCTATAGCCCCACCAGGGTATGCTCTGACCCACTTCAGGACCCACTCAGATGTGAACATACTTGGAAAATCTGAGAATCCCACAGAAATTATTCTACTTGTCCCACTCTCCACAAGCGTCTGTATAGCTCAGCCAGTCTTTGCCAATGAGAATTCTTTATACTTTCTTGAAGATGTGTGAAGAAAATTGCTCAATCTTTTTTTGAACAATTTAATTACTCTTTATATATTTCACTTTTTATCCCTCATGCAAAGGCGTATAAGAATGAAACCACAGAAAGTATAAAAGATGGAGAACAACAAATCATGCTCATCTTCAGACCTCCCTTAACTGTAGCTATAAATGCTTCCCCAAGCACACAAACAGTGTTTAATTCAGAAAACTGCTCTGTGAACCTCAGCTGGACACATCAATTAGAATGAATTTCCACATGACTTTTTTGCCTGGATTTGATGCGTGGATAGTCTCACCACAAGCTCACTCTTGGCAGATTGGTTGGAGATTGGAGAAAACAGCCATGTAGGGCCTGTTGGATTAAACACAGAAATGCACCTTGGGGTCAGCCCCACCATTACTCAGTGTAGTGAACATGCGACCAAATCCTGAAAAGTTCATCCACCTTTCTTCTTACTCTTCCTCATCCCATTCTTTTTTGCTTCATCTACATTAGAAAAGCTACTCCAGAAGAAAATAATCATTATGGTGGTAATGGTGAGGTTACCTCTTTCCATTTCCTCTCTCCAAATGGCCTTCTAGCAGCAGCTGGTTTCCTTAGCAATAAAAAGTTGTTGTTGAGTTACTTTACCACCAAATATGTGTAGCTTATATTGTGTTAGGGCTGCCATATTACCCTGTAGGCTTGATTTTACCTGGATTCTAGGCATGTCGCGTCATAGCCATGTGGACCTCATTTAGCCAGATCCCAAGCATTTGTTTTAAAAAAAACCACAAGGCTCTAGACCTTGTAGGAACAAGCACTGGGCAAAATGTAAACTCACTTTTCTGTCCAATTGTTCTATAAGAAACAAGTCTACCCCTGCCTTTTAGTATGCTTGCCTGATGAGTCAAGTCTAACATCTAAAAATGAAATTTGCAGTCTTCCCTTCTCTCATTTCCAATTTCTCCTTCCTTGAGTCAGTGTTACAACTCTGAGGGAAAGTCTAGCTTTGACAGGAAAATCTAACTGAAATCTTTTTTGCTGAGCTCATTGCAAAAGCTGCAAAGAAAACAATGGGGAAACTGGAGTGAAAAGGGGAAGATGCAACAAATGAGAGTAAGTGTAAATGGATCTCTTGTTTTGCATGACCAGCTGTAGCAATATTGTAAATTTTTTTAGAAGTCCAGAAGAAAATCTAGGTCCATTTTATGAGGGACAATGACCCTGCTTTGTCTTCCTCTCCTCTTTCTCCTTCTATTGCAGCTGTTCTGGCACCACTGGTTGCCCCACCTGCTTACCAAGTATATGCAGCCACTGCTTCTTTAGAGGGAGGGCAGGTGGCAACATGAAATCAACGGGGGAAGGGAAGAGAAGATAAGCAGGGGAAGGAAGAGAGAGTTGGAGGTCCAGTTGTGGCTGCAGTCCCAGGGGAAGCATGACACAGAGAAGCAAGCTGGAAGGAAGGGAGAGCAGGTGAGTGGAAGGTGCAAAAGCTGGGAGGTGTGGCAGCATAAGGCAAGGGTAATGGGAAGGAAATGGAGGAAGAGAAGGTGAGATGAGTAAGTGGCAGAGTGCAGGAAGCAAGGAAGGAAGATACAGTAAAGGCACAAGATGAGGGAAGGTAGAGGAGAGGAGCGGGGAGAGGGTAAGAGATGCAGGGGTAAGGTGCAAGGGAAAGAGGTATGGTTTGTAAATTTGTCCTCTTCATTTTTCCTTTTGAATCAGTCATTCTCAGAAGCTTCCTGCGATATTTTCATGGATCTGTACATTTTTGCTGTCAGTTTTTTAAAAAAGACAAAAAATGTGACTGTGCATGACAAAATATTGTTGCTATTGGTAGTACCACACTAGGAATGTATGCAACCACCTTACATGGTGTGACAGGCTTTACTTCTCCCAGATTGGTGTGGCAGTTCCCAGTCTGATAAGGCACCCTGTATTTACCACATAGCTCTGTCTCCCCCCTTATAATACCACCTTTGTGTAAAAGGGTGAGGGTTTTCAATGTTCATTTAGAACCACTTAATAATTTTATGGTAGCGTATTGTCTGTGTTACTTTGTATATTGTATACAACTCACACTGGGTCAGTATTTACAAAGATAAATTATAACATTTATTAAGATTACAAGAAGAATACAGTAGAGTGTTAAACTTCAAAAGCAGATCAAGGTTGATACATTTCCTCAGTGCACTTTTTAGACAATATAACAAGTAACTCCCTGCTCAGAAACAATTCAATTATATCTTTAGACTTTCATGTAAGACATAAGTATCATATAACAGCACTTTGGCTAGACTCCCACTAAAGGCTTAACCCCCCATCTAGATCATATTCTCTGACCAGATCCTACTAGGGCTTAATTACTCTTCTACCTATAGCTAGGCTTCTACTGATAACTAAACTTCTCAACACAGTAACACTGTATGGCTGACTTAAGAGCTCTGCTCCTTGCTAGGCTCTCGCTGAAGGAATCCAATAGCCACAGGTACCTGGCTTATATAACTTTTTTCTCAGCCACAAGCCCCTCCCACACACTACTGGCCTGGGTTTCTCTCCAGAGGAGCTATTCTAGTTACCTAGCAACCTGCTTCCAGGCTGCACTGCACTTCAGATAGCCACACCCCTAGAACTTTGCCACACATAGTTCTTGTCTTGCTATTAATCTCAGCAACAACCTTGTAACTCTTGCAGTAGATTTGCAGAAAGGCAGTGATAATCCAAAGGCATGTGCTATATTCCCTGACCCAGCAGGAACTGGAAGTTGTCTCCTTATTCCAAGTCTAGCATTTTAAACATTACTTTATACCAGTTTTCTCAGAAGAGTAACTACTGTAAAATAACATCAAGAATGAAACAAAGTCATTTATCAATGTGCTGAATTTGCATAATTAGAATGCAAATCAATAATACGCATAATTATGCTAATTTGTATAATATGTCAATTAGATGCCTGATTTGTGGGACTTGAATATGCCAACTCTCTGTTGTGTTTCTCGAAAGGCATACTTCAACTTGTTTTCCGTATAGAAATATATAGAAAGCTATATAGAAGCTACATAGAAAAACCAGTGACATATTACCCAGAGTAGGTTCAAAATATTTACTTGCCATTTCAACTGTTTAGTGAGATCACATCCTATATAAAAGTAACTTTAAAAATTGCAGTTGTACAGAAAAAGGAGTGAAGATATCCCTCACTAGATTATAACAGAAAGCCAGCATACTGTATGTTTGAACTTGTGCGTTGGTTGTGTGTTGGTTTGAGCATTGTACCACAACCCTGGAGACAGGGTTCAGTTCCCTACTCAGCCATGGAAATCCACACTGGGTGACCTTGGGCACATAACACACTGTCATTCCACATACACCCCCCCCCAAAAACTGTGATAGGTTCACCTTAGGGTCACCATAAGTCAGACCCACAACAACAACACAAAGTTAAAGTGTGCCTTGAAGGCACACAACAACAACAACAACAACAAAAAAAGTTAAAACAGGAACGAAACTTAGTTTTACCTTAGTTGTCAGAGAAATGGGTTACTTTCTGGTAACTAGCCTTATGTATGAGATTCCTTCCAAGCTCTGTTATTAACCATTTCACCATACTGTTTGAAAACTTGCTTTTATTTATGACTTGAAATAGTGGAATTGACATGAATGAAAACATGGTTTTGAGGTTGCTCCAGGGACAAAAGAATAGGTTTTGTTCCCTTTACCTCTGGAATAGCTAAAGCTCTTGTGCTCTCCAGTAGCGCAAGTTGCAGAGGATGGAAACTGTGGAGCCAAGACTGATGAACAGCTCCACTGTCACTCTCACTGCTCCTGTCTTGGAGAATCCAGGATAAATTTCAAGAAAAGCTTTTTTCAAGAGAAGTAATATTTGCAATCACCTCAGTATGAAATTGGGAACAAAGGATACACTGTTTCATACAGCTGTTCGTGAGGCATTTTTGTTCAGGCTTACTTTTGCAGCCCAACTGTCTGTCTGTGTTGTCCCTTACTTCCAACATAATGTGCTTCAAGGATAGATGGAATATGTCAGGTGGAATTAAACAGGTTATCTTGGGCAATCTAGACAAAGGCCATTTCTGCACTAGCCTGTTATAGCGTGATGATTCCACTTTCAACATCCTCCGGAATCCTGGGGTTTGCAGTTTCGGGAGGGGCCACCTGGCCCCTCCCGAAACTGCAAACCCCAGGTTCCGGAGGATGTTGAAAGTGGAATCATCACGCTATAACAGGCTAGTGCGGAAATGGCCAAAGAGTAGAATGGAAATGTGGCTGGGGGGAATTAACGTGAGATTTCACAAGTAGAGATGAATGAAACTGTAAATGTCCATTTTACACTGTTTCAAATTTTTCCAGATTTAAATTTGTTTGATCCTATTTCCATTTTGCTTGTGAATTTTATTTTAAAACATGCACACACAAATGTCCTTCTGATGAACACTTTCTGGCATGTACAAGCACTCCGTGCACACAATTTCCCTGGTATAAGATATTTTCATAAGTCATTTTCCTAACATAGGCGTTTTTGTGTTAACGCACATTTCTGAATGCATTTTTTTAATTCTGGCATTACATTTGGAAAAATGAGAATATGTTTGAACTTGTGTGTTGGTTCAGAAAGAGCATTAAAATGCAAGCAACTGCTTTTCTCCCCCGCTTCCTGGGGATTCTCTGTTATGTTTAAAACAGCTACACAGATGCCAACATCACCTCAGATGGATCCCAGAATGGTTCCTGTTTTCACTGGCTACCATACTGCTAAGAATATGACTTAGGGCTCTGTTTAATCACTTGTCTCACTGCAGGGAATCTGAAACCCAGCCTTGTTTATTTACGCTAGAAGAGATTTCCCCCTCCTTCTTTTTACACCTAAACCTCCCATCAAATGCAAATGTATTTCAGACTCTGTTCCTTCTTTTGTCAATTTACAAATCTCTCCTTTTGCTCAAGGAGCTAATTAGCAGCCCTGCTGTGCTGCAGTTGCAGAGGTGGTGTTAGCATATCTTCTGAAGGAATGTTTAAAACGGAACTAGGTGCCATTCCGACTAACAGTTGTCAGGCTGGTTCCAGCCTGTGGAATTTCCAAAATATGTTTTCTCACCAAGAGGAGTCTATTGGCTGGCATGTTTATCCAAGCACTTTCTGCAAGAAAGGTAGATGGGAGGCAGTTTGCTTCTCACTCAGTCAATTCATCCATTGACAATGAGATGCCACACAGGCCAGAGGAAGTAGGACATCAGAAGTCTATGTCTAATGTGTGTGTATATGTGCCTTCAAGTTGCCTGTTGACTCATGGCAACCCCATCAATTTCACAGAATTTTCTTAGGCAAGGAATACTCATAGTTTTGCCAGTTCCCTCCTCTGAAGTATAGCCTACAGAACCTGGTGTAGATATACAAAATGATAGTGTGTCAAGTGGCTTGAAGCTTCTTCCCATAACAGACAGGAAGTTTGCAAAACTTCCAATATCGGTCTTCATCACAGAGTGTCCTAGACAATGTTAAACTGCCTGTAGCCTTATTCATTTTTGCTGTGTGGTATTAGAATCTGATGCATTTGGAATTTGCATAGTGGAAGAATAGTGTCAAATACCCTGAAGGCACCAATTCCATCACACCTTGGAAGTTAAGCAGGATCAAACCTGTTTAGTACTTGGATGTGGGATGGTCATGGAACGTTACCTCTTTTCATTTCCTTTCTCCAAATGGCCTCCTGGCAGAAGCTGGGCTACATTACAGAGGAGTACCACCTCTGAGTATACCACCTTTTGGTACATCACCTCTGAATACACTTTGCACAAAAAAACCCTCTGAAATTCAAGGAGCCACCACAAGCCAACAGTCAACATGAGGGTGCAGGCACACACACATACACTCACACATAACTGAAGAATAGTTGAGGTGTGTACCTTTTGAAGGATGTTAGATAATCTACAAATCAAGTCAAAAAAAATTTGACAGTCTCTAAATGAACATTCTCTGACCACTGTCTATGTGCTCAAAGTCTGACATCCCTTGGTTTCAAATTGTCCATTGTTCTGGTGATAAGTCACTGTTTATACAATTGAATTTCTTTCTCTTGTTTATCTTTTGCTCATTTTGCAAATGTACTTCTTGGCAAGTGATGCTGTGCTACCTGGGACTTGATGTAACATTTTGTTGGGGGGAAAGTACTTTGATGTGGTACGTAACTTCATTTGAAGCCGTCAAAATGAATTTAGTTCTTCAAGGAAACTCAACAAGTCTTTGCCTATCCCCTTTCACATGACAAAATGAACACTTTTGCCTGCTAGCAACATCTTCTGCAGTTGCTTTCCCCCTTTTTCTTCAGAGTCATGCAAGTCAGACTCTGTGCCTCCATCACATTGAGCTATCCATGCTTTCCTCACATTGAATTAATTCCATTTTTAAAAGTTATTTTTACTCACATTCAAAGCAAGAATGGTGAAGGCATGGGCCATGCAAGACTGAGTGTTATACCATTTACTGGGGCTTCAGGAGTTCTTTTGGCAGGAGTAAATATTTCTGTCTGAACTCACTTGAGCAAACTTCTGAGCTGTCAGTACACATGTGCTAAATATAAAATCCAAATATTTAGTCACTTAAAATACTTATACCCTGCCTCTCAAAAGTCGCTAGCAAAAGAGCTTATGATCTAGATTAAAGCAAGACAATAATAACAAGCAATACAATAATAAAAAATTACAATATATGGTAAAAATAAGATGAACTTGAGGTAAAGTTCAGTTTAAAATAGCAGCCAAAGCCAGGGAGGCTGATCCCATTAAAAGTCTGACTCCACAACCATGTCTTCAACTGGCTTCTAACTGTATAACTATGCCCCCAGTTGCCATATGTTGCAGAAAGTAAGAACATCTTGAGCAGAGAAGCCTTAACTCTCTTCCAGCAATACTTGTTCTTGGTTATTTTCCATCTCATTCAAATGTCACAGGGACAGTAAAACTAAACCAGCAGTTGACACAAGGCGGGCATGGGCTGTATTCAGTGCCCTTAGGCCATTTTGCCATTTTTTGCTCCAAAAATCTATGTTCCATCCTATAGTATTCTGGGGTTTGTAGTTTCACAAGATGCTTAGCATTCTCTGCCAGAGAGTTCCTATGTTGTAGTTCAAGGGAAATCAATATAGAATTTTAAGTACTTTATGAATTTACAAATTCTAGTATTGTTATTGCTATAGTGTTGCAGAGGCCCAGAGAACACAGAGACCACAGAGCAAGAAAAAGAGTAATTTATTACGTGCGGGCTTTTGGCTGGATGTTTCCAAAAGACCAAAAGCCCGCGCATAATAAATTACTCTTTTTCTTGCTCTGTGGTCTCTGTGTTCTCTGGGCTCCTGCAACATAAATGGTGCCGTGACTCGGATCGCTGCAGGCGCTGAAACACAGAGGTGGCGTTTTGCCTGCTCTTGAATCGCCTTGCCGGTCGGGGGGCTTGGCACACGAGTCCCACGTTGGGCCCACTGGCTATCTCCTTTTGCCGGAACGGGGGAGCCTGCGCTAGGAGCGCCCAAATGGCAAGCGCTGAACCAAAGGAACCTTCCTCCTGGAAGCAGAGTATAGAAACTGAGCCCTGCCTCCATTGAAAATTTCCTCTGTGTTCGATTTGGCAATCATCATCTTCAGAGAAGTGGTTCGTGGTCCGCTGCGCCGTCAAAAGACCTAGGCAAGTAGAATCTGGTTAGAGGCCAGACGCCCCCCTTGCTTCAGGGTGGAAGGGGAGCCTGATCACCTCCCAAGCAGACACTAGTACTTAGCCGTAAAAGTGCTAAGGAAACTGTTCCGCTTTGTGGTATGGGACGGCGGGAGGCAGGGACTGTGTGTGTGAGTGTGTGACTGTTGTGCGGTGATTGGTTGCTGCGGTTCTGGCTATTGACCGTGATCGTCCGGCAATACCAGCCAGTGACACGTGTGTGTGTTGTTTTATTCCTCGTGTGTCGGTCGGTGAGACCCCTTTACTCACCGACCATTCCCTTCCCCTATTGTGTCTGTCTCATCTTAGGCGGGAGGACATGGGAGGTGGCAGAAGCAAGGGTTGCACCCCTCTGCAGTGTATGCTGAAAAACTTTAAGAAAGGGTTTAGTGGAGATTATGGAGACCCCCCCCATGAGCCCTCAACGGTTGCGGTTTTTGTGTGAAGTAGAATGGCCATCATTCAATGTAGGATGGCCCCAAGAGGGGTCTTTAGAAAGTGATAAGATCAGCAAAGTGTATTTCTACTTTATTTCTAATTTACTACTTCTAATCCATACCTATATCATAGGAACTGCACAACTTTATAAAATCCTGCCAGACTGCTAGAACAATGGTTTTATATACAGTTGTAAGGCCCATATTTGAGGATCCCCGATATCAGTATGGTTTGGATGGGCACCATACTCAATTGGCACTATATTGGATTGGCAACATGGGTTTAATTGGCTCTAATATCAAATTCAAGCCTGAGAGGTGACTGAGAGGTCCAACTAAGTGCGGGAAGAAATCTGACTGTAAACATGAGAAAGAGAGGCTAGTCAACCTAAACACCCTCTAGGCGAGATTAGGACATTTGCCAGGCAGTAGCTGTTGTTCCTGTGAACGATTGGCTTAAGCAGAAGCTGAGTGTCTTCCCAGAGAACACAAAGCTGTAAGCCCACCAGGACACCAATTGGAAAATCCTCACTCCCTACACACCTGGACCCCAGTTCCTCTATCTTGTGGCACTGTCCATAGATTGCTTAGAATTTCCATTGCATTTTTGTCAATCAAGCACTGCTACCATCAAGCAGGTCAATGGGCTATTGCATTTACCAAGATTCCCATTGTTCTGCACTTGGAAGCCCATGTAGCCTTCACCGCCACAGGCTATTTTTTGGGTACAAATACCCCTGATTCCAGGATGCCCAGTACAGTCTCTTGAAGGTCTACCCATCACTCTGTCCATCTGGCTCCTGAACGAGAATGTCCTTCGGTCACATTGCAGCTCTTCACTACTCTTCTGACTGGTAATTATAACACAAAACCCTCTGCTTCTCTATCCATAATTTTTCCCCTCGCTTTATCCTTCAGTTAGCTCTTGTGTGAATGTTTGACTCTTGTGTATGCGTGAGTGAATTCCTCTCAGTAAAACACATTTTTAGTTTATTTTTGAATCTCTGGCTGTTTCTTTTCCTGCGTGAGCCCGTAAACATTGGTAGAACGGTCTTGTAAAGTTACCCCCTCTCACAAGTCTCCTCTTTGAGCTAATTCATTCCCCACTTTTGCACAGAGGTACTGGCATCGCAGGGTGGCCCTTGTGGCACCTATGTTTTGGGATAACACAGCCTTCCACTTCATAACATCTGTTCCTGTCTTTAGCTGATGTTGTTTGTTTTACTGTGATGTACTGGGTATTGGACAGGATTCAGTTCTCTACATGGCCATGGAAACCCCATTGAGTGACCTGGAGCACATCGCACGCTCTCAGCCCCAGAAAACCCCAGGATAGGTTTGCTTTAGGGTCACTATAAGTCAACAACAGTTAGGTTGTAAGTTTTCCAAAAAATCTTTGCTCAAAACCACTATACAGATCTAAAAATAAAAGTAAATAAATAGATATTTGCTTTTTCTAAAAGATATCAGATACCACAGGTACATGATGAAAGAGAGAAACACTTTAGGTTTTCCTTTCAAAGTCCCACCTCTTTTCAATAACCAACAGCCACCAGTCTATGGCCCTTTCCACATCCTACCTCTTCTCGGTGCTGGGGTGTGGTGCTCGCGTGAGCAGCCTCTTGTGAGAGGCCCTCGCGTCCAGGTTTCTTCAGCTCCGCCAGAGCTTCCTGCTCGCACAAGAGCCCCGTCTCTTCCTTTCACAGTGCAACCTGGGACCTTCCCAGGCTGCACTGAGACAGGAAGCGCGACCGGCCCAGCTCCCAAGGCTCCGCATGCAAAGTAAATGCACACGGGGCCCGAGAGCAATGCATGATTACGCAGCATTTTCGGCTGAAAGCCGAAAATGCAAAGGTATGTGATCGTTGCCTGCTGGCCCGTGGAGCCTTGCGCGATTGCGAGGGTGTCATGCAGATTGCTCCTTGCAATCGCATGAGGCTCCAGACCCTCTTTCGCATGGAAGATGCCGTGCGAAAAGTATTTAAGTCTATGTATACTATCTTTATCGAGGCTTCTGATCCTATAGCACTTCTTCATGAAGAAGCAGCCAGGAGCAGGAGGCCATGCTGCAAAGAATGATGACTGCAAAGAGTGTGACCGTTGCCAGCAAACGTTTGGGGGTGCTTGCTTGGTTCACAGAACACTATTACACAACTTTGAAGAGGCAAGTGTAGTTGCTTATAGTGGGTGGCTGTTAGTCACACAAACCTCTAAGGTCAAATAGGCCGTTAATAAGTCTTTATGAAAACAAGCAGGAAAGGCAAAATCTCTAGACAACTTCGCAGCTGCCTGCCCCTGCCACCATCTCCACAGTTCTGAGGGTTAAAGTCCATAATCTCACAGGAGGGGTGGGAGCCAGTGATGTATTTAAGTCTTTTGCTCCAAGTCTTAAGTCAAATCTCAAGTCTCTATCTTCAAGTCTCAAGTCAAGTCTCAAGTGCTTGCAGATATTTTCGAGTCAAGTCTCAAGTCGGGGAGCCAGCTTTATACCCCAACCTGTATTCCAGGACTTCTGGACAGAGTTGAATAAAGTCAGTTTTAACAATTTAAGTAGGGTTGGTCCTCTACTTTTGTGATTTTGCCATCTGCAGCTTCAGAAGTGGGGAATAGGATCCTTCTTCTCCCCTTTTGCAAAGCTGGAGGATTTTTCAGAAGTAGGGAATAGGTTCCTTCTTATTCCCCATCACTGAAGTTTAAGGAGCTTTAGAAGGAAGGATTCTTTTTCCTCAGGCCCATTGCCTAACACATTTTCTGTTCCCTTCTGAGATACACACCTTGCACTCTGGCCTTCTGCTCTTGCGTTCTGCTCTTAGGAAAAGTTTTAGAAAGTTCCTCCTATATGTAGCTGAGCAGACCTCAACCCCACCTCAAGCCCGTTGCCTAACACATTTGCTGTTCACTCTGAAAAATACTTCAGGCTTGAGACAGATTGTCATGTGACCAGTAAGTTGTAAGTTGTAAGGCTTCTGGATAAATGTGTTATGTTACTGAACCAAGCGCAGTAAGTCAGTCACTAAAAATATGCAAGTCTCAGATTGAATCGAGTCAGTGTGTAATTTTTGCCAAGTCAGGTCCAGGTCAAGTCACTGAAGTGACTTAAGTCTGACTTGAGTCTGAGTCAATTGACTCAAGTCTACATCACTGCTGGGACCTCTCCTCCGCTTTCTTAGAGATTTAAGACCTAAGCCCTGGCGCCATAGGGGAAGGAAGGAGAATCATCTCCCTATCCTATCCAATGCACCTTTCTGGCATATAGACACAGATCCATAAGTCAGAGACAATGACGGATTATTCTTTGGTCCTCACCATAGGAGGGGATAAGAAAGAAAACTGTGTTGGTCCAGAGCACAAAGGGCTAGGTTCTGTGAGAGTACCTAGCCTACTACTTGCTGTGAGGGGTTCTGGATCTCTGTTGGTTGAAGAACAGTGAATATTTTGTAAAGCACCTGCTGTGTCCTTCAGTCACCAAATAAATCTTCATTTATAACAATGGTTGTCTCTCAAGCTGGCCATCCTCAAATCCATTTTAGCATAGTGGCCCTGATTTGGTCCCAGTTTACAACACTGACACAGCTTCTAGTACCATTGACCTGGTTGTTTTTGCTTGCCATCAAATCAACCCTATGAATAAGAGAGCTTCGAGAGCCACAACCATCAGCTTCCCTGCTCAGGTCTTGCTGACTCAGGGCGATGGCTTTCTTGGTTGAATCAATCCACCTGTAGTACAGTCTTTTTTCTTTTCCTACCACCGGCCATTTCATTGATACTTATTATCTTTTCAATGAATCACATCATCTCATGATGTGCCTTAAGTACAACAGCCTCAGTTTAATTGTCTTGGCTTCTACTGAGTGTTCATGCTTGAATTGTGTCAGGATCCATTCATTTGCCATAGATCAACTGTTACTGTAATCATAAAAGCTATGGCACAGTCTGTTTGCAGCTTACAGTCCATGGCTTGACTCAACACTAGTGTGAAGTGAATGCGCACCTGTTTGTGGTGCTGGTAAATTGCACGGGTCATTTGTACATCCACTTTACATATAACTAATTTACAGATTTGCACAGTACAAGCTTCTACTCTAACAGTGACTTTCTGACTGTGTTTTGGGAATTCCTTAGAAGCTTCAGGGAATTCTTGAACAAAGACAACCTTCTTAGAATGATCATTTTCACTACAACCCTTCTACTGCAATGTACAGCCACACAGGGTATGATCTGCATTCTGCTCTGTTTACACAAGGGAGCTGTTAGACCAAATAGGACTAGTCAATTTAGTATCTTCTCAGCATCTTCTGCAACACATGAGGGTGCCATGGGTGATCAGAGAGTTTTCTTGCAAAAGAATCAACATGAAACAGTTTGAGGGGGAATAATGTTTGAAAAGTGGGTACCCTATTTCATGTAATCATTTGAACTATTTAATAAACATTTACTTTAGTAAACTCTAGGCTATATCCCTTTCTTTGTAATGTATAACTGACTTATGGATTTCAATGTGATCAGGTGTGGCAGTAGCTGCTAGCTTCAGCGGTTTTGACTAGTTAAATTAATGAAGCATAACTGCCTGCCATTTTTAGCCTTGATAGCTAAATGGAATATCTGTGTTCAGAAATAGTATATCTCTGAAAACTAGTTGTAATAAACAGGAATGACCATTTGCCTCCTATGCCCTTGTTACGAGCTGCCAGAGGTTACCTATAGGACACCTGCTGAAAATGAAAATGATGGGCAGTGAGAGGAACCCTTAGGCCATTTCTGCACTACACTGTTCTAGTGCCATTATTCCACTTTCAACATCCCGTGGAATCCTGGGGTTTGCAGTTTAGGGAGGGGCATTTAGAATTCTCAGCCAGAGAGCTCTTTGGCCTCAGTAAACTACAAATTCCAGAATTCCACAGGATGTTGAAGTAGAATGATAGCACTAGAACAGTGTAGTGTGGAAACGGCCTCAGTGTGGGCCAGCAAGGTTCTTCCTAGGTTCTTATCCACTTTTGGTTATTTTAAATAACTCCTATCTTATTCTTGTTCTTCAAAAGTTATTTTGCGTCCCCACTCCCACACACACACACACACACACACACACACACACACAGGTTGCTCTTACACAGATTCTCAGCAGGCCTTCTGAACAGACTGACCTTTACTGTACTTGCAGCAAAGGGTATTCTCACACCTTTCTGTAGGCCCCATAAATTCTAAATAAAAATGTTTCATTCTGCTCTGTCTGTGGGAACAAAATATATCACCCTAGTTTATCAGGGCCAAGGGAAATCTACTATCCTGCCCACATACCCTTTTTCAGACTTCCACACAGTCAGCATCCAGATAGAATCAACAACGCCACCATTGCTGCTACCTCAGAATTGCAAAAGTGAGAGATTGGGGAGAGGGAGAGGGACAGAGAAACATAATTTTGGCTTTTTGAGGTCCACAAAATCTTCATGCAGAATATCTGATTGCACATGCAGCTTTTCTTCTTAACAGTTCACTGAAAATCATTAGTCAGCAATTGAACAGAAAATCATCTGGCATTCTATCTTCTTTTGGAAATAAGGGGTCTAGAGTGTGGTACTGAGGTAGCAAAATATCGCAGAAGTTCTTGAATTTGAAAAACTGGAAAGTGTATTCCTGATAAAGCGGTTGTAATCTGGCTCACAGACAGATGTCTTTGCTGAAATAATCCCAGGTAGTTTTGCATGTCCATGTTCTTGTGATGATGGCAGGGTACGGAGAGCACCTCTGGAAGATCCATGGTTTCTTTTGATCAGATTGACACAGGGCTCCTGCATAAGGAGTCTTTATTATTAATAAATAGTGCCATTCTTAGATCAGCATTACAAGAATTCCTCGGCTAAAGGACTCTTCATACCATGAAGAACTTTCCTATTTACGTGTAAGCCTCACTTGCTTGACTAGAAAGTGTGTCATTTACCAACAAATTTCTTCAGTCTCTTCTTCATTTACCAAGACAATATCATATTGAAGCTTAAAGAAAAAAGGCTATTATTCAACAATCTTCCTAAAGCAGCTACTATGAAGAGAGGGCAGGAATCCTCTCATTGCCAAGCCAAATCACAGAAAATGTTTTCAACTACTCCATGTGGTAGTTAAATGCAAGCTATAGATTCTCAATCCATGGGGTGCTCCTTCCTCCTCCAAGATGACGCACAACTTAATACCCAGTTGGAAATTAAGTCCCATTGAAGTCAATGGATTACAACCTTAATCACTTTAAGTAAAGAAAACTCTGTGCTTCTGCTTCTTAAAAAAAAAAAATTTTTTTTTGGACAATGAACATTAGACACAAGTGGTGTTGTATATTGGTATTTGAAAACCTATTTTATTCAAGGCTTCAAGGCACCAGACGGATGCAGTTCTTTTGATGGGTATTTCCTGGCTGTAATCTGGAATGCCATCTCAAGCAAACTGAAATAATGGAGGTTTACAAACTAGCTGTTTCCTCTCAGAAAGGAACTGTGTGGCAAAAGGGCTCATCTGTTTATGATCCAGTTGTTTCAGCACTTAAAAGTGAACCCATGACTCAAGGAGAGAGCTCATATATGACACAGCTTTATTTGAGGGAGATTCGGTGACTTAATCGGCAAAAAACGTTCCCTCTTTATGCTCATTTGCTCCCTCTTTTGGAGTCCAGTCTCCCAACAAAGCACCCCCATTGTGAAAGGCACACTGGAGCAGCTGCAGGTGTCCTCTAAGCGACACATGACAAAGCCCATTTGTTAAGCGGCCTTGTCACATGGCCTGTGGTCCCCTTCTCCAGCCATCGCAACAGCCTTCAAAAGCAAAATCTACACATTCAGTCAAAAGAGCTATTCTCCAAGAATTTCTTAGCAACTTCTGTCCCTGGAGTGTGTGTGTATGCATGTGTGGGTCTGTGTGTGAATGAGGCAGTGGTCTGCCTTTGTCCCACCGCCCAGAACTCCAAGGGGGCTTCTCTCTCTGATTCCCTGGTCAGTGCAGAAATTATTTCAAAGAACTGTGTGTGGAGACAAAAATTAATACATGCCAGCCATTCCACAGATTAAAGCGCCGATTTAGGGCTAGCAGACTAATTAAGCATTAAAAATTCAAAGGGTGTCTTTCTTTTAACTCTTTTAAACATAATAAGCTGCCATAAGAATAGTTGCAAAAGTATCTGTGTGGTTTTTTTTAATGATTAAACGGCCCAGGTTCAAAAAAGGATTTCAACTTGAAAAAGTTACATTTTTGAACAGCAGCTTCTGGAACTCCCCAACCAGCATGGCTGTGTAGCCAAGGGAGCCCCAGGCAGTATACCCAGCAGTAGCCATGCTAGCTGGGAGCGTCTTTGAGTTGCTGTCTGAAAATGTAACTTTTTAAACTCTAGAAAGGATGGGTGATAGCATTTAATGCTATTTATGAGACCAGGGTTCAAATCCCTGCTCAGCCATGGACACCCACTGGGTGACATTGGGCATGTCACACACTCTCAGCCTCAGAGGCAAGCCCCCTCTGAACAAATCTGCCCAAGAAAACTCCATGATTGGTTCACCTTAGGGACACCATAAGTGGGAAATGACTTGAAGGCACACAACAACAACAACAACAACAACAACAACAACAAAATGTTCAGTATCATGCAGTGTCATGGATTGCTAGCACTTGTTTATTTGAATAATATAAAAATATTTATTTATGACCAAATCAAGACAGCATAATATGTGCCCTGCTTTTTTTCTTTTAACACAGCTTTCCCCAATCCAACAACTAGACTGCTACACTACATTAGCTATTATACATGCTAAAATGTTTCACTTACCTTTCTAGAGGAGGAGGGGGAAGAGGCGGGGAGGAGGATGGAAATATTAACATAGTTTGCAGTAAAAATCAATAAAGCAATAAATTGTGATAACCAAAACTTTGTATGTTTTGCAAAGAACTTTTTGAAAAATAGGGCTTTTGGCAGTGAACCCAAATTGCTATAGAAGGATCTCTGAATCTGGGTGGGTGCTGATTTTTTTTTTTAAAAAAAAACACTTTTAAGTTGTTTTAATTAATTTGTTTTACATTCTTAACCTGCCATCTGTTTAATTCATTGTATTGCTAGCTGCCTTGAGTCTCATTTGCGGGGTACAAATCTGATAACACAAACAGGCAAATAAATAAATCATGGGTTGTATCCAGTCTTGCCTGTCATCTAGTGAAACTTCTTCCTGTGCTCACCCCACCCCACCTCAGAAAGGTGGGGGCTTCTGGAACTCTTTGGAGCAGATATTGAATGGGGGAGCAGGGGATACAGCTGGGAGGAGAGGAAGGGGAAATCCTGTTCTGCGAGTGGAAGTCTGCTTTTATGACCTTGGATGGAGGCCATTCAATATCCAACATTAAGAGCAGCAGAAGAGTGTCTCGAAATGAATCATTTTAAGGCTAGCAGGGCCTGGGATGGATCAAGTAACTAGCATGCATTTTTTTTACTTCCTGCCTCTCTGATATTGGGGAGAATGGTCCAAAGGCTAGTGAACACCATGGAGAAATCTCCACTATAAGCAGACACTTACGAAATAAATCATAAAGCCTCAGGAATCACTGTGTTGGTGAAGGGGCTGGGATTTTTAACAGCTGCCCAGGTGCCTGTCAAGTCCTTGCAGTTCTTAGAAGGAGGTGGAGAGAACTGCTTTGGAAAAGTTAGAAACACCCACATCAATTGTTTGCACAGCTCATGCTGCATCCACTTTTGCCTTCATAAGAGTCAAGTAGGGAGCATTTTGTCATGGATGTATATACACAATGATAACTTGATGTGCTCAGCAAGGACAGCTTGCAAAAATTACTTTTGGACTACCAGAATCTTCCAGCCAGCTTGTGGCAGGGGGATTCTGGGTGTTCTGATCCAAAAATAACATTTCCAGGCTCTGCACCTGGGTGCATTCATTCCCCCAGAATAATGGGCCTTGTGAATATGCCACACCATACATTTTCAGTTATATGATTGTGCAGTACAGTTGGCCCTCCACATTTGCTAGGGGTAGGGGCACAGGACCCTTGCAAAATGCTTGTGTCTGTGTCTGTGGGAAGGGGGCTGAGACATGGGTGGGGAACGTGGGCACTCAGGTTCCAGGCCAGGCCACGGAAAGGAGAGGGTTGGCCTAGTGACTCTGTATTTCTTCTCTCTTGCCCATCTCCTTTCTTGGGTGTATCTGGGGCATTGAGAGAGCATTTGTGGTGCAAAGAAATTGGGCTACAAGCTGTCTTAAACTGGCCAGGCAGTGGCTACTAGAGGAGAAGGAGGACTGCAGGCAGGTTTTTAAAGAGCTGCATGGCCTGATTGGAGCCGAGAGGGAAGGTTACCCCAAACAAAAAGTGCCTGAAGTGGGGGGGGACAGGGGTTGGAGAAACTTGCAGATAATCAAATCCATGAATGTCAAACCCGCAGATGTGGAGGGCCAACTGTATTTTGATGAGAAGTGACCACTAGTGGCTTCCATGTCAGTGGGGCAGTGAAAATTCTCCAGGTTTTAGGCGGAGGTTTAAAGGAGCTACCCAAAGTGCTGAATCCTAATCCTATAAAAGGTTCAATATCTCAGAAAGCTCCTTTACAGTTTGGACTAAAATCCAAAACAGATTCACTACCTCACGGACATGGCCATCGGCCTCCACTTCTGAATGTCACATTTCTTCCTCTGAGATGTCCAGACCACCAAACACAATGAGGTCATTCCACTTTGTCCTCTCAATAACCGTAGGAGGTAGGTTAGACAGAAAGACTGTGATTTGCCTGAGACTATCCAGTGAAATTAGAATGGTTGCCAGAGAGAGAGGGAAAGGGAAGGGAGAAATGCATCTCCAAAGAGGATGACAGAGGACACTAATTTGCAAGACATTTGGATGTGTCAATTTATAGACACACATTCAGAAATAATTTGTATAATTCAAGTAGAAGTGAAGCAGACTGGGATCAGGTAACCTGCATTCATGCCATGTCTGCTGTCCAGGTGCTGATAATTGTCCTCCTTCTTTATAATTCTTTACCTTTAAACTGGGCTTGGACAGGACAGCCTTGCAAAGAGAGGACCCTCCTCTGTATGACATTCAGTGAAATGTATGGTTGAACAAGATTGGTTCCTATGTCCCTATTCATCTGACTTAGCCATTATTTGGCAATTGTTGCTTTTTTTGTTGTTATAAAAGAACCTATAATACACTTATTTGTTACAACAATTTATATGAATGCAAGGCATGGACCTATGTGTTTAAAAATAAATGCATTGAAAAATAAAACAGCACGGGGATCTTATCATCCAGTTTCTTTTGCCCATCTCCGTAACATGGCCATTGCAATCCAGGGTTCCATGGAGATAAGCTATTTAATATTCATAAAGCTTTCTACACACAGATGTTAAAAGAAAGACCACAGTGATTAATTGATCAGCCTCCACTATTGAGTGAGCATATAACTAGAGAATTACCTTTGTTGCAGAAGATTCAGAAACCAGCAATGTTTGTTAGGAGTTTAGTAAATAAAAGCATTCCTGTGTTAACACTGTCACATCGTTGTGTCCTATTGTTCAGCAGTTTCTCTGCAGACAGGCACAAGAGTAATTTGGAATATTTATGTTCCAGCGGTTTAGGGAAGATTTGACATTATTAGGCTGTCATGGTGGTAACTGTGAAGAATTAAATAATAAAGAGCAATGTTGGGAGATATAGAAGAGGGTCTTCTTAAACATTTGTGAGAATAAATTATGAAATGGGAGCGGTTTTAACTATCCTGGCCCTCCACCAAAGTTGCATGGGAACTGTAGTTTTGTCCAGATGCAAAGACTTCTCCCAAAGATACTAGCTTCTACACCACTAGGAAAAGGTTTGACCCACTTCAGCTGGTTGGCTTTGAGCCCAGCATTTCCGGGAATTGTAACTACATGATGACCTATTACCTTAAAAAATATATATATATATCCCTAACCCAGGGTTTTCCAAACCTTCAAAAGCTGAATCACATTATTGTGTGTTTTTTCCTGAAGTAGATTTGAGTGCATGCTCCATGTTTATCCCTCAAAAATGTTACTTTGGAAGAGTATGCAAAAGAAGAGCTGTCTGTCATTGAAGCAGCTCTTCCTTCTTCTCTGCATGAGTCACTGTTTGCTGCAGCCTTCCAAGTCCTAACAGGCCGGAGGCAAGCTCAAAGACATGACTCAGGTGTAGGGCAGAAAAGGATGGATGTCTCATTCTTCCTTTCTTTTTCCTTTCTTTCTTGAACTCCCCCTATCACAAATGCTTTCAGACTTGTTTATGAAGATTGTGTGTGAATTTTGGCAAGATCTTTCTCAAACTGAAAGGCTGAATGACCAAAACACTCACCAATCTGCACCAGTCAAATTCAATTTGTAAACCTTCTGTGCCATTCCATTTTTCTATTCTATTAATTTGTACTTCACTTTTTTGCCAAAGAAGATTGTTAAGAGATGAATAAAAATAAAATAAAAATTGAAAACTAAATTTTAATTAAAAACATAGAAGTGATTGAGGCAATTAAAAATGCAGCACTAAAAGACACAGCCAGCAACCAGACGCTATAGAAATCCTTCACCCTCAGACCAGCTGATTGTATTTGCCTGCTGTGCAGCTATAAAAGGTGAGCATATGAAGGGGAAAAAATAAGTAGCAACTTCAGTTCAGCATTGTGATATAGTAGCTTGCTTGGACTGTGGGAAAGTAGATTTCATATTCCCATTCAGCCATGGAAACCCACTGAGTGACTTTGGGCAAGTCACTCTCTCTCAGCCTTAGACGAAGGTAGTGACAAACCTATGGATAAATCTCGCCAAGAAAACCCCATGAAAGGGTTGCCCTAAGTCGAAATTGACTTGAAGACACATAACAACAATCTGTGTTCAGCGTAGTTGACATGGTTGAACACACAAAGTTTCAAACCCAGCACTGTGTTTTACGTACACAAAGCCCTTCAGTTGGATGGTAATTCTGTTAAAAAGTTAAATAAAAAGTTATTCTCAAACCATTATATAAGAAAATTATTATTACAAATTTGGAAAAAATTTAAGCCCAAAATTTATCAAAAAATCCCACAATGGATCTCCCCACATGAAGCACTCTTCGGGAGATGGAAATCAACACAAGAAAAATGGATTCTTTACAAGAATTTTATAGTTGAAGGGGATAACTAAACAGTAAAAACAAGATCGGATCTAGAAGAAGAAGGATTTCCCAGTCAATGGTTTTTGTATATACAACTAAAGGAGAGATTTAAAATGGACATGAAGTTAGAAGGATTTCTTCCGAAAGCTGAAAAGAATGAATTTGAAGTGACCATCTTTGAGAAACCTAGACATTTAACATCTCAAATATGCAAATTTCTATTAAGCAGGGAAATGGAAATTGAAACTATAAAACAGACAATGATCAAATGGTCATTAAATATAGGCAAAACTATAGACTTTGAAGACTGGGAAAACAGCTAGAGAAGGACGCAGAAATTTACTCTATCCCAAAATCTTAAAGAAAATTACTTAAAAATGTTTCATAGATGGTACTTGAGCCCCTCTAAATTGGACAAGATGTATAAAACAGGAAAGAAAGAATGCTGGAAATGTGGACGTGCAAAAAAGCAAAAACTTTCTGGAAAAGCATAAATAAAATCATGGTAGAGATATTGGGCATTAATATACCACTATCTCCTGAATTGTATCTACTGAATATCATTCCAAAAGTACAGGAATTAACTATCAAAAACAGATGGAAAATACTGCTATACATGATCACCTCCGCAAGAATCGTCTACGCAAGGTATTGGAAAAACTAACAAATTTCAGATTCTGAGGAATGGCTTGTTATGCTTAACGAAATGAAGAATTGTGACCAACTATCAAAGTCACTCAAAGAAGAAGAAAAAAGCAATATATGATACAGAGTGGAAGCCAATAACAAATTACCTAAAAAAAAGATATGGAAATATAGTAATAATGTAAAATTAAGAAATTTATAACAGCGGAGCAATAATAATGAGTTATACCCTGGCCAGTATGGGAAAGGGAAATAAAAGATACACAGATATATTAGGAGTGGTCCAACAGTAGGATAAGAAGAGAGAGGGTTGAAAAACTTGTAGATATGAAATTGAAATGTAAGATATATATAGAGGTAACTATAATGATACATAAAATAAACTGGAAAAAGATAAGTAGGAAGTAACTTTATTTGGTACGTTGTAAATATATCATGTTAAGAAACAAGAAGATATAAATTAACCGATACATATGGGCTATGTATTGTGCTTTATGAATTATGTACTATGGATTAAGTATGAATAACAGATACGGGCTGTTATGTATAAGTATAGTATGTAATTTAATACTGCTTACATAAATCTATTATTTTAATATTTTAATAAAATTTATAAAAATTAAAAAAAGTTAAATAAAAAGTTAACATGTTAAGGGAATAACAAGGTACTTTTTAAAACGGAACTCCTCCTCACACACTACATGTTGAAAGTTAACATCCCACACTTTGCTGAAGAATTGCCTATTTATCTAAAAACAGAATAAGTTTTTAGGTTTTGCTAAAACATATTTTCCTTCTTTTCTTGAGGCTGACATGCTCCTTTACTTCCTCTTCAGTTTCTTGGAAAAAGTCCATGTAAGTACGTATTTACAGTGACATAGATCTCCAAGTGTGAAAAACACAATCCCTAAACCCCATTAACCCATTTCCCAAGTTCAATTAGAGAACAAGACTCTGCTGTGGAGGAAAGTAGAGAAAAATTTCTAGTTGGAGTATTAACAATTATCATTATAATTAGTTTTTAAAAACCAGAGACAACATAGATTTGTCTGTAGTTTTGTAAGTTTTTGCAAAGCAGTATGAAATGGATACACACACATCCTTTATGTATCATGCACTATTTTTATGGCCTTGTGTCAGTGGTGTAAACAGGAAAAAATCATATCTTTGGAGAACTGGCCAAGTAGCATTCCGTTCTCTAGGGCCCCTTCACACTACACAATTACAGCACAATGCTTTGACTAATTGCTGTGGTTCCATCCTCTAAAATCCTTAGATCTGCAAATTAGGAAAGTGCATTCAGAATTCTCAGCCAGAGAGGTCCCCTAGAGCCTCTGAGCAAACTACAAATCCCAGGATTCAGTAGAATGGAGCCATGTCAGTTGAAGTAGAACCATAGTGCTATAACTGTGTGGTGTGAAAGAGCCCATAATTTTTGGCCATGAAACAGATTTGAAGTAAAGAATCTCTAAGCTTAAATAGAGTGGATTTTTCTTACCACTGAGGAAGTGTAGACAAATATGTTTCTTTGAGGTCAGATGTCTTCTTCATATTGATTTTGTTAAGAAAATTTAAAATACATTAATAACTACAGATTTTTTTAAAAAAATGATAGAAAACTAAGATACAATAAGATAGAAACAGAAAAGAGAAAAAAGAAAAAAATGTAATTTCCCATCTTCCTTTCAGCAGCTACATATATACATATAGTTGCTCGCACCTTTGTCTCCAAAATTACAACATATTCTCTTCTTTTGACAGTCTATTCTTTTTAATCAACAAAAGCAAAAGTTACCAAGTCATTTTTTTTTTTTTGCAAAAAGACTATAAGGGGGTTCCAGTCTTTAAAAAAATGTCACTAATGACCTTTCTCTAATTAGACCAGATAAGTTATTCATTTCTACATTTACCAGTTTCAACAACTATTCTTCCCTATTAGATAGCGTTGAGTTCTTCCATCTTTGCACATACAACAATCTTACTGCTGTGGCTCTTTTCCAGCTCTGAGGTCAGATGTCTGAGCTCTCAGACAGAATTAGGTTCTGGATTCCTTTCTTTAAACATTTTTTTAAAAAAGTTAAGCAGTATTCCAGCTAACAATTGTGATTAAAGTAATGGGTTGGGTTGTGGGAGCTTATATTTATACTCTCATATCATCACTAAATCTGATGTGAGTGTTCCATGCCTTGCCACTTCACCTGTCTTCATCTCAAGTATGATGAAGTGGTGAGCAATAGACAAAAGAAGTGGAGCCTACAGCTCCACATACTAGCTCTCTTGGTAAGGGCAACCCCTGGGGAGGCACACTGGCTTTCCATGGGACCATGGAGGGCTGCACACCCCAGGGTTTTTAGTGGGGGGATCACTAGAAAGACCCTCTTCTATCTCCCTGGCAGCATGGGAGGTACTTTCACTGGTTGACTTCCTAGTTCAAAAAAGGCATCTTTGGGGCTTAAAACAACCAAGGGAGAGGGGACATAGCAGAATAAATTTTAATTTTTTAAAAAAAATACAAAAAAATGGGGGAGGGTGTTGAGGCCCCTCAAAAATGGCCTTGGGGGCAAACCCTTCCTCATTCCTATGCTAGAGGATAGATGAGGACTATGGCAGCAGTTCTCAAAAGGGACACTCTGTTACTGTCCTCTCCTTTAAAGGTTATGACACCTTTAAACCTAACACATTAATTTTAGGCAGAGCTTCAGCAGATTTTGGAGAGGCATTGAGATTTGCAGTGCTGGACTACAACTCCCAGAATGCTTTAGCCACCATAGCTCTCCCAAAAAGTAACTTTTGCAAGCCTCACTTCTGCAGCCCTTTAAGCCCAGGCCATGCTTTGATCTTTTTTTTATTTTAATTTTTCAAAAAAATTGTAAAGAAAAGAACACTTTTCAGACCTGAAAAAAGGCCAAATGTGATAAAAAGCACCCATAAAGGCAGCCATTTAAGTCTGCTATCCTTGCCACAAATCAATGCCTGTTACCAGACCTTGAAGAGGAAAATCTTGTGTTAACTGTACTGTAGGACAGTGCTTCTCAACCTTTTTTCACTTGCATAGTCTCTGGCAGCCTATTTCCATAAATGTATCCCCGCTCCACTGCCCCGTCCTTTCTTTGAGGGAAAAAAAGCCCCATGAGAAAGCTTCAGTGAGGTCTGAGATGTTCCCCACACCCACAGGAAAAAAGGCAGGATATCAGGTCAGCACCCTGCCTGGGCCTCTCCAGCCTATTGTGCCCCATTGTCCACCTGGAAGCTCTCCACAGTCTCAGGATCTGGTTTGCTTCTGGCCAAAGGCACAGGAAGGACTGACTGGTGCTCTGTGTCCTTCTCCCAGGTAGATTCAGGGCAGAACTGGATGTCTCTACCAGATGTACATGCTCCTTGTGGAGACGGTCACAAGGAAGAGGGAGAGAAATGCATGGAGATGCAAAGCTCAAGAAGCCACCCAGTGTGGGCAGGGCTAGAGTCACAGTAACTCAAAATAGAAGGTTGTGTGTGCATATGTGTGTAAGAAAGACTCTTTTTTTAAGTTTGTGGGTCAATGGCACCTGGAAATTTGATTTGTGTGTCAATTTTCATCTCTATAATCTTTGCAATCTTTTAAGATTCCAGGAGAGGAATGCCAACGTCATGAGCAATCAATAACCACATTGAGTTGTGATGTCCTCCGAGAATGGCTTATACTTTACTTTTCCCACCACCACCACCACCACCACCACCACCACCATCATCATCATCATCATCATCATCATATTATTGGCTTTTTGCTTACTCCTAAATGTCCTCATATGTGTACCCCTGAGGGTACACATACACCAGGCTAGGAATCACTGCTGTAGGATGAAATCCTTCATTTTGCCTGTCCTGAAACTCCCATTATTTGGCTTCATTGACTAAGCAGGCATGCAGATTACTTGGTGACGGTTTCCCCCTCTATGCTGAGGTATGTTGCCTTTGTACCTAAATTATAGTAATTATTCCCAAATTTGCAGCTATAGATATAGATTAGTACATACACATTTTATACATATATGTACGCTCTTTGGTCCTCTTTGCCTTTCTGTTGGGAAAACTGCCACTATGGCTGAGCGTGTGGGAGTAACATTTTCCCACATGTAACTACAAGTGAGAAAAAAATTTTCCCCTAAAGAAAAGCACTGAAGTATGAAATGTTGGCATTTTGGTTCTCACTGGATGAAAACATCTGCACATTGGACAGCGGGGTGGATAATTTCTAGTACATGAGCTGGAAGTTTTGCCTTTCATCCTGCTGAGATTCAGCTAAGGTTGCCCCCGCCTTTCTGAAGCCCCACCTCATCCAGGAAAAATGACTGAAGCTGGCCTTTTTCAGGCCACCACATCAAGGCATCTGCAGTGCCATGCAATGGGGAAAGGATGGCTTCTTCAGCTTGAACCACCACCACCATATACCTGGAATGTAGTTGGAGCATAAACTTGGATTATGGTTATATTAACTGATTTTCCCTGAGATCTTACTGATGTTATTTGCTCAGACTTTGCTTCATGTCCTTTGCTTTCTTTTGCTACCTCTCTCTTCACTATTGATCCCACCCTATTTCTTCTTAGATGTTCATTGCCTGAGTAAAACACTGTTATTATCTGACTCAAAATGTCCCATTCCTCATCCAAATACTGCAATGTTTATATGTCCCATTTCTTGTTTTGCTATGTAGTCTAGCTACTTCTGATTCATACTTCTCACATTCCATGTTCCTATCACGTGTTGTGCAACTTCAGCATTCCTTTCACCTTCTAAACTAAGTGAAATCAAGGTTTAAGCCTTTAAGCCATTTGAGAGTAGAATATCTTCCCACCCCCATACCACAATATTGATAAGAAAATTCCATTTCATCATGAAGATTATCAGATGTACAGGAGTGGCTCCTCCCTCTCCTGTTTTCATCTTAAGATCTGTTGAGAGAAGGGTATCTGGCTCTATCACTCTGCACGTTCTATAAGCAGCACCTATGGTTGTTTCAATAGATGTTCTCAGAATGTTATCATTAACTGTTGGTATTCAGTGCTAGGTGTGTGTGTGTGTGTGCATGTGTTTCTGCAGTCTTGCAATCTGGCCGGGCCTTTGGGACAGATGTCCAGGGCTCCATTCCACAGAATGAGCAGGAGGTATCCTAACGGTAATAGCTCTGATTTACCACATCTTTAGGCTAGTGAAGCAATATTCAAAGAGGGGAACTCCTCTTTCAAGTTCGGGGTCTAAAATTACCTAAATCAGGGCCAAGGAACTTACATCCTTCCAGAGGCTGATGAATTTCTGCTCTCATTACCCTTCTCCAGGGGCTAAGCTGGCTGAAGTGGATGAGATATCGCATTCAACAATATCTGGAAGGCTTCAGGTTCCCCAGTTTTGACTCAAGTGTACAACACAGGCATTCACTGACTGTGTAAAACAGAGATGGGCAAAGTGTGGCCCCAAGTCTTACAGTGGCTTTCAAATTCCACAGAGTACCATCTTTCTAACCAAAAAAGAAGGTGAATTACTTCTCCTGGAATTCTTCAGGAGTGGTAATGTACCTTTTAACAGGATAAACAGGTTACAGTCCATACACCCCACACCTCTGAGTGTTTAATGTTTAAAAAAGCCCATTTCTTAAAACAAGAAGGATGCACCATTTTTGGTTTTCATTTTCGAAAAATGTTTTGGCAGTCCCGGGGTGGAAAAATTGGCTCTTGGACCTTCTGCAGTTCTCCACGGCAGAGGGTCCGAAAATAAACACGCAAAGAGGACTGAAGAATAAACATGCAAAGGGGGCACATACAGTCCTTACACTTTTGTCACCATTTCTGTCATTCTTCAAACACAAGAGGACCTGCTCCTGCTCATGGTGTCTCTTACTGATCCCTCCAATGCACATACTCATTTGCACACCCTCAGTCCAAATGAAGGATCTCACAAGTGTTTCAAAGTACAGGAGATGGCTAGTTTGCTCCTGAAGCTCCCTGCCTGGCTTAAAGAGTTGCCAGGAGAATGTAACTGCATGTGCTGATACTGTCAAATGGAGCAAGGAGGCAAGAAAGCCATAACAACATGGAAGGGTCAGCAGGGTTGCCTTTAAGAGTTTTGTAAGAGTGAATTTTAGCAGGCATTGTTTGTTACCTGGTTGTGTGACAAGCGCACCTGCTGAAACTCCCTTTTCCATTCAACCATTAAAGGTAGAGGAGCCCTCTCGTTTTTTACTGTGGCAACTCCAAGGGGCAGGGAAGTGACTGAAAGATGGTGATGCAGGGTATCTAGGGAAGAGGTGGGGGAGAGAGAGAGAGAGACAAAGAAGGCAGAGAGCTAGAATGTAAGGACCTGTACAGATGGACTGTGACACCCAGCAGTCTTAACCAACAGGGCAGTAGTGAGGGATGATGGGCCCTGCAGTCCAAAAATATCAAGAGGTGCACAACTGCTGGAAAGAGAGAAGAGAAAGTTGGAGACACCAGAAACAAAATGACTGGGGTGTTTGAGAATGAAAGAGAGGAGAAACTGGGTGCTGCCCTTGCATTGCTGTACAGTGCAGAGAGGCAAAAAGAGAGGAGTAGAAAATGGGGCTGACCCCAAGAGCTCAGAAGATGGGGGAAGCAGAAAAGGATGTTGAAAGTGGAATACACACGACAACAGTCTAGTGCGGAAACGGTCAGAGAAAGAGAGAGAAAGGTGGAAGGGCTATGCTGCCGAAGAGAGAAAGAGCAAGAGAGGGGAGAGGACTGAGGAGAGAACAGGCTAAAAAGCAAGAGTCAAGATGGCAACGCCGAGTAGCCCTTCTGCTAGGAAGGCGCAGACGCTGCCGCGGCCCTGCCGGCTTCCTCGATCGTCACAGTGGCTCTCCCAAGTTGTGCATCTCGGCGAGCGGGCGGGCGAGGCGGCGGAGGGGCGGGGCGGGGCGGGGCGGGGGATCTCTTTGGGAGCGGCGGCGGCGGCGGCGGCGGCTGCAGGAGTGGGAGGGGAGAGGCGGAGCTGCCGCCGGGCGCTTGCAGCCGGGCGCTGCTTGGACGCTTGCGCGCGCGCGCGCGCACCCCCCCCCCGCACAAGGCTTCCCATTCAGGGCTGGAGCTCGCCTGCGTCGCTCGCCTGGCGGTCGGTTGGTGGCGATCTGCAGCCCGCGGGGGAGCAGGAGGCAGAGTCTCCCTCGGTCCTGCCCAGGCGGGTTGGTTTATGGCGCTGCAGCGGGACGGCTGGGAGGTAAGACCCCGTCCCCTCACCCTCGTCGCCTCCCGCTCGTTCATGCCGGCCGGCAGAGTTGCTTGCCCGGGCGGGCGAGCGAGCAGCCGGGCGCCGCTTGCCTCCCAAAGCGGCGGGGCTGCGGCAGCGGCAGCGGCGATCGCCCATCGCCCGGTCGCCCATTCATTCTGGGCACGCCGCTCCGCGGGAGTTGTCCGCGTGGCTCTCCCCGTCGGTCCCGAAGGCAAAGGGGGAAACTTTCCTGCGGCGGATCTGCCCTCCGACAGGGGAGATCTGCCCCTCCGAGACCGAGAACTCGGTCGGGAGAGGAGCAGGGGGCGTCAGCCAAGGGCTTCGGTTTGCGTCGCAAGAGCCCCCGAGGCTCCTTGGCTTCTTCTTTTTTTTTTTTTGACCCGAAAGCGCTGCTCTGATCCGTCCTGTGGACTTTGGCCATTTCCACACTACAGTGTTATAGCGCTATGATTCCACTTTCAACATCCGATGGAATCCTGGGGTTTGCAGCTCAGGGAGGGGCCTCAATGTCCCCTCCCTAAACTGCAAACTCCAGGATTCCATAGGATGGTGAAAGTGGAATCATAGCGCTATAACAGTCTCGTGCGGAAATAGCCCAGGCTGACTTTCTCCTCTCGCTTTTGTTGTGCGTGGAGCTTTGGCGTTTGCCACACGCACGTGTTGTGCTCCTCGCCCTGACTGTCTTGCATCCCTCGCTTTTTGTGTGTTCAGCGTCCACGGCCGCGCACACACACACGCGCACACACACACACACACACAAAACCAAAAGGTAGTCTTTGTTCGGCTTCCAGAGGGCTGCGCTTAGCAGAACGGAGCGCGCTTTCAGTGCAACGCCGCCCCGAAAGGCAGATCGTCGGTGGAGCCAAAGTTGTTGCAGGGCATTTCCTGCCGGTTATTTTCTTGCCTGGCTGTTCCACGGGGAGCGTGTGGGGGCCCTAAGTATTTTTACAGGAGCACATGGCTGCTTATAAAGGGCTGAGGGGGGGGGACCCATAGCCCTGCCCAGTCTGCTTAATGGACCTTGAGCTTTCCAATATCCTGAGTCTTTTAAACCAGACTTCTCTTCATCCCCAGTAAGCTAAATGAAAAGAATTTTTTTTGCACTTAAAACTGAAACTCCAAACTGTAATTGGACACCATGGAAAAACCTTATCCCACATTTCCCTGCAAGATTTCTTTCTCTCCCTTTTTGCCAGTGGCTGAATTAAATTCTGTACAATGGTTCTTACCCCTTTTAAAGGTGCCAGCTTCCTTAAAACTTTGGCCTGGTTGGGCTTACCGTTTCCAGTGCCTGTCATGTTTATCTAACCAGACCCTCTGCCTTTTCCCATGGAAGTAAGCCCTGCTGTTTGTAATGCGCTTACTTCCTGGTAAGCAAGTGGAGGTTTGTATTTTTGTCCAACACATTTCCCATTTCTGGTCTCTCTATTGTCAGAAAATGTTTGGTGTCTTAAGGCATATAAAAGTGGGAGTTTTTACAGAAGTTGTTTCTTGATTTCATTTGCGCCATAAGGAGAAATTGCTAATAGAGGCAGAAAGAGTGGGAAAAAATGCTGAGGGCTAGAAACTTTTGCTGATTTAGTTGCAAATTGTTAATTTGCAATGAGTGACAGTGAGTGACCCTTAATTCTCCCCCTCCCAACTAGATCATCAATGTTTCATCTGCTGCATTGGGCTGGTACATATTGTCGCTCACAAATGGACCCTCTGACTCTTGTATAAGGTGGCATACTGGGGTCTTGATAAACTGGTTTTGGCTACCCACCTGGGACTGCAAAAGGGGGAGGTCATTGAGCGTGGATGGAGGGCTGCATGTAGTCTAAGAAACCTCACCTTGCACGATGCTGGGCTGCAGTTTTATTTTAAACACAGCTGTGATGTAGGTCGTTAATGTACTCATCCCATTTTTATCTTTATCAGTGGACATGATCCAGGCCATTTCCGCACTACATTCTTATAGCGCGATTATTCCACTTTCAACATCCTATGGAATCCTGGAGTTTGCAGTTTCAGGAGGGGCCAGCCAGCTCCTCCCGAAGCTGCAAACCCCAGGATTCCATAGGATGCTGAAAGTGGAATAATCGTGCTATAAGAGTATAGTGTGGAAATGGGCCCAGTCAAAGCTAAGCATATTTAGGTTCCATTTGCAGTGAGAGAAATAAGCATGTGATTAAATTTCTTCTACTGAAATGAGTTAGACTTGTTTGCTTTGAGATCCATGTGGTTATCAGTTCAAGTATCAGCTGTACAGTATTTTGATTCTGGAATATAACTTCATAAATTATGACACTTATCCATAGAAGGGAAAAGGGGGAAGGAATCCAGCAGCACCTTTTGAAACTAGCTGATTTGTTTTAGTATGAGTTTTCATGGATTTCAGTCTACTTCAGATACAATGCACTGAACCACGGTTCCGCTTGAGTCCTTTTAAAATCTGTAGTACTATTTGAAACATTAATTCAAGATAGACTTAAATGTGGCTAATTCTCTATGGATTAGGACATTTCTTTCCAAATTGGTGGTTAACAGTCTGTTAAATGCCACTACAAATCTTAATAAATATATGGGCTCATTGGGTGTAAATTATATATTTACGTTGGTAAAAATGTGACCCACCTTTGTGGTTGACCAGTGTTTCTTCACAGTCTATTCTGGTGCCATTCATAGAAATACAACCTTCAGATTGATATTCTTAAGCAGAACTCTCAGGGTATGCTCTTCATATAAACTCTTGCACTGTGTCTCCTGAGGGACTTTCTTCATCTTGAGATGCTAGATTTTGAACAGTCTTCTGGGAATTTGTCCTCTACTGGCCCTATGGAAATGAGAGGTGCACATGTATATTTCTGCAAGACTGATGAATCTTTGTGGAGGAGCTACTATGGGTGTTATGTCTCTAATGTTGGATTAGTGACACTCTAGATTCATCTACTGCACAAAACTTTGCAGTTTTTTTTTCTTTGAGGCATTTGAACTATGGATGCAACTCATGTGAGCGAATTACTGAAGACTCTCAGTTGGAGGAGGTGGCTTAAAGCTTCCAGATGACTCAGGATTCTTTTTTCTAAGACAGAGACGGCAATCATGTGGCCCTCCAGGTAATGCTGGACTGACTGCAAATCCCAGCAGCCCCAGCATAAGCAGTGATGAAGGATACTGGGAAGAGCAGCCAAGCAACATCTGGAGTAAAGCATAATTCCCAGCCTATTCTACAGGATGCAAAAGTGAATGAAACTGCAGAAGCAATTATAGCTTATCTCTATTGCATATTGTACAGTGTATAATCCATAATTTGAAATTCAACCCAAATTTGCATGTTAATTATGGATGTGATTATATTTTTGGCCCCAAAAAGCCTCTTTATGCAGCTTTTGCATAAAGATTTTGCATAAAGATAATACTAGTTAAAATGTAAGTTGCCCATGACAAGTAACATTTACAGAAATGGAAGTAGTGAGCAATCAAAAACTGAGCTGTCAGTATACAACATCAGTATTCCCCCTCTGCTCCAAGAATGATTCATGATTCATTGCTGCTAGAATTAATTATTTTTTTAAAAAGAAAAACTTAAACATGTCATCCACAAAAAGACATTTTGAACAGAATTGTTACTATAAAGATGATGAACGTTAAAACTGCACATTGAAGATGTAAGTGTTTGGCAGTTATTTATAATTAGCCCTCATAACTGAATGGAGTGACCCGTGTATAGCAGCATGTATAGCCTTGAGAACTAGATGTTAAGAAAGACTGAAGGATAAAGGTTCTGTTCACGAGAGCTTAGGGCAGACTAGTGTTCCCCAAATGTGTTGGACTACAATTTCTCTTACCCTCAATTAATTTATAATTCAGTACATCCTAAAGAAGAGAGTCAGCTCATTTGAAATGTGGTACTGGAAGAGAGTTCTACAGAGAATGCTAAAAAAGACAAATGAATTGGTCATATAGCAGATCAAGCCTGAATACTCTTAGAAGCCAAAACAACTAAACTGAGGCTATCATACTTTGGACGTACCACAGACGATATGGCCATTTCCACACTACACTGTTATAATGCTATTATTCCACTTTCAACATCCTATGGAATTGTGGGGTTTGCAGTTTCCCCTTCCTAAACTACAAACCCCAGGGTTCCATAGGATGTTGAAAGTGGAATAATAGCACTATAACAGTCTAGTGCAGAAATGGCCTATGTTTCATTGGAAAAGATTCTAACGCTTGATAAGATCGAAGGCAAACAGGAAAAGAGGAACAGCACATTATAGGTGGATAGACTTAATTGAGAAAGCACAGCCATTGGTAAGGAAGTCCTAAGCAGAACCTTGTTGACTAAGACTCATGGAGGTATTTCATTCACTGGTTCACCCAAAGCATGAGCAATTAAGTTGCTCATTTTTGCAGAGTGTACAAATGGATGTTGTAAAAGACTGTTGCAGAAATACTGAACTGCATCTGCTGGAAACCAATGTCTTAAAAATCAGTAGGTGTAGATAAGAGAGCAGGTTAGGATCCTCTCTGGCTTTCTGATGCTAGTTTTAATAATGAATCTTGAAAGGAAAAATTATCCCTGTAATTAAAGCTCAGGAAAGCCTGGCCTCAATCCTGAGTGCAGTGCTGATAAGGGATTTAACTGAGGCATTGGTCAGGAACAGAAAGTTGTAAATGCTGGTTGCCTTGTGATTGGAGAGGAGAAGGGAAGCCAGGGGCAACTGAGGGGCTACTCCCCAGGAAGAACAACAAGGGAAGGGTGGGAACAACTGGGTCCATCCGTCAGCCAGAGGTGAAGAAGCTCCTTATCATTTCTCCCTTCCCCCAAGAAAAGATGCTCAGCTCCAGCCTTCAGCTCTCCTGGGACTGCAGAAGCAGGGGCGGAGGAGAGCAATCTGGCTGGGAGCCTAATTGGGGCACAAAGCTAATGGGACAGTTTGTTACCTTGGTGGTTTAATTTTCTTCACTATAAGCAGAGAGTAATGGCTGTGGTAGTGAAAGGGAAAGGCTATTCATTCCATGCCTCCTGTTCCTCAACTGTCTGGCGTGTGGGGTTGGGTTAAGAGCACTGTGCACTGCAGGATTTTGTTGCAGTTCCCTCTCCCTTTTTAATGCAATAATTGTTGGTGTTTTTTCCTTTTCCTTATAGTTGGAGCATTTCACACACTCAGAAGTCCTTGCAACAAATCTAGCCAGTGTTACATTTTGGGGAGGTGGAATGGGGTGAAAGTGAGGGGCACAGGTCCTTTTCTTAAGGGTATCCCGATTTGTTCATGGATGTGCTGACACTCTCATCTCACTCATGAAAACACTGGCCTACAGCCAAATTTAAGCACAAGCTTCCTAAGCTGTATTTGGTTTATAATATAATTATGATAGGCCTCTGCATTGTTACCACTACTACTAAATTTCAGGTTTTACCTAATTGTTGCACTAATAGATATTTTTGTAATGCTGTGGGGCTTCTTAAATTTAACACTACTTGGAATCTTGGCGTTACTTAATCCACTTCTGGTGTGGCCTTAGGCTAGCTGCTGCTTCTTAACCACTACTCTACATCTGTTACATAGAGCATATGATTGAGCAACTTTACAGGGTGGGTTTTTTTTAATACTGTAGTAAGGTATGCGACATTTTGGCAGATTATCAAAAGCTACTTATAAATGCATTTCTGCTTCTTAGAGTGGCTACCTCACTTTCTGCACCAGTGTGTAATGCCTAAGGTTCAATGTACTGTGTTTCTTTACTAAATACTGCATCTATACCAGCGCATTTTAGAGCATGATATTTTACCAGTACAACAACTTAATACAGAACTGATGCAAATGCTTAGGATCTGACATATGGAAGAATTTGCAGCATGCATGGCTAGAAAATATTGTTAGCAGTATGCACTGGCAGGAAATTTGTCATTGTGTGCCTTCAAGCCGTTTCTGACTCATGAGTTTTCTTGGCAAGATTCGTTCAGAGGGCGTTTGCCTTCCTCTGAAGCTGAGAGACTGGCTTGCCCAAGGTGATCCCATGAGTTTCCAAGGCTGAATGGGGATTTGACCTCTGGTCTCCAGAGTCATAATCCAGTGCTCAAACCACTATACAACACTGACTCTCTACCCACGCTATCTCCCTGCAGTGTAGTATATAGCTCCTGGGGTGGTTACCTGTGGTGAGTTAACAGTTGCAGTTAACAATTGCTTTAGGTGACTAATAAGTGAACATTTTAAGTTGTTGGCTCCTTTTTTGCTGTTTCAGAGATAGATGGCCAAATTGGAAGTTATCAGTTTGGTGAAAACTTCTGTGAGCTAGATTTATTTTCAAGGCTGTGGTAAATCCTTTATGGCATGAATTAACAAACAAACAGGAAGATGTGATAGAACTGGAGAAGTATATTTACTATGAGATTTCCTTCTCAAATGAAGCTTTTTCTAGAGGGGACCCAGCATGGGAACATGTGTGGACAAAAGGTTTAAAATTTACTCAAAGAGAATTTTTACAAAATGAAGTACGCATTAGTATATGATCACCCGATAAATTTTCTAAGATGTATAAAGATGTTGTTAATACATGGTGGAAGCAGAGTGAACAAGAGGGGACTTTTTATCATGCTTGGTGGAGTTGTGAGAAAGCAAAAAAAAAAAGTACAAGTACATATGTTGCTGCAGAAGGTTTTGAAATTTGTTTTCCAAATAAAGTCTGAGTTTTACTTTTTGGGACTTATGGACATACAGTTTTAAAAAGATCATGGAAGACTACTGCAATATATGATCACTGCAGCAAAAAAAATCTATGTGTATAAATGGAAAGCCTCAGCAATACCAGTCGCAGAGGAGTGGATGGCAAAAGTGATGGACTTAGCTGAAATGGATTAATTGACTGTTTTAATTCAAGATGGGTCTTTACAAAGATTCCTTGAAGAATAGAAACCCCTAATGGAATTTTTGAAGAAAGATAAAGCTGATCTGATTGTTGTGGGATCTGACTATTCGTAATCTAGTGATAATAGGAAGAAGCCTTGTACCCTAGTAGGGAAATTAGGGGATTTGAGATAAGATTGTTACATATAACTGTTGATATGTAGATCTGAGGCACTTTTTCTTCTAGTTTCCCTTTCTTTGCTTATATTTTGTAATTTTAGTAATAGATAATGTGGCTTATTCTTTTTTACCTATGCCATTATTTTCTTCGAACTTAATTTAAAAAAGCGGGCGGGGGGAGGTAGGAAAGTCCAATGCTTCTTTCCAGTGCTGCAAAAATAGATCTACCTGCAGCCCTGAGAGGATGAACTGGTACATGAAAATCTGAAGAATGGAGAGTTTTTCATCCTTTATGTTCTTCCTCAAACATGTGGGTGATACTTTCTCTGTATTGTGGATTTGCCGTGTTGGTTCTCATTCTGTTACTGAGTTATAACGATGCAAGTTGGATGTAAACCATCATAACTTGATTTTTGGGTCATTGCAGAGGTTGGAGTTCTCTACTGATGGTCCAGTGACCACCTTTTCTTAGTTGCAGCCCTCACCCCCAAACATGGCCATTTCTTGCTTTCCCATAGCTGGACACAGGGCTATGGTATCATCTGTAAGAACCTCTGGAGGATCTACAAAGTCCCCTCTGGACAGGCTGACTTATTCGTTAGACACTTTAGGTATAGTCCCTAGAATCTGCAAACATTTTAGGGCCTATGAACACAGGATTTTAGGGCTACAAAAACATCCCTAGTGGTACATCGAGGAGTATCATGGAGTCAAATACATGAGTGCTTAGGGCCTGCAAAAACCTTAACACAGCCCTGCCTGTGGATGCCTTTTACTGTGGGTTGGAAGGGTTGGAGGAGAGACGCATAGTAGCTATGCATCTTAGGTACATCTCTCAATCCAGGATCTTGGTCAGTTGCTTCAGAATACAAGACAAAATTACTTTAGAACACCTTTTACAATTACAACAGCCAAACCTGTTGCCCTACTCCCTATCATTTCTATCCAGCATGGCCATCGTCAGTGCTGGCTGGGGATGGTGACAGTTGTGGTTCGATACATCTGGAAAGCTCCAAATCAAGGTAGACTGCTGGTAGGTGTGTATGAAGTTACCCAATGAATGAACATAGTTTCTGTTCCCACTAGATTTTCTTCTACCTTTAAAATGCAAATGAAATGTTTCTTGCCCACTGGATCAAACACTGATTTAGTAAACAGCTTTTCTCTTTCGCTCAGTGGAACGGAAAGCAATACCTTGTACAGATCCAGACTGTTGGTCTTTCTAATCCATAAGTCTCCTCTCTGACTGGCAGTGTGGCCCAGGGATTGAGGCAGAATTCTTTTCTAGCTCTTCCTGGAGGAGAGATATAAAGAATATATTCTCATTATTGGTGAGAAACAGTGTCCAAGCTCAAAAAGATGTCCCATAGAGAAATTGATCAACCACCATTTTTATATCTTCAATGTTTCATATCTCATAAATTCTTTGTGAAAAAAAGTGGTTTGTACAGAAAATTGGGTTTTGTATAATGATGTGCAGGAAATTGGAGAATATTTATTCATTTATTTATTTCAATTTATATCCCACTTTTCTCCCTACATGGGACTCAAAGCAGCTTGCAGTATAAGTTAAAACAAAATAGCTGAAACAATGTGGTACAAAAGTTTTTAAAAGCACTAAAAAAACCAGTCCAGTTAAAACATTAATTTGAAACAGCCAAAAACACATCAAAATATTTTGTTTGTTTGTTTGTTTGTTTATCTATCCCCCACTTTTCAGCCGAAAGGATCTGAGAGTACCTCACAAATGGTTAATTTGACAGTTCCCTGCCCTCCAGCTTATATACAAATATGAATAGCACCCTATTCTGTCCAAACCAGTTAAAAATAGAAGGCCTGTTGAAATAGGAGAGTCTTTTCCTGCCAGTGCAAAGATAGCAGAGAATGGGGCAAACAACCCTCCCCCAAGAGGGAGCTCCACAGCATAGGAGCAGCCACCTTATCCTTCTATGTCAAAATGTTCTTTTTTAATTTAGGCAAACAAATGTTTTGGGGGGAAGCTCTCAAAATTCAAAAAAAAGGAAGGGGGGAATATAAAAAAAACCTTACAATTTCACCAAGAGGAAAAAAAAAAGCAAAGATTTACATTCCTGAGCTAGATATCCCTGGTATTTTCAGGTGGTCAGAGGTGTGTCTAGTATAAATAGCACCTAGGGCAAATGTGGAAGTTGTGCGCCTACCTCCAGGGCCACTTCCTCCTCCTCTTCTGCTAGATCTTTTGACATGGCATTTCCATGCTCCCCTGGCATTGGTGCCCAGGACACATGCCCTACTTGCCCCACCTTGAATACACCTCTGCAGGTGGTTCCCTGTCTGCACTACACTGTTATAGTGGTATTATTCCACTTTCAACCTCCTGTGGAATTCTGGGGTTTGTAGTTTACTGAGTCCTAAGAGCTCTCTGGCTGAGAATCCAAAGTGCCCCTCCCTAAACTGCAAACCCCAGGATTCCACAGGTCGTTGAAAGTGGAATAATAACACTATAACAGTCTAGTGTGGAAATGGCCTGTGTATTAACCAGGGCTGACCTGGCTTAACTTCCAAAATCAAACGGTGTATTCAGGAAGATATAGCGAGTGAAGCTCAACGTTTGCTCATCATCGTATTTAAAACCTGTGTAATCCATTTTTTGACAAAATTGAAAAACTGCAAGACATTTCACATTCTGACTTAGCTCCTTGCTCAACCCATTTTGATTTGAAGGTACCTGGAGCCAGTTTCTCTTCTGCTTAGTTCATCAGAGAGGATTGTTTGTGTGAACAAGCCACAGTGGGTGTGCGCTACATCCTCCCCAGTGTTCATGCTGCTTGAAACAACCACATTTTTGTATGCGCTGTGAATAATGTAGAAGGGGGAGAAAAAACCTGTGTATCCAGCAGAGTGTCCCCTTTGGAAGAGCCTCAAGTCCAGAGTTGGCAACTGATTATGTGTTATTCTTGGCAGAGTGGCCCAAATTCTTAAAACTATTTACAAATAGAAATCTGAGAATGAACATTTTAGATTATTTCTCCAGAATAATTGTTCTAACAACTGGAACTAATTCCAAATAGACAGTCATCTGTCTGGACTCTGTCTATCTTACATTTGTGTTTTATGTCTTTTAATAGCTCATTTGAAAGTTTCAGATGTTAATTACCTTTTTTCCACTTTTTTTGTGCAGTAGTAACAATACATTTCTCAGTTAATCATCATGTAGTTTTATGATTAGCAGTGTGGCTAGTTTTTAAAATGAGAGCAATTAACATTTTCCATTATAATTCTTTTGTCTTCTTCTTTCTGATCCAATTACTAGTGTGAAAAGAGAATTTTGACCCTGCTAGAGAAAAGGCATTGAGGGATCTAAAACAATTAACTGTTGGACTATGAATCAAGAATAGCTGGAGATGGGAGGGAAGACTGGGAGGAGGAGAAGCAAACAAAGAATATTTTTAGAGATCATAAAATATAATAATCGAATAACTATGGCATGTTGCCACACAGTTCTTAATTATGCTTATCGTTTTTCCTTTCTTTATTGTTTCTAGAATGCATTAAGCATATGTTAAATTGGAAAATCTGCTTCAGTAAAGCAAACATTTTCCACACAATGTACAGTAGATTAAACAGATTATTTGAGTGCAGAATGAGGAGGAAAAAAGATGAAGGTACTAGCTTGCTCTAACTTATATCTTAGTTCCAGATTGTGTAATGTATTTTCTGAGACTGCATCATTTTATATATTTTTCAAATTTTACACTATACTCCTCCCTCTCCTTAGAAAAGCCCAAAGCAGATTTAAAGTAATGTACTGATTTTTGTGATTCATTTTTTCCCCTCCTGAACAAGTATGTGTAGTAATTGTTGGCATAACCTTGGGTGCATCAAGCACGTTCAGTCCCCAGAAAACCCCATGATAGATTCACCTGAGGGTCATCATAGGTCTGAAATGACTTGAAGGCACACAACAACAGCAACAAATGATTCAGGTAAGGACAGTATTATGAGTTAATGGACTTCTATTTGACTCTGTAGACATACAAGGGCACCGAACAAGGGTCTCTTATGGTGCAACTCTAAGTGGAGTGAAGGAAGTGCAGAATCTACCACCTTATCCCAAACCCCTTTGGCCTGCCCTGGTGATGCAGAGGATATGGGGCTGGTTTGTGGGTCTTTTTTAAAAAATAAAATAAAAAAAATTCTGTTGCCCCCATTAGAAGTTTCAGACTGGTGTACCTCTGGGTCCAAACCAGGCTGCTCTTTTGGGCACCTGCCCCACCTCTAAAGTGACTGATTTATGCTACTATTGGAGAACAGACTAACAGATAACTTTCTGCTTATCAAAATTCACGTGAGTGGAACCAGGACACTAGAGTGGGCAGAGTCCGTCCAGTGACAGGCCCCCTCTTTCCAAGTAGGAGCAAATCTATTCCATGTTCTGTCTACCCTGACTGGTGCATCCATGGGTTAGAATTGTTTTGTTAGTTGCTCATGAAACAGTGTGCAGTGAATAATAGAAATGGTAACTACTGGGTTTTAAAGTATAAACCAGACAGTTACTGTCTTCCAGCCTAACCTACCTCACAGGGTAGTTGTGAGAATGCATGGGACTTATGTCCACCCATCCTGAAGAACCAACTGGAAGTTTGAGAAATATAAGAAGACCAGGTGCCCCACCCAGAACATACAGACAGCAAAGAAAAACTGTTATTTATTTCTGAAATGGAAAATGCTGGTGTTTATAGCTGATAAAACGATTAATAATTTGCCACAATAAGGCATTACTTATTCCTATCGTATTTGCTCTCATTGGAACTTGGTATGTTACACCCGAAAAGGACATGTGTGGTTTCTTCAAAAGGCTGCAAGGATTCCAGGAAGCCTCTAAAAGTGCTACTGATGCAATTTCTGTTAGAGTACTCTGTAGAGATGTACCGGTAGTAGCTCTAGGGCACTTTAGACTGCAGTTGTGCAGAATGCTTTTTGTTGCTATTGTTGTCTGCCTTCACGTTGTAGGAGAAATGATGTCTTTACGGCTCCTAGACCATATGTAGCCATTCAGACAATCTGCAAGTATATAGAATAGTGGGTCTTATTTTTTCCTAGAGACAAAAGATTTTTTAAAAGATGAAGGCCAACCTCTTGAGGAAGCTGTTTGTGTCCTACAGAAGTGGGGAAGAAGAAGAAGTTTAAGAAACGTGAAGGAAGGTCAGTTTGTGGTGGAATCTGCCAGCAACAGGTAGGACAAGAAACTCCAGTTCTCATTGCAGAGGGAAGGAATACCTTGGTTTCTTGTTCTTTGCTAGAGAGGGCACCTGTAACTTTATCTTTAATGGTTGCGTAAAAGGGGGAATTCAGCAGGTGTTGCTTGTTACGCAAACTGGCAATGAGCAAAACCTGGTGAAATTCCCTCCACTACGCAACCATTAAAGGTACAGAAGCCTTCTCCAATTTTCACTCTGGCAACCCTAATTGCCAATGGACCCCCCCCCCCCGGGACTACTTACTGATAACATGTTATATTATCTTCATTCTAAGCTCTGGTGTTCATTATATGGGTTGTCCTGTTTGTCTGTAGATTGTTGGTTCCTAATATTTGTGGTGTTCATTGTGGAACTGTTTGAAAGACAGTGAGGTTAAATGAAGCCTCAAGTGCTGTCAGTACAGAAGGAACACATACATATAATAAATAAAGTAAATATAAGATATTTGTAATGACTGGTTCTAATGCCAGTTATAATCCCTGTTATATAGAAATGGAGATTTTGTATGTTTGCAAGAGGGTAGTGGATTCCACTGTGAGATACAGTCCTCCTTCCACATTCATGGGTTTGACCTTTGCAGATTTGATTGTTCGCAAGGCATGCGCATGCTCCCCCCATTCTTCTCCTCCTATTCCCTTGTGTTTTGCCAAGCACAGAGAAGGAAGGCAAGCACATCCAGGCAAAAAGCAAGAGAATGGAAGGGGGGAGCAGCAGAGGCAGAGAAGGAAATTGCATGCTTGACTTTTCCCTATTCTTTTGCCTTTTGCCCAGCAGAAAGAACACACGCTGAGGCAAAAGATAAGGGAATGACAGGAGGAAGGTACATACGTACCTTCCTTCTCTGCCCCAGTGCTCCCCCTCCCATTACCTTGCCATTTTCCTGGGCGTGGAAAAGGAAGGCTTGTGTGCCAGGGCAAGAGGCAAAGGAGTGAGATGGGGGAAGTCTCAGAAAGGAATAGGAGGGAGAGTTCTGGAGGGAGTTATTTGCAGTTTTTCCACTTTCACAAGCATGCTGTGCCTCAAGCCATCACAAAAGTGGAGGGGTCACTGTATTGTGTGCAGAACAACTTATTTATCAAATTCAAACTCTTTTCAGATTAAGCTCTTTTAAAAAGGAGAATCTGATTTTAAAAATGAAAGTCTGAAGTTTAATAGAACAATTTTAACTAGTTCAATTTTTAACTATCAGGTAAGCGCAAGAAATGGCTGTAGCTGAAATGGTGGTGTATGTGTAAGTGGATACGTATTGTACATTACTCATTTGTCTGATTGTTGCTTGAATGCTTTAACTTGCAGAGAAACTGGTTTCCTTTTTTGCAGCAGTGATATATGTGTTTGCCAAGTACTTGTTTGATTCATGCAAAAAGTTTTTTTTTTTCAGAAGCCTAACCCCTTCCTCTATGCACTTTACTGTTCCCACTATATTTACAAAGGCAGTGTCATAGAACGAAATATTTTCTGTGAAGGAGATAAGAAACTTATCTCCAGATTGACAATAGGCCATGTATGTTCTGGACCTTATTAAAGGTCAAAGTTGTGGAATTTAAAAATAATCTGAATGCTTCCAGCACAATTCTGACAAAAGTTAAGCAATGTGAAATGCAATTGATCTCAGTACAAATGCTAAGAACTAGCCTAAATCTTTCCCATTTTTCAACAATAATCCTCTGCCCCAAGGATCCTATATTCTGAATTTTGTCAGTGGAGGAGACAAGAGTGAAATAAGAGAAGGATGTAACAGGAGTACAAGCTCCTGAGTTTTGTATCTGGGTTTTGTTTTCTCTGAGAGTGAAGTCTGGGAAAAGAATTAAGTATTAGAAGAACCAGGAGCACTGTGGAGTATGATCTCCCTTCCATAAGATGTATCAGTAATTATTTATGTTTCATGCTAGTATCTTTGCATCAGATTTTCTTGTGATGAAATATGTGTACACTCACCTAGGAAAATACATATCTATTGATTTTAGTTACCTCCAGCTTAGCATTTCATTCCTTATGCTGAGAATTAAAGTTCACATGAAAACATGTATACATTTTTATACATAGTTCTTCTAAGATATGCATTTTTATACTCAATGATGCCCTACAGGCAATTTTTGCAAGCAGCTTTCCTGACATATATTTTGCAATTCAGAAGACGGTGAATTCTGAAGAGTAACTGAATTTGGTTTTCATATATGCTCAACAGTGCAAAATTATTTAAGCTTACATTAAAATGCATACCAAATAACTTCTTCTATATCCTTATGCTGTGCTGAGGCACAAGGCCATTATTTTTGCTATGTTCCTTATACTATATACTCCTTCCTTCAAAAATTAAATCAGTGACTTTGTGGAAAAATGGATTTGTGAGGTGCCACTGCTGTAAGTACAGAGCCAGCATGGTGTAGTGGTTTGAGCAGTGAACAGCGACCCTGGAGATCAGGGTTCGATTCCCCACTTGGGTGTTTTCTGCACTACACTCTTATAGCGCAATGATTCCACCTTCAACATCCTATGGAATCTTGGGGATTGCAGTTTCGGGAAGGGCCCCTCCCGAAACTGCAATCCCCAGGATTCCATAGGATGTTGAAAGTGGAATCATCGCGCTATAAGAGTGTAGTGCGAAAAAGGCCTTGGTCATGGAAACCCACTAGATGAAGTTGGGGCCTTTCCACACTAGACTGTTATAGCGCTATTATTCTACTTTCAACATCCTCTAGAATCCTGGGGTTTACAGTCTAGGGAGGGGCATTTAGAATTCTCAGCCAGAGAGCTCTTTTGCCTCAATAAACTACAAACCCCACAGGATGTTGAACGTGGAATTCCACAGGAATAAAAGTGGAACAGTGATAACAGTGTAGTGTGGAAAGACCCTTGGTCACACACTCTCAGGTCCAGAAAACCCCATGCTGGGTTCACCTTAGGGTCTCCATAAGTTGGAAATGGCTTGAAGGCACACAGCAACAACAATTGCTTCAAGTATTTTCTGTGAAAGGTTGTTGAAGCAAAAAGGTGCTTAATATGTCGCTGGAGTTAGTATGCTATATTCAGTTTTCATTCTCATTGTTTTCCAAATTACTTTTTCAAAACATTCTCTTTTTAGTGTCCAGTTATACATGAGAACCAGTGTGGTTTAGAGGTTTGAGCATTGAACTAGGGGTCTGGGAGATAAGAGTTCAGATCCCTGCTCAGCCATGGAAACCCACCAAGTGACCTTGGGCAAATTACACTGTCTCAGCCTAAGGAAGAAGGCAGTGGCAAACTTCCTCTGAGCAGATCTTACCACGAAACCCCATTGATAGGGTTACCACAAGTCGGAATTGACTTGAAGATACACAACAGCAGCAGCTGCAGCAACGACAAGTACATGATTGCTAAACAGCAACTGTGTGGGTAGTCAGCTCAGAAGATCTGGACAAGGCTGTTGGTATCATGGCTGTAAATCGGGAGTGGGGATTGTATGATTCTCCAGATGTTGCCCAGCTGCAACTCACATCGGCTCTAGCCATTTTAGCCAGTGGTAAGGATGTGCCAGGAGGTGCAGTTCAACATCTGGAGGACTGTACAATTCCCACCCCTGCTTTAAGAAAACTCTTCCACCCCATGAAGAGTAATGGAGAGCTCTGACCTTTTGCGTGCAGAGTGAAGATGAGAGTCCTTTACCTTCCTGACTGTGTGCTCCCTGTAGAGGCATTGGTGTAGCCCCTAGACATTCCCAAAACCTTACAGCAGCAATTTAAAAAAATTTAAAAGAGGAACCACACCTCCAGGGCCCTCCTAGAGGTATAATTGTATCTCTTTGATGAAATTACTTCTGGGTTCTTCAAAATGGTGGTGATGCAGCCTGCACAAGGTCTGGAGGACCCCAAATATGACCCCCCAGATGGTCTACGACTCCCCCTCCCACCCAATGTTCTTCAAGTGTTGAATGTACTTGATGGTCAACATTATTATGTATATGAAGCAGGGGTGTGAAAATCTGTCAGTATCATTTTTGTTGTGTTTCTGAGAATCCCGCTGGCAGTATTCATCGAGTCCAAATGTCCATCAGGTTTTGAGACTTCCCCCCACACCTTTCCCACATGGAAATTTGGGCAAATATTGCCACATACCTTTCTGAATGTGCACATTTTAATCCATTTTCCCATTGACTATTTGTGGACATTCTCCAGATAACTCATTTTCACAGGCTCATATTTCTTCTAAAATTGAAAAGGAAGGAAAAGAATCTTCCTCTTACTGTTTCCACCCAAAGACAGGAAACAGAAAGAACGGCACATGCTTTTATTAGTAGTCACATTGCAAGTTGGATGTATTTTTTTTTAAAAAAAAATCTTGATTTATTAAAATTTCTTTTGTACCCTAAAAATAGAGAGAGGGCCTCTTATGTGGGAAGGTGCTTTGTGGGGATCTGTTTCTCCCTCTGCTGGAACTCTCTTATTGGAATCTAGGCTCATCATGAGAAGTTGTTCTCATTGCAACTGTGCTTCCAGGGGAGTGCTTTGCTTGTCTCAGTAAGAGAAAAATGCCAGGCATTCACTTCATGTCTAAGAAATTACATGTACCTGTTCAGAAACACCATTGTATAGAGAAGTCAGATGGATTTAGTTTTCTTATAACTGTGTCATGGTTTGTAAACCTTTTTGCTTCTGTTACTTGGTATCTAAGGGAGTTGCTGGGGTCAGTTCAAAGGTAAGAGGAGGCCATGATTTTCTGCTCTGAGAATGAAATGTGGTGAGACTTGGGCTTTCATCCTCTCTGGTCATCCTTCCTTGTTTTCATGCATGCAAGAAAAAGATGAAAAACTCCCAGTTTTGATATTAAACTACATATTTTTACTGTGATGCCCAGTTCGTGGATTGTTCAAAATCATGGGCCATTTCTGCACTATACTGTTATTGTGTTATTATTCCACTTTCAGTATCCTGTGGAATTCTGGGGTTTGTAGTTTCCTGAGGCCAAGGAGCTCCCTGGCTGAGAATTCTAAATGCCCCTCCCTAAATGCAAACCCCAGGATTCCATAGGATGTTGAAAGTGGAATAATAACACTATAACAGTGTAGTGCGGAAATGACCATCTTTTGATCCTAGTTCCTTATTAGCCACAGCTGAACTTAAAATAAACCACAGTTCCCAGGTTTATAACCCTATTCAAATATTCAGGATAAAGTTCGGCTGAGTTTATAAGGATAATGGGCAGATTAGATCTACTCCCTTCTGTTGTCACTCTCTTCACACAAAGCCCTAAATGGCATTGTCAGTTCTGGTCCAAAGTAAACCCGTTGAATCAATGTGATTTACCTATATATGTTGGTTCAACATTCAACAGTTGATTGACTGGGCCTACTAACCAACAGGATACCAGTGGAAGAGTGATATTCTGAAGAGTTGAGTGTCCCATATGGGTTTAGTCTGTCCATATAGTTCTGGGTGCACAAAGAGCCTCCATGCACAGCAGTGTGTCTCCTGAGACTGATCTCCAAATGAAAGGTAAAACAATGGGGGTGGAACAGAACTATCCTATTGCCTCTGCTCAAGCATTCACTTAAATGTCTGAATATGATTTATATATGTTACCAGCAATCTGTTGTTTTACAGGTGAATATGGAATCTCTGTAAATGTGGGAAAGAAGAGGAGGAAGAGAAAAACACTTAGGCCATTTCCACACTAGACTGTTATAGTGCTACTATTCCACTTTCAACATCCTATGGAATTCTGGGGTTTGCAGTTTAGGGAGGGGCCTTGAGGCCCCTCCCTAAACTGCAAACCCCAGGTTCCATAGGATGTTGAAAGTAGAATAATAGCACTATAACAGTCTAGTGCAGAAATGGCCTCAGACCTAAAGCTCACCCCAGCTTGTTCTTATAGTAAGGGATGGGGCACTGCAGTAGCCCTGGGGAGGGGCAGGGGAGGACTTTCTACCCTGAGATCCTCCCAAGCCACACAGACTGCCAGAAATGTCCAATTAAAAAGAAAGAAGAAGATAAAACAGTGAAACTGGAAGTGGGCAGAATTCCACTTCTGGTGTTCTGGGTTTTGTTTATTTGGTTGGTTGGTTTTTGGTGTTAAACGGTGTTGAGAAGCCCTCCAATCTATTTTACAAGGGAAGCTTCTAGGAACAGCGGTTCCATCTATTTTGGCCATTAAGTGCAGTACAAGACATCTGGAGAGGCTAAAGTACATTAAAAAACAGTGTTGGAGGGCTTAAGGTGCATCCACACCATTGCAGCAGAAAACCATGATTTCCAATTATATCTGAACCACATCATTAACAGCCAAATCTACCCCAATCCCAGTCTCTGCAGAGCCCTCTCCTTGGTTCTGTTTCTTGGTTATGCTAAAACGGGACCAAAAAAAAAATTCTTAACTCCTGCAAATGAATGTGTGTGCTTAACTCTCTCACTCTTGAGCCAGTGCTTAACTACAGAAAGATTGCCTCATATTCTACCTAAGTTGTGGGAAAAAAGCATAAACCAAGGATCTTTCAGTTCAAGCATAAGCTTCATTGCTTTGGTTGTGTGTTGAGTTGCGTGTTGTGGTTATGAGTAGAAAGGTGTTTTGAGTACTGTGGTTCAATCAGTGATCTGCAGCATCAAGAAAAGCAGCAGGTGAGCCCCTCTCCTCAAACTCCTTAATATCCTGAGTGGAAACTGTATAAACAGCAGCTAAAAGAAGATACTGCTCTGTTGCTGTCTTTGTGCCAGTGCCTCAAGCAACCAGGTGAGTCCTGTGTTGCTGTGTAAGAGACAGAGTGTTTGTGTATGTGACAAGACCATTAGGAACAAGAGAGTATTTGAGCTGCAACAGTCTTCATTATCTCTTGTTCTTGATACCTAGATTTGTCAGTATCAACAAGGTATATGGAAGTATGTCTGTAAAACCAGAACAGCCCTATACCTTATACAGCAAATGTATGTACTTTCTTATTTCCTGGGGCAAATCAGGACATTGCAGATGATTAATGTGCTTCTTTGAATATCCACATGTATGTCTTGTCTGGGAGCCTGGAATGGTCTGAGAATTCCTGGGACACGAACACTGGTGCTTACATACTATTCTGTGTTGCTTACATGTGATGTGCTTGCAGTGGGAGAAATCGATGAACATGCAACAGAAAATACCAATGGGGGTGACCTTCTCTTGCATTTAGTAGAGGCTGGGAGTGAGGTCCTGGAAAGTAAATACAGTGACCTCTCCACTTTCATGAGGGTTTGGGGCACAGAACCCTCATGAAATTGGAAAAACCATGAATAACTCCCCAACCCACGATCCCGCTCCCATTTCGTTGCCTTTTGCATGCCAGGGCCAGGGTCAAGGGAATGTGAGGGGGATCTCCCAAGGGGAGAAGAAAGGCGTGTGCACATCTCCCCCCCCATGTCCTTGCCTTTTGTCTGGTTGTGTGCCTTCTTTCTCCATGCCTGGCAAAACACATGGGAATGGGGGGAGGAGAACGTCAGGGGGAGGCACACACACGCCTCACAAATAAATTTGCAAGCATTAAACCCACGAATGTAGAGGAAGGACTATAAGTTTGGGAAAGGGGAGTGCATTGAAGCTTGAAGAGCGGAGTGTCTTTTATAGCAGTGTCATGTTCTTTCTTTCTAGGCAGCTGGATTACAGGGCGAGCCAATTTTTTAAGGCCAGCCAAGAGAGTGGAGCAGTGAAAAATGAACAGCAAAGCTCAATATATAAGATGCAGAGGGCCATCAAAGTGAAGCAAGAGAGCCTGAAAATGTCCGCCTGCAGTGATTTTGTGGAACACATCTGGAAGCCGGGCTCCTGCAAGAACTGCTTCTGCCCCAGAAACTTCCACCAGCTGCAGACGCTGACGCCACCTCTTGACCTAGGAGGTAGCTGTGGTCTGAGACAGGATCTGAATGGAATTGGAGCCAAAGGTGAGAGTACACCTCTGGAAGATGACGGCGTGATTTCCTTGCCTTATTCAAAGCCAACAATTGCCGTTAAACCAACGATGATAAATTCAGATGTCGCTGACGTGCGGGCGGATGGGAACCTGAATGCAGATAACCCACAGGTAATGATTAATAAAGGGTGTGGTATATTTTACAAGTTTGCTTCCCTTGTAAAAATTTGTATTTGCCTCAGAGCAGTCCTGGTATTTGTTGTGGCAGGACTCCCATAAATTTGCTTCTTTTGGTTTTGTGAACAAGTCAAAGGAGGTTCTGCAGCCAACAGCCTGGAATTCTTTTGCTCATCACCTACATAGGAAACACTTTCATGATGTCATGATAAGTGCCCATGGGCAAAAATCTCATAAAATTTCTGGGATTTTAGAGAGAACCAGAAAGTGTCAAATGTTTATTTTTGTGCCAAGCCTTTACCTGGTATCATATGGTCCTTTGGCTGCGTGTGTCCAGGTGAGCTTTGCTGCTGCTCAAACTAAACAAGCAAGTTTCAGAAACTTCTGGTACTGACTGAATCCTAATTTATTGCAAATAAAGTTGAATACATGGGGATTCAAATGCAGACTTGTAAAAGGTAAGCGTTCACAGCATTCCGTCTGGGTGGATGAGGCTGTCAGTTTTCAGTTTATGCCACATTTTGAGTTGTTTAAAATCTCAAGTCCCTACTGTTCTGAATATTTACATAAGTTTATGTAAATTCTTAGCAAATGAAGCTCAAATAGAATTCTCATCCGTCCATATTCAGATATCCAGACATTAGCACTACATAATGAGCCTTGAGGTTGTGTGATTCTTTTCCCCTTATCCAGCAGAACTGCAAGGTCATTGGAAGTGTTTGCTTTTAAAAAATTAACTGCAGTTTAACATTACTCCTGCATGTTAATATGTGGTTAGTTTAGTGTACAGTTTAGTGAAACCAGCTAAGTTTGTAAATCAGAGTTCAAAATTGATTGTTCTAGTAAACCATTGTTAACACATTCATTACAGTTATTTGGATTGGATATAACACTAACATGTGATTAGTCAAGAATGAAAGTGAAGTGTTCTGATCTTGCAGTCACATCAGAGCAAGAGAAGAAAGGAAGGAATTGCTGAGCCCATGTCTCATTCATGTAGTGCCACGCTTAAGGAATGCAAGGTGCACATGCAGGAATCAGCCCAGCTTTCAGCATGGGGTATCTGGAACTCTTGCTAGGCTGGATTAGGTCTGCAAGCCACAGGTTCACCTCTTCTGCTCTAGCTCTAAATGCAGCCAGAAGGTCAGTTTATTCATATTTGTCATGCCCCAGAATTTTGTCTGACTCAAGAAAGTCTTTCGTTCCAGTTAAGCTGCAATATTTTTATCCTGGCAAATCTATTTAAAAGATCCCTCTCCCAGTTTTTAATAAAACAGTATCCAGGGTGGCTAACCACAATGTTAAAACAGTCAAGTTAAAGTAAATGTAGCAATGAACAGCCAATTTCAACTAAAACTTTTTGGTGAGACGGAGTGATTTGTAGTGGTTAAAATGCTCATAGAAATAAGAAATACTCTGGTCAGATCTTTTGTCAGTATTGAAATGCAGTAACTATGGGCCGCTCACTGTCTCTCAAACTAATTTTATAAAACTGTAAGCAAGATAAAATGAGATGGAGGATGTCATCCATGCTACTTTGAGCTTCTTCCATGAAAAGTAGGATAACATGTCAAACAAATAGAACAGGAACCCACCAATAAATCTTTTAAATAAAATCCTTTAAATAAAAGATTTAAAAATAGTTTTAAATATTACACACTATAAAAGCAAGTAATAGTTCTAAAATGGCTTTTGATAAAAAATGAAGCCTATATCAGATAATGAGTTGAGCATAGTCTATTTGTATTTCCCAATTAGGTCAAACTTTAACACAATGGCTGTGGTTGGACATGGTAAGCCACATATCCCAGGAGCCCTGCCTTGTTGGTTATAGCAATGTGTTGAGGCATGTTCTCTTATCACCTCTGCTTACAGTGGGAGCTACTAAACCTCACAGCAAATCTTTTTGCTGTCCTGTGTTGTTTTGCTGTGGTTGCTTTCCTTGTTGTTTGATTTGTCTCCCGACAAACCAGAGAACAAATCCAGAGTTTGCTTCTTGTTTGCTTCTCTGATTTGTTGTGAGACAAACAACTTGGAATCAGCAGAGCACTTGCATTTGGGCAGCACAATAAACTTTGCCCCATGGTTTGTTTAGCTTCTGCTTCTCCAGAGTAAAGTGATCTGGCAGCATGTACCAGCACGCTGTCCATCCATGAGAAGCTGGCATTCCTGTAGTTCCTAAACTGACATTTTGTCCAGATCTACCCTATGCAATCGAATCTATCCTATAATAGAAATCAACTAGATTTAATGGTTTACCTTCTTCTATGTGAATAATTAAAATTATTAGTAGATACCTTATGCTCAAGATGGCATAGATTTTCTTCATAGTGAAGACTAATTCGAAATGGAAAATGTGTGTGGTTTTTTTGTCCAGAAAACGGTAACTTCTGCACAAGAACAGCGTTTCATGCAAAAAAAATAATATTTTGACATAGAAAACACATCTCCTGCACAGAAAACAGGTTCCCTGAACAGCAAACAATATTTCTGCACATCTTTGTACATTTCTGTATCTCTGCTTTCTGAGTAGAACCTTGTTTTCTGGGCAGAAAATACTGTTTTCTGCACAAAAAGTGCATGTTTTGCACAGAATAAATTCCAAACTGTGAATAGTCTTGTAACACTGTACAGTTTTCAATAACTTGCTCACAGTGAGGGGGGAAAATGATAACATTATTTTTCTTACCTGTGAGGATGAAATTTATGAAAATTTACATTCCTATCCTATGCCGCTACTTTTCACCATCAGAGTTAAAAGCTGGTTGATGAAAATGCAAGACAGAACCTTTTCCTCTTACAACATCTAGATTCTAGAAGTTCCATTTCTCTAGCAGCCCAGATGATCTCCACTTTGGTGGCGTTTAGACAGCCATTTGTAATTATCTCATCTTATCATGCCTTTGTTTTGAAATAAGTCTCTGCTTACTTCCTGTGTGTTGATTCTCTTTTTTTGTGCTGTAGTATTTGTGCTGCTGTTATTGTTGTCTTGTATATTTATCTTTATTTTATTTTATCTATATCCCACCTTTCTCCCAACACAGGACCCAAGGTAGCATACAATATTTTAAAAGCAGAATACAGTTTTTAAAACCTCTTAGTACAAGAAACACAATTAAACTAAACTTTATTTGAAAACCACAAGTTTTAACAAGTTAAAAACATTATTAAAAACAAGTTTAGAACAGCATTAAAGGACATTGAAAACAAAATAAGAAGTTACCCCACTCCCCCCCCTTAAAAGCTTTATCTGCCACAACACACTGAAAACCAAAAGCTTCTTTAAATAAAAAGATCTTTACTTACCAGTGGGAAGACAACAGGGAGGAGGCCAACCAAATCTCCCAGGGAAGGAGCCCCATAACTTTGGAGCAAGCAGAGAGAAGGATCTCCCTTGTGTCCTCACCAGAAATGTCTGGGATTGTGGTGGGACTGAGAGAAAACCTTCTTCTGCGGATCTTAGTGCACAGGCAGGCTCACAAAGGGAGATACAGGTTTTCAGATAGCTAAAGGGCATAGCCATCACTTTGAATTCTGCCCAGAAATGGATCAGCAGCCAGGGGTATTTTTCAGCAAGGGGGTTATACAATGACTATACTTGCCCCAGTCAGCAACCTTGCTGCCATATTTTGGACGTGCTGAAGTTTTTGAACAGTTTCCAAAAGCAACCCCACATAGAGTGTGTTACAGGAATCCAAATGAGATGTAGTCAAGGCATGTGTCACCATACCCAGATTGGACATCTCAAGAAATGGGTGCAACTGGCACAGCAGTTTTAGCTGTGCAAACGCACTCCTGGCTATCACTGAAACCTGGGCATCCAGGCTCAGATTGGAGTCCAAGAGTACACCCAAGCTGCAGACCTAAGATTTGAGGAAGAGTGTAACTCCGTCCAACACGGGCTGAATCCCTATTCCATGATCTGCCTTTTGACCGACCAGGAACACCTCTGTTTTGTATGGATTAAGTTTCAGTTTGTATTTCCTCATTCAGCCCATTTCTGACAGCAGTTGCTGGTTTAGTACAGATACAGCTTCCTTGGAATTAGATGGAAAGGAGAGATAGATTGCATGTCATCAGCATACTGGTAGCATCCAATTCCAAAACTCCAGATGATCTCTCCTAGTGGTTTCATCCAAATGAGATGGATCCAAGCAATTTTATCTGCAAAGTTTTGTGCAGATTCTTCACAGCCGGCTGCTGAGTGGTCTACACGCTGCTCTTATGGGGCAGACCATAAAGGACCCCATACTGCTTGAGAAAGCCGTACTGGACAACACTGTGCAAACTCAGTGGTGGCAGAGAAGAATGATTTTTTCACTGCTGTCGCCACCACCCCAGAGTAGGCTTTCCAATGGGCCTTAGACCATATTTGTTCAGAGTAACTCCAAGTTTTCAGCCCTTCTAGTCTCCGTCACACCATTTCATTGCCGTTGGCTCCCTAGTAGAAAGTAGAACCCTCACCTGTGCTTCCACCTGGGACTTGACATGAGACTTCATCTGTTCCTGCGCCCAAGAAAAGACTTGATGCAAAGATGCTATAAGATACAAAACTGCTTGATATCACTTTTTAAATTAAAATAGACTGCAGGAAAAATACCAGATAGAGATGTCGGAAGCACACACAAACACACACTTTGATACGTCAGCAGTCTATTCAAAGCTTCCTTTTGACTCTCCATGTAATTCATCAGATCTTGAGCCGAAGTCTGTATTCGCCCTGGGATTTTGCTTCAGAAATGCTTTGGTGCTGGTTCTAGTTTTGGAGAAGAGGTATTAGGTAAAGAAAAGACCAGAAGAACAAACAAGACAAGCCATTGATTTCATGCATTAACTTTTAAAATACGAATGTTACTAATTGGGATCAATTCCTAATGAGCAAGATTTCATCACAATTTGTTAAAGCAGAGTTCAGTGTTTTGTTACCTACATGTGTAACTGAAAAGCCTTTTTTGGGCATTCAATCATTAACCATATCAGAATATATGGAACAGAGGGAAGAAAGGGTTTTGTGATGCTTAAGGGCTACTGTGAGAATTCTAGATATCTTTTTATTTTAAAAAAATCATTTTAAAAGCAATTCTCTAGCCCTCTTTGTTGTAGAGAAAATAGGAAACTGTGACAGCAGTATGCCCCAAAGCCACAAATTGAAAGGGAAAAGGAATATATATTCAGGAACCTCCATGTATTATGCTTTCAGATCTCATGATTTCAAAATCTGTTTGATGTTTCTGAAAGCACGGTTTGTGATTTTCAACTTGGGGAATGAGTAGCATTGACATTCTTTGTCAGGACTGGGAAATTCACCTTTGCAAGGAAGTTGGGGATTAATTACCTTGACAGATGTGAAACTGTTACCGCTGTTTTTCTACTTAAAGCAATTTACAGCCATATCCTTTGCTATTGATATATTATTAAAAGGAGGGCCTCAAGCTTTAATGGGTTAATTAATCAAGTGACACTTTATAGGTGATCAACTGAAATGGCTTTGTTTTAATTGGTGATATTGAGAAGTCAGGGAAACGCTACTTTGGTTCTCATACATTACTCTTATTGAAATGAGAATTAAAATAATTACAGTACAATCTTAAATATTTCTACCCCAAGGTAGGTCTCACCAAGTTCAGTGGACCTTACTACTAAGTAAGTGGATGCCAGATTGCTTATCACATTCTAAATTATTTTCTTATACTTCCATCCATTCCTTGAAATGCTTCACATATTGAGGTTAGTGAAGAATATATTTGAATGCAAGTTGGTTGAAGGACTGAGAAGAGTTTCTAGAAATTTGGGAGGGAGGGAGTTTAAAAACGTGTTCATGCATTGACCAGGTTTCATATGTTGCGATATGCCTTTGCAACACAAGCTTTTAATATTTCAAGTCGTTCTGAAGTGGTATACATCTGCCTGCTTTAACCTGATTTCAATCAAGTCTGGAGATTTTTCTGTTAACTATATTAATTGTATGTTAATTAAATAGAAAATCATTTAAATATGCAAATTAGCTATTTACTTCTTTAGTTTCTTCAGTCACTGTGAATACTCTGACAACACACAACATGTTAATGAAGGGGATGTTATTTTTAACAAAAAAAATCAAAGGATTAATCCTATTTAAATTTAAACTTTATTATTACACAACAAAGTGAAACAAAGGAAATAGTAATAACAGTTGGTGATAGAATAATGTTCAAACCATAGCTCATATTACTTGTCTTTAACATTTGCAACTGGTCTTATTCTGGAATAAAATAATAAGTTGCTTTTGAACCAAAAGAAAGTCTTTTGTCGATTTCTTCCTGACCCAACAATGCTTAAAATACCCCAGCATATTCATAGGAATAATACAGCAAAATGGAAGTAAATTTTTATGATTCCGCTATTGTTCTTTGAAAAATCCAAGCATTATAGATATTAAAGTTCTGAATTTTGCTGACAGCATGACTGACCCAGATAGAAAGGGCATGGAGAACAGGGGCAAGCAACAGCCTTATTCTATGAACGCTTAACTGAGAAAACTCCCACTAAGTCAGTGGGACTTATTCCCAGAATAAGTGTAGTGAGCACTGTAGTTCTAATGTATTTCTGGATTAGCTTGTGTATGTGCCTGCATGGCTTTGTTGATAATGAATGTCTCATTTTTTCTGTTAGCAAAAAGCTCGGCAATGACCAATTAAAAATTATTTGCCAGACACAAGCAGTGTTAACTGTCATTCCTGAGACGATGTTTGCTGTACAGCTCTTTGAATTTCTTCCTCAGGCTTTCCTTAGCGTAGATGATTTGTACCAAGGCAAAGCTTTTGAACTGCTGTGATTTTGTTTCTCAATAAATCAGATTCCACTTTACAAAGAATAACTCCTACGCCTTTATGATGCTTATAACAGATGAGAGCAGCGATAAAGCAATTTCTTTTTATGGTGCAGGAGAAAATGTCAGTAGCCAGGAACTTGGGGGAAAAGATTTCTTGAACACAGTAATAAAATAAAAATGGCTTTCATCTGATCAGTGAAATTAATGAATATGTTTCTTTGTTCTCTATTCTTCTTTAACCGTTTGCCAACATTCAATTTAATCTGCCTTAATTAGGCCACATTCTCAATGAGATGATAAAGCAATGTGTAGCCCACACTCTTTGGACTGGAAGTGGTGATGGTAGGACCACATGGCTGAATGTCCCTTCTTACAAAAATTTTCTCAGCAAAGAAGAGTTTCAAGCAATTAGATGGCTAAGCCTCATCTCTTTGGCATCTCTGTGGAGGGAAGTTTTTGAATAAAGCAGCATTCCCATTGGGAATCTGAAGTCTTATAACCAAGCCCAGAGTTTATTCTTCAGCCAGAACTAGGCTTTCCTTGAAAACATCCTCAGATACAGTTTTTCCTTTTATGTAGAATGAAAGTATAGATTGAGACGAGATGCTAGAATTCAGCATTCTACCACTTCATAGTGGTTGTGGGAAAACTGGTGGGAATTCACTTGGACAGTTATAGATGTGTAACCACATAGCCATGCGGTGATTCCCAGCCCAACCCTCCTGTTTCCAGGTACTGGGTAGCAGCAGCAGCTGTGATTGAAAGGGATCTGTTCTCCTGTGATTGGAAAGTAGCTAACTGATGGTTCCACTCATTCCCATGAGCAGTCTCCGATGTGACAGGAAGAGGGAAGGTCCCTGTCACAATTCCCCGCTTGCACCAGAGATTGCTTGCATAAGGTGGGGGGGGCAATGTCAATCAGATGCTTTCTGATTGACACGGGAACAGACCCCTGTAGATTGCAGCAGCTACTGCCTGATAAGTGGGGATGGAGGGGACTATGTAGGGACTGTGAATATGAAACAGTCATGAATGCATAACTATAGGTTACACATTTGTAACTACCTTAGTGGATTCCAGCCACTATATTTTCCAGTACTGACTGCATTTTTTTAAAAAAAAATCCTCCATGCGGTGAACTAGTGCTCCAGAAAGAAGGCTTCCCAACATAGAGAAGATTTTTGTTTTTGTTTTACATTAGGGTTTTGTACATGTATCTATGGACAAAAGTGATACGGTACTGGATTTTATTACCTAGGCCTAGCCCCTCATTCAACATAAAGTATAAGAAAACTCCTAGCCTTGCTTAGCTGTTATAACCTAGTGTGCTTATTCCTACATCACATTATTTGTACCTAAATTACAAGTTATGAAGTGTGGAAAAGCTGTATATGGCTTGTTCTCAGGATTGTTATCAAACCAAAGAAGGCGGCAAGGCAAGCTTGCCAACTTAAGATTTTATTTCATCTGGTCAGAAGGGAAAAAGGTAAAGCTTGGCAGGCTGGAGCTGGTCAGAAGGAAAGTCTTGTGATTTTGGGTGGGTCAGAGCGGAATCTGCTTCAAGTTTGACACCTAATAGATCAGGATGCAGAGTCTATTTTTTTTTAAAGGATCTTAGAATACCTAGTTTATGAAGCAAAATAATGGTACAGAACCTAAGACAAAGGCGATTTCCACGCTGGGCTGTTCTAGCGCTGTGATTCCACTTTTAACCTCCTATGCAATCCTGGGGTTTGCAGTTCTGGGAGGGGCTGGCTGGCAGTGTTGTATGACAGTGTTGTTAACGGGCACCATTCAGTCAAATTTAAGAATGTTTAAGTCTGAAGGTTTTCCCTGGAATTGGTGGGACTTAAATGTATTTATCTTTGACTGGATCGTGTCTACTGTAATTATTAGAAAAGATACAAGAAGAAGGAGTGTAGTAATCCTGACAAGAGATATATTTGTGAAGTAACCATTTTATTTGATTTATTCATACATGGTTGTAAATCAAAAGTTATTATTTTAATTAACAATAAGAGAATAATCCCTTTCATTATAATGGGCTTTTAAAACGTTTAATTTCGGTTGGATTATTTTCATAGTTTTAAAAAAAGCCGAGGGAGTGTATTTCAAGGGTCCAAAAAGAACAGTAGCTTAAACATTTTGCCTTTTACATCTTTTTCCCTCTATCTGTGTACATGTGTTTATCTTTGCTCAATGCAGGTTACCAAGAGGACAGCATCCAGAAAGCATGTCTTGATGAAATCAGGAGAAGAACAAAGTGCATGCATTGAGAACTACAGCAAAAACATCCTAAGGAAGCCTGTCATTCAGAATACCCCAAATGACTGTAGTCCATGCAGTTCTCAAGTTCCTTCACTAATTGGTCACTCTGTTCTAGAAGGCAGAGCAGATAGAAGTGTCTCCTTCAGGAATATGATCTTTCTAAGTGATGAAGGTACACAGGAGAGCAGTGTTGAAAAGCCCAGCAAAGAGAAGTTGGCATTGCCATATTTGGGGCTCTGTAACAAGTCATCTGTTTTTAGTGACCAGTGTATTGGCTCTGCCTTGGATTCTGAGAAATACCCTCCTGCCCACCATAGGAGGGAGGCATCACTTTCAGAGAAAGCCAGTATATCTCATTCTGACTTAGAAAGTGAAGGTGGAGAGTACTGCTCCATTACAGACTATTGTGGAGAGCCTCCCACTCACCAGGGCTTGAACAATACCAAAACCAAAGTCGCATGGCTTGAAAATGAAAACCCTGCTTCAGCATTTCAGGGGCAGGAAGCTGCAGTGAATGGAAGAACCAGGTCAACAGGGGTGCATTTCAGTGAAAGGGAAAACAAGCCCTCAAATTCAGATTTTCAGAGGGAGAAATGTCATCCACATGATCACGTATATAACCACTTATGCCCAGAAACAGAAGAAACATTATCATTTCTTCCAGATACTGTATTAAAAAGCAGGAGTCCCTTTGGTTTATCCCAGGGAAATTATTCCTGTGCTCTGGTCAGAAAACTGGAACAAACTGAAGGAAAGCATATAGAAAATGTAAGCAATGCTGCACAGCAAGAGCTTTCTCTTCAAGTGGAGCCTCAGATCGAGCCTATCTATGCGGAGAGTACCAAGAGGAAAAAGGTGCAGCTAAATCATTCGAACGTATGTGCAAGGAGTGATTCCTTGCCCTGCAGCCCATGTAATGACCAAAAGGACAGCCTTTGGGATGAAAAGGCCTTTCATTTGAGTTGTGGAAGGGAATTTCAAGATTCTGCTACACCAGTGGCAGCAACTATTACCATTATGGCTGCTCATGGAGAAGATGACAACCGGACGATCTTCCTTAGCAGCCCGGACTCGGCAGTTGGGGTTCAATGGCCATGTGTGAGCCCCACTTCTAATCCAGAGAGTGGGAAAGCATCACCTTTCTTTGAGCACAGAGAGTTGCCTCAAGCAAGCAGTGAGATGACTTCAAGAGGAAACAGCTTGGGTCTTCATTCTCAAATAACCTGCAAGAAGATGGATGGTGAGACACCTGCTATTCCCCCAAAGCTGTCTAAAGGAAGCTCACTTTGGAGTGAAGGGTCTCTCATCCCTTCAGCCAGTCTCACTGCAGAAACCTCTGACAGCAAAAGCCATGATGATCCTGACATTCCAAGGCATGGTGGAAGCAGTCCTGTCTTTGGGCCCTCATCCTCTCTGTGTTCTCAAGTGAACAGAATCTCTCCAGAGGAGTCCAGCAGAGGTCCAGCATCCTCCAGTACTGAGAGAAGACAGAAATACTACAATTTGGCTTGGAGCAGGCAGTGCAGGATAGAGGAAGAAGAAGAAGAAGAGCAGGGACTCCTGAAAAATGCTCAAGAAGTAGAAATGGAGAATGGGGCAATTAGTCCTTCAAGTACTTCTGATTGCCAGCAAGGGGGGAAGCTCTCTGCCCAAGATAATAAACCAAGAGGAATGAGCAAATCAGCATCTTTTGCCTTTGAGTTCCCTAAAGAGAAGAATGGAATTGAATTCACACCACCTCCTCCACCTCCAAAGAAACAATCCAGGTACAGAAACTGGTATTACATATACATACTTGCATGTATTTAAAAATATGTGTGTTTCTGCATGTGGTATGGGCAGGTAAACATATGGAAATAAATTACAAAACCCAGAGCTTTCTGGGGCCAATTGTTTGTGTGTGCCCTCTGCCCTCCAATAGGAATAATATAGGTGTTATTTTGGGTGGAAATTTAGTATTTATGAGTCCCTGACTTTTCCAATTGAAGATACATTTTTGAAATCCAAAAATTCCCATAAATAGGTTCTGGTATCCATGTCTGCTACATGATCATATATGCTGAGTATGAGATGAGGGGAAACTGCCACGATCACTGGCTGGCATCATCTTAGTGGCATATACAGGCATAAATCCACCTTTTGCATGTGTCTTTTTTTTGTTATTGTGGAGGTTAGTGTTCTGTTCCACCCTCCACAGTGACCAAAGGTCCACCAGAGATTCATTGCAGACTCCTCCTCACAACCATTCCATTGGAAAGGGGGGGATTGATCAGAGAAGCATCCTTGTAGCTAGATACAGATTATATCATATACAGATTATATCATCTGCTGAGAACTCCAGAGGACCCCAGCAGATCTCGGTGGAAGATACTTTCTGTCTGTATTTGGACATCACAAAATTCTTCTCTGATCCCCTCCACTCTCTACCACAGAAGTGGGCAAAGGGTGTCCCCAGGACCCCCATAAAGCCTGAAAGGCACTCTGGGGGTATGGCATGCATTTTCACCACATTTAGACTCTCTCTAGGCCCCCTAGGAATCAAAAACAATGTCTGAGAAATTTTTCCAGTGTACAGTGGAAGGGCAGATGCATTTCCATCACGTTTTGTGGTTCTCTGAGCCAGTTTAGGCCCAGGAGAAGCCATTTTTACAACAGGAGGTGAACAGGAAATGATTTCTGCTCACTTCTGTTGTTAAAAAAGGCCTCTCCTGGATCTGAAATGTCCCAGAAGGGCCCCAAAATATGGTGGAAATGCTCCTGTACTCCTTAGAAGGTGTTTTGTTGTTGTTCTGTGCCTTCCAGTCATTTCTGACTTACGGCAACCCTGAGGCAAACCTATTGGAGTTTTCTGGGTCTGAGAGTATGTGACTCACCCAAGGTCACCCAGTGGGTTTCCATGGCCAAACCCTGGTCTCCAGGGTCATAGTCCAATGCTCAAATTACTACAGAAGTAGGTAGGTCACATAAACATGAGGTCAACCCATTCTTGCCCTACATAACGTGGGTCCAGAACACCTGTTCCTGCATGAACTTCCTTAGGTATTATAATGTGTTGATTTGTGGATGAATATGATTTGTACTTTTGGAGGGATAGAAGGGACTTTGAGGAGGGAGTGCATAATTCCATGCCCGACTCCCAATTAGTTCCATTATGTGTATGCTGCTCCACTTCCACTGAAAGGAGAAGTGATCACAATGTAGTAAGTTACTGGCCCTCTTTGTGAATCTGGGACCTACACAGTTTGCGTAGAGCGGCTGGATTTACTTTGCCTGTCTCCAAACTGAATTCAGTGAACACTTGACTAAATTAAATTGAACTTATACCCTGTATTTCTTGATGTTGTAGTTGTGAATTTCTGAACTCTTGAATAGTGAGGGAGTAGCAGAAAAGATGTTGTGAAAGAGGCTTTGTTTCCATTAATGGTCAGTGAGCAAGTAATCCTACAAAATGTAATCATCCATTTTTTGTCATGCGGGGAAAAATTGGCCTTCATGTATTACCGAGAAAATACGCTGCAGGCAACACTTAAAAAGAGGGGAAGAAGGGTCACTGGGAAAGATGGCAAGTAATTGGCATTTGTTTAGTTATTTTTAGTACTTTAAGCCATTCTGAAAAACAGCTATAGAAAAGCAACAGTCGTATAAAATCAGGATGATTGGCAAACTTTCCTCTCCCCTCCCTCCCACTCCTCAACATCTGATTTAGAGCAATTCACATTTTACTTATAACATAATTAGAGATTGTTACGGCTATAATCATGTGCATACTTACATTGGGAGAAAATTAAGAGGGCTTACTTCTAAGTAAGCACCAGGTTACACATACATTTTTCTGTGTGTTGTAATCATCCATGATTTCTCTGTGTGTTTGTATGTACCTTTGAAGTTGCTTGTCGACTTATGGCAACCCCACTTATTTGTGGAAAAAGGGCTTTCCCAGATGATGGTTTCTCATCCACCACCAGCTGCACCTGGAGAGAAATTGGGAGCCAGATTCAGGATTGTATTTCTTTTTTAAAGATGTTTTAGGTGTGCAGGATTAAGGAGATCACAGCTTGTGGTTAAATAAACAAGGTATCTGCATCAGAGATGGAGGGGAATTTTGTTTGGTTTGCATTTTTAAGCAGACCAGTTTAAACCACACTTCTCAGATATGTAGATAGAAATACAGACAGCCTTCAAGTTGTGCCTTTCCCTGAAGTTTGTGATAAAATTACCAGCTGATAATTTTAGTACCAAAATGTGTATGTTCAGGAAAATTGCATACGAGAGTAGGTATGTTAGACATTGTTGCAAACAAAAAATGTACAAGTTAAGTAAATAGTTATATAAAAGGAAACACAATTTTAATACATGAAAAAAACAGCGATGTGGAAAATGGACGGAGTGGGGTCAACAGTGAATACATGGGAAACTGGCAAAGATTAAGCTGAGGAAGGTTTTCCTGCTACCTTATCTCTATATGATGAAAAGCTTCATCTGATTTTTCAGAGTCCTGACCATGTGGATAGTATGCATAAGGGAAGCAAACTCTCCTCTTGAACATTGCTTTCTACATGAGGAAAGCAGCAAAACTAAAGATGGAGTGGTGTGAGGGAAGAGTACTCACTTCTTTGTGTTTTGATGCTTTGTGAAACAACTGAACAGGGCTAGTATATATAAAACACAGGAAAACGTAAGATTCAGCACCTCTGGTATTTTATTCAATTAAGATTCAGCACCTCTGGTATTTTATTCAGTTAAGATTCAGTACAATATACTAGGTCATGATGACTGTCAGAGATGTGGTAGATCAGGCATGAAATTGGTCAACTGATGTTTTATTTTAGAAATGTGCGGAAAGTAGACACTGCTGAATATTATTACTATACTATGTTGGGGGGGATAATTCCTTGCATTATCTCATTAGATCTGTTCTTGGTTTATTTGGAATTTTTGAATTTTAGGAAAATCCAAACATTTGAACATTGTCCCTCTCATAATGGTGGCAAGAATAGCAATGGGCCAAAGATGGGGAAAAGCCCAAATAATTGATCATATAATTGATTATATTTGGTTTTTGTTATCACACTGACTGATTATTTATGTACCAAGAGAAGGATAGATGAATATGCTTTCAGGTTTGACCTTCGCAAATTTGATTATTCACGGATTATTTGCTGCCACTTCTGCTTCCCTCATGCACTTACTCACACATGCAGGTAGGAGCAGCAGGAGGAGGAAGGGCATGCATGTGTGTTCCTTTTCTCAGTGGCACAGGCAGTGGGAAGGGGATGGGAAGAGGGAGGGCACATGCATGTCTGCCCTCATGCACTCACTTGGGTGAGCAGGTGGGAGGGGGAGGGGAGGGGGGAAGAAAGCAGGAAGAGGGAGGACACAAGTGTCCGCCTTCCTTAACTCACTTGTTTGAATGGGTAGGCAGGGGGCAAGGTGATGGGATGGAGGAGTGGGGAAGTGGGAGGTTGTGTACATGCATTCACTTGCTTACTCGCTCTCTTGGATGGGTGGGTGGGAAGAGGGTGGGACAGAGGAGCGGGAGGAGAGAGAGGCATGTGCACATTCCCTTAGTCACTCACTCACTCAGGCAGGCAGTGGGGAAGGGGGGGGAGTGGGGGGAGTGGAAGGATGGAGGAACCACACATGTGCTCCCTCCCTCACTCATTTGGGTTGGGGGGAAGGGGATGAGAGAGGGGAGTGGGAGGAGGGAAGATACACACATGCATTCCCTCCCTCACTTCCTTGAGTGGGAGGGAGGAGATCTTCGTGATTTTTCTATTTTCACAAGGGTCCTGCACCCCAACCCCTGCAAAAGTGGAGAGCCCACTGCACTTCATTCTCAAGGAAATTGTTTAATTCTGAATGCAGTGGAAAACTGTATATAACCACATACTTTGCTATAAACACTCTGAATTAAAAATCTACTAAAGATTCTTTATTTTCAGAAAAAAAGATTATCTACAAAGAGCAATTCATGACTTTAAAATGTTTGACTTCAGTGTAGATCAGTGCCAACATGTTGGTATGCATGTAGAACCATAGTACTAAACCCTGCTGGCGCAGTGGTTAAATGCCAGTAGTGCAGCCACAGCATTGTGAGTTCGATCCTGCCAGGCTCCAGGTTGACTCAGCCTTCCATCCTTCCGTAGGTCAATAAAATGAGTACCCAGCCTGTTGGGGGCAATTAGCTAAACACATTGTAAACCGCTTAGGGAAGGGCTTCCCAAACGGTGTGTCGCTACACACTGGTGTGTCACTGGTAGTGTGTCGGTGTGTCATCTCCTTGGCTGAGAAAGACACACACACACCCGAGCCTGGCCTGCTGCGGTCACTCTCACTGGGGCCTTTCCCTGGGCAAGAGCGATGGCAGCAAGCCAGGACTGGGTGGGAGGGGGCTGCCTTTCCCCACCCTAGGTAGGCCTCTGGGTACTGCACATGCCTGATCAGTTGGAAAGAGTTGAAGTGAATGTGAAAAGGTGCAAGAGCTCTGTAGATGTGTACCATGAGGGATTGTTCTCTCACTTTATCACTGAGAGAGTGGAGTGCTGTTATTTTCTTATTTAGTTACTTACACCGCAGTTGAATTACCCCTAAAATGGATAAGTTTCTGATTAAGAAACAAAAAGCTGGTGAAGATGATAGTTGCAAATGAACAAAATGTAGCAGCTGTAGAGGAAACTGCTCAAGAATCAAGTGCTAAACGGACTGTATTAGTACATAAGTTAGTTTAGCCTCTAGTTTGCTAGTAAAACTGAATTACTGTGTCATGAAATGATGCATGTCTAAAAAGTGTGTCACCAACATAAAAAGTTTGCTGCAAAGCTCTGGCTTAGGGTGTGCTTAGCATTAATAAGCGGTATAGAAATGTGACTGCTATTGCTATTGCTATAGTGTCAATTGGCCTATGGAGCAGAGGTAGCATTGACCATGGCACCTCCTATATCGTTGGGAAGAGTGCTTGAGCATGTGAAAGAGCACCTTTTGTAAGAGAACTAAATGCAAGTCACTTCTGCCTGAGATCTGTGCTGGAGAGGGATGCAGCTTGTCATGCAAGGGTGAAGAAAACTGGATATGCTGAAACTCCCTCTTCAATAGCAGCTCCTAAAGGTAAAGAGTGCAAGAGCTGTCAGAACTTATTTTTTGTGTATGTAAGGGCCAGTCTTTGGAGAGGAGGTCCCAGTCAAAACAGACTGCTAAACTTCATGGGCCAAAAATCTTGACTCCGTAAAAACAATTCCTTGTAAAACTGAAGGTTTACCCATTAGAATCAAAATATACACAAGTAAAAGAGCTGTTAAACTGAAGGTCCTGCCTCTTGCTTGTTAGATACAGTAGATAAGGTGTTTATGGAGAACTGAAAAAGTATCTGTTCAGGTCAGTAGAGAATGTTTCTGAAATGAACGGACTGACTAGATTTCGTGTACTGTCTTACCTCTTTTTATGATTTTTCTAAATTAAATCATGTGAAGGGTCATTTTGTAATTACTGACAAGAAATATATTTTTAAATGTTTGAAACAGTCATTTGGAACTGTAGACACCAGCCCTGCTGGCATGGGTGACCGTTCTACTTTCTTCCTGATTGCTCAGTAACTTTCCATAGGCCAAATTTGGAATCTAAGCATAAAGGTAAAATTGATCTTATCTGGTCTTGCCTAACAGGTGTCCATCAGTTGCAGATGTTAATAAGAATGTGTGTAGACCTTAGGCCAAAAAAAGGGACTTTCCAAAGGTCAGAACTCAAGAGAGAACTCTGAATTTTGGGATATTCGTACTTAGTGTGAATGCAACTGGATTTTCCAGGTTGTTCCGTCAAAAACCGTAGAGTAAGGCTCATCTAGCTTTTCCTAAGATAGCCACTTACGAGAACACCTGAACTGATTCCTTGTCTGAGCCTGTCTGTGCTTATTTGTCTATTAATTGGAATTCTTAGAGCAGTCCTTTATATAGAATCTTATAAGTCAGTGCAGCTAGACATGCCTTGAGGTTTTGAGTTCTCAGAGTATTTTGTCTGAGTTGGGTTCTGGGTATTTCCAGACTTTGAAATTGCAGTATTTTAATTATTGCTCTATCTTTTTATATGTATATATGTTTCACTTTTCTAGTCATACACACTTTGCTCTGGTATTTTAAATCTTCTGTCTATTTGAAAAAGGATCTTTGATCTATTCAGCTATGAAAATAGCTTGGGCTAGAAATGTTGGTATTTGTGATAATTCATCAGCCTTGGCTAGCAAAGAGTAGTACTTTATGTACTTTGGAAAGTATAGGAATTAGGTACTTAATGGTGTCTGTTTCCTAAGTTCTACTAAAGTGTTAGACCTGGCACTCTGCCTCCTCCCAGTTTTCATACATACCCTCAGGCACTGTGTCTTTGGCATTCCTCTTGACTGTAAACTGCAAATGAAACAGAGAAGTGTAGCATATTTTCCACACTTTTCTCTGGCAAATGTTGAAATTTTCCTCCCATCCACAGGTATTGAACTAAAGTGGGTTTCACCAAATGAAATTAGAACTTCAGTCCTACCTGGGAATATACCCCATTGAACTCAATGGGTCTTCTAAGTAGACGTGCATAGGATTGTACTGTTGCAGTGTTTAATAATTTGCACCTGCCTCACTTAAAAGCTGCCAAGGACTGCACTTCTTTCAAGAACCACCGTGGACTGAAATCTTTGTCTCAAGCTGTGCAAACAGATTTTTGTTTTATGAGGAAAGCCACATGTATTTCTGTGTCACTTTTTAGGGCAGTGAAATGCAGGAAGAAAAAACAAATCTGTTTCTTCTACCTGGCTCTTTGGTTTTGAGATGTTTGTTGTGCTTTAAGCAGATTACTTCTATAAACAAGACTTGATAATGTTCAAAGAAAAAGAAATTTCATAGTCCAGTTCCTCAGTTTTTTGTAGGGGTTATGACTAAGGCCATTTCCCCACTACAGTGTTATAGTGCTATTATTCCACTTTCAACATTCTATGGAATCCTGGAGTTTGTAGTTTAGGAAGGGTCATTTACAATTCAACCAGAGAGCTCTTTGACCTCAGTAAACTGCAAACTCCACAGGATGTGGAAAGTGGAATAATAGCACTATATCAGTGTAGTACGGAAATGGCCAAAGAGACTGGAGGATACTGTTTGTTTCCTTACATTGGTTATGCAATGCCATCTTTTATTGGGAAGATTTCTCTTTGTTACAAATGTCCATGCTTCTAAATTTCATAGACTTATTTCCAAATGTAGAAGGGGAAATGTACATTAGTGGCACAAGGGGGAACTGGGACTCAACCTATTCTGGAACTACAGGTTTGTAGCTGCTCTGTACTGTCCTTGGACTTCCAAGATGGCTAAAGCAACAGGGAATGCTTCTGCACAACTTCATTTTGTACTCCATCCTGAGTTGGTCTGACTCCATAACAGTCATCCATGACTCAGTTATACTGTGTCTTGAATACTACAGAGTGTTCTGCGTGAAGACATTATTGATGAATGTGCACATACCTGAAGCAAAATGCAGCAGCTAAGCTGCTAACTGATGAACAGTGTCAGACTCATATGACCTCAAATATAAAAGACCTGTTGTGGTTGCTGGTTGTTTTCTGAGACAAATTCATTGTTGGTTTTAATCTTTAAAACTCTGGCTACCCGAGAGACCACATCTCTCATTATGAGCTGGTGCAGATGTTGAGATCTTCTGGAGATCTTCTTTGGAGAATATTTTAATCTGTGGAGGCCCAGATTGTTTTATCTACTTGCTTCAGAGTGAAGATCAGTTCTCACTCTTGGGTGAAGGTGCATCTTTTCAGTTTGGCATTTTAAATGGTTTTATTTATTTTAATTATTTTAATGGCTCAGCTACTTTATGTTGTTTTAAACAATCCTTTGGTAACTACCCTGAGTGCCATTCCTTACTGGAAAAGCAAAACAAAAAGGAAATCAATAAATAAATGAAAGAGAAATTGCCTCTTTCTTCATGTGACTTTATTTTAGGGGTTGACTACAGGCTTGCAGCCAGCATTTGGGCTGGTAAATTCTTGTGCATGGCCTTGTTCTGGCGCCATTGGAAAGTAATGGAGAATTTCTCTCCCTCGGCCCTTTCTCCCTCCTACACCCCCACCCCCACCCCGTTCACACACACATACACACCACACAGTGGTGCCTCTTCAAATCTCTCCTTTATCCACTTTTCCCTCTAATGCCAATACCCAGTGTTTTCATCTTCAGTTGAAATTAAGGTGAGGTGGGGTAGGACTGCAGTGGGGAGGGCAAAACGAGGAAGATAAGAAACCTGTCCTCAATGAAATTTTCACCCTGTTCACAAATTTTTAGTAGTTTAAAACTTCAGTTGAATATTAGAAATACAGGCCATTTCCGCTCTAGACTGTTACTGTGTTATTATTCCACTTTCTTTTTTTTTAATTATTTTTATTTAAAAAATAGAAATAAAAATATATATAAATTGTGTAATTTTACAAATATGTTTCCATATTCCACATTTTTCATATGTATATATATATATATACATAAGATGTTGAAAGTGGACTAATAGTACTATAACAGTCTAGTGCAGAAATGGCCAGAGTTTAGGCATCCAAAGAAAAGAAACGAAGTGACCAAGAGAATGGAAATCACAGCAAATATAAGAGTTCAAGATGTGAATGATTTTCCATGTCTCACTCTCTGCAGTGCTAGAAATTGCAAACCTGTGTAAAAAAGATATGAAACAAAAACATCATCTTAACCATCAGTGTCTTTTTTGAAAAGATAAAATTCCCTTATATTATGCTAGGGACTGAGCTGATAATGGCTCAGATAGAGTTTCCATATTCTCTTGTATTTATCCTCATTTTGTAATGTAGTGCTTATTATACACATGTACATACACTTTCATAGTGTGTGTTCATACACATGCTACTGGAATTTAGATTGTAATCTCCCCTCCACAGTGGTCTGTCTGGGACTGGGGAAGTCGGTTTACTTAAAAATAACATACATGCATACATACATGCAGATATACATGTATGTTACTCAGAAAAGTGGCATGTGCTACTTTCACAGAGTTATACAAAATCAGAATGTTACTTTGCTGGGAGCGCTCGAGGTTATTCTCTCATATGGCAGCAAAGACCTAGAACCGTTGTTCCCCAAGCAGCAAAGATTTCTATTTCAGTTTTACCCCTATTCAGAAAGTGCATTTTGCACAAGGCACGAGGGCAGAAGGATAAAGAGAGCACTCCTCACATATGACTTCATCACAATCAGTGCTGCTATACTTTGTGAAAGCAGCTAGCTAGCTTTTGAAAAGAGCTTCCAGTCCTGAACTGGTGCTGTTGATTTCTTGCATTGCTCTGATGCTGTCGATGTGATTGCATGCGAACATGTCAGAAACTCCTGAAAAAAAGTTTGATGTTCTGGTTTTACATCATTTGCTGGGATGGTAAGTTACCTATGGATAATGTAGCACCACATTGTGCTGGTTTCTAGTGCTCCACCAGCTATTTTGCTTAGTGTTTTTTTTAATGTCTGTTGTGTATTTTAATAATAGAGATAGTTGTCTTGTAGTGCTTTATATAAATATTTGCTTTCCTTGGACAGATAAATGTTTTCCTTGTGAATGGAGTCTGAAAGGCTACAATCCTAGGCTATCTGAGAATCTATTGACCTTGGTGGGAATGAGTTCCAAGAAAACATAAAACTGGGCTATTGTATATTAGCTCCTGAAAAATCAGGAGAGATAAAATATTTACAGACTTTAAAATATTTTGTGTAAGATTGTGTGAGTGAGAGAGTCCCTTTAAAAAAATCTTTGTGTTTGTCTGGGATCAGACTTATCATTTAATGAAAATAAAAGTTTGAATAGATTTTTCTTCTGCAGATATTTAGCATGTCAACCTTCTACATTTGTTTGAAAAAAAGGTTTTACTAACCAGATATTGAGGCCACACAGACAACTATGTAGACATAGCTTTGAAAAAACCTAGTACTGGAGAGTGGCCACATTCACATCTAACAAGGTAGAATTTGTTTTGCATAATTCTGATTTGTCTGAACATCCAAACCTATCACAAACCACGGAGCATGGCTTCATTTTTGCCAGAAACACTATTCAAAGTGACAGAATATTTGTGTGTTCTTGCTTATTCTGATTTGTTTGTGTCTGTCACCTGGTTTATTCCTGGATTGTCTGTATCCTGGTTTATTCCTGGTTTGTTTTGGGGCCCCATCCTAGCCCTTAAGCAAACAATACAGGTGCAAGACAAAAACAGATAATGAAGCTGTCCCACAGGTTAATTTGCTGAAGTAGCCTCCCTCTTCACTTTTCCTAGCAACAGACTTTTTTCTTCACCTGACAGCCCGCCCCTTTTTAATTTTTTTTTTTACATTTGCCAAAAGAGAGTGCTGGGAGCTTCAAAATGGCCTTGAGGCCGTATATAAATTCAAAATGGCCTTGAGGCTGCATTTTTCCTACAGTTGATAGACTGAGTTCAAGGAAATCTAGAGACTGTAGAGTTTTGTCCCTATGTAGGTCTCTAGAGACTGTAGCAAGCCTAGTAATGTGTTATTTTATTTTATTTTATTTTATTTATATGCTTGCTTTCTTCCAATATGAATTAAGAGAATGGGCTGTGAGTGTGCATGTTCCTAGCTCAAAGACTGTCTTAAACAAGCCAGTGTTTCCTCAAGCCCTCTTCTTCCTTATCAGTCTCTAAAAATATGGGCATAACTATGCAGTGTTTCATTGTTACAAGGGTTGTTTGCATAAAATTTGAGAAATTTTCTGTGTAGTCAAGAAAATCTACCTCATCTCTCTCTGTATTCTCCAGATGGTATCCATCTTAGGCTGTAATCCTTACTATTTATCTGGGAGTAAATCCCATTGAATTCAGTAGAACTTTGGTGTAGGCTTGCCTGGAATTGCATTGTACAGGGCCATAGTCAACTGATTTTAGAGACTCTGGACTTAATGGTCTTAAGATGTTAAGTTATATTACTTCATTTACTTCAAATGGTGATACACCAGCCTCATTGAATTTGGAATCTTCCTGCTCATTCTGCTGGGTGAGATCATGGACTTTTGCCTCCTGTATCCTGCCCTGGCACTGTTAATCCTGAAATCAAAATTAGACTTAATCTTATGGCATCTGTGAGAGAGGAGACATATTACAACATAAGTTTTCATGGACACTAATAGAGTTATCTTCATTAAATGTGTAGACCTCCGTGGTTAGCAGATACATGTATACATGGGTATAAAGGGAAAATGTCCTAACAGCAATAGGTTAATAGTAATACTTCTACTAATTATAGATGATACCCATGAAATCAAGAGGCACTATATAAATATCTTTGAGACTGAGAAATAAAGAAAAGCAATGTAAAAAAAGAGCATTAGATTTTTGTAGCAAGGGAGAAATTGCAAATCTTCCCAGTGAAAAATAGCTTGGTGAGCAAGTAAATGTATGTGAGCTTTTGCTATGCTATTCAGCTGCTGATGAAGACATGTCGGATTGGTAGGAGTTCCTTTTTAATCAGAAAGGCAGCTTGTGCCTTGTCAGTGAGCATTCCTTTTGCAACTTATCAGCGCAGTGCTCTAGGTGCTTATTGCAAAGGTATTCTGTGAAGACAATAAGTGCAAGCTACCACTTTGCCTTCCACATGCAAGCAGCACCATACTAGGAATGGAATAATCGTGTAGAACCAATCTGCAGGTCAGTTTTGTTGCGGATGCAGATACGAGCATAATGATAATGTGGCAAAGCAACCTGAAGTGCCTAACTTTAAATAAGCCACTTGCAGGTAGAGGCATCAGCTTGCCTCTGAAATAGCGATTTAGACAGCCCTGGTAAAAATTTACTTAAGGAGCAAGAGCACCAGCCTGCCTTCAGAAGCAGAATGTTGGTATGTTTGTTGAGAAGTAAATTGCTTTACTTCCTACATTTCTGTCATCCTTTCCCTTTTCTGAGAGCAGCTTGTGTGGTTTTCCCAAGCTCTCACCTGCTTGGGTACAGAGTGGCCTGAGTCCTGACTAACAACATGAGACCTTCATGTGCTGAGACTATTCTCTCATCTACACACTTTATCTTCACTTTTATCTCTTGCCATTCCTTTGCTGTTCTTTGCTCACAAGTAATACAAGCGCAAGCCACCATGGTATAGTGGTTTGAGAGTTGGATATGACCCTGGAGACCAGAGTTGGATTCCCCGCTCAGCCATGGAAACCCATTGGGTGACCTTGGGTGCATCACACACTCTCAGCCCCTCAAAAATCCTGTGATAGGTTCACCTTAGGGTCTCCATAAGTCAGAAATTACTTGGAGACACACAACAAGACACAGCAACAATATTTGGGCAAGAAAAAAAGGGACAACAAATTACAACAAAACCAGCTAGATTTCAGGGACTTTTGTGTAGACGTAGCCACATTTGTCACAATCTGATGCAACCAATATTTTGTTAGGCACTTACTGTATTCTCCTTTTTCTCCCTGAAATTTCTAGGCATTTTCTGAAAATGAACCAGAGTAATTCTGAGTTTGAGAAGCTCGGCAGTGATTCTGTGGAAAACCTCACTCCCCCTTGCCAGGGGATCCATGTCACTTTCACAGCCGGCTCCACAGACAGTTTGAATTTGGAAACAAGTGCATTCACCAATGGAGGTAATTAAATATTGTGTATCAGTGTGTATTAATATGTGAAACCTATGTAAGATATAGGCTGTTAGAATGGAGTTTTGCATTTCCCAAATGATCTGAGGGGAAACTGTCTCTGTAAAGCTGTGTTAGAACTTCCCCTGGCAATCTTTACAAGGTCAGTTTCCTTTGGAGGAAAGAATATTGGATGTTTCAGATATTTCATAACATGATCTTTGTTTACAGATTGAGCATATATTACTGAACTAGGCACACAGCAGTCTGTCTCAAAGCAATAACACTACTGCTGCATTAAAAACATACAGCTGCTGTTATCATTAATTAAATTTAAATTGCACACACACACCCTTTTCCATATTTCTTGGCACCTATTAAGACAGAGAAAGCCAGTGCATATACTCATCCTGCAGGTAGGTGTGGGCTGTCCTAAGTATCCATGGCCTGCTGCCCTGACTGCCTACATCCTTGGTTGCCAAAGCTGGAGGGAGGCTTTGAATAACAGGACAAAATGGCTCATGAACATAGTCTATTAACTGAGCTGTCCCCAGAGCTTGAAAGGTATATGGACTGAATGTAAAATAAACTCAAGAGGGGGCTGATATTTTCTAAAGATGGCCTGCTCCCGCTGCAGTCACAGGACCATGCTTCCTGTGGTGTCATAGGAATTAGGAGAAAGCAGGCACTGGGCTGTACAGTGAGAGTTATAGAACTAGCCTCATTAAACTGTTAGGAATTGTGAGAAATGAGGAGGCCAGTGGCTGTCTCTTGACTGGGCCTTTTTACAGTGTGGTAGTGAGAAATAATGGAATGAAAAATAAACAGCATAAAATTCTTGCACTGCTTATTTGGTCTCTCTGTTTCCTGACACAATTTGAGATTCCCCCCAGTGGATTAACATTTTGTAGGAAGAAATATTTTGACATTCAGCCAGTCTGCCATTCAAGGTTGTTGTCTGCCATACTAATTTTTCTCACTGAACCTTACTCCTTTGATAAGCTTCGGAGGAGCCCCAGCATTCCTAGGAATGCAGTTTGAAACAGCTTCTGACAGTAGAAGAATGTACGTTTTTCTCCAGTTCCCAAACTGTGTGCTGGAGCAAGCCCACATGCTGTGAGGGAACTGCTGGTGTGCCATTAGAAATGAAATAAAGGTTCCTGTTAGTCCAGAGTATTTGCTGTGCTCCCCACATGGTTTACTCTCCTGGCCTTGGAGTGAGGTAGTATACCCAAATTGGTGATTCTTACAGAAACATAGGAAGTGGGCAGCCTTGACAGGGAGTGGGGACAGTGGATTTTTGCTCATAGAAGGGTGAGTGGAATACACTTTTGTAAATCAGCATGAAAATGTCCCTCTACTAGCCGTGGTTTTGGGAATTGCCACATATTAGTATCTGGCTTACCCTGTTAAAGAATGCCCATCCCACCCCCAGCATCTGTTGCTGAGCAGGTTTGCTCCTTTCTGAGCCCTCACATGGCTTAGCACATTGCTCAAATATTTACCTGGTTCTAGCTTCACTCTTTCTTGGCAGCCAGAGCCCAGTTTCATGGCAGAAAGCCAAGTTGTCTTCAAAACACTGCCTCTATCTTCCAGGCCCATTTCTTTATTCAGTGGGATGTCTCCATTTATAAATATGGCTATACAGGTTGCATGGTGCTTGGTGTAAGTCCTTGTAAACAAATTTGGGGCTTTGTGCTTCTTTTTGTGGGTGTGTGTTGCTGCTACCACAGCTTGGTGAGTTTTGAAATGAGGAACTAACTTAGCATTCCAGTGTTCTGTCCAAAAATCAACTGGGCCCTTTGCTTGCTCTGCTTCAGCCACAAAGCCCCTTCTTGTTCATAATAATATTTGAGAGGGCCTGATTTCAAGAGAGTAAGCAGAGAAGGGACCTGAGTGCTCTCTCCCATCTTTGGCAGCCTACTGCATTTCTATGCAAGCCACAGAGTAGGAAGCTTGCCATCTCACATGGCTGGCATAGAAATCAAACATTTCCCATTTGTTTCCAGCCATTCATTGCAGAGGTACCTGGGATGGAGGGAAAAGAAGTTAGCTGCCCTAGGAAAGGGATCTGTTAGCAATAGTCCTTCCTGGGTAGGGCTCTTTGTTTTCTCTTGCACTGCAGAGAGGGCACTCCTCCATGTAGGACAGGAAAAATGGCAGCTGCCTGGAAAAAAAAATGGGGGCATTTGAGCATAATCAGGAAGAGTTGGAGATCCACTCAGGGTGAGCTAAGCTTTAAACTCTGATTTTTCTCAGAAGTTGAGCTGCACTGCTTACCTGTTCAAGCATCCCTACATGGTAGCTTGGAAATCCCCGTTACATGGGGTATTGAACTGTATTCAATCCAATCCAGAGTCTCACTTGCATTGAGACCTAATGCATAGTTGCTTATCAAGAGACTTTAGAGAAGTCTTTATCAGTGCCTGTGTTTGTGAAGAAGTCATTGACAGTAAAGAACTGTTAAGATCTGTAGGGAAACAGCCTTAACAGTTTAATGGCTGAGGACGAAATCTAAGGATTAGTTTGTGCCCACATTGACATTTTATGATCCTACAATTAACAGTGTACTCTTTCATGGTTACTTAACAGTAGTTCTACAGTTGCTCTGACCTCTTCTCAGTTGCTCTTCTACTCAGAAATAAGCCCTGTTGAATCCAGTGTGGCTTTCTCTTGGGTAAATGAGTACAAGATTACATCCTAAATTAGCCATTAGCAGAGCCTCACTCCTCCATGAGCAAGCCAGAATGTGGGTATTAGTGCTGTAAGAACCCAGATTGGGTGAGGTTTTTTGTGAATGGTGGTGGGTGAGGATGGTGGTAATAATGTTACCTATAATCCTCTATCGATATCATGTATGCATAAGTACTATAGTTACAGCACTACACAATAAATTCCAGCTCAAGCCCCCCAATCCCCACTTACCAGGAACCATCCACTGTGATTGAGGGAGATTTGTTCCCCTCTTGCCTGGGAAGGAGCTGACTGAAACATCTGCCTCCTCCTGTGAGTGATCCCTAGTGCAACAGACAGAAGAAGGACTCCTGTCCTAATTCTTCCTTGCGCTGGAGATCATTTGCATGAGGAGAGGTGGGAATGGGAGCCAATTACTTCCCATGCAACAGGGGAACAGACCCCCATCCATTGCAGCAGCTGCTTCCCATTAGGTACAGACTGGGGGACTTTCACAGTCCCTGCATAACCCCTAAACTAGGAGCTCCATAGGGATCGTGAATACGAAACAGTCATGAGTGCATGGTATGTATTTGAAACTGCCATACAGGATTCCATCCAACATTAGGAATAGACAAACTACCCTAATTTATATTCATTTTGAGCACTCCCAGATAAAATCACAGTGGCTGTGACTGAGCTCTGTTTTTATCAGTGGGAGAGTTAAACTGACCTTTAAATTTTTTGTGAAAATCAGTGTACTTCATGGTTATGTTTATCCAGCTTATGTTTAGTTACTTGTGATACTTATTGCTCAGGATAAAACCCGGTATTAAAAATTATTCCTAAATACTAAATATGACAAAGTGGGAAAGAGCAGACAAAGTTTAGCTTCTTGTGCTATCCCCCACTGTGCTGTTAAAGCTTTTCCTTCCTGGGGTGAAAACAAACAACTAAGCATCTAAGTTTATGAACAGAATTCCAATATTGTCGAGGTATTAAAAACAGATAACATAACTATGAAAGTGGTAGGCAGAGAGAAAACCCCAAGGGCTGAGGATTTTAATAAAAACAATACTTGTATTTGTGGAAATCCAAGTTCACATGGCATGTCAAAGTGAAGGGCAGCAAATACTTAAAAGGCAAAGGAGTAAAAGATGATGGGGAGAGCAGTTCTGTACACATCTGCATCCAACAGCTAGCTGATGGAATAGCCTTCTCAACAGAAGGAGCTGTGTTGGGAGAGAGGGTACATCTGTGCTGCACAGCCCAGTTAAAGTTGTGGGTTACTACACTTTAAAAATCCACATTCCCATAAGAATATAGAAGTGTCTGGAAGGTTTTTAATACATTCAGAAGTAAAGCCAGTGTTTTGTAGATAACGTTGTCTTTAATTTAAGAGGGAAATAAATCACAACAAAAAGCCCTTAAGAAACCTGTTGTCTGACCTGTCAGTGTGCTTGTCTACAAAACTACAGACCTGGAAAAAATTGTAATAGAAAAAAAAAGGAAAGATTGCTTACTTGTGTATGCATTTATTCGGGTGATCATCTGTGAACCATATCTCTACACTGAGAATATTCTAGAGTCCAGTAATTTATGGCAGAAACCCTGCTCACACACATTCAGTGCATATGCCTAGAAGGGCCAGATGCTATTCCTTCAGTTCTATGTCCTCCACAATGATTTAGTGGATATGAAAGTAGGGGAAGGGGAGGTTGTGTGAGTTGACAAATGAGTATTCAAAGAAGCATAATTACAGGTAAGCAACCTGGCTGTCATCATACTTTTTGTAACTGTTTGTAACTAGGTGGGTGTTTGGCAAGTTAAGTTACCAGAAGGAGGTCCACATCAAGTATAAAGGGAAGCATTGCACAGCCAAAAGAGACAGCCATACAAACCCTCACATAAAGACAATAGCATGTAATGAAAAAAGATTGAGTAGAACCATGCAACTAACCACTCTGCAGAGGTCTGGGATGGCACTCCCATAGAAAAGCAGCTAGCGCAGCTATCTCAGTAGAATAGCCACAAACTCTCCTAGTTAAGAACACATAGGCAAATGTGTAGGCCAGAGTGATGGTGGCTTTACCATTCATTTTGCCAGTGATTGCAAGGTACTTGATAGGCTTTTACTTCCACCACTGTAAGAACTAAAATATTTATTAGATAATTGTAAGGAAAACCAGTGCTTGACAGCCATCTAGAGAGTATGAAGAGATCTCAAGTGGAGAGAGTGCATTCTGTGGGAAGACTGATAAAATTATACCCTGTAACAGGTGAAATTAGGATCCTACCTCAGAAAGGAAATATCATTTCTCACTTTGTCCTTGTGGGGAAAAAAGGACAGAAAGGACAACATCTCAAATAATACTTTTCACTAGAGCATGGCTATGAGAAAGACCACTTTGAATGTCAAGAAGTGATGTTTGCAAAGTACCAAAGGTTTAAATAGCAATTTCATCAATTGTGAAGGTAGCGAAAACAGTGATCAAGGAGAACCTTCTTCATCAGAGGGTTAACCAAAGAAGTGGCAATGAGAGAAGTCCTCCAAGAATCTTGAGTAGATAGTGATACAGCAGCAAGACAGAAGTAGAGACTTTTGTTTTTCTGATGTAAAAAGAAGTCAAGGACAAGATTGACATCTGACCAAGCCATAGGAAGATGGGCGTATTCCACAAAAACTTAGAAGATCTTTACTTTTGTGATTTCAAAGTCCATAGAGTAAAAAGAACAGCAGCCTAATAAAAGTAGGCACCATGTTGATTTCTCCTGACAAGAAGCTTGGGATTGCACACTGATCCCTATTCTATGCACAGTGGTTCTTGTCTTAGAGATGTGGCCCATGGCATCTTCTGTTCTGGCATTAAATAATCCCTCACCATCAAAACTTCTATGTGTATTTCCATAATTTTTGTTAGAAATGCTTTGATAATTGCTAACTCAAATATTTAACAGCACTGATGAATATAAATAATATTTCATGTCTTATTTTTTACCCTTTTCCTCAACTGGTTAGAATGAGACCCTTGCTTGCCTTTCTCTGTGAAGTGTGAGCAAGTACTGAGTTAGAGAGCAGATGCTGGAATAAAAATCTTATATTCATCTTATTTCTGTACAAGTTCTAATTTTTTCTACATGTCAAGCAGTATAGATAATGTCTTTGTCCAAACTATTGAACCAGGTGTGACCATGCTGGCAACTGTGTAGTCCAGAGTAAGGAAGTGAAAATCCACCCATGGAAGAATAGAATCTGAGACTGGAAGAGGTGAAATTTCCACCTCCAACAACAAAGGTTCTTCTTCGTGGTCTCTGTGCCTCATACATTAGGAGCTTTCGCGCCTGCGCGGTAGCATTGGGAAAGATTCTAGAGCTCGTTAGCTTTGGCGGGAACCCCTCCCCCACGTCAGTACTGCGCATGCTCCTCCCGCCGACTAACGGTCTCTCCTCAGTTCTTTCTTGTCCGCCTCAGCGTACAGAAGGTTCTGCTTGTTGGCTTGCTTCTCGATTGCTATTTTTTGGTATTTTCGACTTCGGATTTGGCTTTTGACTACCCCTCTCGGATTTCGGACTTCTCTTTGGTAATTTCTCGATCGGTTTTGACCTTTTCTCTGGCTTGACGATGATTTCGGATCTTGGACTGTGTTTGGCGTTCTCGGACTTTGTTCTTTCTTGCCTTGCCCTCCGTTTATGTCGGCTCTTTTCAAACGCTGCGCCTCCTGTGGAAGGAAGGTTGCTCTCTCCAACCGACACTCTAAGTGCCTGATTTGTTTGGGCGAGGGGCACAACGTTCAGGCCTGTTCTATTTGCAGAGGGTTTACCCACCAGACTCTCCGCAACAGGTCGGCAAGGCTCAAGTCCCATTGTTGGGAGGAGTCTCTTCGTGCTAAGGGACCAGTGACGATGGCCGAGAAACGCCCGTTCTCGTCTTCTTCTTCTTCGGCAGCAGCGGCAACTGCCGTGCCCTCGACCTTGTCGACATCGGTACCGGGCTCGGTACCGATAATGAAGTTGCCGAGGATTCCAAAGATCTCGGCAACTCGGGCACGTGAGGAACCTGCAGGCTCGCAGGCCTCAACCTCCTCCTCCAGGCCGCTGACCGCGGCTCAGAAGAAGCGCCCAGCCACTGAGGGCCTGGGGGAGAAAGAGAAGAAGAAGCGTAAGGAGAAACGACGCTCTCCACCAAAGGTGGTGCGACCCCCGACTCCGCCACCCACCCAGCCCGCCGAGGAACCTCCGTTGATGGAGCTCCCCGTGGAGGAGGAGCCTCCGGAGGAGGACGTAATCCTCAAGGTGTCGGACGAGGAGCAGGTCGTGCAGGCCTCGCCTCCTCAACCGCCCGAGCTGATCGTGGAGATCACTCCGCCGAGTCGCTGTCCACCCTTGGCAGAACGCCGAGAGGAGGCTGTGGTCAGACAGCGCCCAACCTCTCGACGCGACGAGTCCCGCTCGCCGGAGCAGCGGGCCAGGCCTCCATCCCCGCGGTATCGGGAGATGCGCCTGGAGAGGCATCGCCCAGGAGAGAGAGCGTATTCTCCGGCCTACCTAGGAAGGTACGCCCAGGAGCAGGCGTGGCACGAACCGGCTGGCTCGTACTACTCGTACTCGCCATCCTACAGGGACCGGTACCCTCGGTATTGGTCACCTCGTCGCCAGTCTCATTCGCCACCGCGGGAGGCTCATTACCCCCGCTATGAGAGGTCACCCCTACGTCGCTCGCCGAGTCGCTGTCGGTCCCCTGAGCCCTCACCTCGCTACAGGGCTGTTTCTCCACCGCCGCGGACGACGGCTACAGCTACCCGCCCGACACCACAGCCCACCGTGGCCCAGCCGGCGGTAGCGGCGACTACCACCACGCAGGCGGCACACCGTCCCAGGCCCGCGGTTGTGCCCCTGCAGGTGACTCCGATACTGGTCACGACATCGGCCGTATCGGTACCGACGCAGCCTGCAGCTCCGGCAGTCCTGGCAACTCCGGCCCCTGGGCCGGCCGAGGAGAAGGAGGCAGAGAGGTTGCCATCACCATCTGGCGGCTCCTACGACTCGGACTCCGATTCTGCCGAGTCCACCCCTTCTTCTCATGAGTCCCCACCACTGGGATTCGAAGAGCCAGCTCCGGAGTCTGCGCCGGAGGACGTCCGCCAGTTCTCGGCAATTCTCCTCCGGATGGCCACAGCCCTTGGCCTGAGGGTGACCGAACCTGCTCCCCAAGCCCAGGACCCGGTCTTCCAGTACTTGGAAGCCCGCCCACCGTCGACCGCACCGCTGCCATTCCTGCCTACCTTGGTGGAGGCGATGAAGCAGCCGTGGGCGAAGCCGGCGTCAGCACAGCCTATTCCTCATAGGCTGGAGCATTTGTACAGGACACAGAAGGAGAACGCGGAGTTCCTCTTTCAACACCCTGTACCTAATTCCATCGTGGTCGAGTCGGCACAGACGAAGGAGGTAATCGAGCACATACCACCCCTCTGGACCGTGAAGGACGGAAGCTCGATACCTTCGGCCGAAGGTTCTACTCGGCATTGTCCCTGGTGGTCAGGACGGTGAACACGATGGTATGCCTCGCGGCATACCATCGCAACCTGTTCGACCGACTTGGCCCGCTCCTCGCTGACTTGCCGGAGGAGTCACGCGCTTCAGCCATGCAGATCTTCGGTGAGGCCGTTGCGGTGGCTACACAGCAGCTCGCCACCTCGAGGCACGCCGCGGAGGCTACCTCGAGGGTGATAGTCGGTGCCGTAGCCCTCCGACGCCATGCGTGGCTCCGGTCCTGTGGGCTCCAGGAGGACAACCGTCGAAGGATTGAAGACCTTCCCTTCGACGGCGAAGGGCTGTTCCATTCCTCCACTGACAAGGCCATGGATCACCTCGTCAAGGCCCGGCTGACAGCGAAGAAGATGGGCATAAACCAGCCTGCCCAGACTCGCCGCTCCTTCCAGCCGAGGCCTACGTGGAGAAGGTCCTCCTCTTCATCAGCGTACCAGCCACAGTCTCCGCAGTCGACCGCGTCGAGGCCGTTGACCTCTTCGGCTTCCAGGAGGCTTCCCAGACGGCGCCCATTTTCGTCGTCTAAGAAGTCGTCCTCGGGAGTGAAGTCCCGGTTTTGACGGCCTTCGCAGGACTCCACCCATGCCATCCTTTGCCCTCCCAGTAGAGCTGTTCCACCACCCGAGCCTGGCCAGGCACCTCGACCGCTGGCGGGAGATCACTGCGGACTCCTGGGTACTTACCATCGTCCGCCTGGGGTACGCCATCGAGTTCCAGGCTATTCCGCCACGGGGTGTCTACTATTCCACCCCGGCCAGCTCGGCTCTACTGGAAGAGGTCCAGTCCCTCCTCAAGAAGGGAGCGATCGAGAGGCTCCCGCCTTCAGCCAAGACCACCGGCTTCTACTCGAGGTACTTCATGGTGCCGAAGGCGGACGGATCCCTGCGGCCCATCCTAGACCTCCGAGGGGTGAACGAATACGCCCCAAGAGGTTCAAGATGGTCACGCTGCCGTCGATCCTCCCCTTCCTCCGCCGGGGGGGCTGGTTTGCGTCCATAGACCTCAAAGACGCCTATTTCCACATCTCGATCCGCCCGCAGCATCGGCGATACCTTCGGCACCAGCTACCAGTACCAGGTGCTGCCGTTCGGACTTTCCACCGCACCGAGGGTGTTCACCAAGTGCATGGCTCCGGACGTGTCCTTCCTGCGGACGAGAGGCGTCTCCGTCTACCCTTACCTGGACGATTGGCTTTTGGTGGCGTCCTGCAAACAGAAACTGTACAGGGACATTCATCGGACTTTGTCCCTGCTCACTTGGCTCGGACTCAGGGTGAACCCCAAGAAGTCCCATCTCGAGCCCACCCGGGTTCTCGACTTCATCGGGGCGACCCTCGACTCGGTATCGGCGAGGGCCTTCCTCCCAGACGAGAGGGTGCGGACGCTTCGTCGGGCGGCGTCCGCTGCCTTCGATGCCTCAACGCTGTCAGTGAGGAGGATCCAGCAGCTCCTCGGCTACATGGCCTCGACCACCGCCGTAACCTACCTCTCCCGGTTACGCGCACGGCCGCTCCAGCACTGGTTCGTCAGGGCCTTCGATCCACTCTCGGACGACCAGCGCCGCCGGTACCGTCTGCCCCGAGGGGTACGTCGATCGCTCCTCTGGTGGCTGTCGTACCGGAACTTGTTGTCGGGCATGCCGTTCCGCGAACCCAGGCCGTTGGTCACGATAACGACGGATGCCTCGCTCTTCGGCTGGGGAGCGCACACCGGGGATCTCCGGGTCCGAGGCCGGTGGATGGACGACGAGTTGTTCCTCCACATCAACTCTCTCGAACTGTTGGCGATCCACAAGGCCCTGAGAGCGTTCCGACACCTGGTCATGGGCCGCATGGTGCTGATCCTCACCGACAACACGACGGCGGTCTGCTATGTGAACAGGCAAGGCGGGACGCACTCCACCGCGCTGCTGGGCATCGCGCTCGAACTTTGGAACTGGTGCGTCCCGCTCCGGATACACCCCGTGGCGGTTCACCTGGCGGGGCAGGAGAACACCACGGCGGACGGTCTCAGCAGGGACACCACCTCCCATCACAAGTGGTCCCTGTCCGACGAGGCCTTCCGGATGCTTCTGGACCGATGGGGCGAGCCGACCATCGACCTCTTCGCGACCAGCCAGAACACGAAGTGCCGCCTGTTCTGTTCGAGGGCCGGTCACGATCGCCGCTCCATCGGCGACGCCTTCCAGTTCCCGTGGGACGAAGGGCTGATCTACACCTTCCCTCCGTTCCCGCTCCTGGGCCGCGTGATCACGAAGATCATCGCGGACCAGGCGGACGCGATCCTGGTGGCGCCGTACTGGCCAAGGCAGCACTGGTTCGGACCCCTGATCGAGGCCGCCCGGGGCAGGACTCTCAGGTTTCCAACGGTACCAGACCTGCTGTCTCACTCCGACGGACTGGTGTTGCACCCGGACCTGCCGCTGTTGGCTCTCCATGCCTGGAGGATATCGCCCTAGACGATCCAGCCATCGGGAACGTCCTGACCGCGGCCAGGAAGGAGTCCACGCGAAGGAACTACCACTATAAGTGGCAGCGCTTCGTGGCCTTCGCCGAGGAACGTCGAGAGCCGGTATCGCCTGTCACCCTGCGTACCGTGCTCCACTTCCTCCTCCATCTCCGGCAACAGGGCCTGGCCTTTCCGTCGCTCAAAGTCTACCTTGCCGCGATCGTGGCATACCAGCCGCCACGATCCCCGTCGGCCGCTCTTTCAGGGACGGTACCGTCAAGCAGTTCCTAAAGGGCCTGCAGCACCTTTACCCACCAGTATCGCCACCGCTACCGCCGTGGTCGCTGTCGTTGGTGCTGTCCCAGCTGACGAAGCCGCCCTTCGAGCCCATGGCCACGTCGGACAACAGGCTGCTCGCGATGAAGACCGCGTTCCTAGTGGCCGTCACCTCTGCCAGGCGGGCGGGAGAGTTGACGGCGCTACGGTGCGATGAGCCATACTTAGTTTTTCATTGCGACAAGGTGGTCCTCCGGCCTGACATTTCCTTCCTGCCGAAGGTGGTGTCTAACTTCCACCTCAGCCAGGACATCATCCTGCCGGCCTTCTACCCGGACCCGACGACACCTCTGGAGCGTTCCCTCCACTCCCTTGATGTGCGTCGGGCGCTGGCCTTCTATAAGGACAGGACTGCAGCCTACAGACAGACACCCCACCTGTTTGTCTGTTATGGCAGGCGTCGGAGAGGCCACAAAGTGTCCACCCAGTGCTTCTCTAAGTGGGTGGTGCAGACTGTTCTACTGGCATATGAGCTTGCCAGGAAGCCTCCGCCAGACCTGCTTCGGGCCCACTCCACCAGGGCCGTGGCGACATCTGCTGCCCTCCTGCAAGGCGTCGACCTGTCGGAACTCTGCCGTGTGGCGACCTGGTCCCAGCCGTCGACCTTTGTGCGCCACTACAGGCTCGACTGCCGTTCCAGGAGAGATGCCCGGTTCGGTCGTACTGTGCTGTCTTCTGTGCTGTAGGGTCTGGGACCTGACCCACCATCCTACTGGTAAGCTACACAGTCTCCTAATGTATGAGGCACAGAGACCACGAAGAAGAAGAACAGGTTGCTTACCTGTAACTGTAGTTCTTCGAGTGGTCATCTGTGCCCTCATACATCCCCGCCCTGCCTTCCCCTCTTTTTCAGGTCCCATCTGCTTCGGCGGACCAGAACTGAGGAGAGACCGTTAGTCGGCGGGAGGAGCATGCGCAGTACGGACGTGGAGGAGGGGTTCCCGCCAAAGCTAACGAGCTCTAGAATCTTCCGAACGCTACCGCGCAGGCGTGAAAGCTCCTAATGTATGAGGGCACAGATGACCACTCGAAGAACTACAGTTACAGGTAAGCAACCTGTTCTTCCAATCCCAAATGTGAATAGAGACACAGAATCTTTGTTCAATTTGAAGCCACTCAAGGTTTAGCATCAGTGATGAGAGACTAATGGAAAATGATGAGATACCATTGATCCTGTTGCTGCTGTAGTTAATGACTTTTGTGGTAATTGCTGCCTGTTATATTGATGCAGGCACTGTCACCAAAGAAAGAGATCCCCAGAGACAGTTTTGATGCAGTGGCGGGCAAACTACCATATCATACTATCTGACATGTCACAGTCAGTCTTCTTATTCTTTTCCTTTGATGAAGAGGGAGCACAGCAGAAAGGGTCTTGCCCAGTGTTGGAGATGGGTGCTGGTCCAACCTGAGCAGAGGACACTAACGTCATCCAGTCAGAAGACTGAGTGGGTGATACTGAAACAGCAGGAGAAACTTAAGCTGTTGGTACCAAGATAGAAGCTGCAGCCGTAGAAATTGGCACGGAGACCAATGATGTCATGCTGATAAACAAACAAACCTGTCTTAGATTTGTTTTTGGGGGGTTTGTTTGTTTCTTGTTTCATAAGAGACTTAAAAGATCAAAGAGAAAGCAGTGTGGAGAAGACAATTCTGGGCCAAATGATGAGCTACGTTCAGGATAATTTCCCAAGAAGTCAAGCAAACATAAGTAGCTCTATTTTTTCTTCTCCAAGAAGAAAAATGTTATTCAGCAGTGAAGACCAAAGATCAGTGACAACAGGGAATGTTCTTCATGATGCTGCTTTCATGGCAGATGAAAAGGAATGGAGGAAATAGCAGTGGCCACACCTGGATATGTACAGAGTGGGTTTCCATCCAAAAAACTGTTTAGTTTAAAAGGTTGTGAGTGTGGCGGTGTGTAGGCACAAGACCCATTTGAATGAGTCATAGAGAACACAGAAAAGAACTATTCAGTCTTTAGAAAATAGAAGCAAGAGAAGACTTCTAGATATACAGAGATCACAATCTGTAGTGTACTGTCAGAGTACTCTGCATTATATTCCTGTAGGTGCATGCATAAGCTATTATCCATGCTTTCAAAATTCTTTTAAACATTTCTTGTACTTATTCCTTACACAACATTAAATGTCAGTTTGCCCATTATTCTCCCCACCTCACAGCAGTACAAAAAAAAAATCCCATAATTATGACCCTAACTGCTCATTTTGGAATCCATTAGCATTCTGTTACTGATGAAAAGAGAAGTTGAAACATTCCACAGAATAATTCCATGATGGGTTTCTTTTCTGTCAGCCATTGTGTATTTATTTGGGGGGTGAGGGCAGTTCTCTCCATTTTGTCATACTCCTAAAATGACTTGGGCTGCCTGTAACAGACCTCTGCTGGTTTGGCCGTCACCCCTTCTTTCCACAGATGACCCTGGGTCAGCCTGGGTGTACAGAATGGTTTTTGTGCTGATACAAGGACAGCCCTTCTGGCCTGGAAGTTTCACGGAGGGGTAGGTTACATTCCATGCCACTCTTGCCCCATTATAAGGAAAGGAGTTGCAGGAATGTGTCCTACACAATCTTTCTTGACAAATTTTAATTGGACCATCTCACATAAAATAACCACACCACATTTCGGTTACCCTGTGTAAGTTCTCAGTCTTTATTTTATCATGCTTTGTTTGTATGGTTTATGTTTATAGACAGAACCTGATACTTAGGCCTGGCGTTGTAAAACATCTTTATTTTTCCACGCTGGTATGAATCTCTGCCTCATAACTGATTTACTGTCTATGTGTGTTTCAGGGCAGTCATGCAAAATGAGCCTTCATTCACCCACACGTACAGGGAAGCAGGTGTTTCCTTCAGCTCATTTCTCCGCATGTTCCAACAAAGACAGGGCACCATGCAAAGACTTACAGCCACCCCCTCTGCCACAGAAGAAAACAGTCAGCAGAGCTGTTTCATCACCTGATGGCTTTTACTGGGGACCAGCCTCTCCAGCAAGAGCAGCTATCCCCACAAGCCCCAAGCTGAACTTCAGCCAATCAGAAAGTAATGTCTGTATCCGTGAAGAGTCTTCATTTGGCTCTAACTTGGGTGTTAACCATCGAACATTTTCGTCCTCCGAATCATTGGAGACAGCTTTCAAAGGATCCCATTTCCCATTTCCGTGTTCTGGTAAGAACAACAATAGCTGCTGCAGCCAGAACAAAAACTTGCCCCCTCATTCTTCTTCCCATCATGGTATGTGCACGCAGGTTTCCTCTGGCTCCAGCCTCCAGTTCCACAACCTCCTCAGCAACATTGACAACAAGGAGGGGGTGTACGCCAAGTTGGGAGGGCTCTACGCAGAATCCTTGCGCCGCTTGGTTTCAAAGTGTGAAGACTGTTTTATGCGTGACCAGAAAAGTGAGCTGCATTTCAGTGAGAACAACTGGTCGCTCTTCAAACTAACATGTAACAAGCCTTGCTGTGATTCAGGGGATGCCATATATTACTGTGCAACCTGCTCCAAGGATCTCTCAAGCACCTATGCAGTGAAGGTATGTGCTAGCAGACGGCCATCTCATAATGAAGAAGTGAGGCACCTTTTTTTTTAATGAGTGACTTGCAGGAAAAATTGCTGGGAGAGCTTAAGCAAATGATGAGTGGGACTAGAGCAAAATTTGAGAAGGGGTTGCACAGTTCTATCTTCATGCAGCTCCATGCTGTCTTGTGCTGTCACATGAACACCACACAGTGTCTATGGCCATTTCCACAGTAGCCTGTTGCAGGCTTTTTCCGCACGTTACCTTATCACGGAGGTGGGGGGTGCCGTTTGCGCAAGCAGGTTCTTGCGCAAGGCGCTCTCTTCGCTGCTCCTTCATCCCGCAGCTGGCTTCCTGGTCACACGACCGCCCCGCCCCTTCCTTCTGCAGTGCAGCCTGAGAGCTGTAGGCTGCGCTGGGGGAGGAAGCGCAAGCAGCACGCCTGGGACGACATACCGCAGCAGAGGTAAATGCGGGTGGGCCCCGGGAGCCTGGCGCAACTGTGCATCATTTTCGGCTTGAAGCCAAAAATGAAAAGGTGCATGCGCAGTTCACATTAGGCTCGTGAGCGTCGCGTAAATGGGAGTGCATCGTATGAACCGCTGTTCCCATTTACGCGACGCTCAAGGGGCCCTCTCGCAAAAGAAACTGCGTGCAAAAATCTCAATAGTGCTGTTCCACATTCAACATCCTATGGAATCCTGGGGTTTGCAGTTTAGGGAGGGGCCTTTAAGGCCCCTTAAAGGCCCTTCCCTAAACTGCAAACCGCAGGATTCCATAGGATGTTGAAAGTGGAATAACAGCACTATAACAGGCTACTGTGGAAATGGCCTATCTCTCTGTCACACACATGAACACACACACACACATATGCATTTTCACTTTCTCATGTTTTCTCACTCTCTCTGTCTCATGTGCATGCATACTCACTTTCTCCCTTTATCACCCAGTAGCCTTTCTCATTTTCTCTCTTGCACACATACACACATGCCTTTGTGCATGCACACACAAACACAGAATTGAAAAGGGAGCAGTTCTTGGGGGCAGGGGCAACATGGAGAGCCCAGGACATCTAGAAAACCACTGAATGTTAAGGGATGCATGAAATGAAACTGGGAATCATATTTGCTCAATTCGTTTCCTCAGTTGTAATTACTTTCTCTAGTCTTTTGATGTTTCTGCTGATATTTGGATGTGAGGAATGGGGCTGATACCCTAGGAATGGGCAACACTTCTGCCACCAATCCTGAGAAATTTTTAAAAACCATCCTCAGTTGTTTTTCTGTTTTGCTTTAAGCTCAGTTGTTTTTCTGTTTTGCTTTCTGTCTGTGGGAACTCTGCATTCACAGTTAGGGATGTACATCTTTGTTTATTTCACGTCTACATGCAATAATGAAGCATTTCAAGAGCTTTCTTCCTGCTGGATGAGCTGACAAGAGTTTCTGCAGAGAACCCACTGCTAACATTCCTGCACTGCAGGAACTGGCTCTTTATGTCTTCCCCTCTACTTCCTGTTCCATAGGAGTTTCCAGTCCATGAGGACTTATCCCATGACTGGTAGGTTTGATGAGGGACGTTATTAAAAGCCTTTTGGAAGTCCAAGTAAACATTGTCTGCTGGGTTTCTCTCATCTACATGTTTGTTGAAACTTCTGAAGAACTCTAAAAGGGTAGCGGCACAAGACATTCCTTTACAAGAAGCCGAGTTGATTCCTTTTCTCCAGAGCTTGCCCTTCAATTCTCTTGATAATCTTATCATTAATAACACTTTCTACCATTTTATCTGGAACAGACATTCCGCTTGCTGGCCTGTAATTTCCTGTATCTCCTGGTCTCTTTAAAAGAAGAAGAAGAAGAAGAGGAAGGTGTTCTTCTTGGCCACTTTCCAGTTGCCTGGTATAAAAACTGATCTTAGGAATTTGTCACATATTTTACTTAAAAGTTCCAAAATCTCAGATTTGGTTCCTTAAAATCTCTTCAGCTGACCCTATATGAGCTTGGTGATTGAACCTGCATTGCACATAATGGTTGTCACCTTTTGGTCTCTGTTAGGTTTCTTTTTTAAATCCTCCTATCATATTTATGGCATGTTGGCATAATTTTCCAAGTTTGTCTTCAATCTTGGAAGCTAGTAACTTTCTTAAAAAAAAATCAGATTAATCAGATTATCAGCAAGAAAGAATGAGGCAGTTTTGCTTCTAATCTGACAGTAAACTCTAGAAGTTTCTCTTTTGTCTCCACTATTTGCCTTAGCTCCTCTTTCTCTTGCCAGAATAAACTGAAACTCAAAGACAAGTCCAGGGTCAGCTCCAAGGAATTGGTCCAAAAGTTACTAAAGAACAACAGGAGAGAGCACAAAGCTTACACAGCATTTGTTGTTTGGTCTGCAAGCAGCCATTCTCTCTTCGTAAGTGGGACTGCTGAGGAGCTGGAATTTAGCCAGTAGGGTGCAGCTGTACCTGTTTGCTGTGGTGTCCTTCACAGCCCAGGTAGAGCACAGCTGGGCAGATAGCAAGTCTTGACATCAACATTTCCATCAGATGAAGTTCCAAGAATAGGCAAGCCCACATATCTGTAATCTGTGGGATGCTACATTGGCACAAATTGCTGGTGAAAGGATGTTCAGGGACCCAGGACATAATTCACTGGAAGTTCTTTTCCTTGGAACCCATCAAAATGAATGTGCACCGCAGACAATGCTTGCCATCTTTTTCTTGACCCTTGGTCTCTGTTAAGTCTTTTTCATGCACTCTTCTGTTGTATCTGTGGCATGTTGTTGTCATTCCCAAGTTCATCTTCAGTCATGAGTTGCAAAACATGATCTGGGCCAAGCCAGGGCTATGGCAATCAGGTCTGTTTTGAATTCTCCCTTCATAGAGAAGCAGCACCCTTCTATATTTTTGCCACCCCCTGGCTCCCTCTCCACATTTTTATCTGTCCACTGCTTTCCCTAAATCCACACCCTTGTAGATATAGGGCAGAGCGGGTTTTAATTCATCCCAATGAATGTGTCACTGGTGGTAGCATATATAACTGATCCAGGTCCAACAGACACTTTATGGAGACTGCTCTTTACAAAATATAATAAAACCTTTATTGAACAAACTGACAAGAGAAAGGTTGGCAAATTAAAGATGAGCAAACAGCAAAACATTTGTAGCTCTAACCCAGCAAACACTTCTCCAACTCTCACTCTCATTCACACTCTCTTTCCTCTCTCATAAAACTCTCAGATGGATCTCTGTAAACTCTCTCTTCAAAAGCCTGTTTCAGTTATTGTTCAGTTAGGCTTACTCCCCCCAACTAGCCCCTCTCTCTGGCTAGCCTAGGTTCCATAGTCCACAATCAATCAATTTAAATTCTCTTGGTTGCTAGGGTGGCTCTGTTGCTACGCCCCCTCAGGGTTTGTCACAATGAGGACTGGAAACTTCTGGGTTTTTAAAGATAATTTTAGATTATTAACAAGAGTGAATCAGGCAATGCAGACTTGTCCCAGAAGCACATAGGAATGATCAGTTGCACCTAGGGACCTGCAGACCATTTACGTTTTTTAAAATACGAGAAGCTACAGCAGGCCTCAAAGGTCTTGAAACAAATCCTTAACTGGATGAGTCTGAAACCTGCATAATTTCTAGTTGCGCCACCTCTTTCTCCACATGGTGTGAATTGTGGCACTCATTTTCAATGCGTTGCACGGAGTGCCGTCTGCACGGATGCCGGTTTCACAAAGGAAGAAGGCCCGCCTTCTTGTCGCTCAGGTTACTTTCCTTGGTTTGGATTCCCAGTGGATGCTTACTACAGAAAGAGTGTGGTTGCAAGGGAAGGAGACAAACCTTTTTTTGTCTTCACTGCAGACCACACGCATGTGTTCCTGCATTACAAAATGTGCCTTTATTGTCTGATGCTGGCAGACAGTAGCACACTGAAGCTCAGCCAAAAGAATGAAGGTATAAGCTCGGCTGCTGTGCATGAGTTCCAAATGGGGAAATGTAGCTAGGCAGTTTTTAGGAATGCTTTCATTCCCATTGCTGGAATATTTCTAATAGACAATAGTTTAAGGGCTCAGCAGCTGAGTTTTCTCTCCCTCCCGCTTGCACCCAATCCATGTGATATTGTGGCACTGCTTGCAGACATGAAAGAAACTATAGATCAGATCACTGGCTGAAGTCAGGCTTCAACAGGCCTGACGCTTTCAAAGTGTGAGCTAAAACAAGGCTCCTCTCATCTCCGGGAGCAAAGACACTGTTCATCTTTTTCTCACACAGATAAAATAATGAGCAGGATTGGCAGGAAACTGAGCCCAAGCAGTTTTTTTTTCAGAAGCCCCTTCTCAAGGCTGAACTATCCATTTGACAGAAGAGCAAAGACAAGGAATGTGGGTCTGCAGTTCTGAATAGGTGAAAGGAGGTCACAGTTTAGAAGAAAGAACTGGTAGCAATCCTTTCCCACCCGTTGTCAGTTTTCCTTCCTGAGTCAGTTTTTTCCAATGACACATGTTTGCAATGGTTGGGAAAATGAGGCTGGAGAAGGAAACCACAAGTAATAGAGCAGAGCTCTGCAAATGTTCTTATAAATGTTGTTTGTAACTGATTGTTTTTGGTTATTGAGGCATAACTCTAAATAACTTGAAGGCACCAAAACCTGTCTGATCTTGGAAGCTACCCAGGATCTGGCCTGGTTAGTGTTTGGATGGGAGACTGCCAGTGAATACCCAGTGCTGTGGGCTGTATGTCAGAGGGCAAGGGCAAACCACCTCTGAGTATACTCAGAATACTCAGAGGTCCCTAAGAGAACCCTATGAAATTCATGGGATTGCCATAAGTCAACAGGTGACCTGAAGGCATATTCATGCACATGCCACATTATGGTTGTAACTCAGTAAAGAAGAATTTCACATGTATTGGACTGTAAGTGTTTTAGTTACTTTGATAGTTACAGGGCATGACCTGGTTAATTAGTGGAGGAGAAATGTCAAATGGTTCACGCACTGGTTCTTGCTCTGTTGGGGATGTTGTGGCGAAAAGAAGGCAGTGGAAGGCAGGAGTGGGCTGAGTCTGGACTTCCAAATGTTGGGCTGCCATTCTCATAATCTCCCTGCCTCCTGTTCATGAGTAGAAGAGACCTCAATTTCTATCAGCTCATCAACAGCTGCCAACATTGCCCCAGGGACACCCCAAAAGTCAGTGAGAGGGCAAATGTTACAGAGGGCTCATTCACTAGCCTCTGATGTTACAAAGACCCTCTCATGGGAGAGTTGGGACACTCTGTATACATACTAAGAATGAAAACAATATTTGAAAATATATGAAAAATTGTTGGAGAAAGTGTTTCTTAGGAGTTGAGAAATCTTGACCAGCAGAATCATGGACTGAAGAGAATTTTTGCAGTTCAGGATTCATTCTGCAAAAATTCACAGATGATTGTTTTGCACAGGAAACAACATTTTCTTTGCAAAAAATATGTGGATGTTCTCCAAAAATGGCAGTTTTCAAAGACTTTCTCCCAAGAGGAAGAAATTTATTCAAATTACTCATTGCTTCCCTTGATAAGAAAATTAGAAAAGAATTAAACTCATAGCAGATACACAGAGACTGAGCAGGGGCACATGAGAAATTGGAGAAGGATGAATCCTGTAGGAAAATTTTATTCTAAGGAAGTGAATATCAGATTATCAGAAAGTATCATGTACTTGAAGAGCATTAACACATGGCCCTGGAATCTCATATCGTCTGGCTAGGGCTGATGAGCAGTTGCAGTCCAGCAACATTTAGAGGGCACAGTTGCCTGTCTTGGCTTTAGAGGGTTTCAGACCTGGGTCTCTGGATCTGCTGAATCCAAATGCCTTCCTCTCAGCATCACTTCTGCAAATGGCCACTTGGTCCTGTGGCAGCTTCTTACTCAGTGAAGGTCAGGTGACACAAAAGACTTATAGCAACATAATCCAATAATGCTTCTAATTCTGTCCTGCCTCCTCAGTTTGAACAGTCTAATCAGAAGTTGGAACAATTACCTATTTTGATAAAATTCTCAAAATCCTCCAGAGTAAGATGGCCAATGGCCATGGTGACTGGGGGATTCTGAGAGTTATAATCCAAAAATATAACTTTGTCAAGCTCTGAATCTTGTAACCCACATTCCTCTGCTTCCCAGCAAAATTGATTTCCTGGTTCTGCATGATCACTTGCAATTAAGCCTTTGTGGATAAATGTCCTTGTTCTTTTACATTCACTCCCCCACCACTTGCAATGACCTCAGCCTTTTACATCTGCCACGTTTCTGCTTTGTATTCACAGATATGTAAATCTCAAGATACGAAAGCTGCCACTTCCTGCTGCAGCCCCTCTGTTCCTGTTCACTTCAACATCCAGCAGGACTGTGGCCATTTTGTAGCCTCTGTACCCTCCAGCATGCTGAAAAATGCTCCCGTGGAGGGCCAGTGCCCCTCCCATGTTGCCACTGAGCAAGACTGTGTAGTTGTCATCACTCGAGAAGTGCCCCACCAGACTGCTGCTGACTTTGTGAGAGATGGCAGGGCTTTCCATCAAGCAAAGCCAGAGCTGTATGAGAGGCGGGTGTGTTTCCTGCTCCTTCAGCTCTGCAATGGGCTGGAACACCTAAAAGAGCACAGTGTCATCCACCGAGATCTCTGCCTGGAGAACCTGCTGCTGGTGCACTGCAGGCTTCCTCCTGGTGGTTGCAACAAAACCAAAGAGGACAAGCACTTGCCAAGGCTCATCATCAGCAACTTTTTGAAAGCCAAGCAGAAGCCAGCTGTGACTGAATCAAAAGGAAAAAAGAACCAGGCCCGGCTGGCTCCTGAGATTGTTTCTGCCTCCCAGTACAAAAAGTTTGATGAATTCCAAACCGGCATCCTCATCTATGAGCTGCTCCACCAGCCCAACCCGTTTGAAGTGAAGGCCCACCTCCGGGAACAGGAGTACAGCCGGGATGACCTCCCCCCACTTCCCAACCTTTCCATCTATTCCCGGGGGCTCCAGCAACTTGCTCACTTGCTGCTGGAGGCCGACCCAATCAAACGCATCCACATTGGGGAGGCCAAGCGGGTACTGCAGTGTCTGCTCTGGGGTCCCCGGAAAGACTTGACGGATCAGCCTCTGAACCACGAGGAGGCCCTCCATGGGGCTCTTCGCAACTGGATTGACATAAAACGAGCATTGCTAATGATGAAGTTTGCAGAGCGGGCTGTGGATGCTGAGCGTCGGGTTGAGCTGGAGGATTGGCTCTGTTGTCAGTATTTAGCCACTGCGGATCCCTCATCTCTGTCTAAGTCACTGAAACTTCTCCAGCTACTTTGAATTCCATGATGTTTTACAAGTGTGGTGTCCATTCTAAAGCAAATGGTTTTTCTTGAAGCAACTCTGTAGGGAAAATGGTACACAACTTAAAATCCCCTTCGTGCAATGGTATTTGTGTAAGACAGACCATGTTTCATAACTAAACACACACAAAAAGATCAAAACTGATGGATGTTTCATGATACATGTTATTGTGAGTGTTGTAAAATTATAAATAGTGTACCTGGGACCTGCCCCCAAGTGTACTGTTTTCTGTGTGATCATTGCAGGCCATTTTGTCTTGCGTGTGTTTTTCCTAAAATGGAGGATTTTGTTCTGGTAAGACTTTGCTTTGTTACTTTTGTGGTGAATTTGTTCACTGTTGGAACAGAAGTCTATTTTCTGTAAAATACCAAACTTTTTTTTAAATTCCAGTGTTATCTCCCACTGCATTCTCCTAAAAAGCAACAATCCAACTCCACCTCAGCCTGGCAAATGCAGATGGGAGCAGGCAGTGCTTCCCACTACTCCCCCCCCGCACTCTGTTATAGCTTTATTTGCTTGAGCCCTTTCTTTCAGCCCTGTTTCAACCCTACCCTGCCTGTTTCAATCACTACCTACATAGGATACATAGATTCATGGAAAGCTAAGATATTGAAAAATGAAACAGATACAGCAAGAAGGTTTTGAGCTTTGAAGTCTTGGGAGTTTGCTGCAGAAGTGTCTCTCAGGCTCATATTAAAGCAAAGCTTTTCTCTGAAAGCCTCCACCCCACGGAAAAAAGCCTTCCTCTTAAACCAGCGTCTTAAACCTGTAATTATGGCAGCTTCTGTTGTGGTCACTAGATCTGCCTGGGCCTGTGGGTTGGTTTTCTGCCCTGGTCAGTCACAATAAAGCATCCGTGTTGTAACACATTCTGTGAACAGAGAGATGTCAGGTAGGATGAAGGAATCTGCCAAGTGTGGTTTCTCTCAGCTTCTTGCATTTTCAGCCTGTCAAGTTCATTTGGTCCTCTTCCTACATCAGCTTGCATTCTTCTAAAAAAAAAAAAAGTCAGCACGACATTTATCTTGTGTATTTTTCTTAATATCTGTGCATATTTGTTCACTTCTCCACATAAATCTTTTCTTTTCAAGCATACGTTTGGATAATTTCTCCTAATATTTGCATTTCAAAAATATAGATTACTATGTCACAAATTTTGCAAAAGTGCAAAAAGCGAGTTGTAGCTACACTTTGGTTGGCGTACTGGTTTGGGAAGTGCAAATTAGGTAAATTCAGATTAGAATGTAAACTGAACATGTAATGGTTCCCATCCATAATTTCAGGTGCAGAAAATTTTCAAATGTTTCCTTGATGGTAGGGACAAAGGGAGAAGTAATGTCATATGCAAAGTGACCCATTTTGGGAAGTGTGTAGGGCATTCCGAAGAAAAAAATGGAGTGGAGGGAAAAGGATAGCCTACAAGAATAGGTTCTAGAAGGCTGCCGGTTGTTATTTGCATTAAATTGACTTTGGTTTTTGGTGACTGTGTGAATGACAGACCTCGAACAGACTGCTATTTAACAGCCCTATTTCAGTCTTGCAGACTAAGAGTGATGACTTCTTTGATTGAATCAATCTGCCTGTAACATGATCTCCCTTCTTTTCTGACTGCCTTCAACTTTACTGAGCAGTATAGTCCTTTCCAATGAGTCAACTCGTTTCATGATATCTCCAAAGTATGACAGCCTCATTTTAGTCACTTAGGCTTCCAGGAAGCATTCTGGCCTGATTATCTTTTTGGCAATCAGCACTATCCAAAGAACTCTCTTCCACATTCTAAATTAGTTGATTCTTTTCTTGTCAGGTTTCTTTGCTCTCCAACTATCACAACCATACATAGAAACACTGTGGCACCGACCATATTGACTGATATTTAATAATATAGTTCCTCCCTGTGTTTGACTCATCACTGTGTGTGAACTTGGTCTTCTACTCAACAGCCTTTTAGATATTTGAAGATGGCTATGATATTGTCTTTCCATTTTCTCTTCCCAAGGCTAAATACAAGCTACCTGCAAAACACTCTTCAACTGTTCCTCATCGGGCTTGGTTTCCAGATGTTTTTGCCTTCTTTGTCACTCTCTTCAGGGTGTATTCCAGCTCCTCCATATCCTTCTTAAACTTTGTGGTGCTCAAAACTAGGGAAATTTATTGTGGGTGACATCTGACCAAAACAGAATGGATCTTCTCTTGATCTGGACCTTCTGTTATTCTGTTGATGCAGCCTAACACTGCATTGGCTTTTTTCCCCTGCTGCATCACACTAGTGAGGGAGCTGCAGGCCAAAATCTGAAAAGCTGCAGTTCCTGCATTCATGCATTAGACATTGGTGTTGAGCAGGTGCACCTAACTCACTTTACATACTAATAAGTGTAAGCCTGATCTACTTTTTAAAAAAATTAAGCAAAGCAGGCTTCTGCAGAAGAGAAGACTGAAGAAGAAAAGTGGGGAGAGATGAAGAGTAACAGATGCACCTCGAGAATGGATTAATGCAGGGTAGGATCCAGAGGTCCAGGAATAACACACACCCCTCAGGACGTTGGAAAGCTACATCTACCCATTTTGTGACACCTCAACAGCATTCCACATTCTCCACACAATAATATTTTTGTGCCCCCAGATGGCTTTATGGCCACTTCAGGCACTGGAAAAAGTGACACACACACCCCAGCATGAAGCAGGTCAGCCCTGCACTAAAAATGATGCAAAACTGTTCACAACATCAAATAGGTGATTGGCTATTTTGGAGCAAAAAAAAAAAAAAGGTCTGTATGAAGCTGAACTGGCTTTGGGGGTACACTTGACGGGACCTGTGGGTCACATGCACCCCACGGGCCACACATTGTGTGCTGCTTGTACAGCAAATGAAATTCCTAAGAGCTACTTCGTAAGGTGCATTTTCCTGTCACTACTGTTATTCTCTGCATGCCATTTCCGCGTGTGCATTTTTGTTTTCCTGCTGTGGGAGATCGGAATGAAAGCCTTGACTTTCTAGGGTAAAGGCCCTAGAAAGATCTGATAAACATCTTTTCCTTCAAGAAACTTAGACTGAAGATGTCAAAGAAGCCTTAAAGCCCCACCAGTGAAATTGTTTACAGAGGAAGGAGAGGAACATTTGAGACTTCACACTGCAGGCTTTGTGCCATGCATAAGAAAAGCAGCATCTGGTTTACTCATCATAGCATGACTGGCTTGGACATCTTCCCACTTTCCCACACAAAACTGATAGAGCAACCAAAGATAGGTTGAGTGCTTTTTAAAGCTCCACACCAGAAGGGCCTAGAAAAAGATAAGCAGTCTGGCAGAGTTTAGGAATGAGCATATTTATTCTTGGGCAATAATGAGTTTTACCAAGAGACAAGGGTTAAAGCCTCTTGCCTCCCTTCTTTCCCAAGGAACCTGCTGTCACCTCCCATTGTCATAAATACACTGCATCCTAGCCTTGTTTGGTGTCTTGGGTTGAAATTGTGGAGGCCAGACAGCACTAAGCCAGTTTGATTTGATCCAAGGGGAAAGATGGCTGACCCATTTGTTATTCCATCAATGTAACCTAGCTTTCCTCATTGTAATCCACATCATGTCAGACCACTGTTAAAGCAGGGTAGAGATTTGCACAAGGAGTGGGGGGACAATTCTCTAATCCCTGTGGTCTGCTCCCACTCATCAGGGCCAAAAATGGCAACCTGAAGTGACACAACATCACTTCAGGTTACCAACTGGGCCAATATTCTGGAGGTGCAGGAGAGTATTTTCACCAAATTTTAATGCAGTTTTGCCTAAAAAGCACCCCAAAATTTAAGGGCATGGTGTAGCAGTGGGGCAACAGCCAAGAGCTTTGGGAGCACAAAAGCAGAGTTCGGGGCCTCTTCGCAGTTTGTGGGTGACAGTTTCTCTATCTCTTTGTTAAAAGTTCCAGCACGATTGGTTAACATTTCAGAAAAACTCAGTGTGGTCAAGGGAAGGATGGGATTCTGTAATAGTACAGCACAGTTGCTCAGAAGATACCACTTTATGTATACTCTATATCTCCCTCTCTCTTCTGCAGTAAAAGCACAAGAGCCCACGATTTTATCTGGTTGTACTCTTTTTCTTTCACCTTGAAGGAACCAAGAAGGAATTAGGGGTGTTTCTACTTGCGGAAACAATCTTCGTGTTGAGGCCAAGGGCACCTGCAGTGTAAAAACTCAATAAAGAAAAGGGCTGGTTGCACTGGGATTCTGGGAGCTGCAGTATAAAAGGCTCACTCAGGAATTTTACTGAGAGCTGGGAAATCACCTGTTGTTCATATGAAGGACTGCAGGATGAACTGAAGTATTTATTTCCAACTATGGCCAGTCAACTGCCATGTGGAAGAAAACAGGTAAGGTAGGAGAATTGCTCCCCTACAGAGAACCTGTTTGTTTTACTCTCCAGCTGAGCTATCAAAGCCAGGAGCTATCCCACAGAGATCCCATGAAAAGACTTCCAGATTCAGCCCCCAGTGTTGTATGGTGAGGATTTGTGTGCATTAATATTTAATAGAACACTGTTGGGAAATCAATATAGTTACAGTTTACCAAGTTTGGTGACAGCTAGAACGGGCAGCCAGGCTGCGCATGAAAGTAGATGTTTGTTGTCATAATTTAAGCAGGAGGGAATTAAAAAAGGATAGGCCCTGTTATACTTTAAGGAACTATTTGGATCATACACAGACACACAAAGGTAAAGACTGTGCTCACTCAGAGCAGGTGGGCAAAGTTCAAGGAGTTGCACAACATTCTCAGTGAAGGAAGGCCTTTGCCCTGAAGGCTAAGGGAGAAACGGAATTGCTGGAAAACAGTGATTGTTCTCCGTGCTGCTAGTGCTTGCTTGCCTGAAACCAGGCTAGATATGGGAACCACCATGCACTCTTTTTGCACAGATGCCACAGCGCTTAGCCATGGGCATATAGCCTTAGAGCCAGCATGGTGTAGTGTAGTGGTCTGAGTGTTGGACTAGAACTCTGGGAGACCAAGATTCAAATCCCCACTCACCCATGGAAACCCACTGGGTGACCTCAGGCAAGTCATATTTTGTCCACCTCAGAAGGCAGCAACGGCAAACCTGCTCTGAACAAATCTTGCCAAAAAAACTCTGTGATAGGGTGTCATAAGTCAGAAATACACAATATCAATACAGCCTTCCCATAGCTGAGCTGCTGGTTTTCTCTGTGTGTCTTTCTCTGTATGTACTGTATGCAATTTGCAATGTACTATTATTGAGGGGAGATAAGCTGCTTTCCTTGGGAGTTCATGCTCTACACACAAGGATCATGAGCTTCCAAGGAGCAACAGCACTTTCAGAAAAGTCTCTGGAATGGCTGAGCCGCAGATCCAAACTGGTCATCATGATTACAGGCAAGCACTCATCCCAACTCTGGATTTCTTGACCTGGGTAGCTGTTACGATATTTGGTGTTTTGCCACAACCCATACCAAGCTCACACTTTGCATTTTTCAGAATATACACCTTTAACTGCAATGTGTGATGATAAGCCTGATTGGCTCCCAAATCACCCACTGTAGAATACCAGCATATCTTGTGACCAATCCCACTTCACACCTCTCTTGGACTACTTCCAATGCTTCTTTGGACCCTCAGAACTCCAGACATGAAGTCTAAATCTAGACCTACTACCCCAGGCCTGATGATTCCCAGTTTCCTAGAGTTCTCTTGTACAATCAAACTGGGCATTACAAGATTAACATACTGATTCAAGCCTGAACACCCAGGAGTAATTTAATTTATTACATGTTACTTAGTATTTCTCCTCTTCAGTTAATAGACATGGCCAGTGATTAGAGGTCTTGGCCATAAATGATTGTGATCAAAGGAGGAGGTCTGAACCTAAAAGACCAAGGCCCACTGAAGCTGCAAAATATTTTAGGTCAGTTTGGAGATGAACTGCCCATTAATCTAGTGTGGAAAAAAGCCCTACAAGGATGACTATAGCAGCAGAACAAGGGCACATCTTTCCTCTAGCCAGATGCTGCTTATGGGATTTCACAAACAAGACACAAGGCAAAACCACCTTCTTCCATTGTTTGCCCAAAGCAACTGCTATACAAAAGGATGCTGCCTCGGAATATGGCATTTCTGTTCTGCTAGGATAAGAATATAAGGGCAGCCCTGCTGGATGAGGTATGTTCAACCATCTAGTCTTTTTCTCCTCCACCTCTGGAGAGCTGGTATGGTGCCATCATTAGGATGTCAGATCAGGACATAGAATAGATCTGGATTCAAATGTTCATAAAGCAACAAAGCTCACTGAGTCCCTTTGGAGCAGCCTTTGCCTGTCAGCCTAACCTAAATGTGGGGAAAACCACATAAGCAACTTGGAGGAAGGGGATCATGGTTAAAAACTATATAATTAAATGCAGAAAATGAACAGTGGCTTCACAGATGCTTCTAGGAATCCTATAATCAGGACAGATGGCAACAATTGTCCCTTATTCTTTGATGCTACAATCTGCTATTCAGAGCCACATTTCTTAGAATGTGGAGATTCCATTTTGCTCTCATAAATAGTGCCAATAGCCACCACAGCTCTTCAAATATGCAAGAAAGGGTTGTTACACTGGGGCATGCTGCCATCTGGTGAGCCTTTTAGGAAAGCACAGCCACTCTGTTCTGCTACTTGTAAGGGAGCTATGGGACATCCTTACCTAGCTTACCAAAGCAGTGACAGTGATCTGAAGCACATTTACACAGGAAATGCAGAGCTAAGAGGTCAAGCTATAGTGTAGAGACAGAGGTTGTTCTCATGTTTGCCTATTCTGCATAATACTGCTGTCTACCTAGCAGGTGCTAAGAAGAGAAATCTGCACCAAGACATGGGGCAAAGGGTGCAACTGCTGCCATATATTCTCTAGAAGCACTGAGTATGGTAGCATAAGATAGGGGTCTGAGTGCTGAACTAGACTCCAGGACATCAGGATTCAACTCCCTGCTCGGCCATGGAAGCCCACTGGGTGGCTGGCCATGTAAACCCACCGGGTAGGTCACACTCAGCCTCACAGAAAAGCAATGACAACTTCCCTCTGAACAAATCTTGCCAAGAAAAACCTAGGATAACTTCACTGTAAGCTGATATCAACTTGAAGGCACATAACAATGAAGCTGTGCGATGGCACTACGTTATACTTTGCATTTATGACACAGGCCATTTCTGCACAACATCGCAATCCCACAACAGCAGCAAGTTGTTTCTGGTCCAGGAGTCATGCTATCACATGACATCACTAGCTAGCTGCTATCCCATCCCCAAGCATTGCAAAACTGCCTTATACCATTTCCAGAAAAAAAAATCTGTTAAGAGCCGCCTCTACCGCTTTAATCCCATCAGCCAGCTCAGTGCAGTAACATAAAAGCACTTCATAGTGCTTCCTGTCCTCCCAGATCCAGGAGCAGGCAGGGTGTGGGCATGCCCAGCTTGTCCCTCCCTCAGCTATACTCCCATGACATGGTAACTATGAAATCTATCACTGCTCCATGTTTATTTTAACTTTCTCCTTTGAGTTAAAACTTTTTATTTTTTTTAAATACATTTTTAAACATTACAGCACAAAAGTGCAATAGTAGACTGGCATGTCATGCTGTTACAACACTGCTGTGCTAGTATGGCTTCCAAAAAAAACCAAAATAACCCTGACCAATCAGAGGCAGTGGGGCAAGGCAAAGGCGAGGAAAGGGAGTGGCCAAGGATGCTGTAGTGTGAAAGGGACACCGGTGGCAAAACCACTACTCACCCACTTAAGGTGGAAGAGTGCAGAAGAGAGCATTCCTAATCTGCTACCATCACACGAATGGCAATGCTGGGACTGTAATGGAAGAATGCGTTAATGGGGTATGGTGCAGAAAGGGCCACATTTGCCAAAAGAGGGCAGCACTAGAAAAGGGTGCATCACCAGACCACACTGTAGGATTCTTCACTAAATTTAAACACTTAAAAGCAGGTGCATATCTAGCAATATCAGAGATGCTTCCACAAAGTGAGACTGTCATGCTAGAACTAATTCTACAGTGGGAGGTGGGAGTCTTGTGGCATTCTAAATGCTGGACTACAAGTCTCGGCATCCCCACCATTAACTGTGGTCACTAGGACTGCTGAGAATTGCAATCCAGTGATACCTATGGTCTAACACAAGCTGGCAAGGAATGGGAAAAAGAACTACAGCTGCTTTGTCTCTCACTCATGGATTTAAAGGTATGTAACTCTGTGTTTAGGCTGTTCAGTATTGTCAGCCCTAAGTGCATTGGCAAAATTATGTGAGCACTGATCGTCCAAGCTGCTCAAATATTTACATATTGTTTTTTAAAAGTGTCTGCCAAGCACCTCAGACATTGCTTAAGTAGGTGGCTTTCAACAGCTAAATTAACCAACCTTTCACTTGAGGAAAAGCTCCATGTTTCAACTGCATACAAATAGTAATGCCTTTTTCTCTTTGGATCTCTGTTTTGGAACAGAGAGTCTTCTGAAGGATTTTCTATCAGTGCCAAGCATTATGTCTCAGGAAAACTCTTTTGGGTTACATTACAGGTAAAAAATGGCAATAGAGTCAACCAACCTTGTTGTTGTGTACCTGCAAGTAGTTTCCAACTTACAGCAACCCTAAGGTGAACTTATCAGGGATTTTTCTGGAGCTGAGAGTATGTGATATGCTTGAGGTCACCCGGTGGGTTTCCAAGTGGGGAATCAAACCCTGCTCTCCATGGTTATAATCTAATGCTCAAACCACTGCACCATGCCTGCTCATTCAATTTTCTTCTCCTTAAATGGATATGTTCATGATGCAGACAGATGTTACACCAGAAGAACAGTGACAGATGTTCTGATGCCTTACAAACAAAAATATGTTTTGTCCTGCAAGGCAAGTTCTAGAAAATAACAGTTTCTATATTTTCCTGAGTGGTTTGTCTGTGTTTAGTCTTCTGTGGTTTAATAGCTATGCCATCAACAACTCACCTCCACTCTTCCCAACCCTTTCATTAGCTTTGCAAATGTTTTGGAAAAGTTTATTATTTTATTTAGATAATATGAAAGATCCAGGCATACAGGCCTATATCTGTATTATAATTTAAAGTCTTTGTCATAGATATTTGCATGCTTGATCAGCGTCACGAGACTTAGTGGGCTAAATAATGCAACTAAAGCAAAGATTATAATAAGGTTTTGAATCTAACTGGTACATTAACTTGGATATTCAAATCTTGACTGACTGTGATATTTCGATACACGTTGACATCACAAACACTTTATTCAAGTTCAGGACTAATTGCCAAACTTCGGGGGAGGGGTCCTCAAAATTGCTTTTTTGGTTCCATTTTGTATGGAAAGGTATGATAGAAATGATAGAAAGCCCAGCCAAGGGCAAGCAAATATTCTCCTTTTTTGTTTGTTTTCCTAATATATGAATAAGCACACATTCACATTTGATTTCAATGAGTTTTTAAAAAGCCATCCTGCAGCTCCGCAACTAGAATGTGATTTAGTCCTGCCTGCTGCTGACCTGCAGGATGACTTTTTTAAAAAAAAAACACAATTGAAACTCATTGAACTCTGTCATGAAAGTTGCAAAGTTGACTGTGTAACATGGCTGAAGAACACAATGAAAGTTTTAAAAATCTATCAGTGTTACCCTCATCCTTTAAAATACCGTATGTATGAACATATTTCTAAGGTCAGGAAGTGTGCATATGAGGGTCCGTGGGACTGATCACTCTTTTCTTTGGTAACAAAAGGAGGGAAATGACATAGACTAGTGGAAAGAAACTATTGTATGAAAAAGATAGCCACCAAACTATGGAGAGACTCCTCATTTCAATAGCAACAGTAATGTATGCCACAACTAGCTGTGTGTGACACCACGTCAGGCTTTGATACAACAGTTTCTGAGGCTGGGATTTTGCAACTGAACAAAAAAAGCGATGAAAACAGTAATCTGCTTTCACCATAATAGCCCAACATAAGAACCCAAAAACCTGACCAGGATGAAGGCCATGCCACCAGGCTGAGAAGGCAAAAGTAGCCATCAAAGGATGTGAACTGCTCTTCTGGAATATGAGCCTCCTCAGCCATTGAGCTGTACTCTTGTTCCATGTCCGGGTAAAGACAGAAATGATATTGGTTGTTTCTAGGGTCCATATGTCTGTGTCCATAAGGATTCCATCAGCAGTTCCTGCACAGTGATCACAGCCTACTTCCAAACCTAAGCCAGCCGCAAGGAAAACAGCCTCATCAAGCATCCAGTTAGAGTAATAAGTCAGCCTGAAGAACAAAGCTGAAGCCCACATGATGTAAATACAGCCAAAGTGAGTGCAGTCAGTCAGATCAGCCTGAGAGCAAACATATCCCCTCACAATATTTTTCAGAAGGCCAAGTATCAGAGCACCCAAACCTTTTTGAGTGATAGCCCAAAAGGAGCACTGAGAAAATGAAGTTCTTCTAGAGTACCTTATCCATGCCTGAAACCTGTTGAAGGAACACAGAGGGCCACCCAGCAGGGTAGGGAAAGAGAGCAGGTAAGTGCAAAATGGTAATGCCTGGAGCAGATACCTTCTGAGGGCCCCTTTCTCAGCATCTGGCAACCACATCCTCACTTTTCTTTCATGGATATCCAGTGACAGTGAGGTGACCTTCTGGGTCATCAGCATGAGGGCAGAAAGGGTGATGGAAAATCTGAAATAGAGAAGGTCAAAGGTAGAAGAATATACGCTTTGCCTTTATAAGGCTGTAGATTCTACACTGTGCCAATTCCGTTTAAGAAATATCTTTCTCAATTTTAATTGTCCAGAATTATCCAAGAAATTGTCATATGGTAAAGATGCAGAAAAATATTCTGTACACTCTGATCACATTGAGCTATAATTCCCGGGGTTTCTTGGAAAGATGGAAGGATTATTCAACCCTCTGTCAGAAGTAAAGATTGATAGAGAATGCACACAGGAATTAGATATCCTGATTAAGGAGCAAAGACACCAATGACTTGGAGAAACAAAATTTAAGTCTTTATTATAGGAACTCCATTCCAAGATTACTCAGGATGCTGATCTAATCTAGCTTCATTCAGGGAATTGCTGAGAGAGGACTGATGGGAAGAGAAGAGGTGCAAAAAGCATCTGCAAGAATATCAGTTTACATAAGAGGGAATGAAGCTACATAGACCAGAAGGGAGAACACTTTGCGTCACACAAACTATCTAATCGTATTACTACGATTCTTCTCTGAGGAATTCTTGACTCTTCAGTGCTAAGTAGTGTTGTTGCACCTCTAACATAGATGCAGTTGCACTAATTGCTTCTCCAATTAGTTAATTATTTCTTCAACATTTTTTTGGAGAAATATAATGAAGCATTTCAGCCAAAATTATAATAGAACCATTTCTACCAAAATAATAATACAATATGCATTATGGCTAAATTAGATGTGATGCTAAACATTAAATCTTGTCATACTGTTGCAACCTATAAAATATTGCAGTGAGCACAATTTAATTTAAGTAAACTGCAACTCTTAGTTCTTATCTCATGTTGGAATTAAGACTAAGTACATGTGTTATAGAGCATATTTTCTGTTTATCTGATGTGCATCTGATCTTAATACATGCTTATCTGTTTAGTCTCTTTTCTTCCCCTCTTTCTATTGCCTTTTCTATGTCAAATTCTTTTTGTTTTCATCTTTTTGTGATTAGACTGTAAAGCATCATGTACAATGTACATGGTACATGGATGGGCAATAAATAAAATAAATGAAAACAAACTAGTAGCCAGAACATCCATATGAATCTTTAAAAGCAACAGTTCTTTTTCTTCCTCTGCTACTTGGCCTTTCTGCTTTCCACAGAGCCTGAGGAAGTATCCTGTGGGACTCAACAGTGAATTGCTAGTGTGTCCTGGTAGAGGTTTCTATTATGGTTCTTATTTGCATTGGACATAATTCTTGTAAAGCTCAGAAAAATAAGGTTTATTAGTCTACAATCCAAATTGTTGTTGCTTTTATATTACCTGGAAAAGATCTCTGGTTATTCTGAACTCCTAACTATACATCTGCTGTTCCTATTATGCATACTAACACAACACAAAGTAAACAGCCTCAACAAAACAAACTGCTTGTGAACATGCGAGCTGCCTAGCTGGTTACACTAATAAACAATTACCACTTTACCTGGGGCATGCAGTTTCTTGGAGATAGTATTCTTTATAATGCAGCCAAAGATGGCACAGCGTTTGCCAGGTCATCTGGAAGAAGAATGCCCATTTGTGGACGTGCTGCAGGTCAGCTGAATGGATTATAGCGAGAGAGCAGACAGCAGATACAAATACCAGCAGGGCGTAGCACCCCATGGCAGCACAAGCCAGGATGAAACCACCTACCAAGAGGAAAACGTATCTAAAAAGAACCAGAAATGTTTCCAAAGTCAGTTAGCAATATTTCAGCTTGAGATTTCCTGCTGTTCTTCAGGCTTTTTGAACTACAAAACAGAAAATTCTTTCTAAAGTTTGGAACCATATGTTACATGAAACTAACTCTGACATTGCAGCCTAAAGTGAATTTGGGGATAGAGGCATTTGCAGTGAAAAAGCAGACAGAGGTGTTTAACCCTTCTCCCACCTTCTGCTGCTTTCCATAACTATTTTCCACTACCTGGGTTTGTTTGTTTTTTTAAAGGTTACCAATATATATGTTGTTCTCCTGTTGGAAAATTAGAACGTCATAAACCAAGGACAAATGCACAGTTTAGAACTGTGATGCTATGCAAAAGTCATGTTTCTAGAAAGAGAGCATTGTCAGAGCTGTATCTTTGGGACTGCAAACAGTATAGCTGTTGCACCTTGATCACGATGTGCAACAGTGCAATATTTTATGGGACATACTACCCTTGGGCAATGACAGCACACATGGAGGTAACAGCCTGTAATAGAGCCAGAGGGCACTAGTAATCCAGAACAGAGGGCAACCAAAAGTCATGGGTGCCCTGTGCTTTTTGCAGCATTTATTGTGTAGTGAGAGCCCCAGTGGGCACAGTGAAACATCTTGCACATTACTGCAGTTCTCTAAAATAGTTGCATACCATGGCAGCAATGTAGCTCTACCATCATAAAGTAATGCAACAGAGCCTGCGATGCAGAATCTCAGCATATTTAAAATATTTGTATCTCACCTTTCCTAAAAAGTACACAGGTCACTCATAGAGGAAAGATTAAACATTTGAAACACAAATAGCATTAAAACATTGATAGCACAGCAAGAACCAAGACAGACAATGGCAATAAAAATTATGTACAAATCAGAGTTCTGTGGCCAGGGAAAAGCCAATTACAATCCAAATACTGTGCTAAAATATCCAGAATCTCCCAGCCACCATGGCTTGTTCTGGGAACTGTAGTCCAAAGTAGTGCCTTTTCTAAAAAGTACCTTTGATAAAATAGGCAAGTGTTGACCATCTTCAGAAAGGTTGCTAAAGTTTTGGCTCAAGGTAAATGTATTTGTTGTCATTTTCTTCAACTGTTTTTTGAATATTTTGGCTATAAATAAATATATTTATTTGTATACTTATTTGTATATATAACTGCTTTGATTTTGTATAAATGTGTGTGGTATGACTGTACTGTAGCAGAAAAAAATAAAATTGTCCCCTCTCAAATTCCAAGCAACTCTTGTGAAAAAAAAATCAGTCTTACTAACTGAGCAGGTAAACCTGCACTAGTACCCAACTTTACATTTAATTCATGATTTAAGAAAAGAATTGTAAATAACTCCCATAAAGCACTCTATATGGGACTATCACTGAATATGTTGTGAAACCATCTGCTGGTGCAGGCTTATTTTTTGGAAAAGATGAAGGAGGACAGAGCTCCAGTGGCTGGCTTCCCAGTTCAGCTGAAAGTACTACTTAGAATCATAGAATGATAGAGTTGGAAGAGACCACAGGAGCCATCCAGTCCAACCCCCTGCCATGCAGGAACACACATCAAAGCATTCCCAACAGATGACCATCCGCCTCTGCTTAAAAACCTCCAAAGAAAGAGACTCCACCACACTCCGAGGCAGCATATTCCACGGCCGGACAGCTCTGGCCGTCAGGAAGTTCTTCCTGAGGTTCAGGTGGAATCTCCTTTCCTGCAGCTTGAATCCATTGCTCCTTGTCCTAGTCTCTGGAGCAGCGGAAAACAAGCTCGCTCCCACTTCAACATGACATCCCTTCAAATATTCAAACATGGCTATCATGTCCCCTCTTAACCTTCTCTTCTGCAGGCTAACCATCCCCAGCTTCCTAAGCAGCTCCTCGTAGGGCATGGCTTCCAGACCCTTCACCATTTTGGTTGCCCTCCTCTGGACACATTCCAGCTTGTCGATATCCTTCTTGAATTGAGGTGCCCAGAACTGGACACAATATTCCAAATGAGGTCTAACCAAAACACTTTTACTTAACCTGTAACCTATAATCTTTAACTCACCTGAAACCTTTAACCCCCTAAATGGGTCATGCATATCTCAAGAAACACACATTCTTATATATGCTCTTTCTTCACATCGAAGAGGGAATAATCGGATCAGGCTCAGCAAAAATTCTCCCTATAGTGGCAGCTATGGACATTTGGCAATTCTCTTCCTCACTCTACAGCCCTATTAGGAGACAATTACTTATTTCCCTTCAGTTATCCTGCGATTGTAATTTTTCTGGCTGCTGGCGGCTTGGGGACTGTAGTTTTTTGTACTTAATTTCACAGATGAAAATCAGGAGACATATGGCCCAGTAACATCAGTGTGTGGTCAGGAGGGCAATAGACATTAAAGAGGAAGAACACACAAACCAGGAGAGGCCGGCGCAGTTTGCTTTTGCCCAACTCTATAGGGAAAGGCAAAATTCTGCTCCTTCCTCTTGCTTTCCTGCCATTCTGTGCAAACTATTCTTCCACACTGAACTCAGTTTGCATAATTGAAGTAAGCTGAGGACAAACAGGGAAAGTGGGAAGAGGAGAGAGATACTGGGGCATTTTAAAAGCATCTGGAAAAAAGTGGGACAACAGAAGATTAGTAAGGACTGTCCCAGCCAAAGTGGGAGAGTTAAATGGTATGCAGTTGCTGCTGTTGTTAGATTGGAGACATTTCTTAGTATATTTCTTGCTGGGAACAGAAAACATTTAACAAATAAAAAATATTAAACAGAAAAGAAAATAAGCATACATACCTTGAATTTATAGATAGATTTACAGAGGTGCATAGATAACGAAACAAGACAGCAAATGGTAAGGCAGCCAGCTGGTACGAAGCTGTGGCTTGAAATAAAAATGGGCTTTCCCAGTTCATTGTAACCTTGTTTCTCAAAAAGCTGTTTCATAGATGATCTTTCAATATCACCTAAATAAAGGCTGTCCTGTACATTGCTGCCTTTTCCATATATCAGGGTGTGCTCATAATGGAGGTCACCCAGATAACAAAGGTGAGTCAATCAGAACTTCAAACCACTGTGTCAAGGAGACATGGATTTTTCTTTGGGTTCTTCATATAATACGGTCAAAGAAAGTAAATAGCTTCTATTTGCCCAAACACCATTTTTGCTGAGCTTCTCTGCCATGACAGATGTTCCATACTTGTTCTGCTGGGTTTCTTCTGAATACCAGTGACAAGAATGGGTGGAAGTGGAGATAACAGCCTAAACACCCAAGTAATTTCAACATCTCCACGACACAGGACAAAGAATGAAAGTTTGCTCTTATCTATTCCCTTTGGTTGCTATCGTACGCGTGCTACTTCTGAGATATAAATAATAGCAATAGCGGTAGGCATGGACCATTATTTAAATAAATCTGGTGCAAGTGGGTCTGTAAGACAGTCAGATACCAAACTCTGCATTTGCCATGCACATCCTGGGTCTAGAAGCAATTGCAGTTAAGAGGAAGAGATTTTGCTGAAGAACATTATTCAAGTTTCCATTCACCCTTAGGTTCTTCAGTCCCATCCAAATACACACACTCCTTGCTAGATATTAATGTCTAACACAGAGCTTTCCAAACTTTGTGTGTTGCAGTACGTTAGTATATCAGCTGCAGTGTGTAGGTGTGTCACACAAACGTAACAGAGGGAGGGGCTGCCTCTCCCGCCGCTGCCACTGGCCAGGCCTCTGCTGCTGCCCCAGGTTGAGGAAGACCCTGGCAAGGGCAGCAGCAACTGTGGCGAGCTAGGCTTGGGTGGGGGGTCTGCCTCTCCTGCCACCACCACTGCCGTCCTGGGCCAAGGAAGACCCCGGCAAGATTGGCAGTGGTGGGCCAGGCTTGAGTGGAGGGGCTGCCTCCACTTACTGAGTTACTGTGTTGTGAAATGATGTATGTCTAAAAAGTGTGTCACCAACATGAAAAGTTTGGAAAGTTCTAGTTTAACACCTTGATCAAGATGTAGAGGGGCAAAGAGCAATCACTCAAAAGACAAATTTTTATATAAAAATATGTATGCAACTAGGTATCTGTTGTGATGGTGCAAATCAAATACAAGCATACCTCAGTTAACAAAGCATCTGAAAATGAAGTTCATTTTTATAAAGCCTGCTTGGCGCCTTCTTTTTTTTTTTTTTTAATTGCAACACAGAGGATGGTGAAAGAGGACTGGAGAACACAGACTTTTGGTGATGCCAGTGTTGGTGCAGTAAACAATGCAATAAAGCTTGAGCTAGGAAAGAATAGGATTCTTCTTCAATTTGTCCTATTGTAGCTGTTTGCGTCTGCCTACAACAGACAGAGTGAACAGCAGTTTCCTCCAAAATCTCTTATCGAGCATGCATGGACAGCAAAACAGAGGAAAGGGGAGAGCAGATAGCCTGCTTCACCAGCTACACCCAGCATGATTTTTAAAAAAGCATAGATCAATGTATCAAAATAGAAATTGTAAGAAAAGTGGAATCTAATGAAAGGAAAATCATTTCTGGGTACATTTTGGAAGAAGACTTCAGGTGATATCTAGAAGGTTCAACACGTTTTTCTGTACTCAATTCAAAACTTACTTGAACTGGTTCTTTCATTTTGCACCTGCCTGTTGTTAGTTTTGAACAAAAAATTTGCTGAAATATGTTCAAGTGCTCTGTAGAGTAGGAACCTACCCCTTTTCTTTCCATGTTACCTCTGCCTCTTTCTGTAAAAGAAGTCCAGTGGGCCTCTGGAACTGCAGGGGTTCCAGGTTCCAGGTCCCTCTGCAAATGCCAAAAATTGCAAATGATCATGTCCCATATTATTAAATGGCAGTGACATGCATGTGCACACTTCAGTGTCCACGTTCATATTGCTGCCATTTTATCTATAGCACGTGATGATCTATGGTTAGTGGAAATTGCAGATCTGGAATCGGCAACTCCAGAGGGCCCATTGTACTAGCCAAGAACACATTGACCTTGCTAACTGAGGTCTACCAGTACGAAAAATTCTAACATAAAACAACAATAAACTGTTAATGCAGTGGTGCTGTTAGCAAAGCAGAGAGAGTTTTGGTTTCAGTAATCTCCATTTCAGTTTTGGTTGCAGCAATATGGTTTTTCCTGCCTTCATTCCTGAGTTTTGTCTGCTTTCAGAGGTCATCTAGACAGACCTAATATCTTTAACTGCCTTTTGCCTCATTGTTCCACCTCTGCTTTCTCACCTTTCTTTCACTTCAGCTGTTGATCTCTTCTTCACTAAGGGCCTTTCCGCACTACACTGTTACAGTGCTATTATTCCACTATCAGCATCCTGTGGAATTCTGAGTTTTGTAGTTTACTGAGGCCAAAGAGCTCTCTGGCTGAGAATTCTAAATGCCCCTCCCTAAACTGGAAGCCTCAGGATCTCATAGGATGTTGAAAGTGGTATAATAACCATGTAGTGGGGAGAAAGCCTCTTTGGCTATAAGGATATCACAAAATGTTTCTCTGATTCCCCCCACTCTCTATCATAGGAATGAGCAAAATGTTCCCCAGGACACCCCCATAAAGCCCCCAAATGCACTCTGGAGGTATGGCAGACATTTCCACCATATTTGAAGGTTCTCCGGGCCCCCAGGAATCAAAAACAAGTGCTTTCCTTCATTCTCCTTCTCCACCATTTATTCTTTTGAAATCCCTTCAGAGTCCTTCCCTTCCCTTCTGTGCCTCTGCTCCTCTATCACAGTGGTCACAGTCACATTTCAAGTATTACTGACTGCAGGAGGATCTTTCTATGGAGTGGTATCACATTTTAACTTTGTTGTACACTGTCTTGAGTCCGTGCTGTGAGCTTTAAAATACTGAACCAAAGCGTTTCCATTCTTTGTATGCATTTGAATGTTTTCAACTGTTTGTGTATCTCATACCTGGCATAACTTGTATCTATAGAACATAGATAAGGGATCTACAGGACTGCAAGACTGGCCTCAGCTTGTTTCAACCAGTTCATGAAGTAGCAAAGATGATGCCTTAGCTCAATCTGTGCAAGATTTAAAGAAAGCCATGTGCAGTAGAAGTTTTTAGAAGTTTGCATATAAGGCTTGTGTGTGCTCAAAAAATCTGTCTCATCTGCTCCCTGGCTGCGTAACCTAAGAGGGGAAGGGTCAGACCCTTTTGATCAAAAGACTTTGTGTAATGTTTTTTCTCTTTTCTGACCTGGTGCAGAGTTTCCCTACAGATCCATACCTACTCAGGAGACGGATACTGGAGGTTCCAGTAAGAGCCAACAATGCCAAAGAAATATGGGATATGAATGAAATAAACAGTTAAGTAACTGTGTGCCTTCATGCACACATTGATTGCAGGTCTATTCTGATATTCACAAACCCTGCTCCATCACCTCATGTGATTATAGTTCTGTGTTTGAGACATTTGGGACAGGCCTGTTACCACCGTGAACTGGCCTGGCCTTTGGTAATCTTAGATATCATTTTGATTTCATAATTTGGCCCTGCTCTGCCACCAGCCAAGTGTTTGTGAGGCGACCAAACAAGCGCGAAGCTAGGCATGGCTATTATCTGCTGAGTCATATTTGTTTACACCAAGGCAAGCCAGAAACTGCCAGATCTGCTTTAGGGGACCTCCCAAAACATTTATTATTAAGACAAAGAGACCTCTGCCCCGAGAGGGCACCCTGGCGAGCTGAGTGCTTAAACTACCAAGCTAACTGCATCTACATACTGGCCATACTATTGTCAATTCGGACCCTAACTCAATCATGTAAATTCTGACCTTTCGGAGACATTGTCTCCAGCCCAAAACTCATTGTCTTCGCCCAAGACCAGACTAGCCCACGGTCATACCTTCCCTAAATAAAACCCCCCGTTCCGAGAGCTCCTCAGATTGCTTTGGACTTCTATCTAGCCTTGCTGCCACTCTGTTCAGCGAATTCCCCTCGGCCGCTGTGCTGAGTTTCCTTCTCTTCAATTGGACTTTGCCAGAACTGCGAGATAGGTGATGTGTCACCCATTCCCCCAAAACTCTATTTCCTATTTCTAGTTAGCTGTGAGGTTGTGTTTTCTTAATAATTGCTATCTGTTTAATAAATATTACTGCTAGTTTAAAACTGTTTGACTGCTCACTGACCTGAACCTGTATACATAGGGTAAAAGATTCCCGCAAAGTTACCCTGCCTCTCGTTAGCCAAGAGAGTGCTCCAGCTAATTTCCCCATCTTTGTTTGGTTTGGTTTGGTTGTTTGGGTGCCCCTCCCGGGACCCCCAATTCACAGGGTAACAAGCCCACAGTTAAGTCCTGGGCCATTTCACACAATTATGGCTCTTTCTGCACGGGGCTATTAAAACGGTGCAGAGCGACCTCCGACAGAGGTCTTCTGCACCGTAGAGTGGACTGGGGCGGACTACTTTTTGCAGTTCTGCACCTCAGTCCGCTCTGGAGTGACTGGAACTGGTCACACAGTGTGTTTTTTAAAAACCTCTTTTTAGAGGTTTTTAAAAAGCACGGAGCTGCGACTCCGTGTCGCTCCATCGCTGTGCTCCAGTACAGATTTGCAGGCACACACTAGTACGTGCCTGCAGATCTGCCGGGGCAGGTTTTAGGCTGGCTAGCTTCTCTGGTGGGTGGAGAGCCTCCACCAACCGGAAGCCGCCATTTTGGATGCCAGAGCAGTGCGGAGCAACAAGCTCGCACTGCTCCTCGTCCCGACGGACTCGCCCGGACGCTGAAGAAGTCCAGTGAGTCCCGTTTTTGCGCGGTTCCTTTCCCACATGCGGAAAGGGCCTTTATTGCTATACCACTTCTTACACCATGATGCCTCCTAAGGAGTCCATGGATTTGTAGTGTTGAGGAACTAGAACTCTCTTACTGAGAATTCTAAGCAATCCTCCCTAAACTGCAAATCCCAAGATTCCATGGGAGTGAACTGTGGCAGTTAAGAGTGAAATCACTGTGGTATACTTGGGTGAAACGGCTCCTAGTTGCTCGTCTTGGTGGCCCCCCTCACAATTTGGAAAACTGACTTTTGCAGCTCCCAGAAGCTCCTGTACAATTTAGGAAGCCTGGACCAGTGACGTATTTAAGTCTTTTGCTCCAAGTCTCAAGTCAAGTCTCAAGTCTCCACCTTCAATGCTCAAGTCAAGTCTCAAGTCTGGGAGCCAAGTTTATACCCTAGTCTATATTCCAGAATTTTTGGACAGAGTTGAATAAAGCCAGTTTTAATCATTTAAGCAGAATTGGCCCTCCATATTTTCAATTTTCAATTTTGCCATCTGCAGCTTTGGAAGTGAGGAATAGGATCCTTCCTAGTTCTCATTTTGGAAGCTGGAGGATTTTTCAGAAGTGGAGAATAGGATCCTTCTTTGTCCCCATTACTGAAGCTTCAAAAGCTTTAGAAGGAAGGATCCGTCATCCTCAAGCCCATTGCCTAACACATTTGCTGTTCATCTCTGAGAAATACACCCTGCATTCTAGGGGGCAGGGGAGTCTTGCCTCCTGCTCTTTGGAAAAGTTTTAGAAGGCTCCTCTGATATGCTGCAGGGAGAGTCTGCTGAGCAAACCTCAAGCCTGCCTTAAGCCCATTGCCTAATTTGTTTGTTGCTCCCCTGCCAGAAAGGCCTCCACACTTTGGGCTTGAGACAGATTGTCACGTGATCAGTACACAAAAAGAGACGGAGGCGCTGTTCAAAGTCATAAGATTTCTGGGTAAATGTGTTCTGTTGCTGAACCAAGGGCAGCAAGTCAGGGGCAGTCCTTAAAAACATGCAAGTCTCCCGTTGAGTCAGTACATCATTTGCTGCCGGGTGGAGTCCAACAGGAGTCAATGAAGCAACTTAAGTCCGACTTTAGTCCAAGTCACTCGACTCGAGTCTACATCACTGGCGTGGTCGTGGGTTGAACGTCTAGAGTTTGTAAGAAGGGTCTCAGTAATAACGGGCCAAGCCCCTGGCTAAGGCGTTCCCTGGTTCTTCCCCTTTCAGGGCACTAGGGCCTCTTACATGAGGCTACAATGCAAAAGTTGCTTTGCCACAGGACTCTCAACCAGATGAAACTCTGCCTGTCACGCACCCATAAAGTGCACAGCCCCCTGGTGTCCCTCTGGAGTCCGCCTCAAAAGGGGTATTATACATTCGCTACCTAATACCTGCTGTTACCAGAATCAGAGTGGCGTAGTGGTTTGAGCGTGAGATTACAACCCTGGAGACCAGGGCTATTTCCGCACTAGACTTTTATAGCGGTATGATTCCACTTGAAACATCCTGTGGAATCCTGGGGTTTGCGGTTTGCAGGATTCCATAGGATGTTTCAAGTGGAATCATACCGCTATAAAAGTCCAGTGCAGAAATGGCTCAGGGTTCGATTCCCCGCTCCGCCATGGAAACCCACTGGGTGACCACGGGTACGTCACACACTCTCAGCCCCACAAAGCCCCACGGTAACTTCGCCTTGGCGTCGCCATAACTCGGAAACGACTGGAAGCCACACAACAAACAAAAACTGCCGTTAGGCTAATATAACTGCCTCTTTTCCCCTCCTTCCTTCTCGTCCGAAGTCTAGTCCACCCGAACGTACACGCCAGAAAAATGAACAATTTGTTCATTTTCTGAGGAATACGTCAAAAGGGACAGGTAGGCAGAGACGGTCTAAAACGGCTCTCGTCCCGCCCTCCTTTGTTTCTCATTGGTTGCGAGCCCTGCATCGCCACGCCCAAATTTCCCTCCAACAGGCATAGCCTGAGCTCGCGTACAAGCCTGACGAGTCGATTGACGATGTGCTCGCTTCCTTTCCCTTTTCGTTCACCAGACTGGCTCGTCGCAGGCCGAGCAATGGATGAAGGGAGCGGGAAAGATGGCGGAGAAGACGCAGAAGAGGTGAGTCTGGCCGGTTCGATGACGGGACTCAGCTCGGGGGGATTGTCAGTCAGTTGATCGCTGCCAGATCCTGAATTTGCCTTTCGGTTGAAGAGGGGCGGTGAGGAAGTGAGAGGGCCAGAACACCTGCCGCGTTTTCTCGATATAGGGAGATGCCTCGGCCTTGTACAAGTCGTGATGCCATTTTCTCAGCAGCTGTTAAGGATGTGAATAGATTTTAGCGTGTAGACATTTTGGCTCTGCTAAAATAAACCGTTACGGGCCTGTTCAAGCCCCTTACGCTTCCTGGATTCCTTGGCTCTGCTGTTTACTTTCCTTTTCCCTGGACCCGGATGTCTGCCAGCTGAGGGCAAAGCTCCTGCCTTTGGTAGGAGTGGCCTCGCTCACGAAACCTTTTGATAATTCTGCCACTTAAAGTCAGTTTCTGCTTAGCTGTTTATTTAATTGCGTTGCTGCTGCTTCAATCCCTATGGGTTTATGTAGTTCCTAACACTGCAACGTTGAAAGTAAGAAGCTCTTGTTATTATTTGCCTTAATGCGCTCACGAAAAAAAAAATGAATGCAGACATGTTTTTAAAAAGGTGAAATAATTCCGAGATGCTGGCGAAAAGCTTATAATCTATACCAGTGGTTCTTCTCCTTTTCTTAACTGGAGACTCCCTGTAAATATAATTTGTTGCCAGGGCCCCCATGACTTAACTCAAGATTTAAATTTAGATTTATATAGTCAAATCTTTGACTATTCAATATGTATTTATCTGTTTATTTATTAAAGGCTTCTGGAGACTAGGATTCAAATACCCCCTCAGACACGGGGTGACCATGGGCAAGTCCCTGTTGCTGCCACAGCTGTTGGTAGGGCTTCACAGACCCCCAGCAGTCCCTAGACCTTTGCTTTGTCTCCAGGTTCATCCACACATGTACAGGCTTTAATGTTATTCCAACCAAGCTTATTAAAAGTCTTGAGTCAAAGGTGGGAGAAGTATGGCCATCCACACGTTGGACAGCAACTCAAATCATTCCATCTGTCATAATCAGTGGTGATGGATGATCAGAGCTGCAGTTCAGCAACCTCTTTGGAGGGGATATATGTTCTTCACCCCTGTCCTGAGTGACATCCTGTAAGCTTCTGCTCTTCCTCCCTCTACCTTCAATCTCAAAAGAATGCAGCACCACATAATAGAGTTTTTCTAGATACATTTAAAACAATACATTCCAATAATAAGTAAGAAAATGTCACAGTTCTTGTATCGGGATCCAGGATAGAACTTTGAGGTTGTGCTTTTGTAATGGTTGTATTTAATAATAAAAATTTAATAATCTAGCATTTTTTCTGAATGTTTAAAGCACTTCCCATATTTTGGTGCATTAATTCTTACCATAGTCTTGAAAATGTGTGATAGAGTCTATGAAGATATTTGATTTATAGAATGAAAGGTCTCCCGATGAAATCACAGCTGAGAAAAGTTTTAAAAGGAAGACTCCCTGCTCTCTGCTATCATGATTACTCAGAATGCTACTCTAAGGATTTGAGGCAATAATTGCATTTTACAACACTTTAGTAGCATTTGTTACTAATGAAATGTACACCCCATCTCCAGGCTGTATCCAACTGAGTGAGTTGTGTGTGAAATATGGTGGTAGGAACTTGCTGGATAGTGGCTGTGACATAGTGTGGCAGTTTATACAGATTCTCCTCCCACCCTGCTATCTCCACAATATTTTATGACTTGTGTTTTAAAAAAATAAAACAATAAGAGGCTAAGCTCCTCTTGCCCTGTTGCTCAAAGGTGGGCACACTCACTGGTCTCTTTTGACATAGTGCTGTTTCATGAATCTTGTTTTATTGCTAAGGAAGCCTGTTTCGTGAGAGAGTTTTAGAGATTGGATTCAGTTGGTTTCTGGTGGTATTAGAACATGTAGGAGGACTTCTGCCAGTCTTCTTATTATGCATGCAGGTTCATACGGGGGGGGGGGGAGTCCTTTGTATATTCTGGTCCCAAACTGTGAAGGACTTTAAAGATCTTTACCAAGACTTTGATTTGGATTTAGAAACAGCGCAGGGGGTTTGACTAAAGCATTCATATGCTTCCAATAATCAGACCTTGTTACCAGCCTAGCCAGAACATTGTGGACCAATTATATTATCAAAGTATTTAGGCAGCTGAATATAGGGCACATTGTAGTAATCCTAGTATAAATTCTAAGGCATTTATTACACTCAGATATGCAGTATCCTCAAGTAGATTCAGCTGGTGCATCAGCTAAAGCTGTAGAAATGTGAAAAGAACTATCATTGATACCTATGCACTTGGAATAAAAACTGGATTCAAAAGAATCTCTGTACTACAGACTTGTGCTTGCTAACCTATCCAACAATAGTTGAATCCATATTCCAAGATCAGGTCTGCTATCTCTGACCACCAGTATCTTGTCTAGATTAAGCTTCAGTTTGCTTTCCCTTGTTTAATCTATTTGTGTCTCCATGTAGCAGTTCGAGATCTGCACAGCCACCCTGGCATGCAGTGGGAAGGAAAGAAAGACCTGAATGTCCTTTACATATTTATATCATTAAAATCCAAATTCACAGATGACTTTTCCCAGCAATTTGACTTGGGTAATAAGCAGCATGGGAAATGAGGTGGAACCCTGTGATTCACTATGAGGGTTATGACAGCTCAGGCATGGAATAGAAGTGCCTTAATGGCACCTTCTAGAATTGCCTGTCTAGGAAGGACTGTAGCCACAGTACTCTTGCATCTCCAGCTCCTTTCCTACTAAGACAGTCCAGAAGGACGCCTTGGTCTAGTGCTCAAAGCCACAGCTTGGTTGTAAGTTCTCTCATAATCAACTGAATTTACTTTCAAAGTACACATATTTTGGATAGAGATGCACAACACAATTGCTATTTCTGTTTATTTCTTTTCCAGTGTAAAAATTGCTCCCGGTGCTGTTGTCTGTGTAGAGAGTGAAATCAAAGGAGATGTGACAATAGGTAAGAAGAAAATGCTTTGTGTGGTATTTTTGGCATCTTTGGAATTAGTTTCAGTAACCATCAGAACTTGGAGGCTAATTTACAGAAATTCCAATTAATTCCCCATCACTATTTATTGCTCTAAAGCAAGCATTAGATGAAATAAGTTGGTTGTCTCTTTGAAAACAGCCTTGATTAGGATCCTGTAAGTAATAGTGGGCTGCATAATGATAGCATCCAGGAGCACCATTTCAAACTTCATTGGGAGAACTTAGAAGCAGGATTGTCAACAAGCTTTGAACCGTCTTGGAAAGATTCCATATGATTTGCCAAAAAAAGTGTGTGTGGGGGTGTTTAATTTCTTAGACTTACTTGTGCATATTTCATTCTTTGGTATTCATAACTAGTACATTGTGGCGGTTTATTGGGTCTAAATCAAATGAACTTCTCCCTGAGTGCAGTTGGCATGTGAGATTATGTCTTTGTGTTCTGTCTGCTGCTATCTCTTTTGATATCTACCCACGAGCATAATATTTGAATGAGGCACAAATTTCTGTGTGCATAAGCCACAAATCCAAGAATTTGAGATATCAGTCATGGTGATCAGATCTAAATGCGTTAGATTTTTTTCTGTGTATGCACATATTAGTATTATATGTGTATGTGTATGCACTTGTGGATGTCCAAGGAGACAAGCACTCTTTGTGGACAAGGTAGGAGAACGTTATCTTGTTCCATTAGGTTAAAGCCTGGGGAGAAGATAGTGCAAACAGGCTAATATATAATTGGAGTAATGATTTGGTGGGTGCAATGAGAGAGCCTGTCAGAAATATAGGAGTTCTTGAGATGAAAGGCCAAACGTGCTCCTGCTAGGTATGTAAATTGCTGTTGGTTTTCTAACAGTCCGTATTCACTGCATAAAAACAAAGTGGATGTTTCTTCTTCCGTACAAAATAAAATTTGCCCAAACCTGTAGTCTCTTTGTTGATTCCATGTTGCAATCATATGCTGACTGAAGCCAACTGATATTTTGAGATTATTGTTCTGGGTGGTAAAATTTAGTGTTTAACTTTGGAAATCCTTTCCCCTCTACTCTTAGTGGCTTCTGTGTTCTGTCCTTGTTATGCAAGAAATCAAAGAGAGTGCCAATATTAGTATGGCATTAAAAATAACATTGGGGCATTTTCCACAGGGCCTCGGACAGTGATTCACCCTAAAGCACGGATCATTGCAGAAGCTGGACCAATAGTGATTGGAGAAGGTAACCTCATAGAAGAACAAGCAATTATCATTAATGGGTTAGTATGATCATTATGTTGAATTTCCTTACATTAATTCCAGCTACTATAGCTGGTTTCCCCAACTTTGTGTTCTTCACATGTTTTGGACTACAAATTTTGTAATGCCTGATCATAGGCCATTCTGCCTAGACTTTACAGAAGATGAGTTCTAAAACAAATTGGTTGATCAAGCTACAGAGTTGATACATCAAGTTACCATGACAGGTATTTTTTTGTTTTTTAATATATTGAAGTAACAGTTCAATGATCTTCAGCTGACTGATTGGCTTTCTTTAGCTACATGTAATCTTCCACACTATGAAAACTTTGGCAGAGGCACCTTTTGTAACTGCTATAGAAGTATATAAGCTAATTTGCAAGTTGATGATATACAAGTAACCAGTCACTTTTAAGCAGGAGGGCATCTTTTTATATTACTTTTTTATGCCTTATAATAATATTTTAGGAGCCAGACCAGTGTCAAAAAATAAATTCCAAAGAGATAGCTATGTTAGTCTGTTGGAGCATCAAAAGGAAAATAGTATGGTAGGAAGAAAGAATTTAGTAGCACTTTCAAGAAGACTAAATAATTTATTTGAAGCATGAATTTTTGTGGATATTAGGTCTCTTCTTTAGATGCACTAAATAAATAAATGAAATAAATGTGTGCCCTTGATTCACAGCTGACTCACTACACATGTTTTTAATCAGCCAAAGTATAGTAACATATCTACAGATTAAAACTCACAGGCATAATTTTTAAAGGTAAAGAAATACTGTCTATAGTTTTGTGCAGTATTTTTCATACATGCTTATATATCATAACCTTCCTATCTGGCTTCCCTCACTGAAAGAACATACACTTTGCACCAGACACAATCCATACCAGAATATCAACACAGCAAAACATAGTTAGCAGGAAATCCAAACTCTACAGTTACCAAATATGAAAACAGTTCGTAACAATTTTATAAGATAATAGCATGACTTTTTTAAAAAAGAAATTTTAATGCAGACTTTGAATTTCTTTACAGCTATCCTGAAAATATTACGCCTGATACAGAAGAAGTGGAAGCTAAACCAATGATTATTGGCACCAATAATGTGTTTGAAGTTGGATGTTGTATCCTTCTGAAAAGTAGTTTTAAAAAGGAGAGGTCTGTGTTTGTGTAGCACAGTAAAAGTTAAATAACATCTAAGAAATGGGAAGAATTGTTTTGTGATAAAAGCAGCTCATCAAATTCCAGTTTTGCATGAAAATTACCTGGGATATTTCCACCATTTGTATGTCTTACCCAAGATCACAGAGATATCATTAGTCACTTACTAATTTTTCTATATCTCTTTTTCTATTCAGGGACATCCACAATGAAATTAGTTCGTATTCAACATGAAATCATCTTCATCATAGCTGTGAAATGTGTGGTGAATCCCAGTAATATATTTAGTGTACACTTTTTTCACTGCAAAATATATCAGTTTATTTCACTACAATACCACACTGCACAAGACAATTGTTATTTGGCGTATGTTCAAAAAAACATGAAGTGAAATGTTTGTCTCTGCACTTCACATGTTGCAAGTACAAGAGTTACAACAAAAACACATAGCAAACTTCCTGAATATCCTAATGTGAACGGGATCCTAAAGTGTGGACAACAGCCCCTCCCTTGTTCACCTTGCTTAATTAACAGCCCTGAAGATTTTTCACTGAGTTTAGAGGATGAGCCATTAGAGTCTGAGCTCCTATTGCAACTAGAAGCTCTAAATAAGTTTATGTTTAATTATGTCTAACTAAGTCACTCTTCAACACCTACAAAATAGTATGAACATGTATTAAGCATCATTAATCTCTCCATCCTTTGCTAAGTTGGTTGTTGTTATCAAAATTGACCATTAAGTCCATTTTGACTTATGACTGCCCTATGAATGATAGGCGTCCATTGGCTCTAATCAGCAGCCCTGCTCATGTCTTGCAGACTCAGGATTGTGGCTTCCTTGATTGCATTAGTCTGTCAGTGATGTGGTTTTCCTCTTAGCAAGAAGCCTTACCTTTTTTTTCTAGTGAGTCACATCAGTCTCATGACATGCCCACAGTACAAGAGCATCAGTTTAGTCATTTTGTCTTCTAATGAGAATTCAAGTTTAATTTGCTCTTGGACCCATTTATTTGTCCTTTTGGCAGTCCATAGTATCTGTAGAAGTCTCCTCTAGGACTAGTGTTACTGTGTCTTATGACTAATTAAAGCCCTACTGATGCACTGAGCTGCGAGTTATTAAACTTCCTTCAGAGCCTGTCCTCCTTCTCTCTCTAGTTTTAATGCACATGTTGAAACTGATTCAATGACTTGTAATTTTTGAAGCCACTCACTCAAAATAAGCTTTGCTATAACAAAGCACTCGTTCACAGTTGTAGCAGCTGTTGGTTATTCATAAAGACATTTTCACTAATGCTGTTATACTGCAAGTAATTCAACACACCATGCCACTTCTAAGAAGTTTGTCATAGCCTGTGATACCATAGCGGTAGCAGATTTCTGGTTGCACAACTGGCTGCTTTCAGCAACAGAGGGGCATTAAAAGATACAGTCTGAAGTTGGTAGTCAGTTTTTGGCTAAACCTAGGTTCATTATAATATATTTACTCCAGGGTATTTCTTGCCAAGAGAGAGTGATTTGGCCAACTGCTTATAAGGTAGGATTTACGTTTGAACTTACAAACAAGTAGTTAGGTGTTTTTATAAGCAGTTGTAAAGATAGCAGCTTGCATTTCCTGAATTTGTGGGCGGGGAGGAACTTTTATTTGGGTAACTAGGATAAGAGAAACATTTTACATTCAAAATGTTGAATACTTTTCTTAACCACGCCTTGTAGATTCTCAGGCAATGAAAATAGGAGACAATAATGTAATTGAATCCAAAGGTAAATATCCTGATTATGTGGGAAGTCTAGTGGTGAGTTATTTTCTCTTCTCGCAGCTCTTACATTATGCTGTATACTCTGCGTGGCCAGGATCCAGTTTGGTACTTAAGCTGGATCATCCTGCTTCTACCTGAATCAGTAATCCCTTCTGCCTATAGCATGCCCTCACCCCCTCCAGGAGGTTTCCCAGCCTTGCAGAACAAGTTTGGGGAAAGGTGGGGGCTGCAGGAAGGAGTGGCTGTTCCCAGTTCTGATGGAAGAAATGAATTTCAGCTTAGAAATTTAATTGGTTCCTGGCCTATATGTGGTTAAGTTCCATTTCCACGTCTGATAATGTTTAAATGGGTTATATATAGAGCTGGCTCTTAGTCTGAAGCAGTAATTCTGTAGTGTTCGTCACATTTCCAGCCCAATCCTAAGGATGTAGATGTGGAGTTTTTTGTTTTTTTAATTTTCCAATCAAGGATATTGAATTTCAAGCTGTGCCCTGAAAATAAAGGCACCCTGGATTCCTCAGAGGACAGACTGGGTAGGACAAGCAGCCTTTCCTGAAAAACAGATTGCTCACTGGTTCAATCTTGTCCTGAAATGCACAGCTAAAAAAGAGTGTTGGGGAGTGAGGGTATTCTCTTCTATTTTCTGTGTTTATATGAGGGAGGGTTGAGCCCCAAAAGGGCTGGCAAAATCTTGACGTGAATGGAATGTGAATTCTGATACTCCCCAGAATCCTCTCCAATGTGCAAAGGCTGTTCCAAGGCTGGTTTACAAGAGTTCCTTGGGAAGAAAAAATCCACTTTTAGAACTTTCAATAAGTTCTGCAGTTAGACTGATTCAGAAAAGCAAATGACTTACAGGAGCAGTCTATTATTTTAAGACTTCAATGGGGAAAGTGTGGGCTAGGTGTGTGACATCTTTGTTACTCTCCCCGCCTTCGCCTCCTCCATGCTCAAACGTGCAGTTTGAAATATACAATGCATATTCCATGAGGTGGAAAGATGTCTCTTTTGCTGATGTTACTTTCTGAAGCACCATGTATATTGCTGCCATATGAATAATAATAGTGAATGGCATCACTGATGAGAGGAAGTAGAAGTTATGGAAAGAAAGAAAAGCTTCTCAGTAGCAATTTATTGTGGAAGCCACAGATTGTGTACATTGTACAACCTTGAAGATAGTAATGCCATCAGAGTAGGATTCTGGTGCAAAACTCCAGGACCCATTTTCCAAAATGAGCAGGATGACCCCAAATGCAGGAGGGCTGTCTTACTTCAAAATATGGCAGTAACTATGACCAAATAAAGAGTAAATTCTCTGTAGGACCATTAAGTACAGAATCTAAAATAAACTCATTCCACTGTTGCTTAGAAAAGCAAAGTTGCCAGTACCTCAGAACTGAATCAAATCTGAGGCCTGACCAATTTCTGCCAGACTAATTACTGAGTGCCTGAAATTCTGAGTGAACTTTTTTTTTTTTCAGCTAGTTCATTCAAGGGCTGACAAGAAGGTCAGAATAACTTTTGAGGGAAAGTGGAGCTAGCATGAAAAGATCAGAACTTGACAGAAAGTTCAGACTGGCTCTCACTAAGCAGGTGTCCTGCATAAAGTACAGTTGTTTTCTGCAGCCAGCATGGGCATTAGTTTAGTGGGTTGTAAGATTCAGCACGTAATGTTGAAGATCCTTCTCCCACTATGCTCTATCCCTTTGCAAGCAGTAGTAACCCAGAAGTTTCTATCTGTTCTGCTAAAAGATAAAGAGAATGCCAATCTGTGGAGAGAGTACATTTAGACTGCGATCCATGATCCATGGCAAATGCAAAAACAATTCAGTAAATTTGTTTATACAAACAAAGCAGCTAAAACTGGAGAATGAATGGACAGGGAATTGTGGTGGTGGTGGTTTTAGAGATGTAATACTGGGCTGGTAAGTAGAATTATTGATGCTGCCCATTCCAAAAAGGTTCTTACTGTTTATTAATATGAGTCTCAAACTTCTTGCCTCCATAGCTTATGTGGGTAGGAATGTGATCTTGACAAGTGGCTGTATCATTGGTGCCTGCTGCAATGTCAACACCTATGAAGTTATTCCTGAGAACACAGTTATCTATGGAGCTGACTGTCTCCGTCGAGTTCAGACTGAGCGGCCACAGGTGGGTGCATGGCAAGAGCCCATGATGTTCAGATTTTGATGTGTCTTCCCTTTGCAGCAGTATGACTTTGTTGGTGTAATCTGGTCTGAAGATAATTTGCTTCAGCTGATCCTTTGGAATAGGGAGATGAGGAAGGTGTGTGTAGTGCAGAAGATATGTGTAAGAGTTTCATCTCTGTAATGGGTAATGTCTGCTTCAGCCTATCATACTTGTTAAAACAGAGAAGCTATTCAACGAAGGGACAAGAATATTTAAAGAATAGATAAAGAACAGTAGACTGTGGTCTAGTACTTCTAAGTAAGGTAAGTAAGTAAGTAAAGACCATCTTGGCTAGGAGAAGGGGTCATCCTATGAGTCTCTCATTTTCTCAGTTTGCTCTTTGGTTCATCATGCTTTTTGTGGAATAATAACCTTCCAAAGAAATCAGATTTGACCACCATAACTATGATTTGCCAAACTTAACTTAACTTAGACTGAATCCCACTTTGAATCATTATTTCCGGCTCTAGTTTTCTAGCTTGTCAAAGACCAGTCAATAAAGGCTTTGACAATTGGCTCAGTCATTCCTAAACTCAGGAGCCTTTTAGAATCCCTATCTTCTTGACTGAAATAATAGGGGTGGATTTCTGCTTGCATTTGAACAGCAGAAGTGTGGAAGAGGAAGTTGTTTCTTAAAGTCTTTGTTGCAATTCACATTCCTAAAGGAAAAAAAAATTTAAAGCCTGTTGTCTTTCCTTATTTGTGGTGAAAACCTCTGGGCTTTGTGGTACGTAGCAAGAAGAGGTAGGGGTGTATTGAAGAGGAAACTTCTGGACACCAGACCATGTGTGTGCCTTCCATGGTGCTGTGTTGCTTGATCCACTCACCATATCAATTTATACTGTTCCTGTTAGAATAGAGAGCATAGGTAACTGAACTCAGACTGCTTGCCCTTGTTATTCCCTGTCTTCTTCTTTTTCTAACACTTGTGCTGGTTTTTTTGTTTTTGGTTTTTTTTAGCCACAAACACTGCAGCTGGACTTCCTAATGAAAATCCTGCCAAACTATCACCATCTTAAAAAGGCCATGAAAGCAACCTCTACTCCAGTCAAAAGCTGAAGACCTTCGTGCATGATTACAGAACTTGTGGTTGGGATGTTTACTTTTATTTTCAGAACTCCATGCCTCCAAGAACTAACTTGTTTTCCTTTGCTAACTCACTCATTCCATTGTGCAGCATAATTTTATTTATTGAAATGATGAAAAATAAAAGCTGACGTATTCCCCTTGGTGGATTTGTATTCTTTGCGGTGTGCTTTGTTTATCTGAATTGTCTCTGCTTTTCCTAGTTGATAAAATCACCGAAGGAGGAACTGTTAAGTCAGTCTTCCCTGGACTGAGATGCTCCAGAGACATTGGAGTACAGTTCCCATCTTCATTCAGCCCAACTGAACTAAGCTCTTAGTTTTAGAAAGCTCTTTCAGTGGTATTGAGGCGAACTGTCCACTAACTGCAGTCCTAAGCATATAAGCCTCATTGAATGTAGTGGGATTTCCTTCCGACTGGTTTTGTTAGGCAGTGTACTGATCATCTTCCGTAGTAGCAGTCTCATGATAAGCCTATTACCTCTTTCTCTTTTGCACAAAACACGCAACTCAGGGGAAATCCTTAAGCTGGTTGATTACAAAGAGTTACACATTTAGTTCTGTTGGATAAGGTTTATTGATTTTTAGTAGTAGTTAAGTATTACATTTCTCTGGATTATACCACTTCTGTCAGGTCACTGCCTGTGATAAGAGGTGTCCAGTGCAGGGATGGTTAACATTTGTATTCTCTAGAGCTGCTCTAGTTTGGTGGCCCAGAGGCCAGCAACATAACTAGCTGACCTTCTCAGAAGTGACAAGAGTTTGCAATAATGTTTGTGCCAGACAGGAGTAACCATTTTCAGTTATGGAACATCAGTCAGTCAGAACTGGATTGTTACAAGCACACTGTGAAGAGTTGAGATATTAAGAGTGGACTATGCCTTCTGTAACATAAGGCAGATACATTTTATTTCCTTTCTGAATGAATCCAGGATTAGAGGAAGATAACTGTTAAAAAGACCCCTTATGAAAAGTGTCATAGGACATGAGCTCCCAGGCAAAATTGTATCAGAGCTGGATCCAGAGGTTAGTTCATGTTCTTGACCTAAGATACACTGATCAATTCCCATTGTTTAACCGAAGAAAGTGTGAAAAGAATGTAGATTGGGATCTGCTGGTAGATCTTTGGGTGATCTATAATAGACCCAATTTTGAAGGAAGTTGGAACATGAATCATGTAACAGGCAAGAACTGCAGGCTCGGTTCTTTACCAGCTAACACTGACAACATGACTTTTGCACACTAACCCCGTTGTGCTGCAGAAATGCAAAAAGTTAAGGGTAAACAAGAATGAATATTTTTATGCAAAGTTCAACTGTATGTAAGTCAGTTGGGGGCATTTCAGTTCTAATGCTTAAAAAACATTCCTTATATCAGTGTTCTTTAATTCTAAGCGTGTCTCTCTTCTGATAGGCACTGATAGATCGTGGAGTTCTGTTTTTATAAAAAATCAGTCCCATAAGCCCAAAATCTGCCTATTCCGAACTGGGAGTGGGGGCTGCAGGCAGGTCTCAAGTTTTAGTTTCTTACCTGTGAAATACAAATTCAACTTTGCATAGGTGTGCCTTTATCAAAAAGCACTTTCCAGAACGTTTGAAGTAGTTTACAAGGTGAATGATAAAATATCCAATCAAGCAAGCACAGAGTATTAGCAGGCACGGAAACATAATACAAAAAAAATATTAAAAGTAGAGTGCCAAAATAATTAAAACCACCCATTTATCTCACCATGTCTTTTAAAATTCTGTGGGTTTATGCATGGGCAGTCCTCCTTACAAAAGGACTTCCACAAGACTGGTGCCATAGCAGGAAAGGCTATGCTACATGCCATTGCATCCTCTCCCAAATAGGTGGTTACTCAGCAGAGTCACTTCTGGAAGATCTCAATGAACAGGTCAGTTCTCTAATGGAAAATGCTATATATAATGTTCAGATTGTGTCACTTGCCTATGACATTCCAGTGTTTTCCGTGTGTTCCTGCCATAGTCATGGCAGCTAAAATTAAAAAAAAAATTCAGTGCAACAGTGTTTTCAGGGGCTGAATCCGGATTGGACTGGCAAAAAAGTATTCAACCTTTTCAGAGCCACTGTGTTTTTAACTAAAAGTTTCCTGCTGGTAGCTTTTGCTCCTTTTGTTGCTTCCTGCTACAGCATTAGTGGGGATTAATTCCTCCTCTTGTCTCTTCACTGACGTACCTTTACTTTGAAAGAGTTATATAATTTTACCAATAAGATCCTGAGGAGGTAGAAAATAGCCAAGCTAGCAAAAGAATACGGAAAAAGACATGGTGTACCCCAAAGCAGCTTACTAAACTGGTGCATACTAATCAAGGGCAGTTAGTGGCTTCCATGTATAATCAACATATGCTACATCCACAGCATTCCTTTTATCTACCAAGCTTATATCTCTATTAAAAAAAAAAAGAAAGAATAAGATTAGTCTGGCTTGACTTATTCTGAGAAGCCCATGTTGACTTTTTGTGATCACAGCATTTCTTTCTAAGTCCTTACAGACTGTTTCTTTAATGATCTGCTCTAGAATCTTTCCTGGCATTGATATCAGGCTGACTGGCAATAGTTGTTTCAGCCCTGATTATATGGAAAGATTCTAGAGACTGTAGAAGGAAGGAATGCTGTGGATCAGCATATCTTGATTTGAGTAAGGCCTTTAACAAGGTCTCCCATGATATTCTTGCAAACAAGCTAGTGAAATGTGGGCTAGACAGTGCCATTAGCTGGATTTGTAATTGGCTGACTGACTGAACCCAAAGTGTGCTCACCAATGGCTCTTCTTTATCCTGGAGAAAAGTGACTCGCAGAGGGCCACTGGATTCTGTCCAGGACCCAGTGCTATTCAACATCTTTATAAATGAACTGGATGACGGACTAGAGGGCGTTCTTCTCAAATTTGCAGATGACACTAAATTAGGAAAGGTAGCTAATACTGCAAAGGAAAGGATCAGAATTCAAAATGACCTTAACAGATTAGAGAGCTGGGCCAAAATTAATGAATTTCAACAGGGAGAAATGTAAGGTACTACACTTAGGCAGAAAAAAAAATGGACAGATATAGGATGAGTGATACCTGGCTTGACCACAGTACAGTACATGTGAAAAAGATCTAGGACTCTTAGAAAATCACAAGCTGAACATGAGTCAGAACTGTGATGTGGTAGCTAAAAAAGCCAATGTGATTATAGGCTGCGTCAATAGAAGCATAGTATCTAGGCTGAAGGAAGTAACAGTACCCTTCTATGTTGCTTTGGCCAGACATCACCTGGAATACTGTGTCCATTTTTCGGCACCGCAATTCAAGAAGGATATTGACAAGCTGGAATGTGTCCAGAGGAGGGCAACCAAAATAGTAAAAAGCCTGGCAACCATGGCCAACGAGAAGCAGCTCAGGGAGCTGAGTGTATTTCACCTGTAGAAGAGAGTGCTAAGAGGTGACATGATAGCCGTGTTTAAATGTTTGAAGGGATGATGTATGCAGGATGGAACTAGGTTGTTCTCTGCTCCTCCAGAGACTAGGACATGGAGCAACAGCTTCAAACTACAGGGAAAGAGATTCCACTTAAACAGTAGGAAGAATTTCTAACAGTAAGAGCAGTTCATCAGTGGAATACCTGTCTCAGAGTGTGGTGGAGTCTCTTTCTTTGGAGGCTTTTAAACAGAGGCTGCATGGCCATTTATCAGGAGTGCTTTGATTGTGCATTCCTGCATGGCAGGGGGTGAGACTTCCTGGAGGCCTGTCTTTCATAGGCCAACTTGATGACAAATAACAACAACAAATTATGAATGACAGTATTAAGGAGGAAACAGCTTATGATTTAACCACAGTATCATCACAAAAAGTGATTATGGTGAACAGAGTTGTTGGAAACTGCATACTAATTTTTTCTGGGCTGCTGCTGCTTCCTTGATTTTAGTTTAACAAGGATACATTTGGTCTCTCTGTGAGCCTTACAACATACACTTTTTGCAGCTGTTCTGGCCACAACTGAACAGACAGAGCTTCAGAGGTACAACTTTTCCCAGGTGAAGCAGTTTCTTGCGTGTGTTGACTGCCATCTAGTGGTTATGAAGTGCTTGGTCTTCTCTTCTGATATAGTTGAATATTGAAAGCCAACAGGTTTTTAATTCTTGTGAACCTCATGGTAACTGGTGAACAAACTTTCCTGAAAAGCAGTTTGTCCACCAGTACAATGAACTGCTCCATGGGAGAGTTGGGAGCACTCTCATTGCTTTTGGGAAGAAGTCTGAGCCACACGGATCAGTCCTCTAGGAATTCTAGCTGTCTCCCAGCCCCAGTTTGGAAGTGCTGGGGACCAAACTTGGAACATGCTACATATTGAGCACGAACTGTACTGCTAAGAAAAAAGAAAGCAGAGGAAGAAGCCTTACCTTTTACCTTAGGACCATTAAAATAGTGCCATATGGAATATCTTTTTAAATCTCCCATAATAACCTGGAACGAAGGGCACTGAGGTATGCTGTTCAGCACTGATGGCAACATGGTCACTCATTGTCATTGGTAAGCCCACTGGGGCCTACTGATATAGGTGGATAGAAGTCATTTCAGTCTGGCTCTAGGCTTGGGGGCAATTCAACAGAATCTTAAAACCCATAGATATAAAGAAGAAAGAGTGTGTGTGTGTGTGTGTGTGTGTATTTTAAGATCCTGTCCACTTTCTTTAAGGGCATCATAACCCCGTCTGTCCTCCCAAATCAGCAACAGGCAGCCAGACTTTTCTCAATGTCATCATCTTATCTTGCCAATAATGCATACATCCGCTAGTCACAGTTATTACTCAAGTGCTATGTTAAAGCTTGCAACAGTGCCTCAAAGTTATCAAACAAGTGCTGACTAACATCTTCCCTCCCCACATTCCAATGGTAAAAAATCATTAGAGGAAACGCTAATGAGGTGGAATTGCTCTGATAAGAAAGCCGGTGTAGCTAAACTCTTGGAAAGCCCAAGACCTTAGAACAAATGGGTAAATATTTTAAACAATGCTGAGGAAAGCACAGGAAATTGGAGTGCTACGGAGTAGTCCTGCCAAGCTGTGGGATTCTGCCCTATTGCCCTGGCCCTGCCTGCTGGACTCAGAGCACGTATCTCCACTACACAGTTGTTAAGAGGTCACTTCTGTACTACACTGTTATAGTGCTATTATGCCACTTTCAACCTCCTATGGAATTCTGGGGCTTGTGGTTTACTGAGGCCAAAGAGCTCTCTGGCTGAGAATTCTAAATGTCCCTCCCTAAACTGCAAACCCCAGGATTCCATAGGATGTTGAAAGTGGAATGATAGCACTATAGCAGTGTAGAGCAGAAATGGCCACAGTTTGATACCACTGTGATGATTCCATGCTATGGAGTCTTAGGATTTGTAGCCTGATAAGATACTTGGAATTATCTCCTGGAGAGTCTTAGTACCTTCCTTTGAACTACAGCATTAGAGCTCTCTCAGAATATTCCAAAGTACCTCCTCAAAATGCAGATCTCAGGATCCCATAGGATGGAATTATTCACTATTGTTGTGTGCCTTCAAGTCATTTCCAACTTATAGTGACCCTGAACTATAGAGCGGCATCAAAACAGTGTACAAATACGTTCAGAGAATGCTGCGACTGGAGCGATTTCTGCACTAGGTTGTTACAGTGCTATTATTCCACTTTCAACATCCTATGGAATCCTGATGTTTGCAATATCCTACGGAATTCTGGGGTTTGCAGGTTAAACTGCAAACCCCAGGATTCCATAGGATATTGAAAGTGGAATAATAGCACTATAGTGCGGAAATGAAGAAGAATGCTATCATGTGACTCCATTAGGCTACAGCATTTTCACTGGCAAAACAGCCTAGAGCAGGAAGAGAAAAAGACCCCCACACTGTGCATGTCTGTGTGTGAATGTGAACATATGGGGGGGCATATGGACATATTTTTAGTTTTAGTTTACTTTTATGGTTCTTCTACTTCAAATGTACCTCTTTATATAAATTTTTGTATTGCCTAAATTGAAGAAGAGTTGTGGATAACTGAAAAGACGGCAAGTTTTTGTAGCATTTGTTAGTCTCAAAGTTGTCCCTCAGACGTTATTATAAAAGTTATTGTTTGGAGTTGCTACATGACCAGCTACCCTGGCTGTCTCCTCTCTCCGTGCACATTCAGACTGGGGTGAAAAGTAGGTAGACAAATGGACAGTTACAACACTTGTGAGGAGGAAGATCAAGGAGGGAGGAATCGCTGTGAATATGTTACCCAAGGGATCTCTGCAACTTGGAACTTGAACTGATTTTATTGTGTAATAAAAAATAATGTGTAACTTTTTTTTCTCCAAGTTATTTTCTTCAAAAATATTGTGTTGATTTTTTTACTTTTTATTTAAATAGTAACGTGTTAATAACACATCAGTAAACAATCCAAAATCCGCAAAATAGTGATACTTTTATTGGGACAACTGAAAGTGTACAAAATACATAATGCAAGGCTTTGAAGTTTCACTGGGTTCTTCATCAAAGATGTTAAAATCATACACGAGAAGAAAAGGCCTACATTTTGTCTCAGATGTTGCTTCTATTGTCAGTTAAAATGGTCTATAGAGGGAAATCTATGCAAGCAGCAACCACTCTCCTTCTTAGACATGTGAGGACCAGGGACAAAGTGCAGTAAAAAAAAAACACAATAAAATTTCAAATGCATTAGCAGCAGCAAAGTAACTTCCATTGAGATCCAGGCAAACTCTGTCCTGCTCAAGGCTAACTGCTCCTTTCTTAGGCAAAGAACACTCATACCCACAATTTTTGTCCATGAAGCACATCATCATACATGCAATAAATTGGACAGAAGAACAAAAACTGATAGCTCCCTCTTCCCTGCTGGATATCTACCTGCATAGCTAGTTTATTGTTGCTGTTAACTAGGGTTGTCCACCCACCTCAACTTCCACCAATCCAGTTGCACAGGCCTAAATTATATTCTGACCCAATGTATGCAACAGCCACAATGGTGGACCTCCTATACCACTGTGAAATCTTTGAAAGTGTTTTGCACTTACTCAGGCTCAGGGGCTACATAAATGTTTTGGTTCCCCTTCAAAGCAATGTCTCTGTTCCCAGTGGTCTGTCCACCTCCCCATTTTGCTGATAGGACTTGCTGTTCTCCCTTTAGTAATCTTGACTTTTACCAGCCCACTGCCAGAATTCTGGTGTGTTACCCATCACACTGACAGTTTGTCTGCCTGCCAAGGCAGCTTTTCATCTGATGTGTGGCGGGGAGGGGGTCTGCTTTGGGAAATCTAGACATGCTGTTTATGTGCTTTATTTCCTTTACAAAGCAAAACAGTGGGCAATGCTTTCTATTTGCCTGCCGGGCAGCACACAGAACTCAATCCGGGAGCACTGTCAGTCTCTCTTTCATCAGGCTATTGGTCAGAAAAGAGACAACAGGGAGTTCAAACTAGGATATTTGCTAAGATCACAAACTAGAATACTCCTGGTCCTCTTAGTCAGGTGTTCCTTAAGAGCCAATCCAATGCCACCAACTGCTGTCAACCTCAATTAACTATTGCATGGGTAAGGCAACATAGCACCCTGTTGGTGTTTTGAACTACAACTCCCATAATCTCTTGCCCTTGCTGGATGTGGCTGGTAAAAATCAGAATCCCAATTTGATGCTGTACGCCAGGTTGCCTATCACTGATTATGCTTCCTCTGTGAGGGAAACTTGTTATTATTGAAACCTGCTAGGTTTTCTCCTTCTAGAGATATGCATGGAAATGTAGCAAAGACCATTCAGGGGAAAAGTAAAATCAATTATGAATATTATTAGAATTTCATCCACAGAAAGAAATATAAATTGTTAAGCCATGCTGGGGATAGAATAGGGGAAGAGGAGAAAGTGAAGTCATGCCTACAAATGGTTATCACTATAAAGATGAGAACACCCAGGTTGTCACGTACTGGACAAGCCACACTTCACAAAACTCACTGTGAGGTAGACAGAAGTTTATTTTGTATAGATAAGCACGAGAGCACAGCACACACAGAAGGTGTTGAAACTGGAGGTTATATACAGCATGCAACTTATATGGATTATCAATACATGTTTAAGCACACAAAGCATTAATTAGCCAAAGCCATAAATCCCTTCATGTGTCTATCCTCCCTTTTCTTTCCCAGACCAGTACTTGCCACAACCTTATACACCCTTGGCTAAAGTGAACCCCCCTTCCATATTTCTCTTTTATTATCTCCAAACAGCTCTGTTCTCAAAACATCCTACACTTCCCAGGCTTACTTTCAGTTTTCTCACTCTTCCTTAACATGAACTACACCATAGTGACAAGCAGCTTTTGAATTACAATGAAGTAGCAATTAGCAGTACTTAAGCCTAGGTGCAAAGTACCCCCTTTTTTTCAATGGTAAATACAAATTAGCATTCAACAGGTTAGTATTTTCATGGCAGGGAGTATAGTTTAACAACCTGACACAGGCAGCCCTATCTCCACTACTACTCTCCCCTGGAAACACATAGTTCATAATGCTCCTTTCTCCACTTCCAGAATGGACTGCTAGTTGCTCTTTCTGTTCCATGTATTCCCTCCTTTCTAAATTTTGGAGACTGGGCCTTGCCAGTGCTGGTCTGGCACTCTCCGTCCCAAGAATTCCCAGATCTCAGCTTCGTTCTTTTTTCCAGACTTCAAGGATGAGGAGGAGAAATCTCAGGGTGCCTTGAAAAATGTGTATGTATTCATTATTTGGTCAACTTGATCTTTTTCATACGTTTGGCATACTCTGTGGAACACTGGTTGATACTTACTAACATCACCAGAGGTTTCCCCTTGAAGCTTCATCCTTGTAATGTCATTAGGGTCTAACCCCTGTGCCATCACAAGGAATTATCCCTAATCTTCAGGTTTGGGTGCTGAAATATTAGAGCCTAGAACAGTCCTGACCTAGCAACCCTATTCATTCACCAGGCATGTGGCTACATGAGTATCCTGTCCTGAGTCCCAGCATTTCTATATAGTGACTAATACAGCCACCCAAAGTCCCCTCGCCCCAAAGCAGAAGAATTTCTTAGTCTGAAGCACAAGTGTAGCAGTGATTCACACACAGGTTGCTTGCAACTGCACATTTAACAATTCGATTTGGAACTGTTTGTAATTTGTTCACTTCAGTTTATGGAGAATCCAGAGGATGTTGTTGCAACTTGTTGCATTGGTGTCATAGTTGTCCATGATCTTTTTCAAACCTAAAGTATACATTAGCATTCTTAACCTGTTCTTCAGTTCTAGAGTCCATAGCTATGCTTCAGGGAGTTTAGGGAATGGTTGAAAAAAAGAAGGTTTTCTTTTCCTGAGCTCATCTCTTTTACTTTGAAAATTGTGTTTAAATGCGTTTTTCTGGAGAAGGTGTCCATAGCTTCCATGAGATTCTCAGAAGGATCTGTGAACCCAAAAATTATTTAGAACCACTGATCAATAAACATATTTAATGTTAAAATGCTATTGTTGTAAGTCTATCTAAGTGCTCCTGTGGTTTCCCAGGGATACTGGGTTTGTTTTGTTTTGTTTTCAACATTCTTCCTTGTCCCTCTCTCTTAAGGAAGTAAGGGCTTTATAGCTTCTATTCCTTCAGCTTCTTCTTGTTCAGGCACAATGCTCATTAATTCCTGCATTGATTCTTTACTAGATGGGAGGAAGGGTGCTTTAATCATTTGTTTCCTCTTTAAATAAAGAGCTATTGCTTTTTTTAAAAAAATGATCTGTGTGATTTTTTAAAAATAATAAGAAGAGAAACATTTAATAAGCAAGTTGTTTTGACTGTAAAGGAGAACTAAGGAAGGCATCCTTACTGATTAAGATTTTTGCAATACAGTCCCTACAATCTTTTTGCCATGCTGACTTGAAGGTTCCAAAGTCATAGTCCAAAAAAGTAACTTTTTCGAGCTCTGATAAGAAGGGCGAACATTTTAAAACTCAAGCAATTTTTTTACAGCTTTTTAAAAAAGATTCTCCCAAAGAACATTATCTGAATAATGACGGTCTTATTCAGGAAAGGTAGCCGTAAGGAAGCAACTAATTAAAATACCAAAGGTGGTAGGTAGATGCAAAGGGAAATGGACTTTTTTCTGAAGCAAATTTATTTCAAAGTAAATATAGTAGGATATTGTCCCTGTGAATGGAGTAGAGTCTGTTACAGGGAATGTTGCAAAATAGAAAACTACTATTTTGGTTCTTCCAGCTGTTGACAGAAAAGACCTCCCTGCAGCAACTCTGATATGGAAGCATCTTTGGTAAGAGAAAGCTGCACAAAGAAAAGCAGTCTTATGGAATTGGTTAAATCTGGCATTATACCACTTGTACAGTACACATTTGTCTGAAAAAAAACTGTTAGTATGCTGAATGAATACATATTGTGTATATATTAGGAGAATGTATATACATTAGAAGAACATTTTTTTAAAAATGCAGGCAGTTAAGTGCTGATCCCTGAGCACTAATACCTGTGTGTGTGTGTGTGTGTGTGTGTGTGTGTGTGTGTGTTGTCTGTCTGTCTGTCTGTCTATCTATCTATCTATCTACCTACCTACCTATCTGTCTATCAATCAATCAATCAATCAATCAATCAATCAATCAATCGCAGGACTATGGCAGCAGTTCCTTGGTGGCACTAATCCTAATTGAAAGAAGATTCCTTATAAAGCAAGAATAGGAGCACCTTCATGCTCCCCACCTTTTGTTTAAAATGACTTTTGGAGAATGTACGTATAGTAAAGCAGGTAAAGATTGATCTTATTGCTTATTTTTACCATGCATTTAAAAAATTGGGTATGATTGAGCCACTTAAAATGTTTTGAAGTCTCATTGAAGAGCGACGCTCATGTATAAATATGTCCTAGCTAAAATCAGTAGAATTTCAACGTGCCTGCATATTGCCAGTTTGTGCCATATACGTGCAGTGCACAGATTGCACAAGTCAGGTCAAACCACATGGACATTTACAAAGTGTAGATACCACAATGTATACAGGGGGAAACCACATGTGCAGAAGGCTTGTGTCTGCTCCTGGCTGCATGTATATGTGACACAATGCTGCTTATCTTCCCTGGTGGTACATCTTTGGGTCAAGTGGCTGTGTCAGTATCTCACACATCTCTACCAACCAGATTTTATCAGCAGTCTGAAATGTCAGAGAAATCTGAAGAACAGACAAAGACAGACTATTAGCACTGTGTTGGGCCATGCCCATATCCACAAGGGTCTACATCAGAGCAGGCAAATACAGTTTACCAGATGGTGTTGAACAGCAACACCCAACTTTCCCCACCACTGGTTCTGTTGTTTTGAGCTGATGGGAAGTAACAACATCTGGACAGCACATTTTGCCCACCCTAGTTGTTGCAGATTTCACCCGTGTAATAGAAATTATGTATTTTTAGGGAACCTTAGGAATTAAAGTTCTGTCAAGGGAAGGCACCAGGAGAAACTGACAGAGAATGCTCCAGTCAAGAAAAGTGACTATGTTTGCTTATGCCTGCCAGTCTAAGAAACAGTGGCCAAGTTGGATGAAGGCACGTGGGCTTATAGCCACATAGAGGGAGGACAACAGCCAAGAGACCAGGGCCATTCAGAAAGAGACACATTCTTCTTAAACAGACATTTGACCTACAGACAAAACACTCAGCAGCTATGAAAGAATGTAGCTACAGATGCCCCTTGATTATTAATATGGCTTTTGTTGGCTGGGGCACTTTGAGATTGCCTGGTCTGCCTCAGACTGAAAAGTCCTTAGACACCTCAGTTTAGGGGAAAGAATGTGCTCAACAGAAGCTTCCTAACTCCACAGAATCCTGAAACAATAGAAGGACTGTTCTCTAACCCACAGCGGAACCTGTTTATCTGTTTACGTTAGCACTGGAGAATTTTTGAAGCACTGTTTCTGATTATTCATACAAGTTAATAAGAACATGACTAAAAGCCTTGCTGGATCAAGCTAAAGCTTGTTTAGTCTGTCATTCTCTTTCAAGCAGGCCAGCAGCCATATTGATGGCTCAGGGAGCCCACGAACAGGACATGAAGATAAATTTTGACCCTTCCATGGGGTATTTAGAGGCACACCGAATGACATTTCTACCTAGCCAGAGACTGGAAAAGTTACTTTGTGACTACAACCCCTAGGACCCATGGGCCAGAATTCTGGGACTTACAATTCAAAAAAGAAAGATTTCCTGGCTCTTGTCTTAAAAAAAGCTTTAACAGTTACTTAAAAATAAACAAGGACCAGACCTGTTGTTATGAAATTCAAACAAGTTAAATACGAATACAGAGGGAAAAGTCAAAAGCAAAATTAGCTAGGCAAGCAGTTAATTGATTACTGACATTTAATTATAGGTTCTACAGGGATGTTCTTCAGGTTGTATTTTGGCACAATGATGGAATTACTGTATTACTTTAGCTTTACTATGGTTTACTATATTTTTAGATATTAGCAGTTCATGGTCTGTGCCACAATCTGCTCCTAGTGTTGTTCTTGCAGAAAATGATGGAGCTTCTCCATCTTCTGCTTCCAATTATGTAGTCTATTTAATTTCTGTATTGGCCATCTGACGACATCCATGTGTACAGTCATCTATTTGGTAGCTGAAATAATGTGTTTGCAAGGAACAAACTGTTGGCCTCACAAAATTAAATCAGTCACTCTCCTGTTTCATTTCTTGATCCTAGGCCAGATTATCCTACAATGTTTGATACTGCTCTGTTTCTTACTTTTGCATTCTGATTGCTTATGATTTTCAACATGTCCACTTTCAGTACATTATCAGTTTCCTCCTGGACACCCTTGTAGAATCTTTCAATTTCTTTCTTATTTGCATCTCTAGTGAGAGCATATGCTTGGGTCACAGTTATATTTTTTTAAATCATTTTAATAAAGTTTCAAAACAAATAAAAACATACATTTCTTGTTATTTCACTTGCAATATCATTTGATTCTTCCAAACTAATTCAGATTTCATCTTCAATGATTTTTCATAGTTTTCTCACCTGTTCTGCTTTACCATCTATTATGTCGGTACATTGCACTTCATTTTCCATATCAAGCTTCATGATACCAATACATCAATACATCTCTTCACCATTTACTTTTACGTAATACCATGAATTAATGACTTCTTACAAAGACCTCCCCGCCCACCTCGACAATGAGTCACAGTTATATTGACAGATTTCCTCTGGAGTTTTATAGATGTTATTAGGCCAGGCTTTTCATTGTGTCCCCTGCCTGCTTTTGCTGCATGTTTCCTCAAATTCCATGCCCTTATCTTTTTCTTTTTCTTTTATTTTAATTTCCAGTGTAAAACTATGTAATTATCTAACTGAACATTTCCCATGCCTACCTTCTTTAGTTCACTCACATCTGTGCATTCCATTTTTGGTTCTATAGTTTCTAGCTTCCCCAGACTGATGCTTCTCATGTTCCATTTTTGCATTTTATTTATTGCTCATCTTAGGACTTTCCTTTCACCTCTGAGCATGACAACACCTGAACATCCTTTTGGTTTATGTCTGTTTGTGTCATTAGACACAGGGCTACTTGTACTTGTCCTCTGCTGAGCCCCAGTATCTTGTTGAGTGCTTTCCATTCTGGGAGTCTCATCTTCTGGCACTAATTCTTGTTTCATTTTGGATTGTTTCATCATAGAGTTTTTAAGGTAAAAGGCTTTAGGAGTGATTTACCATTGCCTTCTTCTGTACAGTACTAGTAATTTTAGAGATAGCTATTGTGCCACTGCTGTTGTCTCTGAGGGATCTTCTGGAAGTGTCACTCCACACTACTTCTGCTGCCCAGTAGCTGTTTGGTTCATTTAGTGTGGCTCCTCAGCAAAAGTTTGTCTGATGTGGGAGGCCCTACTAGCAGCACTGCTAATGTCAGCATTGCCTCTTGTCTCACAGGAGCACACAATCCCACCACGATGGCAAGGTAGTGCAAAGGTGGAGCAGCCAAATTATTCTGCAAGACACAAGTGCACTTTGGAATTTCAGGCATGAGGGAAGTGAGAGTGAGTGGCAGAGTGCAAGAAGCAAGGGGAAAGTGTAATGTGAGAGGGTGAGGTGGGCTGAGGAGCAGGAGGGAAGGGAGAGCAAGCAGTGAGAGTAGAGGCGTACAAGAAACAAGCAAGGTCGCATTGCTCGAATACAAGGTGAGGCAAGAGAGTGAGCAGGAGGAAAAAGAAAGAGAGGCAAAAGAGGGAAGGAAAAGAAAGGGAGGGAGGATGAGAGTTGCAGTGGCATGGTGTGAGGAGCAAGACAGGTGAGCATGATGAGGACAAGGGAGGCAGATGTGTCACAAGGTAAGGGAAACAGGTAGGAGATACTGTAGGAAAGTGTAAAGAACTAGTGGGGGGGCATGGCAGAGACATGTGTTGAACCCAGAGGGGAGAAGAATGGGGGCAGGAGAAATTAGGCACACAGTGACAAAGGCAAGGCAACAGAAGCAGTGGTCCTCCAGGAGGAGGAGGAAGAGAACAGTGCAATTCATTGATCTCATGCTCTGCTTCCTAAGGTGGCCATCTTATGATGCTACTCTGCAGAAGGAAAGTGGTGGGAACAAGCAAGAAGAGAGGGTAGATTGAAGCCTATTAAGGTAGATACTTAAAGTGAATCTTGGGATTTGGGGAAAATTGATCCAAATAATGTTTTGGGGTTTTTTAGAGCTTTCTTGATGGACTGACTACATATTTATTTGTCTTGGGAATATGGTTTCGATCCATATGTCCTACTAAGTTAAATGTGTGTACGAAAGGAATACCATACATTGTGATCTCTATCAGAGAAATAGAAGCTAAGCAGGGTGAAGATGTAGAAAGACTTTATGTTGAGAAGCACATGGATAATGTTAAGGGAAAAACACATCTACCACCTTGGATCGGGCATTTCCTTCCAAATAATTATTTTCTTGCACCAAGAAATACCTTTCAAAGTTTTCAGAAGAATAGCAGTGTTAGTCTTTTGCAGCAAAACGTCAGGATCTACTATCTACCCATGAGTATCAACCCTTAAAGGCTAACAAGGTTTTGGCATAAGCTTTTGCAAACTGCAGCTCACTTCCCCCAGTTCATGAAAAGTTCCCACAGTTGGCAGGTATTCATACACATGGTTAGGGTTGGGAGGATGTAATTAGTGAGGTAATAGGGAATGGAAATGTGAAAAGTACAGACATTTGTCATTACCTTAACCAGCACTAATAGACTTCAATTGGGTAGCAAAATAGACGCCTTAGCACAATAAGCTGCTTAGCAGGTATATTTTGATGAAAAGTCAAATAAGTGGAAGAAAACTAGTTTCTGGGTATAATAAAATATTTATTCTGCATCTCTGAAGGAAATCAGACCATTTTTTTCTCCAGTTACTGCTTTTGTCCTTACTTTCCTCTGAATCTTTCCCTGTGATTCAGATGGCAATCATTCTCAGGGGATTCCTGTGGTATTTTCATTGATGTATAGCTTTTGTCAGCAGTGAAAAACTGATGGCAAAAAATTAGTGATCTGATTAAAATACCACTTGAAGTGTCTACATGTGATGATAAGTCAATATTATTCTTGTTGTTCTTTTATTTGTACTGTACTTCACTACAAATACACATGCCCACTTCATTTAGTTTCCTTCTCCCTTTCAGTTTCAACAGCAACCCTGTAAGGCAGGTTTGCTGAGAAGCAGCGGTGGTCCACTGTCACATAGTAAATGACTTAGTAGATTTGAACTTGTCTCTGTCTGTTCTGTGTTCAGAAAACATAGAATCACACTGATTCTCTCTGATGAATTATAACTATAAAATACACTGTGATGGTTGAAACATAGTGGTAGAAAAGAGATGTAACAATGAATGGGCTTAATTTGCAGAATCAGAATGCCAATTAGACAATTTACAGAACTAGAATATTTTGCACAATATGCAAATTAGATGCCTGTATTTAAGAAAAAGGAATATGGCAATCCCATGCAGGGAGTTATGGGGTTTTAACTTTACTGTTAGGTTTTTAAATAACTTTATACTTTTTCGTAATGGCATTTTAACATGATAGCATGTTTAACTGTTTGTTTGTTTATTTTCAGGTTTTTATTTTTTTTAGCATTTTTTTTAGTATTTAGCATTTCAAAATAAGCAGAGGTGCCTCACCATTCTGCTCAGACCATGAGCCGCCCCGCTTTGTTTTGTTTGGTCCGCGTTTTCTTTTTACTCCTCCCCTAGACCTAACAGTTTCCACCAAGTGTTCTTTCCCTCTACCAGTGGTGTCACAAGGGAGGGCAAAATGAAGGACCATATTCATCCTTATGAACCTGCCCATGCTTTGAGAGCTGCTGGAGACTTTCTTCTCTCTGTTCCACCACCCTCACAAGTACACTGGTCAGAACATGGGAGAGGGCCCTTGCAGGAGCTGCCCCAAGGCTCTGAATCTCCCTTAGAATCATAGAATCATAGAAATGTAGAGTTGGAAGAGACCACACGGGCCATCCAGTCCAACCCCTGCCATGCAGGAACACCCTCAAAGCGCTCCCGACAGATGGCCATCCAGCCTCTGCTTCCTAGAGAAGATGGACTGGCACCCTCCCTAACTTTCTTTTCATAGACAAGTGAAGACTTTTTGTTCCAACAGGCGTTTGATGACTGATTCCACAAGGCCATCCCACCTAAACAATATGCTGGGTTTTCCTATATGTTGTGCTCCCGTGTATATGTGTGTTCCATGGTTTATGTTTTAACAATATTTTTTTAATTGTTTAATCTTTTAACCTGTGTGTTTTGTAAGTTTTTAACTAATGCATTTTTAAAATCTATTGTAAGCGCTTTGAGTCCCAAACTCAGAAAAAGGAAGGAGACAAATGGATCTGGCCTTGCAGTAACTTAAAGCTTCAGTTGAGCAATTACAAAAAATAGTTTAGCCCTCCAAAGAAAAGGGGTAGGCAAAGTGAGCAAGGAGGCATGGACACAGCAAAAAAAGAAAGAAAGAAAGAGTTCTGGGAGTAAATGATTTTCTGTGTCTCACTGTGCAATGCTAAAAACGTGGGAACTGAAGAAACATTTCATTTAGTGAGGCAGCATTTATTTTATTTATTTTTTATTTATTTTGAGAACCAGTGTGGCATAGTGGTTTGAGCACTGGACTATGACCCTAGAGAGCAAGGTTTGATTCCCTATTGGGCCATGGAAGCCTACTGGATGACCTTGGGTGAATCACACACTCTCAGCCTCTAGAAAACTCATGATGGATTCGCCTTAGGGTTGTCATAAATCAGATATGACTCAAAGGCACACAACAACAATAATTTTCATTTAGAGAGCAATGCCCTTGGTTCCCCCCCAATAGCTACACACACACCCCTATTTTGTTACTGCAACAGTTGAGTAAATCTTGGCTTGCTAATGATGCAATATTTCTGTTCTGTCCAACCATGCTCTTTGACTTCTAACACTCCAACATTCTCAACCCAAGTCTCTGTTGTACCTCAGAGCTGCTTTGATTAACTGCTCAATTTCTCAATTGTTTATCTTCTATACATACCAGCGGGAGGCCCATTCCCCACTGGAAAGAGAACAGGACTACAGTAGCTAGAATAACAAAGGAGGAAAATGTTGTTGAGCATTGGCTGTTCTCTGTGGCTATTCTCTCAGGGAAATGGACTATTCTGGCAAATTAATGGGGTGGAGGGGATTTGTTCATTTGTTTGTTTTATACATAACAGGGGAGTGGGGGGTAGTTTAGATTTCTAGTTTAGATCGTTTAGATGCCCCAATTAAAACCCCCAAAGTACACACACTCCACAATACTGTGTGTCACAGTGATTTAAAGCCTAAAAGAGCAAATCTTGACATGTAGAGACATGGCTTGTTTCAGTCAACTTGTAGTCCAAGGTTTCCTATTTGTGTGGTGGCGATAGTTGGGATAGACTTTGGATTTTTGTCTGTTTTTAAAATTAGATTCCCCGAAAACCACCAATTGAAGGCTAGGGCAAAAGTCATATGCTTAAAAAAGTTCTGGCCCCAAGAATTTGTTTTGACTAGAAGAACTGAACAAAGGTCACAGTCCTTCCACACAAAAATCTATGGTTGGCTAATCCACACTTTATTAATTTGTGCAGCATGATTTATGACAGAGGGTGGATTGAGGAGCCACTTTGTCACAGTTAAACCATCAGGAGTCAGTAGGAATTGACAACCTCCAGAAAGCTGTCCATCGATCCATACTGGCCTCTCCAATTAATGCACACTCTCCAGCATACAATAGACATTCCTGTACACTTGCAACATTCCTATTTTGGTACTGAGGACCATTCCATCTCCATAACATTATTGTTAACCTTGCTGAAAGCCCCTTTCTGCTGATCCTATGCGAAATACTTATTTTTCTGCAATCACCTGTCTTACATTGATTTAGAATTACAGTGGACAACTTTGTCCGGCTGCGTAGCATCAGCTGTAGTAGGTGTGAAAATGCCTGGTAATATGCATTACTTTCAAAGAAGAAGACGAAGCTGCCAGATGTCTGCTTTAAGTTTATTTTTTATTTTAGTTTTGGGGAATCTGGGGACCCCTGCACCCTGTTCATGCCAATGCCACCACTCCTGGAGGTCTCTCAGAGCAGGAAAAGAAATAGCCTTTTTTGCAGGGGGACGGGGGGGGCTTCAAAGGCAGTGAAAGATACACAGATGGTCTTGGGATCTCATGTGGCCCATGGATTCTGTTTTGTCCACCCCTAGTTTAAAAACTAAGGATGTAATATTTTCTTCCTATTAGTTAAAAGGTATGACACACACCCCCTAAAATAACTGAAGCCAAAATTATTCCATAAAGAGAAATTAATCTCCCTAGATTCTCCCTAGATTATGGTTGCCAACTGGAAAACAGGTCAAGAACTCCTGTACCTTTAACAATGATGTAGAAGAAGAAATTTCAACTGGTGTTGCTTCTCACATAAACTCCCCCTGCTGAAATTATTTATTATTTATTTATTCATTCATTTATATCCTGCCTTTCTCCCAATAGTGGGAATCAAGAAAGCTAACAACATATTTAAAAAATGATGCAAATTAAAAACTGTACAAAGTAATTAATAAAAATACAAATCTAAGAGTTATCAGAAAAGCAATTAAACAATTTATAAAGTTAAAAATTAAATATTAAAAATATTACAGTTAATTAAAAGACTGTATGCAGGCCCTAAAAACAGCACTGAACAGCATTTAAACCCTACCCCACCACTTTTTAAAAGCCTGATAGCATAAAAATGTTTTAACTTGCTGACGGAAGAGAAGCAAGGAAAGGGCCATCTTGGCCTCCCTAGGGAGAGAATTCCAAAGCCTGGGAGCAGCACAAAGAAGTCCCTCTCCCTGGTTCCCACCAAGTAAGAAGGTAGTAGAACAGAGAGAAGGGCCTTTCCTTTTGATCTTAGAGCTCTAATAGGCCCATAAAATCCTCATAAAGTGAATTCTGTAATGGTCTCATAAAGGGAATTCCCTTTTCTGTGCAACCATTAAGGGTATAGGAATCCTGTTCTGTTTTTCATCTGGAAACACTACCCTAAACAGAAAGGGCATGCCCCTGAACACTGTTTTGTAACTTGGTATTTATCGGCCACAGAAAAAGATACAATTCACTATATGGGAAGCCAGGCTACAAAGCGAGAAGGTTATGAGATGTTCCATAGCTCTTTGGCCTCAGTAAACTACAAGCCCCAGAATTCCACAGGATGTTGAAGTGGTATAATAGCACTATAACAGTGTAGGGCGGAAATGGTCTCTGTCTCTGTTACTGTGCCCATTTTTGCCCTACACTATTATAGTGCTATTATTCCACTTTCAATATCCTACGGAATCCTGTGCATTGCAGTTTAGGGAGGATCATTCAGAATTCTCAGCCAGAGAGCTCTTGGGGCTCAGTAAACTACAAACCCCAGAATTCCATGGGACGTTGAAAGTGGAATAATAGCACTATAACAGTGCAGGGTGGAAATGGCCTGTGTTTAGACTAACATTTTGATGGAGAAAACTATTGGCTTCCCGAGCTGCATCTTCTAGGAAAGAATGTTGACACAGGATGACTTCTTCTTGATAAGATCACACATCAAATTCCATCAAAAATGAAACAGGAAGCTCAGAGGTCTGTTTTTCCTATGAGTTTTGAACTTTCCCCCCACCATAACTTGTTTGTGCTCTTTAAGCAGAACTACTGAATAAGAAGAAGCTGATGATCCAATGACCAGTTTTTGTTGAAGGGAAATGCCGTTCACCAGCAAGCATACTTTTAGCCACAGTTTTCTAAGTCTGGATACCTGGTTCAGTTTTCTTCTTTGTAAAAAATGAGAGACACACTTCGTTTTTTGAGGGTTTTTTTTAAACGATATGCATGCATTTCTATTAATTTTCCAGCGGCAGGTTAGGCAAGCATCTCAGAATCCCACCCACCACTTTGCCCAGATTGGTCTGGGTTCAGGGACAGAACAATGTCTTCTGGTCAATTATACTCCTTCTGGACTCTTCTGTTGATCCTTCCCATTCTGTTTTAGGAAGATGCTACCACCTACACCTGGGCAGAGAAATGGGGGGCGGTCAGGATTGCCTGGGCATCGCCTACTCTGAGGAGCATATGGACATGGCGGCAACCCACCACTGGGGCTTACAGCATCAAAGCACATTCCAGTGTCTTCTGCTGCACGACAGTTAAGCAGTACAATTGCACCCACAATTGTACATTGTACAACCCATAGTACTACATTGTACCCCATGATTCCTGATCGAAATTAATGTTCCTTTTTGATTGGGGAACGTGGCCTCACTGTTACCCCAAAACATAGGTGCCACAAGGGCCACCCCGTGATGCCAAATACCTCCTTGCAAAAGTGGGGAATGAATTAGCTCAAAGAGGAGGCTTGCGAGAGGGGAGTAACTTAACGAGACCTTTCCTATCAATGTTTGAGGGCTCACGCAAGAAAAGAACCAGCCAGAGATTCAAAAGTAAGCTAAAAATGTGTTTTTATTGAGGGGAATTCATTCATGTGTGCACACAAAATACTAACAGCCAAACATTCACACAAGAGCTAACTGAAGGAGAAAGGGAAGAAAAAAATATGGATAGAGAGGCTGAGGGTTTTTAGGGGGAGGTTCATAATTACCAGTCCAGAAGAGTAGTGAAGAGCTGCAGTGTGTTTTGGTTTAGGTAGGACTTAAGGACAGTTCTCGTTCAGGAGCCAGACGGATAGAGTGATGGGTAGACCTTTGAGAGACTGCACCAGGAATCCTGGAATCAGGGATATTTGTACCCAAAAAAATAGCCTGTGACAGTGGAAGATATGTGCAGTTCCAGGCGTGGAACGATGGGAGTTGCAGCGCACACAGTGTACTATCAACCCACTAATGTTCGCAGTGCTTGGATGACAAAGACATAATGTATGTTGTAATAGCTGTCAATTGTGGGTTCTAGGAGGCAAGAGGAAGGAGTTCAGGTGCACAGGGGATGGGTATCTGTCAATCAGTGTCCTGGTGGGCTTGTCACAATTGCATTCCCTGGGAAAACTCCAGCTTCTGCTTAAGCCTATTATCCATAGGAATGGCGTTTATTTGCCTGACAAATAGCCCAGTGGTACCTGGAGGATGTCTTAGACTGACCAGTCTTTCTTTCTCACATTTATAGTCAGATCTCTTCCCTTACATGGTTTGACCTCTCGGTCACCCCTCAGCCTTGAATTTGATATTAAGAGCCAATTAAACCTGTGTTGCCAATCCAATATGGTGCCAATTGAGTATGGTGCCCATCCAAACCAAACTGATATCAGAGATCCCCAAAGCAGAGCCTTACACTAGTGCATTTTAAGGCAGCTTGAAAAACATTGTGACAAGAAATATTCACATTTTATGCCAGTCTCTAGTTCAGTAGTAGTATATTAATAATAGTAGCTGTTTAAAAAAAAGTGGAGTCTTCACCATGATTGCATTTTCTGGCTTTCTCCTATAGGTTATGTATTTGAATCTGCAATGCGTTCTTCTATGTGTGTGTGTGTGTGTGTGTGTGTGCATGTGTGCAATGAAAACATCTTAAAATATTAAAAGTTCATAGATAGATAGATAGATAGATAGATAGATAGATAGATAGATAGATAGATAGATAGATAGATAGAGGTGTTCTTAATGTGTGCTGCAAGAATAGCTTTTCTTTTGAAGGCCCTTTCCACACGGGCATATTGCCCGCGCTAGGGCGACCTCCCCAGGAGGTCTTCTACACCGCGAGGCGCACAAGGGTGGTTCACAAATGGGAGGTTCTAAACCTCAAACTGCCCTCGCGCGGCTGCGTGGGTGGTGCTGCGAGTCTTATAAAAACCACTTCTCAAGTGGCTTTTATGTGACTTGCGCGCGCTACCCCGTCGCCATGCCCCGTTTAGAACTGCAGGGACACGTTAGCGTGTCTCTGCAGAGCTGCCCAGGGGCTGGCTTCCGGCTGGTGTGCTGCCGATTGGCGGAGCACCGCTGGAAGCCAGCGGCCGCCATTTTGGGTGCCGCCGAACGCCGCCAAAATTCGCCGCTGTTTAGAGCGGCAAACGCGCGTTCCCCGCGGGGACGGAGCAACCCGTTTTCAGGTAAGATCCGTCCCTGCATGCGCCCCCCCCGTTTACCCGCCCCGCGTGTGGAAAGGGCCAAAGCCTGTTTTCTTTTGTTTTCCTTCTTTGCCTTCCGCATGTTTCTTTCCCAATAAGGTTTCAAGAAATGCAAGTGCAAATTTATTTCCATTTCACATTCCATCCCCTCTTTTAAGCCTTTTTTGTTACTGAATACCTTACTTAACCTGTGAATTAGACAATGAGGGAGGGGGGCAGTGGCAGCTGAGGGGTCTGATGTATAGGCTAGGTTGGTTTTTTTTTCTGTTGCCCCATAATGTTGTAGGACATCGTAGAGTTTATCCTGGAGCTGTTTAAAATTGTAAATGTACAAAATATGAATAGTCTCTTACGGTATCTAAAAATACAGGTAAGTTTTGTTTTGCCTATAATAGTAAATGTTTATAAAAAAAAGAAGGACAATGTTTCTCACGTTTCTTGCTTGCACAGATTGCACTATTGAAAATTTGAGATTGTATAAACCTGTCCACAGAACTGCAAGACACCAAAATCTTGTGTCAAATTTAAAAAATCAACTATTGTTCTAATGGGAAAAAAAAAGAAGAAAAAGAAAATAGCAGTAGCTGTAGTAGTAATATAGACATTAACAGAAAGCAAGAACCACAACAGGTAACTGATTTCAACATTATGAAAACAATGTTACAGGTCAGATTTGAAACACAGTGATAAGTAATGGGAATATATTACTCTAAAAAAGTGAGTTGAAACTTTAGCAAAATGTCTTGGACACACACTAGAAGCGGTCTATCCTTTCTGTGGCCCTGGTTCCTTAGACTAGTGGCAGGGATATGATGGCCTTTCCCCTCAGTTGTAGAGCCACTTGCTTATATATTCATTTCCTCCTTGCTTAAAAACAGTAAGGAAATGCAAAATGATAGCAGCATAGGTCCTCCTTGCAAAAATTGTTCTTCAAAGTTTTTGCCCCCAAAACGTCACTGAGGATTGGTGACAGTCTTTGTAACTTTACAAGCGTTAGTCAATCAACGGTGCTCACTGCCAGCACACGTTACAAAGCTGCAGAACTGGTTTTGTCAAATTTGATTGTGGAGAAAGAAAGGCATGTTTGGGGTGAACACAGTGAGAATTGTTCAAAACCAGCCCCATTGCCCTACAAATGGTACCTCCTTCTCCTTTCCACAATAGCATCAGCAGCATGGGAACAGAAATAAGGTCTGCTTTATTTTTAGCTTCCTCTTCCCCTCCTCCAGTGTTTGTCCTTATTCAGATATACCTGAATGTACATACCTTGCACATTTAAAGAGAAGTCTCACCAGCAGCTCCCTCACATCCTTTCTGGCTGTACTTGATGGACAGAAAGTAATATAAGGAGTGATTTAACTGGAAACCTGAAATCTGACTGCTCATACAAACAGTCCCTCTGTTGTATTGTTATACCCACAGGCACACAAGACTAAAGCCCCTTTTGATATCTTCCAGGGGGAAAAGTGCTCACTGCAATGGAAGGGCTTTGTCCAGATGAATCCACAAGAGGAGAATTACAGCACATTCACTAACATACAGTTGTGAGGGAAGGAGCAGACGAATTGATACCATGAGTATAGCCCCCATCAGGCCTGAACTTTGATCCCTACAAGTGCTTGAATAGGAAGCAAGAGCTGCCCAGCTTATTAGATGATTCCAGTAGTGGCTGCCATTATAAACTTTCCCTGTCCCCCCATTTCCTGAAAAACAATACTGCACAGCTTTAAGAGCCAGTATGGTATAGAGTTTTGAGTACTGGATTAAGGGCCTTTGAGCCCTACACTGTTACAATGCTATTATTCCACTTTCAATATCCTGAGGAATTCCGGGGTTTGCAAGTTTGCTGAGGCCAAAGAGCTCTCTGGCTGAGAATTCTAAAGACCCCTCGCTAAACTGCAAACCTCAGGATTCCATAGGATGTTGAAAGAGGAATAATAGCACTATAACAGCGTAGTGTGGAAATGGTCTCTGACTCTGGAAGACTAGGGTCTGAATCTCCTTTCAGCCATGGAACCTGACTACATGGCCTTGGTCAAGTCATATCCTCCCAGACTTAGAGGAAGGCAACAGCCAGCAAACCTCCTCTGAATAAATCTTGCCAAAAAACAAAACAAAAAACTGCCCAACCCTTGTTATAAGCCAGAGTCAACTTGAAAGTACATAACAACAACAATAGTCTGAGTTTTAAACATCGTAGGGCCAACATAACTTGGAGAATATTTCTTCCCATAAGAGAACACCATTTAAGTCAAGGGTGGGAATTGTGTGCATCTCCAAATGTTGGATTGTGTCTTCCAGAATGCCTCACCTTTGCTATACTGACTAGGGCTATTGGAAGCGGTAGTCCTACATCTGGAGGGCCACGTATTTCTCACGCCTGCATTGAACAAGCAGAGCTTTTTTAAAAGGAGGCATTCTTGGTGGCCGCTCCTACTGCCTGTGCAATGGAATTCTCTTCCCCCATTCATATATTCAACCTTAGGTCCAAGCTGGATTATCTTCTGGAAAAATCTTGGAACCATCCTTGTTTGAGATGATCTTTGGGGCACAAGGTTTAGTCAGCAAATGATGGGAATATGTCATTATTTTACATTAGATCTGATGCTGTTCCTGGTTTTCTCCTTATGCCGTCTCTTTGAGTCCTCATGATAGGCTTGGCTTGGCTTTCTGCAGGTAAGAAGCTAGTGGAAGATAGCTATCATGGAGATCAAAACACTTACTGGTGCAAAAGCATTTTTCCCCCTCTAAGTTGCTTTTGGCATCTTAGCTAAATGTACTAATTGCAATTTTATTTACGTTTTCTGTACAGGTATACCTCAGTTATCAAAGTAGATGTGTTCTGGGCAGTGGCATATCTAGGTTCAACAGCACCTAGGGCAAGCATGGAAGTTGCACCCCTAGGTTCTCCCACTGCCATGTCACTGCCCCTGCAGGGCACCCCAGTTGCCCCACCCTAGATATGCCTCTTGTTCTGGGGCATTACTGTTAACAGAAAATTCAGTATCAGAGGCAGAAATAACATGAAAAGAATAAGGATAGGTTCATACACCACAAAGAAGGGCAGTTCAACATATTTCAGCAAACTTTTTATTTTGAATTAATGACATGTACAGGTGTAATGAAATAACTAGGTCAGATCAGCCTTGCATAAGTAACAAAAACATTTTGAGTTTTTTAGGGACCACTTGAAACCTTCTTCAAAATGCATCCAGGGATATTTCCCCCCCTTTCATTAACCTCTAGTTTTCTTAAACAGTTGTCCCTCCACATTCGCTAGGGTTAGGGGTGCAGGACCATTGCAAAAGTGAAAAAATCATAAATGTCAAAACGTGTGTGTCTGTGTGAAGGAGTCTGAGGCATGGTGGGGAGAGTGGGAACCCAGGGTCCAAACCAGGTCAGGGAAAGGTGAAGGAAAGGGGGGTGGGTCAGCATAGTGTCTCTATACTTCCTCTCTCTTGCCCATCTCCTTCCCTGGGTATGTGGGGGGCATTGGGAGAGGGCTTGTGGTGCTGAGAAATTGGGCTGGAAGCCATCCTTAACTGGCCAAGCAGCCGCTGGTGGAGGAGGAAGAAGAAGACCAGATGTTACTGCAGTTTAGGCCTAACTGGCAATAGCACCCGATATCACTTTGATATCATAATTTGGCCTTACCATACCACCCCTCTCCATGTGTTTGAGAGGCCCCCAGACAAGCCCAGAACTAGGCTCGGCCATTGAACGCTGCAATATCCCAAGACAATACAGGCAGGCCAGAAATAGCCAGATCACCGCTTTAGGAGACCTCTCTGCAAACACTATTATGTATGCACGCTGTTTACAAAGGACTCCCTGACCCGAGCAGGTAACTTGGCGAGCTAGAAGCTTAATGGCCAAGCACTGAGCATTTGCATACAGTCTACCTCTTTGTCAATTTGGACTTAATCAAGCTAAATTGTGACCTTTCGGAGATATTGTCTCTCACCCAAAACTCATTGTTGTCCCTGAGTAAGGCATAGCCTGCAGTTACACTTCTCTCTATAATAACCCCTGATTCCAAGACCTTCCTCGGATCGCTCCCGAGTTCCAACCGCCTTGCTGCCACATTGCTTGGTGAGATTCCCCTCAGCTCCACGTGCTGAGTCACACCGAACCCCAGCGTCGCTCTCTATCTTCTTCCGGGCTTCAGGAACAGGTGTCGTATCACCCAAACCAACTATCCCTCTGAAAATCCTGCTATCTCACTCACACCTTTATTTTCCTTAGTTATCTGTGTGCATGTGTTGCTTATATTGTGTGCCTGTATTTAATAAAGATCATTAGTTATTTTTCAAACCAGCCTGCTTCTTGACTTGGCCTGACCCCGTAGACATTGGGTTACAAGATCTTGCTATGTTACCCTGCCTCTCGTAACGCTAAGCAGTGCTCTGAGCTAATTTTCCCCACCTATATTTGAGCAGATTTTGGTGTCCCTTCCGGGACCCCCAGTAAACAGGGTAACACAGAGGCAGTTTTTTAAAGAGCTGTGCAGCTTGATGGGAGCTGCTGAGAGGGAAGGTTCCCCTGAAAAAGAAGCACCTGGAGTGGGGCGGGCGCAAGGGGTAGGAGAAACTCGCAAATAATCAAATCCATAAAAGTCAAACCTGCAAATGTGGAGGGCTGACTATACTTTACTTTTTGGTGGCCAGACTCATAGATAGATAGATAGATAGATAGATAGATAGATAGATAGATAGATAGATAGATAGATATTTAATATGGTGGAGGTAGCTGGGGAAGTAAGTCAATCTGCTTTTGCCTTTCCTCTCTGTTTTGCTGTTCATGCAGGCTCAGAAAAGGATCTTGGAGGCAGCTGCAGGCAGGCACACACAGCTAAAGTAGAATCGGCTACAGAATAATATTTCTCTCTCTCATCTCAAGCTTTATTGCATTCTTTATTGCAGACACACTGCTGCAACCTGACATCAAATCTCCTTCTCTATCTTTTGAAAGGCAATGCTGCTAAAAAAATTCAACTAGAAAGAGGACAAGGAAGAAAGGGCAGACCTAAAGAGACTTTATAAAAGGCTCTTGTCAGAAGTTTTATTAACTGAAGTATGTTCTCCATTGTGGTTTTATTATGAGTGTCACCTTGGAGCACTGAGGGGAGGAAAGAAAACATGGCTACAAAATGCTTGCATACAAAAATAAAACTGGGGTTTATAGCTGTCTACCAGACTCAATTTCATCCTCAAAAAGGCAGGTGTGTACTGTGTGACATTGGGCCTTGCTCTCTTTTCTGTTTCCAGTGCCTCTGTGAGTGTGGGAGAGCATAGTCTACCCCTAGCATCTAATCAAGGAACTACGTGGGAGGGATAGGGAAAGTAGACCCTGTGGACATTTGTTCTGACAGAATCTGGGAAGCATCCCAGCTCTTTTAGGGTAAATACTATAACTTACTAGACAAGTGTTTGGCAATTGTATAAATATTGGGAATAGCCAAGCACAGCTAAAAAAGACTGAACAACGAGAAGTCACCTTATAGCTGCCCAGAAAAGTTCCAGCCTCTTTCTTGTTCTTGACTGCCATATATGGGCTACTCCACAACATTTCTGTATGCTTTCCAGCATGACACATCTTGTCCCGGAAAGGAAAAATTATGTAGTGTGTTGACAGATATCTCCTCTCACCAACGACAGAATTAGATGTCTTTCCTGGCCTCACAAACTAAAAGCCAGTCACCTGTTCTTTCTGCACTGTTCTCCTGGGATGATTAAATGGAAGATGAGGGACTGTGGGCCCTTGAAGCCTTTGTGAGCAGAAATCTTTGAACAGAATCAGTTTGGCCCAGTGAGTTGGATAGTCAGGAGAAATCAATTGCCACACATTTCCACACATAACATCATTTTTGCTATAGTTATTCAGTTTGAATTAAATGCCACTTATGGAAAAAGTCATGGGGTTGTTCGTCACTGCTACCTCAGTAGAACTAGCAAGAGCTTGGAAAGCTGGTTCCTGAGAGTGAGTGAGTGTCCGACCATCTGTCTGTCCATCTGTCTGTCCACCCAGCCATCTATCCATTTATTTAATACCCCACCTTTCTCCCAACATGGGATCCAAGGAGGTGTACAACCTTCTAAAAATAATGTAGCTAAAGAATTGTTACTACAAAAGTTAAAATACAACTAAACTGAGCATCTATGTTTAAAAAAATGCAAATTAAAATGCAAGTTAAAATCAGTTTTAAAACACATTTTGAAACACATTAAAATAGAAACACAACACCCACTGAAAGCTCTGTCTGCCACACATATAAAAAACTAAATACCTCCTTAGATAGAAAGTCTTTCTCTGCCAGTGGACAGGCAGTAAGGAAGGGGCCAGCCAGACTTTCTGGGGATGGGAGTTCCACAACTTGGGAGCAGCGACCAAGAAAGGTCTCATAGTGTCCTCACCAGATGTTCCTAGGATGATGGTTGGACCAAAAGAAATCCTTTCTCTGAAGATTTTAGAGTTTGGGCAGGCTCATATAGGGAAATACGGTTCTTCAGACAACCTGGATTCAAGCTATATAAGGCTTTTGTGAGGGTTCGGGGCACAGAACCCTTGCAAAAATGAAAAAATCATGAATAACTCCCCCCATGTTCTCTCTCCCATTCCCTTCTGGGGCTCTCCCCCATTCCCTTGCCTTTTGCTTCAGCGCACAATCTCAGCACAAAGCAAAAGGCAAGGAAATGGTACAGTGGAGCGCCAAAGGCAGAGAAGGAAGGCACAAGCATGTCTCCCCTGCCTTTCCCTGGGCACACTTGCTGTTGTTCTTCACACTGGGCAAAATACAAGAGAATGGGAGGAGGAGAATGGGGGAAGCACTGCGCACCTCTCAAATAATCAAATTCACGAAGGTCAAACCCACAAATCTGGAGGGAGGGTTGTGGATCCATTAAATTATTGAATAGTGAGTCAACACACTGATAAGTGCCAGTAATTCAGTGGGTTTACTGCACTTGGAATTAGCAACAGAGATCAGACCATTGCTAAATGACTTCTGAAATATTTATTCATTTGACTATGTAATTTACATCCCGTCTTTCTCCCAGTATGAGATCCAAAGCCGTTTCACAGATGAACACTGGGACATGTGCGGCCAGGCAACATCACAGTGTGGTCAAGATAGCAAAAGCATTAATGAGGAAGAACACACAAGCTAGAAGAGGCTGCAGCAGTTTGCTTTTGCCTGAGCCTCCTGGGAAGGATACGGTTCTGCTCCCTCCTCTCCTCTCACTCCTGCTGAGTTAACTGACTATATTTGTTCCCTAACAGGGGGAAAGTGGGGAGAGGACATTTTAAAAGCAGCTGAAAAAGTAGGAGAACAGAGGGTTAATTTAGAGTGTCCCCGCCAAATCAGTTGAAATTATGCAACGTATGTGAAAACAAAATACAGCTGAAACAATTAACTATTAACTAAAAGCTATTAACTAAAACTATTAAACAATCACATCAAAACATTATTTAAAACATAAAGCATAGTTAAAAAAAGTACAGCATACTCCACTAAAAATCTTTTTATTCCAACCAAGTAAAAGCTGAAGGGCTGTTGAAATATTAAGGCCTTTGCCTTCTGTCGATAAAGGAGCAAAAAGGAGGCCAACTGGGCCTCCCATGGGAGGGAGTTCCACAGGCTAGGAGCAGCCACTGAGAAGGCTGTCTCTCATGTCCTCACCAAATGAGGCTGAGGATGGTGGAAGCAAGAGAAAGCCCTCCTGCAAAGAGTGTAAGATTTAGGAAGTCTCATTACACCCCTGTTATCCAAACAAATAACTATTTTATAATATGTTTAGCTTTATTATACCTCCATTACTATAACAAACAACACTGATCTTTAAAGGAAACTACTTTTATGTGTGCTTCATAGCTTCTCTGACCCACAGCCAGATTTAGGGGCCCCAAAACTGAGTGTACTGTCTGCAGTAAACGAGGCACAGGCCATTTCTGCACTATTCTCTTATAGCGTGATTATTCCATTTTAAATATCCTATGGAATCCTGGGGTTTGCAGTTTAAGGAGGGGCCGGCTAGCCCCTCCTTAAACTGCAAACCCCAGGATTCCATAGGATGTTGAAAGCAGAATAATCGTGCTATAAGACTGTAGCGTGGAAATGGCCACAGAAAAGAAACATCTGAAAACATTTTTGCAAAGTTATATAGGCTGTACTTACTATTAAAAAAAATGTGTAACTGAATTTTAAAACTATGCTCCTTTCTTTCTTTTCAATTTGATGTCATTTGTTCTAGATGAAAATTAATAAAGTGTGCCCTTTTTTTTTTTGAAACACAACATTACCAAGGACTGTGATCACTACAAATGTGATAAACTCTATAAATAATTATTCACAAAAGGTTCCCTTCTCCAGGAACACTGTTTTTCTTCTGAGGAATGGCCCTGCTAGTCAATCCCTCCTACTTGTACTGACTTTGAGGTGAACAGCCTCTGTTGCTTTGCCTTGTGCTGAAGCAGCCACACTGAGTGCCTGACAAATTCCATGATGGATGGTATGTTTGCTATGTACATTTTCACAGAACTGGTTTGTCTGAAGTAGCCCCTTCATGTACCCACCCCACCCTGCCACAACCCTTTTTGTCTGGCTCGCAAAATTTTCCTTCCTGGCAGATAAAGGCACAGGAATTTATTTTACCCATTCAATATAATATAATATAATATAATATAATATAATATAACATAATATAACATAATGCCTGAAACATTTTAGCTTGAGGAAACACTCTCTGCATCAACTTATCTACCACAAAAGCCTTCAGCATGTACCCATAGTTTTCCACATATTGCCTAGGATTTTGGGGCACAGCTTTCTTTTGCACAGGGTGCTGGCCAAACTGATGAAACATTGATTCATGTGAATTGAGAACACGGGCCAAAACAAGAGCTTGGAAACAATATTTATTTGGACTACAGTACCCAAAAGCCCTTTGGCAATATGGCTGGGGGCATGTGCTGCTGGGATTATCTGTGGTTTGTAGTCTCCAAAAGTAACTTTTTAAAGCTCTGGATAAAAATGCACCCAACACTATATTGCGCATGCATATACCAGAGGAAGTCTGTGGTGATGCACTAGCCACATTTTGGCAGTGGGGGGAGTATTTGTACAGCTGACTTTCCAAACAAGGAGCCCCTAAATCTCTGAGGAAAGAATAGAAGGTGAGCTGTGTTCGGGGGGAGGTCATCCTTGACTCTTTGACAGTGTTTGTTTGAAGGTTTGTGTGGGAGCTTTTGTTTGTTTTTGGCTGTGTGCTCTTCCTGAGCACATGGTTTAAGGGGGCAAAGCTTCTGCTGAGTCACTGACTTGCTTGGGGCAGAGTTAGCAAGCACTAGTGTTAGTAACCATACACCTCTATACTTTGATATAGTGTGATTGATAAATTGATACACCACTATGGCCGAAAAGCTCTGCTGGAAAAGAGGTTAGTTGACTGGACATGTAAGCCAGGCCAAGGAATTCCTCACAAGCATAGCCAGGTCATAGGCAGGTCACCAGATGATTTCAAGTGCCAACAAGCTTCCAGCTAGCCTCTGCTGAGAAAACAAGTCTCCAGTGTTCACGTGGAAATGTTGATCACGCTATTCCTGTTACCTCTTACCTTCAGAGTCTCCTCCTTAATCCCGTCTGATAGTACAGAGCTATCAAATCAGCCATTAATTCTTTGTCACCTACATGTTAAAATCATCAGTTCATTCTGGATTCTATTGTCCATGCTGCTGGAGAGTCATTAACATATTACCCCAGGTAAAAAAAGAGTACTTAAACCTACCCTTTCACTAGCTCAGAGGTAGTACATCAATTGCTGAACACCACTCTGTCACTTTGAATTCTGATTTGTACTGCCCTTAAGACACAAGTTTAAGCCACACAGGCATTTCTTTGCTACTGTGCAGGATTGGTAAATATTGCTCATTCCCTGAAATTTTACTATCAACCTTTCCTCCCTTGTCCTTGGGTTAGCCTTGTGTGAGTCTGTGTGAGTTTTTGGAAGTTGTGTGCGCGTGACTGAATTCCCCTAATAAAACACATTTTAGTTTACTTTTGCATCTCTGTCTGGTTGTTCCTGCAAGATCCCCATAAACACTGGTGGAAAGATCTCGCTAGGTTACCCCACCTCTTGCAAGCCTCCTAATTTGAGCTAATTAATTCTGTTGAGGCAAGGGCACTGCTGGAGGACCTCAAGATCCCCCATGCTTTTGTTGCTCAGGCCCTGAGGAGAGAGCAGAAGGTGAGCTGTGTTGTGAGGGTTATCCTTGGCTCCTTGACTGTGTTTCTTTGAAGGCCTTTGGAGGCACTTTTGTTTGTTTTGGGCCATGTACTTCTCCTGAACATACAGTCTCAGGAGGCAGGGTTTCTGCTGAGTCACTGACTTGCTTGAGGGGTGGAGCTAGCACCCACTAAATCTATATAACTGCTGCCTTAGTCTTTGGATCTCAGTCTCTTTTGGCCAGAAGCTCATGTCAGTCATTTCAGTAAAAGTTATTACGGTCTGAAAAGGATGGGGGGGGGAAATAACTGCAGGGATGGAGAAAGAAAGAAAGAAAGACCTGTCATTGTCCACTGCAATGTGTGTTCAATGTTTCTCTTCTTGCCAGAAAACGTCACTGACTACACCTGCAGCAAGTACAAAAGCATGGCTCTCTTGGAAGAGAAGGTCAACATGCTGCAGCTATGTGTTGAGACTTTTCAAAGCATCAGAGAACATGTGGACTTCCTGGACAGAACACAGAGAGAGAACTGATCCTACAGAACCAACAGACAGTAACTTCCAGTGGAAATTAACAGAGCTGTAACACTGAGGAATCAGTCTGGAAGACAGTCACCATCAGGAAGGGATGCACAAGGGATTTTGGACCACTTCCTACATCTTCCTGAGCATAACAGTGGCGAAGAGGCACAAACAGGAGATCAGCAGCAAGAGACACTGTAAGCCAGAGAAGAGCCAACCTAACCACTAACTTAAGCAAGAAGAAAAGAAAGGTATTGGTGGTAGCAGTGATATATTTAAGTCTTTCACTTCAACTCTCAAGTCAAGTCTCAAGTCCTTGAAGATACTTTCAAGTCAAGTCTCAAGTCTGGAAGCCAACTTTATACCCCAACTAAAATTCCAGAATTATTGGATAGAAATAAATAAAATCAGTTTTAACAATTTAAGCAGAGACAGTTCTCCACATTTGCAATTTCGCCATCTTCATCTTTGGAAGTATGGAATAGGATCCTATCTTACTCCCCATTACTGAAGATTCAAAGGATTTAGAAGGAAGGATCCTTCCTCCTCAAGCCCATTGCCTAAAACATTTGCTGTTCCCCTCTGAGAAATGCACCCTGCACTTTGGGGTCGAGTCTTGTCTTTTGCTCTTAGGAAATGTTTTAGAAGGTTCCTCTGATATGCAGCAGGGAGAGGCTGCTGAGCAGACCTCAAGTCTGCCTCAAGCCCATTGCCTAACCTGTTTTCTGTTCCTCTCTGAGGCCCTTTTCACACTTTACCCGTTTGCGCGACAGGGGAGGGCAGCTTGCGCGAGAAACCTCATTCGAAACGCTGCTGCTTCCCTGCTCCTTCCTACCACAGGTCGCTTCCTGGTATCGTGACCGTTGCTCTCGCACCCTGCCCCTTCCTTCCGCAGTGCAGTCTGGGAACTGTAGGTTGCGCTAGGGGAAGGAAGCGCGACGCGCTTAGCTTGTCGAAGCACCGCACGCAGGTAAGTGCATGAGAGCGCTGTGAGTATTGAGTGAGTGCGCTTTATTTTCGGCTTACAGCCGAAAATTAAAAAAATGCACTCGCACATTGCTTTAGCCTCATGAGCGTCGTGTGAGTGGGAGTGTGTCATACAGAGAGACGCTCCCATTCACACGATGGTCAAGGGGCTCTCGTGCAAAAAAAAAGGCATGCGAAAAGGGCCTGAGAAATGATCCCACACTTAGGGCTTGAAAGAGATTGTCATATGACTCTAGACAAAAAGAGATGGAAGGGTTGTTCAGAGTCGTAAGGTTTCTGGATGAATGTGTTATGTGACCGAACAGGGGCAGCAAGTCAGTCACTCAAAATATACAAGTCTTGAGTTGAGTGGAGTCGAGTCAAGTCAAGTCAGTGCATTGTTTATGGCTGAATCAAGTCCAAGTCGAGTCACTGAAGTGACTTAAGTCCGACTTGAGTCCAAGTCTATCAACTCGAGTCTACATTACTGGGTGGTAGAGAATTCATTGCTCAAGAATACACATACCAGTTGGAGAAGATGAACTGGGAAGTGTCCTGTCTTCTTAATGCACATATTTAGGATGTCACTGACAAGTTGCTGAAGCTCATCAAGAACACAGAACAGTATCCCTTTCTTCTGATTCATGTGGGTATCAATGACATCAATGACACTACAAAGAACACCACTGGACAAATTACCTTGGACTATGAAGCCATTGGCAGAAAAGTGAAGAGTTTAGAAGCACAGGTGGTTTGCTGACCAATTCTACCAATGAAGGCGGACCACACAGGGATAGATACTGCAGGTGAATAATTGGCTACACAGATGATGTTGACCTGAGAGATTTGGCTTCTGGAATCATCATCTTCACTTCCTAGATGAAAAACTACTGGCTACAGATGGGTTACACCTCACAAAGACTGGGAAGAATGGCAACTCTGATCAAGAGTGCTGTAAACTAAATCCATGAGGAGTTGGAAATGATACTTTAACCATCCATCGAAAAGCAAACTCTAAACACAAGGATATGAATTCAAGAGAAGAAGCTAGGGGAGAGAATGGAAGCCATAGTAAAACTCACAGCAGAATAAAAGATGAAAACCAGCAGCACTTTAGATGTCTGTATACCCATGCACAGAGTTTGGGGCCATTTCCACATGAGAGGTCATTAGCGTGTTATACCATTATAATGGCAGCACCACCATTCATGCGATGCGGTCAGGTTAAGGATGCTGTTTTCCACACCCTTCCTCCTTAAGTGGACAGATGGCAGTGTTGCCACCGGTGTTCCTTCCGCTTTACAGTGTCCTTGGCCACTCCTGTGTTCCACCTTCGCTCTGCCCCACTGCCCCTGATTGGGCCATGATTTTTTTTTGGTGGGGGGAAGCTGTACTAACACAGCAATTTTATAACAGCATGACATGCCAGTACACTATTGCACTTTTGCCCTATACTGTTTAAAAATGTATTTTTTAAAAAAGTTTTGACTCAAAGGAGACATTTAAAATAAACAGGGAGAGGTGATAGGAAGTTACCACGCCATGGGAGTAGCTGAGGGACAGACAAGCTGGGCACGCCCACAGCCTGCCCACCGCTTGATCTGCCACAACAGGAAGCGGTACCAAGCATTATAACAGTAGTGCACTACGACGGCTGACAGAACTGAAGCGCTATAGGAGGCTCTTAATGGATTTTTTCTGGAAGTAGAATATGTTGATTTGGCAATGCTTGGGGATGGGATAGCGGCTGGATAGCAACAATGTCATGCTGAAGCACAGCTCCTGGACCGGTAACAATTCGCTGCTATAGCGTTATAGCAACGTTGTGTGTAAATGGCCTGGGAAACAAGACAAGTTTGAAATCCAATAGCAGGAAAGTAAATATGGCTTTATAGATATAACAAAGACTTGGTCATATAACTTCCATGATTTGAACATAACAATTGAAGAATACAATAGGACCCCCGTATCTGCGGATTCATTATCAGCTGATCCAGTTATCCGCGGTTGGCTCCCTGCCGCCATCACAATTGTGGTGCCAGCAGGCGAGAGAGAAGTGAGGAGTGTGGGATCGCACTCAGCACCTCCTCCTGCCCCTTGCCCTGGGCTCAGCGCCACCTCCTGCCCCTTGCCCGATCGTGGTGCCGGCGGGCGGGAGAGAAGTACAGAGCATGGGATCGCGCTCAGCACCTCCTCCTGCCCCTTGCCCTGGGCTCAACAGCGGTGCTGGCAGGCAGGAGAAAAGCAAGGAGTGCAGGATGGTGCTTGTCACCGCCTCCTGCCCCTTGCCCCAGACCCGATCGTGGTGGCGGTGGGCAGGAAAGGAGCAAGGAGCGCAATCCCGCCGTGGTGGCTCCCATGGTGGGTCCTCGCCACCTCAATTGGCAGGGGGCTGGCAGGGGACAGGGCATTCGCTCCTGTCCCCGGATTTCAGTATCCATGGGGGGGCCCGGAACCAACCTCCCAGATACGGTAGTCCTACTGTATAATCTGTTTGAAAAGAATAGATGGGGAAGACAAGGAGGCGGAGCAGCATTACATGTCAAGAACAAACTCACTTGTACAGAAATCCACATGAGTGATCAAACTGGACGAGGAGAGAACTTTTGGGTAAAAATAAGTGGAGAAATAAATAAATAAAAAGAACACTGTGGTAGGAGTTTACTGCAGGTTACCAAACTAAGATGAGGTTGTGGATGATGCTTTTCTGAAACAAATATCAGAAATATCTAAGAAGCAAGAACTGGTAGCTAGGGGGTGATATCTGTTGAGGGATTAGCTCTCCTAAGCATAGACTCTCCAAGAAATTTCTGATATACTTGCATTAATAGAAGCACAGTTTCCAAGCTGAGGGAAGTAATAGTTCCACTGTATTCTACACTGGTCAGGCCTCATCTGGAGTACTGTGTTCAGTTCTGGACACCTCATTCTAAAAAGGATATAGATAAGTTGGAGTGAGTTCAAAGAAGGGCAACAAGGATAATAGGCATGGAAAACAAAACATAGGAAGAGAGGTTGAAGGAGCTGGACGTGTTCAGCTTGGTAAAGAGAAGACTGAGAGGTGATATGTTGGCACTGCTTTAAATACTTCAAGGGTTGCCACAAAGAAGAGGGTATGGGATTGTTCTCTGCTCTCTCAGAGGATAGAACTAGATCTAATGTTTTTAAGTTACAGGAGAATATTTCAGTTGAACATTAGAAGGAAGTTCTTGACAGTGTGAGTGGGTTGGCAATGGAACCAATTGTCTAAAGAGATGGCAGTCACGTAGGGGCAGGGGGGAGATAGGGCAGTTCGCCCCCAGTGGCAATGTTTTTAGAGCGTCCGGGCTTGTAGTCATGCCTCTGCGTGCCACACCCATGCCCCGCATGCTGCCGCCACAACCCCATACACTGTGACCACACCTGATCATGCTCCCACACACCATGCCTCCCCCCATGCTCTCCAAGCTCCACCTCTGAGAGATGGTGAGATCTTCTTCTCCAGATGTCTTCAAACAGAGGCTGGACAGCTACCTGTTGGGAATGCTTTAGCTGGAGACCCTGCACTCAGTGGGGATTGGACTTGATGGCCCATGAGGCCCCTTCTAACACTAAGATTCTATTTTTCTAATACACTTCATCTATGGCAGGGGTGTCAAGCTCAATTTCATCTTGGGTTGTATCAGCATTATGCTTGCCCTCAAAGGGCTGATTGTATCTGTAAGACAATATAAATGTATCTACTCTTTTATCATATTAAATAATTGCCTCTGCATTCGATTATTACTGGTTTTAATAATACCTAGCTCTGAAACTAGAAGTCTAGGAAAAATAATGGCAAGCAGATATTCGAGTGCACAACTATTGTACAATTTATTGAGAAATGAGTTTTGAAAACAGTTTTTTTTAATCATCAGACAAATATTACCAAGCACTATTTATTAACTTTGTTTAACTTTTTGGTCCCAGTTGATACCTTCTCTGTGCCTCTTTCAGCTCCCCCAGACCCTCTCTGTGCATCTTTCTGCCCCCCAGACCTCTCTGTGCCTATTTCTGCTCCCCCTCCCCTGTGGCTCTTTCTGCCCCCCAGCCCCTGTCCGTACCTGGTGAGCCTGACCCCACATTGCAGGCCCCTGGCTGCTGGTATTCTGAAGAGGGGCCCAGCAGCCAGTACTCATGATCTACTTCTACTTCTGACTGCTCCTCTGTCCAACTCTTGCGAGCCATGCGGAGCAGTGCCATGGTAATCCGCGGCAACACTCTGACAGTCCACCTCATCCCTCCTCTCACTCCTGCTGAATATCTCACCCTTTGCTATTCTCCCTCCATTGGAAAAAGTATGGACAGGTCCTATAAATCCATATGCTTTTCCAAGTGGGGCAAATAGCACCTTCAGATGTGTATAGATAAGTTTAAGTAGGAAAATAGCATGCAGGGAGACAATTTTAAAATTCCCTCCAAGTAGGAACCCTGATTTGGATTGCCCCTTGCAATCCAAACTGTGACTGTCTTTTTTTTTTTTACATTGGAGTAAGAATCGTGCAGCCCAACTGATGTTTTTAAACCCACAGCATTCCTGATAATTAGCTTGCTAGCAGGAGTGCTGGGAGTTGCAATATAACAACATCTAGAAACCCACAAGATTCACATCCTTGTTGTATGTGTTATACACAGTTTCACCCTAAAATAGCTTATTTTAAATATCCTTTGGGACTGTAATGTGAAAACAGTGTTGTTGTTGTGAGTGATGATGGTATCCCGCTTATTACATTTGGAATATAGCTTGTGAACGTGAACTGTTGTTATACATATAAAAAGTCAAAGGATATTAAGATGCAGCATTCCTTTAAACGCATGCACACAAACACACACACAATCAACAGACTGCAATGGCTTCAAAGGAGCCACTTGTGTTTTGTTCTGTCAGTGAGCTGTGCTTTAAGGAGTCCCTTAGAAATGAAGAATCATTATAAATCCTTTCTGATCATCCAACTTATTTTTAGTGACAGAGAGGCAGGTATCGTGTTGATAAAACTCAGTGTGAAATCTACCAAGATCTAAAGACCTTTGGAAGTGATGCAAACTGATGGGAGTTTTGTTATTTATCTGTGTTTTCTGAAATTATAAATAAAATTAATACAGAAAATCCTGTGCAAAAAACTAATAGGTGTGATTATAGCAGTATCTTTCATACTTCAAATCACATACTTTTCATTTCTGAATTAACATTGGAAGCATATGTCATTCTTACACCTTAAAGAGGTCTGTTTATATTTCAAATATGTTTAATTAATGGCTTCTTACTTTCCTACTCTTTGTATTTTGGAATGAGTCATTCCTCAGAGCACACTTGCTGACTGGACAGAAGCATGCCAAAAGCAGTGACTCGTGCAGAGATGCAAGAGGTAGCCCACCCTTATAGTTGGGTAATTGTGCCTCACCTCTGCATTGAGAGTGATCTGAATAATATAATCACACCAAATGCAGGGACACAACTGCACCGGAAGCCAATTAAAAGGAGGCAAGGTTGTAGCAGTGACTCATGAAGAGAACCAGTGGGCAGCCTCATCTGTACTGCAATTTCAGGATCACAACAACCTTTTGCTGCTTTGGATCCCACAATAGAAGAAAAGCTAGCTAGCTAGCTAGCTAGCTATTGAGTTTACTTCTTTCAACATGACCTGACACATATTTTTAACATTACTAGAACAGGTTCTTTGTTTTACATTAATGTTTCTCTGGCATCTGACACAACATTTAGTTGTAAGAAAAGAGACTATCTTAGCTGGGCATAAAAGATACAGAGAGTTAGTCTTGGAGATCTGTCCTAAATGGGGTGGGGATTGGAGAGGGCACAGAAGTGGTTCTTTTGCCACTTTCATTGTCCTGTTGGTTAATTCTCTCCAAGACAAGTATGTCTAGTAGGGTGTTTTTTCCCCACACACCTTCCCTGGCCCAGAGGATCCTAATATATTCCCCTTCAGTCTGAGACTACCCTCAGTCTGCTAGCAGGCCCAATCTCCAAGCCTTCATACTTGACAGGCATCTTGGGGAGGGGATTGGATAGGCTTTGGATTACTATGTGAATCTGCTAATAGTCCAAAGCCCTTTCAATGTCACCCTTCCCATCTGAGGCCTGTCAACTACAACAGCCTTGTTATTGATTCTATCAGTGACAACCTGAAGATGGTTTCAAAGCAAATATTAAGATAACTTGGGGCCTACCATTGATCTTAAGTTGATCTCATTGGGCATATCTAGGGGACATCCCCTTCTGTCAGAACTCCTCTGTGCACCATCCTAACCCTGCCAGCCTGGCATCTATGTTGAGACTCTCCTGCCATTTCCACTGCTCCTCTCCCGCAGCCATTCCCAGTCCAATTATCCTTTCCCAATCTGTGTGCATGAGGAAAACATTGCCTAGTTATGAACAACAGCAATAGGTGGGTCACAAAGATGTCCCAAGTCATGACACTAGACCAGTAGACACATTGGTTCTGTTTAGCATAAAGTAGATTAAGATTTTTTAAACAAGCCTTATAATTAAGTCACAAAATAAAGGCCCTTTCACCCTACACAGTTCTAGCACTATAATTCCACTTTAACTGACATGGCAACATCCAATGGTATCCTGGGATTTGCAGTTTAAGGAGCAGTATTTAGTGATACCTCTAACTAAACATCCCAGGATTCCATAGGATGTTGCCATGGCAGTCAAAGTGGAAATGTGTTGTGTAAGAGGGACTTATATGTGACATGAAGTTCTGGTAAGGGCCTCTTAATGCTCTTTACTAGTATGTTGGTTAACACACACATGAATCGCAGTTTTTATCAATGCCTGTAGTTTCAAACAAGTTAGAAACATTTAATTTGGTACATATTAGTGCAAGACATTCTCACACTAAAAAAAAGAAAAAAGAAAAATCAAAGACTAGATTTGTTCTGTCTTACTTTCAAAACAAGGAACATGAATTTAACTAAAATGCTTCACAAACTAGCAAGATCATTGAAGCCTCATAACTGATGACTTATAATAGTAGCCCAGGCCATGAGCTGAGCAGAATCAAGAAAGCCATCTTCAGATGAGAGGCAAGATTAAGAAGGAGCAGCCAAGAAAGTTGCTTCTCTCTCAGCCTAGCAGACAGTGGATCCAGACTGAAGTTAATACTTTTAATGCAGGACAGCACTGAAAGAACATCTAGACTATCGTAAAGACTATATATCTCTGCTTATGAGCTTGACTGATTTTTAAGAAGCTTGGGGGGGGGGGCTTTCTATCCATCCCACCGCACTCACGGGTCCATGTGATGAGGACACACATGAGAGCCTTCTCAGCAGCTGTTCCGAAGCTGTGGTGACTAGACTGACCCTCCTCTGCGCTCCTTCTGCCAGCAATTAAAGATCTTTTTATTTGAACAGACATGTGGTTGGCTAACTGCCTATGCAGGGAGATCTCTTAATGGAGTTTCTGTGCTGTACTTTTATTGTGACTGTCATGTTTTAAATGACTTCCCATTGTGGAATGTACTGATGTTTTAATGTGGAAGTTTGTTTAACTGTCTTTTGACTTATTTATCATTGTTGTTGTTTATGCACTGTGTTTTAATTCCTGTGGTGAACTGCCTTGGATCTCATCTCAGCAGAAAAGTGGGGCATAAATTAAATAGATAAACGAGAACATGGGAAGCTGCCTCATACCGAGTCAGGCCATTGGTTCCTCTAGTGCAGTATTGGTCAACTCTGATGGGCAGCAATGGCTCACTATGCAATTTCTTTCCCAGAAGCGCCTGGGGTATCAATTCCTGTTTTTGAACTTCCATCTAACTGTCAACCAGGCCCAGCCCCATTTAAAGTGATTCTCCTGTAGCAGTGAGGAATGTGTGCTCATGAATGCAGAATCCCAGCTGAATTTACTTCCTAATATATGGCTCTCTTTTACGTGCCACAAGGACAGTTTGAAGCTAATGGTCTACAATGACTCTCAGACTATGCCAAAATGAACTCCTTGATGTCAAGAGAAAAAAAAGTAACATCTATCCAAGCCCACTAAAGCAGTACTTCTTAGGCTATCTTACGACTATTTCTTTTCCTTCCTAAAAACTCTCCAGGGACCAGCAGCCAATGGCTCAAGAACTGGCACCAGCCCAGGGACCACCACTTTGAGTAGCACTGCACTAAAGGACATATGAAACTGTCTTATTCTGATCCCATGCTTGTCTTATTCAATCAGCAGCAGACCTCCAGCGTACCTGGCAGAGGCCTTTCTGTGCCCTGGAGATAAATGGGAAATGAACTTCATTCAGGCACAACATGGGTTACTGAACCATGGGCCTTCCCAAGTTCTCATCACTTTGCCCAATAAATTCAGCCAGGCACTAAGGTGACAGTCTGGATAGTTCTTAGTGGTGTGGTATTTCCTTCCTCCTGCAAACCATTAGGATAAGGCTACCACGCTTAAATTTTTAAACAGAACTGGGGGTGATGAGGTAGTAATGGAAGGGGGAAGTTTGCCATGGCAAAAAGATGGAGGACCATGAATGGTTTAAGGGCTCCCTCTCTCTAAAATGCCCTCTTCCCAAGCTACAGTTGTTCATAACTGAACTTAAAAGCTTTAGTTACACCAGTTTCCAGGTAACATGTTGCTGCTGTGTGCCTTCAAGTTATTTCTGACTTATAGCAACCCTAAGGTGAACTTATCACAGGGTTTTCTTGGCAAGATTTGTTCAGACGGGGGTTCCCTTTTCCTTCATCTGAGGCTGAGAGAGGGTGACTTCCCCAAGGTCACTCAGTGGATTTCCATTACTGAGCAGGAATTTGAATTCTGCTCTCCAGAGTTGTACTCCAGCACTCAAATCATGACACCACACTGGCTCACGTGTAGCTTCCATCTAAGACAACTGGTTTACCAAATATACTGACTTTATCAATGAAAAGAAAATCCTAGACTAAAGCAGTGATTGATTAGGAATCAATAGTGGTCTGTCACTAGACCAGGACTTTCCAGACGGTGTATCGTGACACGTTAATGGGTTGCCCTGAAGTGTGTAGGTGTGTTGCCTCCCTGGGCTGAGAAACACACCCGCCCCCCGAGTCTCTCCCACTGCTGCTGCCGCAGCAGCAGCTAGCCACCCTCACTGGGGTGCCGCCGCCCTCACTGGGGTCTTTCCTCAGTGAAAGCAACAGCAGCAAGCCAGGATCAGGGAGGGGGCGCCTTTCCTGCTGCTGCCACCCTCGCTGGTGTCTTTCCTGGGTGAGGGCAACAGCAGCGAGCCAGACCAGGTGAGGGGGCTGCCTTTCCTGCTGTTTAACCTCTGCATTGCTAGGAAAACTGAATTACTGTGTGACGAAATGATGCATGTCCAAAAAATGTGTCACCAACATGAAAAGTTTGGGAAGCTCTGCACTAGACTGATATGGGTCACAGAGTAATCCCCCATTGTTTAGTTCCCAACTGTAAATGACTCACTGAAGCAATGGGAATCTGGTAAATCAGTGCTATGAAAACTCAATTGATTCAGTGGTTGCTGTTTTTTTTACTTCAGTTGGGACTAACAACTGGATTTAGCCCACATACAATAACTACTAACATTCAAACCATTTACCATGGGAGAGTGTGGTACCAAATGATAAGATAAATTGGGATAAAAGGAGTTGCTATCTCTTATCAGCTCGACCCCGTCACAGGCTAGGAAGGAGCAGCAGAATTCTACAGGTGTGGCTACCTCCACTATGGAGATATGGTAAGCACTGCTTTACTGAAACAGATCAAACACCCATCTAATCCAGCATTCTGTGTTTCCAGTAATAAGTAGTGGGATGCCTTCAGGAAGGTCACAAACTTCACCTGACGCACAGATGGCCACCAGCTATATAAGTGCTGCACTGCCTTCATCCAAGAAGGTTTCACAATCAATGGTAGCCAACGCTGTTGAAAGCCCAGCTTTGCCTGTGGTGGTTGCATGGAAGATGTCTGCCTTGTTACGTGGTTATGTGCCTCCCAGTTGACTCAGAGTTACAGTGATCCTATATTTATAAGTTTCCGGCAAGATTTATTTGGAGAAGGTCTGCCATTGCCTTCAAGGCAGAGAGCGCCTGACTTGCTTAAGGTCACCCAGTGGGCTTGCATGGGCAGGAGGGGATTTGAACTCTGGGCCATTTCTGCACTAGTTATAGTGCTATTATTCCACTTTCAACATCCTAGGGAATCCTAGGGTTTGTAGCTTGGGGAGGGGCCTCAAACCCCAAGACTTCATAGGATGTTGAAAGTGGAATAATAGCACTGTAACAGTCTAGTGCGGAAATGGCCCAGAGCTCTCACATTCCTTCTCCGAGGACCCCCCTGAGAGCTGCTACATGTTTCGGAACTCCTCCGCCCGACCAAGTGGGCAATGCCCGGGGATGATGGGAGTTGTAGTTCAGCCAGGTACAAAGATTTCCCCGCCCGTGAATTAAAGGTACCTGAGATCTGTCAGGATTGGAAAGCAAAATAATACAGATGACGTCGGACCAAGGCAGAGGACACGGACCCTCACAGGGACGCCCCCACGAGGGTCTTGCGCGCTGAGCCGCCCTTTAAGCTCCTCCCCGCTCTCCCGGCGGGCCCTCGACGTCTCCTTTTCGCCCGCCCCTCCCCACGCGCGGGGGCCAGTGGGCTTCGCGCGGTTGGAGGCGGCGGGCGTCCTTTCCTCTCCCTGGCGCCTACCTCGGTCCCAGCGTCCCAGGCGAGGGAGTCACCTTCCCCGCCAACCAGAGCGGGGCGCGCAGAGGCTTTGGACTCCTTGGCTTCTCCCTCCCTCCCCCTCCCTCTTTCCAGGGGGAAGGAGCAGCCCACAGGCGCGCCCGCCGCTCTCCGCCCCCCGCCCCTCCTCGCTCGGGGTCTCGCTCGGCCGCTTCTCCTCCCCGAGCGCTCCCTGCATGCGGCTGAGACAGCTGGTGGTGGCCAGGGCGAGAGCCCCGCTGCTGCTGCTGCTGCTGCTGCGCCCCTGCCTTCCCCTCAGCGCCGCCGCGCGCCCGCGACCCCCGCCTCAGCCCAGACGCGCCGCGGAGAGGAGAAGCGAGGCGGCTGCGGCGGAGGGCGCTTCTGCGGGCCGGCGGAGGAGACCATGAACAGCGCGAAAAGCGAGCCGGAGCCCAGCCCGCCGGAGCCGGCCCTGCAGGAGGAAGAGGTACCTGCCCGACGGGGCGGCGGCGGCGTCTTCGCGGGTGCCTCCCCAGCTCCCCCGTCGGAGCGCCGGATTAATACCCAGGGGCTGGCGGGGAGCGCCTGAGAAAAGTTTGAGGGGACAGGGAGGAGCGGTGGCGAGCGAGGCAGCGTCGCTGAACCCTGTTTCTCCAGAGTCCCCTTTCCCTGAAACGCTTTGGCGCTTCCCTCCGTGGAGATTGGCCATTTCCGCGCTAGCGTGTTATAGCGCTGTTATTCCACTTTCAACCTCCTATGGAATCCTGGGCTTTGCACTTCGGGCCCTCCCCAAACTGGAAAGCCCAGGATTCCATAGGAGGCTGAAAGTGGAATAACAGCGCTGTAACAGTCCAATGCGGAAATGACCATCGCGCAACGCAGCGAGAAAACGAAAGGAGCTCTGCGTGTTCCAAACAGCATCGCTCGGGTTGACCTCAGTGTGAATTTCTGAAAAGTTGGGAGTGGGGAGAGGGAGGGAGGGAGGAGAAAGTCTCTTTAAAGCTTGGAAACAAGGCAAAAGACTCGAGAGTGTTTTTCCGGGCGCGCTTCTTCCCTCTTGCCCCCCCCCGTGTAATCAGCTCGTTGAGAGCCACAGACTCCTCGTTAAAAAGCCAGGCGTTCAAGATTAATAGATAACGTATCGAGCGCATTCTTTCCCGATGAGTTCAGCTGGAGAGAATGGGTACGAGCACTTGCGCGCGGTCTGAATTCGGAGCCACTTTCGGGAAAGGTCGTTGGTTAAAGCCCAAAGCGCAGTTAGCTGCTTGCAGACGCAGTGGCGATTTTGCAATACCTGGCTGGTCGAGCAGCGCACTCTTGTGTGTGTATGTTGGGAACGAAGGGGACGTCGATTCTGAGGGAAGTGCGCAAGAGGCTGCAGCCTAAAATAATTGTAAAACTACGCAAGTCGTTTCCAGCGGTCGACCTTATTGCGTTGTGTGTTCCGCACGAGGGCGATCCTGTACTTGTCTACTCAGAAGTAAAAACCCTTTGCGTTAAGTGGAATTTAGCATCCTGGAAATGAGAATGGGATTGCAGCCCTAATCTTTGCGAAGTGATAGAAAGTTTATGAAACTTTGAGACTGTAAGAAGTGTTTTAAGGCTTCATGTTGGGGATAGCTACTTTGGCATGCTCTGAATTCACTGCTAGTTAGGTTTTGTGTACAAATTGCTGTACAATGTAGAGAAAGCCACCAGATCTCTCTCATTTTCCAATACTTCAAGTAATCCTTGTATGTTTTCAAACTGCCTAACGAATTCGATATTTGCCGGTGTGTTCTAGGGTATGATTGTGGTGGCATGCTAGTAGTTGAATAGTGGATTTAAAATCCCTACAATGTTTTTAAGGCTGTTAAAACGTATTTTAAAAGTAATGAATGTGTAAAACTCAGTAGGATCTAAAGTTGAGGGTAGTTTGTAAGAGAAATTTCGTCTTACCTTAGGGCCAAATTGGAGAGATCAAGAAATCCATGGCTATTCTTAGTTTTGGGACCAGGTAAGGACCGTAGGGAAGTCAGCAGAATGAGGATTCGATTTATATACCAAACTTTTACTGATCTAACTGGGATGAATAATGATTGCATAGAGCAACAACTGGAAGAAAAATATTTCATCTTGCTCCAGATTTATGCTACCTGTCTGGAAAAATAAAATGTATTCTGCTTAATTTTAAAGAAAAATGCTGATTTGTAGGTTTCTTCATTCTTATCTGTTTGGGTAAGAATGTTTACATTTGCCCCATTCCTGTTAGTTCCATTCAGATACTACATCCCATCCAGAAACCAAGCTGCAAATTGTGTGTTATTGGGTGCAAAAAGTGTGTTATCACCAAATCTCATCATCCCCCAATTTGAAAATCATTTTTAAAAATCCCTCCACAAACAAATGAAGAAAGTGTTGAAGTCTCTCAAAGCACCAGTTCCTCTGAAAAGTCCATTTTTTCTTTATGGTTACTATGCATATTAAGATTATCCTAAAACTCAGTGTAAATAATCTGAGCATACTCTGGAGTTGCAAAAAGCTTAATTTAATTTAACTGTTAATTGCAGAGGAAAAAACGGAGAATGTGAGGGGGGATTTATAATGTGGAATGCTCAGTTCTGTGATGATGTCGAACAGTGTACTATGCACATGGCTTTGGTGATTACAGTGTGTGCAACTTTTTTGTGTCGTTGGCATTGAAACATGCCTTGATTTCAGAGCGCAGGTGGGGAGAATATTTAGAGGTTATAGAACCAAGTGGGGAAGGTCCAGGTAGCAAACAAAGGCTATTCCTAAGAACAGTTTTATATGAGCTCTTGTCCCCTACTCCATTACCAGAAGTAGGCTTATGGGAAAACTGAGTCAAAGTAAGAGAGCGGGGACTGAGGACCTGCAAGCAGTTATTTTGCAGGTACCTCACTGCTGCCTCCTGTTCACCGCTTTTGGTGAGATAGAATTAGTGTTATTTGGGCCATTAAGGAGTATGGGCTACTGATAGGATCTCCATTCACTTCTTTGACTTTATTATTTATTATTTGTTTACATAAGGTTGTCTTGAACCTTGAAGAATTCATTTCTCTGAACCTATCCCTTATGTTCCATAACCTTTCCAAAGTCAGATAGATACATTTCAAACAGACTGTTTTCTTAAAGTCAGGAGATACCATTTAATAACTTCAGTGGAATCTGCTGCCTCTAATAACTGTGCTAATAAATGAAGAATTTGCTTGAAAGTATGCTAGAAGAACAAGAAGCATGTGCAGGCTATTCTGTTTTGGATCTGATGTAAAATTTTGTGCTCTGGATTTTGCGCTCTTGACTGGAGCACCTGGTCATGTTGAAATAACCTGACTTCTTTGTCTGAATACTCCCACCTCCTTTTCTTTCCCTATAATGACTGAGCCAGTAAGGTGATCATATTTACCCTTTTTTTAAATCTAATATAGCTGGCAATTTTATTATCATGTGTTCTCAGCTGCCAGGGCTATGTGCCAAGTGAAGTTTCCCTTCAGTCTTCCACAGGGTGAGATGGTGGTACCATGATTAGTTTTGGGTAGAACTAGACCACAGTATTCTCTTCCGCTATGGCACTGTTGGCAGTAGATCTCCAAACTGGTTTTCCTTTAGAGTACAGCTATTCTTTTTACCCTTTCCTCTGTGGTATATTAATTTCTGTCATTCTGAGTTCTGTTAATACTTGAAACTATTTCAGTACTTTTCAGATGGTGTGAGTTGTGTTTGAAGAGGATTTGGGGTGCATGTGAGTATCAATTTGAACATGTGGGGTTCCACATTGGAAATCGTATGAACTGCATTTATAACTAGATAAATTGGTGAAGGAATGTTATCTCTCCCAATCAAGGAAAAGAGCAATGTATGCCAGTCTTAGATGGATCAGGAATTATGTGCGTGAGAGGAAGATACATATTCAGAACTTGGAATGTTACTTTTTTGAGGAAAGTAGCCTGTTACGCATTACTTGTTGTGTCTTACTTTATGGCAAGGTGGGCATCTGTGTCAGGGACAGGGATCAGTTTTCACCCCCATGACCCATGGGGTATATTGGCATTTCCTGGTACATAGGAAATGACATCACTTTCAATCGCCATTTTTCCACACTACCACATGGCCAATTTTTTTTAAAAAAAGTTTGAGGCTTTTTCCCCACTCTAGAATAGATCAAAAGGTAAATATTTTTGGAGGGGGTTAGGAGGACCCTTTAGAAGGCTTCAGGGCCACGAAGGGGGATTCAGTGGGCTAGATGTGGCCTACCAACTGCATATTCCCCGCCCTTGCTTTATGGGCAACATATTGGTAATATGATCGAAACATGTAACTTTTTGTTATTCATTATTGTAAAACACTTGAAGACACAAAATAGGCCCCCAGACTCCTCCAATGACAGCTAAAAAAAACCTCCAATGCTTTAGAAATATTTAGTAAACATCATTTGCTACACAAACACAATGGTTTACTAGTCATTGGCTTAGTTTGTGAAAATAACATTGCTGTCCCCTCATTACTGTAAAATCCAGCACTCCACAGGTCTGACAATATTTTACTTCCACAGTCTGTTAATGCTTTACCCCGCAGTTTAAGGAATGGTTTCCATACAAGATATAGTAAATGTGACCTATCAATAAAATAAAGCAGATTTGCACATTTTACTAAATAGCTTAGTGCAAAAAACAAAGGGGAAAAACCTTTACAAATATGTAGTTGGTATTCGTTTTATTCAACAGAATAGAAACTCCAGAAATGTATTTGAGGAAGCTCCCACCTTTTGATGCCCTGTTATCTGAGAGCTCACTCTTTCAGCACTTCCAGATTAAGGACAAGTTCCATTAATTTATCGTGGGGTCCACTTTTTAATCAGTTATTCTTGCCTTTAGAGGCTTGCTTGCTTGGGACTTCTTGCACAGGCGTGATCCCAAGTTTGCCTACAGAAAGAGTTGGTCCCCTGGTCAAATTAATGGATCTTGTCTGTATTTCAAGCATTGAAACAGCAGCCTTCCATCAGTTCTTCTTGCCTATGGAGGCTCGCTTGGGACCACATATGTGCTGCTTGCAAAATGAGCCCAGAGAGCGAAAAGATGCCAAGCTAGCTGAGAGACTATACAAACAGCGCTTGAGCAGTTTGTCCCGGGTGAGCTTCCGTGACTCCTTCATGTTCCCTACAGTAGGTGGGTTCTGCTTTTTGACCATTTCCACTTTCTGACAGTGAAAAGAAGAGCTGAATGTAGTCGTATCTTAATTTTTTTAAAAAAAGACTCTTAAAAATACATGAAAATATATTTACTGGCAAATATTTTGAAAATCACAGGACACAGAAATGTCTGGCTCAAAGTGGTATCCCTTTAAAAACTTTTTTTTACTGCTTAGCTGACTTGACATGTTATTTGCATCTAATGTAGTCCACAAAAGCCTCTTTTGTGTATGCGTGTGTGTGTGTGTTTATAGTTAGTCTTTATAGTCCCAGAAGAATCTGACGATTTTGCTGAGACAGACTGCTCTGGAAATTAAAACCAGTAATAAAATTCAGCTTAATTAAGCAGCACAGAACAGCCACAGAAGACAATGTTGCTTAAATCTCATTCATTTTTCCCAACTAGAATAGATCCATTGAATCAGCTGTTGAATGATGAATCAACCTGTAAGTCAGTCCCACTGGTTAAGGCCATTTCCGCACTACACTCCTATAGCATGATTATTCCACTTTCAACATCCTATGGAATCCTGGAGTTTGCAATTTAAGGAGGAGCCGGCCAGCCCTCCCTAAACTGCAAACCCAAGGATTCCATAGGATGTTGAAAATGGAAAAATCGTGCTATAAGAGTATAGTGCAGAAATGGCCTAGGTAGCTGTACAATAGTTGGAACTAACATATGGGATTCAAGCCAATATTGTCCCTCGAAGGGGTTATGGAAACAATGTGGTTTGTGCAATGTACCAATTCTAAAAAAAATCACCAGAGTGGTACTTTTTGTCACCCCTTCAAGGAAGAAATGGCACAAATAAGGAATGATTTCTGTAAAAGCCTGATTTCCTGACAGCCTCCCTCCAAAAGTTCTGCAAGGATGACATGGACAGTAAGACCTCCTAAGTGTACTTTGTTGATTCCTGGTTCCACTGTGGGCACCTAATTGTCCCAGGCTGTAAGAGGCTTCAGAGGTTAAACACAAAACTTGAATTTTGCCTGGAAGGAAAATGGCAACAGGAAAAATATCTACCTGTCAACATCTGTGCAGCGAGATACAGTAGTATTCTGTATCAGTTAAAGCAGATATGGGAAACATACATCCCTCCAGATGCTGGACTGCAAGTCCTGCCATTCCTCACCATTGGCTGTACACTATTGCAGTCCAACAACATCTGGAGGGCTTTATGAATCACACCTCTGCATTAAAGGTTCTGCATTATCTTTAAGGGAACCTCCTCATGCAGTACGTTGTAGTCCAAAACCCCCCAAATTACAGAAAGATAGACCAGTGAGCTCTCCAGAAAGGTGCAGCCTTGCTTATTAGCTGCTGATGGGAGAGGAGAGCACTACTGTCAACAACTCCAACCTGCTTCTCAAGAAGTTGTGCTGGGCCTTGAGTATTGCTGTGTTTTTTACCCGATCAGCTAAGGCCACAGAGCTTCTGTCATTCACAGCCAAGGTAGTCTCTTGTACAAGGCTTGCTAGCTGGCTGTTGCATGTTCACATCCAGTTTATACGAGATGAGTATATAGTCATCCCTCCACATTGGCTAGGGTTAGGGGCATAGGACCCCTGCGAAAGTGAAAAAAATGTGAATAACTCTAGGCCCAAACCATATTTAACACACAAAGAATGATCACCATAATCAATCCACCGTGGATTCCTTTGAGGCCTCAGGGTTCCTGCACAAGGCAGAAGTGGGTGACTGGTGAGGCTACTGCCACTTCCGCTGCTGCCCCACTGTTTTTTAAGAGTTTGCAGTTTCTCAGTCTCACGAGACTTGCAGTCCCTATGAAAAATGGCATAGAGGGGATAGCAAATAATCCGTGAATAACCAAATCTGCAAAAGTGAAACCCGCAAATGTGAAGGGCTGACTGTAGTTCTGCCCCCATGAATCCTGCACCAAAGCAGAGCCCCTTTGGGGACTAAATCTGTCAAACATGTTCGCAATTCTTGTTAGAAGTAGTATGTGTTAAATCCCAGGGAGATGAATTCTTCAAAAGCAGTAACTACGAGAGTGGTCAATTCATTCCCAAATAGTAGAGAATTTGAGCAGAGTGTACTTAATCTTACTTCTGCATTATTATTTATTTAATTAATTTATATCCTACCTTTTACCTGGCACAGGCCTCAAGGCAGTTTGCAAATTCAAAATAAAGTACGGTTTAAATCTTAATATAAAAGTTAATAAACAGTTAAATGCCTTGTTCTATTTAAAATGTTGAAAACATGTTTAAAACAGAGTGAAAAAGATAAAAGCACAGCATACCCCGCTGAATGACCCTTCTGCAACAATATGTTAAGGAGCCAAAAAGCCTGCATAAATAACAAAGTATTTGTCTCCTGGTAGAAAGAGAGAACAAAGAGGGCCAACTAATGCCCTTTCCACACCTACCTTGCAAGGTCCTCCAGTGGTGATTCCGGCAGCAGCTCTGCCGGGAAGGGAGTGCGATGGGAGCACTCCCCTCCGCACCAGCTCCACTGATCAGCTTTATGTCCCATTGCCTCTAAGTCTTCCTTGGACATCCTGCAGAAACTATTCTTTTCACTGTCCCTGTCCTATACCTGTGTAAATGAGTCTTTTTTTCCTGGAAATCCTGTTTATGAGTTCTGTGTTTAAGTTCTTTGTGGTATGTTACTAAATCATTTGGAGTACCTTGGCCAGTAAGCGCTAAAAGAGAGCCCCAGCCCTTTTCTCTCGCTTTGAAGGGGAAGGCTGGAGCAGTCATTTTGGCAGCAGGTGCGTCCAAAGGTTGTGAGACCAAGAAATAAACAAGGCAGCAATGCTGTGCACTTGCTTAGTAATATGTCTCATTGAACATTTAATTAATTACTCTATAATCTAAGGGCCTTTCTGCACTACACTGTTATTGTGCTATTATTCCACATTCAACATCCTGTGGAATCCTGGGGTTTGCCTTTTAGGGGGTGGCATTTAGAATTCTCAGCCAGAGAGCTCTTTGGCCTCAGTAAACTACCAAACCCCAGAATTCCACAGGATGTTTGAAAGCGGAATAACAGCACTGTAACAGTGTAGTGTGGAAAGGCCCTAGTTTTCTATGTGAGGAGTAGTGGGACTTCTGAGAAAAACTGCTTCAGATTGTGCTGAGTAGGAGGGCTACTGTACTGTTGGCCAGGACCACTGAAGTGTTAATTAGAGTGTGGAACACGCAGGCCTAGATCCAGTTGCTAGTTCTAACTGGGTACATCCAGCTGAATCAATGGAAAGTCAGTAGGTCAGTGCTTATGTAAGTTCCATTGATTCAGGTCTACTACAGTTGAAAACTGCCAGTTGGATCTAGGCCATTGACTTTCAGGTAAATAATGCTTTTCTAATTTATTCCCCAAATCCAAAGCTCAAGAAAACCCCATGAGAGGTAGGGCAGCCTGAGAGGATATGTGTGGTTGAAGGTCAGTCAGTGTACATTGTGGGTTGGTGAGGTTTTAACCCAGGTCTTCCCAGTCCATGACCCAATACAGTAGCCAAGGCTTCCTCAGTCTGCTACCCCCCACCCGGTTGTTGTGGACTGCATGTCCTGCAGAGCTAGGGAAGTATGAGAGTTGCAGTCCGTGACAGCTAGAGGGTGCCACGTTTAAGGAAGCCTTGATTGTGGAATGATGAAGAAATAAGATGTATACTTTCTCATTCTACTGCATGTGTCCTTTTCAAAAAATGAAATTGCTGTCTTTAATTATGAAGAGAGAGTTTAAAGAACTAGGAAATGGTGCCACCTACTTGAGAGTATGTACACTATTACATTTGTGAGGCTTTACCTGGTTAGCTGATGAAAACGTGGATTTGTAATATTTATAACTAGTGTATATACCAGGCATTGCCTGGTATTTTATTTTCTGACAGGTAATGCTTGTTAGAAAGATTTGAGATCCTGTGTCTCTAATTCCACAAACTGTCTTGTTTAGTACATGTAACTTTTCCCCATATTCTCCAATACAATCTATATTCAGAGTTATTAACATACATAGGTTGGGTTTCTGAGGGAATACACTGCCCTCTTCCCTGCTGCTAGGCCTCATCACCATAACAACTGGCCTATTCAAGACAGTCACAGTTGACTGAGGCCCAAGAACTTTCTGGCTGAGAATTCTAAAGGCCCTCCTGAACCTGCAAAGCCCAGGATTCCATAGAATCTTCTTAGGCAGCCAATCATAAGAGGTCTTCACCTGACACAGCCAATCATATGAGGTCTTTGCCTGACACAGACAAACAGACTTTGAGTTTTATATATTAGATGATTTTAAGGGGTTAAAATCATTTAATGGTTGTTAATGGGAAGACTATTCCATGACTGTCTTTGTACAGAATGTCGTGTCAGAATTCTTTAAAAGCTTGCCACTCCAAGCAGAAGTGGCTAAAAACCAAAAACACATCACAGATTTTTTATCCATGATTTGTTTAGTGTGGCACCTAAACCCACCAGAATTATCAGAGCCTGTATCTTATTTATTTATTTATTTAATTTGTATGCTGTCTTTCTCAGCACAGGACCCAAGGCAGACCTGTTTCAGCTTTCCTGATAGCAAAGAAACAAGTATAGAAAAAGAGAGGAGTTACTTGTAAGGCAGGTTCCTGCCAGGTTGTGCATTGTGATTAGCTACACCATGAGTGGAAGATCTGGTGCTGTACTGATTGGCCAGCATCAACCAGCACTGTGTGTGGCGGGTCAGAATTTTACAGAATTTAGGTTTTTCATGTGGACACATATTCAGGAAAGGCCTTCTACAACAGTGCTATTCAAAAGTGCCTGACTATGGAAGATGCAGATTCCTGAGCCATTGGCTGCCAGTTCCTGGCAAATTTCCAGAAAAGAAAGCAGATTTAGCCAATGGGCACAAATGCGGGCACACAAATTGACAGGCCTTTACATCAGATAGCTTTTGATGCATTGTTCTATAACATCTTACAACGTTGTTCAGTGTTCTGGCTTATTGTGACATCTATATGTGTCTATTATGTGTTCCTCCTCTTTATACATATGTACAATGGAAGGATTTTGTTTTAAAAACAGATAAACCTAAACTGGCTTGGTTGGTTGTTGTTTGAGCTCTAGGTGGCATTAGATTACTTCGATTTGGTTGGTATATATTGTGAGTTGATCATTATATTACAGCACTAGTTTGACAGATTCCAGAGATAAGATGTAGGCTGCTCCTTTGAAGTCAAAGAAATCTAAATGTTTGTTGTGCACTTGTATGTTCCTTGAAGTTTTAGTTTACTTTGGATGATTGCTGGGGAAGCAATAGTTAGCCATGAATCCCATTTAGAAACAAGAGAAAATGTTCAGTGGTTTAAGTGGAGATATTTTCAAGGTAAGAAACAGCAGACAACACTTTAGCAAAGATGGTAGGTTTTTCCTGTTAAATTGCCACATGTGAGTATTCAAAGTAATACAACCGAGAAGTAAAAAACATTGTTCCCAAATAGTTGATCTGAATTGCTTTCATTCTCCCTGTCTTTCTATCTGCTATCAAGGAGACTGTTAAAAAAAAAACCAAAACACAACCAGAACAACTTGTACAGTAGAGCAGAATTAAGGGAGCACAACTGGCCACGAGTGTTTACCTGCGTTATCTTTTCTCATTTTTCATGCTCTGCTAAATAGCTGCTTACGCTCTCTAGAGTAACATTGATTTAACGTTAGTGGTCACAGTATCTCAGAAATATTATCTTAGAAATTCTTACAAAGAACAATGAAGTACATCAGTATTATCCCCATACTGTAGGTAGGAAGGCTGAGACTGAATACTTAATAATACTTAGGGAATTTATAGCTGAGATGAGAATTGAACTGGAAATTCTCTTGCTCACACTTATTGGCAGTAATTCTGTATAACCTTACTTGAGAGTATATCCCACAGAACTCTACATATCACTACACCACCATGAATCAAAATGAAGTGACAGTCTATTCTGTAAATGGGATTTCAACTATTCCATGTATTGCAACTTTAAAAGAACAATAACTAGGAAAAATATTTATAAAATAAACATGGTTTGTTGGGGGGAAAACAGAGCTTACTTCCAGTTTCCTGGAGCTTGTGGTATATTCTAAAAACAAAGGAGATATGCCAGTAGTCATAGCTGTAACAAGAGAGAAATATACAAAGATGGTTTCATAGACTTCCCCGATGTCCTGGTTGGTTTAGGGAGGCAAAGTGAACTGAGAAAAGATGGTTAAACAATTAAAGAGGAGAATATTATTGAGAGTAGGATTTCAAAGTTTGAAATGCAGCAAGCCAAAACCACTTAGGTATTTATATCACCTTTTCAACATTGTCCACTTGATTTTGTTCTCATGCTCTTCTGTGTTTCTTCTGTTATAAAGTATTCCCTCTTCTCTTTATCCCCTCCTCACTTTCAGATAATTTTGGCTTTACCTGCTGATTTGTTTCTGGTATGTTTCTTCGAGCTGCAGTCATATAAATCTTCATATTGGCATTTCTGGAAACTGTTTTGGAATAAATAGTGCAAAATTTGTCACATTGCTATCACAACAATATTTTACATTGGCAAACAATGTTCTGTTAAGCTCAGGCTTGGCTACAGATTTGTGTTTGCCTTCCCCACTTTGGATCTTTCCAGATATGTTGGCCTGCAGCTCCTAAGATCCATACCTGTTAGTTGTTTGTCCAAAGTAAATTTAATCCCAATTGGATTTAGTGGAATTATTTGGGACTAACAGGGCATGCTCGAAATGTTGCCTCCTCATGCTTCACAATGTGACTTAAAGTGTACACTGTAAACAAACGGTGATATTCCTCTCACGTCCGTGATTAGGATTGTATGGAATTAGTGGGCATCACATTATAGCCATTGGTTAGATGACTGGGAAAAGAGAACAAGATGCAAGACTGGGACAAATGTCATGCCACTGGAGAGCTCTGATGGGAAGCATTTTGGAGACAGTATTGATCTACTCTACAACAATATGCAGTATAGTAGCAGCTGTCCTTCTACGTGGAGGTACACAACATAAATATTTACAGACCTGTTTCTTTAGCAGCTGCATTTTCCAGTCAACAGCAAAAGTAGAGGAGATGTTCTTTCAGCCGTGTTCCTTCTCATCCAGCCAATTTGGTAAAAGGCTAGCATGTATTTTTTCCCCCTAGATTGCTGTGAGGGTACTATCCTAAATTGCTGTCTTCCCTTACTGCCTTTGAGCCATGAATAAAAAGTACTTTAGTTCCTTTTCCTTTAAGTGTTTCCAAGACCACTGCAAAAGCAGAAATTGGGTAGTACTGCCTTTAAAACTTGGATGAGCATGGGGGTACCAGACATCTGTGACCATGAGGACAGAGTGGTAGAGTCTGAGGAACAAGGGGTGTGACAGTGACATTCCAGATGATGATGTCGAATTTCCTGCTAGGGCCCTTGGATAGAAGCCTTTTGTTTGCATCAAGTGGGTTTTGGGATTCCAGGAAGTATAAACAGATTCTGATAATTTAAACCAAGAGGAAAGGAGAAAGCTCTCCATTAATGGAGTTAGTATTTATGTGGATGTTCTCCAAGAGAGATGCAGTGTACCTTCCTTGAGGAAAACATTGACACACAGAGATATTTTATTTGCCTCCTGTGCTATTTGTCTTTGGGACGCTATCTGTTGTTTGGCTTCTTTGTTAAAATTCCATGGTTCAAATTTAGGAGTAGAGTTTGCTGTTACTCAGAATCCGTGTTGCTTGCCAGAGGTTATTTTATTTTATTTTATTTTATTTTATTTTATTTTATGTGATGTTGGTTCACTAGTATTGTTCCAGTGTTCTGATGATGTGCTGACTGTTTTTAGGCTGTTGCCATGCCAATTCTGAGCAGAGCTAGGAAAAGTTACTTTTGGGGGCTATAGGTTAGGGATTCCAAGGGTTCAGTGTGGATGGCCATACAGATCACTTCTATTTAAAGGTGTGAAATGCTTCCCAGCGTAGAGGTGACTTTTCTTTTTAACAAGGCAAGTAATAGGTGTATTATTTGTGACCATAGCCTATTGCAAATGGTAATACAAATTCAAAAACACAAGTGAGTAATAAAATATACAATATATAGGATACATACAATGTAAGAATATTTTCATTTGACTAGAATCCTTGGCCACTCATCCGGGAAACAAATTTTAAATAATTTCAGAGTGTTAATATTTGTTAGCAAGATATCAAGATGAAGTAATTTAAAGTATACAACTTACTATAACAGGTAAGTTGTATATTTTAACTTACTTCATCTCGATGTCTTGTTTGAGAGGCTAATTTTGAGGGGTTTGAGTATAGTACTGACTTAATAAAAAAATGGATTTTTGGAAAGATCCCTTCAATCTTACTTGTGACAAGGGCAAAACAGGTTACATTGTCAGAAATCATACTGTCAGTATCTCTCTATAAGCATTGTAGTGTTTTCTGAAGTGGACAAGTTGCAGTACAGAAATCTGTCTCTGGGGGAGTTGTACAGTGGACAATAAATGGGGCTGTAAGGGAGGTCTTTACTAGGATCTGCCCCCTACAACTCACATAGTACTTCTGTCAGACACCAAGAACCCTTTCATACATTTGTGCTGTGAATGCACTTCCAATTGCCATGGCCTCATCTGATGGAATCCTGGGATGTGCAGTTCTGGGAGGAGTATTTGAAATTCTCATCTAGAGAACTCTAATGCCTAACCAGACTACAGATTCTAGGATTCCACAGGAGGCAGCCATGGGTGGAAATCCTAGTGCTATGATTGTGGAGTGTGAAAGGCCCCTAGGCTTGCATCTGTGGCAGGAGAGTAGTACTGTTGTCACAGGCTTGAGAAGTGTACTTTCTATCCACTCTGCACTCACTGATGCTGAGTGTCACTTTCTTCCCTCTAAAACACGGCAGTCAAGTGTTTGAAGGACTCATCTTATTTTATTTAATTTTACTTGGCTTAAAGTACATAAATCAAAAATTACATTAAAATAGGCAGTTTAACAGAGCCAGCATGGGCCATTTCCTCACTAGACTGTTATAGTGCTATTGTTCCACTTGCAACATCCTACGGAATCCTAGGGTTTGCAGTTTCTGAAACTGCAAACCCCAGGATTCCGTAGGATGTTGCAAGTGGAATAATAGCTCTGTAACAGTCTATTGCGGAAATGGCCATGGTGTAGTGGTTTGAATATTAGAGTGTGAAACTGGAGACCAGGATTCAAATCCCTGCTTGGCCATAGAAACACATTGAGTGAGCTTGGGCAGGCCATAGTCAGCCACAGAGGAAGGCAATGGCAAACAATCTCTGTACAAATGTTTCCAAAAAAAACCCTGTGAGAGGCTTGTCTTGAGGTCACCGTAAGTCAGAAATGACTTGAAGGCACTCAACAACAACAAAGGCAGATTAAAATCATTATATGAGTGGATAGTGAGCCATGCTGCCGTTTTCATTTCATCTGTCCTCACGCTGCATCCCTGTTTGCTACCAAGGTATTAAGTCTTATTAGTATTGCTTCACACCCCACATTTGCTCCCAAGACAACAGCAGGCCACGTCCCCACATACCTGCTACTGCCTGTTTTGGTGCATCTAGTTGGCTACTCTACATGCCTGGTGCCCTGGCATCTTTCAACCCCTGTAGAAGAAAACGAACTCAAGAATATGGGCAAGTAGAAGAAGCACTGTCTCTTTGCTTCTGTAAAATAGGAAGCAAGGGATCCTTATTTACTATTAAAAATGAGGTTGACGCCCAGGGTAAGCCAGAATTTTTGGAGCCTACCAGTTGTCCTTTTAATCTACTAATAGAAAATTAAACAAACTGTATTGAAAGAATAAATGAATTGGGGTGGAGTATAACATCTCTTTAAATATGAGGCCTGTTACTTGTTAAACTGATCAATGAAATAATCACAGTCTTTGCGGTAGAGATATAAAAGCCTAGAAGGAAAATGGTCCTCCTCCTCCCCAAGTAATGTTTTAGGTTTTTCAGCAAAAAAGAAGAGGAAGCTTTGGAAACACTGAAATATGAAACATGGAATCTCTGAAATATGTTCTGTTTTGGAATGAGCGAAATACTTATTACGGCAATGTTTTGGTTATTCAGAATGTGTAGTAATGAAGCCTCAGTACAAAATAAAATTCCTGAATATTCTGTAGACATGCTTCACACTTGCTTCAGATTGCTGTACCTTATGCAGGAGTAAAATTACCTAGCCCACATTTGGAAACACACCAGATTGAGGAATAAAGTGACTTGTGAAAGTCAGGGAAGCTTGTCTAAATGCCTGCTAACTGCATTTTAATCAAGTCCATCAAAAAATAAAAATGAAGTTCAGATCCATATGTATAACTTAAATACTCTGAAGGCACCAAATCCTGTCTGATCTTGGAAGCTAAGCAGGGTTAGTCCTGGTTAGTACTTGGATGGGAGAGCACCAGTGAGGTGCAGCAGGCTGTATTGCAGAGGAAGGAACTGACAAAACCACCTCTGAGTATTCCTTGCCTAAGAAAACCCTATGAAATTCATTGGGGTCATAAGTTGGCAGGTGACTTGAAGACACATGCACACATATGCGCGTGCGCGCGCACACACACAGTATTTCAGAAACTGCTTCTGATTACACTTGTGATGCGAGCTAGAGTATATTGTTTTAAATGTGACAGATTTTCTCCACAGTTAATACACTACAATGGGTATTCAATAATGAACTGTTGAAGAGTTCACTGTTTTCAGCATTAGAAAGTTTAACTCAGGTCTGATTATTTGTTTTTGTTTCTAAAATTAGGCATGTACATTGATCTATTTTTCACTCTGCTATCCACTGTAATTCCTGGTTACAAAATTGAAAAATGTATGAAATGTGGATTTAAGAGCTTAAACCCAATTGTGTGTTCTACCTAGAGTTGATCCCTTAAATCAGTGAGCACTTAAATCAGTCAAGTTCCATTGATTCTGTAGGTTTACTTTAGGTGGTGCTTGAAATAGAGAAACAAGGAAAGATTTTGAGTTCAGGTGCACAGAGCGCCCTTTGTGTGAATGCTGTTGTTTTCTGATCTTTCAGGTTTTGGTAGAGGAAAGTACGGATGGAGTTAGTGATTAGCATCCTGTTTCAGATGAGTTGTTAGGTTATGTGTCATTAGGGATTTGAATTTGCTCGACTAGCCACTAGGGGTTAAATGTACTAGGGGTTAAAATGAGGTTGAAGACCTTTTAATGATTTGAAATCCTCATGATTTTGCCTTGTAAATATGTTGTATTTCTGTGCTTAAGTGAGAGGATGATGTAACACGCTTTTGGAACCCAGCTTTATTTGCAGATAAATTTGCCAGCAAGTAAGCTCTTCAAAGGAAGAGTTGTGTGGGTCTCACTTCCTGTCTTAGACCTCTTGCACTATTCTTGGATTATTCTGAGGAGTCCACCAGAATTAACCCCATATCTCTTGTAAAGAGAGTCTGTTGCTTTGTTGTAGGTCAGATGATCCGCAGGTGGAAGGCCTTGCCCAATCCCTCCTCCTCCCCCGAATGGGGAACAACTTTGTGTAGGTGTATTTATCCAAGCTATCTTAAAAGACTAAATGGTAGAGAGGTGTGATGGGACTATGTTAGGTGACGGTGATGATAATGTCAGAAGAGCACTGCTGGCTCAGACCATGTAGGCTTTCTTTGTCATCAGCAACCAGCCAAGTATCCCCAGACAGGCGTAAAAGCTCTAGCCCTGCTGTGTCTCCTCACATTTGTCCTGTTGTGACTGTCCATGAACTTGTACCTGGCCTCTTTTATGGCAAAGATACTTAACCTAGTAGAATTTGGTGGCAATGAATGCCAGTTACTTCTTATTCATTGGTCCATGATTATACTATGCAGTACTAGAACCTTTGCCAAAATCATATGAAGCAATTTAGTTGCTTCATTTATCACAGATTTCTTCTGTTTTCTAGAGAACAAAACAGTGGCTCAAAGCCAATCCTATTTTGAAATCCTCATGATTTTGCCTTTTAAATATGTTGTATTTCTGTGCTTAAATGAGAGGATGATGAAACACGCTTTTGGAACCCAGCTTTATTTGCAGATGACATATGACCAAATTAGGGATTTCATGCAATTAAAAAGAAACCCAACTAGTTTATAGTTCCTATCAGAATGGGAAATCTGTTTCTGAGCCAACCTAGTTTCAGAACAATGAGCCTGTCCTCTGACCTGGCAGCCCCATCTCTCCCATTTATGAGGTGGCCTGAAAGTGGCAAGGTATGGCAAATTGGAAGAGGGAAGGGAACCCTTCTCCTTAGCGTGCTGCTAAACAATGCATCAAACAGCAAGTCAGCCAGGAGAAATGAAATTTCCAAAGACTTGTTGACATTGAAATACCCCTTGGAAAATAACATTTCCTGGGAGTTATTTATGGCCTGGTGTGCTGTATGAGAGTGTACCAGGCACTGAGGTGAAGCCAATGACAAACTACCCATCCTTCCTGCTGGGAAGAATGTGGCAAGGGAAATCTGATTTCAAGAGATAGTGTTCGGAGAGCTTGTCTGGATGGGAGAAGTCTAGGAGGAAAATTTCAGTCTGAGCCAGAGAAGAATGTGAAGATCATAATAGTACCTTCTTATTTGAGGTGAGCATTACAAGGCCTTGAGATATATTTCCAAAGTAAAAATAAAAGTCTAGATTTTATTACTGACGAAAACTTGTTTTGTTTTATAAATAGACAACAGATAATTAGCAGTTGCTTAATTGTCTTTCTAATAAAAATGTTACCAAATTCTACCTGTTTTCAGTAGCGTTTCCATTTGGTCATGTAAATATTGTTTGGGTATTTAAAGTAAAACCAGTATTATGCTAATTACTGTTTTCCAGAGAGTGTCTATTCTCCACACCAAATGCATCAATGAATCTATTGAAAAGCCTGAGCCCCAGGCACTTGGGACTTAGGCCCTTTCCACACCCTACCTTATATTGTCATCCTCCGATGGTGAACCCAGCAGCGTCTCTGCTGGGAAGGGAGTGCAACAGGAGCGCTCCCCTCTGCACTGGCTGGCTCCCTGCGAAGGAAGTGTGATGGACATGCTTCTTCCTTCCACAGTGCAGCTGGGCTCTTTCCCAGGCTGCGCTGGGGCAGGAAGTGGCAGGGAAGACCTATCGGTGATTTAATCCACAATCGTGTCAGCTGGCAACGAGAGAAGGATGGGACTTTCTCTCTTGTCTCCGTGCCAGGATGACAGGCTCTTGCGGAAAGGGCCTTATTTAGGAGGAAGTTCTTATGGCTCCAGAGGTGATTCACTACAGTTTTACATCTCAGACCAAACCTTTATTGGTTGATGCTAAATAAATAAATAAATAAATAAATATAGTGTCTTGAAATCTTTTTATTGTTGCCTCTGTGAAATGCATGGCTTCTCTTATGTTAGCAAAGGTCTTACATATCATATGACCTGCCAGTCGAAACATATGTCGAGCCTGCATTTTTGCCCACCAGTGTCAGAGTCCAACCCCCTGCCTGTGCCTCTCTCTGCCTTCAAAGGAGGGGAGGCAAAGGTACTTGTCCTAGAAGGAAGAGGAGGCAGTGCAAAAGGTCCAGGAAGGCGAAAGTCCGTCCAGAGGGGTTGAGGAATCTGGAGCACTAGGATCAAGAGGCTTGCGTAGTAATTTGCTACAAGCAAATAGCAAGCTACTCTGACATACTTAAATAGCCACTGAAAACAGGTGTTACTTGTCATTGTTTCCTTAATCTAGCCAGTGCAGCTTCCCTCTGAACTGCTCGTTTCAGCCTCCTCCGTGATTAGGGGCTGAGGAGCACAGGTGACAGTAATTCCTCCAAATCGCTGCTGGTTCCCTCTCCCACTGGGGCAACTCTGCCTCCACTTGTCTTTAAACTGATGGGGATGTTTGCAAGCTGGTTTGGTCAATCGCTGGCCCTGTTGCTGGCATAATCAGTTGCTCATCGACCTCAGAGCCATCATCTATCACAGCCAAGTGCTTGGACACTACCACTGTCACTCTTCAGGTTTTTGTTACGCAGTATCAGAGCAGGAAAGATCGGAGAGCCCCAGTGGGCTGCTGTGTATATATTGTAAGCTACATTTGGTTGGTGTGTTCACCTTTTTGTTTTGTTTTTTAAAGGAAAGGTAGGAAGCCACTTTGTGAGGGCTTCTCTTTCACTGTTCAGTCTGTGGCAGTGCCTTCAAAGCTCAGCAAAGGTGTGGGAAAATGGCAGTTGACCTCAAAGTTCATGGCTATAACTTTTCTGTGTTTCCTCCAAGATGATTATGATCTGTGATAGAGGGAAATGATGGAGGGATAGCTTTTAAAAGTTACGCTTCATATGGGTTGTTGTGTGATCCCCAGGTGGGAAGGATTTGCACAAATGCACACATGCAAATCCCTCCCACCCAGGGATCCCACAAGAATATATACTCCATTCTACCTACATGTTTCCAGATCCTCTGAAGATGCCAGCCACAGATGCAGGCAAAATGTCAGGAGCAAATACTACTAGAACACGGCCTCATAGCCCAAAAAACCCACAACAACCCGTGGATTCCGGCTGTGAAAGCCTTCAGCTATGCTTCATATCTTTATTACTTCATGATCACTGTGCTGTAATTTCTTTGTCTCTCTTTTGCAGAGCAGGCCTCCTCTGTTTTGTTAAATCTGTTCAAGGCTCACAGGAGCTTCTCACACATTTTTTATTCCCTCTGTTATTTTCCATATCTTGGCAGCTTCATAAAAATAGGCTCTGTTAACTTTGTGGTTTGGCTGGAGGATACTTTATTGAAAGTTAGAGTTTATACTTCTTCCCTCTTGGGAAGTACTAAAAATAGAAGTTTTCTTTGAATGTGGACACCAGATGGGAGGGTCCATACAGTGAAAAAAAAGTTTGCCCCCCAGCTCATGCCCCAAATCAACTTTGCCTTAACTAAGAGAACAATCATGTTTTATAGTTCAAAAGTTGGCTGACCTGGAAGTGAACTTTAAACAAAACAAAAATAATTACTAAAGAAATGACATTTCTCTTTGAGACCTACTTTCAGCTCACTCTTCAGAGCACTTATACTGAGCACTTGTGATCACACTGTCAAACATATTCATCTTCCCTACCAATAATAGTGACAAGAATGATAATAACAATAAATATGTATAATTAATGCTTGAGTGTCAGAGTCAAGGAAGCAATTCTAGGATTTTTAGTCTTCACATTTGATAATTGCAACTGAAGAGCAAGGCAGTCTTAATAAGAAACTAAGCATCCTGGCTTATTAAATCAAAAAGATAGGAATCTGTCTTACCACGAATGAGCCACATGCTAGGGCGTTTAGCCCATTGGCACGTACTTCCCTGACTTTGTTTAAAAGTAAATAGGCAGACACATTTTATTGTGACATATAAGCCAGGGATTATGCTTTAATGTGCCCAGATAGATTATCATCCATAAGTCAGATTTAAACCAAGGCTTGTTGTCGGCTTATGCATTCATTGTGGTTTGGCTTCAGCAAAGCATCCTAGAGTCAGGTGTCACAGGCCATTTCTGCACTACACTGTTAGGGTGTTATTATTCCACTTTCAACTTCCTGTGGAATCCTGGGGTTGCAGTTTAGAGAGGGGCATTTAAAATTCTCACCTAGAGAGTTCTTTGGCCTCAGTAAACTACAAAGCTGAGAATTGCACAGGATTTTGAAAGTGGAATAATAACACTTTCAGTGTAGGGCAGAAATGGCCATAGTAAGCTATTTAAGTCTGGTTGGCTCATGAAGGAGAGGAGCAGATGGGTAGTACGCTCTGGTCCTCAGCTTTTTTCTGTTGTGATTTGGTAAACCAGGGTCCTTGTTTTATCCTTGTGTGTGAACACAGCCTATATTTTATATTACAGTTTTGGGGGAAAAAGATAAAGGTCCCAGAGATAGATGGAGATTAATGGCATGTAGGCAAAAGAACTATATGTTTGAATGGACTCTCCATGTAAATGTAGAAACCTAGTATGTTAGTCAGCTCTGAACTTAGAACCCTTGTTTCAGACATATGAGGGGCCAAATGATATTTGACTGTAAATGCTTTAGTAGTACACTTTTTTAAAAAGTACAAATTACATTGTGCATACAGGGTGTGATTAATCCTTTCTATCCCCATTGTAACTCTTTCCAAAATTATCCTTTGCTCAGGTCTTTTATTAGCCCTGGAGGGAAGCTCTGGTTGATAGCAATTTGTGGATGGATGTTTTATTTATACTGTGGCATAAGACACCTCCCACCACCCTGATTAAATTCTTCAGGAGCTGCTTTTGGTAGTTTTAAAAAGTTTCGTACAACAAACATACCTAACATAGTTTAGTCCTAGCTCTCTCTCCTGTATGGAGCTCTGAAATATAGAGGAAAGCATTCAGATGTGTTCCCAGAGCTATAGCGATGGTGTAATGAAAAGCAGCAACAAAAGAGGGCAGATTAGGAACACTTGGTAGTAGTTTTGCTTTTACCAGGGTTTAGATATTAGTTGGTTTTGCTATAGTAGTGACTAGGGTTAGAATTGGTGGAAGGGATTTTGTGCCACCTGGGGTCACTTGGGAATCCAAAAAGAACCTCAGATCTAACTCCATTTCCCACATTGTGATCCTGTTTCTGGAGCAGATGGAAGACTACCTTCTATAGTCTGTTGAACCGATTTCCCTCAACATTTCCTCTGTCCTGTTTGGGAGGTGCTTCAGTTTTCTCCCATCCAGAGCATTACTAATCTAGATAGCAAGTCAGCCCATCCACTGCTTTCCTTGAATATAGTGAAAAATAGATGTAGCATTGCTGTACGTTGATGACATGTTGTCCCAAATCTCTGGATGACCTCATTGAGTGGTTTCCTGTAAATGGTGAACATTGTGGGAGATTAAACTGAGCCTTCATGAAGCAACACCATAACCTCTGATTTCTGTGTCTAATCTGTTGAGGTATTTTACTCTGTTGTTCCCACCTTGATCCATAGGAAGAGGTGAATAAGAAGTAAATACTTTTCACCACTTTTTCAGTGCCCAGAGCAGGTCCAAAAGAGAAGTGGAAGAGGTACAACAAGAAGTCCTAGATCTGCACAGCAGATGAGAACAAGCATGGAACTAATGCTTACTCAGGTTGCCATCTTGCTCTTATCACAGAGGTGTGCTATAGCAAAGGTACCTTCCTCCCTCAGACTCATTCAGCTCTGATTGTGTTTCAGTAAGAGAGCCAGTGTGATGTAGTGGACATTGGTCTGTGACCCTGGAGACCAGGGTTTAATTCCCTGCTTGACTGTGGAAACCCACTGGCTAATCTTTGGTTCTCACACATTCTCAGCCCCAGAAAATCCAGTGATAGGGTCACCTTAGAGTTGCCATAAGTTGGAAACAACTGAAGGCACACAACAACAAAAAAGTAGTTTTCAGACACCCCCCTCAAGAACCCCTTTGCATACCAACTTAACATGCTTTGCAACTCCTTTGTATTTTACGTAGAAGCTCTGTATTTCTGTGGAAGGTTCTAGGGTGTATTCTTATTACATGTGGACACCCTGAGTAGGTTCTTCTAAATGTCATTATTACTTTGGGGCAGCTGAGCTTACTTTTGGAATATATCAACACTTTTGCAGCTGCCCTGTTACAGCGAAGGAGCAGAAGTGATGGATAAGCTGTCTGTCTTCCTGGCAGCTTGTCTACCATTATTGATCATCTCATTGAGGAATCTCTAATCAGTTTCTGAGAAATCTCGGGGGTTCTTAGAAGACAATTTGAAAACCACTGAACCAGCATTGAACCAAGCATGTGGAACACTGCTTGGATGAGCCTTTATGCAAGTGAATGGTTGAATGAAACAGAAGTACAAGTTGCTAAAAGCTTTCCTCTTCTTTTAAATAGAGTTTAATTTTTTTTTTAAAAAAAAGCTGTTCTGCACTTGGACGTATGAAATGCAGTGAATTCTTCTGAGGCAAAGGCTCGAAGGATTCCCTGTTGTAATTGGCCAAAATATTGAGAAAGTGCCTGCTAATGATGCAACCCAGTTAATATGTATTCAGTAGACCCACCACATTTGTGGGGGTTAGGGACACAGAACCCCCATGAAAGTAAAAAAAAAACATGAATAATTGTGGGAAGCCAGGAGACCACAGGAAGAGAGATCTTCCCTCTCCTTCAGTCTTTCATTGTCCCCTGCATGCATGACATTTGTGGGTTAGAGCCACAGAACCCCCACAAAAGTAAAAAAAATGCAAATAACTGGTGGCAGCCAGTAGAGCGCGGGAGGGGAGATATTCCCTTCCCTTCAGTCTTTCACTGTCCCCCGCACATGCGATTGCGTGGGCAGCCGTGGCAGAAGAGCATGGGGAGGGAGATCCCCCCTTCACTCTCTCGCTGCCCCCCACATACACGAGTGTGTGAGCAATGGCGGCAGAGGAACATGGGGAAGGAGAACTTCTCCCCTTCACTGTCTCACTGCCTCCCATGCGTCATTGCACAGGCAGCGTTGGCAGGAGAGCATGGGAGGGGGAGATCTTTCCCCCTTCACTCTCTTGTGCCGCGGGCAGGAGAGTGCACAGGGGAAGGCAAGCGGGCACCGTGAATAATCAAATGTGCAAGAGTCAAACCTGCAAATGTGGGGGAGAGAACTGTAGTAATACTAAGGAACTAAAATTAAAACTGGATGCAAAATATTCCAAAGGGTATGCCTGGACAAAGTGGATATTGGGATGGTATGTAACATCAGTTGTGACTTGAGGGGCATTTGCTTAAATGTCTCTGCATGTTCTGTGGATGCATGGAGAGTGTCATGGGCTTCCAGGACCTGCACTCAGGCTCAGAGTCTGAGACAGCAGAACTGGCACAGAGACTGTTACAGCAGCACCTGCAGAGCAGACACCCACTCCAGGGAGCCCTGCTCATTCTGACATGGAGAGTGACCTATCCATACCAGCCTTCACCCAGCATAGACACCAGAAGGGTCTCCTGGGTCAGTCCCAGCGAATTTATGCAATTAATCAAGCACTACCTGCTCTTCTCTTGGAACCTATAAGAACTGAGCCTTTCCCCCTTTTGCTTTTGTCGGTAATTAACTGACTGCGTTGCCTGTGCTCGCATTTGCTACCCTTGCCTGTGTTTCTGCCTTGACTTGTGTTTGTTTTGCCTGCCTCTGATTTAAGGACATTCTTGGGACCATTATTGCTTCTCGTTTGCAAAGCTGTTTCCTTGCTTATGTAAACTGACCACTTAAGTTACTGCTGAGTTTCTGACCTGTGTTTGTTACCAGCTTCTCCTGGCTGCCAGCCCAGATCAAGCTTGGACAGAGAGGACCACATGTGCTAACCTTACCTAATGATTGGATCATGCGCTCCTTCCTTCACCCCTGAATTTGTTATGGTGTTCGTAGGAACAAGTTCCCTTCATGTACAGATATATGCATGAGTCTTCCCTTGAATGGAGAATGGGGGAGGGGGCTAGCCTACATGACTGTTCAGAGATGGTGGAAGATGCAGTCCAACAGCATCTAGAGCAGTGGTTCTCAACCTGTGGGTCCCCTGATGTTCGTGGACTTTAGCTCCCAGAAGCCCTGAGCATTGACCATAGTGGCTGGGGCTTCTGGGAGCTGAAGTCCACGAACATCTGGGGACCCACAGGTTGAGAACCACTGATCTAGAGGATCATGGTTTGCCCAGCCCTGATGTAGGAGCTCTCAATGCTTAGAAGAATAGAGAACTCATTTTCCTCACTGTCTTCCAGACAGTTTCTTGTTTCAATACATGTGTGTTATCCCATTCCCCCTTTTCATCCTTCTGCTGTATCCTTTCTGAACTGTCCCTGAAAGAGTGCATGTAGGCTGGATTTGTGATATTCTTATTGTAAATAGACCTAACTACCCTAAAGGCACCAGATTTCATCTGATCTTGGAAGCTAAGCAGGGTCAGCCCTGGTTAAGTACTTGGATGGGAGACTGCCAATGAATACCAGGTGCTACAGACTATATTTTGGAGGAAGGAACTGGCAAAATCACCTCTTGAGTATTTCTTGTCTAAGAAAATCCTATGAAATTCATGGGGTCACCGTAAGTTGAGAGGCAACTTGAAGGCACCTAGGTACGTACACACACAGACAAGCACATTAACACGTGCAGTGTGGCATATAGCCTCTGAAACCTCATGCAGTATTTTCCAAAACTATATCTGCTAAAGTCCTACCTTAGTATAAAGTTGAAGATTGACTTCAAATGTACTAGTTTATCATTAAAAATAATGGTATTGTTATCATATTCCAAAAATGTAGTCTTAATACAAAAACTGTTGTGAGTGCTTTGGACTCTGCAGTATTAACTTAAACCTTTACCTGTGTTGGTTCCTGTTTCTTTTGAGATTACAAATGGGAATGTTTGAGCCACCAGTCTTCAAAGGACATTTTTGGGGTGAGGAGGGCAAGTAGTGTTTTGTGTGGACTATTTTTAAGACAGCTTGGCAAACACTCATTAAACAAAAAAGCATTATTTTACCTAGAGTTAATGTTTTACTCGCATACTTTTTGCTTCCAGCGTATAAAACTATGTCTGTCTGAGCAGAGTCTATGATCAGTCCTATTTCTTCAATTTTATTCACACATGGGTCTCTTTTCAGTAGGGAAGTTCACAGCTCAAGTTTTGTTGTTAGAATGTGCAGACCATTAAGGGGATTGTTTGGAAAGCCAGCTTTCATGTACAGAGAACATCAGTGGAAATAGAAACCACATCTGACTATTGCAAATAAACAGAGGCCCTAGGCATTGCGTGTCATAGTGTTGGGTATCTGATGTGGGGGTGGAATGCAGGTTAAAATGTCTTGGCCTCATGCTCATAACCCTTGGAAACTCAACATCTCAGATTAATGTTGATATACAGATGCATTGGCTTTGGCGCCTTTCTCCATTTATGGGGGTTTTGACATCTTGTCCTAAAGTTCTGGGCCCTAGCCAAAGAAATTATAAGAGATTATATGGCTCCACCTTCCCGTAGTCCCAGGAATCTCTACTAGGAGTTTGTTTCCACTGTCCCCTGGTGAACTTTGTTGGATATGTTTGCAACTAATACATTCTGGGAATATGTGGGGCAGATTCTGCAATGTTTAGTGTGTGTAGGTTTGCCAGATAAGTTATATTTCATGCCATGCAACTGATCAGATTTTATAAGGTGAACACTACCCAATAGATAGACATTACATCAATTTCACAATAATGATACTGATAATAATGTTATTTATAAAATAATAACAATTTGCTAGAAATAAAGTGTTACTAGTAATGAAATAGTTAATTATAAGCATCTGTATTGCATTGTAGATCATTCAAGCCACCTTTATGGTGAATATACTAGTCCCCCACCCCAAATTAAGGGCAATTTGAAATATGAGATAGGACATTTATAGTTTGTATCTGTTTAGATACAAGTTTAGAGATATAAGAAGTGTCTACAGTGTGGAAACCATTTCCTAATACTTCAAGATTTTACTTGGTAATCATGCATTTCTCTAATCATGTGTCATCATAGTTGTCTGTACATAAGGTTTGTTTTTTTTACTTAGAGATATCCTTAATTTGTTTTCATTCCATCAAATTTCCTCAGAGTCTTTGTGAGAAAAAATTGTTGACAAACCAGCTTAATGTTTATAATCACACAAAAAGGTCCAATGAATTACTTTATTGAATGGTAATAGTAAGCACTAATGCAAACACGCACACACGCATCTAAGGGCTAAAAGAAATAAAGAGTGGAAATAAGATAGAGGGCTTGTTGAGGGATTTGCAGCTTGGGTGATACTGCACCTCTTCCTGAAGGCCTTGGTCTGGGAAGCAGCGATTGAACAGCAGCTCAGCGAAGAGACGCTGAGGAGATCGTGCAGCTGTCGGGAGGGGGAGACCGGTCAGTTGGTATGACGGAGAGGCATCATACTACTTGTCCTTGCCTCGCCTCTTGCCCATCTAGCCCAAGAACGGGGACTATTTATAGGAGAAATTTACTTTGAAGGCAAATCCTCTCCCGGGGAAAACAAACAGGGACAGAAAAGAAAAACAATGCCACACCTGGCATTTCTCGGAAGATAACAAGTTGTCATCCCAGTAACAAGATCTTCCTCCACTTTGGGGCTGCGATGTGAGTTTCTGGAGATCGATTTGATAAAGTTTTATTGCTTCCAGCACCCAGCTTTCCGGGAACACTTTTACTCTCTTCAAGTGGACTCCTTAAAGGTTGAGGACCTTTTGTCCACCATGGGTTATCACAACATGAGGTCTCTTGTGGCTATGTGACCGGGGATTTTACTGGTCTGACCTGGTTCGTTCGATCGCATGACCATTATTGCCTACATGCGCATCCAGGTGACCTCTCTGGTGGGTTAGAATAATTTTATGTCAAAAGTTGTAGACCTCAGGACAGAGTTTACCAAGGGTGCAACAGTAAGAAATGCTGGGAACTGCCGTCCAGCATTCTCTGGTGGACTGCACGACTCCCACTCCTGGAATAACAGAATGTTGTACTAGGACCAAGGAAGCTTTAGTTCAGATTCCTACTTGGCCATAAATCTCACTGGGTAGCCTTGGGCCAGTCAGTCTCTGTCAATCTAATCTGTATTATAGGGTTATTAATACTTTGTATTTCCTAGGGAAAAGGCAACAAATAATATTACTACCACCCTTTAGTGCTGCTCTCAGTTAAAACAAATGTGGGCAAAAAAAGCATGGAATTATAACAGAATCCATTGGTGCGCAGGCATGTTTGAGAGAAATCTATTGTGACCAGTTGCGCAAAAGTTGTTTCAGTATATTCTCCAATGTTTATAATGTGGGATTTTACTTGCAGAAGTTGGTTAATAAACTGGATGTGAGAGTAGTGCAGTTATAAATTAGGTACCAATAGCATTCATTCTTTGGAGAAGCCCAATCACTTCAGTGCACTGCCTATTAAGAAATTTAAAGATTTTCGCCTAAATCCAACATTAAGTCTTGACACTAGAATAGATTTAAGAGGCCAGCATGGTGTTAGAGTGTTGGACTTCGAGAGGTCATGGTTCAGGTGCCCACTCAGCCATAGAAACCCACGAGGTGACATTGAGTAAGTCATATCCTTTAAGCCTAGGAAGAAGGCAGTGGTAAACCTCTCTGGAAAACCTTGCCAAAACAACTACTTGATAAAGTTACTATAAGTTGATTTGAATGCATGTAACAACAAACATGAGTAGATTCATGGAATCAATGGAAGTTTAATAAAGCGAAGACATTGCAGCTGACTCTTTTACAGGAAAAGGGCATTTCTTAGCATGCTGCACTGTTTTTATTGTTTTACATTTCAACTGGTCATGTTTTAAATAGTTTTAATGTACATACATCTTTTGTATGCTTTTAATATATATATATATTTTACTTCTGTTTCTCTTCATCTTGTAAGCCACCTGGAGCCCCAACTTTGGGGAAGAAGCAAGATATAAATAAACCAAAGCAATATATGTGTTGACTTACCTACCATTCAGCATTTGATTCAGTGGGTCTACTATAATGGGGACTGCCAGGTAGAGTTAGGCAAGAAATGCAAATCATGTGGTCCTCAAGATTTTGTTACTACAGTCCAACAGTTACCCCAATGGCAGACCCTATCCCGGGGGGGGGGCATATGAAATTGATACCAAATATGCCCGAGAGGTTGCCCGGGTGGGTGCGTAGATAAATAGGTTGAACAACCAAAACTAGGTCATGGCCAGGAAAATTCCAAGTCATGTTTCTCCAAGGAGACCTCAGGCTATACACATTTGTACGAACAAAGGGTCCTCAGTCACAAATAGTCAACTTGAAGGGATTACAGGGTTTTCCCCAGGTTGAGCAACTCCAACTTGGAAAATCCTACGCAGGCGAGGTCCATCTGCATGAACCAATCATGCAAACTATCAAGTTGCTATTATGTGGCACTTTTACCTTTGTTTTGGTCATTGTTCTTCCTGGGAAAGTGCCTGCCCTCGAGGTACGTTCTGCCCTATAAGTAGTCCCAGTTTTGGAAGGTCTCTTTGGAGAATTCCCCGCCACGCCAGCAGACCGGCACTCTGTTAGTTGAGTGATTCCCTCAGCCCCCTCTCTTTGCTGAGCTCCATCCTTCCTGCCGCTTCCCGGACTGAAGACTTCAGAATAGGTGCAGTATCACCGCCTTTACAGCCTCTCCGCTAAACCCCCTATCAATTTTCACCTTTTCCTCTTCTTGATAGGCCTTGTGTGCATGAGTGAGTGAGTGCGTTGGTGCATGAGAACTCATTTATTAATAAAACCATTTATTAGTATGTTTGTCTGGCTTTTTGCTTGGCCTGACCCTGTAAACATTGGGTAAAAGATTCTGCTGGGTTACCCTGCCCCTCGTTTTGCTATTGCCAGTGCTCCACTAATTTCCTCAATCTTGCATTTTTGGAGCAAATCAAGGTATCCTCCAAGGGACCCCCAGAAGTCAGAGTAACAGTAGTTCCCAGCATTCTTCATCAGTGGTTAAATCTGCTATGGTTACTGAGCCTTGCAGTAATACTTGGAGGTCTCAATGATTCTCAGCCCTAATTTAGGCCGTGAGGAAGGCAGTGGCAAAGTTCCTCTGAATAAATATGGCCAAAAAAACCTCATGATCCGTTTTCTTGGGATCGCCATAAGTTGGAAATGACTTAAAGCATACAACAGCAACAAATACAGGCCAAACTCTTCAACAGGTGAAGAAGTTTGAAGTGGTGGAATACCCTATATGTACACACCCCAAGAAGGGAAAACTACAGATGGCATTTCTACATTTGTTGTTTCTCAGTAGTTAATAACTTTGCTGAATCCTGATACCTCTCTTAAAGTAAATAGGACACTAAGGAGAGACAGAGATGGGGACAGAAGTGGACTGAAAAGTAGATAGATGTTTCCTTTTCTGTTCTGTGTGTCTAAACACCTCTTGCTTTCTTTGATTAATTCAGAGTTCTCAAGAGGTAGAATCCATAACTGGACTCTTAGTAGTGCCTGTTTCTCACTATTAATGAGGTGCTTTTAAAGGTGTTACTTCCCCATTGTCTTAGAGGGGTAGAGTATCTCTGGATCTATCACCATTAGTTGTACCCCTAGTTTTGGAAGAAAGTGTGTACCTCTAGACCAGTGGTTCTCAACCTGTGGGTCCCCAGATGTTCGTGGACTTCAGCTCCCAGAAGCCCTGAGCATTGAACATAGTGGCTGGGGCTTCTGGGAGCTGAAGTCCACAAACATCTGGGGACCCACAGGTTGAGAACCACTGCTCTAGACTGTATGAAATGGCAGGAATAAAGAAAAGACTTTCTGTCCTACAAAACATATAGGTCTTACATAACTTCCATAGTTCTGTTCTTTAATATGCGTTTAATTAGATCGTAATGCATTACTGTATGCACCAGCATATAAGACGCACCCTGTTTTCAGACATTGTTTTCCAGGAAAAAATTTTTTTAGTTCCAGTACATTTCTGATCTACTCATTGTACTCGCTCCAGTGTTGGTGTCTGTTTACCTTAGAAGTAGCGAGCAAACACAGCAGCACTTGTCTGCTGTATTTTCTATATGGCACTGAGGCAACATGGAAGGGAAGGTGGGAACCTTGGGCAAGATCTCCTCCCCCTGCCAGTTCTCCTCTCATTCCCATCCATTTTGCTTTGTAGGAGTTCTCCCTGAGGAGGCAAAACGGATGGGCATGGGAGGAGGAGAACTGGCAGGGTGGAGGAGGTCTCTCACAGAGTTTCCCCCACCCCCTTTCATTCATTTTGCCTTGTAGTGTAAGACACGCTGGCGTGTTAAATGCACCCTATTTTCAAAGGTCGTTTTCCCAGAAAAAAGTGCATCCTATACACGGGCAAATATGGTAATTAAAGTACATGGCTGAGTGATTTGAATAGGGTAGAAGAAAACTTAAGGTCAGCTCAGAAACATCTCTTATGAAACTTTCTCTTGGTCTTATTTATGAAAGACAGTATTTGTAGACTTGAATAAATGCTAGTTACAGAGAACTTCATCAAAATCTTGCACCAATTAGTTAAACTTGCCAGCCTGCTGAAGTTGGATTTTCTCATTTTCTTTAAATTTGATGGAGTCATTGTGACAGACTTGGTGGACCCAAAGTTAGCATGCTTAGCAGTAAAAGAGTCTCCATGGGCAAATTCAGACATTGCCCTTTGGATCAAGGAGCCATGGCACGGAGAAGTTATTTGAGTATCAGGTGGTGGAACAGAAAAGGAAAACAATATGAGAGAGAAATCTGCTTCGATCCTTAACAAATTCTGAACTCTTCCTCTCAAGATATTTCTTTCCACATCTTGATCTAAGATGATACAAGCTTTTAATGACTCTAATTCGTTTGAAGCTGTAATGGGATTTATTAGGAAAGTGTTTCTTCCAGTTCTAATTCCCCCCTTCCCCATTCTTTCAACTGTGAAGGGAGAATGTGGAGCTGAAAAAATCCTGGAAAGGGAGGTGTGAAAACGAAAATTTTTTCCAAACTGCGTTGAGGAGAGAGAAGTCAAATAGAAACCTTTACACAAGTTATTATGGCTCAGATTCTGGGAAAGATAAGTAGCATTCTACTTGTTGAACTGTGAGTCGCGGTGGTATTGGGCAGTTGTCTCTCAGGCTTAGGTAACTGAGACTCTGGGCTAGGTGAATAGGAAGCTAATTTTCTATCCCCACAGCTCAGCAGTCTTATACTATTGTACCATGGGGGGAGGCATTTCACAGTTCTTTCCACTGCTGCTCATGATCTCTTGTGGAAGTTCAACTTATCATGCCAACTCTTTTTACATACCTGGTGATACTGTTTTAAAATTCATCTTGGTTGTCAAAAGGAGGGAGCAGCTTGAATTTAGGATTTCTTTGTTATCAGGAATAATTATTTCAGATTTGCTAAATGTATTCTAATAAAAGGCATGGAACTTTAATGTAGAAATGCCTGATTTTGAAAAGAAAAAAAACAACAACTACAAGTCTTGATGTATAGTGGGGGAAGTGGAGAAAAAGGGGAAAAAAACATTTGCTACCTTTGTGGTCCCTGAGTCTGGATCATTGGAAGGCATTGTTTAATGAGTTAGACCTTTGGTCCATCTAGCCCTCTATTGTGAGATTTGACTGGCAGCACCTCTCCTCAGGTTTTCAGGAGGGATTATTCTAATTCTGTTGGAGTTGCTAGGAATTGGACCAGGGGCTTTCTGTCTATAAAGAGAAAAAATACTACATTCTCAGCACATCTGGGGAGTGCCAGCTTCAAGAAGGTAGACACATTCCATGACCAGCAGAGTTGCTCCAACAACCATGCATGTTGTGGTGAAAAAACTCTGTGGTTGTAGCTTACCAATGCTGGGATACTGGTCTTAGGTTTTTGCATGAAAATATATGTTCCTTTCCTCTTCTTATCGCATGCTGAGAAATTATATTCTTCTGGACTTTCATTTGCCAGTAAGTTGATCTTCTGGTATGGTCTTCAAGAAAATATCCAAAGAGGTGTGGGCGCATTTGTGATAAGAACATCTCAGCTCTGAAGAAGACCAAACTGAGAAGCAGCCCTTGAGCTTTTCTGATGGTAAAGTTCTTGCTGGATTACTTAGACTTGCTGGCAGCTGTTAATTATTGACAGCAGTTTAGAGATTATCTGACTTGTTCTGGATCAGAATAGATAACTGAAATGAAAAGTGTTTCTTAATAAATTTCCAGGGCTGGCTTACCTACATTAGCTTATTTCAGTACATTTGGGCTAGTTTTTGACTTTATTCTTGGATATATTTCATTTGGTATGGACTTTTAAGGTTGAGGAAGTAGTATATGAAACTTCTTGATGATGCAGTAAGTATGAACCAAATCCTAGGCAATGCTCATGTTTTGTGTAAAGCATGCTGGACAAATTTGTGTTTTTTTCAAGAGAAATTAAAAATCTTTTGGAAAGCAAGAAGAATTTATATCATTATAAATTGTCATTTCAAACATCCAAAGGCATTTGAAATGTTTGTTTTACTTCTTGGTCATGTTTGGCAAACACAGAAGAATGAAAGAAATGTTGCTTTCTAGAAAACAACTTATTTCTGGAAGTCTTACGGAATTTAATGGTGCCAATTTTGAGAATAATTTACCCTTGGCTAGACTGCTGCATTAATATTACAAAGAATGTGGTGGGGTGGAGGAGGGAAGAAAAAAAGAACAAAATGTATTTTGTGTGTATGTGTTTTCTAGTCGCCTGTTGATTTATGGCAACATCATGAATTTCATAGGGTTTTCTTAGGCAAGGAATACTCAGATGGTTTTGCTGTTTCTTCTGAAATATAGCCTACAACATCTGGTATTTGTTGGTGGTCTCCCAACCAAGTACTGACCAGGACTGACCCTGCTTAACTTCTGAAGTCAGTCAGGGTCTGATGCCTTTAAAGTATTTACATAAGTCTTGTAGAAGAAGATACTGGGCTCCACACCCCAAGTTTGCATTTCTTCTTTTTTGGGGAGTATGTGTGTGTGTTTCTCTTCCCTAATTGAGGAGCTTCTATAGGCAGAGACAGCCTTTGTATCACTGTGCACATCATTATAATATTATTACTTTTTTTAAAAAAAAAAGTTACGAGGTTTCACTTCCTGGCTGGCATACCTCTGGTTGCAATTTGGATGGACGTGGCTGTACTTTCAGGCACACTGAATACAGGCCAATTCCACTGGAAATGCCTTGGGCTGCAGAGGTCAGCTTCTGATCAGTGTGCCTTGATTCCACAGAGTGGGGTATCAAATTAGGATTGAAATGATAGATTCTACAGGATCATGTCAGTCTTATCAGCTTAATGAGAAAGAATTGAAAATAGTGTGGGTGGAGATTTAGGGCTTCAAAAAAAAGACTTCTTCAAACAGTACATAATTAATATAATGAATTTGTAGCTTCAAGACATAGTGATAGCACTAGGTTAGATTAACTGATGGAAGGATTATAAAGCTCCATCCATGGCAGTCATCTCCCATGATAGCTTCATAGAGAGAGAGCGCACCACAGAATTCCCAGTGGTAGGAGCCAGCAGCTGCCTGTCTTGTTTCCTTCAGATGCTGTCTGTAAGCTTTGCAGTGCAGAAACCACCTAGCAGGCTACTGTTGGAAGTAGAATGGCACATTAAATGGTTCCCCGGTTTGATTCAGCAGGACTGTTTAAACATTCATCAGATATAAGAATGTTTGCACAAATAGAGCACTGAGGGTTGGAGGTAGGAAGGGCATTTAAAAAAAAAATGTATAAAAGACATTCAATTGCTGCTTGGATCTCTTTTTTAGTGTTTCTTTATTGGATTCTCTTTTGCTTTTAAAGTGTCAATGAGGTTTAATTTCCCGTTTGCACTGTACAATATATATATATATATATATATATATGGGATTAAAATTATGTCAAGCTGAAAGATGTCACTTGCTTTAACAGCACTTCATACTGGTTGAAATGTGGGCTCAAGGGAAAAATAAATTATCTTTTCAAGTTGTATGGAAAAAAGAGAAGATGAAAGATCCCAACTGAAAATGAATGACATGCTCTTCCATTGCTGTCCTCTTCTTTGGCCAAATCTTTTTTTCATTACTTTGCATACTTTTGGCTATCTCGGAATTTCAAGGAGTTGTGCTGATGTTAAGAGTGGAGACAGATATGTTTCCTCTGTTCTTGATTAAATAAGGATTCTATAAAAGGAAAGTAGGAGAATTACCAAACTCGTTTTACCACACCCGCAGCAGGAACCCCTTTGTCAAAGTGCCTTTGACTTTGTAGGCAAACAATGATGGAGTCCTTTTGCTTCAAGCCACCAGGCATTCTGAACTCTCAGAGATTTAAATAATTGGTAATAGATTCTCAGAACAGCTAATGGGATCTGTACTGTACCTGTCAAAGCTGCCCTGCCTCCTCTCTCTCTCTCTCTCTCTCTCCCCCTCTCTCCCTCTCATACACACACACACACACACACAATTTCTTTTGAGGGCACAGATCTGTGGTTTCCTGATTAGCACTTTTACCCCCAACCACTTTGGGTTGCAATAGGGAGTGGGAAGCATTTTTCACCACATGACCTGTTGAGTCATCCCAAGAGTATGAAGATAAAGGTAGTGGAGTATGGAAGTGAGGGTGTCACTCATTTCAGGTGGAGTAGCTGACTGTTCTGCAGATACCATGGACTGCTAGAGGGACAAATGAATGGCTTCTAGAACAAATTAGGCTTGAACTCTCTTTAGAAGCTAAGAGGCTCTCATACTTGGGACATATGATGGGATGATGTGACTCATTAGAAGAGATTATAATGTTTGGGCGGTAGTAGGAAAAGGGGAACACCACATTATAGGTGGATTGATTCAGACAAGGAAGCCACAGCACTGAATTTGCAAGACCTAAGCTGTTGGTATCCGGGGTTCATGAGGTCTCCCATTCACAGCATCCCAGTAAGTCAAAATCACCTTCATGGCAAATAGCAACAACAACAAATTGACTGAATTAGAAGTACTGCATCTTACCTTGACCTAACTGTAGCTGAGTCTCTTATGAAACTGAAAAAAATGCATTTCTTTACTGCAGGGGTGGGGAGGCTGTGGCCCTGCAGATGTTGGACTGCAGATCCCGTCATTCCTAAACACTGGCCAAGTAGCTGAGGTGACCTGGATTTCAACAACATCTGGAGGGCTGCGTTTTCCTACCCTTTCTGTGATAGAAGGAACCAACAGCCAGGCTAAAACATTCCACACAGTGAGTGCATCAATTCTAAAATAAGCTCCCCCTTAATGCTTTGGGATTGCTGGGATACTGGAGAAGATAATGTTTGGTTTAGTGAAACACAGGATAGACAAACAACAATTTGGCATTTGATCTTGCTAGTCAAATGTGAACAAACCTTTTATGGATCTGGAATAAACTTGCATTCTTAATTTAAGGGAGATTATCCTGTTGATTTTGAGAATCAGTTTGCAGACTGTGTGAACCAAAACACCAGGAAACAAGCTGGGAGTACTTTGCGAGGACAGATATTTGTAAACAATGGACTCAACAGTCAGCATCTGTCTTAAAACAAACCTGCAGATTCTTTATGTGGATCATAGGGCAAAAGGATTCCAAAATATTGTGTCTTGGAGAATTCTTTGTATTTATTTATAAAATGCATGGGTCTCTTGTGGCTAAAGTAGTGCTCAGGGTGGGATGTAACAAGAAAAATTGTAAAAATGAACATCCTGTTATATGCTAGTTTAGTTCCTTAATATTTTCAAGGCTAATGAAACCTAGGAACTCAATCTTACAAATAGTAATAGCAATAAGAAAAATAACTATTGAGGGCCAGTGAAGATAATGCTGCCTCAGGATTCATGGGAACCCGTTGGTTAGGATCCATTTGATATGACAGACCGATTCATTTAGTCCTTAAAAATCTCATAAAGGGAACTGTATATGTGCCTGCTGAGCTAGACTTAGAGCCAGCGTGATGTAGTGGTTTGAGTGTTGAACTATGACCCTGGAGACCAAGATTTGATTTCCTGCTTGGCCATGGAAAATCACTGGGTGACCTTGGGTGCATCACAGCCCTGGAAAACACCGTGATGGGTTCGCTTTAGGGTTGCATAAATTGGGAATGACTTGAAGGCACACAAAAACAAATCAATACATAGAAAGCCTTATGGACTAGATAGCTTCCATCAGAAGAGCATAATTTGGCAGTCCTCTGCAAATGCAGGAGGTCTATCACTGGAGTACAGAGCCCTATCTCGGGAACCCATAAACCTAACATCATAAAAAGCCATATGCACACAATAGGGCCTTCCAAGGTGCTCTTAGGTGTTGTATATAGGAGATGTTCCTGAAGATATACTAAGCTAAGTGGAGGGTATTGATGTGATAGCCAGATTTCTTCATGCATAGATATATGAAGAGAATTTATGGAAACCTATAGGCATTTATAAAACACTTCATATTGCAGTGGATGCAATGGATTTCCAGAAGCCTGGTTTCTCTCATGTGCCATTGCAAGGATGCCAGCTTTTGTGATAGTTTTTAAAGGCAGATGCTTGTGACTGAAGACTATTCTCATGAGCAGCGCAAGATACCCATTTGGTATCAACATAACAATGATAATGCTCCAGTGCAGTGATCATTATGGCAAAAGTAAGACTTAGTATTGGCTGTTTACATCCCATGTGAAATTACCTTTGTGCCTTTTAATGCTTTTGGAACCATTTTATTGATATATGGGTTTTATTTTAAAAAAAGGCAGCTCAGGCATGCCTGGACACCCCACCTCTATAGACTATTGATTTGTCTTGGATGTGTGAGACAGTACCCTCTACAGACTTATTGCAATGCTGAAGAATCTACTGTGGGGAGCTTTCTTTAAAAACACGCACACACAGAGTGCTCAAAATTGCTTTCATTTTTATGATAGATGACCTCTGTTTTTGCTTTCTTGTTAAAGGTACGAACACTCTTTGTCAGTGGCCTGCCTCTGGACATCAAACCCCGGGAGCTCTACCTCTTGTTCAGACCATTCAAGGTAGTTTGCTTCTGTTGTCAACTCCTGAAGAAATGCTTGGACTGAAGTGCCAATGAACTCATTTATAGGAATGTTTGTGGTTCTCATCACTGTTATAAATGGTGCATTGCCAAAGTAATATGTTCTTCTAGAGAGCCAGACAGAAATTCAGAAGGGGCTCCTGCTATCTGGATTTTTTTAAGCACTAGGATGCAGGCTAACTTAATATCTTATTTCAGACAAAAACTTGGCTAGGAAGACTTTCCCATGAACCAAAAGTTGACCAAGAGCCCAAGAAAAGAATAACAGCAAATAGCATAGCAGAGTGATCAGGGTTGTGAGTTATAAATACTAACTTCTAATAATGAATTCAGATTTTCAATAAAATTCAGAAGGCCTGCATGTAATATGTTTCGTGGTAAACGTTCATGCACGCATCGAGCATAAATGCACATTGCTGATTGTTGCTTGAAGTCCCCTTCAGGTAACAGAACCTCCACAATCCAGTGTTTCTTCCTATGCATTATTTGATGCATTTGTGCTGATGTCATTGTCCCATTTAGGGGCATAAATGTCACATCCCTAGTTTTATTTCTAGATAAGAAAAGGATTCATCTTCATACTTCCTCAATAAACATAATGCCTCATTTGCTGTGTGTACAGAACTATTTTTTTCTAAGTAATGGTGAAATGCTTTAACCATGCTTCTCTTCCCACATTTGGAGAAAAGAAGCATAGCATCACCTTCCTTCACCTTCCTATGGTGTTTCAGGTGCAGGTGTATCCCTCGGTTTTGAAGGCAAGATGTGTGCATATCCATTTTAAACTGCTTCATGTAATCAGAATGTCTTGGATTATTGTGTGCATTTAATTTGGGCATTTCAGGTCATGTACACATACTGTAACAATTTTGATCCCATGAGAAAATGAGTATAAACATCTTATTTTTTCTTCAGTTCTGGAATCCCCTGAATACTTGTTCTGCAGAACCACATGTACAAATAGAGAAAGCATCAGTGTCTTTGAGACATCGACTATCAGTCTGCTGTCTACTGTCATCTCAGAACTGTTTGAATGCCTAACAAGCACACCTCACATTAAAGAAAGCGCCAAAACCTGCCACATTCAACAAGTATGAAATCAGCATCAGTGTATTACCAAAGATGGGCAATAACAGCCAAGGTGGCTACTGTCTGAGACAGACAGTGTGGAATTTGGGGAAGCAAGTAATGAAGAAATGAAGTGGGGAGGGCATGGAGCCCATGGAGAAAGAAACAGAGATAAATCCACTAGTTAAATATGAGGTAACATTGTGATGTTACAGCAGTAAAAACTAACATAGTTGTAGGCGGCATCAACAAAGTGTAGTGTCCGGATCAAGGGAACTGAGAGTATCACTCTGTTCTACTTTCGTCAGACCTCACGTGGAGATCTGTGTTCAACATCCCAATAAGAAGGATATTGACAAGATGCAAAATCTCCTGAGGAGGAGACTAAGTTAATAAAGGATTTGGAAACTATGAGATGAGGGTAGAGAGTGAAATAATGCTTGGTGTCACAAGAGGACTGATGCTTTCTCAATTGTGCTATGTATATAGTTCTGCAGAAATAAGCATCTGAGGTATCCCAGGATGAAGTGATAGAAGAAGATGAGCTTGTGTTCTTGAAGTCAAGATGGATGAGCTGTTTGGAGGTTTCCTTGTGTGGTTTGGTACATTCTGGACCATGTGCTTTGGGCCTGATCACAGGGTCTAAGGAGCAGGGCTTTTGCTGAGTCAAAAGCTTAGGCCTTTTCTGCATGGCATTTGCCATGCAAAAGGGCACCTGGAGTGTTGCGCAATTGTGAGGAGCAATCTGCGCAACACACTCACAATTGCGCGATGCTCCAGGGGCCGGCAGGCGCCGATTGCGCACCTTTTCATTTTCAGCTGGAAGCCGAAAATGGTGCACAATCACACATTGCTCCCAGGCCCCGCACACACTTACCTGGCGTGCGGAGCCTCCGGAGCCGCGCCGGTCACACTTCCTGTCCCAGCACAGCCTGGGAAAGTCCCAGGCTGTGCTGCGGAAGGAAGAGGCGGGGCTCTCGCGCGAGCAGGCAGCTTGTGTGGAGCTGAAGCAGCAGGGACACGAGGGCTTCTTGTCGGAGGCTGCTCGCACGATCCCTGCACCCCAGTGCTGGAAAAAGGTAAGGTGTGGAAAGGGCCTTGGTTAGAGGCAGAGCTAGCTGTGTATAGCTGCTGCCTCAGTCTCTGGAGCATAATGAACAGACTGAAGAAAACAGGCATTTCACAGGGTTATTCATGTGATAGACCTGTAGTGGTATGCTGTTGCTGATATAGGACAACAAACATGAATAGTGACAGACCTGTTACAGTCACCTACAGCACCATTATACAGTCACCTTTGCCATGTCAGTTTTTTTGGCAGAGGAAGCAGAGGGCTATATCTGCAACAAGTACAAGTTGATTGCTGTATTGGAAGAGAATGTGCAGCAACTTGAGGCCCATGTATCTACACTTCAGCTTATGAGGGAAAATGTGGCTGTTCTGAAAAGAGTGTAACACACTCTTTTGGTAGGGTAATACATGGGGGATGTCTCTGTGGAGGTGAACAGTTCTGAGACACGTGAAGCAAACACTCAAAAGTAGGATGTGACACAAATAGCAGAACTGTGAGCAACCATGCTATGACTTTGGAGCTACACGGTTAATTCCAAGCTTTGCCCTTAATCCGTGATTGTGAGGTACACAAATAGGAACAACAGCCTCAGTCTTCCAAGACTGGAGGTGACTCTGAAGGGTTCATTGAACAGAACAACCCCTGCTTACCCCAGAGGAAGAAGAGATGTGTGATGGTTGCTGATGATTCCCTGCTGAAAGGAACAGAAGTAGTGTTGTGTAGTTTGATGTTTCGTGAAATGTGCTTTCTCCGTGAGGTAACAGGACTCATCAAGCACACTGATGGTATTCTTCCTTCTGATCCATGTAGAACAAATGATACTGCAAGATACAGCCTTTAACATGGAAGGTTTGTGGTAGGAAGCTGAAGGACGTGGGACATAGGTTGCTATTCTGTTGTTCCTTCCTGTTGAAGGACGTGGTCCAAGAAGGAGAATGATGCTAGAAGTGAACTGCTGACTCTGCAGATGGTGCGCCATTGGGAAAGATTGGGTTTCTTGGACCATGGTCTGCACTGGCATGAAGAAAACCCTTTGGCGTAACCTCTTGCATCTTATAGCAGTTGCTAAGAACGTACTTGCTAGGCAAACCTGATCAGGAAGGCTTTAAACTGAATTGTGTAGGAGAAGGAGACGGTATTCTAGAGCAGCAGTTCTTAACCTTTTCTTCACCAGAGGCCCCTTTTAAATATCTTCTGTTGCCATGGACCCCCAAGACTGAACTCAAGATTTAAAACCTCAAAAAGCATTATATATTTATTTAAAGTTGCTCATGAAGAGTCTTCCAATTTGAAGAGAGGAAAGAGAATAAGTAAAGGCACACATTCCTGTTATAATATATTTATTGGAATAATTCCATTCAAAATAATAACAACAACAACAAAACCTGAACACTGAACCATGGCGCAATATTACTTGTTAATTTTAATTAATTAATTAATTAGAAGGCTTTCAGGACTTGTTATATTGTCACACATTTTGCTTTAGCTCATAGCCCAGATTGTTCCTATCAATTATGCTGGGGACATAATGAAGTAGGGCTGAACGGCTATTAAGCAGTGCTCATCTCCAACAGCACTGGCAGCCTCTTCAAATGGAAACACACTACCCCTAAGAACTTTAGAAGTCTGCAGTACAAGACATGCACTCTGTTAATGTAACAGCTATTAATTATTCCCAGGAAAGAGCAGCTGATGCAAATACAGTGAGCCCAGACAAGCCAGGCAACTTTCATTACGGGGAGGGAGGCAAAGTAGTGGCCACAACTCGCACCTTTGTCAATATACAGTTTCAGATTTTTCTGAGAGATACTTTTCTGGATCTCCTTGCTAAATGAGGCATTGCTAGCTGGACAGACACATCCCTGCCCATGTGCTGAAATGATTCATCACAGCCTCTCTCCAGTCCTGAGAGACAGGTGATGAAAGAGGCAGCCCCCTCCCAAATAGTAATAACTCTGCCTTTATAATAAATATCAGCTTCTTCAGGATTTGAAGGAGTCTCTTCCACTTACTCTAAGCATACCTTTAAAGGCTTTTCCTCTTCACCCCACCCTATCTGGACCCCGCACCGTGGGAAGCAGCCTCTCAGCTGGACACAGATGTGACTGGCCTCTCCCTGGCCAAAACTTCCACCTGCAGTAGTTCTCCCTTCCTGCCCTCTTCTCCCCAGGAAATGTTAGTGTCTTCCCTCCTCATAGACCATGTCACTCCACTAATCCCCCTAATGATTTTAGCACTCTCTACACACTCCTTTCAGGAAACTCACCCCCCCCCCCGCAGACCTCTAACACTTGATGGCCCCTGCTTTACCCCAACACCTCTCCGAGCATAGCAGGGACTCTCCATACCTTCAGAAACTCCTTCTCTTCCTTGGAGGGAAAAAGCAACAGCAGTGGCAATGGGGCAGTCTGGAAGGGCTTGCGAGGGAGGAGGAAGAGGAGTCCTTCCTTCTCACCTCTGCGTTGCCTGACCCTCCACTGCTGCTAGATGAAAGATTTGGATGATGCTTTCCTAAAATAGATGATCAAACGTTTTAAAAATGAGAGATATATTAGTAATGGGAGAATTCAATCATCCTGATATTTGTTGGAAGTCAAACTTTGGAAAGAATACAAGGCCTGACAAATCCCTCATTTGCCTTGCAGACAATTTCATTGTCTAGAAGACAGAGGAGGCAACAAGGGGATCAACTACTTAGGATTTAGTCCTAACCAACTGGGATGAACTGACCAATGCAGTGGAAGTAGTGGAATCCTTGGGCTGGTGTAACCATGTTCTCTTGAAATCTGTCACACGGAAGATCAGGAAGGCCAAATATATTTATACTCTAAAATTTAATAAACCTTAGTAAAATATTTGGTTGACATCTCAGAATCAGAACTCAAAGGAAGGAAGTTTATGGTGCATAGGAGTTTCTGAAGGGTGATCGTATAAATGGAAAAGTAACAGGAACACATTTACACTGGGGTATTAGTGTGATTCTTTTAAACCATGCTGTGCATCTTCAATAGATTTAATCAACTGTAGGGCTTTAATCAACTGTAGGGCTTTAAAGGTAAAAACCAACACCTTGTACTGTGCCTGGCTGCCTATTAGTTTCCGGGCACAGTACAAGGTGTTGGTTTTTACCTTTAAAGCCCTTCATGGCTTGGGGCCAGCCTACTTGCAGGATCGCCTTCTCCCATATAATCTGCCCCGCACATTAAGGTCCTCTGGGAGGAATCTACTGCAGCCAATCAGAACTAGGTTGACTGCGGTTACCCAGAGGACCTTTTCTTCAGTCGCTCCCAGGTTATAGAATGGCCTGCCGGAGGAGACCCGGCACATTACCAGTCTTGACTGCTTTAAAAAAGCAGTCAAGACTGTTCTCTTCCGACAGGCCTTCCCAGACTAGTGTTCCACTGCCTCTCATCAATTGTCCCTTTGTTTTTAATTGTTTTTAGTTGTTTTGTTTTTAACTTTTAGTTTTAATTTTATTTTAATCTGTTTTAATAGTTGGTGTGTTGGGGGGATGGTAGGGTTGGTGAGTGGGGAGGGTGGGCTACATTTTGATGTTTTAATATTTATATGTTTTGTAGTGCCGCCTCGATCCATTTGGGAGAGGCGGGATAGAAATAAATTTTATTATTATTATTATTTATTATTATCTTAAGACTTGGGATAGAAGCAGCTAAGGTGGCATTTCTATCTATTGTTAATAAGCCTTCTGCCTTAAGTGCCCTGTGACATATCCAGTCAGTCCTTTTAAAAAAATAAATAAAAGTTTTGTTTCTGAATAAAGTGAGGTGGCTGATCACTCAAAGAACATTGCAATATATAACAATGTTGTTATAGATTCATATTTATTTATGAGCAATCTTTAATTTTTAGATTTCTTAGAATATACTTTTTTTTTTGCAGGGTTATGAAGGCTCTCTTATTAAACTCACATCCAAGCAGGTAAGCCTAAGAAGCACTGAATTCTTTAGAATAAGTCTCTCATATTTATATTGTGAGTGGTTATAAACAGTAGAGCTTGTATTGTATTTTGGCACAAAGTTTTGTAAACCAGCAGTCCTCTGATGGTAATAAGGATAGGTTCATCTCAACGAGCTTGTAAGTCAGTACAGTGGGCCCACCATATTCATGAGGGATTGATTTCAGGACCCCCACAAATACTAAAAATTTCAAGTCCCTATGGAAAAATGATGCAGGGCAGTAGCAGAGATGGTGGCTCTACAGTGGAGGTGTGCCAGTCCCCACTGCCATTTCCTTGCTGAAGCTCCTTACCACTCTGTAATTGTTGGCAGCAGCAGTGCCAATCCTGCTTATTCATTTAGGAATGAGTAAGCACCATCAACACCACTGCCCTCACAATCTAAGGGCAGCCAGCAGCTCCTCACCAAAGCTCTTTGCCACCTTGCAGTTGTTGGCAAAAGGAGGGGCGCTCATCCTTGTTGCTCGTTTGTGAATGAGGGACTAGGATCAGCACCACCATCTTCAACAGTCCTACAGCTAGCTGCCCCTTCACCATGTCCCTGCTGAAGCTCCTCCTTGCCCTGTGATTGTTGAGGGAAAAGAGTGCCAAGCTGTCTTCCTGACATCCCACCTCTAGAGACCATGCAAGATAACCCACTTTACAAGGTGCCCAGGCTTTCCCTGACACCCAGGCCTTGCTACTGCCTCCCCTGCTGCCCTGGGACTGCTGCTGCCCTGGATGTCAGGTAATTCAGTCTTTTAAATATTCTTTCACTTTTCAGTTTGCATAGGGTTAAATTCAAGAATCCTGACCTCATGAATACAGTGGGCCCACTGTATTTGTAGAGTTAAGCAGAGATATTCAGAAACATCAAACAGGAATGTACAGTTGTCAGCTAGTTAAATATTGTGTAGTTGATTATGTGTCTTTTTAATCATTGATAGGTTAAATAAATATGCATATAATGTAATGCTAGAACTGAGAAATGAGTCTTAAACCTTTATACCCCCAAAATGTCTTCACTAGATGTGCTGGTGGGGTGGGTGGGATTGTGCCTGTTGGCTTCATCCCACCCTACGCCATGCCTACATGGATTTAGTGATTTGGCCATTGGCTGTGCTGTGTGGAAAGGTATAATCCAAACGTGACATTTCCAGGCATTGATTCTAACACACTCAAAACAGTACGACCTGAAATGAAGTGAAGTTAAATAGGAATTATGCATTTTGTCTTGCATTCAAAACTGGCTTTTTACCAGCACATCATTTAATCAATCTGTTCAACAGGCAAATTAAAGAATCAGTTATAATACTGACATTTCTTTTACTCCCTTCTAGCCTGTGGGCTTTGTTAGTTTTGACAGTCGCTCAGAAGCAGAGGCTGCTAAGAATGCTTTGAATGTAAGTACATGGTACCCATAACTCAGATTTTGATAGACTGAAGTGATAATAGTTGCAGAACCATGCCTTGCATTTCTGTATCACCTAAGGTTGGTGATGGGAATTGCACTTTTGAATACTCACCTGTATCCTTTGGCACAGAAGGACTGCAAATCCAGAACAAGACATAGGACTTAGGGAGGGACTGAGAAGAGTGATCTTTATGTAAGGGTGGCTCCCTTCACAGCAGGTCCTGCTCAACACTGTGGAATAAAGCAAATGGGCTGCAGGAAGGCAGTGAGATGCAGTTGAGAAGGAAACCGTAGTTCAGACATCACATTGGTAAATGAGAGGGAGAAAATATTTTTGCATTTATTTTGCCAGTAGAAATGAATGATTGGTGTTTGTTCCCGTGTTGGTGGAGGGAAAGTGCAGCAAAGGCAAGACCTCTTGTGACACCACTAGAGGTGTCTTATTAGAGATCCCTAGACATTACTGAGGAATCCATTCAGCTGGTCCACTCCAAAGTAAACCAGTGCCACCAGCCGTGAATGTAGAGTCAACAATAGGACTGCCTGTTTTAGCTACATAACTGTATATCTGAACCAACACATGGAGTGGAGTAGACCAGACGTTGAATCCACCAAGACAAGAACACAAGTTACTTAAAAAACACTATGTATTTATTTATGGAAAATCCAGAGCAAATAGCTGTTATGATAAATAAACTAGATAAATAATGGTTCTAATAAGTTAATCTAACATTTCTGATCTCACTAACTTCTCTCCTTTTCTTGTAAGAAACTAACTCAGTTTCCCACTCATGGTGTTCTAATTAGCCAGCTGCCTCTAATCGTACTCACTCACTAGCTGTCTTTCTGAACTTATGCTTATGTCACCCAATATTGCATTCAACCCTCAAGGGTGGATGAGATGGGAGAAGCCAGTAAAAATTACTGGAGTCCTGTGGTTTGGATGGGGCCAGGGGCCTGACTATGTTGTGTATGTTTTTATCTTTCTCAGTATTATTTGTTGATTGCTGTGCATATCTGTTGTAAAATTGGTGAATTTCAAAGAAAGCAGTAATAACATACAGAATATGAAATCCTGTGTAAAGATTTTCAGCTGGTCTGCTGAGGGATCAAAACTGCTACCAGGTAGGCCAGGAAAGGAAGCTGCTCAGGCGTCACTCCTGAAACTGCCAGGTGCAGCTGCCTTACTGTGAAAGCAAAGGAGGAAAGTCCTCCTTTGTCTAGCTGAGCCAGATTCCAAGATGTTCTACAGGCATGACGCTTCCATTTGGTATAGTGGATGTGGGGTTGTAGTCCAATACACTGGATGGCAGCTTCATTCTCTTTCCCCCATCCTGCCTGCCTGCTGACTCCTCTTGCCACCAGGAGTGCTGTGGGTGCTCCCACTGGGAGGTCCCTAAAGCAATAGGTGTCCAGAAACTGACCCACAAGAAATCAGAGAAGGAAAGAGAGGAGGAGAAGAGCCCCTTCCTCACATTCCTCTCCTTCGTGCAGATCAGGAATTGCCCTCCGGCTCATACCTAAGCCACATAGCAGCCCTGCAACACTAACTTGGCCAGTCAAAAGTCACCCACTGGTATCCCCTGCCAGTTGTTCAGATCTGCTGGTAGCCAACAACTGGAGTGCCTGCCCCCACCCAACTCGCCAGGGCCCAAACCTACTCTCTGCAGCCCTGCATTCCTCTACTGAGCCTTCAGTCCCATGTGCCCTTTGCCCCTTTCTCAGAGCAGCTTGGTCTGAGAGACAAGAGATTTCCAAAGAAAGCACAATGTTCCTTTCAGCATATCTCCTTTCTTTGTACCACCCCCTGCCCATCATAGTGATGAATGTTTTCCTGTTCATGCACTGCAAATGGACAGAGAGCAGCCCTTCCTTCCATCTCAAGATTGAAGTGCTAGAATATCCCCCTTCCGGTTTATGCTGTTGTACAGTTGTTGAGATTTCTTTTTCCTGGATGTCTTTGCCTTCCTTCAGGTGGCATTCAGGCCAGGCATTCAGGCTCACGTTCCGCCAGTAAGATTGCCAAGATACTGAGTGCACCCGGTGTTCAGCCAAGTTTTAGCATACTTTTGGGATAGTCGAGTTTTAAAGCATGTCAGTATGAGAAGGTAGATGTTCAGAAATGGGCTAATCATAATAAATAAATATTTTAGCCACTTCCAGGGCTAAAATATCTCCCTCTCTCTCTGGCCCTGAAAGGGTTGACTAGATGTTTGCTCTCAGACCTGATGTAAAAAAAATCTAGTGAATTTTGTAGGGCTCCTCTTTGCCTTTTCCTATGGATAATGATAAAAAAATTACTGATGGGTATCAAGGAAGATAAACCAAGCAAGGGAAAAATGGTTGTACTTGACTAAAAGCTTTACTGTGTGAGCATCCAAAGAAAACCCAGATAGTTTTTATGCCTGCAGATGGACCTTAAATGTTATTATTTATTTATTTATTTTGTTTGTTTGTATCCCACCTTTCTCCTAATACATTTCTCCTCCTGACCCAAGGCAGTTCGCATCAGTTAAAAAGATAAAATGCACACAAAATGGTTTTTTTACGTTTTTTTAAAAAATAAACATTTCTGTTGAAAACATTAAATTGTTGTTAATTGCACTTTGGTTGACTTTGGCTTACGGTGAGTCTGTGGGCAAGAGACCTGCATGTCATCATATCCTCAACTGCCCTGCTCAAGTCTTCCAGATTCAGGGACGAGTTTTCCTTGATTGGCCTTTTCCACACTGGACTGTTCTAGCGCTATTATTCCACTTTCAACATCCTGTGGAATCCTGGGGTTTGCAGTTTAGGAAGGCTGGCCGGCCCCTCCCTAAACTGCAAACCCCAGGATTCCATAGGATGTTGAAAGTAGAATAATGGTGCTAGAATAGGCTAGTGCGGAAATGGCCATTGAGTCCATCCGACTGTAATGCAGCCTTCCTCTTTTCCTACTGCCTTCCACCTTCTCAAGCATTATTGTCTTTTCTAGCGAATCGTGTCTTCCCATCATATGACCAGAGATGGCAGCCTCAGTTTAGTCATCTTGCCTTCTAGGGCAAGTTCATTTGTCTTTTTAGGAATCCAGGGTATTCATAGAAATCTTCTCCAGCACCAGACTTTTTTTTTATAATTTATTTTTTTAAAAAAAAGATAGAATAAAAGAAAAAAATATATACTAAAGAGAAATCTCCACGGATAAGACCTAAAGATGATACAGTGTAAACATAGGAGTGTATAGTATTACATAGCATATAACATAATTATACATACCTAAAACACATACATACTTTCTAGCTTCATTTCCAATCATTCTTTGTCCCCTCTGACTTCCCAACTAGGTTGTCCTTAAGATAATAAATTAACTAGATAAATGAAGATCTGTTTCCTCCCTTTAAATACATCAGGGCTGTACTAATATTACCTCGTTTGTAAGTTTAAGTTTTAACATTAATACTTACAGAGATACTTTTATATTGTATATAAATAAGATAAGCTGGATAAAATTTGACTATATCTATCTCTTCAGTCAACAAAGCTCGCTATCATCAAAACTCCCCACTTGATTTTAAAGAATTGTATAACTGGATCCCATTTCTTAACAAACTTTCCAAAAGGGATCCCTCTGAATAGCGTCGTCAGCTTATCCATAAGTGCCATATCAAACAATTTTGTTTCCCAGTCTTCTCCATTTGATATTTCTGATTTTTTCCAATTTTTAGCATAATTGATTCTTGCAAAGGCTGTCGTGTAAAATAAGATTTTACTGTTTTTCTTTTCGAATTCGTCTTCTGGCATACCTGATAAATACATTTGTGGTGACATGTGAAAGTGTTCCAGCACCACATTTTGAATAAGTTGATTTTCTTCCTGTCAGCTTTCTTCACTGTCCAGTTTACAAAAATTGGAAATACCATGGCATGGACAATATCTTTACACTCCATGATCTTATCTGCTTCCTTATAGTTTCTCTTCCGGGTCCTAGTCTTCTTCTGATTTCTTGACTATAGTCTCCATTCTAATTAATGACCGAGCCAAAGAATGGAAAATCTTTAATTACTTCCGTGTTTTCATCATCTTCTTTAAGGTTATGTCTATCATCTGTGATCATTATTTTATTTTATTAAGGTTCTGCTGTAAACCTACCGTTGCAATTTCTGCCATGGCTTTCTTCAATAATTGTTCCACACTTTTCTGTTTTCTGCTAGTTGTACCATATCATCTGCATGTCTTATATCGTTGATGTTCCTTCCTCCAGTTTTCACACTTCCTTTCTCTGAGCCTAATCTGGCATTACACATGATATGTTCAGCAAACAAACAGATAGGGTGATAAAATGCACTCTTGTCTGACCCCTTTGTCAGTTGGAAACCATTCCATTTCTCTGCATTCTGTCCAAACTGTAGCCTCGTGTCCTGCTTACAAGTTACACATCAGGGCAATCAAATGTTATGAGATATACACATTTCTTTAAGAGTGATCCATAGTTTCTCATGATCTACACAATCAAAGGCTTTGCTATAACCTATGAAGCACAGGCTGATTTTCTTTTGAAATTCTTTGGTGTTCTCCATTATCCAATGTATGTTCGCAGTATGATCTCTTGTGCGTCTTCCTTGCCTGAGCCCAGCTTGGACATTTGGCATTTCTCCCTCAGTATATGGTAGAAGTCTTTGTTGTGGAATTTTGAGCCTGGCTCTGTTGCATCTGTTTCTGGTGATTTGTTTCTCTCAAGTGCTCTGAGTGCAGCTTTTACTTCACTTTCTAAAATCAGTGGTTCATCTTCAAATGGTTCTTCCTTGAATGAATTGGTCAGTCTTTCATTTCTTTTATATAGTTCTTCCATGTTTTGTTTCCGTCGTCTTTTTTCTTCTACTTGGTCATGTAATGTGTTCCCTTTGATTTCTCAGATCTTTTAGAATCGCTCTCGTGCTCTTCCTTTTTTTGTTGTCTCTTATATTTCTCTGCATTGATTATTATTGTAATTCTCCTTGTCCCTGCACACAAAGTCATTGAACAGTTGCATTCAGGGTTTGGACTCTGTTTCTGTCACCTTTTACTTTTGTTTCTCATCTGTCCTTAACTGCTTGGAGAGATTCATCTGTCATCCATTGAGGCTTCTCTTTCTTTTTGGCTAAAGAGAGTGTCTTTTTTGCATTCCTCTCTGGCAGTGTCCCTGGCTTTAGCCCAGAGTTCTTCTGGCTCCTGGTCAATTAGGCTTAATAGTTCAAATCTATTTTTCACATTATCTTTAAATTTTACAAGGATGTTTTTCAGGTTGTATTTTGGTGGAATGGTTAATTTGGTGTTTGTCTTTAGCTTTACTCTGACTCTTGCTATTAGTAGTGCATGGTCTGTTCCACAGTCTGCTCCTAGTCTTGTTTCTGCAGGGAGAATGGAGTTTTCTCCATCTTCTTGTTCTGATTGTATAGTCTGTTTGATTTCTGTATTACCCGTCAGATGATGTCCATGTATATAATCGCTTCTTGGGTTGCTTGAAGAATTTGTTTGTGATGAACAAACTTTTGGCCTCGCAAAATTCAGTCAGTTTCCTGCTTCATTTCTTGATCCTAGGTCAAATTTTTCTAGTGTCTTTGGCCATTTTCACACTACACTGTTATCGCGCTATTATTCTGCTTTCAACATCCTGTGGAATTCTGGGGTTTGTAGTTTACTGAGGCCAAAGAGCTCTTTGGCTGAGAATTCTAAAGGCACCTCCCTAGACTGCAAACTCCAGGGTTCCATAGGATGTTGAAAGTGGAATAATAGTCTAGTGTGGAAATAACTGTTGATTCTGCTCTGTTTCCTACTGTTGTTTTCTAATTCTAATTTTCGACGATTAACAAGAAATCCTGTTATGGTACGTGATCAGTTTCCTCCTGGACTCCTGCATAGAATCTTTCAATTTCTTCTTCTTCTGCCTCTGCAGTTGGAGCATAAACTTGGGTTATGGTTATGTTGATGGGTTTTCTCTGAAGTCTGGTTGACATGATTCAGTCAGACTTTACAGACTTTGACTGCCTTTGTTATATCTCCTCTCTGTGAATGCCACTCCGTTTCTTCATAGGTTTTCATTTCCTGCATGAAACACTGTAATTATCTGACTCAAAATGTCCCATTCCTAATCCACATTAGCTCACTCACCCCAAGTATTGCAATGTGTATACATTCCATTTCTTGTTTTACTATTTCTAGCTTCCTCTGGTTCATGTTTCTCACCTTCCACGTTCCTATAATATGTGTTGAGCAGCTTCAGACTTTCCTTTTGCCTCTGAGCACCCCAACAGCTGAACACCCTTTCAGCTTGAATCCAGTTGTGTCATTGTCCACAGCACTACTCGTAGATGTTCTCTGCAGTACCCCAATAAGGTTGTTGAGTGTCATGTGACTTGGGAGTCTCATTTTCTGTCTCTTGCTTCATTTTGGATTGTCTCATCATAGGGTTTTCATAGTAAAGAAGATTCAAAACGGGTTTACTGTGCCTCCTTCTGTGCAGTACTAACAAGTTTTATCTATGGTGCCACTACCATTGTCTGTGAGAGATCCTTCAACAGTGTCACCCCTCCACCCCACTACTGCTGCTGCCCATAGCTGTTTGGCACATTTAGTGTGGCTCCTCAGCAAAAGTCTGTCTGACATGAGAGATGCTACCAGCAGCCCTGCTGCTGCCAGCATGACCTCTTGCTTCACAGAAGCATACAATTCTGCCACCATGGAAAGGTACTGCCATTGGTGGGTTTTCTATTTTATCCTTTTAAAATTAAAAACACTAAATTACAGCAGTTAAAAATATTAAGACATAGTAAAAAATAGTAGCATAGTATTATGCAGATATTATATATTAAATGTGAGGCCATTTTCCTTTGAATTTTCAGTCAGCATCTCGCCCATCCTTATTCACCTAGTGTGTTGCCAATGTCAGTCTATTTTTCTTCAGTCTATAGAAGCACCATAGTAAGGGTGACTGAGGATCACACTTTGATTTGCATGACTGTGCACTGGTTACAGTTCCTTGGTCATAGGAACAGAAGGAACTTCTGCTACTCAAGATGTGTAGTCTGATGTCTTTGCTTTCTGATGTGCCTACTCTGAGAGACCTACCAGTACAGAAAAGGATTGAAAATAAAGTTGCCAGTGTCATAATGACATTTAAAAAAAAATCAGTGGAGCAGCTATACTTGGAAAACTGTATGTGTTTCTGGTCACCACAAGTGGGAAAGTGTTAGAAGAGGTCAACCAAAATGATGAGGTTGTGAGAGTACTTTCCTTACAAGGAAAACTTGCATCTAGTTCTTAGTTCAGGAAAAAATGTGGCTAAAGGGGAATACAGTAATGGCTTATAAAATCATGCATGGTGTGAGAAATTGATTTCAGATATTTTTCTTTCTCTGTGATGAGAACAGGATTGGGAACATCTGATGGAAATGATTAAGTAGGAAATTGGGGACAAAACAAAAGAAAATGCTTGTTTGCACAAGATGTAATTAATTTAGGATGTTTGCTGTTTCAGGAGTTGGCAGTAGGTAGTAGTTTAGATGGATTCAAAAACTCATTAGATAGGAATCCTGCATCTACTTAGGTGGCTATATGTTACCTCCAGGTTCCAGAGATAGCTCCTTGGTATGACACACACTACCAATTGTCAAGGAGCAATGATAGCAGATAGCAACTGCCTTCATGACTAGCTTGTGAGCTTTCAAAAGGTATCTGCTTTACTATTCTGGCAAGTAAAATATTGGACAAAAGTAGGGGAGGACAGATGTAGACCTACAAATGCTTGTGGACTACAACTCCCAATATCCTTCACATTACCTTAGTCTCCATTACACAGTTCCAGGAGAGTGCTGGACTTGTCCAGGTCTGCACTTGGAATTCGTGAGGGGTTTTGGCAAAACTTGATGTGCCTAATGACTGCAGCCCATAGAATGTGTCTCAGTATCCTTGCCTGCGCAGAGGAGTGTTTCTGCAGATACATTGGTGTCCTTGGAAGAGAAATTAATCCAGAAAGGCTTTCCTAAGAGAAGCATTGTGTTCAGACGCAGCCAAGGAACTGGCTTTCCCTAGATGCCCCAGTTTTGGCTTGAATAATAGAAATCCTAGTACCTTGAGCTAGTGTTGCAGAAAACAGTGGAAGAGTTCCAGTTTTAGTATGTAATATGATCTTTATTTTCTTATTTCTCTGAGGCTTTCTGAGAGGAAAGGAAAGCATCTCTGAATAATCTTGTCTTTCAAATTATGTGCGTAGTGTCCCGTGGATCACTTGCATTGAACTTGTTCTGCACACACTTGATTGCCATAATGGAACTCTGGAATATACTTGAGAAGTCATTAAAGTCAGTCTGCCAGGAATGCAAGTGCTAGGAGTACCTCAACAGGAATTCTTTCCATCAATGAAATGTGCTTGTGCTTCCATAGATACCCTTTCAAGAATTTGGTCCAAAATCAAAAGGCATGTTTTGCATTTGTAGTTAGCACATTTCAGACAGTACAAGAACTGTTACAAGCATGATAGCACTCCCTGGAGGTGTTTTGCCTGAAACTCCTTGCCTTTTCAATAAATATGCAGCCCTGAGCTATTGTACTACGTTTTTGGGGAGTGAATGGCCCGCCTGGACAAGCAGGCATGGATATGTTGTTGTAGCTTTCAAACAGCTCTGAATTCAGTCAAGATTAATCTGCCATCAGGTTTGCGTAATCAAAGGGGTATGTGTTCTGTGCCCTGAACAAAACAAATACTGTACAAAGAAAACTTGAATTTTGCAACCTATGTATGTCATTCAGATTAAGTAAACTTGCATTGCATTTCCTTATGGGTGTGGGTGGGTGGGTGCAATTTTGCTTTTGCTGTTCATGGAATGGGACAAAGAATAGGGTAGGGCAAAGGAACCCCAATTCTGTGCTGAGAATGCTATTCAGCAGTCTCTCTTTGAGGTAAGGGCTAGAATACCTGTGTGCAGTCCCACCCCAACCAAGTCAAAGGGAAGGTTGAGATATTCACAAAAGGTTAAAATCTATGGATACAAAACATGGATACACAGCCAGGTACATGGCTTGAACTGAGTGTGTCCTGCCTTCCATTTGTAGCACATTGCTTGAGTAATCTAGAATGCTTCCTGTATAGTGTCAAATCCAGCAGTTTGGAATCTGTAGATTAACCTGTTTAATATCTGAGTGGGTTTCTGCATAAAGCACTTTGATTCTTTTCAGCTTCAGTTCTACTACACATGAGCATTCATGCTGTTGGCTGGCTATCTGGCTTTAGTTTCTAACTAAGCAGCAAAGTGCAGTGGTGAGTTTTGCTTCACAGGAGTTTCTTCTGGTTTGTGTTTAAACTGAAAGGGCATTTTACATTCCAAAGCCAGTGACCTGCTTGTTTCCTGCCTGGTGCCAGTCAACACATTTTTATTTGTTAGAACAACTGAAATTCACAGTTTTGTTTCTTAGGAAAGTAATGCTTCTCCATTTTATTATGTAGATTTAATTGCTGGTGAATTTTTTATAAGTGCCTGAAATTCTTAGTGAACATTGAATTGTTTAGACATTTTAAAACAAATTCTGAACCCCTTTCCTGAATGCAGTAAAAATGGCTATTGCAGTGGGAAAGCCCTACAAAAGCTGATTTTTTAAATTTTTGTTTGCTCTTTTATGCCACAATAATTGACAGAGGGCAGCTAGGTTTATATAAAGGTTTGTGGAGTTGCTTGTAAAAACTTTTTTTTTAAGTTAAAAAAAAGGAACATGGAAGGAAGTAAAATAGTTAATTCAATCCCATCACAATAAGGTGAGGTTCTACAGAAAGATTTCCGGAAAGTAAATTCCAACGTACACAATCCTCTTACTTGTCTAACTTGCAGAATGAAAGAGGCCATTTCTGCACTACACTGTTATAGTGCTATTATTCCACGTTTAACATCCTGTGGAAGTTTCGTAGTTTATTGACACCAAAGAGCTTGTTAGCTGAGACTTCTAAATACCCCTCCCTAAACTGCAAATCCCAGGATTCCATAGGATGTTGAAAGTGGAACAATAGCACTATAGCAGTATAATGCGGAAATGGCCAGAGAATCATTTCCCCTTTTAACAGTAGTCTTCTGAGATGTTCTTGCAGTGTTGCTCATCTTTTGGAATCTCTTTTTTCTTTTTTTTTATCCCCATACTTGTATTCTCTATCTGTTGCTTTCTAGACTGATGTATATGCTATTTGTGTTCAAAATTTGCCAGTGTTAGGATACAAGATGGGACAGATTTGTGAGGCAACTGGTTAAAGACTCCAGTGGTTTCATAATCCATTAATTTTCATTGTGTCTTACATGTGACAGGCTTTTTCTTCGTGGTCTCTGTGCCTCATACATTAGGAGCTTTCGCGTCTGCGCGGTAGTGTTCGGAAAATTCCAGAGCTCGTTAGCTTGGCGGGAAATCCCTCCCCCACGTTGGTACTGCACATGCTCCTCCCGCCGAGCAATGGTCGCTCCTCAGTTCTTTCTTGTCCGCCTCAGCATACGGAAGGTTCTCTCGTGGCTTGTGCTTTTTTTGCAAAAATCGATCGGAATTATTGGCTTGACTGGACTGACTGTTGACGACCCCTCTCAGATTTCGAACTTAACTCTGGTATGGTAAAATCGATTTGACCATTTGTTTTTTGGCTATTTTTCTTTGTCCTCGGATCTCGGACTGTCTTTTGGGCTCTCGGTCTCCTTTTCCTCTTCTCCAAACCTTCGTCCATCCCTTGGTTTATGTCGGCTCTATTCAAACGGTGCACCTCCTGCGGAAGGAAGGTTGCCTTTTCCGACCAACACGCGATGTGCTTGTTCTGCCTGGGCGAGGGACACAATGTCCAAGCTTGTTCTGCCTGCAAGGAATTCACCCACCAGACCCTTCGTAATCGTGCGGCCAGGCTTAAGTCCTACTACTGGGAAGATTCCCTTCGGGCCCACAAAACTGAGACGGCTTCAATAGCCAAGAAACAGCTAACCTCTGCTTCTGTTTCTCTGACGGCCACTGAGCTTTCGACATCATTGGGACCAGTACCGGGCTCAGTACCGGCCCTGAAGTTACCAAAGATACCGAAGCTCTCAGTATCTCGACTGCGTGAGGCTCCTGCGGGCTCGCAGGCCTCACCCTCCTCTTCCAAGACGCTCACCCCAGCCCAGAAGAAGCGTCCCCCCACCGAAGTCCTGGAAAGGAGAAGGAGAAAAAGAAGAGGAAGGAGAGGCGGCACTCCCCGGGCAAGGTGGACCGCCCGCCGACCCCCCGCCCACACAACCTGTTGAGGACCCGGGAATTGTGGAGCTCCCGGAGGAAGGGGAGCCATCCGACACACAGGAGTCTGTCAAGGTGTCGGATGAGGAGCAGACTGTGGAGGTTATCCCCCCGGAACCACCCGGGCAGGGTGCGGACCCTACGCCACCACGTAGTCGCCCATCGGATGACCATCAGGAGGAGGCTGGGCTTAGGCAGTGGACGACCTCTCGACACGACATTCCCCACTCACCGGAACAGTGGGCTAGGCCTATATCCCCACACTATCGGGAGATGTGTCGAGAGAGAAGGCACTCAGGCGAGAGTGCCTACTCCTCGCAGGCCTACTTCGGGAGATATACCAGGGAGCACGTGTGGCTCGAGCCACCAGGGTCTTACCGCTCGTACTCCCCGTCCTACAGGGATCGGTATCACCCAGATCCACGATACTGGTCGCCTCGATGTCGATCCCGCTCACCAACGCGGGAAAGCCATTACTCCCGCTATACCAGATCACCGCTGTGTCAATCACCGAGTCCACGCAGGTCCAAGGAGCCCTCGCCCCATTACAGGGATGCTTCACCACCCTCGCGGACAAGGGCTACACTGACCCGTCCGACCCCGCAGCCCACTGTGGCTCCAGTCAGCACATCAACTACGCAGACGGAACGCAAACCTCGACCCTTAACGGTGCCCCCACAAGTGACTTCGGTTCCACCAACAACACCGGCTGCGAAGTCCACCGATTTGGGGCCAACGCAAACTGTAGCCCCAGGCCCTCCGGCCCGCAAACCAGCTGAACAGGGATGGTCGGAGACACCACAACCTCCATCCAGCGACTCCTACAAGTCAGACTCTGAATTGGTCAAGTCGACCCCCTCATCCCATGAATCTCCTCCGTTAGCATTCGAGGAGCCGGCTCCAGAGTCGGCACTGGAAGATGTCTGGCAGTTTTCGACCATCCTCCTTCGCATGGCCTCAGCCGTTGGCCTGAAGTGACCAGCCTCGGCCGCAAGCCCAGGACCCAGTCTTCCAGTATCTGGAAACCAGACCACCGCCGACAGCATCGTTACCCTTCCTGCCGACCTTGGCCGAGGCACTGAGGCAACCGTGGGCGAAACCGGCAACGGCACAGCCTATCCCACACAGGCTGGAACACTTATACAGGACGCAGAGGGAGAACGCGGAGTTCCTCCTCTGCCACCCTGTACCTAATTCGATTGTGGTAGAGTCGTCGCAATCGAAGGGAGGGAGTCGACCCCACACTACTCCACCGGACCGAGAAGGCTGCAAGCTCGACTCCTATGGCCGCCGCTTTTACTCGGCGGCGTCCCTGGTAGCCAGGACGGTTAACACCATGGCGTGCTTGGCTGCCTACCATCGCAACCTGTTTGACCGACTCGTGCCACTCCTTGCCGACCTGCTGGAGGAGTCACAGGCCTCAGCCACCCAGATTTTCGGTGAGGCTGTTGCCGTTGCCACTCAACAGATCGCCACCTTGAGGCACGCCATGGAGGCCACCTCGAGGGTGATGGTCGGCGCCATAGTGCTTCGGCGGCACGCCTGGCTCTGGTCCTCAGGGCTCCAGGAAGACAGCTGTCGACGGATAGAGGACCTCCCGTTCGACAGCGAAGGACTCTTCCACTCCTCCACTGACGACGCTATGGATCACCTTGTCAAAGCTCGGCTGACGGCGAGGAAGATGGGCATTACCCAACCTGCCCAACCCCGCCGCTCATTCCAGTCGAGGTCGTCGTGGAGAAGGTCCTCCTCGTCATCCATGTATAACCTGCGGTCTGTGAGGTCGACCACATCGAGGCCATCAACGTCCTCCGCTTCCAGAAGACTTCCGAGACGGCGTCCGTCTTCATCAAAAGCTTCTTCGGGAGCGAAGTCTCGCTTTTGATGGCCCTCGCAGGGCACCACCAATGCCATCCTTTGCTCCTCCCACAGATTTTACCATCACCCAAGCCCGGCCAGGCACCTCGATCAGTGGCAGGAGATCACTCCGGCTCCTGGGTACTTACCATCATCCACCTGGGGTATGCCATAGAGTTCCAGAATATACCACCGCAGGGTGTCTACTACTCCACCCCAGCCAGCTCGGCTCTACTGGAAGAGATCCAGTCCCTCCTTGAAAAGATCAAGGAGCTCCCGCCTTCAGCCAAGACCACCGGCTTCTACTCGAGGTACTTCACGGTACCGAAGGCGGACGGATCCCTGTGTCCCATTCTGGACCTCCGAGGCGTAAACTCACTACATCCACCCCAAAAGGTTCAAGATGGTCGCGCTTCCCTCGATCCTCCCCTTCCTCCATCACGGCGACTGATTTGCGTCCATAGACCTCAAAGACGCATATTTCCATATCTCCATCTGCCCACAGCACAGAAGATACCTACGGTTCTCGGTCGATGGCGTCAGCTACCAATACCGGGTGCTTCCCTTCGGCCTTTCCACCGCGCTGAGGGTATTCATGAAGTGCATGGCTCCTGTCATCTCCTTCCTGCGGATAGAAGGCGTCTCCGTTGGATGGATGGCCACTTGTCAGGAGTGCTTTGAGGGTTTTCCTGCATGGCAGGGGGTTGGACTGGATGGCCCTTGTGGTCTCTTCCAACTCTACAATTCTATGATTCTACCCCTACCTGGACGATTGGCTGTTGGTGGCGTCCTGCAGACAGAAACTTTACAGAGACATTCACCGAACTTTGACGTTGCTCACTCGGCTCGGACTAAGGGTCAACCCAAAGAAGTCTCGCCTCGAACCTACCCGGGTTCTCGACTTCATCAGGGCAACTCTCGACTCAGTATCGGCAAAGGCCTATCTACCGGATAGAGGGCGCGGACGCTTTGTCGGGTGGCGTCCAATGCGTTCCACGCTCCGACAGTATTAGCCAGGACGATACAACAGCTCCTCGGCTACATGGCCTCGACTACCGCCATAACCTACCACTCCAGATTGCAAGCACGACTGCTCCAGCATTGGTTCATCAGGGCCTTCGACCCAGTCTGGGCAACCAGTCTCACCACTACCAGCTGCCTCAACAGGTCCGTCAGTCCCTCTGGTGGTGGCAGTCGTACAGGAATCTCCTATCAGGCATGCCGTTCTGTGAGCCCAGGCCGTCGGTCATGGTAACGACGGATGCCTCACTTTTCGGCTAGGGAGCGCACGCCGGCGACCTCTGAGTCCGAGGCCGGTGGATGGACGACGAGACCTCCCTCCATATCAACGCTCTCGAGCTCCTGGCGATCCACAAAGCTCTAATGGCGTTCTGTCACCTCATCGCAGGCCGCACGGTGCTGATTCTCACTGACAACACGACGGTGGTCTGCTACGTAAACAGACAAGGGGGACTCACTCCACCACACTTCTGAAAATAGCGCTCAATCTTTGGGACTGGTGCGTCTCACTTTAGATACATCTGGTGGCGGTTCACCTGGCGGGGCAGGAGAACACCACAGCGGACGCCCTCAGCAGGGACACCTCTTCCCACCATGAGTGGTCCCTGTCGGACGAGGCTTTCCAGATGGTTCAGGACCGATCGGGCGAGCCGACCGTTGACCTCTTCGCGACCAGCCAGAACGCAAAGTGCCGCCGTTTCTGCTCGAGAACCGGCCACGATCACCACTCCATCGGCGACACGTTCCAGTTCCCGTGGGACGAGGGTCTCCTCTACACCTTCCCTCCGTTCCTGCTCCTGGGCTGCATGATATCGAAGATCATCGCAGATCGAGCAGACACGATCCTTGTGGCACCGTACTGGCTGAGACAGCACTGGTTCGGGCCCCTGACCGAGGCCGCCCGGGGCAGGACTCTCAGGTTTCCAACGGTACCGGACCTGCTGTCCCACTCCGACGGTCTCGTGCTGCATCTGGACCTGCCGGCATTGGCCCTCCATGCTTGGAGGATATCGCCGTAGATGACCCCGGTCATTGGTAACGTCTTGACCGCGGCCAGGAAAGAGTCCACACGAAGGAACTACCACTACAAGTGGCAGCGCTTCATGGCCTTCGCCGAGGAATGTCGAGAACCGGTATCGCCCGTCAACCTGTGTACTGTGCTCCACTTCCTCTTCACCACAACAACAAGGCCTGGCCTTCCCGTCACTCAAGGTGTACCTCGCCGCGATCGTGGCATACCAACCGCCACGATCCCCATGGGCTGCCCTCTTCAGGGACGGTACCGTCAAACAGTTCCTGAAGGGCCTACAGCACTTTTACCCGCCAGTATCGCCGCCGCTACTGCCGTGGTCGCTGTCATTGGTGCTGTCGCAGTCGACGAGGCCGCCCTTCGAGCCGATGGCGACGACAGATGACAGGCTGCTTGCAGTGAAGACCGCGTTCCTAGTAGCTGTCACCTCTTCCAGGCGGGCGGGAGAGTTGATGGCCCTATGGTGCGATGAGCCATACTTGCTCTTCCATCGTGACAAGGTGGTCCTCCGGCCGGACATCTCCTTCCTGCCAAAAGTGGTGTCCAGCTTCCATCTGAGCCAGGACATCATCCTGCCAGCCTTCTATACTGACCCGACTACACCTCTGGAGTGGTCCCTCCACTCCCTGGATGTTCGTCGGGCCCTGGCATTTTACAAGGACAGGACTGCAGCCTAAAGATGTAGGCAGACACCACATCTTTTTGTCTGCTATGGCAGGCTCCGGAGAGGCCACAAGGTATCCACCCAACGCTTCTCCAAGTGGGTGGTGCAGACTATACACCTGGCGTACGAGCTTGTCAAGAAACCTCCGTCAGACCCTCTGTGGGCTCACTCCACCAGAGCCGTGGTGACATCTGCTGCCCTCCTGCGAGGCATCGACCTGCTGGAGCTGTGCCATGTGGCGACCTGGTCCCAACCATCGACCTTTGTGCGCCACTACAGACTCGACTGCCGGTCCAGGAAGGATGCTCGATTTGGCCGTGCTGTGCTGGCTTCTGTTCTTTAGGGTCTGGGACCTGACCCACCATCCTGCCGGTAAGCTATACAGTCTCCAAATGTATGAGGCACAGAGACCACGAGAAGAAGAACAGGTTGCTTACCTGTAACTGTGGTTCTTTGAGTGGTCATCTGTGCCCTCATACATCCCCGCCCTGCCTTCCCCTCTTTTTCAGGTCCCATCCTCTCTTCGGCGGACCAGAACTGAGGAGTGACTGTTGCTCAGCGGGAGGAGCATGCGCAGTACCAACGTGGGGGAGGGGTTTCCCGCCAAACTAACAAGCTCTGGAATTTTCCGAACGCTACTGTGCAGACGCGAAAGCTCCTAATGTATGAGGCACAGATGACCACTCGAAGAACCACAGTTACAGGTAAGCAACCTGTTCTTTCTTTGACTTGGGTGCCTTTGTTGTAAGCTGTTTTCAGTGTCACCATCAAGTCTACATATGAGAATTTTGCCTAATAAAGAATTGAAAATTTCATTGATTTATCACTTCCATGTGTGTTGATGAATGTAGACAGTTGTGTAAGATACAACTGCCAAGCACTGAAAAAATTGCTTGTGTGTTACCAATCTGTGGGCTAATTCACATTTGTACATACAGCGCCCTGTTGTTTGATCAGTTATTCAACTAAACATTGGTGGTATAATCTTCCTCTGTTAAAAATACTATGTGTTTTGAGATAATGTAAGGTGGGGGAATCAATGACCCTCCACCTGTATTTTCCAGAGTGGTGACAGTATGTATGAGAGCTCTCAGTGTCACAAGAAGGTACATTGATATTGCAACCCTTTAAATACTACCAGAGCTTATTGGTCTGATTCTTTTATGTAATACTAAACCAGAATTTTGGCTTACCCCTAGCTAACACACCAGCCTGATCAATCCTGCTTAACTCCTTCTCCCACTAGGAGTGGCTAAACAAACCCGGAAGCCCCAACTGCAGTAGGTCCAGCAGTGTGGACAAAATGGGACTCCTGGGTTGTCACTCCTGAGCCAGGAATCAGAAGCCAAGGTGAACTGTCTTGCTTACCGTGTTAACCAGCTCAGTAAATCCTGAGTCTGAAAGAAGGCCTCTCAGCTTATGAAGAATGTATTTACTTCAAGACTGATCATCCTAGCCCTCCTCAACCTGGAATGAGGCAGAAGCATTTTTAGGGAGAGAAACCGTTAGCTCAGACACCTTTAAAAATGGGGGGGGGGTGCAGTTGTCTGGAAAATGTAATCTCTGCATGTATAGAGTTAACCTCATTATTGATGACTCTCAAGAGTAAAAAAAAAAAAGTCCCTTAAGTTCAGGGAGTAATCACTTGAAGCTAGAATAAAAACATGCAGTAAGTACTCTAGTTTCTCACTCTGTTTCTTTGCCTTCATTTTTTATGTACAGTGCCTTTTTTGGCTCTGCTAATCTCCAGGGATAAGAGAGGAGCAGAGCAGGATACAGACTACCTTATATGGTGCTGATGCTAAAGATGTTTTAGGAATGTGACTTGCTCTAAAGCTTATGGCCCCAGATTTTGCTGCCAAACAAATTAGGTCATTTAAACTTCTGAGGTTTTAAAGTGATGTTGGAACTTTAATTTGGAACAAGAAACTGGTGTTTTTTTTGTTAAATGGATCAGACTCGGGGGGAGTTTAGGTTCGTAGTTTTTCAGGCTTTTTACTACTCTTGCTGATTTCTGGGTGCTGTCTTTTCCTGGTTTGACATTAACAAGGAAACCTGAAGGCCCACTAGAGAGCACATCTGTTGGTGCTTGATTTAAAATAAGCTTGGCCGTAAGGATACAATACATTTGACAAAATACTCAGTTTTAATGTGTATGCATGGTATCACTTGAGGTAGGCTGCAATTAAGACATGAAAAATTAATTTTCCAGTACATATGCTTCAGAGTCTTTGTTGAGGGTTGGAAAGACATTCACATCCAGCAAAATCAAGCAGTAAAGCTTTCCTTCCCTTGAATACACCATTTCAAGTTGTCTGTTCAAATGTTTCTCTGATCTGGAGGCTCACTCTGCATCTAGAGATTTAACAAGTGAGGACAAAGCATGGGCTGGTAGTTGTTGGAGAGAGAAGCAAACCACCCACCAGTCAGCTTGTTTCACTCAGAGTTCTGCTAGTGGCCACTTCACTTGGTTATTATGTAACTTTGAGTGCAGCCTTCCCTTTTCCTTTTGGGGTAGACCTGCTGCCTTGACTCACTGAGCAATGGTAAGCAGTAATTTAACCTGAAAGCTTACAAGTAAGAGTTTAATTAGGACCCAACTTTACTCTCAAACTGAGAGTAGAGGTGCTTCTGGGCTTTTGTTTCTAAGGCCCATTCTGCAGCTTACTGGACCCCAGCCGTGTTCTGCAGGGATCCTGGTAGAGCCTCTCCTGGGACTGGAGCGTGACAGGAGTGCTCCCCTCCGTGCCAGCTGCCTCCATGAATGGAGGAAGCGCAATGGTGCCACCTCTTGCTTCCACAGCGCCACCAGGCACTGTCCCAGGCTGCTCTGAGGCAGGAAGTGCGGCCACTGCGCTTGAAGGACCTCCGCACCTAAGGTAAGTGCAGAAGGCAGTGGGAGGGGTCTGTGATCACTGGTCATTGACAGGTAAAACCCGTCAGTGGTTTGTGTCGCGATTGTACCACCTAGGAATGGGAGAACAACGGGACCCAGACATCGTCATGCGTAAGTGTTGTCTGGGTCCCAGTCTTCTCCTGTCCCTAATGCAAGATGGCAGCATCCTGTGGAAAGGGCCTAAGATACACATGAACTAGATTGCTAGCTGGAGAGAGGGAACTGAGAGGAACCACCCTGGAGCAGGAAGTTCAGCCTACGCCTCCCACCAGTTGCCTCTCCTCTGCAGATGATATACTCCCTCATGCCGCTTTCTAGTGGAGACGTGTTGCTTGGGTCAGTTCTTTTCAAACATGGGTCCCCAGAGTACTGGGAGTTGGACTGTAGTACCCATCATCCCTCAGTGAGCAGTTTTAGTCCAGCCACATTTGGAGGACCTAAGGTTGGAAAGCAGTTGCTTTGGATCAATGCTCATGAGCAAGCAGGCAAAGGAAACCTTTGACTCTCCAGCTGTTTTGGACTACAACTTTAATAATCTGTTAACCACTAGCCCTGCTGAGTTGGGCTGATGGAGGCTACAAGCCAAAACATCTGGAGGGCTGTGTTTGGTAATGAATGAGTTTGTGTTTCCACTTTCTTATGTTTTGATACTTCATCAGTTCAGTGCCAAGAAAGGTGAACAATGCGTTATGAGATTTTGCCTCACTGTAGTTCGTTAAGGAGCTCATATGTTCTTGTCTAAACTTCAGTAAGATAAACCTAGTAAGGAGTGATGCATGGTTTGGGTTCAGATGCAGCCCTCTCTTTTATTGCATATCCAAAAGGAACATTTCCAGCAAGTTTACATATCCCGTGGACTACTCTTTTTGTTTACCTGTAGGGAACGAGAACCATAGAAATACTGAAGCTACCTTAGAAAGACTGTCATGACATTCTCTGTGTCCATCTAGCCCAAGACAGACTGCTCTTGGCTGACTATACTGTCTAGATTCTGAGGCAGAAGGCTTGCCTGCTATGTTATCCTTGCTGGGACAGACAGATATTTCTATTGTGGGTCAGCTGCTCAGATCTCTCTTTGGCCTACATTCCATGAAGATGGAAGTTCACATAATTGTTGTTGTTGTTGTGTGCCTTCAGGTCATTTCCAACTTGTGGCAATCATGAAGACAAACCTATCTCGGGGTTTTGCTGGCAGGATGTATTCAGAGAGGGGCTGCCATTGTCTTCCTCAGAGACTGAGAGAGTGTGACTTACCCAAGGCCACCCGGTGGGTTTTTGTGGCTGAGTGGGGATTTGAACTATGGTCTCCAAAGTCCTAGTCCTAATGCTCAATCCACTACACCACACTGGCTCACATAATTGAATGCTCTATCATATAGGAAAATACCTCAGGTTCAGCTTAGATTGTCAAAAACTTTAAACCCCACTAAATAGGGCTTTTCAGTATTGTAGCTTTTTCACCAGGGGGACACCCTCCCCCCACATCCTTTTGATTGAATTCAGAATAAGAGGCTCAGATAACGTTGGATTTCCCAGACTAAGCCCCTCTTTCTCTGTTGTAACTTAATAGAACTTCAAAGCTTATCAGTGCCATTTTTTCTCCCCCTTCATGAACTCTGGTTTTTGTCTCTAGCTTATTTCATCAGTTGGAAAGCCCAGTTGACCTAACTGTTTGTGCTTTTAATTAAAAATGAGAGCAAAGAATTCACGTTTAATTTATTGCCTCATTCCCCCACAAGCTTTCTCTAAATATTTAATTTCCAGAGCTCTCTCCCCTGAAGATTCACATTTCATAGCTCTTGTTTACCTTCCTCCCCTCTCTGGTTATTAATTGAATTCAGGACATCAATCAGTATTCCTTTCCTTGCCCAGTTACTTCAGATTCCAGTGTGTCCTCTTGGTTATAGTGAAAAGTGACCAGAAGAAACAGTAGATCAAATACCAACTTTGTGTCACTAGTGATGCCCTGTTTCTGGGGCCAAAAGAAATAAAATTGTGAAAGCAAAAGAGTTTGATCATTTCCGTCTGCAATTAGGTTTGGAACACCTGTATAGACAACTGCTTCCAACTTTGCTTCCATCTCAGTCTGTGCTCCAGATGAACTTATGTTTGTATGCTTTGTTGACAGATTATCAGTTCTCCCATCTCCAGTTTTAATAAATATTTCAGAACTTAAGGTTTTGTTTTGTTTTAAGGCTTAGCTTTCAAACGTGTCGTATTTTGGTTGTTTCTGTTGCATCACCAAATCTTTGCTGAGGCCATTTCCACACTAGACTGTTATAGTGCTATTATTCCACTTTCAAAATCCTCTGGAATTCTGGGGTTTATAGTTTACTGAGGCCAAAAAACTTTTTGGCTAAATGCCCTTCCCTAAACTGCAAACCCCAGGATGTTGCAAGTGGAATAATAGCACTATAACAGTGTAGTGCGGAAACAGCCTTGGAGTCAAGAAATGTTTAGACCTGGAAAGTCCACTATTGGCAGAAATTAAAGTCCATAAAAATTAAAACATCAATGTAATCTTAATACATCGATGTAATTGTTAGTATGCTAAAAATTGTAATTCAACTGCTTTTACATTGAAAGGGGGACGTGGTTGATAGTTAAGTTAATTTTGAATTTGTGCTTAGATTTATGTTAGTACCTTAAAAGCTTTACCAAAACACAGATTAAAAAATCTGATCCATTAATTAAATGTTTGCACTCATCTCTATTTTAAGTTTGGGAGAGAAAAAAATACACTCTATCAAAAACCCTTCTCTTGCACTAATTTTCCCCTTCTCCCTTATAACTTTGCTCTTCCATTTTTTTTTTCACCGTACTAATTCCCACATGGACCTTCAGAATTCATTTTCCTAGAAGAGATGAGACACCTCTATGTGGTGTATAAAGCCAGAAAGACATCTGGATGTTAAGAAAATCTATGCCTTCTTAGTTGCCCATACTGCTTGTTAAACCTTGGAATTCGCTAAACTGTTATACCCTGTGATGATCTAATGCAAATAAAGATTCCAATAATAATAATAACAACAACAACAATAAAAAATTATTTGTTACCTGCCTATCCCTAAGGCTCAAGGCAGGGTATAACACAGATACAATTAAAAACAAAATTATAGCCAAAACACCGCCATTTTCAACAGAACGCCTTTTTGTAAAATTAATCAGACACAAAGACATTTTTTATTTTTTTTTTAAACTGGATATTTAGTGATTTTAATCTCCATTTGGATAGTGTGGGCTTTGTTTACAGTTATTACTGCACTGAAATCCTCTATAGGTTTCTTTGTGGGAAGAAAATCCTTCTTTGGACAAAAATATTGATTCTTTGTTTTTTACATCATACCTTTCCTCTGATGAGCTTAAGGTGGCATAAATAGCCCTCCTCTGCTCTACTTTATCTTCACAACAACTTTGTGAGGTGGCCGAAATGGTGAGACAGTGGGTGACCTAAGGTCTCCCAATAAGTTTTGTGGCTCTTTGGAGATGTGAACTTTGATCTCTCAAATCCCAGTCAGACATAGTAATCCTAGTTCTATTTTATATTAGGTGTGCATGTTTCAAAATAAGTTTTAATATTTTAGTTCATAATTGTCTCTCATGTTTTAATAAATCAAGTTTGCAGTGATCCCTCTTTATTCATTATAATTTTCAAGAGGAATGAAAATTAATATTTAACATATTTGTACAAACACGTATCAGTGAATATCCATCTCAGTGTTGGTAAAACCTAAAACAGTTTTCTGTTTAGAGAACTGAATTTTAATGACTGAATTTTAGAAACTAGATCTTTCTTTGAGACAACAAATATTTTTACAGGAAAAGAAAATGTATTTGTTTTCTTTTTTTCTTTATTTTTTTTCTCCTGGTCTTCACATGCATTTTCAAGTGTTTTGTTTTTTTCTAAATGTTTTCCGGAGTTTGTAGATATATTAGCAATTTTGATTTCAATAATGGGGATCCTGCATTCTTCTTTTATTATTAGGATCAGTTACTAAGGCTGGCCTCAAAAACCCATTAACACAATTCATCCCACTGGCACTGCTCTTGAGTAAGTCATTGGACTCATGTGACCAAGGCCTTGCAATTATTTAGCCCTGAACTACTAACAAAAAGCAAGAAGTCATTTTGCAAAAAACAAAAAGAACTAGCGTTTGAGAAAAGAGCAAATTGGGTAAAGTAATATTTGCTTGCTCTTTGGCACTGTGGCTCATTCAATTAATAAATAATTTGATCACTAACTTAATTCTGGAGAAAGATTAATGCTAAAATTCCAAATTAAATTGATCATCTTTATTTAAAAAAATTAAGTTCTCCTTTTTTTGTTAGCACATGTCCAGCTTATTAACTTACTTTGTATTACAAGTGTCCCTCAGTTGACAAAATGAGTGTATTCCTGGGCTTTACTTCTTTAACAGAAACTTTGGTACCAGAGGCAGAAATAATATGGAAAAGAACAGAGATATGAGTTCCTGCGTCACTAAAAAGAAGAGCAATTCAGCATGTTTCAGCAAATTTTTTAATTCAAATCTAACATTATGTACATGTGAAATGAAACAACTAGGTCACATAAGCCTTGCATAAATAAACAAAAATGTTTTGAATCTCCTACAGACCACTTGAAAGCCTCTTCTAAAATTCATCTTGGCATAATTTTTTTTCTTTCAACACTCTCCTTTTCATATGGCAAAATTTAGCATTGTATGCTTTTTCAGAGATCCAGCATAGTGTAGTGGTTTAGCATTAGACTATGACTCTGACGACCAGGGTTAAATTTTCCATTTGGCCATGGAAACCCACTGGGTGACTTTGGGAGCATCACATACATTCAGCTCCAGAAGACCCTGTGATAAATTCGTATCAGGGATACTGTAAGTCAGAACTAACTTGAAGGCACACAACAACAACAAAAACCAACAATGCTTTTTCAATATGCTGGGGTAGCTGGTGAGTTGAGCTAATCTGCTTTCCCCTTTTCTTTCTGTTTTGCTCTTCTAACATGCTCAGTAAGAGATTCTGGAGGCAGCTGTTTACCTTACCTGTTACACATGAGTACACACAGCTACAGTAGGATCACCTAGAGCAGAATCCCATTGTTCCCCAGGACAAGATTTATTGCATTTTTAGTGCACATATGCTCCTGCAGTCCAACACCGAAAGCCTGTCTTTCTCCAGTCCTCCTTCACCATCCTCTCAATGCCAATGCTGCAAAAAATTTTCCAGCTAGACAGAAGACAAGAAGAGGGGCTGGGGTGGGCTTCCATAAAAAGGAGTTTCTTTGTCAGAGGCTGTGTTAACCGAAGCGGCTTGTAGTTTCATTTCATGTGTGTATATTGTTCAGAATAAAAAAGTTTGCTGGAACATGTTAAACTGGTTTTTTTCTTTGCAATGTGATAAACTATCCCTTTTCTTTCTTTGTCATTTCTGCCTCTGGTACCAGATTTTCTGCTAAAGAAGTAATGCCCAGGAACACACATACTTCATTATCTGAAATCAGCTAGTGTTGATTTTTACATAGTGTTTTCCAGCAGGGCGTTATTAGACCTGTGGCTATGTTTTCTGGATTTTGGGAGGGGAGGAGGTAAGGAAGGGAGCCATGATAGTTCCAGTAAAGGTTTGTACTATAGATAGGGCTAGAATCTGAGCTGTGAATCCCTGGTTCAAATCTTATCTTAGTCATGAACTTAGTAGGCAGACTTAGGCAAGCTGTTACTGTTGTCCTTATTTACCGCATGGAATAATAATAGCAAGCTACCTTACAGAGCTGTTGGAAGGATTCCTGAAATGCTGCATGTGAACTCCTTGACATTAGCTTTGGCAGTGCCACTACTTCCTAATAATAATGGTAGTAATAATCTATAATAGTGAAAGGGGAGGAGTGTCTTTTCTTAGCCATACCTCAAAAACTATGAAACCTAGACACTCAGGATTTGACATGCATAATAATGAAATTCTAGTGGTATGTGCCTGAGAGTTATTTGGACTTTGCTTTCAGAAGAAAATTAATTACTATCTGTGTGTCGAGAGTACACTACCAGTTTCAGTCACTAAGTGAGCTTTTAGTTGATGTGGTTTGAAGCCAGGATAGAATAGTCTTAGGGGTAGTTTAAAATTTGTTCTCTCCTCCTCACTCTAAAACAATCCCATCACAGCTGTTGAGTAGGGGAGGACCCCCGTTATGGGTCTGTAGGGATGCAGCACAGCAAGGGGGAAGGGCTGGTGCTCTAGGAACCAGTAAGCACAGTGCGCCAACTCTGGCAGCTTTATCGCTTTTTTTGAAGGCTTTAGGATATTAAACTAAGTATATAGTTGCCCAGGATTTTATTTTCTCATAGGTAATAAAAGATTTGAGATCCTGTGTCTCTAATTCCCCAAACTGTCTTGTCCGGTACCTGTAACTTTTCCCTATATTCCCCAATCCAATCTGTATTCAGAGTTAGTAACATACAGAGATTGGGTTCCTGAGGGAATAAACTGCCCTTCTCCTTGCTGCTAGGCCTTGTCTCCACAGCAGCCAGACTGTTCAAGACAGACACGGTTGACTGAGGTCCAAGAGCTCTCTGGCTGAGAATTCTAAAGGCCCCTCCCTAATCTGCAAACCCCAGGATTCCATGGAATCTTTTTAGGCAGCCAATCATATGAGCTTTGCCTGACACAGACAAACAGACTTTGACTTTATTTATATATTAGACCAGAGCTTTCCAGACTTTTCATGTTGGTGACACACTTTTTAGACACGCATCATTTCGTGATACAGCAGTTCAGTAAGTGGAGGCGGCCTGTCCACCCAGCCTGGCCTGCTGCAACTGCCCTCACTAGGGTCTTCCTCGGCCAGGGGTGGTGGTGGGAGAGGCAACCCTTCCACCCAGACCTGGCCCGCTGCCACTGCCATCCTCTCCAGGATCTTCCTTGGTCCAGGGCGGCTGCAGCGGCGGCAAGGGAGGCAGCTCCTCCAGCCGTTACGTGTGCATGACACGCTTACACACCGCAGGTGACACACTAACTTGTCACAGCACACAGTTTGGAAAGCTCTGTATTAGATGATTAAGGGCTGTTACAAACCTGGTGAGACTGGGAATCTTCATGAATTAAAAATAAAATGTTGTCATCATCCAATTCAGCCCTCCTCCCCTGACAGAATTGATGGCTCCTTGGCAAGTCTCTGTCCCCAGTATTTTCTTGAAAAACTTCAAGCAGGATAGTGTATGTACTCATTGTGGAGCTTGCCCATTTATAGACTCTGACTTATGGTGACACTAATGATAGGGTTTTCTTGGCAAGATTTATTCAGAGGAGATTTGCCATTGCCTTTCTCTGAAGTATAGCCTATAGCACTCTGGCTGTCTCCCTTCCAAGGACTCTCCAGCTATGACCCTGCTTAGCTTCCCAGATCAGTCAGGATCAGACTTAAGGGTATTTAGGCTATTTCTGGGTATTACAGATTTCCATACTGTTTATTATAAGTGTTACTATTGGTATTCCCTGCATCTGCATTTAATTTACCTGCCTGCAATCTTACTCCTGATCTAAGTAAATATACGTGACAATTCTGGATTACATTTCATACATTTTATGAAGTGGATCATAGCCTGTGCAGGCTGTCATGATAAAATACATTCTTCAGTCGCTAAGGAGCCCCAGTAGCCTTTGTTTTTGCTGTAAGACAGTAACAAATAAATTTCTTCCTGGTGATAAATATAAAAATACCTATGATTGTATTTGTAAACTTGTAAGATAGGGAGAACAGCTATTCCAGATCTCCTAGAAGCTGATGTGCCTGTTTTCTTCAGCCACTCTTTTTCAGAATTTGCTTTCTAGGCCACCTGAATTCCTTCTTGTCTTCTTTGAACTATGAAATAAGAACTCAGAAAAGGGACTTTTTGGACTGTAGCTCCTAGAATCTCCCAAACAATCTGGGGAATCTGAGAACTGTAGTCCAAAAACAGAACCTTTCCAAGTTGTACATGTACTGTTTCTTTGAATAGAAACTATTCTACTAATAAACTAGATATAGTAGACGTGCATGTTTAGTTTTCCTCAAGGGCTTCTCTTTAGCCACTATGGCGTGTCTTACAATGTATATAAGGTTCTTCTCACCTATTTTCTTACCTTGGATTTGTCTTTTCAGTGTTTTATTGTCCTGTTTTCTCTTCCTGTATCTCTGGTTTTGTTAATCATTGCTTTCCTACCTTATTTATTTCTTTATACACTGCCTTGTGAAGATTGTTGATTCCAAAAAAAGGGTGGTTTAGAAGTCTGTTAACAAATAAACAAAAAAAACAACAACTTGGTCCTCTTATGTGTATCCTAAGAGTCATCTTCATCTTCGTCGTCACCATCACCATTATGATTATAACCACAGTCATAAATAATAATATATTTCTGATGAACCCTCTGCATTGAAGATTATCTTGTGGACCGCTTGAGTGTGTTTTTCTGTTTCCCAACAGTATATTTATTTATGGCATTCCTGTTAGCTTTTATTTCTCAGGGGGATGTCATGTCCCCTCCCCTTTTTTAAATTTCTGTGATGCTGCAGCTATGTTGTGATACTGTATATGTGCCATCTTGTCATAACTCTGGTGCAACCCATGTTTTTACTGTGGCACAAATAACTGACTCTGTTTCTTCTTCTTCCTTTTCTCTCTGCAAAAGGGAATCCGATTTGACCCAGAAATTCCTCAGACGCTACGGCTAGAGTTTGCTAAGGCCAACACGAAGATGGCTAAGAGTAAATTAGTGGGAACACCAAATCCCAGCACTCCAGCCACCCCCAACACTGTACCTCAGTTCATCACCAGGGAGCCATGTAAGTGTGTGTCTGTGTGTGTGCATGCACGCACACTTGTTTTATTACAGATCAGTAAGCAAAGCCAAGAGCTGAGTCTTCAGTGAATTGTAGCACTTTTGTAGTTTGATTGCCAAACAGCAGTAGTTTTTACTTTAGCAACAAAGTACTTTGCCTCTCAGGACTGTATGTGGCTCTTGGCCTGAAACATTTATTTCTTACATGTGTCACCTGAATTCTTTTCTCATGGCCTTCAGCTGGCCAAATTCAGTTGCAGATTAAGCCCTTACCCACCCACCCCTGTTACTGTAACTAACAATATGGTTTTAACTCTGATTGGACAGGGCCAAGCATCTGTCAACCACAGGCACACTGGTTGGTGTCATTTCAGTAAATGCAGGTGGCATTTACTACATTCCTGAAGTTGGAACTTCAGGTATTTCTGCCACCTAAAAGATGTACATTGTAGAGGAATTGAATCTATACTTGTTATATTTATTAAATATGTAGGCAGGATGAGGAGGTTAGAAGCAAATGCCACCTTATTCTTTATGTATCAGTTATTAATAAATATTAATAAGAAATAATAAGATATACTAGTTATGTTATTAACACTATGATAATACCAAAAGACATGCCTGATATATGCTTATGATTTAAGCTAACTAGTCAGAGGAATGTTCTAAACTTTGGGAATTAACCTGGCTACAACACTTAGGGAGCATTTCTAAGGTTTTGTTTTGAAAGTTATAGCCGTATTAAAGAATGAGTATTGCTGAGTTATTATGAGGGAAGAGGAATGGAAAACTTCTGCATGTGTGTGTGTGTATGTGTGTTTTGAACATTTTCTACCAGTGAATTATCTGTGGAACACACTCCTCAAAATTGCTGTTTTCTTAGCTGTGCTCCAGAGGTACAAATAAGGTGATGTGATAGACGGCATATAGTTTGAACATCCAAAAGCTTTTGAAAATGTTCCTCACCTATGCTCCCAAGAAACACAGAATCAAGAGAGTCTTACAAATGCTAGATGTAAACCAAGAGAAAGAAGAGAGTCAGAGGGTTTTTTTCCCTGTTAAAATTATTAATTTATTAAATTTACAAGACATTTCTCCCTAAAAAATAGTCAAAGCAACTTACAACAATTAAACTATAGAAAAGTTATGAATGAATAATACCAACAGTCAAATATGAAAAACAACACTTTTCTCATGAATATCAGACCATACAGATAATAAGTTGACATAATGCCAGTGCCTCAAAATTGGTCAGTCACATCCTATTAAGTATCTTGGAGTAAAGAAATATCTTAATCTGATGCCAAAAGATGATACTGTGAGGGCCTGGTGGGTCTCACTGGAGAGAACATTTTGTTCATGGTGGCCCCAGCCAGAAAGGTCCTCTCCCTTGGCATCATCCTCTAAGGAGGCCCTAGGAAGAAGGCTTCAGATGTTGATCTCAATGTACAGACAGGTTCATAGGAGGAGAGGTATTCTGTCAAGTGTTGAGGTCCTGAGCCATATAAGCATGTATAAGTTAAAACCAACATTTTGAACTGAGCCCAGGAATATATGGCACTCAAGCCAGAGTAGGTATTATAATGCTTACCTCCCAAATAGGTATGGCATCTGAAGCTCTGCTGGTAGGAGGGACTTCCCTGTGCTCCCTTTCAGTTCTGCTTGTTGCTCTAACTGCATTTTCTGAGACACCTTTGGATTACAACTCCAGGTATAGCACATTGCAGTATCCAACCTGGGGGTTACCAGAGCATAGCCTGTCGAAGCTAGGCTAGTGAACAGTCATCTCAGAAAGAAGAAGCAACTAGAAGAAACCTCCAGGGATCTGCATTATAATTAATGCTAATCGACTTGTTCATAAATTGTCTCGTGTCAACTGAGTAAGTAAAACAGCCAAGTTCCAAACAGAATGGCAAAAATCCAGGTGAATTTTGCAAAGCTCCAAAAGGATTTCTCAGAACTCAGCAACTGGTCAACAGAAGAAGTGAAAGTAAAAGAGACACCCAGTGCAGCATAAGGGTCATGGCTAGTATGTGCTTAAACAGCCCTACCTCCTTTTGGGGGCCTCTGTTGTCCATAAAAGTTAGGAGAGGATTTCAGTGACTTATGGGAGCAGTGTCCTGACGGTAATTTCTGTTCAGGACAGGGAGCTTACCTGTACGGAGGGCCGAGCAGAAGGTTCGGGTTAGGAACAAAAGCTTTATTGCTTCTTCAAGCAAGTAGTGTAGTGGAGTTCCCATTTAATGCAGTGATGCTGGAAATGATACTGTGTCATGAGGTAACATTGATTCCATTATTCCATTTTGCAGCAAAAGTGCTAGGATATTGTGGTCTTCCTCTTTCCTTTTTCCACTTGTCTACATATTTTATCTGTCCTCACAGTATTCGGAAGCACATGCCTTTTTTGTGGGGCTGTTACATTGCCACCAAATCTTTTGTTAGATGCAGTAGCAACTACATTAAGTCCCCTAAGTGCCGTGACTTAAGTACTGACCATTACCATATGGCAGACTTGATAAAGAATATACCTTGAGAAACAAAAGGGACCCTTGGGATTTATGATTTTGGAAGAGAGATGGAGATCTCTGAAGCCAAACAGTCATTTTGTTCATGATTTGTGTGCTTGTTCCTTTCGCATCTGTATTGTCTCTTGTTGAACAGGTTTCTACAACTGTTAAACATTCTGTAAATTCAGTCTTTTCAAAGACAGCTGTGGAACAGAAATCAAGAACCATCATCAACAAGCAGTAATGGTTCTATTACACTATCTTCAGCTTTCTTAAAAACTATAATCTGTCTCCATCATATTAATGGAAGCTGAAACCTTAACATGGGTTGTGCTTGTATTTCAAAGTTATGATCTCATCACTAAACCAATCCAGGGTAAGTTTGGTCACTTACCACCCCAGTCCCTGGCTTCCCCTTTTGCTTATAAAATTCCTGTATTGGAAAATTGCCCCTGGGAAGCTCAAGGCTACTATTTGTTTATCTAATAAATAAATAAGCAATAAATTTTCCATTCTTCTGCATGGTGCTTTATAGTCTCTGCCCTCCGCCCCTCAAGCGTACAACTTAAATGTCAGTGGAGCGGGAGATAAGAGGAAGAAGATGAAATGCTGGAGGCAAAGGTAGCAGAAGAATATGTTTGTGACTACTGAGGAAGTGCTTGAAAGCACCAGCAGAACAGTCTCCTGAAACCTTTATTTGGATGGGCAAGAGAGAGATCCTAAATACATGAAAATGCCCACTGGTATGGCATTCTTACTAAACTCCTCCTAGGCGGCATGTTTTAGGGAAGATTATGATGCTCTGTGTGTATTTATAGGTCTGTTGCTTTCTCTCCAAGGATGACCACAAGCCTTAGGAATGAATGGCAAAAGGAAAGGCTGTTTGCATTAGTTCTTGCCAACTTTTTACTGTTTATCTTACTTCAGAATCAACAGTATAAACACTTACTCTCCAGTGTAATTAAAATGCATTGTCTGTCAGCTGCATGGAGAGGCAGCTCTTGAGGCTGCTGTTCTGGAAATACTCCCCTCCCCGCCTGCAATAGTGCTTTGGAATACATGTGGAAAGGTGGAGGGTTGAAAAATGCACTCAAGGAGACAAATATAACGAGATAAAGCTTGCTCTAGACAAGTGGCTTGCAGTAAATTCCCCTTCTTCTCGATGGGTTGTCCATCTCTTCACATACTTGGGGCTCATCATGTCTCTACTCATGAGAAAAGATCATGTATTGACCTGGAAGGCCTGATCCACTCAGGTCCTGCTCAGTTTAGGCTCAGAGAATACACTGAAGCAACACTAAATCATGTACAAATCATGGCTTTATTGGTGAGAAACAAATGGAAATGGATGCAGAACAAGAAAATTTGAGCAATGAAGAGTGTTCTTGTGTCACTTTGGCTAAATGCTGACACAGCCTCAATTATTAATATCGCAGATATTAAAAGTTATGTTGTTTTCTTAGCTTCAGGTGGGTCTTTGTGTTCTTGGCAAGATGCTGACATTTCCTCTTCCCAAGACCAGGTGGGGGTTATAATTCCCTGGATTGGCTTTCTGGAAGCTTCAAGATGACACTCAAGGATTTGGGAGGAGTGTGGTTTTCCCTCCTCCTTTTCCCCAGAGAGTGAGAGAGGAGGAAGATTTAGTCTCTCAGAGAGAGAACTTTTTGCCAACACCAGGACTAGAACAGTTACGATGGCTGCGTCTCTATTTACCTTTAGGTTTAAGCCCTCATTATCTAAACAGAGCACAGTGAAGCTATGAAACTTGGGCTTTAAAGCAAGCTACCTTCTATATATGTGTAGTTATGTTATATCATGTTAAGGGTGTATGGACAGATGAGAAGTCCAGTTACTAAAAACTCTGTGCATATCTTCTGCAAACACAGCTCACTGCAGATGGCGTCAGTATGAGCGTTGAGCAGAGACAGCAAAGAGAAACAGGAGCAGTAGTGCAAAGTCCATCCTAACAGGAGGAACACAAGGAGCAGGACCGGGCCTTTCAGAGCTCTCCATTTGCCTGTCCTGTTCTTGGCAGACTGCTTTTAGGACAGCTGGGAAGGACCAGTCCTGGCAGAAATTCAGTTTGTCTTCCTGTTCCTTCCTCTTCCACCTCCTGATATTGTTTCTCCAGCTGCTTTTGTGAGGAGCAAGGGAGAAGAAGTCAGCGCCTTTTGCCTGAGATGTTTGGCACTGGCAATCAGTTTGGAGAGCTTTGTCTGGTGACTGAAGGCAGGCTTGTCAGTGAGGGTCACTACAACTTTATTTAGACAAACCAAATATGGATGGAATCCAAGACTCAGGAAAGTTGCTCTTTTTTGCTACAGTTCCTAGAATCCCTTTGTTCCTTGTGAGTTGTAGTCCCAAAAACAAGATTTCCCAAGCTCTGACTAAACCACTGCCAGCATAGAAACCTGAATGCTTTGAGATTAAGCTAATTAAAGATTCCTTCTCACCATCTGCTGGGTTAAGAGAAGCTATAGTTTATTTTCCAGCCCTCAGAGAAGGCTAAGAGCTGCACTGATGCCTTCCAGGCTGGCATACTGACTCTGTTGCTATAAAAAGAAAGAGCTGTTTCTGACATACTTCTTTCTGTTGGTCGGTCTGTCTGTCTGTCTGTCTCTCTCCCTCCCTCTCTCTTTCTCTTTTTCACTCTCTCTGTCTCTTTTTCACTCTCTCTGTCTCTCACACACACTTTGTAGCAGTGGTCTCTGAACTGACATTATCTGTTGGGGATATAATGAAAATGTCGGTTGCAGTGTGTGGCACGCAGTGAAAAAGACAGACCATGTAAGGGAAAGAGGTGAAGAGGAAAGCCGATGGTATCATGTTTGTCTTTCTGGTGGGGCCACATTTGGGTTCTGTTCAGTTGCCTCATCTTGCAAAGGATATCCGAGAGCTGGAAAAGGCACAGAAAAGGACAACCAAAACTCTTTAACAGTTTATCTAATGCTAAAGCTGATATTTGACTAACTGTTCATCCTGCCTAGACTGAACCAGCCTTACTCGTCAAGAAGCAGATGAGGTTAGGGCATGGAAAACAGCAGTGGGTTGGAAGCTTTGAGACATGGTACCAGGGCACAGGAAGAAGAAGGAATGTGCTGGGGCTAACACTTTTATTATCGGGCGAATATACTGCTAGATTCCCTGGGCCTGGGGAACTGCTGCTGAGGCAGAAAAGGAGAAAGCAACTTCAGGATCCTAAAATTGTCATGGTTTAACAGATTGTCATATTGCATGGCTTGCTCTCCAATAAGAAGCTAGCTTCTTCCCCATCCACTCCCCATGTTCTTAATGGCTGATGTTTCTAATTAAGGAAGCTTTTAAGTTCTTGCTTCAAATTTTGGCTCAGATATTATCTCTTCTTGGTAGTCCTAAACAAGTTACTCTCTTTTAACTTTGGTCCCTACATCTAGAGTGCTTGCAGGACACAGTTGACCTGTCTGTATAGCAGCAGTGGTCCTCCAGATGTTACTAAATTGCAGATGGTATTGAAGTGTCTATATTGGCTAAGGAGTTGCTATCTGACAACACCTGGAGGGCCACAAGTTCTCCCCTGCTCTGTAGGTGAAGTGTAAGGATTAGAAGATAAATGAAATGCATTGTACACTGCAAGGCACGATAAAAGTTTTAAGATTCTGATAATAATATATCTCCTGACAATTTTCTTACCTTGATTTTTTAAATTATTATTTTATTTTATTCTGTTCTATTTTTAATCTTTTGTTAAACCAGTTCAGTGTACTGGCATCTGGCACCAAGATTTACATCCTCAGTGTCCAATATATTGCTTTCTGGTGCAATTCTAATGAGTCATTTTTCCTCCTCCACCTGGTAAGGCCAAATGCAGTATAAAACAGTTCCAGTAAACTCTATTGTTGCTTGGAGAAGTGAAGGAACATTTGCCAAAATGATACCAAAAATTGGGTGAGTGGGAGAGGTTCATCTTGAAAAACGTATGAAAACTCTTCCTTGTCAAAATCCAAAGTACCATAGCTTAAGAGGTCCCCCTTAATTTCTCTCATGAAGCTTCTGAGGCTGGGAGATCTTCAGGAGCTGAAATTGGAGAAGGGAAGTTGTAGAATCCTCAGAATGTACACCTAAGTGCTTATGGCATGTCCAGAAGCTAACATCTTGGGATCCTGGTCGACTTAAATGTTAGTACAGTCCGCCCTCCACATTCGCTAGGGTTAGGGGTGCAGCACCCCTACAAAAGTGAAAAAACCCCTGCAAATATCAAAATGTGTATGTGTGTGTGTCTATGGGAAGGGGGCCGAGGCATGGTGGGGAGAGTAGGTACCCAGGGTCCATACCAGGTTAGAGAAAAGGGAGGGAAAAAGGGTGGGTTGGCATAGTGTTCCTGTACTTCCTCTCTGACCCATCCCCTTCCTTGGGTGTGCTGGGACATTGAGAGAAGGTTTGTGGTACTGGAAAATTAGGGTGTGATCCATCCTTAGCTGGGCAGGCAGCAGCTGGTAGAGGAGGAGGAAGCCCAGATGTGAGTTTTTAAAGGACTGCGAACAGGGAAGGTTCCCCTGGAAAAGAAGCACTTGAGATGTGGGGGCAGGGATTGGAGAAACTCAAAAATAAATCGGTGAAGGTTAAACCTGCAGATGTGGAGGGCCAAGTGTAAATTTAACTATCAGCAGAAATATAATTGTTTTGGGGTGTGTGTGTGAACTTTACTGTACATTTTAGGATGTAATATTATTGTATTAGATTGCATGCAATAGGAGAAACATTATGTTTGAATTCAGAGCAGCAGCTCACGCCTCAAGATGCAAACATGCTTAATTTTACGTAAGTCAGGTCAGATGACTGTCAGAGGTTAGGGGGCTGCGTTGCCCCCCAGCAGTCCCTGGGGACCTCACCTCCACTGGTGGTCCCCCTAAAAATAATATTTGTGGAAAGAATGGTACAAAATGCCATACATTGCCCGCATTGAAGTAACTTCTAGGGGAAGCAGGGCCTGTTTCTGTACAAGTGACTGTGCATGTAATATTGCAGGCCAGTCTCCTTTTTCTTCATATGCTGAAAGTTTTTGATATTCGAAGAACTTGCCATCAAATAATTTCTGCCATGAATTTTAATGTGAGGCAGTCCAGTGCAGAAGTTCTTGGGAGCCCTAACAAAACAACTTACTGACAAAGTATGTAAATAGTTGACTTTTTAGTGGCATTCTTAATTCACACTTGCATAGATTGATGTATTTCTGTTTCACTGCTGCTTTTAGCACAAAGTTTTCCACATCTCTTATGGCTAAATTATAAGTACTCTCAGAGGAACAGAATTACTTTCACCTGTAGGAGCCAGCTGAGCAGAAGATGAGGCCAAAGCAGTAAATCGTGCAGAAATGCAGTAGGTACTCTCCTTCATGTGAACCAGCGCTTTGAGTTCACAGGACCTTTGAGTTAGTTAATGTCCCTTGGTTTGCTAACAGTTCACTCAGTGCATGTTAGGATGCTCCTGTATACCACTGTGGAGGTACAGCTTCAGGGCCTGCCAGAGTGATTCATGGCTGCCACCAGCCAGGAAAATGGTGGAACATGGATCTGGCCAAGTTTCACTCTGGCACTGTGTTTTCAGCATTGAGTGCAAGTGGGATGGAAATTCTCTAAGGCTAAACCTCAACATATAACACTCATAACTTGCCCTTTCTGCCATGTTGGAAAATGTTTTGCATCCGGGTTTCTAGAAGGATATCTCCTGTGATACAGGCTTTCCTTAATTCCACAGAAGGTTTTCAGGATTGATTGTCCAATGTAGATAACATTCTGTGGCCTCTCCATGTTGCTTACAAGAAGGAATGCAGAGTAGAATACTCCTCCTTGGAACCTTGAAGTTATTAAATATGCACTTCTTTAGGTAGTCTCATTTTTTTAGTTAGGACGGATGAGGGTGATAAATTTGGACATTAACCAGTGGATATCATTTTTTTTTCTTTGGATTTTCCCATTCTCTCAGGTTCATACCAAACTAGAGGAGATGAGGAAAGCAAGGCTGGGTAAGGTTCATGTGGAACAGAGAAACAGTATAAGAAGAGCTCTTTTGGATCAGACTATAGGGCTACCTAAACTAGAGGAGTGAAAGCAGGCTGGGGAAAAACTGCAAAAATTCAGGGGAAAAATCTAGTTTTGTTTTTTAACCAAACTCTTTTTTTATTTTGAAAATTGAAAAAATGGATTGTGGAATTTTTACTTTTAGGGGGATAGATAAAATGTTTTAAGACAAAGTATTCATATATTTGCTACCCCAAAGTGATTTCTAAAACTTATGTGATATGAATGTGTTTATATAAGACTGTACATAGTAGCAGATCATTACAATTACTGGTCTTGGTTTCCTTTTCTCAGTGTGGAGTGTCAAGTAGAAACAAAATAATCTTCTCTATTTTGTTAAGACTTTCTTCTGTTGGGAGTGGAGGTTTGACTACTGCTAAAACTAGCAAAACCAAAGAGGTTCTTTATCATTGAAGTGTTCTTATAATTCAGGTTTCTGAATGTAGCTCCATTTGTAGAAAAAAAGAGTTTAATGTCAATTTTAGATAAACTGTAGTTTTAATACAGGAAACATGATAATTTTATGCCCAGCAAAGCTACAGAAAATGAATTTTACATTTGTCAAATAACCAAATGACTTTGACTGCATTTTTCAGTTTTTCAAGCAAACAAACAAAAAAATCAATTCCTGCCCCAGAAAAAAAGAAAACAGGGAATCTGTATTTCCATTATTTTAAAATTTTCAGGAATTTTGGATTTCTATTCTAGACCAGCATCCTATTTTCAACAGTGGCCGCCTGTCTGCTAGGGAAACCTTTAAGTTGAACGTGGCTGTTGTGCCCCACCAGTGGCTGTTCAGAGAAGCAAATTGCCTCTGATCCTGAAGGTGCCATATGCTATCATTTCTAAAAGCATTTGATAACATTATCCCACATCATGAGGGATCCTGGGTTCAGATTCCTATGTCCAGTGCCTCGCTCTCCTAGATCTTTCTGTAGGTCTCCTGCTGAGTGACTGGCCCAGTTTACCTTAGAACGTTGGCAGGAAAAAGACCTATGTACACTGCCTGAAGTTTCTTCAGAGAAAAGAAGAATGCAAAATGTGATCAGGAGAGAAACAGAAGAAAGCAATAGCTACTTAAATCTCTGTGGATGGCCCTGGAAAATCAGGGAGATTTATGATCATTTGTTGTCATTGTGAAAATATTACAGGCATCACATCAGAGTTTGCATAACTTTTCTAGAGATGATTGAAGTAAATCTGAGTTACAGCCTAAAATGTGCCTCTCAGTACTCATGGATAGCATGGCAGCTAACTTGATATAGCATGTATTCCTAGTAGCTTAAAATGATGGAAAGGCAGTTGACAGTGCTTTCGTTGCATGTCGTAGATTTTTATACTGCATTTTAGTAAGAATTTCCAGTAGATTTCTGCAAAGTTCTTGCTTTTCTTCAAACCATCTATTTACTTGCTATTTTAGCAGACTGCTTTATCTGTTGTTTATTATTTTATTTTGTTTCAGCCTCCCAAAGTGGTCCCACTCTGGCTTTGTTATTAAAACAGTGAAACAAATATAGTACAATAAATACAGGGGGAAATGAAAACAAATTCAACACGATTGCATAGTTAAAATGGCAGATAGAAAGGAGCATAAAACAAGAAGCATGGTGAAATAAGAATTTACCAGCTTAAAGTATCACAGTCTGAGGGCTGCTTTAAGACAACAAACATAAAGCGGAACAAAATGTGAAGATTAGATGTGTTGTTTTCCTCCAGCTGCACCAATTTAATACATCTAGAACCTCTCTCTCTGCCCTCTGTGGGCATCTGATGTAAACTTGGCTTGTGCCCACTAGAGGGAATTCTTAGAAAACTGTTATTCAGTCAGTGCAGTCTGGGGAACTCTACCAAAATATCTTGATTGCACAAAGGTCTGGGAGCTGATGGTAACCCTAGGGAGGATATTGATCAAATAGGGTGAAGAACAGGGAAAGGAGAATGGAAACTGGAGTTGGAAAGAGCTTTGCTTTCTGCAGTTTGCTGTTCCTAATCATCAAATCTATGCCCAGAGCAGATTTAGACCTGCCCTGAGAGGTTCCCATACCTCTCTGCCCATCTGGGAATGCCCTGCAGGAATAGCTGGGGAAAATCCCACAAATCCTTCTAGGGCAGTAGTTTTTAAAACTTTCCTTTCAGGGCCTTCTTTCCACCTGAACGTGTCCCCCAAGGCCCCCTTACATGTTGCAGAGAGTGCTGTGAACTGTTCTACCATTTGGGTGTGGTAGCTTCTAGGCCTGTTAGGACCTCACACCCCCTTCAGGAACTGGCTTGTTAAGTACGGATGGTATGTGGCCTTGGCTTGTACCCAGTTCCCAGTGACCAATGAGGAGAAACTGATTTGTTGTTTGGTGACAAAGGATGGAGCCAGTGATAATGTCTCTGCATGGATTGTGCTTGTAGAGATAAGTCATTCCAGACATCGTTTTGAATCCAAATAGGGGCAGTCTTCAGAAATTTATGAATCAGAGTACTAATAAGGGAAGACAATTATCCCCATTTCCAAACATGTGAATGTTCTTTAGGAGCATGTATATCACTGGTTGTTGTGCAATAAATGCCAGATGTGCTGAAATACATTGTGTTGGGGGTTTTAGGTATGTGTGTGTGTTTTGAAATTTTTTTTTTAATGCAGCGAAAGAGTAGGACTTTCAGCTCTAGTGCAGTTTTTTTTTCCTTCCACCCTGCCTCCGTCAAAACTCTTGAAATATATGAGGCTCCCTCTCCAGCTATGTTTATTCACCCAAAGCTTTATTAGGTCTATTCGCAGACTGCCAGTAGGCATTTCTCCACACCAGAGATCTGGTTCCTGTTGAAGAAAAACACTGTTTTTAGAAATGTAAGTTGCAGATCTTAGCTTTGGATTCTACACCAGAGCAGGATTTTGGACCTGCTCTTTTCTAATTTTGTTTTTTAAGGAAATACTAGAATCTGTCATCTTAACATGGGTTTGGAGAAGGTTCTTTTGTGTTTGCCATTTTGTCTTCTGCATTTGCTGTTTTTTTAACCGTGACCTCTCCTTATTCTTCTCTTGCAGATGAGCTCACAGTGCCTGCACTTTACCCCAGTAGCCCTGAAGTGTGGGCGCCGTACCCTCTCTACCCAGCGGAGTTAGCACCTGCTCTACCTCCGCCTGCTTTCACCTACCCTGCTTCACTGCATGCCCAGGTAATTGATACCAATCAATCACACCTTCACCCACGTTGCCACCTGATCCTCTCCAGTGCGCACTGTACAACTAACACTTGTCTGGCTGACAGGCACACCAGAGAGAAATTAATGATCACTCCTTGATCAGACTGACACAGCCTCTTGGGACTACTGGGGACAGGCTTAGGAAGAAGGATGGCACCACACTGCCTGACAGAACCCTAAACACTTTTCTCTTCCTGAATAATTTCACATCCGTTCACTTGAGGCAATGAAAAATACCTCCTGGGCCTTTGTGCACATATATACCCCCTTGTATATATGGACTCTGCTTCCCAGACTTGCCTTTGCAGTGGTTTTTGCTTTAAGTTCCAAGGCTAAATTGGCTTGAGGGGCATAAGGCAAGGTGTGTGGGAGTGTGCTTATGAACGCATGGCTACCTGAAGACAGTGAAGAGAGAAGTGAGCAAAACAATAGGAGTGGTCAACAGCATTGGAGAGTGGGCTGTTTTTTGACTGCACACCTCACACTAGCAGACCATAGTAGTTCATTTGGAGTGATTGGAATGTCACTTCCAGTTTTACTTGAGGGGTTATTTTTTCCTGTTTGGAGGGATCTGGGAAGTTTGGGGAGGGAGTTGATTCAAGCTGCAGCATTTTTGTAACTTGTAGCCCTTTGGGGGTGGTTTCTGCCTGGGGAGAATATTGGGGAAATGTTGCAGGTCTGGCAAATTTGAGGATGTGGTTTGGGGGATTCACACAGCCTACAAGGGTGCACCTCCTTCATCCCCACTGTAGGACAAAGGCCTTAAAGTCTCTCAGAGAAGAGTTATGAGCAGTTACTCATAGACACGTAAGCTGTAAAGAGGCGAATGCAGATGACCACATACTCAAAAGGTGTCTGTAACAATCTGCTGTGCCATTCTTAGGTCCCAGTGGGTCCATGTGGATCCTGAACGGTGGCTTTGAGGAGGAGATAAGCTGCAGAAGAGCTAATGAAGTGGAACTCAGCCCAGATGATATGGAGATGTTGGCCTGGGAATGAGTGTTCAGCTGTTTCTGAATTAGAGCCGTTCTTTCATTAAAAGAATTGACACGTAGTTTGTGAATGTTTCCTTTGGTTTTGTCCTTGCCACTGATTCTTGGATGGCAGCGGTAGCAATGAGCACTCTATTCTGGAACCATGAGCGCTAATCAAGCCCTTTTCTCGGATTAAGGAAATCTGTCCACCATGAGAGATGTCATGGGATAACTATTCAGCTTTAATATTGCCATCTGTTCTGCATAGGTCCACTTTTTCATAATTGCCTGAAAGTAAGACAATTCCTGCAGGGGTTCTTGTGAGTCTTGTGGGGGTAGGGACATGGTCATGCTTGTAAGCCACCCTGGTGTCTCTGTACATCCAGCATTTTCCCAGACCTTTGTGTATTGAGTTCTGTGTGGTAATTGCTTTTGGCTGAATTTGGTGCCAGGGCTGCTGTGATTGGGAACTTTGATAAGGTACAGTTCTCAATCATGGGAGCTCTGTTATCAGGTTCAGCATGCAAAGGTCTGGGGAGCTGCTGCGTGCTCAGCCACATTTGTAGGCAGGGCTTCCATGTGCACCTATGTCTTTTCCCCTCCCCGGCCCTTTAGCCTGACATGAGGTTACGTGGCCCCCTGCATTGGGCCACTCCTGGTCCAAAATGCAACTTATAAACTCTTGCCCAATAAAACCAGGAAGAAGGATATTACACCTATGAGTGGGCTCTTCTTTCTAGGCACATTTTGGAGTGCTGGTACTGATCTTAAAAGCCCTCAGACCAAAGTTCGCAGAGTAAGGCCTCACCTGTGTAGCTAATAGCGTGTGAGTGAATCCTGTGGATCTGCTGGCAAGGCTTCTCTCTCTGAACTTTGCTGGTGAAATCTCTCCAGGGAGGCCAGCGTGCCTGACACTCTCCCAGCTTTTGCACAATTTGTTAAGAGCTTCATATTTTAAGGGGCCACTTTGGGTCTTTGAAACAGAAGAAGAAGCAGGGGTTTTTTATTGCCTTTTAGCTTTGATCTGATTTGTTGATATTATAATCTGCTGTTAAGTTGCTATGTGTTGCTCCATGCTTATTGCCATGCTTTTGTAATGGTAAGGCACATTTACAATTTGATAGGAGTGGTTCAGTAAAGTATAGATTTTTAAATAAATTTCTCTTCAAAGTGGTAATGATTTTACTGTTACAGCTAGATCTTACTAGAATCCAGGACAGAGAAGGAGTGGAGCCTCTTTGTACTTGGATAAGCCAAATCTCCATAGCCTGCTGTTGATGAGGGTGCCTGTGTCCTTTGGTAAATTTTCCCTTGATGATATGGTTTAACTATTTTTCCCCTTGAGGTTATTGTGTACATTCTATTTCTCTGCAAATTGGAAATCCATTCAATACATGGAGAAAAGTATATCATGAATTAACATACAAATCAGGCATATCACAGGGGTTCTGTATGGGTTGCTTGAAAATTATCTGTAAACACTCATAAAGAAATTAAATTTTCTGCCTTGCAAGTCAGTAGCTTTAAATTCTGGTAGGAGGATTTTAGGCCAATTTAGTGGAACTGAGAACAGCATAAACACTGGGAGAGTTTCCAGGTGATACTGAAGCTTTCCAGATGCCAATCCTGTTCTGAAAGAGAGAACTTTAAAATGTTACATTCGCTACCTATATCCAGGCTCAGTAATGGTTGTTAGTTGTGGCGTTCAGGCATGCCCCAGGCCAGGTCTTCACAATTTGATAAAAATCCTGTCATGTATATCAGCTGGATTCATTGTCCCCTGTATTTTTATGTTCTGATCAGACAACCCAGTCACCTTCTGTACAAAATAAGCATTATCAATTGGGGCTTCCTTATATTCAGACCAGATTTCCTCTCAGAGGTCCATCATTGGCAAACAGGCTGAAAGCACTGAATCCTGTAGCATTGTTGAAGCTAAGGGACCTGGGTGGGGAAGCCACTGTAAGCTTACTCTGGAGCCTAAAAAGTATGTGTGGGATAACTGAAAAGCCAAGTTTTTCCAGTTTAATTCATTCTGAGGAGCCATTTGATTGATTGATTGATCTATTGATTGATCTATTGATTGATTGATTGCGCCCACTATGTGCATGGTGCATTGCAAAACAGAACAAGTCCCTACCTAGAAAACTGTGTCATTCAGCCTTAAGGGGAGAGCAATGAAAGGAAGTGGAGGCTGAGATAAACAGGAAGAATATGCCTTGTTTGTAACATGTACTTAGATATAGTTATTGGAAGCATGCAAAGGATAGATGCTTGTGCCAAAAGCTTCAGAAAAAAGCTGTGTTTTCAGATGAGATTTGAAGAAGAGAGAGAGGTAGTATTTCAGAGTTCTACAGTGTTGTGCACTGTTGTGGGAGCCAGTTCCAAACATAAAGGGCAGATTCAGGGGAGAAAGGGCAAAGCCATCAGAGAAAGCAAGAGACTTTCAAAGGGCAAAGTCGTGGAGCTGGAGAAGAGAGGATGCTGAATAGGAATCTCTTGGGAGTAAGAGCAGAGAGGTGACCAAGAGTGGATTTTCCTTAAACTCATGTCTACTCAGTATACATCTCTATTCTGCACACGCTTATCAAGCAAAAGGTTTGAGGCTCAGTCTTGGGAAGTTCTGACTGTAGATACTTTAGGAAGCATAGCTTTGTTCATGCTTCTGCTATAACCCTTCCAGGCTCATGCTCTGTTCTGGGGGTCCTCTGCAGACAATGGAGAAATTGTCATTGAGTTAAAAGTCCAGTTCTAAAATAACATGTAAGGGAAAAGGTGATATAAAGGTGGCTGTGACTTTTGTGTGGTGACATATGTGTTAATCCTGTGGCATCCTTATGAGGGTTGATGTTGTTCTTCTATGGCTTTGGGGTATCAGGTTCAGGAGAACAGTGCACCTCGCACTTCCGAGCAGTCCTTTCTGCAATAACAGAAGGCCTGGGCCAGAGCTGGCACATTAAGTCTTAGTCTTTTGCTGTTAGGAATGTGAAGCTATAGTTAACTCTGTGTGTGTGACCATTTCTGCACTAGACTGTCATGATGCTGTTATTCCACTTTCAACATCTTGTGGAATTCCGGGTTTGTAGTTTACTGAGGCCAAAGAGCTCTCTGGCTGAGAATTCTAAATGCCCCTCCATTAAACTGCAAATCCCAGGATTCTATAGGATGTTGATAGTGGAATAATAGCACTATAACAGTCTAGTGTGGAAAATGGCCTCTGTGTTGCTGTTGCTGTTTTCCATTTATTGCAGTACTACTTAAATTACATTAAAATTGAGATCATAATTCAGGTTGTCTTCTTCTTCATAAGTTACTACAAATTCTTACCTTATAAATACCTTGCGCAGAGGTTGGAAAAATTAAGGATTTGAGAACTACAGCAACCAGAATCCTCCAGCCAGCATGGACAAGATTCTGGTTGTTGTAACCAGAAAGGTAACTTTTCCAAGTTCTGTGGGGAGAGGCAGCTTTCTTGCCAAAGTGCTTTGTGTCCTAAAAACTGATCTTCACATTTTGGTTCCATTCATTGTCTTTATAATTTTTCATTGTTGCTTGTGTGACTGAAGAGGCAATGATTTCAGAATTCTCACACTTCCACTGTGGTCTTAAAGACTGCCTAAGATGTTCATCATCGTTTTAAATGGCCTTTGGCCCACAGTTTAAAAGCCTGGTGATCTACAGTGCAGTATGTATGTATGTATGTGTATGTATATATATGTATGTATGTATGTGTGTATATATATACACGCACACATATTCATATACATTAGATGAGTCTAGTCTCCATTGAAGCTGGAACAGTGGCATAGGGCAAGAGGCTAAAAAGTATCAGGAGTAGTACCTGCAGTCCTTCTGGCCATTTCAGGGGGTGGAACAATGTGTGTTATTCTGTACCATTTCCTGGCCCATTTGTGCTAGTGCGGTGGGCAGAGCTGAAGATGATGTGATTTATCATGAAGAGAGCAAAGCTATTGATGGCTGCTAGTGCTGGCTCAGTATTACCTCCAATAACAGAGGCAATGTGCTTCTCAGTAGCAGTTGCTCTGCATATGGATTTCCCATGGACATTTGGGAGGCCCTTTGGGAGACAACATGCCAGGCTAGGAAGGCCTTTGGTCCTGTCCACATGGCTTGCAGATGCAAGGCTGCCAAGCCATGGCCTTCCCCTTTGCAGAAGAAACAAAAGTTATGGCCTGGAAACTTGGAAAAAATAGATGAGAATATGAACCAGAGCTTGAGGAAAACAGTTTCTGACAGGGAGGAAAAGGAAAATTAGCTTTAAATGGAACACTATCTTTTATTCACGACTTGCAGCGGGGCTGACTGTGAGTGCAAGCCTGAAAATAATCCCCCAAAGCTCCACACCTCTCTGGCAAAGTGGGAGGCAAGAATGCCAAGTAATGTATGTTCTGTCACAAGCACTTTTTCTGCTCACTGAACCTTGCTGCCTGGGACTCCTAATGGCCCCTGAGAGCTGGCGCACTCTAGTTAAAAATTAACAAACAAAGGGGAAAGAGTAATTAAATATGGATGGCAGTAATCGCTGAGGAGTACGTCTGGCCTGAACTGCTACACGCTTGAGCACTCCCGTGCTGCTCAATACATCCTGCAAGTTGAGAAGAATTCCATGGCAGGCTTTCCTGGAAGATTTCCTCATCCAGATCTTTTGGTGGCGGGCGGGAACAGACCTGTTGCTGCTGCTGGAGGGGATGAGCAAAGACAAGGGGGCCTGAGGTCTCATACCAGCCCAGAGAAACACCTGTGGCACTGTCCAGGGCAGTAACAGAATGCCGATAGGCTACCACACAGGCCAAGGAGGAATTTAAAGGACATGGCATTTCTTATTTTTATTTTTGCATCATCCTTGAACATGACCAGGTACCACCCTGACACATAGCAGAAACTGCATATCTATTGCCTTGGTGATTCTGTGCTTCTTTTTCACAGATGTTACAGAGCTGGGTGTTTGGGGTGTTTTGTTTTTTCCTGTTGGGAGTCACCTAGCTTCTTTCAGCCTTTAAATCTGCCCTGTTGCAAATGTTACCCATTACTGAAACCTTCCTTGGCTTTTTTTTCTTTCTTCTTCTTTTCCTTCTTCCTCTCTTTGTTGTTGTTTCTTTTCCTCAAATTGTTCTTGTCTCAAGCCTTTATTTCCCCTTTGAGGGTTACTGGTTTGAGTGGTTCTGATTTTTGCAAGCCAAGCATATTAGGGTACTTAGAACCATGATTCGTCCAAATCCCAGGTCCATATGGGTAATGAAGATTCCAGTTGGCTTTGTTAGTTCAAGTCAGTCTGTCTGTCTTTTCTTTTCTTTTCTTTTCTTTTCTTTTCTTTTCTTTTCTTTTCTTTTCTTTTCTTTTGTGTGTTTCTTCCCTCTTTCCTTCCATTCTTTCTTCCTAAAGTTTTTATGGTGCTCTTCAACCCTGTCCCCCAAAAAAGGGCTCCAATACAGCCTACAGGGTATAGGTCATGCTGTATGTATAGAAGGACAGAATTTCTGGAAAAGGGAGTAGTTTTTAATTGAATGTGACAACAGCCTTACTGACAATATCTTTCGTACACAATATATTTTTTTCATACGGTTTTTTGCACCTAGGAACAGCATTTCAGGTGCATCTTCTGTTTATTTTTTAGTTTGGATCAGGTTAGTGTAAGGCTTTCATCTAAAACATCAGCTGTTGGACTTAATAATGTATCATGCAGAAGATGCATTAACACTCTCTTCATACCTGTTCTCATCCCTGGTCTGGCTGTGAATTGAACTCTGCACTAAAAGCGAAATAAGAAATAATGTTGTATGGTCATTTGCACATTGTCATTGCCGGTAGGTATAAAACTGCAGATTAGGTACTTGTGCTTTCTAAAATAATTATTTCACAGTAATAAAATCGTAGTAATAACATCCAAGGTAAATTATACATTGGGGATATTCACACTTCTATTTATTTTTGGTTTCTTTGTTCTTGTATTTAGTCCCACCTCATCTTTAGTAATGTCCCACTAGTCTCTACATCATATATTGCCATCACATTTGGTGATGTTTATTTAAAAGAAAAAGGGGAATCTGTACCATGCTGTTAAGTCCCCAAGGGTTCTCTAAGTAGTACAGCATTTGTTTAAAAGGTAAAAAGATCATAAAATAAAAACAATGGAGTTGGCAGGTGTTGATGTTATTGAAAAATTGACGCTAAAAAATCAAAATTGTTCGCAATCTAAAAGGCTTTGGCAAATAAGAACAAGTTCATTGGTATTGAGAAGACTCCCAGTTCTGTGCATTCTAAGGAGTATTCCAGAATTGGAGTACCGCAACCCAAAATGCCTGATTTCTGGATTTGTTTCACACTACACAATTCTAGCACTATGGTTCCACTTTAGCTGCTATGGCTACATCCTAAGGAATCATGAGGTTTGTAGTTTGATGAAGCTCTCTGACAGAAAATGTATTAATTAATTTTCACAAGCTGACATACAAACACATCAAGGAAAAGAGTAAAGAAGAAAAGGCCATAAAAAAGTGAAAAGAAAGACACATTATTCAGAGATGTCCTCCACACAGTACTATCCCCACCTCCCCACCCCCCGACACCCCTACTTCTTGCTCTTCTTGACTGCATTAGCTTAACAAATACATATATTCTCTCTCCTCTCTTAATCTATCTCTTATATGTATTCCCTCTTCTCTGACGCCCAGAGAAGAGTACATACTAAATATCAAAACTCATCTTTGTACTGTCATCAAATCTTGCTTTCACATATAAAATAAAGGCTTGCCTGATTTGAAGGTAGGTTTGTGTTGAATTACCCTTTAACACATTGGTTCTTAACCTGGGGTTTGTGGATCTTCAGTGGTTGCGATGTGCTCACAGGGGGTCTGTGAAGGCTTGAATTAATATTATGAGCTTTTACAGTTAAAATAGAAGGAAAGGAAAAGAAGACAGGCAGACAGTCATACACTGATCACAACCAGTGACAGACAACATTTGTGCAAATTTTCAATACAATATCTCAGACCATTCAAAAGTTATGGAATTGTTTGATAGCAAAGGAAAAAACGTGCATTCAGCACTTGCCATTTCTGCACGCAGTGAGAACTTGCAAGTGAATGACACTGAGTGGCTGAGAGAAAGCACTTGACATTTCTTGCTACCATACATACAGCGAGAAGCTGCCCTGAGTTAAGCCTATTTAAAGGGGGTCCATGGTAAAGAAAAGGTTAAGAACCACTGATGAGGATTCTCCTTACAGATCACCTTCCTAAATTCTGATTCGTCTTTTTCAAAATTAATTTTTTTGTCTTCTCTGAATCTTTCTCTTAGTTGAAAATAAGTTAACCACTGTAACTTAAATCCTTCTTCTCCCAGTTTCTGATTACCTTTTAGTTTCCTTGGTCAAATTCCAATAGATCTGGATATTTTAACCATCTTTGTAGGCTTCCCAATTCCCTTCTATTGAATACTTTCTGTGGTGATAACCCAACTGGGTATTCTTACATTAAATCTGTCTTTGTATTTTTCCCACAGTCTCAACAGCGCTCTCTTGATAATACGAGTTCTTAATTTTGACTTTAACTTTTCCATACAAAAAGTATGTATGCCATCCAAATTTCAGCTCATGATCCTCCAGCTCAGTGGTTCTCAACCTGTGGGTCCCCAGATGTTTGTGGACTTCAGCTCCCAGAAGCCCCAGCCACTATGGTCAATGCTCGGCTTCTGGGAGCTGAAGTCCACAAGCATCTGGGGACCCACAGGTTGAGAACCACTGCTCTAGCTTGAATAATCTTTTATTTTTCATGAGATCCATTCCTTTAGCCATGCTAGACAAAACAGAATTTCATCTCAGGTAGGTCTAGTCCTCCCCTTTTTTCCCCAGGTATCATTAATTTCCCTTTGATTCTTGGCTTCCTTCTTGAACATAGAAATTTTGATAGCTCTTTTTACCAATTTTTAAACTGTATATTCAAAAGAATAATTGGATAGTTTGGAATGAATACATTAATTTCATCATTACACTTACTCGACTACCAAAATTCTACCTAATAATAACAAATTGTGCAATCTACCTATGTCTTTTTTTATACTGTCTCACACCTTAACATAATTATTGTCATACAGTTGTTGGTTATTAGTGGTTAAATTCATACCTAAGTACTTTCTTTGTTATTTCAAATCCTATCTTCACTGCTAGTTCTTTTTCCTCCTGATCCAACATATTCTTAGTTACGATTTTAGATTTATCACAATTCACTTTAAATCATGCAGATTTAATATGAATGGACTGTGATTTAAATTCTTCTTTTCTTTATTTTCACACCTCTCACCCTCGTATCAGATCTTGTCTTTCTACACAGAACTTCTAAAGTTAATATACACAACAATGGAGAAATTGGGCAACCTTGCCTTGTTCTTTCTTCTTTGGATAAATTCTGTCTCATTCTATTAATTTTTATTTAGCTTTTTGCATCAAATATACTGCTTTAACCCAATTGTAAGTTTCCCCCATCTCTAGTTTCTTCAATAATTTTTATAAAAATGCCCAATTCAAGTTGTCAAATGCTTTTTTTAGCATCTACAAACAGCAGGGCTCCTTTAATATCATTATGATAATCTAAAAACTCTATTACATTGGTAACTGTTCTATTATTATTTTTTATTTGCCTTCCTGGAGAAAACCATTTTGATCTTCATGTATAAACTCTTGAAGGATAAGCTTTTAATCTGTTCACCAGTACCAGTGCAAAGGTCTTGTATTTTTCATTCAATAGGGATATAGGTCTGTAATTTTTAATTATCTTAGGGTCACAGTCTTCTTTAGGTATTGATATAACGTTGGCCTCCTTTTCTTCAATTTACTGTTCCTCTTTTTCTTCCTTTCACCTTCTTGTCTACTTTCTGAATCTGGCTTTGGCCTATTCCTAGTTTTCTTTTGCAGCTTCTGCTGCTCTATTTTCATTCACTTGACTTTGCTCTTCCTTTCTTCTTTCTTCCCTCCTCCTCCTTCCTTTCCTCTTCTTCCTTTTATTTAACATTCACCCCAGTCTCTGCTTGATGAAAAACTTTCTCTGTCTCTGTTTCTCTCTCTCTTTCTCTCAAGATATAAGTATATGTATATATCCTCCTACAGAGGGAGCTTCTTTGGAAAGTAAACAGTAAAAATTAAAGGACACCATTCCAGAAAAAAAGAGAAAAGGACAAATAAAAAAAGGATTAAAAAAATCAGTAGGAATCAACAAAGGATAACAAAGAAAAATGAAAAATAAAAAAATACCAAAAAGTCAACGACCATGACAAAGTAAAAAAGAAAGAACAGAGGGAGGGAAAGGAGGGAGAGAAAAAATTCTAAATATCAGTAGCGTTCAGAAGATTTAATAACCGCAAGTAAGAGGGAGGAAACTAGTCATTCAGATCTTAGCTTTCTGAGCAAGTGAAAGCAAATATACTTGCAAATAACTTCTGACAACAGCAGACTGCATTTTCAAGGACGCTGGCAATTAACATCCCATACAAACAACTGGCATCTCACTCAGTTTGGACTCCTCTACCAAATGAAAAATAAAAATAAAGATACAGTGGAAAGCAAATATCAAATTATCTTCAATGGCAATACTGGGGGAAAAAGAAAAGAAAAACATTGGCAATTATCAAAACAAAATGAGGCAGAGAAAGTGGGGAATACTCAAACCCTTAAAAGCAAAAGATAGAAAACAAAAACTAACTGATCATTTGGCTCCTTTCCCCTTTCACAAGAAACTTCTTCCCCTACCCCGCTTGCCTTCCTTCCAAAAAAAAAAAAAAAAAAGAATATGTCAAACAAAGCAAAAGACAACCCAGGCGAGAATTTATATATCTAATCCTATTCAATTATTAAGTTCACTAAAACTCCCAATATTTGGGGTATGGCTACTGCAGCTTAAAAAAAGGCTTCTTTTCCCCACGGTCACCATTTATCCGTCGCCATACTGTTAAGAGGTTTGGAAGCTGCTAGCTGACCATGCAGGGTGAATTGTCTCCTTTGCTCCCTTCCAAGATGATAGCTCCGTCACCACGCACCAGTACTTGCAGGCATTGCTCTTTTCAGGTGGCTGTCCTGGAGACCACAATCTGCAAGTGTCCCAGGAACCCCTTGTTCCAGGATCACTGCTGGCAGCTTTAGTGCTGTCCCAAGCTCATTAAAAGCCAATTTTGCGATCTCTTGGAGCACCAGATAGGTTTCAAGTTGACTTTGCTCACTCCATCCCCAACTTGAAATGGAGTCTCTGACAGGGAATTTTAAATACCTGATGAAATTACAAATCACATGGAACCATGGCAGTCAGTGTGGAATTATAGCACTGTAATTTTATGGTGTGAAAGGAACCCATTCATTACTGGCCACGCATCTGAAGGCAGATTAGAGACTTCTAATTGCAGGTAACAGAAATAAACAGGTATTTGTAGGTAACAGCAGGTAAAATTGACTAAACTTCCACTTATGTAGAAGTTTTCTGTTATGAAGTTTTCTGTTATGAAGAGTTTAACTGTTAAGTCATCCTTTGGTTCTAAGTTGCATTCATATCATGGTGCCCACATGTAACGGTTATTTGTGGCAGGAGATAGTAGCTATAGCGGTAGGGTGAAAAGCAGGAAGAGAGACATTAAAATGATGGAATGTGTAAGTTCTTTGGATGCTATATTATTTGGTTCAGAAGGCGTTGTTCCTTTTAAAGAGGAGTAGGGAGATGTTCCAAGCCTGTAGCCCAGATTGCATTCTGGGTCGTTTCCCCCAGTGCTGGTTGGCATTGGGGTGAGCTCTTCTGCTAGCCCCTCCAAAACTTCCTACCCTATAAGTATGCCTTTCACCCTGCCGCAGAGAGAGGCATGGAGTGACAAATCCCAAATTCTCCATGAAAGTAAAAGGTGTCTTCTTAGTGATAGAGAAAGGCAGCTTGGCTTTAGGGTAGAATGAGGCATTATGGCCTAATCTAGAGTCACTGGCTAGAGATAAGATTAGAGTCTCCTCTCCGTGCATTTTAAAAAAATAGCCCTTCACTAGCTTCAGGAAAGGAGATAAAGCCCAGGAAGGAGGGCCTCTGAGCTGGATCTGGTGATGCCTCATCCCTGCTTTAAAGAAAACAACTCCTGATGTTATAGTTTTATTTTAAGGAGGGAAGGGAGAGAGGGATGGGTGGAACTCTATGTGTTGTTGGGCTGCACCTCCCATCAGCCCTATCTGGTATTGCCAACAATTTGGAATGATGTGAAGTTCAACAACATCTGGAGTGGAGTTTCTCATTGCTGTTTTAAAAGTAATGGTGTCCCTGTTTGAAAACATCACTATTCTGTTTTGATCTCCTGAGTCAGTGCCAGGCTTAGCGCAATTGGGAAACAGACTGTGGCACTTAAGAGCCTTGAGAACTTTGAGGGAAACATTGTTTCTTGAGATGTGTACTAACAGCCCTTTCCCATTATTCTCAGTCAGTGGGAAGGGCGGATAAGGCACATAATGGTTAATCCTCTTCTTTGTTGACAGCAGGGGAACAGGTGGAAGTCCTGTCCTTCCAGCTGAAAGGCTGTCCTCTCGCTCTCCACTCCCTTCCTCCTTCTGGTGAGGAGCAGGGTTCAGCTGAGGCTTGCCTCCTCTTTGGCTGGGAGTGTGCTCTTGCTACATTAGCTTTTCTTTTTCTTTGCAGCAACTTGGGCAGCTCTGTCCCAGGATCATAAAGGAGGAGATTTGGGAGTAGGTTCATGACAGAGGGGGAGTGAAGAGTCCTGGAGTGGAGAGTGCCTCCCTCTTTCTGACAGACCAGCTCTTCTGTGTGTTTGGCTCTGCTTTCAGTGTGAGTTAGCCCTTTCCAACTGCCCTGCTGCTTGCTGTTTCTGAATGAAACAAATCATGAGAGCCTAACTACCCTTCCCTAATGCATCCTTACCATTATGATATGTGATAATGCTTTTTAAATTCTAATTCTGCAGGAGACCCTTTGGTGTTTTACAGTAATCCACTGCTGTTGGTGGTGCCCATTTATTTATTTACTTACTTGCTTAAAATGTTTATATCCTGTCCTTTCTCTAAAGATTTCAGGATGGCATATAGTGAAAGCAGCATGATCAATTTAAAGCATTCCAGGCAGTAAAACATCATTTTAAAAGGCCAAAAACATATTAAACAATTTAGCAAGTTAAAGGAGACATAGTAAAACCAATTAAAATGCTTGCAAATAGTTTAAAACCGTACAAATGTGTGGCTGTGTGTAAAACTAGTTAAGCTGCAAACTACCATGTTTATATATTGCAGCAGAATGACAGTGATGTAGGCACTAGTTGAACCTTCAGGGGGAGGGTATTCCATAAATAGGGTGCCTCAGTAGAAAAGGCCCTCTCCCACTTCATCCACAAGCATTTTACCCTTGCTGATGAGAATACCCCACATATATGCTACAGGCTTGACACACATCAATCCAGAGATGTTTTAAGGGATTTTTATGGAAATAAAAATGAAACTGCAGTGAGTTCTCTAACTGGGGACTCTCTTCCACTTCATATGCTAATAAATACGGGCTAAACAAGTTTGTGTGTGTAAGATGTGTATTCAGCCTACAGTCTTTAAGCTACATATTTCTTGGACTAAGTCAGAGCCAGTCAGTTTTGGCAGAGCTGCAGCAAAGCTCCCATTAAAGAGCATTGGGCTGTGATGGATGGTTGCTGCTAGATTGAGTGGGCAGGCCATGTGTTGCTAATCCCAGGAACAGAAAGCTCAGTCTGAACAGTTGCACACATGTTGGCTTCTGGTATCCTAAGCCACTGGGCCATAATCTAGTTTAGCAGTTTCTGGACACACTGGAAAGAAAATGGCAGCACTGAACTCAAAGATGATTTAGGTTCCTAATGTGCATATTTTGAGCTTTGGACACTAAAGTAACCGTATTGACTCTGCTTATCCTGCTGTTATGCCTGGATTAGCAGGAGTTGGCATGCTGAAAGTATAGATTGTCAGTTGTTCCCATTGCCCAAAAAATACACGAGGTCTTCTGCCACAGAATCTGCTGACAAGACAAAGGAGACAGCTTGTTACAGCATTAATAAACAGTAGGGCTGCATGCCTTAATTGCTTATAACATAATAATAGAAGATGGAGCGAGCTTGTTTTCTCCTGTTTCAGAGAGTGGAACGCTGAACCACTGCATTCAAACTATGAGAAAAGATATTTCTCCTAAACATTAGGAACAACTTCTTGACTATAAGACTTGTTTAATAGTGGAATCGATTTCCTCAGAGAAGGTAGACTCTTCTTTGGAAGTTTTTAAACAGCAACAGTATGACCACCTTTCAAAAAGTACTTGGCTTGTGTCTTCCTGCCTAGCAGGGAGTTGGACTGGATGGCCTTTGAGGTCCCTTCCAAGTCTATAATTCTATGAATTACTAATATGTAAAATTAAGTAAGCAAGTAAGTAGAGATTGGCTGATGGGTGGGCATCAGTTCCACAAGGCTGCAAATTGAAAGAATATCTGTTTTTGAATGGTAAGTAGGAATGGAGGGAAATTAAGGTTGTCTTTCCTTCTTACAAATGTTGATTTCTGCTGTCTTCTTGGTTATCTTACACTACCCGTAATATCTCAAAAGCCCCTATATTGAAATTTGCTTCAGTTTATTTGACTGAATAATTTGTTTCAAAGCAAGTAGTTAATACTTTAACTCATTGATAGGCCTAGAAACTGAGCCATAGTTGATCTGTTACAAGGCAGGCTTAGTTCTGTCATGAATGAATAGCTGGATCATTTGGTGATCTGCCTGTGACTCCTAAAAATTCAGAGGATACAAAACATTAAGAGTGACTCATAGCTAATTCCTATGAAAATGGTAGAGTGGAATGGAATGATGATTAACCGTTGTTGTGTCTTGAATCTTTTGGCTTTATACAGGACCATGAGAGTACCAGTAAGTTAGTTACTGGATTGGTGACACTTTATGAAACATTGAAACTTCCCTCAACCGGGAAAATTAGGTTAGTATGGACCAAAGATCAGATCCAGGCCATGACTCAATGAATTGAAGACAGGTGTTCCACAGTTATATAGCTTTGACTTGGAGAACCTATTTTACTTGAAGGGAGCTCACAGGCCCTGTCCTTCACATCTTCGATTCAGTGCTCTTAGAGCCAGTCTGTGTATAATACAAGAAATTCATTATTCTCCCTGTTTCTTGGGCGGCGGCGGCGGTGGTGGTGGGGGAAATAGATTGAGGCCATGCTAATGAGAAGTGGGGGTATGCTAAATGCTCTTGTGCTTTCTCCATTGATTTAACAGCCCTGCCTTCCTGTTGCTCTTAGCTTTCATATGAGGGGAAAAGACAGATGCATTGTACCACACAAGGCGTGTGTGATCTGATTGCTAGCTAAGTATAGAGTAGGTCATTGTGATGATTTGAAACATAATATATGCCTGTGATTCACATCAGTTACTCCAGAGGCAAGATGCCTCTGGACCTCCAGAAATTTTGGACTGCAACTCCCACAATCCATTATTTTGGCCATGCTAGCAGGGGCTTCTCAAAGTTGAAAGGGCATTTGGAAGGACAAAGTTTTTCCACCCTTGAATTAGACAATGACATTTCTGTTCATTCCAGCGGATTACTCTAAAAGTGGAATCTAAAATGGAATATCTTTGGAGATGGTTACAAGCAATCACTTTAAGACAAAGATCCTGATAATTTAAAACATACTTGTCTATTTTTTTGTTGATATTACTGCTTTTTTTGCTAGGGAGGAGCATGCTTTTCAGTCAGCTTTGGTCCATGGGCTAGAATTAGGATATATGTATTCTGTGTTTTGAAAAAAAAAGTGTACAGAAAGGATAAGCACAAACTATAGTATATGCAGATAGGATCCAAACTGACAGTGACTATCCAGGTAAGAATCTTGAATCTGTATAGATAACTTACTGGATAACTCGGTACGCAGTGACTTTTATAAATGGGGATTTTTGTGCTGAGGACCATAAGGAAAGGAACTGGGAGGATATTATAACACTTTTTTTATACATAGATCTGTGTTTTGGCTTCATTTGGAATAGTGTGCACATTTTCATTCATTCCAACATGTTGTTACAGATCTAGAGAAGATACAGATCAAGGAGAGCTAGAAACTCAAAAGGTTTCTGTTAAAAAAGGCACACATATGGTTCAGGCTGTTTAGTTTAGAATGAATATGGTAAAACATGGATAGAAACATGACAGCAAGTTTAAAATTGTGAATGGGGTTGGAGAAAATGCATAGAAATTTTTCTTTCTTACATGTTATTGGGATGAAACTGTTTGCTAGTCAAGTCAGGACAGCCAACGTGCACTTAGTTTGTGAAATTTGCTACTATAAAATGTGGTAATAGTCTTCAGCCCAGTTGATTTTAAAAAGGGTGTCAGGCATGTTAATGTCCACAATGGTCAGCCATAGTTCCTTCTGGCTTCTCCATGTTGAGTGGCAAAGTCAAAGTATTTGTTGCCATCATGGGCTCTTGCTTCCTGGGGTCCATCTCAGTGCTCTTTGGCTGTCCACTACTGAAGACATGATATTGGATGGAAACAGCCTATTCATTCTGATCCAAAAGGGCTGCTTGCATTTTTTAAAAGGTAACATCAATTCTATAGCAAAACAAAACAAAACTACAGCTTCTCAAAGTACTATATACAAATTGCATGGTTTCTTTTATTTTAAATGACTCATATAATTGTACAGTTTTTCTTACTTTACATTATTAATGGTAAGGAGGGGAAAGGAACTGTTGTTGTTGTTGTTGTTGTTGTTGTGTGTCTTCAGGTCATTTCTGAGTTACAGTGAGGCTAAAGTGAACCTTTCACAGGGTTTTCTTGACCAGATTTGTTCAGAGAGGGTTTGCCTTGCCTTCTACCTCTGAGGCTGAGAGAGTATGATTTGCTCAAGGTCACCAAGTCAGTTGCCATGACTGAGCAGGGATTTGAATCCTGATTTTCAGAGTTGTAGTCCAACGCTCAAGCATTATACTAGTGTAGTTGCTTGTGTTGGTCTGAAACTTCACCCCCAGACAAAGGAAAGCAACTCACTAGCATTGCCTCACATCATATGTTCTCAACTACAGTGGCAAGAAATTGGCTGTTTTGTCATGAAATCTGAGGTTTACGGAAATCCAACTATAGTGCCCAGTCTAAATTCCCGTGTCTCTTCTGTGGGTCTGTAGAGTTGTCCAGTTTACACAGCTCTGGTTACAAAGCATCCCAAGCATCTGTGCCCATGTCAGATGGCAGATCCATTCACTTTCTGTGCTGAAGGCCTCCTCTGGAGAGGAAGCCATTCATCATGACTGCATGTATAGCATATGAAAACTCTTAGAATTGTCCATGTCCTGAATTGCCTTATGCTGGTTCACACATGTGCTTTCTGGTTGCTGCCAACTGAAAGTGTAAACTGAATCCCCTGCAGCTGAGGTGAAGCTGACATTTTGTCATGTCTGGCATGTTAAAGCTGTGATGTCCCCTTCACATGCACAAGTATTTGCTTGGAGTGTGAAGTATCGTCAGCCCCTTATGTTAATGTCCAGGTGCTGGATAGAACTTGTTCCTTAATGCAGCCTTGATGGGTCACTGTGAGGAATAATGTGCTGAAAGGAAGTGAGAACAGAGACTGTAGAAAGGAGGTTGCATTGAGGATTAAGTTGATACAGTTCATGAGTGATGGGCTTTCCTTTCAGAATTGCTTGCATGCACATAGGTGTTCATGCTTGTAATTGGCTGAGAATCCTGTAATTGGGCTACAGTCATGTCAGATGGAGATTGGAAGTGGCGGAATAATACTGACAACATAATCTGATCCATATGATGCACCGATTTCCATCCTGATACCCAAGTTGCGCCAGTTGACTCTAGACTAGGTTGGGCAACTGTCACGAGTTAGTGGGCTGCATTGCTTTTCAGTCAGACCTTGGAGGACTACAACTTTCTATTGTAACTCCTGAAAAAAGTTTTTTTCTCTCCTCACAAGTGTCCCCAGGCACTCCCAGGGTCATTTTCTATTGGAAAAGAGATCATTCTGAACCTAAATGGCTGAGGGGGGGGGTCCAAAAACATGGCAAGATTGTTCCCAACACGCTCTAGGGGGCATTTGGGGGCAAAACTTCTTTTGGGGAGGAGCCAGAAGAACAGCTGTGGGGGCACATGAATCCTACACACCATATTTTCCCAACCCCTCCTTTTAGACTGAGTTCTTCCCTCCTGCAACTATGCTGCGTCCTCCATTCCCCTCACACCAGCACTGCCATTTTTGTTATGGCTTGCTATACTTGGGTCCTCTAAGCCAGGGATAGGCAAGTGCAGCATTGGATCAGATTCACTCCTTGGTGTGCCACAGCACTCCCAAGATTGGCTGGACATTGGCTGTTAATCTGATCTGACAGTTGTTGGAAAATTCTAGCATTCTCTCTCCCTTTGCTATCTTGCTTCTAGCACTTTCTCTCTCCTATGCTAGCCTCTCCACCAAGAAGCTGGTGAGTTAAGAATGAAGTTGCTATCTTCACTAATCCTTTAGTTAGTTAGGATCTAGTTTCTCCAATGCATATGTAATTGTAAAGTTTATTGGTAAATCTTTTAAGCTTAGAACCTGAAACTGCCTGCCTTGTTTTGCTTTCAAGTGAGCCTCCAGTTCAGGGATGCTACACAGAGATTGTGGCATGCTTTTTCTGCAACTCTGCTAAAAGTAAAGCTAATTCCTAATGGCTTTAGTTTGCTTAGAATTTCTCCAAAGGGCTAACACCCTGGAAAACTCTAACTCCCAACAAGAATAACTAGAATTCAGTTCCAGTCTCTCATTTAAGCTTCTTCAGCACCTTTTTGGGGTGTATGGCGATTGGGGTTGTGTTTCACTAATGAACAGTTCACTGATCTACCCCTTCTGGTGGCTTTCAGGAGTGACAAGTAATCCTTTTGGTGTGAGATTATACCCCTATCCCATTTTTTTTTAAAAGGTTAGGGGATCCAGGAGCTTTGTGGGGTTTGGAGGCTGCAAAAAGGACATTTCAGCCTACATTCCGTGTATGGGCCACCCTTTCTTCAGTCCTGCTCTAAGCTGAGCCTTCTCTTCTGTTGTGCTTTTTCTATGTTTCTGCAGTGAAGCTGAAAGGGGAAAGGGCAGATTTTAGAAGACTTAGATTTTCCTCCATTTATCACGTTTTAGCTGGCACCCTGGGTGGTTAGTCCCAATTAGAGCAGGCCCAGTCAATCAGAGTCACCTCATAGCTAAATCCCATTTATTTAGTAGGTCTACTCAAAGCAGGACTAACAAGAGGATTTAAGCCTTTCTGTGTGTACTCTTGAAGAATTCTATTGTGTGCATAAGACTCACAGATTGTTCAGTAACACTTGTGTCATGCCAAGGACATTCACTAGAGAGGCAGAATGGACTGTGGGTCACTGTGAACTGTTCACTCCATGGCAATCTCTTTGTTGGTTGCAGTGTGTTGTATAGAAGACTCCCTGGGTTCTGTACATCCTTTGGTCAGAGATATAGAGAACAATAAGGTTGCGCTGTGGTTTTAATAAAACCCCCACTCTTATTTTTAGGTTGTTTTTAAGAATGCATTTGTCCATCTGCAAGATAAAACCTGCCATTGCTCTTCTAAACCAGTGCTGAGCAACAAAACTGTCAACTGCAACTTCATGGATGGGTTTTAAAGTGATTTTCTTTCTCCAGCCACCCGTTGTATCTTTCTGCTGCCATCTGGCCTCTGACTGCTCTGCTTTCCTGTGATTTTGAGGGCTACCTGCATGATTGTTACAGAAAAAGAGAATGAAGGTTATACATGAAGGTCATGGTGGCACTGTGTTGTGTTTTTTCAGTGGAGAGTGGTTGCCAGAAGAAGAGTAGAGAAGGGCTCCCATGCTCAGCAACAGAACATAATGCTACCATCTTCAGAATAGTTTCCTTAAATGTGCTTGTCTGGGAATATTATTGTTGTCTGTGTGCACATAGAGTACACAAATCTCCACCTTCTTCTTCTGATCATCTAATACCATTTAAGTGTGTTACATATCGCTGGGATTGCTCCGTCTGTTTGACTGTTTTGGTGGTGTTTTTTAATTTATTGCATTTATTGTGTTGTCTTTATTAAGTTTTGTAAGCTGACCAGAGAACATTTAAAAGGAACCATCACCACTAGTAGGCCAACGTCCAGCTTATTTGTTTGTTTTATATCCCAGGACAGAACCCAAGACAAGTCACCTCAAATTAAGAACAAAGTATACTAAACCCCTAATGAATACAAAACTTTTGCCCCATTAAGAGACTCTTCTACCACAGTAACTTAAAAACAAAAAGCCTGCCTAAATAAAAAGGTCTTTGCCTGCCAACAGAAAGAGAAGAGACGGTAGTCGAATTGCGCCTTCCAGGGGATGGATGGAGTTCCACAAGTTGGGAGCAGCTCATGATGACTGCAGTACAGAGAAAAGGCTTTCTGCTATAGATCTTAAAAGTTGGACAGGCTCTCAGAAAGACATGTGCATGCCTAAGAGTGGCTTATATGTGCGTATAACAACATTTTTGGGGGTCAGGACGTAGAGGACTCTCCTCTTGGCCTTGTGTTCTACCCCAAAACCACTCCCCACCAGGCAGCTATTGAGTCTTTAGAGGGGCTACTGCTGCCTCTTACTGGTGGGGAGGGAAGGGAAGAGGGAGTAAATTCAGACCATGAAGACACAGTTGCTGTGGTTTCTGGAGAGCAGGAGAGAGTGCGCTCCATCCATGAGTGCACCCTCATTTCTCTCGCCCTCAACTCAGTCCAGCTACTACTTCATGGTCTGAACCACCCACCCCCAACACCAGTAAGCAGCAGCAGTAACCTCACCTGGGGTGGCAGAAGAGGGAAATATGGAGAATTGTGTGGGTGGAGCAACACACTGATGTAGGAGCTCAGCCATAATGTGTTTGAAATTAAGGATGTAACCATAATGTGGCTTTGAACCACCATTTCTGCTTCAGAGGAAGAGATTGTTAGCTTTACACCTGCCAAAAAAATGAGACAGTGGAGAAGCCTGGGAGAGAGCATCCCTTTGTGTCACATTAAACTAAGTTTGAGATGGTAGATTTTTTTCTCCTCAAAATGTTTTGAGCTCTGCCCCTTCTGAAATTATCATGCATCCCATTGTACCTCTTAACAGTTGAGTGTGCAGTGATCATGCAGACTGCATTTCCCTTCTGCACATGAGAAACTTTGGGTTGATGCAAAAGGGATCACGAAAGGCGATCTTAGCAGCATTAATCCCTGGCTTTGCCACCTCTCCTATCTCTTTTGCCTGGCTTCAGTTTTGCTCATCTGCCCAGTGACCTCAGAAGTGGACAGTTGCTCTCTCCAAGTAGGAGGGCTGCCTGGAAAAGGGCCCGTATGGAAATGTGGGGGCTGCCTAGGCATTGGCTTCTAGGGCAGGAACAGAGGAGCTCTTTCTTCCAGCTGCTGTGTGCAGTTTCTCTGCTTGAAGACTTGTGGGTTGTCCTTCTAGTAGAGTGGAGTTTTTCATCCCAAAACCTGGACTTTCTTATCTCACGGCAGCAGATAAGAATCCAGAATCCCAGCAATTTCTGACTTCACCGTTTGTGGTTCTTTCCACATAACTGAGAAATCTTCTTTGCACATTGTTGAAAATGCTAGTCCAGCCCTCCTCAGGCTGATGTCCTTCAGATGTTTTCTGGCTGGGGATGATGTGGGTTGTGCTCCAGTCCATCCAGAAGATAATCAGATTGAGGAAAGGTTAAGGTTTAATACTGATCTGATGGGATAGCTGTTTTAAGAATGATTGGAAATAAAATTACAGTTTTTAAAATAGGCATGGAAGGAATGATTGATGGGCCAGATGAAACTGTGAATACATAAGAGTTTTGCAGATGAAAGCAAACGCATCACTTTTTGTTTAAATCGGGGTTGGGTTTTTGGTTTGTTTTTGGTTTTTTTGTAAGTATACATTTTCACATACTTTGGATAATTTTGGAAGTGTGTGGACTCATACCTTTTTATTGTGTATTTGTCAGAAAGTTCCCTTTTTGAAGGGGAAATGTTTGCGTGTGCTTGCAAGAGAGATGCATGTTTTCTGAATGGCAAAATTTGGCATGCTAAATTTAGCATAGCCATATTGCTGCTGCCACTGTGTCAAAGGGCCCTGGAGGCTTTGTTTCATCTTGATTGCTTTCTCACGTAATGCAATGCTTACCTCAGTTTTAATGAGCTCACTGGTTTCACTTGTAAGGAAAGGTCTAAATTAGAAGTATGGCTAGGATCAGGATGGGCTGGTTATAGCATCTGAAGACTGGAGTGTTGGCCTAGATCAAAAGTACAGTCCTTCCTCCACATTTGCAGGTTTGCACTTGTGAATTTGATTATTTGCGAGGTGTGAGAATTCCTTCCCATCCCCTGCCGTCCTCCTCCTTTTCCCTTGAGTTTTGGCTGGCACAGAGAAGTAGCGCAAATGCTGGACAAAAGGCAAGCAAATGGGGAGGAGGTACGCACACTTTCCGTCTTCCCTGTGGAGTGTCCCTTCCCATTCCTTTGCCTTTGGCCCCAGTGCTGAGAACTCACACCAAGGCAATAGGCAAGGGAATGGCGGGGGAAGGCTCATGGGAGCCTTCTTTTTCCCCTCTGGATCCGCTCTAGGCAAAGGAGTGGCAGGGGAGAGCCCTGGAAGGGAATGGGAGGGAGATTGAGGGGACAAGTTATTTGTGGTTTTTCCACTTTCATGAGGGTTTTGTACACTGAACCCTAGCAAAAGTGGAGGGTCCACTGCAATTGCCTTCTCAGTTCTCCTGACATTGATTCAGAGTTTTATTGTAAAACCTGCCCCCTTTGAAAGTGGTGTAGCCCCATTATCCATTTGTTGCTATTTCTCCCAATTATAATTAGAATGTTGATGTTATAAGTTCCTTTTGGATTTATGTGGAGCAATTGGATTTACACAAGACTTAACAATTCAGCAATTGATTCAAAAGGTTTACTCTAGTTGGGACTAGCAATTTAGGCTTAGATTTCAGAGAAATTTCAGAGAAGGCAGGAAAGTAGGGATATTTAGCAAAAATGTTCTAGCATTTATGACCCTATCCTTCTACCTTTTGTGGAAGACCAGAAGGTCAAATTTGGCCTTTGCCAAAGTGGGCCAGATTTGGCTGCAAGGACTGTAGTTTCTCACCCTTGATTTAATAGAATGGAGATCTGTATAGATATAGAAACAGATATGTGAGTGAGTTAATATAATGTTTTTGCTTCTGCGGCCTTTTTCTGTTGCCCCAAATAAAAATGAGCTATATCCAAGGTGGCAATTTAGAAGACCTTCTCTTTTGAAGGCTGAAGCTGGAATGTTTTACTAACTTGTTTATTACGTTGTCTTAATCACTCTAATAAATTTACATTTTTAGTGATTAGCTGCATCCTTCTGGGATCCAGAACAAACTTGTCAGTAGTGCTGTTTGTTTTTAAATCATAGAATCATAGAGATAAAGATAAGTAGATAGATAGCTGTATGAAGTATGGAATACAGTGACCTCTCCACTTTTGCAAGAGTTTGGGGTGCAGAACCCTTGTGAAAGTGGAAAAACCACAAGTAACTCCCCCCATGCTCCCCCTCCCATCCCATTCCAGGATTCTGCCCCATCCCCTTGGTTTTTCCCTGGGTTCTCCTGCCTTCCTTCTTTGCACCCAGGCAAAAGTCAAGGGAATGTGGGGAGGTACATGCGCGCCTTCCTTATCCATGCGTGGTGCTCCCCCTGCCCATTCCCTTGCTTTTTGCCCGTGCCTGGAGAAGGAAGGCACAGCACGCCCAGGCAAAAGGCAGGGGAAGGGAGAAGGAGCACAGAGAGGGAGGCACATGTGCACTTCACAAATAATCAGATTTGCAAAGGTCAAACCTATGAACATGGAGAGGACTGTACCTCCCTCCTATAATCTGAACATATTTTTTTTTAAAGAAAATTGTGGGTGAGACCATGGGCATCTTTTGTACTGTATCTTGATTTAATGCTTGTAAAGAGGTTTTCTGTGATGCTTACTGGGTCTGAGAGATGCTTCTCTCAAATGTGCCTGTGTGGGAACCCCATTTATGCAAATTCTTTGTGCTAGGCTGCACTTGCTGTTGTGAATTTTTTGGTGTTTGTGAATGCAGTTATATATCAGACACCACCAGGATAAGGTGATCTGGGCAAAAGAGTCTCTTGTTCGCTACCTTCAAAGTGACACCTTCTTTTAGTTCTGCTCACAGCAGGTTTGTTCACAATTCACTCAAAAAATAATTATTGTAGTTTGGCCTGTTGTAGAACTGCTTCTGAACAGTGGGAATATAGTTTTTATTTTTGTTTTAATTTTAAGGTATTTAAAGCAAATTTTAAACAGCTGTGCTGATTATGAGAATTGGGGTACAACACATTTGGAGAATCGGGGAACATACTGTACATGGTGAAATACACACAGACATGCAAATAAGTGTTCCTTTACCTTAAGCAGCTAACTAAAAGGGAATTTCAGCAACCCCATGTGGCAAGCTGCAACTGTCAGAATGTTCTCTATTGTACAACTATGATGAAGAGTGTAGGAGTTCTGTTCCCTTTTTACATCTGTTCCCACTAGGACAGGAGTAGAAAGACAGAGAGAACAGTTTCTGAAGTTTCCCTGACACTTTGAATGACACTGAAGATTGCTCTTCATGATTTGTTGGCTCATTCTTGTTGTCTGCTTTCAGGGCATTTCTGACTTAGGACAATCCTAGGGTGACCCCATCATTAAGTTGAGAGGGAGTTATGGCAGAGTTTTTTCAAAAGGAGTTTGCTTTAGCCTCTCTCTGAGGCTGAGAGGGTGGGACTTGACCAGGGTCACCCACAAGTTTTCCATGGCCGAATGGGGTTTTGAATCCTGTTCTCCCAGTATCCTAGTCCCAACACTCAAACCACTAGACCATGCTGGCTCTCTGGCTCATTCTTGCTATTGATAAATGTTTGTTTTCTGCCTTGTATGTGCACATAGAATCATAGAATCGTAGAAATGTAGAGTTGGAAGAGACCACAAGGGCCATCCAGTCCAACCCCCTGCCATGCAGGAAAACCCTCAAAGCACTCCCGTCAAGTGGCCATCCAGCCTCCGCTTAAAAACCTCCAAAGAAGGAGACTCCACCACACTCTGTGGCAGCACATTCCACTGCCGGACAGCCCTGACCGTCAGGAAATTCCTCCTGAGGTTCAGGCGGAATCTCCCCTCCTGCAGCTTGCATCCATTGCTCCTTGTCCTGGTCTCAAGAGCAGGAGAAACAAGCCCACTCCCTCCTCGACATGACATCCCTTCAAATATTTAAACATGGCTATCATGTCCCCTCTCAACCTTCTCTTCTGCAGACTAAACATACCCAGCTCTCTAAGTCTGTCCTCATAGGGCATGGCTTCCAGGCCCCTCACCATTTTGGTTGCCCTCCTCTGGACCTGCTCCAGCTTATCCATATCCTTCTTGAATTGGGGTGCCCAGAACTGGACACAGTATTTAAGATGAGGTCTAACCAATGCAGAATAGAGTGGTACCAATACCTCCCTCGATCTAGACACCATACTCCTATTGATGCAACCAAGAATTGCGTTGGCCTTCTTGGCTGCTGCATCACACTGCTGACTCATGTTCAGCTTATGGTCTATGAAGACTCCTAGATCCCTTTCACACGTACTGTTACCCAGCCACGTGTCCCCCATCCTATATTTCTGCATACCATTTTTTCTGCCTAAGTGTAGGACCTTACATTTCTCTCTGTTGAAGTTCATTTTGTTAGCCTTGGCCCAGCTCTCCAATCTGTTCAGGTCCTTTTGAATTTTGATCCTGTCATCAGGCGTATTAGCAACCCCTCCCAATTTGGTGTCATCTGCAAATTTGATCAGCGTGCTCTCTATTCCTTCATCCAAGTCATTAATGAAGATATTGAACAGCACCGGGCCCAGGACAGAACCCTGTGGCACCCCACTAGTCACTTCTCTCCAGGATGAGAATCTGCCATTGGTGACCACCCTTTGGGTACGGTCAGTCAACCAGTTACAAATCCACCTGACAGTAGCCCTGTCCAGCCCACATCTTACTAGCTTCTTTGCAAGAATGTCATGGGGAACTTTGTCAAAGGCCTTACTGAAATCAAGATATACTATGTCCACAGCATTCCCTTCATCTATCAAGCAAGTAACTCTATCATAAAAAGAGATAAGATTAGTCTGGCATGACCTATTTTTGAGAAATCCATGTTGACTTTTCGTAATTACGGCATTGTTTTCTAAGTAATTAGAAACTGACTGTTTGATGATCCGCTCCAGGATCTTTCCAGGTACTGATGTCAGGCTGACTGGGCGATAATTATTTGGGTCCTCTTTTTTTCCCTTCTTGAAGATGGGGACAACATTTGCCCTCCTCCAGTCTGCCGGAACTTCTCCGGTCCGCCAAGAGTTTTCAAAGATTATAGCAAGAGGTTCCGCAATGACCTCTGCTAGTTCTTTTAAAATCCTAGGATGCAATTCATCTGGCCCTGGAGACTTGAATTCATCCAGTGTTGCCAGGTTTTCCTGTACTACCTCTCTATCTATTCTGTGCTGCATTTCCCCCACTTCCTCACCTGCTCCCCAACCGCCAGGTTGCGTGTTTTTATCCTTTTGGGAAAAAACTGAGGCGAAGAAGGTGTTGAGGAGTTCTGCCTTGTTTCTTCCTCCTGTTATTAATTCACCATCTTCCTTGCGCAGTGACCCTATCGTCTCCTTCTTTTTCCTTTTGCTGCGGACGTATTTAAAAAAGCCCTTTTTATTGTTTTTAATGTCTCTGGCCAGCCTAAGTTCGATCTGTGCTTTAGCCTTTCTGACCTTCTCCCTACATCTCCTGGCTACTTGCTTATAATCTTCTTTGGTGATTTCCCCCTTCTTCCATTTCCTGTACATGCTTTTCTTAATACTTAGCTCAGCTGAGAGCTCTTTAGTCAACCATTCCGGTTTGTTCAGATGCCTTCCATTTTTCCTCCTTAATGGCACAGTTTTAGCCTGTGCCTTCAGTACCTCCCTTTTAAAGAACTCCCATGCATCCTGAACTCCTTTCTCATTGACTATTCTTGACCACGGGATTTCAGCCAGCAGCTCCTTCAGTTTACAGAAGTCTGCTTTTTTAAAATCTAAGACGAATGCCTGGCTACACTTGTCTTCTCTTCCCCACTGAATGCCAACTTCTAATAGGGCATGGTCACTCTCTCCTAAAGATCCAACCAGTTCTACATCATTAACAAGGTCTTCCCTGTTGGTCAGGATCAGATCCAGAATATTTGATCCCCTTGTCGCCTCTTCCACCTTCTGGACCATGAAATTGTCTGCAAGACAAGTAAGAAACTTGCTGGACCTTGCCACCTTTGCAGAGTTTGACTGCCAACATATATCCGGGTAGTTGAAATCTCCCATTATTACTGTATCTCTCCTTTTTGAATGTGCAGTCATTTGGTCTATGAAAGCGCCATCGAGGTCCTCAGTCTGGCTTGGAGGTCTGTAGTAAACCCCCACTATAATATCCCTATTGTTTCTCGCTCCCTTAATTCTTACCCAGATGCTCTCGACCTGGCTTCCGGTGTTCAAGTCATGGATCTCTTCACAACTGAAAACATCCTTGACATATAAGGCTACTCCTCGTCCTTTCTTATTTGGTCTATTTCTACAAAATAGGCTATACCCCTCTATTCCTACATTCCAATCGTGAGACTCATCCCACCAGGTCTCAGTGATGCCTATCAAATCATATTTATTTTGCTGTACTAGGAGTTCAAATTCATCTTGTTTGTTTCCCATACTCCGTGCATTAGTGTAGAGACACTTAAGTCCCCGTGCCCTTCCTGCAAGTCTCATAGCATTGTTTCCACCCCTCCCACGATTGGATGCTATTCCTACTTGGCCAATATCATTTGGGCCTTTTTCCCCTGCACTTACCGAGTCCTTGTCCTGAATAATCTTGTCTCCCTCCCCAGTTGTACTTAGTTTAAAGCCCTCCTAATCCTCCTTGTGAGACTGTTTGCAAAAACGTTCCTGCCAAGTTTCGTGAGGTGCAGCCTATCCCTTGCCAGAAGCCCATGTTCCTGGAATTTCAAGCCATGATCCAAAAAGCCAAACTGTTGGCGGTGGCAAAATGTGCGGAGCCAGCTGTTGACCTTTACTATTGTCCTTTCCCTTCGTGCACCATATCCTTGAACAGGGAGGATTGATGAAACGACCACCTGCGCACCAAGGTCCTTAAGCTTTCTCCCCATAAGCTCGTAGTCCTTTGTGATGTGGTGAAAGCTGCGCTTCACCGTGTCATTGGTTCCAACGTGAACCAAAACGAGGGGCTTACGGTCAGTGGGCTTGACCAGCCTGGCTAGCCTCTCTGTTACGTGGTTTATCCTGGCCCCAGGAAGACAGCAGACCTCTCAATTGAGCTTGTCCGGTTTGCAAACTGCCGGTTCGGTTCCTCTGAGCAAGGAGTCCCCAACCACCAGAACTCGCCTCCTCTGAGGCCTGTCCGGGGTTCTTCGATAAGCATATTCTTCCAGGATTGCCTGGGCATTGTGTTGAGGTCGGGAGTGCTGGACTTCCTGATGTTGGATGCTGTCCTGTTGGTGTTGAAGTTCCAGTTGCCGAAGTTGGATTCCTTCTTGCTGATGTTGTGTTCCCTCCTTCTGGTGTTCCTCATCATTCACAGCACCAAGAACGTTGAAGCGATTCTGTAGTTTGAGAGTCTCTGTTTCCTTCCTGGCCCTTCTACTTGAGAGTTTTACTGTCTTTTTACTGTCAATTTTTTGCTTTTGTAATCTGCCTTAGGCACCTTTAAGAAAGTAGAACATGCATTTCTAAATATGTACATGTATAACATAACAGGTAAAAGTGGGTTCCATCTTGATGTGTGGGATCAAGAGGTGAATCCTGGGTCTGAAAAGGTGAAGAACTCTGCTCTGAAAGCTTTCACATTTTGTTTTCCTTGTCACTAATTTCTGATTGTTGTCTTTGTCTCCCCTCCCCTATTTTTCAGATGCGCTGGCTCCCTCCCTCAGAGGCTACTTCTCAGGGCTGGAAGTCCCGTCAGTTCTGCTGAATACTGTGTAAGTGGATGATGAGCATCCCTTGTAAAACACTGCAGGTTAACGCTAGGGGGAGTGTAAGGGCTGCTGCTTATTTTTCTCTCCCCCTCTCTCCCCTTTCTCTCTTTCTCCCCCCTGCCACCCCCCACCTTTTCTCTCTAGGCTTATCTAGAGAGGCTTATCACTACTACATTCATCTGCTGCTTAGGGGTTTGTTTTTGTTTTGAGGTTCTTTTTTTTTTGGCCAGATGATTGGGACATGTCATTCTCAGTTGGTTACTAAACATTTTCCCCCCAAAGTAGATCCCTATCAGTATCTCCATTCAGAAAGAAACCTACTTCCAGTCCTTTACAAGGAAAGATAACTTTATAGGCAGCCCCAGTACATGTTGGTGAAGTTTTGAGTTTTGCAGGTTTTTTGCTCACATTATAAACCTCTGCCGCAAAGTAAGTAGATAAAATAGGCTGTGGTGAAACAAGAATTAACACTCTTTTTCCTCAGAAGATGCGTAAGAAAGGACATTACCTTTCTTTATTCTTTTTTTTTTACCTCTCCTCTCCTTTCAGTTGCAAATAATGGATCTAGATTTTTCCAGTTTAAATTCTTCATCCCATTTAGTTGGTAGAATACATTCGAAGACCTATAATGGAAAGCAAATCTTCTATTTTCTCTCCTTGCTGAGGTGTCTTTTGTGCTCTCTTCATTGTGTTTGGCTCTGATAAACTTTACATTGGGAGGGAAACCTTTTCCAGCCTCAGGATCTACTGTCTGTCCCTAGGACCTTCCAGAGCCCAAACAAACCACCTGAAATGCCCCAAAGGAAAGGGTTTGAAAGTCCACTTCTGGTGATTGTTACGTGAAACAGTGCAAGGGACCGTGCAGCCTATTTTAAAGGGTGGATTGCTACACTGCAAGCTTCCAGGAGAAGCAGCTGGGCCTTTTTTGTTTTATGGGAGGTCTTCTGTCCCCAGAAGGAAGGCTGGGCGGTTGTCTGGAGGGTCACATAAAAAGTCCTTGGAGGGGGGGCATATGCAGCCTCAGGGATTCACATTGCCTATCCTTGTTGGCTTCATCAGTCAATGCCGTGGAGTCTCTCCTGATCCTGAGAGGTAGAGTGGGCTCTTAATGCCTGCCTGCAATGTAAACTTTCAGAATCTCTTTTCACATTAATTTATTTGCCATGACCATCACTCAGCCAGCACCCTCCACGCACACATACGTGTGCACACACACACAGGGATTCAGAATCAGGGATTTGTAGCCATATGGGAAGCTGTTACGGAGTTTCTTTGCCTTTTTCATGATGTTTGCACACACCCTCTAATTGAGAACTATGGAATAGTTTTCTTTAAAAGCTTTAGTGCCTGTGGACATAAGGCTTTTCAAACTGGATTGAGAGCTCTTTTCAGAATGTTTCTTGGGTGTGTGCATTCTTTCTCATGGATGAAAATAACTTGAGAATATCAGAATGGTACCTCATTTAACCATTTGGCTCTGAGGAGTTGGCAGCATTGGTGAATGGGAATAAAATATTAAAATGAAAGAGTGAAACTACGAATAAGTAAAATGGAGGAATAATGTCTGCTAGACACCCATTTTAAAATCAACAGTGACTAGACTTTTTTTTAGCAACTAGACTTTTTTTAAAGTCCAAATTTTAAAAAATTAGTACACTGTATTGTTGTTGTGTGCCTTCAAGTCATTTCTGACTTAGGGCGACCTTATCTCAGGGCTTTCTTGGCAAGATTTGTTGAGAGAGGGTTTGCCTTTGCCTTCTGAGGCTGAGAGAGTGTGACTTGCCCACCATCAGCCAATAGGTTTCTATGAAGGAGCACTCTATATAGATTGGCCAAAGAGGTCTCTCTAGGAGAAGTGGTCTTTAGGGAAGGTGCCACAAACAAAAAGACTCTGCTCCTTTCCCAGAGCAGAGCCTTCTTTTAAATCAGTGGTTCTCAACCTGTGGGTCCCCAGATGTTCATGGACTTCAGCTCCCAGAAGCCCTGAGCATTGACCATAGTGGCTGGGGCTTCTGGGAGCTGAAGTCCACAAACATCTGGGGACCCACAGGTTGAGAACCACTGTTTTAAATTAATATTCAAATATGAAGCTCCCAGGTTGTCACAGTGTCTCTGTGATCACTCGACAGTGCCCTCCCCTTTGCCAGAATAAGTGATGAGCTTTACAGTAGAGTTCAGTTTATTATTGCTTTTCCCCTGTGGTTTGTGGAACTGCTCGAGGGTTCTTTTTACGTCAGGTGAGCAAAGCAGCCCAAACTCTGGATCAGATGTTTAAAAAAGTGGCAGCACGACATTTCCTGGTGTTCCTATCCAAACTACAGACAGCTCCATTGGCCATCTGAAGATTAAAAAAGCAAACAACATGCAGTCTATTTGTCTTTTGAACTTTTGTTCCTCTTCTCTGAAAGAGAGGGAAACAGTACACCAGTCATCTTCCCTCCCCATTTTCATTTGGTCATTTTTAGCCAAATAAAACAAATCTGCTGTTTTTAAAAATTAATGAGAACCTCACTGGCTGCACATCAAGGCTAGAGAGCCGTAAATCAAGCACATGCGCACATGGGCTTATTGAAGGCCAGGACTTGTGTGGCTGAATAAGGAAAGGAAATGCAGACAGTGCTTAGTGCTGCAGATGAATTGGTGTGTGTGTGTATGTTGAGAATGAAGCCACCACGGACAGAACTCATTTGCAGAGATAGGAGAGAAGTGTGGAGTTTATTCCCTTGCAAGAAAACTGGTTCTGGTTTCAATCATTGAAGGGCAGGCACACAGCTTGGAGAAAAAACTTAAGAACCTGGTGGCCATGCTGGCTGAGCATGCTGGGAGTTATACTCCAAAATGAGACTTTTCCAAGCTATTTCTAAGCCCTAACCTCCTGGTTTTTATACAGCATTATTTGCAAAATCTTGTGTGTGAAAGGAGTCCTTCCCAGTAACTTTTGGAAGCCTCACTGTGCACTGGTAAGGATTATGGTGTTTGTATTAAGACAAGGCCTAAATTTCCCAAAGGCAAGAGATCCTGTTTGATCTTGGAAGCTAAGCAGGGTCAGCTCTGGTTGGTACATGGATGGGAGACTGCAAACAGATACAAGGTGTTATAGGTAGTATTTCATAGGAAGGAACTGGGAAACCAACCTCTAAGTACTAGGTGCATAAGAAAACAATGTGGAATTCATGGGGTCATCCGGAAGTTAACAGGCAACTGGATTGCACATACATTCTAAGACACACATACAGACACACCACTGAGTCAGAGGCCCTTTCCGCACGAGGCGACGGAATCGCTCCGTGCTGTTACCTACCGCTTCTTCTGCGGTCCGAATCAACGGCGACTGTCCCTGAAGCCCTTCCGCAGGGCTCCTCCTTGGTCCAGGGCAAATTGGAGCAGTGTGAGGTCTGTAGATCCGCACTGCTCCAGCTTCCAAAATGGCGGCTTCCAGTTGGTCGTGGGTCCCGACCAACTGCTGAAGCTCACCACGCCTAACGCCCGCCCTCCACAGATTGCAGGCTCGCATTGGTGAGAAGAATCTATAAAGTATGTACAACTTCTGAAGGCTGTTTTTACATGTTCTCCGATCTTGGCAGGTTGCATTTGGCCCCCCATGACTCTGCCCCAGAACCTGCCCCTACCCAAGTGGAAGGATAAATTATAATCCCAGATGCTTCAGTGGGTCAGGATTTTCTGTTTAAATATAAATCTCCCCAGGCCTTTTTTAGGTCACCGGAAGCAATTTTTTAAGCCAGGAGTGACCAGATGGTTGCTTCTTCTTTAAAGCCCCCCAAAGTTGTGTTTAGAAACAGGCCTATGGCTAGCTGAGTGGAACAGTAGATCACACTGCACTGTAATACCATGCTGCAGTTTCCACTTGTCACTGTTGCCAGTTTACACACTGAGAGATGCTGAAACCTAAAATTCCTTGAATTAATTTGGGAGCCCCAACCCTAGAGCACCTTCTATATGTCTTTTGCTTAACCAAAGGCTGAAAAATGAAGCCAAACTTTACTTTTTCCATTAGTCCTTCAAACTGGCCAAATCAGGTTTGAAGGGGAGATTCATGAGCATTTCAGAGCCTCCTCCTAAGACTAGAGCCAGAGGATGAGAAGAAAATGTGGGAGTGAATGCTCTCTTACGTGCTGTCGGCTGGGTGGACTTGGGTGGTTGCACATTCCTAGGAAAGGACTGCCGCCTGGGCTTTGTTTTAATGTCAAAGGTATGCGATGATAGTTGGTGTGTAGGTTGTCACGGATGGAGGGGCCTTATTTACTTGCAGTGTTTTCCTAAGAACAGTGGAATACTTTCCCTGAGACCAGTGGGAAGGGAAGGCTGATGGGACCATTATAAAAGCAAGGGTGGAGAAAATCTGGGAACATGTAGAATTTCTGCAGAAAGTTTTCTCTTTAAGCCTGCAAAGCCTGAGCAAAAGTGGATAAACTCAAACCCCAGTTGCTGGGGATAAATAAGGACAGATGCCATGATGATGATGAAATAGATCTTCTTTTCTCTTTAGGCCTCCTCATTTCAAAAAGAATAGATGAGGGCAGGAGTCAACAACTGGGGTCCTCTGGGCCAAGTTCTGCCATTTGAGGGGTGATGTATACTGCCAACATAGAAACATAGAATCATAGAATCATAGAGTTGGAAGGGACCACAGGGGCCATCCAGTCCAACCTCCTGCTATGCACATATCAAGCACTCCCAACAGATGGCCATCCAACCTCTACTTAAAAACCTTCAAAGAAGGAAACCACACTCCGAGGCAGTGTATCCCACCGCCAGACAGCTCTGATCATCAGGAAGTTCTTCCTGAGGTTCCGGTGGAATCTCCCTTCCTGCAGCTTGAATCCATTACTCCTTGTCCTAGTCTCTGGAGCAGCAGAAAACAAGCCTGCTCCCTCCTCGACATGACATCCCTTCAAATATTTAACCATGGCTGTCATGTCCCCTCTTAACCTTCTCTTGTGCAGACTAAACGTACTCAGCTCCCTAAGCTGCTCCTCATAGGGCATGACTTCCAGACCTTTTACCATCTTGGTCGCCCTCCTCTGGACACCCTTCAGCTTGTCAATATCCTTCTTGAACTGAGTTGTCCTGAACTGGACACAGTATTCCAAGTGAGGTCTAACCAAAGCAGAATAAAGTGGTACCGTTACGTCCTTTGATCTAGACACCATACTCCTGTTGATGCAACCAAGAATCACGTTGGCTTTCTTGGCTACCGCATCACACTGCTGACTCGTGTTCAGCTTGTGATCTACCAAGACTCCTAGATCCCTTTCACACTGTTATCCAGCCATGTGTCCCCATCCATTTGTTGAACTCAGCCTCAGCAGTGGAAAGGAGAAGGAATCACAACTACAGCAGAAGGGCTTCCCAGTAAGCCACTTGGGAGGATGGGAACCCCTGGACCATCATTAATTCTCACCCTAGTCATCCAAACATTTTTCTGGCAAAATGATGGCCAGGGGATTAGTACTTTCAGAGGCACTGTCCTTTCTGTACCTGCAGGATGGAAGAGTGTGGAAGAATCAAATTTCCGTATGAAATGGCTTGAAAACTACTTACTAACCAGCCATCTCCTTCCATGTCATTCTGCCTGTTGTGTGGGGGTCCCCTGTGCCAAATTGCCATTAGCAGACCGCCCCCCCCCCCGTACTGCCTTTGTAGCTACGCCCATCCTTTGTTCCAGGAGAGATCTCTGGTTGTCACCTTGCTGGCATTTCCCCACTCTCTGGAAATGCTTTTGTTTAGTTAGACTTTTCAGTCTGACTACTGACTGGTTGTTTTGGACTGGCTTTCTTGAGGCTACTTTTTGCCTCTTGTTCTTCTGTGACTAGGATTGTGTTGTTTGTTCATAATTTACTTTATGATTTCTGTGTCCTGGGCAGTCCAATTTCTAGGACCGAAAAGTAGGTAATAAATGTCATTTTTAATGAAAAAAAATGAGAGGAAAATAAACAAAGAGCTTGCTCAGCAGGGTTGTTTTTATTCAGCAGTTATTCCAGGAAATTTGTTGTTGTTGCTGAGTGCCTTTTGACTTAATGGCACTCCTGAGGCAAACCTATCACAAGGTTTTCTGGGGGACATGTGTGTATGACACAGCCAAAGTCACCCAGTGGGTTTCTATGGCTGAGCAGGGGATCGAACTCTGGTCTCCAGGGTCATAGTCCAAAGCTCAAACCACTGCACCGCTCTGGCTCTCTCCAGGAAATTCACTGTTGTATAAATCAGAGATGAGAAATGTGTGCCCAACATCTACTTCTGGATGTGCATGTCGGGATGAGGAGAACTGTGGTCCAAGTCTTCCCAGAGGCCACAAGTTTCTACTCCCTCCACTGCCCCTCTTTGTTCCTCATGGCCACCCCAAGAGGTAAGCTAGGCTGAAAAAAGTAACTGCTCCAAAGTCAAATAGTGAACTTTACGGGTGACTAGGAGTTTGCTCTGGCAAACATGGCATCATGCTAAATTGCGTGGATGAGGTATTATGTTATATAGGGAGACAGCTTTGAAGTTTCAACATGTTTACCTTCTTCTATCCATTTAGTTTAATTTTGTGACATATGAAAACAAAAATTGTAGTGATGCCTTATTAGTGGGATGATTTTATGGCTGTGGCTGATGTTCTTCTTTAAAATGGAGCAAATATATTTGCTCTAGTGTGATGGTTGTATTTTCTATACTCCAGTGCTCATGTGTGATGAGGTGGTTCTTACTACTTGCACACAGGGGGAGAACACACCAGTGCTCTCTTTTCATACCAACATAACCATGAAAGAAAGAGGCGTTTTAAAAATGAGTTTTGGGTTCTTGTAGGTTCCTTCTCCCACTTCCAAAACAGGGAGTATTCCAAGCAGGGGGAACGGAGAGGCACACAGAACCATATTTGGGAACATTTCCCCCAGGAACACCCGACCACTACAGCAGCAAAACCACAGGGTAGAAAGACACAACCCAGAGAAAGTTCACCTTCCCAAACTCCATGTGTTCTTCTTGTACCTGGAGGATCACTGCAGTCACTTGCACAATGACATCCATTCCCCCTTCTACCCTGCAGGGTGACCATCATCACATAGCAGGCACATGAGCAGGTGGCGAACAGTCTGTGAATACTTCATTTTATTGGAAATACAGAGAGGGCAGCTACATGGGATTTTTAAAGTTATAATCAGTTCCTTACCTTTTTTGAGGTTTTCTCCCATATTGAGAAAAGTATTTTGTGAACAGCCCATACTGGGTAGTTCTGGCTGTTTTCTTCGTCTTCATTTATGAGGAAGTAATACTGATAGGCACATAACAATTTTGTGAATTGAAACTTCACAGTTTTTTTCAAGGAAGATTCTGTACTTATTTCTGATGATCTGAATGTTTCTGAGTTTTGCACCCTACCCTCTTGTCATGTGAAAGATAGGTGTTCACATCTGCTGTGAAGAGCCTTGGACATGGTCTTTATTATGTTACCCTTTTCATTCTAAAGATGTGTTAAAGAGACTCTGATGGTCTCTTTGCAGGTACCAGGTGTGTGATGGCGGCTACAATCTGTCTTGTGGGTATTAATGCATTCTTCCTGAGTCGCTACTGGCATCTTACCTTCATCTTCAGAAATACAGTGTGGTGGGTAAGTCAAGGCTCTGTAATAAACATAATGAGTTGATTTGTGTGAGTCTCAACAGCCTTCAGAGCAAAGCACTGTCAGCCAGGGTTTTTGGCTCTTCTGTTTATGTCTTGATAGTGGTTTTGAGTCGAGTTACTGCTGTGCAGTGCTGCTTCTCTGTCTTCCGTAGCACAAACTGGCCATGCTAGACAGAAACAGCTTGCCAGAAATTGTGCCAGAGGCAGCTCTGCTACTTACGCATGGTTTGGGTTCATTGAGGGACTGTCTCTTGCAGTGGTGCTTAATTTGAAGTCAGTGGTGTTAGCTAGGTGCTGGAAACTGATGTTAACTTTTCCTTTTTAAAATTGGTTGGATGCATGTCTCTCAGTGCCAAGACACATGTTCAGTGGAGGTTGGGAAAGTACCCCAAGACACCCATGTGGGCTGCCCCTGAGAGTGAATCAAGGGTGCATCATGACACTATAGAAAGGCCACACTGAGGTTGCTTTAAAGTCATAGAGCTTAGAAACCCATTGGCCTAAATCCGATTGTTAATCCCAGCTAGAGGGGACTGGTTGAATAAATGTAAGTGATTTTGCAATTTCCAGCTGATTCAGTGAATCTGTTCTACTGGGACTAGCAACTGGATTTAGACAGTTTAGCCTCTACATGGATCTGCCTTTTCTTTATAGGCTATCTTAGGAGTGGCTGGTGGACCCACCGTTCCAGGGGTAGCAAATTCACTCTAAATTTAACCACTCTTTCTCCCACCGCTGCCTGGACATGGGAGCCCTGCTAGTATTGAACCCTCATTCTACACTGAGGGAGCTCTCATTCAACTTGGAGCAGCTGCAGGAGGGGTGGTGGGAAAATCCAGAGTGGATTCCTCCTCAAACCCACCACATCAGATCCACCAGCCACCTCTAAGATATTCTACAAAGAAAAGGGAAATTAAAGCTGAGATGCATGTAACACCATTTAAGAATCCCTGGCACCATTTAAGAATCCCTGGGGAAAGTTTTAGCAGGCAAACAATATTCATAACTAAATTTCCCCCACCATCATGGCTTGTGCTCTCACATTGTTCTTTAAGAGCCAAAGGTTCTGGTTTGCTCTTGGAGGTGGCCTAGAATAGGCCTGTAGCCCCAGGGGAGTTAGGAGTACGTGGAACGGAGGCCATGCCCCCCCCATTCTCTTTGGACTCTTCTCCCCATGTAGCAACAGACAGTTGATCTCACCAAGCTGTGCTTGCCCTGCCCAAGTAAATATTTGTTTCCTGATAGAGGATGTGGAGCCTATTGAATGAGATATTTCTAAGTATCATACCTTAACTGTTTTTCATTTAACCACAGTATAGTCAGGCCGTCTCAACTCAAAATTACTGGCTGCAGGCCCGGCCTGGGGGGTGGGGGCAGGGGTAACATATGTCCATGCACTTCACCAAGTACCAGCAGTTTCTGAGGAAGATTTGGCTGCACAAAACTGTTCCTATGTTCTTATTGAGGATCAGTCCTTTAAGGTCAAGACTCACACATATTAGAGGGTCAGTTTGCTGTCTGCAGCTATTTGTAGTAACACAAGTCATTTGGGTGTCCAGATGCCTAAATGCAATTGGTAGCCACTTCAAGAGTAGAGCCATTTAATCAGTGGGCTTTACTTCAGTATTGACTTCCTCAGTTCTCATCGATTTGGTTGATTGGGACTAACAGTTGAATTAAGGCCACAGTTCTTGGAGAGTGGTGATGGTGATTTTTCCTGATCGATGCATCTTCCCTCTTTCTTACAGGCTTGAAAAAACCTCACACAAGCTTGAATTCCTTCAAGACTTTGCCACAGCCTCTATCACACATCTGCTTCTTAGGGAAAAAAAAATAAAAATATTGAGTAGTAACAATGTGTTCTTCTACACTGTATAAAATTTTATGGAAGAGCACAGATTCTAAAGAGCATAGGGGAACATCTGGTTTGAAAAGGTATTTTCAAGCAGAGCAATGAATGAAAAGAACAAGTATTTTTATACCAAGCATTGTTTAGTAGAAGGGTCTTAACGCTGGTTTGGATTACTGATTATGTGCTTGACTTTTGAATGCCTATAATGAAGACTTCTCTTTTCTCTGTCTTTTTAAGCTGCATGTTCAAAGCATGTTTTTAAATTTTGTTCAGATTTTTTAAAAGTGTATTGTTAAAATATATGGATATTTTGGCTATCTTGGCTGGGAGCCCGAGATGATGTGTGTTGAACATGTGAAGTGTTCCTGTGGTATATGTACATGTTTCTTCTAATTGTGCCAAATTATATTGAGCAAGACAATCAGAAATACAACTCGTTCTTTTTGCTCTGCGCTGTTTTACAGTTTGCTGTACTGCATATTAGCAGAGCCTGACAGCTGGTTCACACTGTATTTCCTCTGTGTGGTCACATACTTGGATACACAACTGCATGGAAAATACACATTAGTGGACTGTAGAAAGCCACAACAAAAGTTAAAGCCATTTTCTATCTTTTTTGCATCTAGAAGGACTGCAGAAACAATTAAGTGACTACAGTTTTGTTGGCATACCACTTCCATTCAGACACATCTCAGCGTGAAGTTGTGTATCCTGTAGGATCACATGGCAAAGAAGAATAGAAAATGCAGTTCTTCCTATGTGAGAACCAGTCTGGAATAGCTGGGCTGTGCATAAAGTGTCTTTGATTAAGCAGGTTGTTAACAACTGTACAGTTGACTTGTGGAAGAAATGTATCTTTGAAATGTAGTTAATTGCATCCTTGCTTCTGGGTAGAAGGAAGACCAGTTTCACTAACCTCTTGACAGTAGCATTGGCTGATGTCCATCCAGAAGGCAGAAGGGCAGGTGAAACACTGATGAGCAAAGCTTAAGCTCAGTTATTGGTTTCAAACAAGTAGTGGGCTGATACCCTACATCAGGCAGGTGGAGCAAACACTCCACCTGCACAGTTCCATGTCCATACGCCTCTAGTTTTGGGGGCAGGTTGTGAGGGGCTGTCCTGTGGCCCTTTGTGCCCCCTTCAAAACCTCCCTTTCACAGCTGTCAAACCACAGGACGAGCTTGTTGCTTAGCAATGGGGATGGAGCAGGGACACAAGTGAGATGATGAAGAACCATCTTGGCTCAACTCCAAAGAGGATGGAAAGGGGACTGCACTCACAGTTGGAGTGCACCCTCATATCCACCTCAAAGCTACATTGTCTGAACTGCCTCCCCCTTTCTCTACTTTCCACAGCCCCTCCCAAGGCCTAACAGCTATGGGGGTGCGGGCTTTGGATGTTGTGGAAAGGGCTAGAGGATAGCACCTTATGCTTCATTCAAAAAGAGATGTATGCAACACATAAGCCACACTTAGGTAATTCTGGCCCTATCTTTAATGACAGGATCACACTCTGCAGTATGTTATTGTTTTCCTGGATAAATGTCAGGTTAAGGTACCACACAAGTTGCCCAGGATTGGGTCTTCATTTCTGTATCATTCCTAGCTCCCCTGTATGGGCATGAAAGTGTCACTTTGTGAATCTATAGAAAGACGTTCTCATAAAGAACCAACCAATGTCATTGTTGCCTTGGCATACTTCTCTCCCTCATTTCATATGTGAGTTGCCAGAACTTTCTACCCCTACTTTTGGAAATGGCGCAAAGCAGTATTGCGTATTGCCAGGGGAGGCAGGACTCAACTTAGTCTTGACCAAGACGTTTTGCCTCCCCAAAAGACCACATACTGTATGTTGAGGGGTGCCTCAGCTCTCTTGCAGTGGCAGAGACAAGAGCGGGCATGCAGTACTGGAGTTCTGTGATTTGGCTGATGTTCGCTAGCACACAAGGACACTTTCCCCAGGTGCTTCTGTCTTAGTGGGCAATGATTCCTTGGTGGCAGAGTAATTACTTGGGTTGGAATGGATGGGTAGATGCTTCACCCTTCTCTAGTGTGATTCATGTCACTCTTTTCTAGGTCTGACATGTAGGACAAGTGAGCACAGACTGAAAAGTCTTTCCTCTGACCTTGTCAGGAAGTCAGTGATATTTGGTACCATTATTCAATATGTTTTGCTGAAATAATAATAAATCAGGATGTGGATCTAAGGCAACGTAAGCAGACAACTGCTTCAGGAAACCCGGAGAAGTGAAAACCTGAATTCTGCCTTTTTCTGCCTAAAAAAAAATTTGTGAATGAGCCCCAAGCATGTAGGGTGTTTAGATCTTTGCTGTAGTTTTTCCCAGGACTGTGAATACTGTCAGCAGAGCCCCTTGTGGGGCTCTAGTTCTTCTGAACCCAAGAGGAGAGTGAAAGGAATTAAATAATCAAGTGGATAACCAGCACTCGCCCAAGCTGAGTCATTTCACCATTATTCACCAATATTATTAAATCAATCATAGCAATACTGCCTCAAGGTTATTTGCTGGATAAATTTGTTTTGAAGAGAAAATTATCCGGCTTTGTTCAGCTAAGAACAGGCCATAAGAACAAATGTCAGCTTTAAAGTGGGCATTGCTTTCAGCAACGGTCTGAGGCTTAAATCATTAGCTGGCCAGAAGGGTTGTTGTCATGGTTGAGGCTTCCCCTTGTGCACCAGATATTGCTTTCCTCCCTCCTGATTCAGAAGCACCACATGTTAGCAGTCCCTATTGTGATGAACCCAATCTCCTTCACATCTGGATGCTCTACAGCAAGGCAGAGGAATATGCGGCTTTTCAAATTATGTTGGACTGCAGCTTCCATCAGCCCCCAGCCAACATGGCCAGTGGTGAGAGAGGATGAGTGTTGTAGTTCAACAGCAACTGGAGAGCCACACATTTCCCATCCTTGCCTTACATCAGCCCCATTGCTTCTGCAACAACCTTAGGTTTGACTGTAAGGGTTTGCTTTGCAAGGAGTTCCACTATCTTAATATGGTTAAATGTTTCTCCACTAATTGCGAATTTCATTTGATTTGAGAATAGGTTACTAATATCTTAAAGAGAATATATTGTATTGTATGGAAACACACATATGATGTCTCAGGAAATCATATGCATAGACCCTATCTTTAGTCCAAGACAGAGCAGACCAAATGAATAAATGGTAACTTGGTAAATCAGTACTTATGTGACTTTACTTGATTCAGTGGATCTGCTGTAATTGGGAGTAACAAAAAGATTCCAGGATAACAAAACTGCAAGATACACAGGTTAAAAAGTACCCATACTTAAACAAAAATAAATGGATGACTTGAATAAAATTAAAATGTGACAGAAAGTATATGAATAGGTCTAAAAAGAATTGTGTGGGACATACTAAGCAAAAAACAAACACCAAAACTTGATTTGATAATGCCTTCTGTTGGCAATGACTAAAACAAATTATGCTTCCAATTTGTCTATGATTTTTTTTAAAAAATGTTGTTAAAAGGTACTTTTCTATTGTAATTTTCTAAAAATAAAAGCAGTGATTATAACTTACATTCATACAGTAGTGGTTTGTTCTTGTTGTTGTCCTTCGAGTTTTTTCTGATTTATGGTGATTCTAAGGTGAACCTATCAAGGGGTTTTCTTGGCACAGTTTGTTCAGGGGGTGTTGCCTTTGCCCTCCTCTGAAGCTGAGAGTGTGTAACTCGCCATTGGTCATCCAGTGGGTTTCCATAGTTGAGTGGGGATTTGTACCATGGTTTCCAGAGTGGTAGTCCAGTGCTCAAACCACTATGTCCTATAATGTCTCATGTTTTCACCCTCTCGAAGAGGTACAAGGTGTGTTAATAAATTGCTTTCTGGGGTTGGTGACCTTGGAAGGGAAGTTGTGTGTGTGTGCGCGCGCGCGTGTGCGATCAGGTTATGGGCTTCTCTCATTAGTATACCTCGCCCACTGAAGGTTTGGCTCTGAGATCCACCTTTTGTGAATGGAAAGTTCCACTCATGAACATGGCCTCTGTCTGATTTATTGGGATTTCCCTTTCCATCACTACAGCCTGTCCTCCTTAGCCAGGTCCCTTAACCATCCATATGGCATCTTCAGGAGCTACAAGATCCCAAAGGAAAAAAATCCAAAAATATCCCTTTGCTGGCAAAATCGCTCTGATCCAGTGGAGGCTTCTGACAGTAGAATGGGAAGTGTTTTTTGCCAAGTGATCCTCCTCCACCCTCAATCATATGCATGGATAATATTAACTGGGTGACTATTTCTGAGGTCTGAAACCAAAAGACAAACCAGTTCTACCTGGTACTATTAGAAGCAGAAAGAGAAATACTATTAACTTACCCAACAGTTGCTCGTGGTAAAAAATGTCTCTGTTTTTAATCAAAGAAGTGTCTGCTGCTGGTGGTCTCTAGGCAACAGCGCTCTTGAGGAGTCCAATCCACATTAACAGCTACCTGAATGGAAGCCATGAAGCCGGAAGTAACTGGATGTCACTGCCATCGCTATTTCCCTGGATATCCTTCCCTTCAAATCCCTTTCCATCAGCAGGTATCAAGAGCCTGGCAATCCCCTGGGTCTTCCCACCAACTGCCTGCACTTACAGGAACTGACAGGAAAAACCAAATGGGCATTCTTTATACAATTTGTCTAAGCCCACTTGCCTCTCCCCCGCCCCCATTATCTAAAAGCCAGGAAGAATTGTGATGAATTATAGATCAAATGCATTACAAATTGCTTCATGTCGGTTCTCTCAGACAACCGTGCAAAATCCTGCTGGTACTTCCTTTTCATTTCCTCCCTTTTCTCTCTCACACCTATAGGTACAATATCGGGATGAAATTAAGTTACTCTTACGTTACACCAATTTGTAGATTAGTATCCAATAAGCTTTTCATAGTGCCAAGCTGACTAAAAACTAACATAATACTCTCAATTTATGACCAAGCTTTTGAGTTGTGCTAGTCATAGACCACACATGACGTTCATGCTAAAACTTCTGTGCTACTTGTGCATTGCAATCTCCTGTGTACTTCAGAGGATACATATTCAATATGACTTGGCTCATCCTGAGATCTTTTGAAAAGGCCTTGCTCCACCTGATTCCTCCTTACTGCCTGACTTGTAATGGCCATCACCATCAGAAACTGCAAACACTACTTCTAGAATAGTTTTGCCTCACCACGTTTCATTTTTCTAGAATGCCACATATTTTATTATTAACCCCTTGTTCATATCTAAATAATAGCTTTATTTTTTTTTCCAGTTTCCTACATAGTTAACAGTAGTATTAGGCCAGATCCAAACAGTACCCTACAATTCCAAAAAATGAACTACAGTTATTCATTTTAAGCCATTAATATGTAACCAAGGAACATACTTCCATTAATACCTTGTTTTTTCAAAAACAGAGTTCAGTTCTCTGAACTATCTGCAAAATTGCTAGGAAAGCCAAGAGCAGCTATCTGAGATCATTGCTCCCCTCAGTTTGTTTGGCTCATGGTTTAACACAACAAAATGTCACCTTGTTCAGAAGTACAGAACTGCATAGTAGTAAAGGATGCCAGAGGTGACACAGTCCAGCCTCCTTGGTACTGCAAGAACTTACATCTAAAGCATCCGTAACAGATGGCTGTTCAAAATGTTTAAAAACATCCAATGAAGGAAAGTCCACCACCTTCTCAGGTAGTACATTCTTCTGCTAAGTAGCTCTTGCAATCTGAAAGACCTTCCTCAAGCTTGCTCCATTTTCCATGTGACAGGCCTTCAGCTATCTAAAGAGTACTATTGTTGCCACCTCTTGAGTTTCTCCAAGCGAAACATATCCAACCCCTTCCACCCTTCTTGATGTAGCTTTATAGTTACCCTTCTCTGAAAATGTTCCAACTTGCCAATATCCTTCAACTGTGGTGCCCAGAATTCAGCACTACTACAAGTGAGGTCTGATCAAAGCAGAAGCCTGCAGTACTGCTACTTCTCTTAACCTGGATAAGATGCTTCTGTTACTACAAACTAAAACTGCATTCGTGAAGGAAAAGAAAAACTAAATAAGGCTACAACAGAAGAAAGTATGTTTCTGTAAAAGTTAAAGAATACCAGTATTGTTATTGTTAGACCTTTTAATGAATATACACGATTTAGGTGATTTAGAAACCGACTCTGATCATCCAACCTGCACTTTCCTGACAGGCTAATCTGTGTATCAGTGCAAATTAGATGCTCCTGCAAACGATATACCAGCTTCTATAATCTGAGTGATTCCTGGGTAGGTGACCAATTGAAACTTGAAAATTACTGGAGATCTTCAGATAGTCCAAGACTGCAAATTTTGAGAAATAAGGAGTCTTAGCCTTTAAGTCTCATTTATTGTTGTAAGCATGGAGCTTACTTTAAGCTGTATCTTAGCACTAGGCCCCTGCACTCTTGTTTTTCTTTTTCTGAAAGAGAAAGCAAGCTCATTAAAGAAATATACTCATGCAGAAAAGCATAATCCTTCTAAAATTGTTTTATTATAAACTGGGTTTTTTGACGCAGATAAAACATACATTCAGTTTTATCTCTACGTCAAGGCCAGGTGAATAGGAAGAAAATACCCACAGAACCCCAAAGAATTTTTCAAAGAACATGAACCTTAGTATTACATGCTGAATATATTTTATCCCAGTACCAAAAGTCTACCAACAGCAAACAGCCCTGATCCAAGTTTGTGTTACACACAAATAAGCATTCAGATGAACACTTTTTCCTTAATCGTAACAGCAGTTTCTTCCTGGTTGGTGCACGACTGGGAGGAGGGAGAATGACATCACCTTATACACAGGATGCTTGTCCTTCAGAGCTACTGAGCAGATGCATCAAAACTCTCAAGAGTTCATTCCAAAAGATACACTATTTGCCAGGAACCACATCAGAGTAATCCTTCAATACACCAGCCAAATGGTCATTGTGAGTCTTGAACCTCCGTTTCTTCTGAGAAGCAGGCTTCTTCCTTCTCTGAATAGGTACCTAACATAGGAGAAATACAGGATATTTAAGATATTTTTTAAAAAATAAAGCCATTAGGAAAGTTTTGTGAAGTCTTGGGCATCATCCCATCTGCTTGGGAAGATGCATATGAGACACTCAAAAAGCAGGACCTGCAGGCAATGGCTGTGTTCAGCTGACAGTCTCCAACTTTGGGTAACTGCCACTTAACACAAGAGTTACTGCTTTGTCTATCAAAGTCAACAGCTGCTGAAAGTTTAATTCTCCTTGCATTTAATCCTTCTGAAAAAAAAAACATTTAAGCTGGTGGCCATAAACACATTCTGTGGCAATGAATTCTATGCATTAATTATGACAGTTTTCTGTGATGACTTCCAGTAATTAAAGCCTAACGATGTGAAGAAGATGCTTGGCCAAATCTGGCTGACTATCTGTATGCTCAGGCTGTGCACACAGACTGTGGTTTACTACCTCTAATTGGGTCCAGGAGGCTCCACATTCCTGTTTAAGAGAAGAGGGAATATCACTTGGATCCAGAAGATACATGGACCAGTGTCTGAGAATAAACAAGACAAAGGCCTTACCAGGTGAATATAGTATGCATCAATGAAGGACAAGCTTTAGTAGATGGATTTGGGTGTGCTGCTGTTTAGAACTATGTAAAGGAGGGAACGAAATCCTCTGTTGTGAGGCTGTTTTTCCCCATGTTTGGGCAGCCTGAGAAACTTATCTTTGCAAGTAAGCCAAACAGTTTTTACAGCAGCAAGCCTAGCCTTATACTTCAGAACACTAAACGGTACAGTGCCGTGCAAAATTATTGAAGTTTACTACATGAAGTTCCCAGCAGTCATACACAAGGTCACAAGAAAGAGCAGAAGTATGAAACCATACAGCCCATCTTGAAGATGGTCAAATCCTCCCACAAAATATTCATGTCCAGTTCAGTCATTTCCCAGGATAAAGAGGGCAGTGTAGATTTTGTTTGTTTTTTGTTTCCTGTTTCTTTGAGGTCAGGCTCCAAGATGGTTGGCAGCTACTTCAAGATAGATTAATAGATAGATTTGTCCCAGGATTGGGGGTGTTAGTCACAAATACAGATTACAGTATGGTGGAGTTATTCAGGTATTCTTCATTGTGTTTTCTTCCCTTCAGGCATTACTTAGCATGCCTCATTCCCTCTGTTGTTGTTGTTCTCGTATGAAAAGCAAGTTATCGGAAGAGAAGGAATTCCTGTTCATTTAGAGGCTCTTCATGTGAGCAAAACCCCTGAATATGATTTTTCATATAGATTTTTCTTCCATGCAGAGCCTCTCTGCAAACAGGACCTTCACTTTAGATCTGTTTAAAACTACAAAGGAGAGGATGGGACTAAGCCGTGCCCTGCTCTCATCTTCAAGGAAGCATGGTGAGTAACACGTGGACATGGTTAAAATCTAGACAATGTGTACATAAGCAAATAAACAATTATCAGATATAAAACTGACATCCTGAGATGCTTGGCTTTAATTTTAAAAAAATCAACCTAGTTTCTGTCATTCAAGTTGGGAAATACATGAGTAGAAGCCTATCTGCTGAAAGCACAGAAACGGAAGTAGTAGCAGTATTCACTCAGCCATTCTTTCAGCTTAACACTTTGCCATTTTTGAGTTGCTCACTACCCACTAGGCTTCTTGTGCAGTAGTCAAGTCTGCTGCTTCTGTTGAGAAGGAGAAACCAAGCCATATGCATCGCCAGCTCAGTTCTGTGCTGCCTTTGTCATGAGGTTAGGCTGATGTGGATGTACACAGCTTACAACTGCTTCCTAGTCTAACCTCAAAACCCTAGAAACTCTTTGATCCTCAAAGACTGAGGACCAGATGTTATCTCAGCAAACGTGTTGTCCTGATTGAAGCAATTTTTGGAGTCTGGGCTTTAGTGGTGAGGGAAGGATTAAGCACCCCTTGCAAATGCCCTCCCTCCACGAACTCTCACATTACCATTACAATAGAAACATGGACTCAGAACTCCGTTCCTCTTGTAAATCTAGTTTGGCCTCCAGGAAGACAAGCCAGCTGCCTGCCTATCTGAAATAGACAGCAAAATACCAGATGTGGTCTGTCATACAGTAGTATCTTCATGGGAAGTTATGTTGAGATTCAGGCAATCTCTATCATGCTAGGATAACCCAGAAAAGGAAGGTGGGGGCAACACGGAGTTGCATGTGCAACTGTATTTCCGGGGGTGGAGGTCAGCTACACATCCAGCAGTTTTCTCCCTCTATGAGGGGCATGTGAACATAGGTCAGTTGTTGGTGCATCACAAGTATTTCAGACAGGGAGCAACAGGAGAGAGCTTCTACTTATACTGATGTGGGAGACCAGCGGGATTTTCCCCCCTAATGTACCAGGGACTGATATCATTGTGCCCACTGACTACAACTGTTTCTTTTCTCTAGTAAGTTATTGCTCAGAGGAGGCAGGGGAATAGTACAGAAAACATTAAAATAGTAGCAGCTGTTTCCCATGGACTCTGAAGCCTCCAGTACCATGGCAAGCAGGCACACGAGGGGAAGAAAGAAGAACAATTAACTCATTCCCTGCTTTTTAGATTAATGTCGAGCACTGCACTGTAACTTCACAATCTTACTAGTAACAAGTCACTGATATGTTCTCTGGTACGCTGAAAATCCATCTTGGCTTTGTTCCATATAGATCTCATTCATTCTCTCCATGCTTAACTTCCATTAAAACTGAAACAACAAGCTGAAGAAACAAAAAGCTTGTACAGAATCTGCCACATTCTTACTATTTTCTTTGGGCCTGCATCTTGCATGGAAGAAATACCCTGACGTTTCAGATATTCTTCTATCTTTTCTTCATCCATGGAATCCACAGGAACACTCCTCCACAGTTTTTGAAATTCTAGAAAGCAAAAATGGAGCACTAATTAGACATGTCATCGGATATATAAATAAAGAGGGCAAATTCCTTCTTGGATTTGCAGTCCTCCTACACATGGAGGAGGACAGCAACATTGTTTGCAGCAGCATGAAAAACATGTGCTACCAATATGACCCAGACATTACAAAGGAAAATGGCATCACTGACCAAAAATTCAAGGAAGACTGGTAGGGAACATTTCGTGTTATAGGTGGGAGTCAGTCTGATTAGAGACTCTCGTCATCATATCTCCTCTCAGAAAAGACCCCAACAATTTCAGCCTTTTTCCTTCCTTACCATGTAACATTCCTTAGCATATACTCCTTATATGCATTCTGTTATGTTTGGTACATCTTTATTGATGACTGATAGTATATGTCCACCAAATGCCGCCTTTTTTAATGAACACAGAGACCTAAACAGCCAACACTGGTACATCTCCTCCTACTATCGCCCCAGAAACATCTAGTGCGGTAGTTCCCAAACTTTGGTCTTCCAGCTGTTTTGGACTTCAGCTCTCAGAAACACTAGCCAGCTTGGCCAACAATCAGAAATTCTGGGAGATGAAGTCCAAAATATCTGGAGGACCAAAGATTGGGAACCACTAATTTAGTGAAAGATGTGTGATTTAAATTCATTCAGCCTGACTCTTCCCAGGCTCTTGATGTCAATAACATGCAGCAGAGGGGCAGAACACTAAAGCACAATGAACTCATCTGTGTCCTGTCACTAGCTGTTGCTGGGGAAATGTGTCAGCTGCAGTCGTACATTCCCTGTCATTTGGGCTTAAGGTATGTAACCAGTATGGAAGATTCATTATGCTTCTCCCCAAGTCTTTAAAATTTTCAAAAACTCCCAAGCCCTTCAGAACCAAAGAGCTGCCTTGACCTCTTGGTTGCTGAAATAAAGAAGAAGCCCAAAACTTCAAAGAGAGGCAATAGCAAGATAACCTGCATATAGCCTTCCTCCATATATCCTTTTAAGTGATTTCCCAGAATGCCTTTATCAACACCGTGACTGGTACAATTCCACTTCCCTTCATTCCAGAGTCATTAAGCTAGATAGATCTGTGAACAGGCCAAGCTCACAATCCATAAATAAAATCCTACAACACAGAGCCAGGAAATTTCCTCAGGTATCCCCACATGTATCAAATATTCAAGTAGTTCTGATGTACTTAGTAAATAATTTGTGCACCTTGGTGCTAACCAAGCAAATATTCTGTGACATTTCTTCCTATGGATCTAATGGTTCCAAGAGCATCAACTACTTGAACCTAGACAAAAATGACATAAAAATGAGCAAGCCAGAAAATATCTTTGGGAGGGTTCTGCTGAGTGCTCTAACAATTATTTTGACATTTCTTCTCTAGTCATTCAAATTCAGATGTTCTATGTGGGGGGTTTTTTGTTTTGTTTTTTACAAAATAAAAATGGGACATACTTCAGAACTATGAAGAAATATTTCATAGCTAATGCACAGAAATGTGGCTATACAACAGTACGGCCCATCTTATCTCGAAAACAAATCCTGGTATGTTATTTGCTTTACAAAGACTGTCAACTGAAGAGCTATTCACCTCTTTGGTACCCCATGGGCAAAACCCTAAAACTAACAGAAGAGTGTGAGACACTTTTAAAATGTTCTGAATACTCTTTATTCTTTTGAACTTCACCAAAATTTTCAGGAAATAAACAGTTTTCACCTCTTTACGATATCAGTTGGGTCACGACTACCACATATTATTTAATATACTGCTATGCTAACTTTGAATTTTCTTACTTAGGTAGGATCTAAATATATTAAAATATTAATCCTTCCTATTCAGACTACTTTTGGGTTTTTTTTCCAAGACTGCAAGGAACTGACAGGAAGGAGGGTGAGTTGGGTTTCCTTGCCGGGTGTAAAGATATAAAGTGCCAACCTTTCTCTACCACCCAGTCTACTCACCTGTATGGAATTCCTAGTTCCTAATTCCTACCAGACTAGTAATTGAATATAAGGCTGTAGCACTGATGTGGATCAACATGGGCAAAACACAACACTACAGATATTTTCAGAGTGCAACTTCCAGCAATGCTTACTACTGTCTCTTCTGGAAAGGACTGGTAGGAGCTGTAGCCCTACAACATCTGGAAGTTTGCACTTTGCCCATCTTTGGTACCGACACACTAGACACATAAAGCACCTTGCCTTTTAGGATCCCTCCTTGCACCACTCTGGAGGGCCACACCAGTGAGTTTCAGCACACCTGAAGTGACATGAAGTCACTTCCAGCTGCCATTTTGGCCAATTTTTTTCCTCTTTGGTGTTTTGGGAAAGTTTGGCATTCTTTGAAGGATCGGTGAGAAACCAGCATTTTGGGGCAGTTTTGGCCCTTTTGAGGGCAGAAAAAGGAATTGCCTGAAAATTGACTGCTCCCCATTGAAAAAAGCTGGGGATGGAACTGGAGAGGTCTTTGGGTGGGCCCCAAGGACCACACTTTTCCCATTCCTTAAACAGAGGAAGGAAGGAAGGAAGGAAGGAAGGAAGGAAGGAAGGAAAGAAAGAAAGAAAGAAAGAAAGAAAGAAAGAAAGAAAGAAAGAAAGAAAGAAAGAAAGAAAGTAACAACTTACTATTACCTCCAAGAATTGTACTTTTGATTGATAGAAATGAGCTCTCCCTAACCGTGAGGGTCATTTGTCAAGCATGTAACATTTGTAATGTTATCTGCCAGCTCTCAGGGCCTAGTGATAGGTGAAAGTAGTACAACATAGAGAGGACACATTGTTAATAAGCAGACTAAGCAGTATGAGAATGGGGGATGAAGAGTATGCATGAGACCTGTACGAAGAGTGATGGTACATGAAAGAGAGTGAGCATATAGCATAAATGGTTATGAGCAAATGAGAAAGGCTATGCTGCTATATGCATATCTCGTCTGTGGGTTTCCCACGGGCATCTAGCAGGCTACTTTGGAACATACTGGTGGACTAACATTATAATTCCTATGTTTGCTTCTGATATCTTGGAAAAGGCCTTCATCAATCCCCGCCTCTGAAAAAAAAAGTCCTTAGGAAAAGTAATTTCATTGGATGTTTGAGCCACTATGGAAGGTAATTTTGTTAGTTAATAGATTCAAGTGGTGTAGCAATTCTTCAGTTTTACACATTTCTGGAAGAAAACTGTTATCTAAACCCATTTAAATGTGCCATCCATCCTAGTTTTTTGATGAAGATTGCTCTTTTGATAACATATGCTTATATGTTTAGATAACATATGTATACAATCATTTTATTTTATTTATATTCTGTCTTTCTCCTAATATGAGACTCAAGGCAGCCTGCAGTACAGGTGAAAACAACTATGGTTAAAGCAATGTATAGTACAAAAGTTAAAAACAGATAGATAAACAATAAAGGTGAAAGTACTAATTTAAAGAAATTTAGGAACATTTAAAACCCAGAAGGTAAAGTAGAAGTATCAGCCCATCCCATTAAAAGACCGTTCTTTAACAGGTAGTTAACAGCTGAAGGCCTCTAAATAAAATAGTCTTTGCCTGCTGACAGAAAGAAAAACCAACCTAGCCTCCTGTGGGGAAGAATTCCACAGTCTGGGAGAAGCCAACGAGAAGGCCGTCTCTGGTGTCATCACTGAAAATGCCTGTGATAGGGGTTAGACTGAGAGAAAGCCCTACCCAAGGATGTCAAAAACACAGGCAAGCTCATGCAGAGAGATATGCAAGCCATGCAGGCTTTATTGGTCATAACCAGTAATTTGAATTGTACCCAGAAACAGAGTGATAGCCTATTTTGACAAGGGAGTTACGTGTTCTCTGTAATCAGCCCTAATCAGCAGTCTGGCTGCAACACTGTGAACCTTCTGAAATTTCAAAACAGTTTAAAAAAGGGCCCTATATAGAATAATCCATGTATGTGTCACCACAGCCAGAAATTTCCAGAAATAGGCACAGTTGGTGCACTAGCTTTAACTGTGGTCCTGCAGGCCCTGGGTTGAGTCCAAAGTATGCCAAAGCTGTAAACCTTAAATTTAGGGGAAATGTAGTCCCATTTAGCACAGGCTGAATCCTTTTTTCTGATCTGCCTTTTTACTAGACAGAAGCACCTCTTATCTTGTATAAATTTAGCTTCACCCTCATCCAATCTATAAGTGACAGCAGATACCGGTTTAGCACAGAAAGAGCTTCCATGGAATTGAAAAGTAAAGACAGAACTGTCATCAGTATACTGGTGACACTGAACTCCCACACTGTGGATAATCTCTTGCAGTGGTTTCATTTGTATATTGAAAAGCGTGAGAGACAAAACTGACTCCTGAGGACTCCTCAGCAGCCATGGCGTCCAAAAGGCATCTCCGTCCACCACTTTCTAAGTTTGCCTTTCCAGGAAGGATCAGAACCACAAGAGTACACCCGAGTCCCATCCTGGAGAGGCAGCTGAGATGGTCAACAGTATCAAAACTGCTAAGAAATCTAGCTAAATCAACAACTACACATTTGCCCCTGTCCAGATCCTGATACAGCTCATCCACCAAGACAACCAAAGCTGTCCTTCCCAGCTAAGCCTGAAGGCAAATCAAAACAGATGTAGTTCAGTGTTTCTTAAGATTCCTTATGTGGGAAACCTGTGGAATCCCCTGCTCCCATGGCAATGTGCCATGGACTAGCACCATATTTTAGTAGTAACAGTGGTTATTTCATTTATATGCCCCCTTTCTCCCAGAGCGGAACCTAAGGCAGCTTACAAAAGGTATCAGGTAAAACCCAAACATAACATTTTAAAACAATTAAAATCATCACAGTAAAACAGTGTAACACTATTTACAAGCATACAAAAGTTGAAAAAGTAAAGCACATAACCCAGTAAAAAACCTCTCTGCGAGAAATTATGTATTAAACAAAAAGATCTTTGCCTGCAGGCAAAAGGGAAGCAGGGAAGAGGCCAGTCTAGCTCTCATGGAAGGGAATTCCAAAGGGTACATCCACTGACTACAACTTCTTTCTTTCTTTCTTTCTTTCTTTCTTTCTTTTTCTTTCTGGAAACTCATTGAGACTGGCAGCCAATGGCCCCTGGACCAAGGCCTGTCCATGAGCCACTGTTTCATACAAAAATGCCTGGCTTGAAGACTACTACTATGTTCCCCTCTCCCTGCCCAAAAAGAATACTGGGGACTGGATATTAATTATCTAGTGTGGCAGAATTAAAGGAAGGTGGAGTTTTTTCCCCCCACTAAGAGCCTCACCACATCTTCTTTTTAGCCAGGATGGAACTCTGTTGTGCTGCAGTGACACTTTTACCACCACCATCTGCGTCTATTTGCTTTTATAAGCCAAGAGGGACATGGGTCCAATATATATATGGTAACTCTCAACTCTCCAAAGATCCTATTCACATCATCATGCTGAAAAGGCTGAAACATATTCAATAATATGGGAAAGCAGGAGCCAAAGTTATATCTCTTGGAGCTGTATCAACGACACCATCCAAGTCACAGTGGATACAAGCAATCTATCTGCAAAATGTCATACAAATTCTTCACAGAACACCAGCAAGTGGTCTGCATTCTGCTTGTTTGGGGCAGAACACGGAAGGACCTTCACTACTCCAGACAACTCCCCTGGACAACAGTTTAAAAAACAATGATGACAAAGAAGATTTCTTCAGTGCCATCATCACCATAGAATAGGTTTTCTAATGTGCTCTAACCCATATTCAATTAGACTATGTTTGGTCAGCTGGCATTGTATATTTCCGAAAATGCTACTGGATAATTGCTGCTTTACCATGGACTGCCTCTGGCATACGGAGGACCACAGGGCTCAATCTATTGCTCTCTTTAACAGTTTCATGAATCCATCTGATGAGGTCATCTAGACATCTGTGATGTGCTGTCATCAGTATGCTGACTGATGATCACCAGCTCCATCTTTCTTTTCGTCTCAGCCCAAAGTAGTAATAGCCCTAAACCAGGACCTGAGGACAGTAAGAAACTTGTTTTGGATGAACAAACTGAAACTTAGCAAAAACAAGACAGTAGTACTATTGGCTGAGCTTGCTCTTGATCTAGAGAGAGGTGTACAGCCTGTTCTCAGTGGCATGGTGCTCCCCACAAGGATTAAGATCAAAGCTACAGAAGTGTCCAGGACTCATCACTATCCTTCAGTGCCCAAGTGGCAGTAGCAGTCATGCACACCTTTACCAGGTTTGTCTGATGCACACTGCACCCTTTCTTGGAAAACACAGATCTTGACATGGTTAAATAAGACACAACTGGACTAGATTACTATTAGGCACTCTATGTAGGATGTCTGTGAATAACACCCAGAAACCATAGCTAGTTCAAAACTTCAACAGTTGCAATTCCATTTCTGGGTATAATTTAAATCACAGGAATTAACCTTTAAAACCTTCAAAGCCTCTGAGATAATGACATATGAAGGACCACCTTTATCTATATGAACCTGCTTGGACACTCAGATCAACAGTTGACGTATTGCTGTGCATTTTCGTGCCATGTGAACTAATAAGAGTGGAAACTATTGAGACAGGGCCTTTATAGTAAGGTATTTAAATTCTTCAATGTCCCCTTGAGAAATGCCTGCATGGCCCTCTTGTATCTTGCTCCTTGCCAAATGGCTGTGTAAAAGTTGGTAGTTTTAGTATACTCAGTCTTCTGAATCTGCTGATACTTTTGTTTCAAATTATTAATTTTTTTATGCAAGCCACCTTGGAGGTCCCCAGAATGCAAAACAGGGTAGAAAGCTATCAAGTCAACCAACCCATCTATCCATCCATCACATGGATGAATGTATAACCAAACTGAGTATGAGATACTTGAATATAGTGTTTGAATGTGTGAGAGCAAGAGAAAGTCCAAATGAATACTGAAATGCTTGCACATAAAGTATTACAAATAAACAGTTTGGAAATTCTGACAAATCTTCACTTGTTTTCTATTATTTCAAAAACCAATTTCGGGCAGAGGGCACTGTATTTTTAAGTTTTGCAGACACAACCAAGTAAGGAGATACTGTAAATACAGAAAAGGACAGCGGCATTATGAAGACATTACTGAATGATCTCATGAGCTGGAATAATAGAAATGGAATGAAATTCAACAGGGTAAAGTATAAGGTCAGGCATCAGTAAAGACAGCAAATGCAATTCTTGGATGTGCTCAATGCAAGATTTCTAATATGGAAACAGAAATACTGGTACTTTTACAGAAGTTAATAAGAAAGATCACAACAGAGTCCAGTTCTAGACATATAGCTTCCAAGAAAAAGGTATTTAAAACAAGAATATAGAACATGACTGTTGGAATACATTTTTAAAAACGCCACCTTTTAACCTAAAAAGAAAGCCGTAGTTCCATACAACATTTGAACTAGCTGTGGGAAGGAACATGTTTTAAATGTACAATAAAGTCAGAACCACTGAAAAAGTCTCCCAAATGTCCAAACGCACTGAACTGATTCAGAAGGATACCATGGTATTAAAAAGCTGTTGAGAGATCAAGCAAGAACAGGGTTGCAGTTTCCCTGTTTCCTAAAAATCAAGCATCAGATGATCAAGGGATCATTCAGTCCTGAAACCAGGTCTCAACCCACATAATTGGTGTCATCCAAAATTGTGAACAATTGTATCACCACAATGTTCTGAAGGACCTCCCCAAAATGAGTCCTTGCAACCAAGCAGGAGCTGTCAACAGATCCACAGTAGTTTTCTTTAGGAGTGGTTGCTCTACTTGGTCTTTAGGTATAGTGGCCCCTACTTCTCCATGAGAAGAAACATCTCCCATCCTGTTTTGTCTACTTTTAATTAACTCCAAGGACCAATGAACAAATGAGGACATGGATGGCTCTAGTTTTAGTATCTAGATACATTTCGTTCAGCAACAAGGGTTATTTCAGGTGTATTAGACACCAGTATGCCTTTTTGGGAAGAAAAAAACAATTTCAACTCAATGTTGATGATGTAATATACATAATGCATCCTTGTGGTAATGATGAGCATGAATATTACAACATATTAATTTTGCATTAGAAAAAAACTTTGGCATTTGTAGAGGCATATGCTCCTTTAAATTATATTCTTGCAAGGTGGAATTAAACAGGGGGTGGGGTAAATCTGATTGGATCCTGCAGGGAAGGGAGACAGTATACTTGAGGGCAGAAGTTCATCAAGTGCTGGAGATACTAGTCTGAATCTTACATGGAGAACAGAGCAAATAGTACAGGAATCCAGGAGTGGAAGGGAAAAGAAACTTAAATAAGCAGCTAGGGGGAGTGACCATTGGTCTCAGATGCCTTTACACTAATGTACAGAGCATGGGAAATAAACAGGATGAACTTGAACTCATAGCACAGCAAAGTAAATATGATGTAATAGGCACTACTGAAACCTGGTGGGATGAGTCTCATGACTGAAATGTAGCAAGAGAAGTATAACCTTTTTCAGAGAAACAGGCAAACAGGAAAGGAAGAGGAGGAGTACTATATGTCAGAGACATTTATAACTGTGAAGAGATCCATGACTTAAATCCTGGAAGCCACGTTGAGAGCATCTGGGTTAAAAATTAAGGGGGGGGGAGAAACAACAGTGATGTCATTGTGGGACTCTACTACAGACTCCCAAGACAAACTGAAGCCTTGGATGATGCTTTCCTGGAAACATTCTGAAAGGAGAGATATAGTAGTAATGGGAGATTTCAATTATCCTGATATTTGTTGGAAATCAAACTCTGCCAAGAGTATCAGGTCCAAGAAATTTCTCACTTGCCTTGCAGACAATTTCATAGTTCAGAAGTGGAAAAGGGAACAAGGAAACTACTTTTGATTTGGTCTTAACCAAAACTGATGATCTGATTATTTAATAGAGTAGAGGTGGCAGGATCCTTAGGTGGAATGTTCTCCTCTAGATTATTATACAGTGGAAAGGGAAAGCCACACATAGTCAGACACACATTCTAGACTTTTAGAAAGTTGATTTCAGTAAACTTAGAGAAATATTGGGAGTGCTGCCATGGTCAGGAACAATAAAACAGAAGGGAGTTTATGATGGATGGGAGTTTCCTAAAAGTAAGATACTGAAGGCACAACTTCAAACAATTCCAATGAGGAGGAAAAATGGAAGGTGTGTAAAGAACCCAGGATGGATGTCTAAAGAACTTCAATGGAGCTAAGATTTAAAAGGGACATGTACAAGAAATGGAATAAAGGGGAAACCACCAAAAAGAATTCAAACAAATAGCCAAGTACAGACAGAAAAATCAGAAAAGCTAAAGCACAGAATAAACTTGGGCTTGCTAGAGAAGCTTTAAAAAATTAAGAAGGGCTTTTTTTGGTTATGTCCATAGCAAAAGAAAGAACAAGAAAATAGTAGGGCTTCTGTGTAAAGAGGATGATGAAATGCTAACAGGGGACAGAGAAAAGGCAGAAATATTGAGCGCTTTCTTTCTCTCACTCTTCTCCCAAAAGGAAAACAACAGTCTACCTGGGGAAAATGAAGATGATGTGGTAGCGGAAATGCAGCACAGCATAAGTAAAGAGATAGTATGGGAATACCTGACTACTTTAAATGAATTCAAGTCTCCAGGGCCAGATAAACTATACCCAAGAGTATCAAAAGAACTGGCAGAGATAAACTCAGATTATAATGTCTGAGAATTCCTAGAGGATGGGAGAAGTCCCAGAGGACTGGAGGAAGGCAAATATTGTCCTCATCTTCAAAAGGAGCGAGGGGGAAGAAGACCCAAACAATTACTTCCCAGTCAATCTGACATCAATACCAGAAAAGATTCTAGAGCAGATCATTAAACAAACAGACTAGAAGCACTTAGAAAAAAATACTGTGATCACTTAATCACTAAAAGTTAACCTGGGTGTCTCAAAAACAAGTCATGCCAGACTAATCTTATCTCTTTTTCTGATAGAGTTACTAATGTGGTAGATGAAGGGAATGTTATGGATATATACTGACTTCAGTAAGGCCTTCATCAAGGTCCCCCACGATATTCTTGCAAACAAGCTAGTAAAATGTGGGCTACACAATGCTATTGTTAGGTGAGTTTGTATCTGGTTAACTGACCAAGGCAAAGGTGGCGTTCAATATTTCTACTCACCAATGGCTCCTCTTCAACCTGGAAAGAAGGGTCTAGTGGGGTGCCAAGGGCTTTTGTTCTGGACCCAATGCTATTTGTCCTGGACCCAATGCTATTTGTCAATGATTTGGATGAAGGACTAGAGGGCATTCTTAACAAATTTGCAGATGACACCAAATTAGGAAGGGTAGGTTTACACCTCGGAGGACAGGATCAAAATTCAAAATTACCTTAATGGATTAGAGAGCTGGGCCAAAACTAACAAAACGCATTTCAGCAGGGAGAAATGTAAGATATTACACTTGGGCACTGAAAATGAAATACACAGATATAGGACCAGTGACACCTGGCTTGACCACAGCACATGTGAAAGGAATTAACATGAGTCAGCAGTGTGATGCGGCAGCTAAAAAAGCCAATGCAATTCTGGGCTGCATCAAAAGGAATATGGTGTCTGGGTTATGGGAAGAGACAGTACCACTCTATTCTGCTTTGGTCAGACCCCATCTGGAATACTATGTCCTGTTCTGGGCACCACAGTTCAGGAAGGATATTGACAAGCTGGAATGTGTCCAGAGGAGGGTGATCAAAATGGTAGAAGGCCTGGAAACCATGACCCATGAGGAGAGGCTTAGGGAGCTGAGTATGTTTAGTCTGGAGAAGAGAAAGTTAAGAGATAATATGATAGCTATATTTAAATATTTGAAGGGATGTCTTATGGAAGATGGAGCAAGCCCATTTTCTCCTCCTCGAGAGACTATGACACAGAGCAATGGCTTCAAAAGGAAAAGAGATTCCATCTAAATATTAGGAAAAACTTCCTGACGGTAAGAGCAGTTTGACAGTGGAATATGTTGCCTTGGGGTGTGGGGGAGTCTCCTTCTTTGAAGGCTGGATGTACATCTGTCAGAAATGATTTGATGGTGTATTCCTGCACAGTAGAGAGACAGACTCAATGGCCCTTGCAGTCTCTTCCAGCCCTTCTGATCTGTTCTGTGACTCTGAGTGTTGCAAAAAGACTTATACTCCAACATTACAAAGATGAACGTTCATCACTCAATTAGGTCTAATTAGGTGATCTTAAAAGCAGTACTGCCCTGAGCAGAAAACTTTCCTACCTACAAAGGGGAAAAATTCACTGTAAATATTTATTAGCCACACAGGGCATCATTTCAGCTGAGTTCTGCCATGGAAAAGCTGGAGACACCAATTTGCTATACATATTTTGTAACGGCCTAAAATAAAAGGTCACTGAAGTATTTTATAATATAAGATCCACGGCTGATTTATTTAATCTTTTCTTAATAATAATAAAACGTCAAAAGAGATGTAATTTTTATACCTTTTAAACATCTTTAAGACATTTTTTAATTAAAAGCAACGCTTCAATTTCCCTACTGTTAAAAAAGGAAGCATTTTAAAGATGTTCTCTGTCGTATTTTTGTACTTTTAAATATCCTGTTACACATTAATATTTTATTTTATTTTCAATTTCATAAGCCAGTCAGAGATTGTATGTTGATGGACAACCATATAAATATGGTTCAAACTAGTTTGAGGTTAAAATATTAAAAACATATAATTATATTGGTCACAAACAGAACTCAATCTGCCATTACAGCTTTCAAAATAAAATCTGAATACGATATTAACAACAGCTCTTCAAAACAAACTAGAAATGTGAGACTATGCTGCCACCTGAAGACCAAACTGAGAATCATCTATCTTTCTCCACAATAATAATTTGATATTACAGTTCTAAATGTTAAACCGAGAGTTAATATTTTGTGATTTGAAATTAAAATTAAACCCTTGAGAATACGGTTCCCAGCATTTCAAACTGATGCCTAATTTCGGCCTCAAAAAGAGGAAAAAATGCACTGCAGCTTAAGTATACCTACTAAACTTAGATACATGATAAAACATGATGAAAATGGTGATGACAGAGCGTCAGACAAAAATTTTCTCACCTATCATTAAGTTAAATGCAAAAAAAAAAGGACATTACTGTATATGTTGTTTTTGATCTGGAGGAAAGATTTGTTAAGAATAATTATCCTGTGGTTTCCCAAAACACTACTGTCTTAGTTACTGAAAGTACTGGTTGACTTACTGGAACATTCCTGGGAAACTAGTGAACACACTGACTCCAGTCCAGTATTCCATTATAAACAATGGTGAACCAGATGCCTCTGGAAGCCCATAAACAGGATATAAAAATGATGACTCTTCCTGCTACTAACCCCAATAACGGAGATTAAATGGTGCATCTCCTGAATCTGCAAGGTTCCACATAGCCATCACAGCTATTAACAACAGAAAGATCTATACTCCATGCCTTTCTCTAATCCCGTTCTCAAGCTAGCCAATGCTAGTGGACATTATCTTATTTTGTGGCAGTGGTTTCCATCCATACGCTACCAACTGGGGCCTTGCATTAAATGCTTGGCCCCAATTGGAATCCTTGTGTTCAGGACTGCAGTCTATTGCCTACTCTCCAGTTGAGTATTTCTCTTCCATTTTGTTTTTATGGGAGAAGATAAGATTAAGGTTGCCATACCCCTAGTTTGGCCAGATTTTACCTAGATTCTAGGTAAAGTCACCAGGTGCCCATTTGGAGCCATCAGACTCAGATTCCAAGTTTTCTTTTTTTTTTTTTTAAAGTAAGATGCCCTTGTGGGAGCCGAGATATGGGGCAAAATGTGGAGGCACTCTTCTGTCAAGAAACAGGTCTATTCCCGCCTGTCAGGCATGAGGATAGGGAGTGCAAGAAGCAAAGCAAAACACAGAGGTGAGGCAACAGAAGGGAAGGAGAGTAAGCAGTGTGACTGACTGTGTGCAACAAGCAAGGGAGGAACACATTGCAAGAGCACAAGATAAGAAATAGGAGGGAGAGGGGGAATGGGTTTGATCAGTGGCATTAAAAAGTAAGGGAGGAGCATGTTGCATGAGCATGAGGTAAGAAGAAGGAGCAAGAAGAAAGGGAGTGAGTGATGTAAGCAGAAGCATATAAAAAGCAAGGAAGAGTGGCACTGGCAAGGGGGGTGAGGTGAGGCAGCAAGTAAGAGGGAAGGGAGAGTGAGTTGTGCTAGCCAGGGAATACACAGAGGGAAGGGGAATGAGCAGTGAGAGTGATGTAACCTGTGCTGTGTAAGAAGCAAGGGAGGGTTGCATTGAGAGTGTGCACAATGAGGCAAGAAATGGAACAGGAGAAAAGGGGGGTGAGTGCTGCAAGTGGTAGTGTGTAAGAAGTAAGAAGCACTGAGAGGTGAGAGATGCAGCAGACGAGAAAGTGTGTAGTGCAAGGCACACAATGTAGGAAACAAAGGGAGGCACATGATAAGGGCATGAGAAGGGGGAGGAGGGAGAAGGGAAGTGGCATGAGTGTTTGAGCAGCGTGAGCAGCAGAGTGCAAGAAAGAAGAGAGAACTGCATTGCAAGAGAGTGAAGTGAGGCAGGGAAGACTGAGGCCATTTCCGCACTACACTCTTATAGCACAATTATTCCACTTTCAACATCCTATGGAAACCTGAGGTTTGCAGTTTTGGGAGGGGCCACCTGGCCCCTCCCAAAACTGCAAACCCCAGGATTCCATAGGATGTTGAAAGTGGAATAATTGCACTATAAGAGTGTAGTGCAGGAATGGCCTCAGTGTGCAAGCAGCAGACCTGTATGAGAGGTTGCCTGAAAAGCAGTGGTGGCCCAAAGTCACATGGTAAATTCCATGACCAAGTTGAGATTTGAACTTGTGTTTCTCTGTTCCAAATGCAGCACCTAAAACATCACTCCGTACTGGTTTACTCAGATTGGGGGCAACTGTAAAAAAATGGTATGAAGGTTTAAAACATAGTAGAAGGGGAAAAAAATGAAACAATCTGCTGGGACTGCATAATTAGAATTATTAGCATAATTTGCATAATACACAAATTAGATGCCTGGATTTGAGAAACAGAAAATGGCAACTCTCAATAAAGTGGATACACTTGAATTCAATCCTATCTACACTAAATTCTTGAATTTCTCCTTCGATAGCTACAGACAGTCTTTCCCTTTTCTGTCCCTGATGGTATTTAAAAATAGCTTCTCAGTTTATATCAGTAAGAGATCTAGCCAAGTAAGTGTTTTTCATTGCTATCTATGTATTCTCACTTCTACCCATCTCCTCTCTCTTTTTATACACATATAATAAATCTTGTGGTTCTGGACTCCTGTTCCAGGCATTCCATTCTGCTCCCTGTCCCACCACACTGCCTGTTTTTCCCTCTCACTCACTTAATATTCCATGTTATTAAGGTATTATGAGTATGTTTGGTTTTCCCTCACTCTTTTAAAATATGCCTCTCAAAGATTTTTGGTATTCTGGAAACCTTCTGTGATGGCTATTAAAAGAAAAATATGATAAAATGATTCAGATTCCCCTTTGTTCAAGCAGATCTTTTAATTCAATTTGATTCAGTTATCTGATATTCCATGTTTATTTTTTTTTCTGTCATTTTTAGTTAATCAGATATTTTGCTATCAGTTCTCTGACTAGCAAACTGGACTTCTGTTCTCTCAGGAGAAACAATTAGAAGAAATAATTATTACTCAGACAAGGATGAGCTTAATGGGAAACCAATTCTAGTTAGGGGAAAAAAATCCTCCTGTTTTGCCTATAAAGGAGAACATACATTTTGCAGTATAAATGGAATACAGAACAATTAATAATATAAATATCCCAAAGATGTTGTGGATGCAGTAAGAGATACTGTCTACATTCAAAAGCCTTTTTTATGGATGCACTGTTTAAAAATCTTGAAAAAAAATGTGTTACAAAAAGAAAAAAAGGAAGGAGAAAGTGAACCTAGCAACACCTGTAAGACTGATTTATTTTAGAATGAGTTTTCATGGATATCAATCTGCTTCAGATACACTGACAGACTCATAGTAAATCCACAGATTTTTAAACACAGTCAGACAGTTCTGGAAATTATAAGGAATGTAATAAGATACAGAAAGATGTAAACTGTGACCTTGGTCATAAAACTTCAAAGAACTGCATGAGATGATACAGGTCTATCCAACAGCTAAAATTAATCAGTCTTAAAGGTGATGCTAATTCCCCTCCTCTCCTTTTTATGCAGCGACAGACTAATATGGTTTTACTTTTGCAAACTACTACAATGATAGAAAAAGTATTTCAAACGGAAAGAAGATCATGATTTGTACTTTTAAGGAATTGAACACCCGATTGTTAAAAAGTCCTGATGAAGGAAAATAACAATGATAACGTAGACTGAATTCAGACAGCGGGCAGGTTCTTCAACCAGAGCCTCATGACTCTCAAAGTATATAGGTAAGCATCAAAGGAAATTCCTCAGGTTGTTTTTCAAGCTCTCTAAGGATATTATCTTCTCTACATGTATCTGTTTTTGGGATTTTTAAAATTTTATTTATTTATTTGGTAGAAGGATCAGAAAAACTGTTCTTTGGACAATTGTTATGTTTTGTAACAGTATGCAATGCTCTCGTAATTATGTACTCTTTTAAATATATTTTTATACAAACTTCTATATCTTTCACACCCACAGTAAACAGGGTTGCTTTCTTTGTTGATAATTATCTTGCATCCTAATTGATATTAGTTTCCAGATTGCTTCACTCCTGAGGTTTGTGAACTTATCTATAGAGAACAACTGAAGCACTTCATGGTTATCCCAATTTGTTGACACCTCCCTTCTTGCACATCGATGATGTGGTTTTGGCTATGTGCATGCAAGCACATGAAAACTTAAATCAGGTAACTGTGACAGACAGACAGACAGACAGACAGATAACTGTGCACTGTCCTGAAACAATGGGCACCCAATTTTATTGGATGATCCTGAATCCTGCTACTGAGAAGAAATACTTTCCTCTCTGCCTTCCCTGTATCTGATATTGTTTTCCAAATCCCTGCCGCGCTAACCATTAGTCATATTTTTGTCCCAAAATGAAGAGTCAACACAGTTTTATCTTTCTTTTTTTAAGACGTTCCAGTCTCTTGATCCCTTTGATTGCTCTTCTTTTGCACCTTTTCCCATCTCTGGGACTTGTAAATTATTAAAAAATGGCAAATTCTTCAAAATAAAGCCTTCTGAACAAATTAGTGAAAATCTGTACAGTAGGACCCCCATATCTGCAGGGGATTGGTTCCCCCGCCCGCGGATACTGAAATCCGCAGATAGTACTGAATGCCCTGTCCCGCCGCCTGCCCTGGGCCCAATCGCGGCGGCGGCCAGTGGGAAAACAGCGGGGAGCGCAGGATCCCGCATTCTCTGCTGTTTTCCTGCTGGCCACTGCCACAATCAGCCCAAGGCTGGAGGCAGGAGGTGAGAAAATAGCAAGAAGCTCAGTCTCATGATCCTCGTTGTTTTCTTGCTGGCCGCCACTGTGATCAGCCCAGGGCCAGAAGCAGGAGGTGAGAAAACAGTGAGGAGCACAATCCCGCGATCCCCACTGTTTTCTTGTTGGCCGTCACCGCAGTTGGGCCCAGGGCGAGGGGCAGGAGGTAGTAGCGATGAGGCTCCTCGCTTCTCTCCCACCCACTGCCACCACGATTGCGGCAGCTACAAGGAGCCAACCACGGAAAACTGAATCAGCGGATAATGAATCCGTGGATACGGGGGTCCTATTGTACTTGCTTTTTATAAGACAAATTTCTGTGGCTAAAAATATAGGCAGCCTGAAAAGCCCAAGACTACAAGCACATCCTTGCCTTCTAGCATCTCCTGTATCCTGCAAGCTACTGAGATGAGAGCACAAAGCAGCTTAGTAGTTTGGAAACAAAATGCTATACGGCAGTATTCAGGTTCATGTCAGATAAATTGAGAGATACATGAATGATATTTTAAACATTTTATCTATTGTAGAAGCAAGTCTAACAAACATGACTATGTTTAATATAGATAGTTACAAGCTGTAATGAGAAACAAACCTTCATCCACTGTAAACTGGCAGCTCTTATCATTGTAGAAAAGAATTTTCTTCTTATCAGGGCGTGTAACAAAGATGATTTGGTCCCCTAAAGCCTCAAATGAAACACAGAAAACAAAGCACTGTTAACTCTGGTATTTTGAGATTCTTTACAAGTGAATTTGCAAGAGAAATATGGAGGATGTTCAACACTAGAACCTATTTTTGAATTTAAATGGATGGATCTTGCTGTTAAATTGAGTATGACTTAGACAAGTAATATATTTGCATCATTTGCAAGTCTTTTTTGAATTACTGGGTAAGAAATCTTGAGGTCTAATATAACTATTTTTAAAAGAGATACATTACTTTTCCTCAACTACCCATTAAGGAAAAGTAATTTATCCCCATTACCCTCACAGTTGCAAATAAAACAGAGGAAAACAGTTCAGGTTTTGAAATTTATCAACTACTGTTGTAGAAGTAACTAGTACAACAATCTGTACAAAATTATGCACAATGTGGTAAAGGTGAGTAGGGAGACACCTCCCTCCTATTTCCCTTAATACTAGAACCCCAAATCATCAGCATTTCATGGTGGGAGATTCAGGACAGATAATAGGAAGCAAGTCTTCACATAGTTAAACTGTGGAACTGACTAGCAAAAGATGTAGTTATGAGCACAAAAATACATGACTAAAAAAAACTCAGAGAAGTACTACTGCACTTGTGTCCTGTCTGCATACTTCCCACAAACATCTGGCTGACCACTGCCAGAACAGAATGTCAAGACTATATAAGGGTTAAGTCTTATCTAATATAGCTCTTATATTCTTAATTCAATTCAATTCACTGAGTGGGAGAATCGGGACTAGGAGGAACACACACACACACATGCGTCCATCAGTAAGGAGAAGTGTGGCTTCATGTATTTTTCAGCTACTTACTTTAACAGAGGCAATGGTGAGAAAAGTCTGTCTCACTCAGCAGAAATGACATGATACACACCAATTGCAAGCAACTCCCCAAAAATAGCTATAGAGAATGAGCCATTCTGGAGAAAATTTAGGGAATACTACTTTGAAAATCCATTCTTTTTTAACTGAAAATTTTAAAAGAGCACATATATTACTCAGACTCTTTGGGATGATGATAATCCAAACTGAATATATAGCAAATTCTTGTTTTTGCAATTTTCAGTAGATTTGGAAAGAAAAGTGTTTCTGGACAAGCACCGAGATTATAAATAATTAATATTATCTTAGACATGAGAGGAAGCAATATCATCTCATTGACAAATTCAACTACTTACGATCCTAAGGATTTCACCTTCAATATAAGTTCACCATTTGTAAAACCAGTATGTCCAGGCTGCAATTTTGCATAAATCTACTAAGGAGTAAGTTCCAAAGAAATCAATGGAGCTTATTTCTAACTGTAGCATTGCACTGTGAAGATCTTTCAACATAGATGTTTTACAACAATGGTTAAAATTTGGGGGGATATACACAGATGCATACCCCTCCATGCCTCCTAGATCAAGATTTCCTCTCAAAAGCTGCTTGCATAAAGCAGTAAAATTTCTTTTTTAACTATGAAGTTCAAAATTAAGCTGAGTTTTACACAGACAACAAACTAGTTAAAACTAGTGTATCAAATAAGGTATCACTTAAGTTGGAAATTTTCTAATAATTTTGGTTGGCTTGTCAGAATTAATAATTCTGAATAAAGTTATTAATTATTTAAGTAACAAACTAAATGCAACAGAGTCCTAAATAGGCAACAAAATTTACAATTCACAGCTTGTTTTTTTTACCAAAAACTGTAGTCTTGTTTTTTAAAATTCTTCTTGCTTAATGTTAGTCTCTCAGGGCTGGGAAATCACAATGTGTAGGTCTCATGTTGCAAGCAATGATTTTAGTTCATGATCAACATACAATACTTCAGATAATGTCAAGGTTAAACGATTTTAAAAGAAATAGAATGGGCAGCTTGGAGAGGGGTGTGTATCTTCTCTGAATTCAGACAGTGTTCCTGTGCTGTGCAGCAAATACCTAAAGATGCTCCTGATTTGTCCCAAGAAGCTGAGTTCTGAAGGAATTAATCCTGAGAATTTTGCCAGGATCCATATGGGAAACAGTAAGCTAAAAAATATTTTGAGGGTAAGGAGATGATTTTATATATATGGAAGGAAGAAGGAGAAAGCAAGAGAAGGAGTTTTAGTGGAGAGGACAGAAAATGGGTTTTTCAAAAATTCATGCAGTTTCCTTGTTTCACACACTACTCTTATTTCAGTTTCTTCATAGAAGTTGTACACCCAACTCAGGTTAGTTAGAAAATAACTGTTTGGGGGTGGGCATGTGCTTAACCAGTTTATGAACATTTGTTCTTTCTTTCAGAAAAAAACAGAAGTTTACACAAATCTGGTCTCTTTGGACTGGACCTTTTATAGAGAGGTAAAATTTCTGGAAATTTTGAAGCAATGGGGGAGAACGTTCTTTTTTTTTAAAAAAAAATTCTTAAAAATTTGAAAAAGCAGTATTAGCACCTTTTACAGACTGAAAATACTTCATTATACCATAAAATGCATTATATATAATACCATAAAATGCATTATATACAACTTGATTAGACATAAAAATATAATGTCTGATATATTAAAAATGCCACTTATTCAGAAAACAGAGAATTAATGTATGCTTTAATATTTTATTGTTACAGACTTATAGTTAGACTTATTGTTACAGACTTACAGACTTATAGTTCAGGATCAAGGTCCTGAACTGTAAGGAATATTTGAACTATAAGGAACCTCCCTGGTTTTGCCAGTTTAGGAGGAGAAAGCAACAAATCCCTACTAAAAACAGAAGAAACCAAGCAGAAGAAAGACATCCATGAACAAATTGGGAAAAGGAAACTAAGGTCAGGAATAATTTCATACAGTACATAGTCTTAAGTAAAAGTCTTCCTCTTACACAATTTTTAAAAATTATTACCAGGTAGCAAAAATATTAATTCTAAGAAAAAAATATTAGGAGAAATTTTTAAAAAAATCATTTTTTCCAGTTCTTCACATCTCTAACCTTGCACTGACAAATAATTTGTAAATCAAAATGCTTTGCAAGCAATTAATAAATTTGCTTTTGTGGAAGCAGTAAGGATAACAAGTTCCTGTATCATGAAGTTACTTACCTTTATGGCTTTCTGTGCATTGGGCAGTCCTTCCTCAATATCTTCCAAAAGTATTCCTCCCAGACCTCGCTGATCATGTTTATCCAAGAGCCTGAGCAAGGCTTTTTTATCTTTCAAATTGTATTTTGGCTTGAAAGCATATTTCCCATCTATAACTTCTATTTTGGGATTGTTGACAAGGGCCTACAACACATACATAAGTTCTCCGTTTATCAAAGAAGACATATGCTTGTAGCTTGCATATTTTACCAAAGCGTAATTCTTAGGGCAGCATGCAAAACTGTACTAGGGGATCAGTGGAATTCAGTAAAATCAGGAGCAAGTGGATCTGTTCCCTTCTGTCCTGTCTATGCTCCCAGAACTGGCTCCACAGTGCTAAGGTATTTTCTGGAGCCAGGTTTCAGCTGATTGAGAAAACTACAGAGAGGAGAGGATGGAAAGGAAGTTACACTGTGCTAGTGCTGCGGCATTAGTGCAACACTAGGTTTAGGCCAGTAACCGTCTGCCAAGGCACACTCCACTCCACAAGATAACTGCTTACCTTGTTATGTACCTTTAAGTTATTTCCAACTTATGGTGACCCTAACATGAACCTACGACAGGGTTCTCTGGGGCTGAGTATGTGTGACACAACCTAAGATCACCCAGTAGGTTTCCATGGATGAGCAGGGAATCAAACTCTGGTCTCCAGGATCATAGTCCAATGCTCAAAACACTACAGCACTCTGGCTCTGGCTTCAGCTTCATCTGGGATGGAGGAAAGGCCTTTCATAAAGAACTACAAAAATTAAAGTTCCAGAGAAAGACCTGCCTGTACGACACAATGTCACCAAAAATTCAATGACTCCTCCCCTTTTGATGCAGAGATACAACAGAATTAACTGCATCCAAATGAGGTTGCCTGTTCTGTTCCTGCCTGAGTCACTGTTCCATTGCTCAAAGCTTGCTCTTTCTAATCATAAAGCAGCAGAGAAACAGACACATATTGTCTGAAATCTCTCTTTATTAGCATGAGAGTTGTGAAATATGAGGTGAGGGAGAAGACAGGATTATAGCAATCTTTAATAGAGTGTGGAAAGTGCAACCAATGGGCAGTATGTGGTACCCCAAATTACCTCCAGCCCCCTACATCCCACATTCTTTTTGACTGTTTTTTGAAAAAATATTTTAACTAATGCCACCAGATCCTAATCAACTTTCAGATTACTTCTTGGCTAAATATAGGCTTCTTAATAAAAGCCTCTGAATTGACTAAAAGAGCCAGTGGGTAGAAATGTGATCAAAGTACTCCCCACAACACTTGTGTCTGGGAGTCTTTTAATAAAGAAAGTTCAAAAATTAATACTCCAAGGATCAGGAGCACTGCGGAGGGAGAGTGCTGTAGTTCTCAGTGAACCTACAGTAGGTAAATGTGGCCCAGCTGCTTCTTGTAGTCTGCTTATCACTAGTCTAAAAGTTTCAAAAATAAAGTTTTGCTAAAAAACACATACAAGTGTTAGTATTATTTGTTCTATATTACTGGTCTGCTTTAATCTTCATCATGATATAGAACACCAAAATTTTAATTATAAGTTATTTATTAGGTTGCCCTTGTACTACAAAGAAAATAGATCAGGTACATCCTTTGCACTGATGTTCTTGAAATAATATGAGATAAGGCTGCTTGTCAGACTGCCTTTCAAGACACAAGCCAGTTCTATTCATAAGACAATCAGAGGAGGTCTTGCTAGGTGTTATACCATCTGCAGACTACCATCTGGAGGCAAACCAAAGGTGAGCCTTATCCATGATTAAAGGAATTCCCTCTTCCTTGGATCCAGGAGGCACCAACTGCTTCTTGACTCAGGTCTTTACTTTAACTATGCTGACCACTTTGAGAACTGTGTTTTGAGCATCTGATTTGAATTGATTAGTGTTTTAATACATTATTAGTTGACATTTTGTGTTCTAATGAATGTATTTTAATGTATGTTTATATCTTTTTATCTTTTTGTATATCAGTATGCAACACCATTTTAGATGCTGTAAGCAGTATCAGCTGATGTATAAAGATATATAATTGAATATCAAAGTTGGGATTGTCCATGCCCTCATATTTTCAATTTCTATGTATGGTGGTGAAAGCTAGACAGTGAAGAAAGGTGTTAAGAAGAGAACCAACTCATTTAAAATGCTGTGTTGGAGAAGAGTTCTACAGGTATCATGGACTCCTAAAAAGACAAATAAATGGCTCTTAGAGCAATTCAAGCCAGAACTCTCCCTAGGAGCCAAGATGACTAAAACTGAGGCTGTTGTACCTTAAAATTTTATGAGAAGACATGACTCACTAGAAAAAACAATAATGCCTGGCAAGGCAGAAGGCAGTAGCAAAAGAGGAAGACTGAATTACAGGTGAATAGACTTAATCAAGGAAGTCATTGCTCTGAGTTTGCAAGACCTGAGCAGGGCTATCGATAACAAGATGACTTGGAGGTCTCTCAAGGTCTCCATAATTCAAAGTCAACTTGACAGCAATTAACAACAACAAGCAGCATTAGTAAGCAAATCAAATGAACAAACAAATGTTTTCAGTAATACTCTGATAAATTAGCTATTATAGTAATTTGTTTGTTTACTATTCAATGTGATAACATCCTCCATTTTCGCATCCAAAGGTGTTTACTGTGTGCAAAAGATCCCACGCCAATCAGTAATTTAAGAAACACCACCATAAATCATACAACACATCTGCGAATGCACAAAATGAGTAAATAGAAATAAATACTGATTTTTTTATCAGCCTTTCTGAATACTTTCTGAACTGAGGTATACACATATTCTGCAATTTATAAAATAGATGTATTTCTGAGCATTATTTCTTTAACAGAAAATTTGTTACTCGAGGCAAAAATAACAGCAAAATAATAGGTTCCTACACCAAAAAAGAAGAGCAGTTCAACATGTTTCAGGAAACTTTTGATTCAAGACTGACAATGTACGTATGAAATGAACCAACTAGGTTTCACAAGCCCTGCATGGATCACGAAAACACTCTGAATTTTCTAGGGAGACCACTTGAATGCTTTTTATAAATGGCATCCTGGGAAGATCGTTTCTTTCACCAGCAGCTTCTACTTTTTCAATGATTTCCCTTTTGGTGGCCAAACTTACAGAACTATGTCTTTTTACCAAGCTTGAGGAGCTACTGAGGCAAATATATCTGCTTTCCCTGTCCATCTCTATTTTGCTCTTCATGAATGCTCAATAAGGGATTCTTGTGGCAGCTGCTCTTTACCATGCCCATTGTATGTAGGCATACATAGCTACAACAGGATCAACTAAAGTACAATGCTATTCTATCCCAGCTCAACCTTTATTGCATTGTTTACTGCAGACACACGGATACAACTCAACTCTGAAAATCAGTTTTTTTCCAGCCCTTCCTCATTATCCTCCCAATGGTGATGCTGCTAAAAAAATATTCCAGCTAAACAGAAAATCAAGAAGAAAGGGGGCTGGGCAGGTATAAAAAGATTTTATAAAAAGGTGCTGTACTGTCATAGGCTTTGTCACTGAGATATGCCTGTATTTAGTTAACATGTGATAAACATACTGATTTAAATTGGCCTTCAATAAGAAGTCTGAATTGTTTGCTATTGTTACCTCACTCATCAGCCATTGTTTCTGCTTTAGTCCAATATCTAGGTGTTGAGTTTCATCCAGTATTTCATCTAGTGTTAATGGATGCGTATCACCACGCTGATGCCGGGTCTGGGAAACATTAAAATTATTATTACAACTATTATTACTATAACTACTACTATGATGTTTAATTATAACATTAACAGTACATGAATGACATATCAAAGCTTGGAACTTACATGAAACACTCAAAATTAGATAGTTAAAGATTTGATACACAATGTAACCTATTAAGTAATTTATCTTTCCAAAACCTATGAAGGAAGCCCACCTTCTAGTAAAATGGATGGGAGGAAACCCTAAATCAAAGCAGCTTACAATATTCTGTGTAGCACACAAACCAATAACGTTGGTTCCATCCATTAAGTTCTTTTCCTATGCAACAAAGGGAAGGATTTTTGTCAAAAGTAAATTTGGCTAACACTATCAAATTACATTCAAGAATATCCCACTCACTGCAACTTAGGCAATGTTTTCTTCTGAAAGTATAAGGGACTGAAATTTGTCATAGTGCTATCCACCTTCACCAGCATAGCTATATTACTTCTTGAAATGTACAAAACCTTTGGTGTGGTTACAACTGGACTCATCACACTTAGCAACAGGACTCCCCGTCTCCCAAACTTTTAAAAATTGTGTGTTTAAACCAAGCTGTGTGTTTAATTTAATTATTAATGTCCCCTCTGAAAATTAAAGGGCAAAAATTATGATTCCAAGCCAAGCACTATCTGTATTAATATCTTTCTATGTTGTAAACAGTGTGATCACAGAGGATATTCTAAGTGCTACATAAATATCTTCTCAGTTATGGTCATAAATAATGAATGCATTGTGATGGAAAAGATTAAACCCTGACTCAATACCTCTCATCTGCAGGGCTGAGAAACTGTTGGCTTGATCCATTAGACATTTTAAACAGGCTCCCCTGAATTTAAGCCAATTCATTCTCCATTAAACCAAGGTTTGATTTGTCTGCCATAGGTCTACAAACAGGATTTCTCATTTCTACAGTGATTACTGTAGAGCAAAAGAGAGTCCCAGGACACTGTCACTGAAAATGGAGGCCTGCTCATTGTTGTGTGTTGTCAAGCATCCCATTTTTCCCCACTATGGTACCCAAAGCGGATTACAGTGGATGATAAGGAAAATATGACTAAAATAATACATAATAATTTTTTTAAAAAAAATAAATAGACATGGTCAGGTGTGTGCTTTTCTTTGCTCAGAGGGCTTCAAGTCAGAGCTGAAAGGAAACCTGACTCCCACCTTCCTCAGCTGACTGTACTAATCATAAAACAATAGTTCTCCCAAGTGGTAGAAAAGAGTGACCCAATCAATGAAATGCAGTCTGAAATGTATGATATTTTTTGCATTTCACAATTTTGCCTGTAACTGATAGATATACTTAAATTTTCCTGCTGAAGTCAAGGTAACTGTAAAATAAAAATGCATACTTCTTTCCTCTAAATATTTGAAATAGCATGATGATACCTTCATATAGTTCACTATCTTTGCAAGGACTCCAAACTTGTAACCAGAACCACCAGAAAAGGCTTTCAAGTTAAAAGATCCATTGCTGTGTTCTGAAAAAGGAAAAACGTGTTCTTTACACAGACTATTCGTTTTGCAATGCAGACACCAGATAAATATATCCATCTGTTACCATAGCCACAAAGAAAGAACTTCCAGCAGTCTTCACAGTCATTATATTATCTTCACAAAAAACTGGCAGACCATTAAAATAACAGTATTGAAAATACCATAATAGACACATCTGTAAACTAAGGGGATACTGGAATACAACAGTAGTTGCTGCCCACAATAAATCAGTGAATTAAGAGTAGCTCCATGGAGAGGCTCTTTCATGACTGAATGCCATAGCTAAGAAAACTCAGACAGGAAAGGGAAACTGAGAAGGGCCTGCAAATTGCAAAAGGGGTTTGTACAGGTCTGTGTTCTCCAGGCCGAGTAACAGCTAGTATAGCAAGTGAGGTCAGTATATAGCATTTCTACTTGTTTCCTCTGTGGGGACATCCAAGAGAAATGCCAGATCCAGGAGTATTCCCAAGGGGCACAGCTTTAGAAGGGAGTGCAACTCCATCTAGGTCAGGTGCACATGTTCATTCAGTGTATCAGATCCTCTAACAGAGAACATTTGCAACTTGTTTGAAACAAGTTTCCAGTCCTTCACGCTCATTTAATCTAAAAGAAGTCTCAAATAATGGTAAAGAATTTCCAAAGCCTCTCCAGGGAAAAAAATTGAAGACTGATACAATGAAGATATTCCTCCTGCCATCATGAGAATAAATAGGCATCCTGGAATATTATTTTTAAATTCCTTTTCCTAAAATAAAAAGGTCAGTATTTATTTATGATGCAAAAGCTGGAAGAGATTAGACAAACTGCAACAATCAGAAGACTGTATTTCAGACTGGACTACTTTTGATTCTTTAAAATAAAAAGAAAACTGGAATTTGGTGCCCCATCATTAATGCACTCTGTGGAACTAAGTAAAATTTACTCCAATATCTGGTGGTTTTCAAGTCAATTTGCAAACATTTGTCAAATTAACAACAAATTATACTTTTTACTTAACTACTAAAAAGCATTTTATTGCAGAAAATATTGCTTTCTCCCAAAGCGCCAAAGATAAGATTTGGCTTTTTCCCAAGGTTATTCTGTTTTCTTTTAGGGGGTTTTAAGTTCTGTTTTTATACACATTTACCCTTTGTGTTGTATCATTTGCCAGCGGCTTTAAACTGTGAGAAAAGCAGTCTATAATAATTTAAATAAACAAATCTGAACAAAATTTTACAAACTAAAAATCTACTTACTGAAATAACAGAAAGGAGTCAGAAATGAGAAAATAGGAAGAGAAATCCTGCAGAGGTGATTTATAAATCACTGCTGTGTTCTCAAAGACTTCAATGGCCCATACCATAAAAACTGGATAAAGAATAACATAAAGAAAAAAAGATGCGTACATCTTCAGCTACACTTCATGTGCATGTCTAAAATTCTCTTAAGATCCTGCCTAGTTTTGGATGGCTCAAGCTACCTTAATATGCTATTAAAGAGCAAATAAATTTGAAGGTATTCACACAATAAATACCATGCTTAGATCAAAACAAAGGCACAAAAGGCCACATTACCAATAAATGTATTTCACTGTTAAAGGAGCTCAGTCAGGGGAGTGTGTGATTGGAGGAGGGATGCAATCTGACATCTTATACATTTCAGATTTATGAATGATTTCGTCCTCGAGTAGGGGTCTGATGCAAATGAGCATAAAGGAAGTTGTCAGCTGCATTCTCCTTCAGCCAATAGTAGCAGAGCTCCATCTTAGCTGTACCAGAGGCTGTATTAAACAGCAGATCAGCACTGTTCCAGCATCCTTTCTGAAAAGAGGTAGGTCTATACCTTTTTAAAATTCTCTTACACTTATCTGCAAAAAATCTTCTTTAAAAAAAAATCAGGACATCTAAGGCCTTTATCTTTAAAAATTAAAAAATTTAAAACAGTTTACTGTTTCTATCGGATGTGAAGCTTGATTGCACGCTGCTTAAATGCAGAGACGCTTGTCTGGTACTAACAGAGATTCTTACCATCTGTGCATTCATGAAGAATTGATGACCATCCATCTTACACAGAGCTCAACACACCCAGATGATATTACGTGCATAAATCCTTTTTGAGGCTTTGTGTGATCTACTAATTAATTTGATTTTGTAAGGTAAAAAGGGACAAATAAGACTGCATCATTTTTAGATGCAGAAGTGTTAGCACGTTTGTTTTGTCTCCCAATTTAAACATTCACTAAGCTGCACAAGAAAAATGCAACTAAGCAAACCTATTATACTGGTCTCTTAAATTAGCATTAGTCCTTTACATTTGATTATTACATGAGATTAACATAGCATCAAACAGTCAATGGGATTCTGCCAGTTTAATGGTAATTGCCCTGGTCTGCAATCCTCTGCATGCTTTCCTGGGAGTAAAACCCACCAAAGTCAAAGTCGGCAGAACTTAACTCAAGAACAAACATGTTAGCTTGTCTCATACTGGTTGCTTAACAGTATAATCCTATTCATACCTACTCAGGAGTGAATCCTATAGAGTTCAATGGGCTTTATTCCCACATGCGGGAATAGAAGACCGCAACCTGAATCTATACATACATATATCAATCTATATATACACATCCATTTTTAAACTAGTCCACCTAGTGGTTTTAAGAGTCATTAGCTAAATAAACATAATTATATCTGAAAATCATATTCTAACATGCCATACTCCTGGCACAAACATATTTCAAACAAACCATCACTATCTTTATAAAAATGTCTTGAATAAATGTTCTTGAATAAATAGTTCATCTTACTCTTAAATACTCTGCAGCACTTTAAATGCTTTTTAATTTTTTGTACAGACTTCTACAAAATGATGTAGTAACAACTACAGTTCCATCATATATGTTCATCTGATTCAAACCAGAAAAAATATTAAGGTTCAAATTCTACCTTTTCAACTAAATTTTAAAAATGTACCTTCAACATACTTAAATCATACCCTCAAATAACTGAGTTGTACATGTTTCTCAGGGTTTTTTTTTAATACTTAGGAATTTCTTTCTCAGAAAGCATCCAGTAGTAAACAACTGGAAGCTTTCTATATTAATTTCCATTTTAATCACAATTTTCGCTCTCTCATCTCAACTAATTCCTACTTTAAATATATTCAAAACAATTTCACCCATTTCATTGGAGTGGGCAATTGCAGGGGGAACTTTGGGACAATTTTCTGCCCAAAATGCTACCCGTAAATTTGTCTACTTTCAGTTTGCATTTCCTGATTTTTCCCCCAGCTGTTTTTAACCTTGAAATTACCAGGTGTGTGTGAGGTTACTAAATTCTAACAGAAAAGGGAACTACCACATTTTGATGTGATTCTGAGGCACTTTCAGTTATGTGGGGGTTTTCCTTCCCTCACCAAGTTACATTCTTGGACAGTTCCAGGGGTGGGGGGCTTGGAAGTCCAACAATAAAGAGGTTGGAGGCACAAGTGCTTTTGAGGCCCACATCTTCACTAACCCTGCACTTCAGCATTCTTTGTTGTCTTTTGACAACAATATAAGCATATTGCAATGATAAATACTTTTTGGATCTATGTCAGTTTTATTACCTGCTAAAGGGCAGGGAAATGTCAAAGTGAATTAATCAAATTCTGTAACGCAATCTCATTCTTATTGCACCCTAGGGCCACCAAGTGGGCACCAAACACAAGTGTCTTTTGTGAAGTGGTTACTCTCCTCCTTTTCTATATCTTGCATTATTTGACTGGACTAGAGTACAATACTAGCTCCAAAGGCCTACTTCATATGTCTTTTTTTTTCTCCTCTTCTGTCTTCTCTTGGCAGCATGAAGCAAAATGTAGACAAAACTAAAAAAAAAAAACCAACTAAAAAAACCCTCTAAAAAGCTTAATGGTGATGGTGATTCTTTCCTAGACATTCTGGTAAACTCAGCTCATTAGCTTGCTACATATTACACTTTCTACACAGAAACGTGCACACTTTGTACCAGTAGCAAAGCAGTATCAGAAAATGTTACATCTTCTAGATTGGAAAATTCATAAAGGAATCCACGCAAATAGTCTGCCTAGATCCCATTGCCTGCTGCTGTCCCTCCCAGACCAGACTTTTGTGCCAAATTGTCATGAACATACGCCAAGAAACATCCTTAGTTTTTTTATGGTACCCTTGGAAAATGGCTATCTCTGTTATGACTTTTGATCTCCAGCCAAGTTCACCAGAAACATTTGGCAAACCTGTGAGGAACAGGATCACTCTGCTACAAATGTACCCTAAGCTTAAGTTTCCAAAGGCTATGTATTAATTTTTTTAAAAATTAGTACCTGAAGGAGACTCTTCAACTACAGGATTGTCTTACTTGCCAGAAGCTAGATGCAGCAGAAAGATGTCTGGATCTTCTTCACAGTACTACAAGTTTAGAAAGTGAAGAAGAACCTACTCATCTCTCCTGTCAGCAAATAACTGCCTACTTTACTAAGTTTCTTGAGGTACCTTAGACAGAAAAAGTTCTGAGGGCAGAAAGGAGTGTGCTAGTTTAGAACATTTATTTCCTTCTTTGTGGTGGTTTACTACAGCTTTTCTCTTGACTTTTGTTTCCATTAAAGCCACTTCCAGGGGAATCCTCACCAAAAGAAGCCTAAGAAGGGAAAATAAGCCAAATTTCCCTTGGATTTGACATCCAGTATTTTTTTTCCTGGCCATAGCAATGCATCTGTATTCTAGTTGTCAGGTGTTTAAGGCTGCACAGGCCAAACAGACCTTCTTGAGAGTGTTTATGGTTTCCTGGTCAAGTCACATCCTCTATTTTAGGTAAATATTGCAAAGACAAAATGGTAAGGGAAACACTGAAGCCTTTGTATAGGATGGTTCTGCATTGTTTTTGGCACATGAAAGAGATAGGGTCTTGGAGATAAGAGCTGCAAGAGGCAGTCTCTACTACAGAGGTAGCCAAATCCTGTATGACATCATCAGGCAGGAGACTATACTTTGGACAGCTTCTGCCATTCCCTTGTGGAAGGATTAACTGAAGCAGCACTGAAAAATAATGGGAGAAGTGCATGGTGCTATAAAACAAAGTGACTGTTGTAGGATTAGGCAGCTTAACACTCATGTTTGTTTCCTAAACTTATATGTCTCTGGCTCCTCCTAGAAGGAAACAGGCTCTTCATGGGTTTTCCCTCACCTCCTCACACTATGGAAGTGTTCTATTTTCAGAAAGTATGAAGGTCTCAGAACAATCCAAAGAAAGGGATCTACATTTTTGTGAGAGGAACATCTGGAAACCAGAGCTGAGGTGGGATCTGGCCTCGGACTTTTCCTTGGGGAAAGTTAAATCCCTTGGTTGAGAATCGGAACTGCTCCCCTAGTCTCATTATAGCCACCCATCCTCAGGGCTATGGCCTCTCTTTTATGGAGGATCTGCTGAAATCTCTCTGATCGTTACATTTGGAGTGAGGGTAGAAATAACTATAAGAATTACTGTAACCCCATAATCTGCAATCCATGACTACTCCTGCAAGTGGATGGCAGATAATGTCTACTGTGGCTTTTTTCCTTCCAAAATAGTTGCATGATCCATCAAAATTCTTCTCTCCATTATAGGAAAGATTCATATCCCACATATGACATTTTCTCAGAACTGTCATTTCTCTAAAATTATCCCCAGGTGGTAGGAAAATGGGGAGGTGAATGTGGCATTTCTGGTTGATATTAGTAACTTAAACTGCAGTCCACTATTATTTTATTAAAATCCATGATGACAGGAAAGCCTTGGCCATGTTACCCACCCACCTCCCACCAGAACGATCAAGTGCTTCTTGCTCTGAATGAGCAGCTAAAAAATGGCTCAAGGGTCCCTTGAAAGAGCAATGAAATTTCCTGTATTTGGGGCATTGATATGCTGTTGACGATGCCATGGTGGTGAAAACACATCCTGGTTTCTCTTTTAATCCTTGTTTGAGTAGAATAAGGCATCCACGATATTTCCTACCTGTTCAGGGCAAAGATAACACAGCATGCATAAAACAGTTCTGGGGATAAACCTTGTATCATGGCAAATCCAGTGGCCTCTTCTAGATTCTCCCCATTGGGTACAACAACCTTGGGGCTTGCAGATACCTGCATGTGGTAAATGTAATGCAGTTTATACTGGATTTGCCAGTCCATGCAGTTCATTCTCCTGCTCTACTCGTTCTCTCTTGCTGTCTTGATTATGCATGTACAGTCGTAGAGTCCAATGAGACTCTTAACTCCCACAAAGAAGGCATGGAGTTTTCTAGGGACTAGGTGCAGAGACCTCTTCTCCAGATCAAATGATTTTTAGCTCTGTTCAGGCATTACTCATCATGCTTTCTTGAACATGAGCAGCACCTAGCCCTACTCCCTCCATCATGTTTTCTTCACAAACAGAAGGACACCTCTGAACAAGTTCTTATTCACATGAGCAAGATCCCCATAGTTACAGAACATAAGAAGAGCTTCCATACAAACATGAATCTCTCCTCTTCAGACATTTTCCTCTCCATGTGAGGAATGTGATGTTGGATTGAGAGATGACTAGGTCCCCTGCCTCCCTCACGAAAGCATGATAAGTAATGCCTGAACAGGGCTACTGTCTTCACAGCTCCAGTACTGGGACTTCCCCCCAGAACTAACTGTCCTCTCCTCTTTGAGAGCACATATCTCATTTGAAAAGAGGTTAAAAGGAAAAACAGTGTTGGATTTGAAATTCCAATATTGCTTGCATCTTTCTTTCACAAGCTCCAGCTGTATAGCCATAAAGACAAGAGTGGGAATCATGTGGACCTCCAGATACTGTTGTACTGCAATTTCAAGCATTTCTCATCACTGGTTATGATGGTTGGGGCTTCTAAGACTTACAGTTCAATACTATCTGCACAGATTTATGATTCTCACCCCTGTTCTAAGAGAATAAAGAAGGAGTAAGACTAGGAAGAGCATGAAAATACAAAAAACAACAACAACAACCAAAGAAGTTGTTTGGTACATCTGTGCCTAACTATGTAGATCAAACTCATTTATTAGTTTGAACATAAAATTGTGATTAACAACACTGTCTGAACTAATGATTCTCAAACCTCCTCTATGTGATTTGGGCTTTAGGTCTCACTGTCTCTGACTACTGGCCAAACTGGCTAGAGCTTCTGGGAGATTAAATGCAAAACACAGGGAAGGTCAAAGCTTAGAAACCATTGGCCTAAACAACTATATCCTATAAGTAAAACATGCAAGAATACCACTAAAACTAGCTTTTTTCTTAGAAAAGTGTGCCAGTCTATTTTGTATATGCACTAAATTTCCAACAGACATTCAACAATCCCCAAAGCAATTCCTTATTTGATGCTCAAAGCACTTTCGACAGCAAGCAAGCCTTACAATTTTGGTAATTGATTGCTTCTTATGAGACAGCTGCAGTTTCAGTACTAAAGGCAGAATACAGTGCTGCTGGATTTCCAGGATAGGAGGGGCACTGTGGCCTTCCTGCTCCTGCACACTAACAGCCAATTCTGACAGCTAAGAAACCCTCTAGAGCCAGTTTCTATCATGTTCATGATAGAACACTGTCACACTGTCACTGTAGTGCTACTAGTGCATGATTAACACTGATTAACACTGTTCAATAATACTACTCTGATCACCATGCCCCAGAAGACACATAAGCCCAGTTCTTTTCTTGGCACGCATCTGCACCAATGATAAAGCCCACTGCCCAGAGCTGCCCATGACTTTATCTTGCTTTATTGTAGAGACCAGGAAGTTGATAATGATGATACTTGAAGAATTGGCTAGTGCTATCTCAATACAACTGTTTTTAGAAGCTTGCTTATTTTTAATAACTGACATTACTTTGCCAATTTATCTGTTATAATGTTGCCCTCACATTTCAACATTTATTTGTTTTTTTACCCTCAATTAGCCATGATAAAAGCAGGATAAAGGCAAAAGAGCTTTTATCAGTGTATCATTCACATTTACAGAGACCTTACCTAACACTGTTAGAAATTATAATTAATTAGAATTTTTAAAAATTAACTTCATTGTTCCATATTAATAGTTGAATTTATTTGTGCAGTTAGAATAACTATGAACAATAACGGTTGACAGCTCCAAAAGAAAGTACTTTGAAAATACAGTATACAAGCATTATTTGACAGAATTTGACTAGACAAATATCCTACTCTGCAAATGACAGCTCTCTGGTCCTGCAATGCAATAAGAAGAAACACACCAAAGTAAGTGCTGTGGGCAAAAGCTCGGCTTTATTTAAATTAAAACTGAAAGCACAGACAACGCAGATGCAGCTTAAAGCCTTTGTACTGCCATTCCTTATAACAAGAAGCACACACTGACAGTTAGCCAACTAAAGAACATGACCTGTTTCAGTTTTACTCTGTCAGCAATAGAAGACAAAATATAGGAAAATCACCAATTATATTTTCTTGTTTTGTATTTCAACATATAGAGCAGCTGCAAAGCGAGAACCCAGAGGATTTTCCAAACATGGCAACATTCAACATTAGCCGTTTGAATGAAACTGCATCCCTCTACCAGAACCTTGGTTTTCAAGTGCAGAAAATTTATCCTTTCCACGACAACTGGAACACTGCCTGCTTTGTCATTCTGGTCATATTTATATTTACTGTAGTATGCCTGGTGGTGTTAGCTTTCCTCTATGAGCTGCTTGACTGTTGCTGCTGCGTGAAAAATAAAACTGTGAAAGATCTAGAGAATGAACCCAATCCTGTAAGATCTATGATGGACAGCTTCAGGAAACGTGAAACAGAAGTGGTGTAGTGGTGGACTGATCACTACCACCTACATCAAAACAGATATTCAACATCTTAATGAAGTCTCTTGCATCTTAGGACCAAGCAAGTCAGATTCTGCTTAGCCTTAAATGTGATTATTAGCACCATTTTTGTTTCCTGGTGGATCTAAACTTGAACAGTTCACAGAATGCTTAATTATGGATTATGAGTCACAGTGTTTTGTGGAAATGGGTATTTTTTTTTCCATTTGTTTTACAAGGAACTTGTGTTGACTGGAATTAATGATTTCAGTAAATTTTGTTCATCTGACTAATTTACCTATTAGTTTATTTAATTACTAAGAATTCTGTTGTTGTGTGCCTTCAAGTTGTTTCCAACTTATGGCATTACTCAGGTAAACTGATCACAGGTCTTTCTTGGCAAGATTTCTTCAGAGAGAATTTGCTTTTGCCTTCCTGTGAGGCTGAGAGAATGTGACTTTCCAAGGTCTTGGTGAGTTTCCACGACTGAGTGGCAGTATGAACCCTGGCCCTCAGAGTTGAAGTCCAACACTCAAACCAATATACCACACTGGTTCTATTAAAATTCCAACTCCCCATTATTTCTACATGCAGGCAGCCAACAAATAAGAGTTTAAAATGTTCCTTATCAAAGCAATCACTAAAACGTATTAAGATAGCAGAGACATGAAAATATATTATGACCAAGAAAATCTATTCAAATAATTTTTTAAAAAAATATTTGTTATAATAGCTTGATAGATAAGACTACTGCACTTGAATAGAAAAGGCTGTAATAGCAACACAGAACATTTTAAGAATAAGTCCACGTACCTGAAAATATATGTAAAATAAGTGTTGTTATTATTTGCAGAGCAAATGTTACCTATTTCGTGCTCTTAATATATATTATCTCAGAGTCTGGACAACCTCTTCTTAGCAATCAATTTTCCTGACAGTTATATTAGAAAGCTGTTAGTATCACTACATAGGTGCAGGGTCAATTCTTTTAACAAGAGAAACTCAGCACTGTGTGCTGCTGTTTTCTAGCTGAATGCTTCTCTTTTTCTTATCTAAACAGATGAGGATGAAACTCTACTTATATGAAAACAATCCCATTTCTTTGCCTGATTTTAAATAAACTAACCACTGCAGCAAACATGACACTACCATCCAAAATAGCAAGAGCTGTATTTAGACCATAATTTCACCAACTGCAAAATCTGTGATATGTCGCAGGGTTTCATCTCCTATGTTGTTTTATTATGTTTTTCCTCACTGTCACCACACTCTTACATGGAATAGGGAAATACTGCACAGTGATATCACCACATGCAATTTTTGGAAGCAGCCCCAGGCAAAACTAAATTCTACTCTCTAGTCTGGGGGCGGAAGAATGAACTGGCTCTTTCTGTGGGCAACTGTTCTGATCCCAGCCAAGCCCAAGGAAACCCAACCTGGACAAAGCAGAGTGACAACTTCTCAAGCTGGGCTCATAAGCTTCTCCATTAACTTCATCATCTACACTGCTTTTTTACCAGCAGCCCTGAAAGACTGCCATGACTGCCATGGAAAAAAGCAGAGGACGAAGACAATTGTGCAGCAGGGACTGCCTGAATGCTGGTGTTTGTTCATCATATAATGCCCAGCAGAACTCTTCCTCAGCGCTCAACTCTTGTCTGCATGAGCACCTATGGTCAACTACAAATAATCCCTCCCTGACACAAACCAGAGATCTCAAAGTAGATGAATTCCAGAAAAAAAGTGGAGATACATGTGCAGAAAGCACTTTTTTCGAGGAGCTCTTTCCACCTCTTTTATTTTTAGGCTGTGATCTGGCACAATACCATAAAATCCAAAACAAAATGTTGGCCTCTTATGAAAGAAACATTCTTTTCTATGCACACAGTACTTTAATCAGTAAAATGAATATTTTCATTGCACTAGGTTCCCCCACAGGTAAATATGCCAACAGAGAAACACCTTATTACACTTGCTATGTGTTCACGTAACACCAGATGAATACTCCTACAAAGAAAGACGGAGACACTTTAGTCCCACGTGTATGTTTCATAAAAGTTCAGAAAATAATCACTTTATTTTGGAGGATCCTGCAAGGAATTCCATTACCACATCACAGAGGAACAGCAACACTACATTTCTAAGTACACTTGGCCTTCTACATTCATTAGGATTAGGGGAAAAACAGCAAATATCAAAATATGTGTGTTTGAGTCTGTGGGAAAGGGGCTGAGGCATGGTGGAGAGAGCAGGCACTTAGGGTCCACATCAGGTCAGGGAAAGGAAAGCGAAAGCTCAGCATGGTGGCCCTATATTTCCTCTCTCTTGCCCATCTTCTTCCTTAGGGGTATGTGTGGGGCACTGGGAGACAGTTTGTGGTGTTGGGAAATCAGTCTGTGATCCATCTTTGCCTGGCCAAGCAGCAGCTGGCAGAGAAGGAGAACCAGAAGAAGGTTTTTACAGGGCTGCATAGCCTGATCAAAGCCACTGAGAGGGAAGGTTCCTGCAGAAAAAAAGTGCTTGGCGGGGGTGGTGGGGGCGGAGAAACTCACCTATAATCAAATGCATGAAATTGAAATCCACAAATGTGGAGGGCTGACTGTATTACTCTTACAGAAATAAGCATCGCACCAATGTCATCTTAAAGAAAGTTAAGTTTCAAAAAAATAGGTGTAGGAACAAAGATGTTACGATGACACTCTTGAGGCCAAACTATACAACAGATCCATGACAAATCCATTACTCTTTTTAATTAAAAGCAGGATTTGGATCATGGAAAAGGAGTCTTGTTATTTAGTAATAAAATTTCCCCTCCCTCAGATAGAACTGTTATTTACCACACAATGGGAGCCATAAAAAATCCCTATGGAGTTACTTATGAAGATAAATGAAGACTGTACTCTGGAAAGTTTCAACATCAAGGAGGAAATGGAAGGCCGTGTGCTCAAAGCCCAAATCAGATCTCTGCCCTCTACAAACCTGCATTTTGCTTTGAACTTGATGATCCTCCCTGCTCTACCTTTGCTTTCTTCTTCTTAGAGGATGAGGAATCAGAAGAGGGTGTTGGGCGTTTTTCTACAGCAGGAGTAGAGAGTGCTCGTTTCTTGAAAAGTTCTCGTTCACGTAGCAAGTTTGGATCCATAATTCTGTTAAGTTAAAAAATATATAGCATATGCACATTAATATACTAAATGATGCTTAACTGAGTATGTTGAAGATTGGGACAAAATAATTTGGTTCATTTGTGATCTGCACTGGACTACATTTGTAAGAGTGGTATTGACAATACTTCCTCTTGTGAGTTCCACCATTCTTCAACTGGAATTGCACAGTTCCCAGTATTTTCTTCCTCTGTCCACAAGGACGAACACAAAAAGATCTACACATACTTGGGTAGGGTCCCTGAAAATCCCCTGTAAGTGCAATATATAGAATACACTGACAAACTACAGTTAACAGTCATATTACATTATGTAAAAAATGCATGTTGCATACATTTGTGATGGAGTGGTAGTTCAATACATCTGGAGGATTCCAGGTTGGCAAAGGCTGAGCTAAGTCATAATTTAATGCTACAGGAAGGAGCCTAGGCCTGTGTGCTCTCCATTCCCTTCTCCTCCAGCACGCATATAAGATCAGAACCTGATGCTTCTATTTCCAATTAATCATATTTATTTATTACATTTGATGCTAGACAAATTGTGGTTTGGGGTAAATATTTTAAGGAAAACTAACCTATTTCAAGCCATCCTTAATGACGTGCTATGTATCCCTGAAACAAAACATATTACTATCCACAGTGCTTAGTTTAGACATATCAAGCAGTCACAGTTATTTGAAAATAGAAGCAAAATCTATCAATCACCTCCTTGCAGCTACAACACAGTGAATTGACTCAGGGGTATTATGCTAAACTACAGTTTAATATTATGCACAGTCCAGAGAGCCAGTATGGTGTAGCAGCTTAAGCACTGGGCTACAATTCTGGAGATCAGTGTTCAAGTCTCTGGTCAGCCATGGAAACCCACTGGGTGACCTTGAGCATGTCACCTATCTTAGCCTCAGAGAAAGGCAAAGGAAAACCCCCTCTGAACAAATTTTGCAAAGAAAACCCCATGATGGGTTTACCTTAGGATTGCCATGAATCAAAAATGACTTGAAAGCACACAACAACAATAAACCAAGATCATACTCTCTTAAAGAGCCTTCTCTAAACTGGTGCCATTCAGATTTGTGGAGCAGAATCCCTGTCATTCTCCAACAACAATGTCATTGGGTGTGTTGGTGGCTGATGATGGGAATTCAGTTAAACAGATCTTGACAGCACCAGGTTGGGAGAGATTGCCTTAAAACAAAACTGTAAAGCAGGTCAGTATTATATCCAGATTGCTGGCACAAGGCTGAGAACAAACACTTTACCCAACTGATTTAATTGCAAAGAAAAGATAAAGGGGTGGTGGTGGTGGTTCTAGGATTATATGCCAAACTGCAATGTACCAACTTTCTAAATTATCAAGGCCCCATATTTACCAAAACAACCAAATCTGTTTGTACACAAGCCTAAAAAATTACTTCAATGATTACTTTAAAGCAAGGGCCTTTCCAAGGTTAGTTATTTAAGGATAATGCCCTAAAGGCACCAGATCTTATCTTAACTTGGAAACTAAGCAGGCTCAGCCCTGATCAGTATGGGAAGGGAGACCACCAATTAATACTAGGTGCTGTGGGCTATATTTCAGATGAAAGAACTGACAAAAGCACCTCTGAGTATTCCTTGCCAAAGAAAATCTTACATAATTCATGGGGTTGCTATAAGCTGACAAGCAACTTGAAGGCATACACACACACACACACCAAATTTTTTACTTAATTTAGGCTCTGGTTTTTGATTTTTAAATAAAAGATTACATCTGGAAATTCAGCAACAATGAAGAATGATCAGGTGATGTAACAGAAGGAACAGAACTCGTGTGAGATGAATGTGGTTACACAGGGAAATATTTCACAGGACAGTTATGGTAACTATGGCAAGTGGACTATTTGCACAGACAAGGGTTTATAGAAAACTCATGTTGACAGTCTTGCAGCTGGAATCCTCCCATACTCAGCATTCTTCTATAATACAGAGTTAAACCACCAAAGATTACAGAGCAAATGCACCCGTGAACAGCTTTGAAAACTGCAGTGAAGTATCTTTACTATAACGTGGCATAAAACTAGCATTACTTTTACCTAGCATGGCTTCCATCAGAGAACCCTGAGAATTGTAATTCAATGAGAACATAAAGGAATCTGTTACAATCCACAGCTGATATTCGATAACTACACTCTCCGGGGTTCTCTACAGACTCCAAGTCCGTATGAGGAGCACAGATATCCTTCTGAAGTGTGGTAGGACAGTTAACTGTTATCCTGCGCTACCTCGTGTGTAGCTTATCCATGGCAGTTGGGAAAGATGTTTACATGGAAGAGGCCACTGTCCCACAAAGACACACAACCTCCACCCCTCTCTCGGAAGGGTCCCCACAGCGGAAGCTTAACTAGCAGGGCTTCCCCTCAAGGGAATCCTGGGAACTGTAGTTTAGTGAAGCCGCCGACCCTTCCCAGCTGAAAACGCCCACAGTCGGCACCATATCGAGGAAATGTTTTCCCTTTCCTTTCAAAACTGCTCGGTCTTTCAATTACGAAACTGGCGCTTCCTGGCTGACATGTCCGGAACCTGTCCCCCACTTCCGCCTCAGGCGGCTGGTTCTGAGGCAAAGAGGCTCCCCGTTGCCTGGGCGCCCCTCCTGGGAGGCTGTGCCGCCGCTCTCCCTCAACGGCCGCGCTCGGGAGTTCCACTTCCAACGCCCGGCCGCGCGGCTCCTTCGCTGTAACGCTGCCGCTCCGCTCGCCTCCCGCCCTTCCCCTCCCAGGGCCATGCGCGCGCCCGCCGCCGCCGCACTCACCTCGCGCACGTGCCTCCCCCAACGGCGAGGGAGCCGAGGGGTGCTGGCGGTGGGGGAACAACGGAGCCCTGAGGCTCCTGCTTCCCTATTGGCTCAGTTTCCTATCGGGGAGCTTCCGCCACATTTCCCATCCCTCCCCATCGCTCGTCGACGAGATATGACGTCATGATTAGTGTCTCTTTTTTTAAATGGCCGGAAGTACAGTTCCGGTTACTACGGCAACAGCTATAACGGATGAGGAGGAGCAGGGGTTGAACCGCTCTGTTCTCCTTATGGGAAGCTAAATTGGAAACTGATTGGTTGGAAAGCTCCGCACCAGCAGAAGCTGATTGGTTGGGATCTAGCCTAGCTGTAAAATGCCGGCTTAGAAAGGAGGATTAACTACTGTAGCTGGAATCCTGGATGTTTTAGTAGCCTCTCGGCTCATTTCTGCACTACACTGTTATAGTGCTATTATTCCACTTTCAACATCCTATGGAATCCCGGGGTTTGCAGCTCAGGAAGGGGCCTCTGAATACCAAAATCCCTGGAGGCTCCAGTCCCAGTATGTTGAATATTGTAGCAAAACGGTGTGCTCTATATAAAATGGTGAACAACTCAAGTGTCAGAGAGAGCCTGAGGATCTGTGCAGTGGCATGCAATGATTTGCATAAAGGCTAGAGAAAGATATGCCTCCGTATTAACATAGTGCAAAATCGTGCAGCATGTGGCAAAATCAAAGTTTGCTTTTTGGATTTTTTTTTTCTGTTCAAGTATTGTGGTTGGTTGAATCTGTGGACACAGAACCCATGGATGCGGAGGGCCGACTGTATCATATTTCAAGCTTTGTAGCTAGTGTTGTGTGCCTTCAAGTCGTTTCTGGGGTTTTCTTGGCAAGATTTGTTCAGAGTGAGTTTGCCTTTGCCTTCCTTTGAGGCTGAGAGAGTATGACTTGCCTACGATCACCATGTTTCCACAGCTGAGCCTGGGGTTTACAGAATCATATAGTCCAATGGTCAAACCACTACACCACACTTACTTTCATTGTAGATACTGCTTGTATTATTTACTAGCAGCAGTACTACAGTAATATGGAACAGCTGGGAAACAGAACAAAAATCCCATTATACAGGGTTCTCATATTTTATGTTTCTAAAGATCTTTCAAAATAACACTTTCCCTCTCCAAATCCTGATGTGAAAAATACCCAAATAAATGTACTGAACTGCTTCATTACTATTTAATTAGCAAAGTTTATATATTTGGTACTTAACAGGTTGTGTGTCTATGTATTTAAAATAAATCTGTTGACTTAAAATCTTACTCTGTCATTTTCTCACGCTAACCCACTGGCAAGTTAACACATGAAAGAAATGTGTGTCCCACCCTTTTGTAAAGCCACCCAAAATTGTGAGATATGCCAATGTTTGCTGGCTCCAACTACGATCTTGGAGGAGGTCCAGAATCTTTTCCAGCATTAACTGTTACTTTACCAGAACTGACCTTCTCTGAATCTTTATTTACACCATTTGGCACTCTTTCATAGATCTGATCGTGAAATTTGTACATCTTTTTTTTAAAGACAGATATTTGAAGGTCCTACTTGATAATGGGTATTATCCCATCAGATCTTCCTAATAGAGCCCACTAATAAATGTGGATGCACTGCCATAATTCTCAGTAGATTATCCCAGAAAGAAAAAATACACTTTAATTAAATATACAAGGGGTTCCCCGAACTGAAGTTGTATTATCATGCATCATGTATAGTGTGGTTTAAAGACTCACTGATGTTAAACCAAAGAAGGAGAAATGCTCTTCGAATTAGGTTTTGATTTGAGATTTGGGTGGCATGTTTCTTTGTGGTACAATAAAGTTAAAGCAAATTTAAATTTTAATAATCATTACAGATGGCATGTACTATTTACAGTGTGGAATAAATATAAACAACAACAGGATTCAAAGATGCCTTTGTGGGTTTCACCTCATGAAGTTCTCTGTTCAAGAGAAATACCTGTTAAAGATCAATGGGAAATGTATAAATGATGTACTAAAGGTAGAAGGAGGTTAATTAAAATTGAAAACAAATGAAGAACTGATTGAGAATGGTTATGAGGAAAGATGATTTGCATATAGACAATTATCTGAAAGACTTAAAATGGATAAAAAATTGTTTAATTTTCATCTTGATCAGTGTTTCTTAACCTTTTATTTACCAGGCACCCCCTGTAAATATACTTTGTTGCCAGGGACCTCCAAGACTTAAGATTTGAATATTTAAATTTAATTTAATTATTCTAATATTTACTTATTAAAATATTTGTTTAATGTTGCTCATCAGTTGCTCACCTTTATCCCTTTTTCTTCCAGTAGACAATGCAAAGGAAAGGTGGCTTGATAATGGTCTGTGGAGTAGCATGCTGAAATCCTTCAAGTGCCAGGAGAGTAGAACAAACCAGAATTTCCTAAAGAAAGGTTATGAATGGAAGGCTAGGCTAAAGAATAATTTCTTTTTCCCTTTCCCCCAAAGCAGTGCCTGGAAAGTAAGGATTTAAGTGCTGCTTTGCGGTAAAGCACGAAAGAAATGCTGTTTCTTTCCAAAAGAGCACCAAGAGAGTAGAGAGAATAGGTAGGTGCTTCTTTCAGAAAGCAGAGAAAGTAGAGAAAAGTATCCTCTCTCTACTCTCTTGGTGAAATGGCATTTCTTTTGCCCTTTCTTTCTCCCAAAGCAGTGCCTATAAAGCAGTGGTTCTCAACCTGTGGGTCCCAGATGTTTTTGGACTTCAGCTCCCAGAAGCCCTGAGCATTGACCATAGTGGCTGGGGCTTCTGGGAGCTGAAGTCCAAAAACATCTGGGGACCCACAGGTTGAGAACCACTGCTATAAAGTAAGGTTCTTGGAGCTCCTTTGGGGGAAAGCACGAAAGAAATTTCATTTCCCTCTGAAGGAGCACCAAGAGAATAGAGAAGGTAAGTGCTTCTTTTGAAAACAATTACCCTCACGACTCTCTTGGTGCTCTTTCAAAGAGAGATGGTGTTTCTTTCATGTTTTCCCCCAAAGGAGCACTGAGACCTTTGCCGCTTTGCTTCCAAGCAGCCAGAAAAGTAAAGGGACCCCTATTCTCGTGGCTGCTTGGAGGTGAAGCTATGTTGTGCTGCCTGGCCCTGGGATCAAGTAGCATTGCCAAGCTCATCAGTCTAGGCCTGGGCTGGATGCCTTCCCTCATCTTCTGGGCTCTTCTCTTGCCTTCCTGCCCTGTACTGTGCATACTTGCACAGGAGTGGCCTGAGCATCCAGCGTAGGATGAGATACCTGCCAGGGCAGCATCACTGCCGCCGCAGCCATAATCACTATCATCTTTGAGGAATCTGGAACATGCTATATCAATCAGCCACAACCAGCAGGGACATTTTAAATCCAGGATTTCCCCTTTTTTTCAGGATGAATAGCAACCCTATGCCAGACCCCCATGTCAGGGCTTCACAGACCCCAGGTTAAGAACCACTGATCTTGATAAACCACAGTGATGAACACCTGACAGCTAAGTATATAAAATAATGTTGAAATCTGAGCTGGAAGATGAACAGGTAAAATACCCTATGGGCTCAAAATGTGGGATATCCTTTTAAGATGGATCAATGGGAAAGACTGTGGTCTAAAAATTTGAAGTTTACACAGAGTTATGATCTGAATGAAAATTATTATAAAATGATGTATAGATGGTACTTCAGAAAAATTATCAAAAACATTCTTCATCTTAATGTTGGAACTGCAATCACACAGAAGGGACATTTTTCCACATGTGGTGGATGTGTGATAAAGCAAATAAGTTTTGAGTGATAAGACACTGCTAGATGGAAGAAATTTTAAAAATCAAGATTGAAATGAAACCTGAGTGATATTTGTTGGAACTAGCGGATGACCAGATTAATAAGGACTTTGTAAAAGTCATACAATATATGATTACAGTAGCAAGAATATTGTATGCACAGAAGTGGAAAGATCTCCCCATACCCTCTCAAGATGACTAGATTTGGAAATTGTTGAGAATGGACAAATTGACAACTCTGAGAGAAGACTCTCATTAGACTTTTAGAAACTCTGGGAGATTATAAGGTTTGTAAAGGAAGGGGGGATAAATATGCAACAAGAAGATTTGAATAATAAGGTCAGAACTGTTATTGTAGAAACATATCTTAACCAATATTATCATAGAAACTTAGGAATGAAGTAGGAAGTAGTGTAAACACGCTTTCATAGATAACCATTTTCTAAGAAGAATCTTTTTTTTTTGGATGTTTGTAGCGCTGTTAATTTAACCATTAGTACAGAGCTTTCTAAACTTTTCATGTTAGTGACACACTTTTTAGAGATGCATCATTTTATGACACAGTAATTCAGTAAGCAATTCAGTAAGTGGAGGCAGCCCCTCCCCATGAGCCTGGCCTCTTGCTGCCCTTCCCAGTGTCTTCCTCCGCCCGGGGCGGTGGCAGTGGGGGGCAGCCCCTCCATCCGAACTTGGACCACTGCTGCCACCTTCGCCAGGATCTTCCCTGGTCTGGGGGCAGCAGCAGAGGCAGCTACTTCACCTGGGCCTGGCTCCCTGTGGCAGCAGGAGAGGCAGCCCCTCCACTCGTTACCTTCATACGACACACCTACACACTGCAGGCGACACACTAACGTGTCACAACACACAGTTTGGAAAGCTCTGCATTAGTAGTTTGTTTAGATCAGTGGTTCTAAACCTTTTCTTGCAGGGGTACCCGCAAGACTTAACTAAAGATTTAAAGATTTAAATTTAGATTTAAACATTCAAATACTTACTTATTTATTAAAGATTTCTAGAGACTGAGATTCAAATCCTTACTCAGACACTGGGTAGCCTTGGGCAAGTCACATTTTCTCAGTCTCAGAGGAAGGCAAAGGCAAACTCCCCCTGAATAAATCTTACCCAAAAAAACCACACTCTGTGATAAGTGGTTTGAAGACACAACAACAAAGTGCAACTGACACGGGGAGGTTCTTTCAAACCATCATATCTGTCCCCTTTGAGAACTGACTTATGGTAACCCTAAGGCAAACCTATCATGTGGATTTTCTTGGCAAGATTTGTTTCCTTTGCCTTTCTCTGAGGTTGAGAAAATGTGACTTGCTTGAGGTCATCCAGTTCGTTTCCACAGCTCAGTGAAGATTCAAACCCTGGTTTCCAGAGTCATAGGCTGAGCATGCATTCATGCCTGCCATCACATCCCATTCATCAGGGATGTGGCAGCAGTGGGTACTGGCACCAAGAGACACAGTAGCAGGCTTGTGCACATCCATACTGCTCCCTCATTTGCAAATGAAGGAGCAGTTTGGGCACACACACATGCCTGCCATTATGTCCCTTAACACACCCACACCCTTGTTGCTGCATCCCTGACCAAAGGCACATGGTAACAGGTGTGTGCATGTCCCCAAACTGCTCCCTTGTTTGCAAATAAGGGAACAGTTTGAGCACCTGCACCCCATCACTGCCGTGTCCCTGTTGTAGCTGCTGTGTATCAGCAGGGCTTTGGGGACCCTCAGGGGTTCCCGCACCCCAGGTTAAGAACCACTGGTTTAGATAGTTTAGGTAGTTATGCTTGTTATTTTTCTTTTTCCAAACCATATGTACTTTATTATATGTTGTTTTATAATATTAGAAAAGCTTTAATAATAAAATACTTTTTTAAAAAAACTATGACAGCATGTGGTACAAGTATCTGCAACGTAAGTGTGTGAGCTGCCTTAGAGGACTGATTGGGGAAAAATGGAATGTAAATATTTTAAATTAAATATTCATAAAACCATTTGGAATGTAATAGGAATGAGATAGTGTTTACAAGGACAGGAGATTAAATTAATTCCTCTTAGAGAAAGAGTCAAGCTTGAATTATTTTAGGAAACCATTCCCTAAGAAAACTGGCTGAAATGTCAGTAGTGGAATTTTTTAAATCTGATTTCTCATTATAAGTCAAACTATGATATTCATAACTGAACAGAACTGAAGTACAACTATTAAACAAGCTTTATTTCTGATATGAAAATGCCAACCTTCAGATAAAATGAAGAAAAACAGTTTGTTAATAGTAGTAATAATAAATGCAAAAATACTTTAGATATATGCCACGATATCCTGCTGAGGATGTCTTTGAATGTAAACATTTTCATTTTTACAAAAAGAACAAAAATAAAGGATGTGAGATTGACCACTCCATGTAGTGTCATTCTGCTGTTGGTTACAGCTTCCCACTGAGGAAGTCAAGTAATGCATCTACATTCCTGGGACTTCAACTGTTCTTCAGCAGGTATTGAGTCTCCTCTGCCCTACGTTGGCAAATTCATAAACTACCCAACATGTCAAAATTCCGTGCAAACAGTTAAAGTAATAGGCATTGTAATATATGATTTGTCTCAATCCATTATTTTTAATTTTCCTGCTTTCTTTCTTGGGCTCAGGCTTTGAAGCTTGGTAAGTCCTACATATGACACAAACAGGGGATGATAGGCTTTTATGGTGTTCTATAGTCTTTTGTGGAAACAAACAGGGCTTCTCATCTGGTATTCTCTATTATGAAAGAGAGGAATGAATGAAGAACTCATTTAATGAAGCAGGTGAATGAACTACAAACCTTCAACCCAAGTATTCTGTATCAGTATGTTTTTACCATATCTCCAAGTTCAACCGAAAAGTCCTTTGCTTCCTCCTCCCCTGGATTTCTTGGAAGTATTAACACCTTGAACAGTTCCCTTAGAAGTTCCAAACCACTCTGGTAACTTCCTCTTTGAAGGCTGATTTAAGGTCTACAGAGAAAAAAAACACAACAGCTCATTTTACTATCACAAACTGTTTTTCCTCACATTATCATCTCCTTGGAAGTGTACCAGCCTCACTTACGAACTGATGAGACAGTGACTGACCGAAGGCACCTGGCAAGTTACATGGGCAGAGTGGAAATGGAATCCAGGTTTCTTAGTTCTGCCACAGCACACTAGCAGCTATTTGTCCTTTAAGCAAGTGACAAGATTGTACCTACTGTATACCATATTGTAATCTGAAGGCCAATGTAAGACATTCTGTTGCTGAGGAGAAAAAAAAAAACAAGTTGGTAACCTCTTCTATTCTTTGCATCAAAACTTATAGGATTGGCAATTCAAACGTTCTTCGACATTGGCAATCCTCCAGTATACCTGAATGCAGCAGCCTAGCTTAGGCGGAGTTTACCAGACACATAGCGCTCCCCTTCAGTACTTTGCAGCTGCTTCCTCCCTGCATCTACTGGTTGAAGTTATTCTGCCTAGTGATGGGACCAGCCTTGGCCTTGAGAAACTGCACATAAAGATCCTTAGAGGAGCTTGCTTTCTGTCTGTCCTTGTGGATCTTAAACCAGCCTCTGATTATGAGATGTTAGTAATATCACTACAAACCCAGATAGTCTTTTAATAAACCTGTGATGGCCACTAGGCTATGGAGTAAGCTACTTGTTATAATGCAGCCTTGGGTAACATTTAATCCTGTGGCTATTTCTATGATGCCTAGTGTTGGGGGGCAGAGGTCAATAAGGAAGTAGAGATGAATAGTAATTCTATTACTTCCTACCATTTATCTTCCAGATCTGCCTTGCCACACCAACCTACCTTTATTCATGGCAGTGTATATGTGTGTAGGTGTGTGTGTGTGTGTAGGTGTACTATCCTTAGTGGACAGTACCAAAAGTCTCTCAGCTAGCTTTATGACTGCCTGAATTTGAACCAGCCCAAATATGACCTTTATTTACTACATCACACAAATAATTATAATCTCTCCAAGATACCCAGTGGAGTCTCACTCACATATCACTGCACCCCACTTCCCACTAGAAGTATTTATGAGTTTGAAACATGAGAGTCTAAGTTAGCAGTTTTCCCTTAAGTTCATTTGCAGTCCAGTAGGCCTTTCCTCAGAAAGCAAGAGTTTCACTGTACCCTCTCATAACACAGTAGCAGTACAAAAGAGCCAAAGGAAAGGATACAATCCACATGATTGTGGATTTTTCCTCTGCACATCCAATAATGACTATTCCTGGTGAGTATCACTTCAATCTAAAACACAGCTAAAATCATGGCTAGATCTGGCTAGGTTGCTGGAGAAAGAACTTACAAACTTTTTGAATAACTAACATCAGAAAACCCAACAAAAAGGAGGAAAAAAATTATACTTAGTGTCTCACCAATGAATATTTGTAAAATACAAATCAGAACTAATCTTGTAGGGTTTTATTTAAGAACTACAATTACCTGTGTCTGGGAATCAGTAAAGAGATCTTCCTCCTCAGCATTGAGAGAAGGTTGATTCCATGAGGCCAATTTAATGGAACTCTGAGAGCTTTGAACATTCTGTTTGGTGCCAAGGGATCCCTCTCCACCACTGCTTTTGTCCTTTGAAAGAAGTAACAGTTACAAAAAGTCATCATTCCATTTTAGGATGAGGAAGACGCACTGCTTAAATGGGGAATGCTTTTACAAAAATTTAAATGGAATTTAATGTGAATTAAAGCTGGAGTGGTGAAAAACTGTATGACCAAACTCATATGCACAGATGTTTTTAATCGTTACATATGTACATATTACACACACTGATGCGTATCAGCTTGAAGACTCAAAATTTATGAATTTTGCATTAAAAGCATTGTATGTTGAGGTACTGCAAGTTATACGTATACACATTCGCACGTGCAAGCCATCAATTAATAAACATCCATGTAGGAATCAGTATACAGCAATCTTTGTATTTATGTCTCCCTTGAATATTGCTGCAAAATTTAAGTATTACAATGCACCTGCACAACAGACTAAAATGGCTACCTCTGAAAATCTCCCTGAACATGGCTGTGTTAGACAACAGAGATGTTTTGGGTTCAAACCTCCTGAGAGAAGTGTTATATGGACTGTGACAAGAAAAAATGCAATGTAATCAACAACAGTAAAAAATATCAGCAATGCTGTCAGCAGAAGCATAATTTTCCACAGAGTTAGAATGAGAAATACAGAGAAAAGTGGACTTGTTGATCATGTAAACTGAATATGTAAAACGTACGCTACCATTGATCTTTCCATATCACATTTCTTAATTGGGAGGAGGCAAAAAGGACGTAATGATTCTGTTGTGAAGAAAAAAATTCTGTATACCCACAGAGACTTTCAAAACATTTCTGATTAACTATTCTCCAGTCACTGACTGATCTTTGTACCTATCCACTAATTGTCATATCTGTAGTGAATTAGTGCCCTCTGATTAAGGGCCCTATCATACTACACTATTATAATAGTGTTATTCCGTTTTAACTGACATGGCAACATCATATAGAATCCCGGGATTTGCAATTTAGCAGTACTTAGAATTCTCAAACACAGAGCTCTTGCACCTCGTTAAACTACAAACCCCAGAATTCCACAGAATGTTGTCATCGAAGTAGAATAACAGCGTACTGTGGTAGGGCTCTAGAATACAGGGTTCCTTATTAACCTTGACCATATAAAGTATTTGAGGAGTAAATGAAGTGTTGATGGGTGTGGAAAGAAAAGAGATGAAAATCAATTACCAACATAAGACAGCCCTTCCCAATCTGACAATTACCAGAAGTGCTGGACTTCCAATATTCCTAGGTAACAATCAAATGGCTTTGTAGTTAACTTACAAAATAATCTAGGAAGGCAACTTTAAAAAGATAAAAAGTATTTTTGAAGAAACCAAGCAACAAAAGGGGCCCCTAGTGTCAACACTAACAACCTCCATGTCATTCTCTGTAAATTCCATGTTATGTTTCCAAACTAAATTGTAAACAGCAAATTAAGTAACAATGAGTTGACTAATTAAATTATTTTAATTATTGGTGTTGATGACCATGAATTAATTTCCTGATTTCTAGTGTTTAACATTACCAAATTAATGCTCAAACCCAACATTATAGGTTCTGGTTATGCAAGCCCCTTCCAAACAGAGGACTAATGCTGGAGTTTGAGAGTATAAAATCTGAGATAAGAAAAGGTACTAGCCAAATTGGAAAACATGTCTCCTTGTTCAGCATACAAACCATTAAAGTGGATTTCCTCGAGCTTTAGAAAGAACTCACTTTCTAAACAGGCCTACTAAGAGGATAGTCTCATGCTTAGACACTGGCTGCCATTAAGGGAACATCTCTTTCTCTGTGACAAGCATGAAAATAACAGGATACACTGCAGGTTCATAAATGTTCAAGTTAGTAACTTTGTTGACTTATTTACAAGACTAACATCTATAACCTATCTTAAATAAAGATATAAAATACACAGTGCAGCCTCTGCATATGTAGGAGTTCTGTTCCAGGAACACCTGTGTAAAGCAAAAACCACAAATGCTCACATCCCATTCTTTTCAATGGATGCAACATGCACATCACTGCCATTTTAAGTACAGGGACATAATGCTTCACATGAGATGTGTGTGTACATATGTCATGGTTAGGGAGGGCACGCTGTACGGTAAAGAAAAACTTTTCTAACATTTAAATGATATTTCCTGTGTACTTAGAAGCAGGACAGAAAGGTACTAATAGGTATAAAGGCAAACCTCAGTTAACAACACCTCTGATAAAGGAGTTCCTTTTTAAAGAGTGTTCTTACACCTGCCTCAGTACCTTCTTTTCCGCCTCAGCCTCATTCTGCCTGGCAGATTTTTTATCAGCATCGGCTCTGGAGGATAGTGAAGAGGGACTGGAGAAATACAGACATTCAGTGTCAGGATGCAGCAGTATGTCTACAGTAAACAATGAAATAAAAACTTGAGCTGGGAAAGAATGGGATTATACTCTAGCCCATTCTATTGCATCTGTGTATACCTGCCTATAAGAGGCAAAGTAAATGGCAGGTAACTTTGGAAACCCTCACTGAGCATGCATGAGCACCTAAAGAAGGAAAGAAGAGGACGGCAGATAACCTCCCCTCACCAGCTACTTCTAGCACGTTAAGAAATCATAAAGCCAGTTCTTTCCCTGTTATATCTGCCTCTCATACCAAATCTTCTGGTAAAGAAGTAGTGTCCAGTAACACATCTGTTTCATTAACTGGGATACACCTGCACTAGCAAAGTCAGAATTTTACTGGCAGTGACAATAGGTGATAATTGGAATAGTGTCTCTGACCACCAGGTGCCGCTGTGGAGCTATGCTTCCAAAAGAAAATGGATTTTTAGTTCACCTCTCCTCCAAGGACCTTAGGGTTGCATATAGCTCTCCTTCAGTTTTACATCAGACCATGGTGAACAATGGGGTCAATGAAGACCAACAAACTGAAACTCAATCCAGATGAGCCTACTGATTCTGAATAATAAAATCATAGAGTTGGAAGGGGCCTCATGGGCCATCAAGTTTAACTCCCTGGTCAGCAAAGGATCTCCAGATAAAGCATCCCCAGCAAGTAGCTGTCCAGCCCCTGTTTGAAGATGACTGCCACTACCTTTCTAGGCAACTGATTCTATTGCTGAAACACTCTTATCATCAGGAAGTTCCTTCTAATGTTCAATTGAAATCTACTCTCCTGTAACTTCAAAGCATTAGTCATGGTCCTACCCTCTGGGGCAGCAGAGAACAGGCCTGCCTCCTCCTCTCTGTGATAGCCCTTGAGTGCAACCATGTCACCCCTCAGGCATCTCTTTTCCAAGCTGAACATGCCCAGCTCCTTCAACCTTAGATGTTTTGTTCTCCATGCCTCTTATCATCCTTCTGCCCCTCTCTGAACTTGCTCCAACTTGGTTATATATCCTTCTTTAAAATGAGGCACCCAAAACTGAATGCCGTGCTCCACTCATTCATATAGGAAAGCAGAGGTAACTTATTTCTGAAAACGCTGCACTGCCCTTTAGGAATAGATGGGGGGGGTATGTGCTTGATCCACCTTTCTGCTGGGTGCTCAACCGGTATCAGTAGTTCACTGTGGCTTTTACACACTTCAACTGAGAATAGCAGCTATGTTCTCTGCTTGAAGTGAGATGACTGGTCCGTTATCCGTGGTCTACCAGCATCCAAGCTATATGGCTGCAGTATGTTGTATATGAGGCTGCTCTTGAAAAGTATCCAGAAAATCCTATTGGTTTAAAATGCAGCAGTCAGACTGTTAACTAGGATTGATCACTATGAGCACATTATGCCACTATTAAGAATTCTTCCTTGAATATCAGATAATTTCCCAGCTCAGTTCAGGGTGCTCGCCTTTAAAGGTGCCTTGAATTGCATTGTTGGAGAAAAAAGATAATATAATGGGGATGATGAAGGAGAAAGGGAAGAAGACAGTGATTTTTAAAAAATGGTATGGAAGTAAGGCAGTGGTTCTCAACCTGTGGGTCCCAGATGTTTGTGGACTTCAGCTCCCAGAAGCCCTGAGCATTGACCATAGTGGCTGGGGCTTCTGGGAGCTAAAGTCCACAAACATCTGGGGACCCACAGGTTGAGAACCACCGGAGGATGGCCTTCTCCCACATGAAACTGACTGTCATCTAAGATCATCTTCAAAGGCCTTTTTCAGAATGCCTGTGTTCTGAGGCTAGGTGGGTACCTGCCTTTTCAGTAATGGCACCAGAATTGTAGACTTTCCTCCCTAGCCATGTTTACCTGGGCTGTCTACCTTTTACTATCCTTCAGGTGATAGGCCAAACAAAATTTTGTCCCCTGGGCAGTTGATTGCATTTTAAGCTATCTGCCTCCCCATTTCATTTTTCTTTTGCTAGATCTGATAGTTATGATCATCCATCCTTATTTTAATTGATACCTTTACAGTTTTGCATAGCTTGTATCTACTTTATAGTTTTAAAGGTTAGTCAGTTTTATTAGCTGCCTTAAGGAACTTGTAAGAAGGCAAGCCATACACTCCTAAAACTAAACAAATATTGTCCTATCCCATTTTATCATTAGAAATGTGGGAAATCAGTTGAACAATGAGCTTAAAAAAGAGAGAAAGCAAGCAAACTGATCAAACAACCAAACCGTCTAGATTCCTAATAATAAGGAATGAAAATGAAAACATTAAAGATGCCTTTGCTTCTGTCAAGAAAAGGTTTTGACTTGTGTTCATTAAATTATCAGCACTTCTTTCTAATATACTTGCTACTTAGAGTGCTGTACTGTTCTAAACTGAACTGTTTTAATTGCTTATCTTTTAACTGCCATTTTGTCTTTCTAAGTATTGTGCTAAATTATTTTAATATTGTGAATAGTTTAATTCCATTTTAATGTCCACTTTTTATATATTTTTAGCTCTACTGTTTGTTTTTTAAAAAAATTATAAGGCAGTCTTGAGTCTAAATTTTTAGAGAAAGGAATTTTTTACATTCAGAATAAGTTCTCCAAAACACCACACAGAAAGAGCAAACTTGTTGGTTTCAAACCTGTGTCATTTTTTAAATGGAAAAAATATCATTTCAGTCAAGTTCTGATATTGTGTTTTGTGGAATAAATGAAGTAGAAATTGATTTTGGGCTGCTTCCCAAAATAAAAGCAGTGTTCTTTTTCCTCAGTGAATAGAATGTGATGTTCTGCCCAACCCTGTACCTCCTCAAAGGGAACTTCATATTCTTTGGGCACTGTGAAGCAGCTGCATGCACAGCTGGGCCCTAAAGCATTATGGAAATAAATCAGAAGGCTACAGATCAAAAGAATGCAAAGAACATTGGAAAAATCACTTTCATTATGCTTTCAGATTTTTTTCTTGCTGGATTAGTTTATCAGTGTCTTTTTTCTACAGTTCTGCTTACAGACCTTAGAGTCAATCCACAGAATTTTCTCCTCATTCCTCTTTGACGATCCTGCACTTGACTGTAAACATCCAGAGTCTTGAGATGATATCTGCCTCTCTGAATCATTCTGCTGGATCAGTGGCTGATTGCTATGTTGCTTTCCCAGCAGAGCCACCGCCATTCTTATAAGATACATTTCAACATGTTCTGGGACTAGAGCTCGAATGGCTTTCATCTGTGTAACATCTTGGAAGAAAAAAAAGGTTAGAATTGTTTCCTGAAAAGGAACAACCACTTGGAAGATGCACTACAACCACACAAAATTCACATCCTATGACTAGGCATGCTACTTAAACCTACACAGTCCATTTACCAAAAATGAAATATGAGAGCTTTTTAAGTCTTGGGGAGAAAACACAATACACTTTGGATAAAACAATAAAAGGTAATGGAGAATTCTGATCATTGTTGCACACAGCGACCCCCATGCTGTAAATCTGCAACCTCAGAAATGTAGATTAAGAAACATTCTTGCTGCATTTGCACTTGATAAACACCAATGAAAACCAAAGCTATCATCTTCTCTACATGTGCAGCCTGGCAAATCTGCTTGTTCTTTATTCCTGCATCTTAAGTTCCACAATGACAATGTGAAATTGCTATGGGTCAGCTCACAGTAATTTTCAATATTTAAGTCAAGATTCAAGCATTTGAATTTGTGGGTTCTACAGATAAGCAAATCTATTTCTTATTTATATTCAAAGCATTTTGATATATTTGATTATGAGTTGTGAACATCAGGGGTAAACTTGATTAAACATGAGTCTATTTCATCAGAAGTGGATGCCCTTTCCATGGTAGTGAAGATTTATTACTCCATATTTGAACAACTCTATCTATTGCAGCAAACAGATTTGGACTCAACTTCTCACCTGAGTTGATGGGAGGGTTTTGAATGATTTTAGTGATCATCTCTTGTATCTCAGGAGTCAGACCAGCACGTTCTAAATTGACTGGGTAGCCAGCTTTCAAAGCTTGGGATAAGTGTGTGCCAACCACTGTAACAGGTAAAGACCGACTCTCACTTATACTTCTCTGGAGATACAAGAAGAGAAGTCAGAAGGGGACAATAAGTCACTAGTACCTACCAATGAGAGAGCCAAACTTTACACTTAAAAATACGATTCTTAAGAAACAATCTTTAAGAATCTCAGGATGTCCTCATATACTTTGGTGCACTAAAAAGCATAATGTGTTCATGCTGTGGGGAAAAAATTGCAAAACTCATTCATCATATGGGTAGAGAAACCAAACAACCAGTAGAAGTCCCATCTCCCTGTCCTGTTTATGTTTGAGCACTGGATTACAACCCTAGAAATGAGGGCTCAGTTTCCGCTCAGCAATGGAAACCCATCCACAGGGTGAAACACATGGAGCTTTTTAGTTAATAAAACTATCTTGCCAGCATCCTGAGATGTGTCTCCTATTTCTCTTGTTGATTTCATTGGATGCTCTCCTGTTTCTGCTCTTTTTAGAAGTGAGATCTGCATCAGGGATCTTGAACTAGAGTGGTTTACAGACAATTGACAAACAGTGGCTGTGGACAACTTTAAAGAACAGTGGGTATAGCTACACACTAAATCTAGGTTACCTCTACAAAACTGAGTGAGGTTCAACACACAAACACTCCTAAAGCCATCAGTTATGCCAGATACCCTCTACATCTGTTCCCTAGATCTTATGGGCAAAAATATACGTTACAGCACATTTGGGTTGTCAGCCAAAATGGCAACACAGTGATACTCTCCAAATGAAATGTGTAGTAAGTCTAGTAAAATACAACTATTCCTTCAGAACATCATGCTACATATTTTTCCTCATTCACTCCACAACACTGGCTGAGAGTGGCAGAACAGTGAACTGCACTGAATTTGCACGCAAGTAATTGCTATTACACTTGTGAGGGCAAAACCTCAACACAGGATTCCCATTTTGGCCACAGCCTTGTAGTTACTGTAATGAATAGTTTCACTGTTAGATGACTGTCCAGTAATCACTGACACATAAAGAATTCCATGATTATCTTGGGGCTAAAAGGATAAATAATAGTTTTAACATGAACTATATTAGGCTTGTGATCCGATAAACACAGCACACCAGGCATGTGTTGTAGCCTTTCCCAGATGTTTGATAACTTCGTTTTGGAATCACTGGCAAAGTGGAAAAACAGGCCTGTCACAATGCATGACTGACTGGATGCACTGGGCCTTGTGGGTTACAAGCTGTATATACCTGGGATATACACTATTGTTTGGATCTAATAATTCTTCAAGGTTAAAGAATTAAAAGGCTGAAATGTCAAATGTATTGCTCTAATTCTACGTGTTAGTTCATACATCTTGAAAAAGCATGTGTGCTTTAAGGGAAACTATACATTAGTACTAGAACTATTACATACAGTCAGTTTGGCTTCTTCTAGCAGTCCCGTTAAACTAAGCATAGCAAGCAGCTTCTTACAAATTGTCTATGTACACTTGGACAATTACTTTCTCCCCGTAAAGACAATGCCTGTATGTTATGTTTGCTGACTTTCTCCCAGACACTAGACACCAGGGTGTACACTGTAATCAACTGTTATTTGATACATGGCATCAAATTACCTGGTTTTAATTGTATTACTGCTCCTTGTTAATTAGTCCTTGGGCATTTTAAAATTTGTTGGCTATCTAACAAGAAAAGCTCCTTGGAGGCAGCCGCTGAGCAGGAATCAAACACAATATCACTGTAAAGAAGAACTCTATCACAAAATAAGTGTCATGAAAATAAGATTATAGAGCCGCCAAAAGGAAAGGGATTATTTCATGAAAATTTTTGAGACTCTTAAACAATACCCCTCTCTTTTGGGAGCAGTTTTGTGGCACTGTTCTGAAAAGGAGAGCAAGCTTTGTTTTGTTTCATCTAGAGCAAGGGCAACCCTAGCAGCACTGCCCCAAGTTATTTTCAGTGATACTGCTACATACCTAAATTTGATTGGCTACACACACAGCACGATCTCAACAAACTGACCATATGATTGTGAGTCAATCAGGACTGCAAAAGTGAACCAGAAGGAAAAAGGGTGCTGAAACACCAGAAGAAAGGAAAAACAATGGAATCAAACAGATGAAAGGGAGAATATCACATTAGGTCCAGAAGAACTGTTTGTCCTCTGCCCTCCAAAAAATGAAGCTGGCAAACATTCAGCATGCCTTTAAAAGATATATATTCCAAATCCATTTAAGAAATATAAATGGAACAGTAAAAACTATGACATTATAAAGACTATTAAATATATTATAAGCTTTCATTGACCAAACCCCACTTTGTAAGAGGTATCAGTGGAATCTTGCCCATAAAGCTCACGTTGCTACAAAACAGCTTTTATTATGCTTCTTTGTTGTTTTTGCTACAACAGTATAACAACCCATCCAAGCATTAATATGGTGCCACTCTACTAAGAGACTAACAGTCAGTTCCCAGGCAGTGGCAGATACATAATGGGAGGCCTCATACCTTCCAACAGGCAGCACTTAGAACGAGGGTGAAGAGCCTGATTTCCTGCAGGTGGTGAGGAGGGGAAATGAAAGAAGCTAGAACAGATGGAGAAATGAAAGCTGGACAGGCAGAGGGAGAAAATCCTGCAAGAAATCAGTTCAAGCCTTTGGCAAAAGCTGTATGTCCCTCCCTGATGGCCTAGTTGAGTAGAGACATAGGGAAGAGAAAGAGAAAGGTAAATATCACACTCATTTTTACTTCTGGATCTACTCGCTGTTGGCATGTGGCTTTCACAGCTTGGAAGTTACTTTCTAGACTCAGAACTCCCAGAATCCCTCCAGCCACTAGAAAAATATGTTTGTTTGTTTTTTTACTAATGGCTTAGGAAAAAAAACTTATTTAGTACCTACATTGGCTTTAAGATACTGAAATAATGCAGCTCCACAACACTACTGGAGGTTGAAAAGCTTACCAAGGACATCGTTTTTTCTTGAAACAAGGTGTATGTTATACGTTCTGATTCTGTCAAGGTACTGCATCCATCGTTCTTCTGAAGGATAATATTTGGTTGATCTCTGGATCCAGAAGTCTCGAAGACGTCTGTCTACATAACAGCATGTAAAGATTTGGGGTTTTTTTTTAATCCAAAAGATTACAGAATGCCACAATCTAAACAAATCATGATGATTAAACATTTAGGAAAGAAAAACCAATATTCTTCCAAATTAGGCAATGTTTTACAGATAAGCTAAATGAGTGACTAAAGTTCAAAAAATGATCTTACTAAGCTATTTTACATTGTATATGCTAGATTAACTATATTCCCATATTTATTTTTAACCAGGTTTATGGCAAAAAGTCAGGCCATTTCTGCACTACACTGTTATAGCGCTATTATTCCACTTTCCACATCCTATGGAATCCTGGGGTTTGCAGTTTGGGGAGGGGGCTTTAGAATTCTCAGCCAGAGAGCTCTTTGGCCTCAATAAACTACAAACCCCAGAATTCCACAGGATGTTAGAAAGTGGAATAACAGCATTATAACAGTGTAGTGCAGAAATGGCCTTAGTGTCTCTTGTGAAAGTATGTGGGCTAAGCAATCTTATGATCCCACTCTGCTGGCAGACCACACATGCCACTGCATATCCTGTGTAACTTAGTGCATACAAACCCCTCACAAAACCACTATGAATAGCACAAAATGGAGCAAAGGTGACAACCACACACCTCAAATCCATAGTAAGACTAACATTATCCTATATGATACTCTTCTGTCAGCTAGCCTTTGAAGGAGCCATACCAGCTCACTGCCACAAGATGATTCCTTCATGATTCTCTCCACCTCAAAAACAATACAACACCACTTCTGTTCTATTAGTCACATCTGTGCAAACAGCAAGTACCTAATTGCTGGAAATCTGAAAGAGTCCCTGCACCCATTAAGTCCAAATCCACTTCTACAATTCTGTTATTAAGAAGTATGCTTTTGACTACAACACTAAAGGAATGAATGACAGAGATTGTTACAACAAATCTGAGCGCCACAGCTAAAAGAGCTAGCTGTAAAAGTCTGAAGGAGTCATGTGGCACCTCAAAGTGTATTTCAGTATAATCTTTTGAAGACTATAGCCCACTCCTTGAGATGCATGAAATGGAGCCTCAGTACACAGACAATGGCAAATAACCTGCTTGGGAAGAGGCCTGCACAGAGGACACACAGGTATTTCTAGGAGCCAGCAAGGAAGGAGGGAACCTTTTACCAGGTAGGGAAAAAGACAAACCTGGATAGCCAAGAAGGAAGACTACAATGGCCTTCTCATACAAGTTAAGCTTCCAAAGGACAGAGGGCTGGGAAATAGGAGACTCAAATTCTTCTCCTGTTATGGAGAACAAGAGGAACACGGCTCTCTTCAACTTTTGATTGCCCGGACCGCAACAGTCATGTCAGAGACAAACAGTAGGACCTCCCTGGATTCCAACCCAAACTGCAAATTCTACATAATGGCTCCATACCCATTTAGCCACAGCACCAGACAGAAAACAAAAGCACACTGGGGCATTTGTCACCCCCCTAGTCTCTAGGTGCAGTCACATTCACCAGGTTGTCTTTGCCTGGTGGAACTGCTCAGACTTCACATGCAGGAAGTCCTAACTTCAAATTCAAGATGTGACTGCATCCAGTCCAGCCACATTTGAGAAACCTGTGATAGTCAAGCCAATTTTACATGCACATGTGTGTGGATGCATGGTGCACTGGCACTCATCTCTTTTGTTCCATGGGTCTTCTTGGTAACAGATGTGACCATTCTCTCATACACAGTTCTTCCTGACAAACCCAGCAGCTGTTCCTTCACTGAGAGGCCTATGAGAGGCCCACTCCCTTGCAATCCTGAGTCTGCAAGAGTAGACCATGGAGAAATCACTAACACAGACTGCTGGGAGGTGGGGTGAGGGGTAGGAGGGGACTTCTCATCAGAGTCCACCCTGTAAAAATGAACGGGTGAGGGTGTGGTAATCAAAATATCCCTACCCATAAGAATTTACTGAAAGCACGAAAGACAGACATCCTTACTGCTGATGCAGTAAGTTCCTATTGTTCCTATTACTATTCCTATTGTTACCATTACTACCATATTTATTGATTGCTTTTCTGCCCATCAGCCCCTTCAATATACACAAATAAAATATACAATTTTAAATATAGAATATACGCTAAAATATCTAAAATGAAGTGCCTGTCACAGAGCCTATAAATATGAAAAACTCTAGAACAAGTACATTAGCAATCCCCCAGAAGAACGGCTGGTGGACCAGAATGGTTATAGTTATAGTTATAGGACCAGAATGGGTATTTGTGTCTTAAGAGGGAGTAACTATAAGAGTTCTAAAGAGATAAATGTCCTGTTTCTGTGTATGTTCTGAGGGCGGGCTATCTCTACCATTTCCTAGTAAAGCAAAGAAGGAGGAAACCTTGGTGGGTATTCAGTGTGCACAGCCTGAGGCCAGAGCAATATAGCTCCAAGCTGCATGGCTGAGTTATCTGAATCATGATCTAGTTTAACAGAGGTTTATATGTCAGTGTTAGTATAATTATCAAGCCTGTATCCTACGCTCCAGTGTGGTACCATGCATGGAAAGAAGTGAGATGGCATTTTGTCCTCTGCCTCAGTGGGTGACTTTCAATTTACATTACCTCTGTGACAAGGGCCAAGCTGCTCTGATATCAGGAGCAGGGTCATAGTCTGAGGAGCTACAGAAGACTGAAAATGTCCTCAGTCCCACTCTGCTTTTTTTTAGCTAGCTTTTCTAGAGTTGCTCCAATATGTCTCCGCATGCGCATTCAAATTATCTGAAGTCTGGCAGAAGGCTCTCACCTTCTGAATGCCAAAATTAAGGGATGGGAAAGAAAATATTCCTTAATTTAGTTATATCTCACCTGTAAATTATTTGTTTGACAGAATTCCTTGATCGTTACAAGAAGAGGCTCCAACATGGTAGATTTTGCTTCAGAAACACCATCAACTCTCTTAATAGATTCTAAAGTTGTAGGCCTTTGGAGAAAAAATGGAAAACATTCTGAGATTTAATCACTTTGGCTTCAATGAGTTAGGACAATATATCTGTTAATGCTGTTAACTAATAATCCATCCACACATTATTATTATCAGAGATAAAAATTTAACCTCACTCTTCAAATACCTTAAAACAGTTTTCCCCAAATGAACAAGGATGCATAAAACACAACTGAAAAAAATGCACCCAGATTTAACTTATTCAGGATTGAGGCAGATATCAGTTTTAGATGGGGAAAGTCCTTGAAGACAGTCTTATTTTAAATTGATGAACATGTTTTTGTGCTCACTTGTGAATGTATATCCATCATTTGAAGACCAATGATAACTGAATTTGAATGTGTGATTAGTTTCTACTGCAAACCCTATCACATGACTGTAAACAATGCCGGCACGATATAGTGGTTCTGAGATTGAATCAAGAAAGTTGACGAACAGGTTGCTTACCTGTAACTGTGGCTCTTCGAGTGGTCATCTGTGCCCTCACACACTGGGAATTTTCGCGCATGCGCGGTAGTGTTCAGAAGATTCTAGAGCTAAGCAGCTTGGTGGGAACCCCTCCCCCATGCCCATACTGAGCATGCTCAGCCCACCAAGCCAACGGTCTCTCCTCAGTTCTAGAGTCTGCCAGTGCAAGACCTGAAAGAGGGGACAGCTGGGGGGGGGTGTGAGGGCACAGATGACCACTCGAAGAATCACAGTTACAGGTAAGCAACCTGTTCTTCTTCTTCATGGTCTCTGTGCCTCACACACTGGGAGATTTTGTAGCTTACCAGTTGGACGGTGGGTCAGGTCCTAGAGAACGGAAGACAACACTGCACATCCAAAATAGGCATCTCTCCGGGACCAGCAGTCCAGTCTGTAGTGGCGCACGAAGGTCGAGGATTGAGACCAGGTCGCCACCCGACACAGTTCCTGCAGATCCACTCCTCAAAGGAGAGCTGCTGAGAAAGCCACAGCTCTGGTGGAATGAGCACGCAGCAAAGCTGGCGGAGGCTGCTTGGCCAGTTCATACGCCAACAGAATGGTCTGGGCCACCCATCTGGAGAACCTCTGGGTGGACACGCTGTGGCCTTTCCGACACCCACCGTAGCAGACGAACAGGTGGGGTGTTTGACGGAAGGACGCAGTATGGTGCGTGTAAAAGGCCAGGGCCTGACGAACATCGAGGGAGTGGAGGGACCTCTCCAAAGGCATAGTCGGGTCCGGATAAAAGGTAGGTAGGATAATGTCCTGGCTGAGGTGGAAGTAGACACAATCTTGGGAAAGAAGGAGATGTCTGGCCAAAGGACTACTTTGTCTCTATGGAAGACGAGAAAGGGCTCATCCGATCGAAGCGCTGTCAGCTCACTCGCCCGTCTGGCTGAGGTGACAGCTACCAGGAAGGCAGTCTTGATGGTCAGGAGCCTCAGCAGTCGCCATGGGTTCGAAGGGCGGTCGCGTCAACTGGGATAGTACCAAGGACAGCGACCAAGGTGCTAGCGGAGGCGACACCGGTGGATAAAGGTGCTGCAGGCCCTTCATGAACTGTTTGAGGGTAGTGTCCCTGAAGAGAGCTGCCAAGGAGGATCCTCGTGGCTGGTAGGCCACAATAGCGGTGAGGTAGACCTTCAACGAAGGGAAGGCAAGCCCTTGTTGCCAAAGGTGGAGAAGAAAATGCAATACGGTGGGTAGAGAGACAGGTGATACCGGCTCGTGGCGGGCTTCTGCAAAGACCATGAACTGTTGCCACTTATAATGGTAGTTACAACGCGTCGACTCCTTCCTGGCCACAGTGAGGACATCCTGGATGGTTGGATCCTCTAAGGCGTTACCCTCCATGCATGGAGAGCCAGGATGGGCAGGTCCGGGTGGAGGACAAGACCGTCAGAGTGTGACAGGAGATCTGATGCTGTCGGTAACCTGAGGAGTTGACCATAAGCAGCCTCGATCAGGGGACAGAACCAATGCTGCCTCGGCCAATATGGGGCTAAGAGGACAACGTCGGCCCGGTCCGCGAGGATCTTGGTGACCACTCAACCCAGGAGAGGAAACGGCGGGAACGTGTAGAGGAGCTTGTCGGTCCACTTGAACTGGAAGGCGTCGCCAAGAGAGCCCCGGCCCAGGCCATCTCTCGAGCAGTACTGGGGATACTTCCTGTTCAGGCTGCTGGCAAAGAGATCGATTGTCGGTTCGCCCCATCGGTCTAGTATCATCTGGAACGCTGCATTGGAGAGGGACCACTCGTGATAGCACGAGGTGTCCCTGCTGAGGGCATCTGCTGTGGTGTTCTCTTGGCCCGCCAGATACACCGCGACCAGGTGGACTCAGAGCGGCACGCACCAGTTCCAGAGCTGAAGAGCTATAGTTAGGAGGGTGGTTGATCGGGTCTCTCCCTGTCTGTTGACATAACAGACGGCCGTCGTGTTGTCGGGCAGGATCTGTACCGTGCGGTCGACAACCAAGTTGCGGAATGCCCTCAGAGCTTTCCAGATGGCGAGGAGCTCAAGGGCGTTGATGTGCAAGTGGGTCTCCTCGTCGATCCAGCGCCCTTGCACTCGGAGATTGCTGCAGTGCGCTCCCCATCCAAAGAGGGAGGCATCCGTCGTTACTGTGATCCAAGGAGTCGGTTCTCGGAACGGCATCCCTGACATCAGGTGACGGCAGGCTAGCCACCAGAGAAGGGAGCAACGCACCTGTTGAGGAATCCGCAGGAGGCATCTCTGGTCATCCAGGAGCAGGTCGAAGGTCCTGACAAACCAGTGCTGGAGTGGGTGAGCACGGAGACGAGAGAGATAAGTGACCAACGTGGTCGAGGCCATGCACCCGAGAAGCTGCTGGATCCTTCTCGCCGATATCACCAGGGCATCGAGAGCGGTGGATACGGCCCGACGGAGAGTGCGTGCCCACTCCATAGGTGGATATGCCCTGGCAGATACCAAGTCCAAGGTTGCTCCAATGAAGTTGAGGACCATCGCCAGCTCGAGGTACGACTTCTTCAGGTTGACCTGGAGGCCAAGGCGGGACAAAAGAGAGTACGATGAATTTTCCCGTATAGCTTTTGCCTGCAGGACGCCACCAACAGCCAGTTGTCCAAATAAGGGTATATCATAACACCCTTCGTCCGCAGGTACGACACCACAGGGGCCATGCATTTGGTGAAGACCCTGGGCGCGGTGGAAAGTCCGAACGGTAGCACCCTGTACTGGTAGCAGGTACCATCGACCGCAAACTGTAGGTATCGTCTGTGCTGCAGGCAAATGGCAATGTGAAAACAGGTATTCCGTAGATCGATAGAGGCGAACCGGTCCCATCGTCGAAGGAAGGGCAGGATCGAAGACAGAGTGACCATCTTGAATCTCTTGGGGCGGATGTAAGAGTTTACCCTTCTGAGGTCCAGGATTGACTGCAGGATACCGTCCGATTTTGGTACCGTGAAGTACCGGGAGAAGAAACCAGTGGTACTAACCGAGGACAGAAGTTCTTCGATGGCCCTTTTGTGCAGGAGGGACTGGATCTCTTCCAGCAGCGCCGAGCTGGCTGGGCTGGAGTAGTAGACACCTCGCGGTGGTATATCTTGAAATTCTATGGTGTAACCAAGACAGACGATGGAGAGAACCCAAGAGTCCGTGGTGATGTGACGCCATTCAGCGAGGTGTCAGGCCAAGGTCGACTGGTCTACAAACGTGGCAGGCAGACTAAAGAGAGGCTGTGGTGGCAACCCGCGAAGGAGGTCAAAACCGGGACTTCATACCGGACAAAAACTTCTTCGAGGAGGATTGGCACCCTCGAAGAGGTCTCCGCATAGAGGACGAGGTCGACAGCCGAGAAGGGGCTGAGTGCGGCGAGCGAGGCCGGTATGCCAATGACAAGGATCGGCACCAGGACGAGCGGGAGCCAAAGCTATGGCGGGGCTGGGTCGGCTGGTGGATCCCCATTTTCTTCACTGTGAGGCGAGCTTTGACTAAATTATCCATTGTCTCGTCAGTGGTGGCATGGAACAAACCCTGGCCACCAAAGGGAAGGTCCTCGATTAGTTTTTGGCTGTCCTCTTGTAGGCCCGCAGATCTCAGCCACACGAAGCGTCGGAGGGCAACCAAGCCTACCATCACTCGAGCTGCCACCTCCGTCGAGTGTCTAGACAGCAGGATCTGTTGGTTGGCGAGTGCTACCAACTCATTAAATAATTGTATAGCACTTGCCCGGTGATCCTCAGGGAGGTGTGCCAAGAGAGGGTAGAACCTGTCGAGGAGGTTCCTCTGGTACGTGGCGAGGCAGGCTTGTGTGTTGGATACCCTGGCAATGAGCGAAGAGGTGGAGTAGAATCGCCTGCCAAAGGTATCCCTCTTGGTCCAGCGGGGTGGTGTGCAGTCTCCTACCACCCTTAGTCTGGGAGGACTTGACGATGATCGAGTTCAGCACCGGATGACTAAACAAGTACTCGACATCCTTCCATTGTGTCCGGTAGAGGTGCTCAAGGCGATGCAGGATGGGCTGTGTTGACACTGGCTGAGCCCAAGGATGCTTTATGACCTCCTGCAGCGCTGGTAGAAATGGCAACAGTGCTGTAGATGGTGGACGGGTGTCAATGTAAGAGAACACCGGGTCTTGGACAGATGGAGCCGGATCTGAGACATCCAGCCCGAGCGCCGTCGCCATCTGGAGGAGGATGTCAGAGAACTGTTTTATGTCTTCCGGTGCAGGATCCCCTAAGGCTAAGGGCGGAGACTCGTGAGAATCTGGTGTCAACTCCCCAGACTCCAATTCCGTCTCATAGGACTGGGACAATCTGGACAGAGACCTTTCCACCACCGGCTGCTGAGGTGGCAATGACATAGTCACCGTTGGCACGGTTACCGTCGCTGACACTGCGGTTGGTACTGGTGGAGTAGCCAGAGGTTGAGATACGGCAGCCGCGACAATTGGTAGCACCGCAGGCACTGGATGCTGAATTGCCTGGGTAGAATGGGACCCCAGAATGGGACCCCAGATGTTGCCTTTCTCCAATAACAGGATCTAAGTAATGTGATATCATCTCCTGTCATCATTTTGAAAGGAACTGCAGAGGAAAACTGAGGCTTGTTTTGGAGGGAGTGTATCCCATAGGGCAGCAAAGGGGAAACAAATTGGCTCTTGGTCCCCATGCAGTTGCCCGCCCCTCACTTATATAGTACTGATTCTACTATCTTAAAAGTTTGAATTGTTATTATGTATTACTTTAATTATGTATTACTTTAATAATCTAACATGATAGCGTTAATACGGTACTTATTCATTCCTCTTCCTTTCAGTGTTAATATAAAGTATTGTCTTAATTCTTTCCTCAGTCCCTTCAGAAACTTGATATTGTAAAGCAAAGGTGGCAAAGTTTAGCCTGAAAGATGCATGTGCCTCCACAGCAATAGCAGTTATTTTTTTTCTATACTGCCTATCAACTAGCGTTATCTAAGCGGTTTACAATGTATTTTTAGCTAATTGCCCCCAACAAGATGGGTACTCATTTTACCGACCTGCGAAAGGATGGAAGGCTGAGTCAACCTTGGAGCCTGGCAGGATCGAACTCACAACCTTGTGGTTGCAGTACTAGCATTTAACCACTGCGCCACCAGCCATTTTCATGCACCCCATGGGATGTCAGGAGTGTGATTTTGTTAGGAATCAAAGCAATATGCTCACCAAGACAATGTTTCTGAGCAAAACTGATGGAATGTGCAAGGTTGCAGCGGAAACAGTACCAGGTAGCAGCAGCAGGTCATTACTATCGTGAGAATGCCTTGGACTGGTTGAGGGGAGCACTGTAATACCCAGCCTGGAGAAGTTTATCATCTCCAGCCTAAAGCCATTTAATGGGAGACAGTGTAGTAAGGGTGAAAGAAAATAAAAGAGCATTGTATGGTAGATATGTACAGAGCATTCTGAACTTCAGCTGGCATATAAGAGGCAACTCTGACTATCCAGGCACGCTAGATGAGACTAAGAGGCCATCATCTGAAAAGGGTTCATGTATACTTTAAAAAACTGAGATAAATTCAGAAGAGGGATAATATTTTCACCTGTCTGTAATTCAGAATTAGAAAAGGCCATATGAAAAGGATAGGGTCAGAAGAAAGCATCCACAGGAAAAACAAACAAAAGGTGACTAATGCCTTTTCTCACACTCTAACAAGGCTACAGAATTATACAACGCCTAAGAGCCAAGTGATGGAGTGAGGGTAAGGTTACTGGACTATTCTTCAGCTCACTTGTATTTGAGGGCCTTCCTCTCTTCATGCAAAAGCACAACAAAAGTACAATTCACTTCCATGTGGAACTCACCATTAGAGATAATTAGAGTATTTAGGTAAACATCCACAGGCAAGTTTGTCAAATGCTGCTGTAAAGCATTGTTTGCATCACATTAAAGATATCAACCTTAAGCATATTAGCTTAATTAAAGCTAACTGTCAGAATAATAAAAGCTAACAAAATCCAAACACCACAGAATGATTCATTTGAGTACACCAGACTTTGGGTGACATTTAAAAAGGTAGCAGCAACTTACAATTATGCCTTAAACAGATATGGATTTAGAGATTTAGTAGACAAAAATGATTACATGGTGAAACTGAGAAATTATGCCTCACTACACTGACAATCCACTGTGTTTACACTGCACCATTCTAGTTTTAAAAATTTCAAGGTTGGAGACAGATGACAAATACCAAAGAAGCAGAAAGTTGGATGACAATCATCATCATCTGTGGGTACACACACATTTCTTCTGCTTTACTGATAAAATGGATTTTTCAGGGTTTTTTCTAGTTCACATGACACTGAAGTACACACATAAACAGGCAATGGCAGCCACATTATTGCATCTTCCCCTCTTGAAGAAAAAAAATATGGTATTCCCCACCACTCATTTTAATGGCATGTTTAGAATTTGGGTTAGATTGTAATTACTTATTCAAACTGAAAACATACCTTATCATGGTCATATCAACCAGAACTTTATTTGTTGCTAGCAGAGCGGGAGGAATGTCCTTCTCATTAGCTAATTTCTGCCTGGCTGACACTAATTTCCCATACAGCATTGTCTGTCTGAAGAAGAAAGACAATTAGATGCTAATTTCAATGCTTATTTTTTAAAACACCTACAGAAAACCCAACTAGGTTACATCCTAAAAGCAACACTGACTTCTCTTTCATGCAAGAGGAAACATTTCCACAATACACATGAGCAACATTTAGACAGAGTTCATTTTTCTACTGAACCATTCATTTGAACTTGTACATAAAATATACCCAGATTTTGTTGATTAAAACACAAACAATTACAATTGTTCCTACACATTTGCAAGTTTGACCTTCGCAAATGTGATCATTTGCAGATTTGCTGCCGCCTCTGCTTCCCTTTCACACTCACTCACATGTGCAGGGACACAGAGAGTGGGACAAGAGAAAGTGAGCACGTGCATTCCCTCTGACTTGGGTGGGTGGACAAGGGATGGGATAAGGGAGCAGAAGGAAGATGTGCATACATGTGTATCCTTTGTGCTCGGCGGGTGGGCGAGTGACAAGGTGAGGAACAGGGGAGTAGAAGGAGGGAAGGCATACATGCGTTCCCTTACTCACTCAGGCAGTAAGATATTCATTTTTTTTACACTTTCACAAAGATCTTGCGCTTCTAGCCCTTGTAATCATGGAGGACCAAGTAGACTTAACTACAGTTTCTATTATCAGTAATTACACAAACTCAAACGCTGAAGCATTTCGCCTGACATACTAACCTGTAGTTCCTTCTCTCTTTGAGATACAGCAGGCACTGTAGGGCTCATAGGTTCAAGAAGCAGTGGCAACTGCATTGTGGCACTGCTGAAATGTAAAAGTGTTTTAAGTCAGTGTACCTAGCAATCAACAGAAAAGCCACTCACATTCTTTAAATGCCATAGGTAACTGCACATCTTTGAAAGCTTTACCAGTAAGTGAAGAAACTGGGCCTAAACTCAATTGCTACTGCCAACCAGAATACATCAATTTGAGAGCATTAGTTGAGTGAATTAATTCTAGCAAATGCAAGCTGTGTTCTGTAACCTAGTGTATCCCACATGCAGCTGCTGTCCCAGACAATGTTCTTGTAAGAGAGATTATGTGAATAATGAATGTGAAAAGATATAAAAATACACAAGGAGAGAAGCTAAGATAATTTTTGAAAATACCACCTTTTATTTGAGAGTGTACTTCCTCTGGAGGTATTACTTGCTGCTCGATAGGAGAACATTTCATGCAAAGATATCTTCTTCATAAACACAAAACCATAAAAACAGAATATTAATATGCAAATCAAGCTCCATTTTAAGTATGCATCAGTAACAAAACACTTACTAGTATTTCAAAAGTAATGTGAGTAACTTGGTGGAAGAGTTTCATTAAATCTCATCACAGTGAAGCTTTTAGTTTTCAGTATCAAGAAACATTAAATAAGATATAGAATTTTAAAATTTTATTTTCAACTGCCCTTTTTCATCTAATTTGAGGAATGAAAGAGTACAAGTACTATCGTTTAGAAATCAGGAGCAAATCCTAGGAGCATATAATCCCTCCACAAATTTTCCAAGAAGAGATTTTCTCCACCTGGATGCCGACTCACACAGGCAATTAAACTTAACTACCACTTCTAGAGTGTTGTAGTGGTTTGAGTCTTGACTACCATTCTGGAATCCAAGGTTCGAATCCCCACTTGATCATGGAAACTCACTGGGTGACCTTAGGCAAATCACAGCCTCCCATCCTCAAAAGAAGGTAAAGGCAAACCTCCTCTGAACAAATCTGCTTAATGAAATCTGGTGATAGCTTCGCCTTAGTGTCACCATAAGTCAGAAGGCACACAACAACAACGGATTCCATTTAACTAAGATCTGAAAACCACAGTGTCTAATTTTGTTTACATGAGAAGGTTGGTTAATTTTAATTGTTTAATATCTGTGGCAACAAACTCCTTTAATGTTATTAACTCAGGAAGGGAATTTTGCTCCACAGTATTAAGAAAGGCACCACCCCAAGGACAGGCTCTGATTTCATAACTATGGTAAAAATGAAAAATTCAGTGTCATATCTGATGCAGATCTATATTTTTATATATACATTTCTCAAGGTGCCAGGGACACTGTTCTACACTCTACAGAGCACCTGTTCTTGTGCCCTGCTCCTCTCTTTCTAGCATTTGTACTTCTGCCTTGAAATCACAACCAGTGGTATTGTGCAGACAATGACCAAAATCCTACATACTTTCAGCAGAGTGTAGCTATACAGAGTATAATTATACTGGATCCCACAGTTTGTGCAACTGATTGTGTAACAAGCACCATGGCCTTGGTCTCAACCCTTTCTGCAATGGCTGAACAGCATTGTATCCACCAAGTCCAAAATGAAAGAGAAGATTACATTTGCAGGCTTGCCAAATGAATGCCTGAACTAGGGACTAAACTTACACCACCTCTAAGAAAGTCCAACTGCTTGTGCAACCATTTTTACCCAAGGATAAGTACCTTAACAAGATTCCAGCCAGTGTGTTTGCACAAGGGCTTACATGCATAATATCAAATGCGGAGCATGCATAAAATTCAATGCACAAACTCCAAAGTTCAGATCCTACAGATAATATGTATGATCTGGAAATGGGTAAGCAATTTGGGCAATGCACATTAAGTATAACATATGTTGGCACATGCCAATATTCTCCATGCAACTATTATACATCCAAAAGTCACAGAAAAAGTGTAAAGCATCAGATGTATCCAGGTGTAAAAAAAGGCAAAAGATGCTCAGTGGTAGGCAGGTAATCCTAACCCTGCTCTTCTATCACATACAGTCTATGCCTTGTAGGGTGCACAATGAGAGAGAGAGACAGAGAGAGACTACACTTCATTCATCAAAGCAAGATCTCTAGAAGACAAAAACTGCTATCAAAAAACTGAAGACATGCTATTTACCCACAATACGGACCTTCTTTTCTGGCACTGGCTTGGGTAACACTGCACTACTAAAACTTCCTCTGTCTGAAGATGTTTGCTTATAGCTAGAAAGAAGAAGAAACTCGATCTTAATTCAATCAAATCCCATTCCTGCAGCAAGACACACAAAACAGCCATGTCTTCAACAACTATTAATTTTGAAGAATACAATGACTCAGATGTCCCAGATTTTGAAGTTTAACACTTATTTGTATTTTGCCCTTCCTGGAAAAAGCCCAGGACAGTATTTGTATGTTTCTTCTCATTTTATCCACTCTACAACCACAGCTTCCTTCCTGTGACATTCATATCTGTTTTCCCCACCACTGTGCTTTCATCTTAAAATTAAGTCTTATGTTCTAGAGTCCATTCGTAATATTGTTCTCCTGAAATAAAAACTGAATTTAATTATTTGAACTTACACACCAATGGCATATATACCATTCTACAGGTTTTGCTTTGTTAGGGCTGTTCAAGTATTTTAAAGGGTCTGAAATGTTTAGCAACTTCCAGCTATGTTTTAAAGTGTTTTTCTATTGGCTCCCATCAGAGAATTCTGATAGGGCTAGAAATAAACAAACAAACAAACAAACAAAACATTTTTGTCATTACCACTGGGAAAAAGATCAATTTTGAACAGTTAACATTAAAAGGTCAGAGATCACAAGAAGCATCACAAGACTAGACCAGGCCATGTCTTACATGTGGACTCTACTATTCTCAGTGTGGGATGATGAGCTATTGCACAAAAGATTAAAGTTATTGCCTGAATTTTATGGACCCCATGGTAGATGCTTGCAAAACACAAAAGCCCACTGAATCCTGATCAAAACATCAGTCTACAATATACAAGCAAACAGATTTTCTCAATAGCCTTGACCATGGTTAGATGTACAAGTCTTATTTAAATGAATAGTAATGCTCTTATAAAGTTCCCATTCATTTCACTGAAGCTTACGGGGGAGATATTTTTGGTGGAGTGAGAAACATGTTAATTAGAAGGGGGAAGGGGAATCTAGATTTAAGTGTCAGGAGATGGTCTGGAATCATCATCTCCTCCTTCTCCTTCAATACCAGTGGTAGCTATATAATTTCATTCGGGCAAGCAAACCCACTTAGGAAAGCAAGCTGGATCTAATATTTTGCAGCCTCAAAGTGTTTACAAAAACTAGCATTGTAGTTTCAAGGCTTTCACAGGTAATTACCTTGGTTTCTGTAAACACAAGTCCTCATCCAACTGAAGCAGAAGCTTTTGGCCTGAATCTTCTTTAGCTTTAGAAAGCCAGTCTTTACCCTGACAGATCCAAAACAAACAACTTAACATAGCCTTTCCACAATCATTACCTGACAGAACACAATTCTTTGGTCACAAACTTACCTTTGCAGTAAGTGTGCATATTGTTGAAAATTTATTTCTACCAGAAATCTCTTTAAGAAAGCCCTCCAAGACAAGAGAGCGACCCAACGCCTTCCACAAGTTCTCCGGCCAGTCCTTACCACTGCCAAAGAGCACATGAGTTCGGTATCTATCTGGGACACGTTGAGAACTCTGAAATTAAAAAAAAAAAGATACAAATGTAATTCTTCAAAAAAGTAAATCAAAACCAGAATTGTGAATACCTGACTTTATTTCCTGTTCCTGCCTGATATCACCACTTCAAAAGATACAGGCTGAATTCCAGGGTCTTCCAAGTGGACTTCCATCATTGCGAAAGGACAACCTTCTCTTCCCTGCTTCAGCCGTCTGTGGTGGCTAAGGATGGGACAAATCCAGAATTCTCTGAATCTGGATCCGAATCCCTGGAAGGTTCTGGGAATTCATGAATCTTGTGAATCTCAAATCTTTTGAAGCCTTTTTTTAAATAGTGTTTAAAAAGCAAGGGAAAGAAGGATAATCTTGGGCAAGATACACTCTCTCAGCCTTAGCAAAAGCCTGGACAAAGGCAAACCTCCCTCTGAAGAAATCTGACCAGGACAATTATCATAGTTTTGCCTCAGGAGCTCCTCAGATTGAAACTGACCTGAAGGCCCTTTCTACACAGTCAGGAAAATGTAGATTAATCCCACATTTTCCTGCCTGGGTAAACAGGGCCACATACTACAGTAGAGAGATAATCCAGATCAAAACTGGCTTTTCTTTGCATAGCTGCTTATGGCATCCTGGGGTTTGTAGTCTGATCATGCACTAGCACACTTTGGCAAAGAAGGCTGTGACACCTTATAAAACTACAAGCCCCAGAATTGTGTCTGAAAGAGCTTTTGCAGGGGAGCTATGCAAAGGGATCTTTCAGCTGTCCTTGAAATCTCAAGAAGACTGTACCTTCTAGTCAAGTGCTGAACTTAAATATTAAATGTTCAATTTAAATATCTTAGAATACAACCCCAGATGTAGTTTCTGAAATTGTTAGCAAAGGCCATTATTACTCCAAGGGAAAAACTCACCTACTTGCCATATCCCCTTGTGTGTCTGGTCTCCCAGGTTTTCAGGCGTCCCAGTCTCCAACAAACTATTTGGTTGGTGGATTCGAAAGATTTGGTTTGCCTATTTTGGCACAGGGATTTGGGTTTGCAAATCTTGAATCCTTACCCAGGATTCAAGGAATCGGTTGGCCCATCCCTAGTTGCGGCAAAAAGTACTCTGGAAGATTTCCAGTCTTCCCAAGTAACTTTAGAGCAGTGGTTCTCAACCTGTGGGTCCCCAGATGTTTGTGGACTTCAGCTCCCAGAAGCCCCAGCCACTATGGTCAATACTCAGGGCTTCTGGGAGCTGAAGTCCAAAAACATCTGGGGACCCACAGGTTGAGAACCACTGCTTTAGAGGGTGCACAGGGGACCATACAAGGAACTGTCCCCTTCCCACTGTGACAGAAGCATTTCCATCAGCAAAACAACAGTCGTACATCCGGCCCACAGCCATAATATCCAACGAGGAGATGTGCACAATGTCACAACAGCTCTTGCCAATATGACTGCTTTGTACTGACTTAGTGTGTATTCATTACATAGTACTGGACTGCATCCAGCAGAAAAGCCAGAATTTTAAAAAAAAGAAATCAGTAGCCACTCTTCATAAACAGCATGTTCCATATCCAACCAGAGTATGTGCACCTCCTTAAAATAAACCAAGCTATTTCCAACGTGACTGCTTCTGCACAAAGAAAGGATTGCAGTAAAGGAAGAACACGTAGTAGCATCTGGAAAAGTTATTACACAGCCGCAAAACTTGTTATGTGGCCACACCTAGCAAAGTCCCACTGTAAAACAGTGGATTCACCACAGGAATTCTATAGGCTCTTGGATGCATCATTACAGCACTGTCAGAACCTATCCTGTGGCACTCAAAGGCCAAAGTAAAGGAAACACGATCACAGGATTGGATACTCTCCCTCACACTCTCTCCTTCTGGAGAATGAACCCACACTCACACACACATGCACACTAGCAAAGATCCAACAATGGTTATTTATGATATTGTTGCTTCACTAGCAATTAAACCAAGACTTGAAACTAGATCTTCTTAAAAATGTTCAATAGCCTTGGTTAGGAGATAAGAAAAAGCAATGCTCATCATATTTTTTGCATTTTTTTTAGGGGTTGTATTCAAATGGTGTCCATCTACTAACAGAGTTTCTGAGTGAAGGATTCAGTCAGAGGAACAATGAAGGGGTCTGTTTTTGGCAACTCCCCTTTTCCCTTACAGTGAGGAAAGGAGACTGTATGAACTTCTAGGTATTGAACGCCCAGCATCCCTACTCAGCATAGTCAGTGATGAGGAATGCAGAAAATTAAACAACATAAGAAGGACAATACAATACCCATTCTTTCTCTATAGCCTTTTTGCCACTTCCAGTGTAGATTTCTAAGGATTCCTCAACCTGAGTATTTAAGAGGGGAAGGCTGCATCAGGGAGTGGAAATACCAAATATCATATCCATTCCCAGTTCTGCTGAAGTAAACCACTCAATCAAAGAGCCTTTTGATAGCAAAGAGACACCAAGTGAATACAACTTGGTGTATTCAAAGTTCCTTTTTATTTCTTTTGGCTTCTGTTTTTGTTTTTTACTGAACTGTTTCATGTGGTCCTATTTTATGCTTTTTATTTTTATCACATTATAAGTTCATTTATTTGTAAATCGTTCAGATGATTTTTCAAAACAAGGTGGGGGTCCAATCCCTTAAATAAATAAATAATCTGAAGATTAAAATGTAAGAAGGAAAAAAGATACATGAATGAAATGTGGAAAGTGTCAAACTAAACTCACTATACTTATTTTGAAGTTTTGTATCTTTTTTTTTTTTTTGGCCTTAATAGGGGTAGTATAAGATTTCAGACCAAGGCAACTTCTTAATTTGAAGATTCCCAAAAGGATCTGTTCACCACTGAATACTGTCTCAAATTTCAAATAACAGGTGAAATCTGATCTCTCTTGTGGCCCACCTGAAGTCTGTCTAGGAACACACCTGTGCTTATTTGTTATGAAAAGTGCCAACTTGAACAAAACTGAGGATACTACCATTCTTTATAAACAATAGGTGAATTATATTTAGAGATAGATTATATATTTAGTAAATGCAATAGTAAAAGACATGTCTAGTTGTATTACTTGATGACAAGCACTTGAACATTATTTATACAAAGATAAAAACTGCCTGGCAGCTGAGGTAAACTGTGCTGCTGGAACAGTGGTTCACAATAATTAATTTTCAGTTTTCACATTAGGTCTTCTCAGTTACAAAGGAAGCAAATCCCAACACAAGATTTTTGACAGAAATAAGTTAATGAAACAAGAATGTTTGAAAACTGTTGCAGGCACTAGACCACAACAAAATACTAAAGAGCAAAGCATATAATGTTATCTGAACACAAATAATAAAAGGAGCATTCTAATGCACTCCATGCTTAAAGTTTTTTAGAAGTTAAACATTTTGTTTCAGCCCTCTGAACTTTCTTCCATCCACAGAATGCTGAATAAGGCCTAACATGGCAACTTCTCCACCAAAAGACACACCTCTAGTTTAAGTAAGGAGGAAGAAGAGGAGAGAATAAACTTTATAATACTTTTTGCATGTTCAAAGTGCTTCCCATACTAAGAGTTCTTAGTAACCTATAGCCCAATAACAGAGCAGTGTTGGCGCTCTAATCAGTAAAGCGACACCTAGATAGTATCAGTTCATACTGTAGGTTAATGAACTTTTTAGACGCACTTTTTAGTTTTGTCACTAAAAATAATCACACTACATAGAAAAATAGTGCAAAATTTAAAAGATAGCCTGAATCTCTTCATATATGTATGCATGTACATATGTACATATGTATATAATGTGGATGGTGCTTCCTCCTCTCCTTGATGGAAACACTTCAAAGTCCCAACCTTCAGCTCATAGTGGTAGAATGCAAAAAATCCTTTACCACTTGATTCTTTTGCCCATATAAACTATCCTTTATTACGCTAATATCACAGATGGAAAGGCTGAATCTGAAGATGTAGCTTGTTGGAAGTTAACAGTTCATAGCTGAGCTGACATCTGAACCTGGAAGTGGTGGGCTCACAGGCCACGCTCTTAAACACTGTATTATGCACAAGACAAAAGGGCTCACCTACAGCCCCAGTACCCCATACACATACAAGCACACAGAGGGAAGGCTGAAACCTTCACAAAAACATTAACAGTTAAACTGAACCTTCAACTCATCCTTGAAAATAGCCACCTAAACATTTTAAAATCTCAAATCTTTTCCTTCAGGGCCTTGCATGACAACTACACTAATTCCTGCTATCATGGAATTTATTTCTATTTTATTGTTTTTAGTTCCACTTATATTAAATAACCTATAAATTAATCTATTTTTGATAAAATCTAAATGCAATAAACAATCTACTCAATTCTCCATTTGGCCCCTTCAAAAGAAATTATATGCTCCGTGAGAAGGTTGATATGAAAAGAGAGTGGATCTTTGGATGTACAAACAAAGGTCTCATGCCACAAATCAGCCAAATGTTTTGGGCCGAGAAATATTTCCTTCGTTTTCTTCAGAGGCTAGTAATATTCACACACACACACACACACACCTTGTGAGAGGCTGGCTAAGAGGCTGGTGGATGCTGCAGACCTTGTTGTCTGCTGGTGGAGAGGCAGATCTGCTTGTAGCAGAGGTGGGCTATAGCTGCTGGAGGTCTTCCCTGAGTGGCAGTGGAACTTCTTGCTGCTGCAACTCTTCTGCTAGTGGCAGCGATAAGAATAGAGCTGTTTGCAGAGGGTGAGGATTATCAGGATCCTAAGCTGCCTCATTAATCTGATATTGGCTCCAAGAGAAATGGAAATTGCATTAGCCCAGGAGCTAGTGTAGTTAATGCCCTCTTCCTGGAAGTGTTGGGAAGTGTAAACAGTTTCTGCCTAGCTCTCCTAGTCTCCTATGCTGGCACCAGTGCAAGCTTTGCGGGGTTTAAGCGACAGCAGTAGCACTACTGCATATCCTGTTTTCCCAATACTAATAGGACTGCTATTTTAGAAAACAGTGCATAAACTCTGCCTCCAATACATCAAGTTAAAGCCTAGATCCCTAGAAAAAGGAATAAAAAATATGATTTCTAGAGGGCAACCATTACCAATACGATATACCACGTCATGCCTTTACTTATTATTGTACATGCCATGAACAGTTAGACTGTGAACCAAAACAACACAACCGCTACTTTTCACGTTAGGGAGGAACTGTCCTGTGTGGTTAAAATAAAATCTTCCTCTTCTGAAGAGTACTGGGAACTAAGTTTTCCAGTCAGTAACTTTGCTTACTGTCCATATGTGTATACACAGTTTCTTAAGTTTGCAAGAGTGATCCTGTGCAAATTAAATTCTCTGATTCAAAAAGGATATAAATAGCATAACCAAAACCTTTGCATTATGCTTGTGGGCAAAATAAAAGGTTTATTTAGAAGTGACTAGGTTTATTTTTAATTGCTATAACATACAGATTAGAATATTGGAGCTCGATTTACATCAATTTTTTGGAAACTACTTGAATTATGAAATCAATCAACTCCTAATAAAATCAATGCACCCTGTTATTTACTGTGCACTATTAGGAATGTTCAAATCATAATTAGAGATCTTTGTCATGTATAGTCAGTGATACAAAGCTTGTTCTTCCTCTTATGTGGGATAAACAGCACTGAGAATCAGAGGGTACTGGACCACCAATCCCCACCTATCCCTAGCTGTCAGTCAAGCTGATAAGAGGAATACTTACAGAGCCTCGGAGAAACAATACTGGAACACCCAGGCCAAATTTCTCATTTAAGGTACATACTGCAGACATCAGTTTGTAAGCTTGCTGACCAAAATCTTCCAAACTGTCTTCCTTTTCTACCACCCAAATACTCTGATTGTGTCTAAAATAAATTAAAAAATAAATAAATGTAGATAAATGTATATAAAATGTTTACAATAAATGAAATTAAAATGTGTTTATGTATACATTTGTATTTTCATGTTACACACACACCCATACCTCATTCCATTAATATTTTAGCAGTCAACTGACATGAGATCCAAAAAGAAAAACAACCACCAAATAATACTTGTATTCCAATGACTGAGGTCACAAAAGCAGAGAAAAGTATTCACTCCTCACCTTAATTATGCTGAGAGGCGTAACACAGTTGTCCACAAGACAACAATGTCACAAAAATCTTTCCCCACCCCACAGCAGTTGAAGGCACTGCATTGCAGTCTCAAAGCGCTATCTATTAGATCTGCCTGGTTTTTAGATACGAGTTCTTTTCATGGAACAATACTCCTTCCACTAGCTTTTCCTCCTGAATAGAGGCAGCGTTGCTACACTCTTGTAACCTTCAAGTTATCCTATTCTGATGGGTACATTGGTCTTTCTTGGTAAAAACTTGTGATTAGTTGAAAATACAGACGTTTTTATTAGACATGCAGTTGATGCATTTCACAATTTATTAGAAATGTATCCAGAAATGCATTCATTTGTTTAGTGATTCTCATCTGTTTCTAAAGTCATTGTCAAGTCCTGTAACAAAATACTGTGCATTGTATACAGTACTTTCTGATCATCCTGCTTATCCATTTCATTGGGTGGTCCTGAATTCCAGTGTTATACGAGGTGAACATATAACTCTTTCACAGATCCATACACAATTTTGTAAACTTCTAGCCCAGGACTGGGCACCTTTGGCTTTCCAGATATTGTTGGACTGTAACATGCATAAGCCCTTTCCAACTTACATAAAGACAGGGATTATGGGACCACAGAATCATGTAGTCAATGAGGCCCGTAGACCATGGTGTCCAACCTCCTACTCAATGCAAGAATGTCAGTTAAAACATCCCTAGTAAGTAGGTGTCCAGACTCTTTTTGAAGACATTCAGAGCATCTTCAATCCAACAACATCAAGAAAGCCTCAAGCTGCACTTTTTCTAAACTAAAACTCTCCAAAAGATTTTGTCTTTCTTCACATAGAAGGTGCCCTAAGAAGTGGAAGAAGCAATCACGTTAGATCAGAGAGAGACAGGTTCAACCTCCTATTTGGCCAATGAAGCTCACTGAGTAAGTCTGAGTAAGTTACTGTCTCTCAGCATTAGGTGATCTTCAAAGTAGTTTTGAGAATAAAACTAACGGCAGATATAGCAGCTTACATACAGTGTTTGCATAAAAATGTAAAATTAATAATGAAAACTAAACTTGGATTTTGGAAATTATCTTTTGACAGTGAATTAGTGAGTGGCATGCCACGCCAATGAAACATACTTCATCTTAAAAGTAACAACAATCTTTCAAGAATACTTCATTAGCAGAAAGACATTAGAGATTTATTGTCCCTGGACATGTAAGCTGTGGGATGATAGTTCCAAACCTCTAATCTTTCAGGAGGAACATCTACCTGGATCTGCAATTATCGCAACATTTTTCTGTTCCCATGATGCCTGACGAGGCCTTCCGGAGTTGTTTGTCTTCGAAATGAGACAAGATGACTCTGCCCAAGGGAACATTGGGAATTGAATAAAAGAACAAGAATTTACATGTTAAATTCATTGAAGAAAACAATGAGCTGAAATCATCACCATTAATTGATTCACCAGGGAGTTAATTATTCGGCCTTGAATCATCTTGAAATAGGTGTATTTTTTTCAAAGTACAAAATTCACAGCACAAATACAAAAGAATGTGTCAGACCCCAAGTGGTACTTTCCAAAACTTTGGAAGATAGTTATTTTGATGTGTTGACAACTCGTGTTTGTTGGTTGCTAAAACATATACAATGTAAGACTTACTTTCGCCTACAGCTGTTCAGGTTGAGGTATTTCTCAATCTTTGCCATCATCTTCAGTTTGTACAGGCGAAATTTATCACTGTGTATTGCACTAAGCAGGTGCCTTAATCAAGAGGAGAAAAAAGAATGAGTGGAAATATTGATAATTCACCGGTTACTCCCTGTCCCTTTCAAAAAAAAAAATCTTGCATTATAGATATAATGAGCCACATACACATAACTTTTCCACACATCATAAATTTCCCATAGCTACATGTGCAGCAAATAAAGAAGTGCTTGGAAATGAACAACAAAATCTAAAATTGGCACTTGCATAGCACCGTTAAGCCTGGCAGCATTCCATAGTTCATCTAGCTCTCTACAGAGGTTCAATCTATCTCAAGCAAACATAAATCCTATTTATCAGTCCAGTATAAGCCCTGTGACCCTGCTCCCATCATAATACCCTCAGTACCCATCTCCACAGCCGACCACACATTGGGGGCTGAACAACTGCAATGGGAATCTGACTCAAGTTGTATACATTCTCTGTTTGAGTTCGAACTCTGGAAAAGCCCGGTCCTGAAGGACATGGTGAGCCTACATAAACAAAGAAAGCTTCCTCTTGCAGGCTCTGCCCATGTAATATATGAAGATTTTTGGGCCCAAGTGATAACGGGAAAATGGCTAGAAGTTTCATTCTAATCCCCCTCCATGTGATCCTCCCAATCATCTGCCACAGAAATATGAAGAAATATGGAGAGCACAACTCAAGTGATCTAAGTTCTTCACATACATTATCTCAACAATTCCACCAGCAAGAGAGTTTACCTATTGAAACTCAAGTCAGCTGGGGCCCATAACACATGGCAAGAGGCAGGAAGTCCATCACGACCGGCTCTTCCAATTTCCTGATAGTATGATTCCATTTCCTTTGGAGCTCCGTAATGAATAACCATTCGAATATCTGCTTTATTGATGCCCATTCCAAAGGCTACGGTAGCTATTATACACTAGAAAACAAGCACAACAGCCCAATATCATTGTTTAACTCCACTATGAAACTACTGCACATGTCCCAAGCGTATATAGTATTTTTAAGCTATGGGCCTGTCTATAATACACCCATCTCAGGTCAGACTTGTAATTTGTGCTATATTTCTAAGCTTTTTCTGCTGTTCACTGAAAATAAAGCATTCAAAGGGAATGAAGTCAAATAGCAAAAATCATCTAATATGTAAAAGTCAAAGTTTGTGAGTTTGTCTGTTTGTCTGTCAGGCAGACAAAGACTTATTGTGATTGGCTGTGTGAGCCAAGATGGCCTCATGTGATTGGCTGGCTGTGAAGATTCTACGGAATCCTGGGATCGGCATATCAGGGAGGGGCTTTCAGAATTCTCAGCCAGAGAGCTCAGGCTGGTTGCTATGGACTCAAGGCCTAGCAGCTCTGAATACAGATTGGATTGGGGAATATGGGGAAACCATGGAGGCAAGGCCTAGCAGCAAGAAGGAGAAGGACAGTGTATTCCCTCAGAAACCAAGCCTCTGGATGCTGACAACTCTGAATAGAGACTGAATTGAGGACTATAGGGAAAAGTTACAGGTACTAGACAACACAGTTTGGGGAATAAGAGACACAGGATCTCAAACCTGCGCATCTAAAGTAAGGTAAGCCAATTCCTAAGGTATTTCTAACAAGTGTTACCTATTAGACAATAAAATCCCAGGCAATGCCAGGTAAATATACTAGTTTTTATAAAAACAAACAAATTAACCTGTCACTCTCAGAAGGTGGTATCATATCAACTAAATCTAAAATGCTGTGGGAAATGTGAGACCTTGACTCTGGAGACCAGGAGATATACATCCCCTAACCTATACTACTACATATGTGAGTGGAGTGTGAGGCACATCTTAAGGTCACAAGGCAGACCGGCATCATAAAGTACATTAAATACTACAGACGTCATAAAAATTGCTTGCTACCACCAACTCTGGACATATCCACTATTTATTTATTTACATATTGCATTTATGAGTCACCTTTCTCCTGGTATGGGAGACAAATAGGCTCATAAACAAAATAAAATTAGCTAAAAACATAGTAATAAAATTTTAAAAAGATTAAAATAATCACCATTTTTAAAATTATGCATTAAATATAAAATAATTAAAAACATACATAAAAACATAAGACAGCTGCCTATGAACAATTATTCATTAAAAGCCTGCTTGAACAAGGTGGTCTTGGCCTGCCAACAAAACAAAAAGCAAGGAGGGGGTCAGCATAGCCCCCCAAAAAAAGAGAATTCCAGAGGGTAGGAGCAGTCACTGAGAAGGCTCTTTCCTTTGTCCTCACCAAACAGACCTGTGACGGTGGCATGACCAAGAGAAAGCCCCACCTTGAGGATATTAAGACTCTGGTAGCTTTGTATAGGGAAATTGGGTTTTTCAAGAAGTCTAGACCTAAGCCATACAGAGTTCTATAGCTCATGACCAGAACTCTGAATTGTGCCCAAAAACAAACTGGTAACCAATAGAACTGTTTCAGCAAGCAAATTATATGCTCTCTATGACTGGCCCTAGTCAGCATTCTGACTGCAGCATTTTGGATCTGGTGCAGCTTCCAAACACAGACCCTAGTAGAGTGTATGACAATAGTCCAAACAGGAAGTAATCGAGGCATGTTAGCTAGAGTCATTACTAACTCCTACTGTGGTAGTTTTCAGAGAAGTAGCCATGTTAGTCTCTTGCAGCGTAACAAGGAAGAAGGAAAGGGGAGAAAAAAACAAAAGTAATGTGACAGCACTTTTAAGATAAACTGGTTTTTCTTTTTCCATGAGCTTTCATGGATATAAACCTATTTCTTTGGATGCCATACTGAAGTGGGTTTATATCCACAAAAGCTCATGCAAAGATAAAAACCAGTTCATCTTAAAAGTGCTGCCACATTTCCTTTTTAATTTTTCCTCCTCCTTCCTATTATTAACTCCTGAGACCACCCATGATGAGATCAAGAACCAGTTCTGGGCTTGTACATTCATTTCAGAGGAAGGAACTGGCAAAACTACCTTGCCTACAAAACTGATATGAAATTCACAAGGTCACCATAAGCTGACAGGCAACTTGAAGGCACACATACACATACACCAGAGCTTTCAAAACTCTTCATGTTGGTGACACGCTTTTTAGACGTGCATCATTTCACAACAAAGTAATTCAGTAATAAATTCAGTAAGTGAAGGCAGCCCCTCCACCTGAGCCTGGCCCGCTGCTGCCCTCGCCAGGGTCTTCCCTCAGCCAGGGTAGTGGCAGGGGGAGGGGCAGCCCCTCCGCCTGGCCCACCACCACTGCCCTCGCTGGTGTCTTCCTTGGCTGAGGCAATGGCGGCAAGAGAGGCAGTAGTGGCGAGAGAGGCAGCCCCTCCACCCATTACGTTCACACAACACACCTGCACACTGCAGACGACGCTAACATGTCGCGACACACAGTTTGGAAAACTAGGACAATCTCATATTTATTCAAATCTGGGGCCAGGCAGATCCTATATTCAACTAAACATAATCTCCCATCTTCAGCTGTTCATTTCTGCCAGTGGTAAGTGGTAGTGTTGAAAGAATGTGGCCCACTCTTCACTCCTTGGAATATGTCCTGAAGGTCACTTATCCAACTCTCTGCTGAATGCAAGATGCTACTACAGCATCTAAGCCTAACTGAGAGTGGAATCCCTACAGTCAAGCAAGAAACTGAATGGCTTCTCCAAGGTTCAAGCCCCGCAGTGAACAATTCCATTGAAACAAAAATCATTTATTTTCTTTCATATTAATTTACAGTATGTAATCACAAGCTGAAAACAGTAGTATAAAATAGAATTCAAACAACAATTCTTAATATTTATATAGTTGATCTCTGGCATAACGAGAATACAGAATATGCAATGGGCTAAGCCCAATGTTAGTCTAAATCAGGGTAAACATATTGAAATCAACAAAGCATATTTCACTTGTGACCTAACAAATGTATTCATTTCAATTCATTTACTTGGTTTAGAGCTGCCATTCGATTTGGCCCACTTAATATAACAATCTTCAAAAACAGGAAGGAAATGTGTCATTTTGGGCACAATACAGCAATTAGTTTTGATAATATTCTACTAAAAATAACAGAAAGCATGTGACCAGATTCTATTCATGTATAGCAGGAAATAAGTGCTGCTAAGTTTAATGGGACTTAATCTCAAGTAAGTGGGCAGAGGATCACAGTTCCAAGAAACTTAAGTGTCACTGATTTCAGTGGGACCAAGACATATCTAACTTTTGCTGGGCTTTCAGCATTATGTTTGCCTTTGCAAACAGAAATTGGTTCCAAATAGCAAACAATAAAATTCCCTCCATATGTTTCCTCTGAATGTGCCTTTAAAATAACAGTATTCTATGGCAAGTCAGTTACAGTTCCCTCCTACCTGAATCTCATCTCTCAGGAATCTATGATGGATGTCTCGCCTTTCCTTGATTCTCATGCCAGCATGGTATGTACCGCAAACAAGGTTTAATTTTACCAGTTCGGCAGCTACTTGTTCAGTGGTCTTCCTTGATGGGCAATAAACAATAGTGGGGCCTTCAAATTCATAAGTAGACCTAATAAACAAAATAAACAGAAAACTGCTGTGTGTAAGATTGGATTGTCAATAATGCAAACAGAGTAAATGTTTCAGAATCCCACTGGCTAGGGAACCCATGCAAGTGCTGGTGCACAAGCTTCTTGTACTATAAAGACATCAAGAAAAGTTTTTTCAGAGTTTAGTATAAACAAACAGAACCTTTTAGGGTGTTATAACTACAACTGATTTGCAGATATTTTAAAAAATGGTTTCCCACAGGTCTAAGGAGAGCCATGGGCAAGGTGACCTCCACCACCATCCCATACTGGCCCGGTTACTCCACTGAACCCACCCTCACAGCCCTCTTCCCTGGCAACTCCACTACTGATGTGAGACCCAGAAGGATGGGAGGCGGGGGAATAAAACTATACGAACAGCTGGAACATTGCTTAAAAGTGCCCAGGGGCACAATCTCTGCAAAAGTTTTGAAAGAAAACAACAAGAGCTGTTGCAGGAACTGACAAAGTTTCAACACTCCCAGGCCAGGTGCTAATGCAAATTACTTGCTGCCATACCTTCCCTGCCCCTATGGTCCATCTGCTGTCTTTTTGCACTCCTTCTGCAATGTCCCGGACTTATGTTCCCTAATCCAGTCATAGGGATGTCACTAGTTATCATCCCCAGAACCTTCACTGTGAAGTGGATTTAAATTTGAATAAATATTTCTAAACATTTATTTCAAGCAGAAGTCTTGCAACAAAGAGTTTGTAGGTAAAGTAAGATAAAATACACTCACATATCTTTTTTAATAAGGAACTGCTTTAAGTCTTGGATAACATTTCCAGTTTTTCGCCCAACTGCCAAGTACAGATTAGGCCGGTCAAAACTGGTACATGTGATCTGAGGATTCTTTAGGTTTAGACAGTCTACGATGTCCTTTCTGATGGAAGGGCTTGCTGTTGCAGTCAGGGCAACAACAGGAACCTGAAAAGGAAAGAGTGTATTCCAGCAGGCAATAAGAGAATGGGAAAGCAAAGGACATAGAAAAAAAAAAAAATCAGAATATGAATTCTTTGAAAAAGTTACAGACAAAAGGATAAGCAGTCACATTTGATTGGATACACAAGCTGCTATGCAACTGGACACACTACATGTGCTTAGGAATAAAATAAGTTTTTCCCTAATGCAAGCTTCAGATAATGTAATGTCCTTAAACAAGGGAGGGTCTAGTCAGTATCTGTTTTCTAGGGAGTAATCAAACCCCCTCCCATGCTTCACATACGGGGAGAATTCAGTCAGGTTAAAAGGAAGCACATCTAAGCTTCTTTCCCTTTCCCTTTTTTCACATTACAAACGTAGACACCAGAACAGGTGAAACGCTTTGGCAAAACTCTGACAAGACTCCTAGGTAGTTAAGGAATCGTCAGTCGGAAAATTACTAAATGATCAAGCACTAAGGAATATGAAGATAGCTATTGCCATTAAGCCTTGCCAGGAATAATAAACGCTGCCTGCAGTCTATCTTATGCATACTTACCTGGGGGAAATCTACATGGAACAAACAGAGGGTACTCCTAAGTACACACTGGACTTGTAAGAGTCTTCATATTTAAGGACATTTCAGTGATAATGGATAGGAAAAACAATTTGCTCTCCCCCTGCAAGTATCTGCAAGCAGGCAAAATTAATCACAACTTGCTTGACAATGTTGACACCCCCGCCTTAAAAATATTTCTGGGGTACTTGATTACAAAGCTTTGAGGCAGTGGTTCTCAACCTGTGGGTCCCCAGATGTTTGTGGACTTCAGCTCCCAGAAGCCCCAGCCACTCTGGTCAATGCTCAGGGCTTCTGGGAGCTGAAGCCCAAAAACATCTGGGGACCAATAGGTTGAGAACCACTGCGGGGGAAACTAAAACAGTGCATATATTGTATCTATACATTTCTTAGATTTCTTGAAAAAATTCAGCCTTCTCAAGTTGTGAACCTTATAAGCAGTTCATAAAATCAAAACCCCACTTAAACAAATTTTAAGAATGAATCAATAAAAACAAGCCAAATCCAGAACTTAAATAGCCAATAAATCATTTTATATAGTAAAAACGTTTCAGTTAGCTTTGGGTTTCCATAACTGTTACATAATGGTCTCACAACCGGGACTGGTCTGCTGGATCTCTTCCGGCTTCCCTGCCACTCCATTCTCCTTTTCATGCAGCCTTAGCATAGTGTTACTGAATACAGACCTCATGTTCAGCCAAGCTCAAGGGTATCTAATCACAGTTTGGTGTGAAGCCTTAACTGGCAACTACAATTTTACAATTAGCCAATAAACAGAATTGGAAACCACTGTTTGAAAAGTTTGTGCTTATTACTGTTCCTTTTTCAGAGGTCCCTGCATTACAAAAGCAAAACTGCTGAATAAATGCAATGCAATGCAATGCAATGCAATGCAATGCAATATAAATAACCCATGTTCTACAACTTCCAAGTGGAAAGCTTAATTTATAGTTACAACCAGCTTCTTCCTATTATGTATCTAGTCTTTATTTTATTTTGCTTCTGCCAATCACTGCCAATTGCCTTTTGTCACAGTCTTTTAGGAGTTAGAAACAGTGAATCCAAGTCAATATTTTGTAACCAAAAGGGAGTAATAACCAGGTAAGTCCTTGTATTGCACAGCTTTAAAAAGGAAAAAGAAGCTGTTTGTTTCTAGAAAAGAAGCTGAGACACTGAAGCTCAAACAGAAGGACTTGAACTCTCAGTCTCACTCTCTCTCCTGCTTCAGCTATTAAGTCTTTTAAATCAAAGCACAGCAGTCCCCCACATAAACCCCCAAGGGGGTTAAAATATTAGATCTGAATGTCTGTAGAGTCAACATTGTTAAGATTATTTCTCACTCAACTCCTTCAACAATGTTGGTGATGCATAAGTGGATAAACTCTCTCATGCTTCTTGTTAAAAATGGTGGCAGAGCTAACCCCCTTTTGGGACCATTACAAGGTAATGACAGCTTGCCACGATCTCCTCAGTGCCATCCGTGCCCAGAACTTTAAGATGTTTCAAATCTGGGAACTGGCACTGGAAACTAGTCTCTTTTGAGCTGCTATAAAAAAGTTCTTAGAAGGCACCTGACCTCATGAGGAAGCTGTCTCCCGCAGCTGTGCAGGGGGAAAGCTTTCACTCCACCATTGCTGGGGGGAGGGGAAGGTTCTAACCATATTTAACATATATCATAGTTTGCCACTGTATCTTAATTTTTTTATTATTTTTTAATCAAATTTTAGCAATGTCACATGTCAAAAACTTTAAATTCCTAAAAACCTAGCAAAGACGACACTTACCATAGGAAGAGCTTTCTTTAACAACCCTAAAGACCTGAAAGAATTTCTGAAATCATGCCCCCATTCAGAAATACAGTGAGCTTCATCAACAGCTATCAACGTAATGCCTAAAAGAAACAAAATAGTCCTACATGGTTACACAGCCTTTATAACAGTATAGCTTTCAGGTTTGCAGATGTGAGAATTCAAAGATAATCAACAGTGCTTATTTCATGAGTTCTCACTTAATGTATGGAAATCACTTGTCACAGAAACAGATGCATAATCTTCTAAGAATATCCTTCACTAATGGTATACAACTCCTAAGATATATTTTACATTTTTTAAAGCTATCAACTGGATCACACTGCAGTAATTCTAAATTCCAAATGCTATGAAGACTCAATACTGGCAGAATCCTAGAAAGCCTGAACAATATTTCTGCACATATTTAACAGGAACAGAAGTAATTTGGGGGCAGAAGAGATTATTTAGCCAATTAGATAATCTGAACAACAACTATGCATGACAGACAACAGTTGAAGGCCAAAGTGTCTGGGGAGCCAAAGGTGCCCTATGTCAGTTTAGAGCATTATGAGTAATGTATAAAGGTTTAAGAAACCAACATTTCTGTGGTTAAAGGATGGGACAAAACCACTCCTGAAAAATTTTTTTTTTTTTGGCTGCTTTTCCCATTCTTGTTCAGAATATGAGACCTGCTCATACATGGTTTAATTTATTTTTCTTTTTGATAGCTCAGAGCAGATTTGCCATAACCTAATTAAATTTGTGAAATCTTATTATGTTATGTGTTCGGAGTATGCCATAATTCTGCAGGACCATAGACAGCCAGTGGCATATGGTCATGGATATCAAATTACAATTCCTAAGATTTTACACCTTCATTTTAAACCCTTATTTTAACTAGAAGTTTATAGCTTTTGTAAGTATCAAGGTATATGTTGTGCTGAAAATTTGGTGAAATCTATGAAGTCATAGGATTTTATAAATTAGATCCTCGTGCTTATCCATGTCTAGCACAAAAAAAATATGAAATAAAAAAATGATGCACATTTTTCTAACTGATAACACAAGTTGCAGAAATCAGTATTACTTGTTTGGGATCAGCATAACTTCCACAGTCTTTAAATTGCTGGAATTAGAAAATATAAAAATCTGGCTTTTTTTTTTAATCTGAAAGAGAATTAGAGCCTAACACGCTGATTTTTAAGTTTCATTCATTACTCTTTAGCTTTTAAAAAAATGAAAGATTTATACAATCTGAAGAGAACCCAGAGTAAATTTCATTCATTATTCTGATGGACATAAAAAACACACAAAAAAAACAAATATCCCCTCTTCTAAGCCTTCCAAAACTTTGTATTCAAGGGTCAGACAGAAGTCTATTGTATTTAATACTGTACTGTATTGAATACAACATTGTATTGATCTGCTACATTGTCTCTCCCACTTTCGTTTTCTAGCAATTGCCAAAAATAAAAAAAAAAGTATAGAAATACAAAGCACAGCCAAAAGGCATTCAAAAAATTAAACTGATAGCCATTCCAAAGGCTGCTACCCTTCCTGAAACGTACTCATACTATCAACTATCCCTGCTTACCAATTGTTTGGTCAAGTTCCTCAAGCCAAGACAAATTTCCCGAACAGAATTCTGGGGTTAGGTAGACAACTCTATAGTGACCCCTATGAAAAGTGGAGGAAAGCGGCATTATTACCTGTCAGAGGTGAATTCAAATTCATACAGCGTAAACATGAAATTACATTTTAGCAATTACTTTTAACACTGATATCTTCAAAAACAGCTTTGCAGTACAATTCTATTTCTATCTTCCAGGCACTAAGCACTAATGACTTCATAAGACTCTCCCGTAGGTAAGTGTGTATAGAACTGCACCCTTGGAAACCACCAAAAAGAGGTGTCTTACTTGTTTTAAAAAAGAGAATAAAATACAGCTTACGCTTTGATTTCCCCTCTGACATTTTTTGACTGTGCAGACCCAAGTAGGCAAGCTTGAACTCCTGACATCCTGCAAGAAAACATCACAAGTGAAGTTTGGTTTAAGAATACTGAAGCAGCATGTTTCCCTTAGTATGACTTTCATATATGACATTCACAGTAAAAGAAGTTACATATGTAAGGAGTGAAAATAGAAGTGAGCTGCAGAATTTCTTTTATCAAAATTTCAATGTCGGGTCTGAAAAAGAATTTTGCAATAGAGTGGGAGGTGAGCTGACACATTTCCTTGAACACAACAAAGCCTATTTCTTGGGAACATCCAAAGGCACTCAAGAGATTTGGGGAGGGGGAGGGGAATTCCCTTCAAATCTGACACCACCAACCCCTCCCCCCCAAAAACCAAGATGTTCTCCTGCAAGTAACTCATTTCCTTCAAGTAACCTTGGAAAATGCTGGAACCATTTTATCACTGGAAAAAAGATAATACCTCAAGGACAGAATGCGGTGCAGTTATTGTACTTTTCTTACAGCTTGTTCACGGTATGTTTGGGAAAATTCTCATGTACAATACCTTATGGACAAATATATTCACCTGATTTTCCAAGAGTACTTGTTTAAGAGAAATAAGAGCTGCTACAGAAGTGTGTGTGTGCATGCACGTGCACATACATGCACATGCACTAACTAGTATTAACCCAATGACGCAGCTGCATTCCTCCCTTCCCAATCCTCTGTAGAGGCTTCACATGGTAGCTTGCCCACTGAACTAGTTGTGTTGTGGATACCAAAGTGCCCAGTATCTGTGCCAATCGCATTATGTCCATAGATTTGTTTTTTCTTATCCTGTGGGCTGCCTGTTTTACTGTCTTGACTCTTTCCGTGGAAAGGTACATCATGCCCTTTACTGTACTTATATGGGCTCCTAAATGTGTTAGTTCTCTTGTCGGAGTTAGTACACTCTTTTCTTTGTTGAGTAAGAAGCCGTAGTCCGACAGAGTTTGGATTGTCAACCGCACATCCTGTCGTAACCTGGCCTCTGACCTTGCTTTTACCAGGATGTCGTCTAGGTAGGGGAACAGTTGTACCCCCTGCGTTCTGAGATATGCAATCAGGGGAATTAACACCTTGGTGAACACCCGTGGTGCCGATGCTAGGCCGAACGGTAACGCTCTGAACTGGTAGTGACTGTTTTTGTAATTGAATCTCAGGTATCTCCTGTCTTCCATGCACATGGGAATATGTAAGTATGCCTCTTTGAGATCGATTGATGCCAAATAATCTCCAATTTCCAAGTTGTCCTTTATGGATTGCAATGTTTCCATTTTGAACTTCTTGTATTCTACGAATTTGTTGAGATACCTGAGATTTAATACTGGCCTGTGTTTTCCGTTCGGCTTGGGTACCACAAAAAACACAGAATATACCCCTGTCATCATCTGCTCTGGTGGTACTTGCTCTATGGCCCCTATGTTCAAAAGATGTATGATTTCCTGCAGCACTACCTTGTGTTTCTCCTGATCCTTTGGTTCTGGGGAAGGAAGATATCTGTCTCTTGGAGCAGTGTGGAAATATATCTTGTAGCCTTGCGTTACCACCTTTAGCACCCACTGATCTGATGTTATTTCTGCCCACTTGCTTCCGAAAGACAGAAGTCTTCCCCCTACCTTCATCCTCTCGTAGTCAGTACTGTTGCTTTCCTCGCTTGGGATTCGTCCCAAGCTTCCCTCCTTGACCTTGCCTATTATCCCTGTATTGCCTCGTACCTTGTGGCCTTGGTCTATTCCACTGGAATCTACCCGACCTGCAGTCTGGGTATTTTCCTGAGTAGCCGTAATTCCTACTTCCTCGAAAGGAGTAGTTAGAGTGCCTATAGCCTTTTCTTTCTCCCTTTCTTTTTTGAAGGGTCGGCATGACTTGTTTCTTATCTTTAGTCTCTACTAAGATGTTCTCTAAAGCCTTAGGGCCAAATAGTAGTTCACCCTGATAAGGGACGAAAGCTAAATTCGTTCTTGACTTCTGATCCGCATCCCAATGTCTAAGCCATAGTGATCGTCTTGCCACCGTCACCAGGTTTACGTTTTTTGCTGCATACACTGTTGCATCCAGTCCTGCATCTGCAATGTATTTCAGGGCTTTCTGCAACCGCTCCACAGCCTTCCTTATCTCTCTCTCTGAGAAATCCTGAGTCTCTAAAATCTCTTGAGACCAAAGCACCGCTGCTCTAGCCACCATTGATGCTGCAGAGGAAGCTCTAATTATGTTGGATGCTGCTTCATGCGCCTTACGAAGGCAGGACTCTGCTCTACGCTCGTCCATTTCCCTCAGCTGCGTGTCTCCCTCTTTGGGCATAATCGCACCTGACACTAAACCCCCAATGGGCCCGTCCACGGGAGGGACCTTGAGCAACTTAACGTCATCTTCCCTAAATGCATATAGCCTATTTGTTTGTGCTACTCCCTTTCTGATTTTGCTCTGCGTATTCCATTCTGCCATGATCATTTCTTTGAAAAGTTCAGGCAGAGGGAACTCTACATTTCTATTCTCTTTCTTCCTTATCACTGATGGTAAGACTCCGGACTTTGTTTCACTGTCTCTATCTGCCCTATCATTGTGCAGACCTAAAGTCTGCAGTACCCTCTTAAGTAGGCTTTTGAATGATTCTGGTTCAAACATTCTATTTGAATCCAGCTCCTCTTCCTCGTCCTCAGACAACATTTTCTCTGAGTCCTCTATGTCTGCTTCTTCTTCCTCTATGTCCTCATCCATATAATTTAGGTCACTCCCTGTAGTGTGCTCCTCCGCTGAATAGTTCCGTGTCATTTGTATTGCCCCCTTTCCTCTAGAAGAATTGTTCTTTGCTCCTATGGCTGACTGAGAAGTACAGTCATAGTCTATTCTTCTTTTCTTTTGACTGGGTTCGATGTGATTCTCTTTATCCCTATGAATGTCATATGAGTTATAATTTTGAGTCACCGCAGTTTGGCATGACTCCTCTTGCAATGTTGAGCTGTGGTGGGTATACTCCGCCCTGTCCACCAACCTCCTTGGAGAGGTGGGACGTGCTGGAAAATACTGCCCCATAACTTCATGAATTTGGGATGACACTGTTTCCTTAATCATTAACTGAATGTCGGAACGGACGGAGTCAGTCAGACCAGGTCTGTTTATGTGCTGCTCCCCCCAGCGTACCTGTTCTGGCAACTGCTGTGAGCCAGCTCTATTTTGTGGCGCATTCATGAGCCATCCCTCAATGAATCGCCTCATCTCCAAGCTCCATGACCCACCGTCAGCCGCTAATGCGGTCTGGCCGGCTCCACCGCTTTCCTGACTCTGCGGTGTGACAGCCCTGCCTATTTCTGCTGCTGTCGCTTTAATTTTCTCTGAAGTGTTCTGCGCAGGCGCGGCCACACTCAAAATGGCTGCCGCCGTGCCTGAAGGTGTGGCAGAACCCTCCGACGCCATCTTGGAGTGTGTATTTCCAAGATGGCGGCCGGACGCTTCTGAAGTGAGTTGCTTAGTAGCCGCGTGGGCTTTTGTACCCTTTTTTACTGAGTCCTTGCTTTTACCCTTCTTTTCAGTGTTCTTTCCTGGAGGGTTTTTTACTCCGACGGGTCTTTTCATTTTATCCAACTTAGTCTCGTCCATCTCACTCTCACTAGATGTGAGGAAAATTCGCTGGAGATCTGGAGCACGTTTTCCCTCCGAAATACGATGCTCCCTTATCTGCATTGATCCTCCAGCTCCTTCGTCCGAAGCCTGCCGTGAGGCGGTCTTCTGGACGGACCCGTGTTTCGTAGTGACTGAGCCCAACTCCGTGGCGCTACGGTTCACTTCCTCCGCCATTATTGCTTTCTTCTTTCTTTCCTACTGTTAGAAATTAAATGCTTTCTCTTTTTCTGTCTCTTTCTCCAATTATCCTGAGAGAGGGACTAAAACGCGTCTAACTGTTCCGCAGGAGAGAAATTAACTGAAGAGAGAGGGACAGGGAGTCGTTTCTTATAAACGTTTAACGGCAACAGCTCGTGAAAGACTCCTGCGTCAGCTGGCGCGAGGACCAAGTCCCATGCGTGGTGGATTGGTCCTCCTGTCAGCCCGAGAATGAGAAGTTGGTACTTACGTGAACACTCATTCTGGGATGACAGGAGGAACAATCCACGCCCACCACTGGGTTGGAGGATAGGAGTTTCATACAACTGTCACGCTAGGAAAGTAACTGAAGAGAGAGGGACAGGGAGTCATTTCTTATAAACGTTTAACGGCAACAGTTCGTGAAAGACTCCTGCGTCAGCTGGCGCGAGGACCAAGTCCCATGCGTGGTGGATTGTTCCTCCTGTCATCCCAGAATGAGCGTTCACGTAAGTACCAACTTCTCATTCCTCCCTTCCCAATCCCATCCTGTCCTCAAAAGATACACTGTAAGCTCCTTGTGGTAGGAATCTGTCATTTTTAATCATATTCTTCAACAAAACAACATTTACATTGTACTCCTTTAACAGAAAGGGAAACAGTGTATTATATCTATATTTGGACTATTTTTCAACAGAACTCAAGGCAGCATAAACAGAATTTCTAGGTAGCCTCCCATTAAAGCAATGGCCAGGTGTTACTGCAATTTAGGCCTACCTGGCGATAGCACTAGATACCACTTTGATATCAATAATTCGGCCTTATGCTACCACCCCTCTCCACGTGTTTGTGAGGCCCCCGGAGAAGCACAGAACTAGGCTCAGCCATCAAACGCTGCAATATCCCAAGACAATACAGGCAGGCCAGAAATAGCCAGATCACCGCTTTAGGAGACCTCTCTGCAAACACCCTCATTATATATGCACGCTGTTTACAAAGGACTCCCTGCCCCGAGCAGGTAACTTGGCAAGCTAGAAGCTTAAATGCCAAGCACTGAGCATTTGCATACAGTCTACGTCTTTGTCAATTCGGACTTAACTCAATCATGCTAAATTGTGACCTTCCTGAGACATTGTCTCACACCCCAAAACTCATTGTTGTCCCCGAGTAAGGCATAGCCTGCAGTCAGTCACACTTCTCCCTATAAAAACCTCTCATTCCGAGACCTTCCTCGGATCGCTCCCGGGTTCCAACCGCCTTGCTGCCACATTGCTTGGCGAGCTTCCCCTCAGCTCCACGTGCTGAGTCACACTGAACCCCAGCATCGCTCTCTATCTTCTTCCGGGCTTCAGGAACAGGTGTTGTATCACCCAAACCAACTATCCCTCTGAAAATCTCACTATCTCACTCACACCTTTATTTTCTTTAGTTATCTGTGCGTGTGTGTTGCTTACATTGTGTGCCTGTATTTAATAAGAGATCATTCATTACTTTCAAACCGGTCTGCTTCTTGACTTGGCCTGACCCCGTAAACACTGGGTTACAAGATCTTGCTATGTTACCCTGCCTCTCGTAATGCTAAGCAGTGCTCTTAGCTAATTTTCCCCACCTACAGTTGAACACATTTTGGAGTCCCTCCCCGGACCCCCAGTAAACAGGGTAATACAGGAACCAGCCCTGTTTAGCATGAACCTAGCCCCCAGCCTCTTCTTACACACTTTATTGGCACATGCATATGACTTAACTAGAGCTTAGAAAAGTTATAGTTTTGGTAGACTTCTGTCAGAATTCCTCAGTCAGAATGATTTGTGTAGCTCAATCTAAGCACACGCATCTTCTTCCCTGCTCCAGGAATGAATTCTTTTTAAAAAATACTATCAGCAGATTATAAGATTGAGCCCACTTGGAGCCAGCATGCTGTAATGGTTTAAGTGTTGGCCTAGGACTCTGAGAGACTAGAATTCAAATCACACTTGGCCATGGAAATCCTGTGGGTGACTTTGGGCAACTCGCATTCTCCCAGCACCAGAAGGCAGCGGCTCTGAACAACTCTTGGAAAGAAAACTCTATAACAGTTTTGCCTTAGGGCTGCCATAAAAACAACTTGAAGGTGCACAACAACAAACAACCCACTTTGCCAAATGCTTGAAGTATTAAATTTCTGTGCAAGGCATGAGGGTGTAAGAGCAATAACTAGATACAGACAGAAATAGGTCAAAATAGATAAAACTTTTATTGGTTACAGCTGTCAAGCATAGACTGAGGATCACTGACAGCTCAGGTACTGACCAATACCACGATCCCCGCCCATATACTGGAGTAACTTTGGCAAGAATTTCAGGCACAATAAAATACATTCTGATAAGGTGGTGCCTTTGTGAAGCTGGATACAAATCCTCAAGTTGGAAAGACACCTTGGAAGTGAAAGCTCGGGATAGCTAAGAGAGACCCTCTATTTGGAAGAAGGGAGAGTAGTTTCCATTCACCTTGTTGTGAACATAGTCTAATACTTACGGCATTTGTCACATAGAGCTGCAACAAGAGTATGCAACAATGTGATTAATGCAAACCTTCCAATGCCAAAGGTAACAAGCCCTCCACATTTACTAGTGTTAAGGCAGTTAAAATTCACAACCTGGTAAACCAGAGCTAGAAATCTCTCCACAGTAACACTGTTCAAATTAGAGGGAATGGTTGGAAAGTCAACAATAGCAGGGCTGAAAGCCTTGCTTTAATTTATAGCCTAGGAGCAGAGAAGAGAGGGAATACCCATCTGGCACCCCCAAATCCCTAGCAACCCCCTCCAAGCCTATCAGTCCATCTCACTGACTTTAAGGAAAAGCCTGAAGTATAGCATAGCCCGGCATCTGCAAAGAAGCTTGCCCCTGGACAAAAGGGAATCCCTCTCCTCAACTTTCCTCCTGCACTACTGACGTAAATGTTTTCCCTGACAAGCTAGGACCCAGTGCAGGTACACACAAATGCTTGAGAACTGGACGAGGCAACTGGGAAGGGTCTACAGCAGAGCTTTCTAAACTTTTCAAGTTGGTGACACACTTTTTAGACATGCATCATTTCACAACACAGTAATTCAGTTATATGTATTAAAATTAAATGAAGCATATATTTTAAAAATATAAATTAAATGTTTTCATGAGATAGGTTGTGTCCCACACCTTTCATTATTACAATTTATGTATGTGTCCGTATCTCTTATATTTCTCATAAGGGGTTAGTTACTAGAAAAACCAGAAGTTAAACTAACTAATTGCTGCCCTCACCAGGATCTTTCTTGGCCGAGAGTGGTGGCGGCGACACATCTACACACGGCAGCCGACACGCTAACGCGTTGCAACACACAGTTTGGAAAGCTGTGGTCTACATGCTACATCTGCCCTATTTTGTACCATCCCCTCTTCTTTGAAACCAGAAGATCACTTCTGACTTTGGAAAAAAGACTATTTAAGGACCCCAAAACTTTATGCGCTCTCCCAATGAAATAGACAAGAGTGTCCCCTAGAAGTTTTGGGAAGCTTAATTATCTATTTCAAACTCCCAAATGGAAAGCAAACTTTTGGGGTTACATGAGGGAGCTGATAGACTGCATGGTCTCCTGAAGTCTGTGCCACTTATAACCCTCCTTTAGAGAAAGCAAAAACAAAATACCACTTGCAACTATTTCCGTCAGTATCTGAGCATATCTTGAAGACAGATACACACACATTTAAACAGGCACTTCTATTTACCCATGCTATACTTTGTTATACTGTTACATATTCATTATAAATAAAAATTAACCATGAATAATATTTCATGCATCTAACAAAGCAGAAAAGTGTATGCTGCTTCAAAGCTTTTGTGTCAGTAAGAATATGCTTAGGCTTTTCAAATTTGTGAATCTTGCATAATTTTGAACACCAGTTTTGGGTGATGTTCCTTTTAAAAAAATGAACTGAACAAAAATATCACCTGAAAGCACTCTTTTTACAGAGACAGCTTTAACATAGATGATTCCTCCACTCCAAACAATTACAAACAAAAACAGAAAGAAAAAAAAACTCTTTCTCAAATAAGTATCAGAAAAATCATTTTTATCCAATACTAAAAGGAAGTCTATTTCCCCAACCATTCACACCAAATCTTTCCAACATCAACATCAATATGCTCATTTCCATGCTTATTTTATAATGAGTCTTTTGTGAAGTTTTTTAGATATGGTGTTTTTGGGCATTCTGTGGCCCACAGTTTAAAAAATGGAGACAAACAGCTCCACTAAGTCTCATGGAGCTGGCAAACATCAAAATGCCTCTCAGAAAAAAAATGATCTTCCTGTAAAAGGGCTATACTTACTCAAGTTGTAGTATTTGGTCCTCCATCAAAGAAATAAGGGGAGAAATTACTATTCCAATACCTTCAGTGTATACAGGTGGAAACTGAAAGCACAGACTTTTTCCATATCCTTAAAAGAAATGGAGATGATGATAAAAAACCTGAAGATTGTTCATATTTTCATATCCTATGTCTCAAAATGATACACTGTCAGACTCCATGATATGAACATATTGAAAGTGATATACAAGACCAGCTAATACTTATGCTTATAGACAGATACTAAGAACCAGCTCCAAAATCCTGAACAAATGCCAAATTAAAATTCCTGTCATTTTTCAAATTCAGATTTTTCCAACATGAAAAAGTTACATCAAATCACAAATTGTTTTATGTTGTTTTAATGATTTTTTTTAAAAAAACCTGAAAGCATTCCACAACTTGTGCCCTAAAAGCACTGAGCTTTTTTGAGAGTAATTGGAGACAACAATTCGAAACCCTTAATTGAAGAAATACCACTTAGAGACCACATCCTCTTTCCCCTTGTTATTTACAGCTCACAATTCTGTGCAGCACATCCTAATTGACTTTTACACAGTGACACTGGTCAAAACTATGGTTTACATTGTTATGGATTATCCCACTGCACTGAAATGAAACAGACCCTGTTTATGACATGGTTAAGTCCTGACACAGAAAAGGGACTTTTAATTGTGGATGGAAGATAGTTGCCAATAAACAAAGACAACAACTGTGTAAGCCTCTTGTGTAAGTTACAAGATGGTAGCACATGGGAAAAAGGGGATAGACATAATTTCAAATATGTCTGATTCAATAAACAGCCCACTGAAATCAGTAATTTCATTAGGATTTCTCAACACAAGCTCTTTCTCAAGATGCAGCTGTATATAACATATCAATAAGAATGAACTGGAGTACAGTTTGCTAATTAAACTGTCGCTGTTGTGTGCCTTCAAGTTGTTTTCTTGGCAAGGGCTGTTCAGAGGGGGTTTGCCACTGCCTTCTTCTGAGGCCAAGAGGGTGTGACTTGCCCAGGGTCACCCCCTAGTTTTCCATGGCCAAGTAGGGATTCAAAACCTTGTCCCCGGAGTTCTAGTCCAACACAAACCATGACACCACACTAAGGAAGATAGAATGAAGAAGCCATCCTTTCTCATGTCCCAATTGAGAGAGAAAATGTATCTCTTTTTATTCTCTCTTGGGTGTTAAGTTTTTGGTTCCAATTTTAGTGTTACATTAGAAATTCTAAAACTTTTTTTATTTGCGTGGGAATCTTGAGGACTAAAGTGGTAATGTACAAATCCTGCATCATGGACAGACTTAATTTTAGACCCAAGAAGATGTTTCCCAAGGTTTCCCCCCTCCCAATCCATGTAATAACACCCTAACATCAGTTCCCCACCCCCCTGGTTTCAATCACTCAACTTCAGATTCTAAGTTTCTAGCTTGGCTCCCCATGTTACTTCAGCTTTGATATCTTCTCCCACTCAGATTTCCATGGTTCTCTGCTAACACATAATTACATAAACATTATATGGCATAATTACATAAACACTATCTTGGATCCCAAAAAAAAGGAGCAGAAGGAAATTTTCTTGTGGGGTTATTGACAATCACTTAAAATGACATAAGAAATCTACATATCTTACCAGTTGCCATAACAACAAGATTATCTCTTCTGTCTTGCAAAACTGAAGAGATCACTTTCCACTGGACCCTTAAAGGAAAAATATGTGACACAAAATGTTCTGTTTCAGTTGAAAATTCTGATAAGAACTGGATCGTATTCAGCAACACAGCATTCATACTTTCATTTGCAACATGTAGGTTTCCTTTACTTTTTTCATAGAAAATTGAATCTGTCAATTTTATCAGTTCTTTACAAAAGTCTTCCTTTCTCATATTTCCTATTCCATAAAATGATACTTTGTTTAGGAACTCCAATTTAAAGATGGCAATGTGATGCCGGTAATATAAAATTTATCACACTTATTTTATTTGTGTCTTGCCTTTCTCCCAATATGGGACCCAAAATGACAAGTGTCAGGATACTATCAAGGTCAGCACTATCCAAAGTGGGGAACTATGGACCAGTGCCTGTCTGTTATCCATTGGCCGGTGGTCTGCTTTGAGTTTCCAGGGGGGAAAAAAAAAACAGTTGTAGCCCATAGGCACAAATATGATGCTTGTCCCTATCACACTGGCAGGAAACTTTGCTGGTCCCCAACAACCAATAGGTTAAGAAGCACTGGTCTGAAAATATATCTCAAACTATTAAACATCAAAACAGTAAATGGTATGTGTCTGGAAGACAAGCACAAGCCAGTGGAGATGCTGAAGCACTGCTACAAGGTGGGAAATCATTAGTCAACATTGCAATAGCCAACATTGTCAGATAATAATAATGAGTGACTCCAAATAAAGCATCTTTAAGGTGAATGGCGCTGCCAGTCAGTTGCTAAGTTTCCTTCTCTCTTTTTGAATTCTGCTTCTTGTTGTGATTTGTCACTTGGTGATGGGTTTTCTCCTATGTTTAAGATTCTTTTCCAAATATGTGTATACACACACACACACACACATATATATATTTACAGGGCACCACTGCAATCAGTGTGCAATATAATGATGTATTTTGCAGAAGACAATTAGACTTGCAATACAAAGTAATGCTTTCAAAGCAAATTTCCCACCTATATTACCTGCCTAGCTCATACTCCAATTGACAGCACTATGGAGAAGAAAGCAAAACCATCTGAAGAATTCCAGAAGACTGGATTGGGAACCCAAAAGTGACAAATGGAGACCATGACCTAAGGCTCCTCAGATTAGAGCAATTTACCATGTCAATGGCAACCACACTGCAATGTGTGACTGATCAATGACGTGGGGCAGAAACAAAGAAAGTCAACATTTTAGTGGTTTTCAAACTTTCCACTTTCAGGGAACATGTGGAGGATTCTGAGCAGCTTTATATGGAATATGAGGGGACAGAATTGGAACGAACTCTTACTCTCATTCCTTGTGGCCCCAAAGGGAAAGCTCTGGCAAGAAACCATTGTCCTCCTTGCCTTCCCTAACTCTCCTTTCCATTCAAAGCAGAGCGTCAGGGACATCTCTACTCAGCGCCTCCCTTCTTCTAATCAGCAGTTCCTAGTCATGAGCTTTTCTCATTTCTCTTTCCTACCTGAAGCAGCGGTGGCTGCTCAGCAAAATATCTATGCACCTCAGTCATGTTTTTTCAACAAGGTTTTCTCTTATTATTTTCTTCTGCTTGTGCTTGCTAGGGACATAGTACCCAGTTCCAATGACCTCATGGTTTCCTAACCCTACCCAGGTCCCCTGCTAAGCCACAGCCTTCTCCTCAATAAGGCAGCCTGCCAGTTCACACAGGACAAAGGCCAAGCTACTATCACATCATTTGAACTACAAGAGTACCCAAGCCCAGAACAAATCTAATGTACTCCTTTGAGCCTGAACATTATGAGGGAAGGTAGTGATGAACTTAGTCCATTGTTACTGATCTGGTAGCTTCAGAACGTCTCCTCAGTTTGAAAGGAACAGAGTTTAAGGACACCATAGGATGTTCCCAAGTCATACGATAAACTCTATTTAATCATATAGCTGGGGCAGTTTATGTGCCACAGAAATATGAATCAATTCATAGTGCAGGCACATCCATGGACGAGTTGGCTGTTTAAAACCCATTTCTAAAGAAAACGATAACACTTACGGCTTAAAACTTGAATGTCCAAAATACATCTTTAGGCAAGCAATTTGTCTGGAGTTGGGTCCAGGCAAGCTGGAATCTTTGGAAAAAATACAAAACTAATATTTAGAGCTAAAGGAAGTACAGGACAAATAGACTGACAGCCTCAGAAATAATTATTTCAGGATCAAAATAGCTATTTGCCTTTTTGTCATGTCAGAGATGCAACAGACTACTCTTAGCTATTTTCTTATCAGATTAGATGACTAAACAAAGCACAACCTCTCTGATCAACTTCTGACCTACTCTTTGCAAACAGTGGGCACAGTCTAACCAGTAGGTGATTGCTTTTAAATCATATTTCCACAGGATGGATTAAAAACATGCCTAAGTCATCCACTAAGTTCAGTGACTTTTAAACATGCTTAATTTGACAGGGTCTTGCCCATAAACTAATTCCTTGAAAGTCAGGCTTCTGGGTCCAGAAAAAGAAATCAAGATAAAGACCTTTCTTCTAAAACAATACTTGAATTTTATAGCAAGAAACTACAGCTTGAGGTTCTCTGAAAGAAAAATCAGTTCTGTAGATGCATTTTTCAGACAATCTCTACTCATCCCCACTTTTTAAAAACAAAAAATTTTTCAGTTATGTAAGTTTGTGCAGGAAAGTCCAAGGTCAGAGTTAAATTGGTTGACAGATGAAAGAGAAAAGTCAAGAGAACAGCACTTTCAGAACATACTATTCCAGCCAAATACTCTCACTTTGTGATGGGCTTGTAAAACTTTGCTAATACTAGCAGCATTCATTCACATGTTCAAAGAGTTGGAGTGAGGATAATGATAGTGACAAACAACAACAGAAATTACTACAATATATGCTACTGGCAGCGAGACTTGTTTATGAAAAGTATTGGAAGAAAATCAAAATCTCAACAATGGCCGAATGGCTCAACAGATAGGTGTCAAATGTGGAGACGGATAAGTTGTCAGCCAATTTGAAGGAAAATTCTGAAAAAGAGTTTATTTCAAAATGGAGATTTTTAATGGATTACTTAAGGAATAATGAGGGTGATTGCATATTACTGTTCCTTTTTTAATCTTCTAATTTTATGATTATCATGAAACTGAGACTACAAAAAACTAAATATGATTATAGGTTGTTGCTATTTCAATATTTCTTTTTAAGATATGTGTAGCTTTTTAAATAGAGATAATGGATTTACTGAGAATTAATTAATGGTTTATCAATTTAAATAATAATACTCTGTATTGAGTAATAATTTTGATATATAGTTTGAAACAGAAACCTAAAAAAGTCAGAATTTAAAATAGTTGATGACTAGAAACATAATAAGCAACAAATTTATTAGTAATTAAAGTAACAACTGTTAAATATACTAATATATATAGGGGCTGTTTGCAGCAAGGGTGGGAGCCACTTTTAATTAGGTGTAGATTTTTGTTTTCATTTCTGCTGCTTAGTTTAGTCAACTTTTGCTAGTTTAGGGTAAACATGTTCTGTTTTTTGTTTAACAATAGTAGGAATGTATGTACTTTTCAGTTTGTTTCTTCTTTTGTCTTTGATGTATTGATTTGTGTGTGTTTTGTTTGCTTACACTAAAATTTTTAAAATTTCTAATAAAAAAAAGACTTTTAGATCTGCATCTTAGCTAAGCCAACATGAACTGTGAATTTTTTGGTTTGTTTACTCTCTGCAGTTTGATAAATTAACGGTAGAGGTCCATATTTTTAATTATTGCTTAAAGTATTGAGATTTGTTTACTTTCTTAATCCACCCATACTCTTTGAACTGGAGATTCACCGTAACATCTTAGAAACTGCTTTTGAAAATCAAGAGCTGGCCTTGGCTGCTGTTTTGAGAAACAAACACAAAATCCCCTTCAATGAACACAACTAGCTAGATAATTCTTAAGGAGTTGGGATAGATCCTGGATATTTATTACTTACCCCAACTTTCTTCTTCTTCCTCAATTCCTTCATCTTCATCATCATCATCATCTACAATAATGTCATTTTGCTCTTTTAATTTATCCAGGTGGAAATCTGAGACATCCATTTCACACTTGTCTATGTTTTCTAAAGACTGCAGATAAGGTAAATTCAGGTTATACACATAATCCGCAGTAGGAATCATTGTCAGCTTAAGCTAGGGTTTGATCCTTTTTAATATTATTAAAGGCATTTGAGCCCTAGCCACTCTATGACTCATGGCCTTCATTATGAAGTTGCATTATAAACAAATTTAATATATGAAAAAGTAACAATTTTTTTCACTATTTCATCTTCCAGCAAAGAAAAACTCAGCTGCTTAATTTCTTCATGTCACATTACTTTTATAGGTACAAAGGAAGGGACATTTAAAAAGTGGCAATTTTGTTTAATAAGGCACTTAGCAGATGTTTTACTTCACTCAATACTAGTATCTGTTTCTACTAAGAGTTATACTTCTTTGTCAAACATATTGTCGAAGTTGGCATGTAACATTAAATCACATCTGTACAAGCCCTGGAATGTGTCCAGCTGAGACTCAGGCTCACATACTTCCCCCAACCATGCAGCTTGGAGGGAGGGGGGCTAACTTCAACAGTACGTTGCTTCACTCTCCCTGTATCTCAGCTTGTTCTGTTGTCCCACCCAGGGATTATCGTTTATAACAAACTGTTGTTAGTTCTGACACCACCTTCATAATCTGCAGACTAAAGCAGACACAACAAGCCAAGATTCAAGATCAATGGAAGCAAACTCTGCTGAAGCCCTTCGTCCAACCACACAGGGAGGACAAGAAGAAAAGTGTCTATGTGAGTCTGAGTCTTACTAAATACTGTCAAAGGAGAAAATGTGATGCACTCAGCGTTGTATCCATATTGAAGCTTGTTTAAATTTATTATTTCTGTCAAGAGCTGGCACTCAAGATGCCCAATGGTAATAACATTTTAATAAAACAAAAAGATGTAAAACATAAAAACAGATTAAAATGCACAGAAAAGCAGACATCAATAAAAGACTCAATGTAAACACTTCCTAATTTTTACTGCATGAAGGAAGAATAGATAAGGAGAGACGAAAGAGACCCTGCGCTAAATGGAATGCCTGTAACTTAATATTCCCTCAAGTACTATTTGGTTTACTGAACAGAAGCAGAAGTGGATGAAAATAAATTCAATATCTATGTCAATTTCTATCAGACTCTGGATTTGTCTCAGGCAACTAAGGACAATAGGTAACTAAGCAAACAAGGAGAAAAAGCTTGAATTAGAAAGAAAGATGCCAACCAGCTCTAATTTCATAACTGAGTGCATGAATAGGAATAACACAACATATATTCATTTTCTCACTGTTTCTGGAAGAGAATGACTATATAAGCCTGTGCACAGACACAAATATCAGACAGGAAACAGGTTTCTGAGAAAGTCTTTCTCATTAAGCGAGAAAGACTATTCAAAACGGTTACTTTTTCCAGTATGAACGCTGGGATTCTGAAGAAAAAAACAACAGTGGGCATCTGTTCATGCGGGACTAGGCACTAGCTGGGAGCAATACTCATTGCAACATACACCAATCCTCAAGTGGCGATGGTTGAGGAAGTGGGTAAGGGAGAAGGAAGATGGTTTCCTCCATAACTCATACCTTGAACACACAAACGTATGAAGCTGTCTCAAGTAGAGTTCATCTGTGTAGCCCAGTATTGCTTGCTCTGACTTGCAGTAGCATCTCAAGATCTGAGGTGCTTCAAGAGCTGCTCCAGGAGATTCTTTTACCTTCAAATGCCTGGGGTGTTACCAGGGCACTGAGATCACTGAGCTAAGGCACTCACCCCTCCGTTCTCCTACACACCCCAAGGTTCAGAAAGAAACCAGGTGGGAAAGGTGGAGACAGCATGTCACCAGGATGCTGAAACAGCCACTGCAAAGGCACGACATTGTGTCCTCAACTCAGAGTATAGTTTCAGGCTAACCATGGAAGCAACGTCCCTTTCCTACATATTCTGCCAACAGCACAAACATCCTACCTGCTGCACACATTCATGCCTGGATCAGGTGTGCAGATTTTGCTATTAATTTACAAGAACTGATGAGGTGAGGCAGTGGCTGCTCTTTTTCAAAGCAAAAAAAGCTATATTTGGGAACCAGAGTACAAGAGCAGTATAAGAAGAAAACTGACTGTCAGGTAACAATGGCCATTTCTGCACTTGACTGTTATAGTGCTATTATTCCACTTTCAACCTTCTATGGAATCCTGTAGTTTGCAGTTTAGGGAGAGGCCTTTAAGGCCCCTCCCTAAACTGCAAACCCCAGGATTCCATAGGAGGTTGAAAGTGGAATAATAGCGCTGTAACAGTCTAGTGAGGAAACGGTCAATGTTTCACCCGTATGAATGAAATTTATTCATTTATTACTACATTTCTGCTTTGTCTTTCCTGTATAAAATGGCACTCATGCTTCTAACACGATCGGAAAAACAAAAGAAACAATGAAACTAATAAAATATCACTGGAGTCAATCAATTAAACTATTAAAATCATTAAACATCCAAGAATAATTCCTTTCATCCCAATGAGTTACTTACCCAATGATGTTAACAATATTTCACATGTTTTACTTTAAATAGGAAGCAAACTTACATCTTTAAAGGATTTACCTTCTTCTGAAAAGTCAGATTTACACTTATTTATATATTCATGAGTTTAAAAACCTACTTTAACCATCTCCTTTTCAAATTCATCATCACTTTCAATGGTACAGAGGGAATTATCTTCATCTTTTGTGAAGCTTACATCCTAAAAGGAAAATTTCAGAATGAGGAAGTTTTCTTATTTTTATTTACTATTTCTCTAACTTCCTTCCTCTAGTAAAAAAAGGCTTTACAACTGGGATGGGGAACATGTGGCCCTCATATTCTTCTTGGAAAGCAACCATCATCATCTCTCATCATTGACAATGAGGCTAGGGGGACGGAAGCTGCAATCCAATCACATCTGGAAGGCCAGATAAGCCCCATTCCTACTTTACAACTTCCAATGAGATTTTTTTAACAAATTAAAAATTAATTAAATTACCTAATTTTATACTAGATCTTTTTCCAGACACCAAGAGGCTTTTTCTTTGTAAAGGGAGTATTATTTGCAAGGTATTACTTTTGGAAGTTCAAGGAGAACAAGTCTCAGGGCTGTAAAGGAAAGTGTGGGGAGGAAGGGTTCTAGCAGCACCCTTCAGACAAATTGGTTTGTTTTAATTTGCACACTCATGGATTTCCATCTATTTCATCACATTCACTGAAGTCTTAATGGTGCTGTTAGATTCCTTCCTCCCTGATTTCCTTTTTCTGCTGAAACAGGCAGCTACAACTAGCACTTTGAAGACTATAAAGGGTAACTAGTAGAAAGGAAAATTCCACCAGCATATCAAAGGGCATAAGACACGGTGAGATAAACTAATTTTTACTCTGTGGACTGAGAGTGAGCCACACCACACCATTTTCATCCCAAAATCACAAGTGGGTATGACTTCCAGTTGCAATTTCCAGCTGACTCAGCACTCTTAGAGGCCACTAGAAAGAAGGATGGATTTTTTTAACAAAAAAAATGTCATCAGAAAAGAAAAACAAAATTTCAGGGATTGGCTTGCAAGATAATTGATGAAAATACTTGGAAACACAATTGGGCATCTTTTCCCTGACAATATTTTAAAACCACCTCCAGCCCAATCTCATACTTCTTAACTTAATAAAAACAAAATCTAAGATCACATTACTTGGGTTCCAGCACCAGACAAGCCAATACTGGACCCTACTAAGTTCAGTGCTGAGAGTGGGCTGCCTCCTCTGCGCTACAACAGCTAAAGCCACTTGCGCTGCCAGAACAGTATTAGGAAAAAAATGTACAGCACAACAGCAAAACACAGGGGCTTTAACTGAGCAATAAAAGGGGCTGAATGTGCCTGTGTCCCTAGCAGCACATCATTAGGGCAAGGGCTGCAGCCGCAGTTTCCTCAGGCTTGGAACAACGTTGCAAGGGTTCTCACTATTTCCAGAAGGAGGCAGACCCTGCCTGTCTCACACAAAATACTACCTGAGCTCTTATAACATTGGCAAGATATGTGAGAAGAACAGGCTATGAGTCCTTTAAGGAGTATTGTTCTTTCTAATGACACTAACTGTCCACATAGACTTACCTCAGATATACAAGCTGCCTCATTCAGCAGCTCTTCCTCAGCTTGCCGTTCCAACATTTGAAGTTCATATTCTGTTATTTCTAATGACATTAAGTACCCATGTTCTTCAGCTGCTTTAATCCCTCCATCTGACGTATCATTTGTTTGTTTTTTATTAAGGTCTTCTTTACCTTCTACAACGTTGTCATTTTGGATATCAACAAGATGTTCTACATGGTTATTTGACTCCCATGTGAGCTTGGAAGTGAATTCAGATGTTTCTAATTTTTCTTCTTTACTGCTCATTTTTTCTGGAGCTGCAACATCTCCCAACTCCATCTGACAGGTAGACTCAACAAGCAACGTTCTTCTTAAAGACCTGATGTTTTCTGATATACCAGTCAATATTTCTGAAACTCTGTCGAAGGAACATTCATATGAGAGAGTTAAGTGCAAAAGCAGACTATCATATTTATAAAGTTTGAATAATTGTTTACTTTGAATTCTCCAGGATAAGGAAAATAAGCTTAAAACAGATTTTTGATCTGCTCGAGAGAACCATGTTGCCCTGTGTTTCTTGCTGGAATTCAGAAAACTACTATGACCCATTAGGACTTTGTTAATTTCAGTTTATTTATAGCATTATATCGATACAACCAGAGACAGATCTAAGGTGGGGCAACTGGGACACATGCCCTGGGCACCGATGTCAGGGAGGCGCAAAAAAAAAGGCATCCCCTGCTTGTTGCTTGCCCTTCGCTTGCCGTTTGCTCCAACCCTGCCCACCTCGCCTGGTCCCACTCACCCCACCCCCTTGCCCCGGACACTGTTAAACCTCGGTACACCACTGGATACAACACACTTTTCAGCCCTAAAAAGGCCTCCAATCAGGTTACAATGAAATAGAAATGGCTATATAATAATAATGTGAGAGCCAGCAGTTGCAGTGGTTTAGCTGCTGCAGTAGGACTCTGAGAGACCATGGTTTGAATTCCCACTCAGCCACAGAAAGGCACTGGGTGACCCTGGGCAAGCCATGCTCTCTCAGCCTCAGAGGAAGATAATGGCAACCCCCCTGCCCTGAACAAATTCTGCCAAGAAAACCCCATAATAGATTTGCTTTAGAGTCATCCTAAGCCAGAAATGACTCACAGGCACAGAATAACATGTAATTACAATCCAAAGACCAGACAGACAAATACAATTAAAATCAAGAAAAAAGTAGGTTTATGAAAATACAACCAGCCAAATGAAAGTGAAAAGAAACATGGTCTAAAAAAAACACACCAAGTTTTTTTTAAAAAACTCTTCATCAAACCAATACAGAAATGGAGATTATGGTCTGGGTGGCACAAATGCCTGGACAACTGCCGCTCTAAAGATGACAAGGCACAAAGTAATTAATGGTACACAACATGATGCTTCATCAGACAGAGTTCTGATGTTCTGTGGCATTCTGGAGAGGATTTCAGGACATGCAAACTGCAAAAATAAGGTCTGAAGGTCAAGCAAAGAAGCTCCACAACAAGCATGAAAGTCCAGCCCAGAGTCTCATCTGATCACACGGAATGAAACTGGAATACGTACCAGGATTATGTTCCAGAAACATAATAAATAAAGGAACAAACATCACCAAGTTGTTTTGATAGGTTAAAATAAACAAAGACTGACCTTTGAATATTCGTAGATTGTTCCAAAGTGCAAGGTAGGTGATCAGCCAAATCTACCATCTCCTCAGACAGAGCTGCCAATCTCTTCTTTATTTCACTTGACAATAATGTTTGATCTATTTAGAGGTGACATAAGCATAATCTTTCTACCAAGTACAATGCTTTATACTAGCTACCTGGCTTTGAAATGTGATAAAATCATGGCTTCAATAGTGAAAAGCCAATTCTTTTTCCATTTGATTTTCTGCCCAAGATAAGGGATATCACAATAATGGTTGCTAAAAGAATTTTTATATTTGATTTTTTCAGACAGGTTGAGAAACCACCTGATACATTATCTACAGATACTTATCACCTTGGGTTATTTTCAGTTCACCAACATTTGTCTTGGTTAATTAATCATCATTATAAAATGCAGTAGTAGCTTCTCTGCTGGATTACTGCAAAGTTGTGTAAAACAGGGCAACTTAGACAGTCTCATTTTTGTTTGCTTTTACAAACCAGTCTCTTAAATCATATTTGTCTGCCTTTCCTTTATTTACCATATACACTTGTATATAAGTCAACTTCATGCATAAGTCTAAGCATGGGGCAAAAATTATGGATTTTGATATGACCTGTGGATAAGTCAGGCATCATTCCATGGAGACAGGAAAGCACCAGCATCTCCTCAGGAGGCCAACCACTCCTTGCTGGCACTGCTGCCATTTTAACATATAGACATTCAAAAAGGAATTTTGCCACTCTACTCAGAAAAAAGGATAGTTCCTTTTCTTAGAAAAGTTAAGGTACAGAATTAACTTTTGTAAAAAAGAGAACTATTATCCTCTCCAAGCAGAGTGACAAAAGGCAAGAGCTTAACCTGTCCCAGGAGAACCTAAAAGAAGAATGGACTGCTCTACTCTGTTGATGGTCCTTTGAGAGGAAATGCCATTTTCCCCTCTAAACATTCAAAAAGGCCAGATATGGTACCACGGCAGAGAAAGTATAGGGGGTCAGTGCTTTTTTTAGGTTCTCCCGGCACAAACTAAGCCCTCTCCTTTCACCACTCTACTCAGAATATGGGATGGTCCCTTTTTTGATAAGAGTTAAGGTACACTACTAACATCAACCCACAGATAAGTGCCCCATGATCTCAGGGTCAATTTTTTGACTAAAATGTTTAGACTTTTAGACATGAACATATAGTATTTCAAATCCCACTAGTATAAAAAAAATCAATACTCTACACAAAGCTACTACATAATACATCTTACACATTCAAAATCAAGGTCACAACTCATAAAAATGGAGTAATTAAGGTGTTTTAGTAATCAATTAAAACAAAGAGATAAGTTCTCAAAATGAGAACTGAACTGCGACCGCTATTTATATCTTTTGGTCACTTTAAACACTTCCAATTATTTTTCTTTCTACCCTCTTAATACATTCCTGCTACTTAGCTCAAAACTGCTTCTAAGCAGTGGTTATGAAGTCCACACCTCTAACTAAATATATAGGTTCAAAAACAAATTTTTGTAAGTATATTTAGATACTGTAGTATATAACAGTAGTACCAGCATGGTGTAGCGGTTTGAACATTGGACTATGACCCTGGTAACCAGGGTTCAATTCCCACTCAGCCACGGAAACCTACTGCGTGATCTTAGGTGTGTCACACGCTCTCAGCCTCAGAAAACCCTGTGATTGGTTCTCCTTAGAGTTGTCATAAGTCAGAAGCAACTTAATAGCACACAACAATAACAGTTTATAACAGATGCACCATTGACAAATAAATCATTCTTAAAAGAAGTTAGTATTTGCCATTTTTCTGATCTGGCATTCATTTCTTGATTCCTTTACTTCACTGTCCTAGCATTATCTTTTTGCAGTTCATGCCTTAATAGTAGTGTGGCTCTTTGCATTTAAAAGAGGGGTGAACAAAATGTAACCCACAGGCTGAATGCAGGACCCCATAAAAATTAAATTTAAATTTAAAAAGTCTGTCACTGAAATTCAGCAGCAAACTGATAAATACACTTGGCTAACACAACAATTGATGATCTTGTCAATTACACAATGCAACTAACACAAACAATTACCAGTGAAGTGGAAACCTTGGTCTTATAAACATTTCAGTGATTCCTTCAGTCAACTAGAAAAGTAAGCCTTTAATTTTCTAGTCAAGTGAAACAGGAAGCCTTTAATATTCTACTTCGCTGCCACTTCTTCTACCTCTGCTACTCCACCATAGTAAATTGATTTAAAGTTCATGATTTTCAAGTTGATTTATAATTCTAATGTTATAATCAGTTAAAATCACAGTAAATTTAACTTATTCTATAATGGATTGATTTTAACCTGAAATAAACTGCAGTTAATACAATACTGTTTGATGCATTAAAAATGAATTAATGCTTTCAAATAGCAATTAACTGACTCTTAGTGGGCAGAGCACATTTTTTTCTTAATAAAGATAATTATAATTTATCTTATATGTCCATATAAAATTAAGCATATATATATACATACACACACAGACACACACATTTGCATATATTCTATCTCATTTATATCTGTTTTTGTCAATTTTATCTATCAAAAATCTATTAAGCTCTGCCCACTTCCCCTTAGGTCACACTCACGTCAGCTTTCCAGCCCTCAGGCAATTAGCTGAAAGAGAAAAGGCCTCAGCCTTTAGATAATGCCCACCCATGGTTTAAATGTACAGGCTTGTGCTCCGCTATCATCATTGTCACTTCTTTTCAGATCAAGACACCACATGGCACTAATATTTGTGACGGGGCAAGGGGGAAAGAGAAGTAACTATATTCCTATGGCCACTGAAACCTCTACCTTTCAATGAACATAGTAATACGACTGTCATATGATAACACAGGATTTCTGTAAAAGCACTTAATAATGAAGTCCACAATTTTTTTGGCTGGGTCACACCAGGCATTATCTGTCACAGTATCTTTTTCAGTCCTTGATGTGACAATATTTCAAGAATGAAAGAGTTGGAAAGGGGACACAGGGGAGGAAGAGGTGATATTCATGAACAAGGGAAAGAAGAAGAATGGGAAACGCAAGAACAACGAGGGACAATTGCAAGAAATGAAGTTACATATCTTTAAGCTCTGACACAGCTAAAGAGGAGAGTCATGTAAGGAGTTAAGCAAAGGGTTCACAGAAAAGGTAAATTCTGAGGAGATTTTAATTGAGACAGAAGGCACCATATACAAGGAGCTAATGATGATAGTATTGATTAAACAACCCCTCCAGATGGTAAGATGTGATCTTTCCTATTCTTTTGATTTATGCATAGTTAAAAAAGAAAAGAGAAGTTTAAAACTGTCTGTATGTTTTCAACTGGCAACTGTAAATGAAATTCAGGGGAGGGGATATTACTTGGCAAATGAAATGGAAAAGGCAAGATAAAACCCACAAAGGTATCTAAAGAAACCATGTACTGCATTCATCTTTGAACCGGGCCACACAACCTGTTGTTCTGCTCTTTCCATAAGATACTAGTCTCTCGTTTTAGAGAGTTACTAGACAACCAACCTGAATGTATAACCATATCCATTGTATTTTCCAGTTAAGATAAAGAAGAAGTATCTGTCATAATAACTAATGCATTAGAAGAAAATAATCAGAAGGAAACTCACCTCTTTCCACATTATGTTGTAACTCCTTATCACTATTCATAGTCATCAGTTTTTTGTAAATGAGGAAGCCTGCCTGCAACAAAGCCCAATTTTTTTTTCAATGCAAAGGTAAAGATTTCAAAAATTATAAAATCTGAAGCTGTCTGTCCTTAAGAAATATTTGATCAGTATCTTAACAGTGCATGTGAAGACTTACTGTACTGTGTTCTGATAAAATAAAGTAGCAGTGGTGGCTGGTAGCTTCAATCTTATCTCCACCCTAGATTTCAATCTCCACTTTACAGAAGCTATCCAAGAATATGAAGCTTCCCCCAAAATAGGTTCAGCATCCTATTAAAGTACAGTCCCCTTAAAGTCAGCACTAAAAAATGGAGCAGTTGCCATTGTAAGATCTCTAGTTTTAAAATTAATTAAAACTCTGAAAGCAGCTAACAATGATATTAGAAGAACAATAATGGGTGACGAGCTGGTTTGCACATAATGCTAAACCACGATTCAGCATTACTGCATAAACTCAACTCTCAGGTTCATCAGTTTCCCCCTTCTCTTTCCTCCTGGCAAAGACTTTGGCACAGTTGGCTTCTCGTTCTATCTTGTTCAACTAACTAGCCTGTCCAGATTACTGGTTCATACAGAATGACTTGCCATGCTTTAAATTCAGCCAACATCCTTCTTCTGGATGCTCAAGAAGAAGAGGAAAGCAGAGCACTCAAAACCAACAGTTCATCTGCTCCCATTCAGGTTTCTCAATGTAGCATTAAACTGTCATTTATTGTATGCAAACCAATCCAATAAAAACACAAAACCAGAAACCATAAAACTGGCAAACACTGGTCTGAAATGGAAAAATGGTACTAAAGCCCAAGATAATTAATTACCAACAGCACAGACAAATACGGTCTCAGTCTACCACCTAGAACTCATCAGACCTGCACAGAGAGAGCCTTTTCTGCAGTTGCCATTTGTTTAATCTCTGATGTCAAGGGCATCCTGAGAAGGGCCTCCAATGATGACCTCCACTGGCAAGAAAGTTCACATAACATTAATAGAGCAATAGTACATAATTAAAACAGAATGTCCTTTTTTTGAAGTTAATTATGATCAGAGGCTTCTAGACCAGATCTGAAGCCATTTCTTTCTCCTTGCAGCAGGCCAGCTGCATGTAACTGCACACCCTCCAGAAGAACTTCCCTTACAGTTCATCTTCTCTTCTGGTTGTTTCAGTCAATAGCTGTCCCCTCTGCATAATCTAGGTGGTCGGCAATCATAACTGAAACTAAAGACACCTTCCACATCAGCTAAGACACAGAGAAAAAGTTTGATCTTGATTTGTGATTAAGCAGAATGAACCCTGGAAACTAAGGGAAAACCTTAGAATAGAAATAGTTAATGATACATCGTTGCCCTAAATGGGAAATGACCTAAAGACACAAAGCAATAATGGGAGATCAGGGAAAAACATTTTTTCCTAAAAACTTTCTAGCTGCAGCACCTCAATTCACACAGGTAATCCCTGGAGAATATTTATCTTCCTTAGTTAATTTCTCCAATCTTGTGCCTTGATTTAAATGGGATTATTTCTAAGTAAAAACAAATAAATCTTTATCTACATACAGCTCTTTACATCCAAAACATCTAAGCTGAGACACACTGCCACCTATGTGGGTTGTATCAACATTCCAGCGATTTGTGGACTAAAGGTGTACAATATTGGCACCCTAACACTAAATGTTCTATTTGACATGCCACAACTAAATGGAGTATTTTTTTTGTCAATCAGCTTCTGCTTCATCTAAAGCAAGAAATCATGTTTACTAACATTGCAACAAGCCAGGATCTTTTATCATAGTGTAAAATTGTTCGAACACCTTGGTGTTGTTTTTCAACTTGGATGAGTGCCAAGTTTGATTGCAACGCACAAAGATTGAAGAAGCAAAGAGGCCACAAGCACAGCTAAAAGTCTTGATTACATGTCAGCTAAAGAAGACCAAAGTAGATTTTCAAATTTCGTATTTGAAGATTTAACTTAGAAGAGTTCATGACTTCTTGATACATACATAAGCATCAGTAGCTGCATATAGCTTTTGTTCCTCAGTAAGTGGAAATTGTTCCCAGTTGCCACAGCGAACCAATTTGTCTTTCAGAAGCTGTTTGTGGAATAGATGCTTTACAAGGTCATTCAGACTCCATATCTCCTTACATTTTAGCTAAAAATAAGATTACAAGAGTTTAGCAAGAAAATTCTTTATATTTCATCTGATGTTATATTTTGTGCATGGAAATGGATACATACATATGAAGAATGAATCTGAATAAATGCAAATGTATTGATAAATGCAAATTTAAAATACATTCAAGGCACATAAAATTTCAAAGGGTACATAGTGTAAAACCTCTTTAAGTCAAGCAGCTTTAATATTACATCACACTACAGCTAGGTTTGCATCACTAAAAAAACCAGGTAAACCTAATAATCTATTTTTAGGTAAAATCGTTCATCGCAGAAAGAACACTGTTCTGTTTCTCTAGAGCAAGGGATTCCAAACATCTACAATGTAGGAGTTGGGTCTAGATTGTCTGAAAGACTCCATGAGCCTGGCCAGGCTTTGAGATCCTTTGGAGACGGTATTCTTGCAGACCCAATCACTGTTTGGCAAGGATACAGAAGGCCTTTTTGGTGGTAGCTTCCAAGCTGTGGAACTAGACTGGCCACCCTTCATCTCTCCTTTTGCTAGCAGGCAAAGACTTTTTTGTTTAGACAAGCTTTGGACTACTTACAGGGTGCTGTAAAAGGGTCTTTTAATGATGGAAACTGTATTTTTATCCATATTTCCATTAAAAGGTTTAATGTTAGTATTATTTCTAGTACAATCATTTACATAATGGCTTTAAACTGCTTTTTTTACTATTACAATTGGTTTTAATCTTTTTTTTTAACCTATATTGTGAGCTGGAAGAAAATTGGAATGTAAATTAAACACAATGAACAACTAAAAATAAGAACTAATATATGAAACCTCTAAAATAGTGGGCAAGATGACAATTGAAAATAAAAAAGTAAGTTTAGGACCAATTTTTAGAAAATGAAAATTTCAGCTACTATGAGCCAATCCTCATGTTTCCAAATTTCAGTAGATTTCACAGTCTTATAAATTCATTCTCTGTGTCACACAAATCTGTATCCAACCCCATCATGGCCACCATTAGGGGTCAGCACAACAGGACATCTTCCAAACATCCCACTCAAATCACTGCCATCTCTCTTTTTAGATTTTGGAGAATCTAAAGAGAGAACAGAACCAGGTACCAGTTAAGCTAATATAGCAAGTACCAGAAGGGAACCACAGAGAAAATGTTAGCAACAGCTGCAATATAGGGAGGGTTTGGTAGAGTAACAGCAACACCAGAAGGGCTTTTGAGAAATTTCAAAAAGTAAACAAGTCTATGCTCAGGTAAGTGCCACTATATTTAATGGGGTTTACTCTGAGGTAAGAAGAAGTGAAGTGTATATCAGCTACAAACTAATAATAACAGTGGCAAAGACCACCCTTAGCAGTTCCTAAATATTCAAATTATCTAAATGTTCCAAAAATCACAAATCTTTGTCTTGTACAACATGAGTCGTATAAGAAAAGAGAAGGGGAAAGAAGTATGTGGCCCTATCAAGGACACTGATCCTAGAAAATCTCACTGTGGGACAGTCAATTTCCTTTTACTTTGTATCACATTTAGAATTTAATATACTAGGTACCTAAAGAAGCATCATTTAGCAATACTTTTCTAAATATACTGCAGAGATTTGCTCCATGGCTCAAGTGAATTCTTTCCATGAATTCTTTCTGTTACATATTCTCCCCAATAAAGACTGACTTCTTACCTTTTCATTGGCAAGATCACCCAGATCCACAAGGTCCCCCAATCTAATTTCAAAGTCACGCATCAGCTTCCATTTGTCCCCTTCAATACCGACACCAGCTTTTTTGATATTATTATGTTCAAGCAACCTTTTCAATCCCCCTGGGAAGCCTGAAGAGATTAAAAACATACATGCAAGTTTATTCAAGCAAGGAGTTCATATCTTTTTAATACAACTTAAGGCTGCTTACAATTATCTAAAATTGGGGAACTAGCAATCCTTAGCATCCTCTGATGCTCTGGATGATGTGAGCCCTCTCAATGTGATTCCAAACCAGCCCTCTTGGAACTGCTTTTTTCCTGTGTGTGCGTGTGCGTGTGTGTTCACGCGCACGTGCAAGAGAAAGAGAGAGATAGAGAAATAAAAAAAAGGGATGGTAAGGCATGAGGATAGAAACCCTGGTCAGGCAAAGGATAAATAGGGGTCAGGCCATAGGCATGTATGCATGCACCACTCATGAGACTTCCCCATACTCTCCAGGGCAGTGATCTTCACATACTCAGAGCAAAGGTCTGCAGAATCCTTTAGAACACTGTTGGGCTGGAGATTGGTAGTTGCCACAGACTCTTTGGCCCAGTATCACTGCTGCTTCTCTAACACTGGGTGGACAGTGGGTAGGCAGAATTTGAATCTGGTCTTCTCTACACTAGAAGAAACTGGGCTACAGTCCCTGCCATTGCTTCTCTTTGACTTGAGATACAAACGAAGTGGTACTGTAGGGGCAGAGACAGACATTTCTATTGAGCTTCATCCTACACTGAGATTGAAATGGTTGAGGAAAAACAGAAACAGCTGTGAAATGATGTACTGTGTATGTATATGTATATATATTTCTCCTCTCCCAACAGAATCAAGTAATCCAGTGAACTCATTCCTGAGTCTTTTCTACCTGATTCATTAAAAAAAAAAGATACTTTGCTCTAAAAAAAATTACTGTCCCACTGTGCATATTATAACAGCAGAAATGTTCACGGCAAGCAGTACTGGAGGTCAGCATCTCTTGAGACAACACTCAGTATGGCAATAACCTCTTCAATCATTCCACACACAGCAAACATAAAGTATGTGCAGTCCTCTTACACGCAGGAGAATGATACTGAACAGTTTCTGGGAAGAAGGGAACCGCATACTTGACTGATATTACATAAGAGGCTCTCTCCTCATAAAAAATATAATGAGAAGGACTTATTTATTTAAACGTACTTATTTAAAACAATATCAGATTTTGTTGGTGTAGCAATTATAATCAGGGTGTAAAAGTTGCATTAATGTTTCAAAATAAACTGTTTATTGAATATCCCACAAATCCACTTATTCAAAGGCAATTAGATGAGTGTTTTTCATTTAGATATTAAAGGGAACTATACTGACTTGACATTGAAGAGATGTGAAACAGATAGCACTTTTCTTCTGACTCGCACAGTTGGATTAAGGCAACCCTTCCTTCCTTTCCTTTAGTATAAACTGGTGTCCATTCAATGTCAAATCCTAACACGGCTCCATCAGGCAACATTGTACTAGAAGACAAACATGCATCTCAAGTTTAGTTCCTAAAAACCAATTTATAAGATCCAGTGCGAAACCTAATGACTTCTTACAGAAATGTATACATCTTTCTCTTTTCCCCTCTACTGCACAAACCTCTCCTTCCCTTGTTTGACTTAACATTGAGAACTAAAAACAGAAGACTGCCACTTCAACAGTGGAATCAGCTGCAGGTAAACCTTCAAAGAAACTCACAACTGTATCTCTCACTTCCATCCATATACTTCAATTGGACTGTGACTACAAAGAGGAAATGTAGCAGTTAAACTTTAATCCAGAAGTACTGAAGTCATCATCTCCTATAACATCACTATTTTCCCACACAAACCATAAAAAAGGGACTTCATGAGAAATCAAAAAGCTTGAAAGAAAAGAGACTTTTAAAATCTAACTGACAGCAGTAGAGGCAGTGGCCAAACGAATTATCTGTTTGCTGTAACTCCTTCTGCAAAAAGATGCCACTTGGTAACAGTGGCATAGCTGACCAAAATTTGAAATTTTTTCTTATCACTGACACTAAGGAACTTCACCTGACAGTAATAGTATACCAAAACCTCTGCTAACATCTTCTTTTTTTTTCAGACTCTAGTCATTCTTGTATCTCTTACATTGCAAAGCTATACACATTTACCATTGGGTAAAGCTCACTGAACACTATAGCCTGGATCCAAATTTGCTAGTGGCATGCTTCTACTGCTCACGGAAGGGACTTAGCAGATCATAACAACCCAAGGAGGGGAACCCCAAATCCAAATAAGTTCTTATGTTCAGACCAGACTTCCCATAACTCCATCATTTCCTAGTGCACGGCCTCCATCTTTCTTATTTACCATTTTTCTCAAACAGTAATGCCAGCCCATACGTTGTAGCACTACATTGCAAATGCCAGCCAGTACATTGTAGTGCTACACTGCAAACAGTATCCTGCTAGTGCGTGAACAAAAAGTTCACAAAATAGCCCCTGTATATTTTTTTTTGCCATTGTATGTTTTAATGGCTTTAGAAATTTCTTTAATCGCTTTAGCATCCCAGCGAAAAGCCCACAAAATACAAATAATATAAATGTTTTGATTAATTGATTGGTTGAATTGATTTAAGACTTGCCACTGTTTTAAACAGTGATAATCACATCAAAGGAATACAGAACAATATTATATGGGAAAATCTGCATGAAGACCAAATTCTTTCAAAATACCCAGAGAAGGTTGCAAAATACAAATACAATTTTTCAGTCTCTTACACAATATCTTCAGCGAGTAAGGAACAATCACTAGCATTATAGCTATAAACGACAGAGCCATGGAATTCTAAGAATGGAAGGCTGTCTTCCAGAATACTCCGATGGGCTGAATTCTTCTGTTTCATAAAAATGAAAAAGACAGCTTATAATAAGGCAACTTTAACAAATTATTTAATAGATCACTCATGCGTGCATGAAACAAAGTGCACGGGTTTTCGTATTCACATTACAAAAGTATTACCTATAGGGCAAGAATCACAAGATATTGGTTGAAAAAACATAGACAGAAAAATGTAGAAAGCAGTCTCCATAATGAATAGAAAAGTGCATTTTCATTCTGTAAAGTGTATATACTAGCATTTTTAGGCATGTTACAATGACCAGGAAGTTAAGAGCAACTACATGCTATCCCAGATAACAAATTAATCCCTCCAAAACACAACAACACAACTAATGACCCAAATCAGGGATGGGCAATTTCCAAGGGCAAGAGGAGAGCTGAGCCCCAATCAGAGACCCAGAGCCCAAAACCTTTCACTGTGTTTACATTTCTCTCCCTTGTGGTCTCTTCCAACTCTATGATTCTAGACAGTGTATTCCTGCATGGCAGAGAGTTAGACTTGATGGCCCTTGTGGTGTCTTCCAACACTATGAGTCTATGATTCGGTGGTGCAGTAATACCATAAAAGCCACCATGTCATTTAAGTACAAAGCGTAAGAGAAGCATGCACATTTAAAAAATAGAATCACAAATTGAGGATGAGCTGCCCCTTTTCCTTGCTTCTTCTGTAGTAGCTCCTTTGTGAATCAGACATATATTTGGACAACTTACGTTTTTGGCAATCACACCGTCCACTTTATTCTGTTCAGTCATCCACTGAGGAAGTTTATCTGGTGGAGAATCCATATTCCTATCAACACATTCATCTGGATTTACACGTTAACTGAAATGAGAAGAAATAACATTTCCTCAGATAGGCCAGGATACAACAGTAGCAAACTGGCAACATAATACACTGTAGCAAGAGCAGCTTGACTCTCTCTGTAGCTGTGCAGGGAGGGAGGAGTAGGGGGCCAGCTCCAAGTTACCTATTTCCTGAACGCCTGCGGGTCCTCAGAGTCAAGGCTCAAAGGAAGGGCAATCTCAGAAATTGTTTGTATGAACTCCTTTCATAGTATCTTAACTCTCAGTGCCCCTTAAAGGCAACCATTCAGGCAATAGGTATCTTGGTGCCAGTTGGCTCCTTCTATCCTCGCCTTTTTTCCTTTCCTCTTCCTTCCTTTTTTGTCATCTTTACCTCCTCCTCCTCCAACGTAATTATGTTGGTACAGATAAGATTTCTATTCAGAGACTGCTCTGTTCTGCTGGCTATGCAACCCAATCCTGTACACACACACCCAGAAGTAAGTGCAACTCCTTACAGGAACACAATGGCAAATCTCCTCAGAATAAATCTTGCCAAGAAAACTCTACAATAGGATCAGCATAAGCCAGTATCAACCTGAAGGCACAAAACAACAATGAATGCTACTCTGTTCAAGGGAACTTGTACATCTATGTGACTTCAAGCTGCCTCTCAACTTATGGCAACCAGGTGAATTTCATAGGCTTTTCATAGACAAGGAATACACTTGGCCCTCCACATTTGCTCCACCCTTGCAAAAGTGAAAAATTCTCAAATAACAAAATTTGTGCGTCTGTAGGAAGGAGACTGAGGCACAGGTGGGGCAAGTGGGCATCCCGGGTTTAAACCAGGTCAGGGAAAGGAGATGGTTGGCATGACGGTCCTGCACTTCCTCTCTCTTACCCATCTCCTTCCTTGGGTGTGTGTGGGGCATGGGTACAGGGTTTGTGGTGCTGAGTATTTGGGCAGAGAGCCATCCTTAGCTGGCCAGGCAGAGACTGGTAGAGGAAGAGGATGACCAGAGGTGGGTTTTTAAAGGGCTACGTGGCCTGATTGGAGCCACCAAGAGAGAAGGTTCCTCCGAAAAGAAGCACCTGAGGTGAGAGGGCAGGGGTTGGAGAAACTCCCAAATAATCAAATCTGTGAATGTCAAACCCACAAATGTGGAGGGCTGACTGTACTCAAGAGACGGTTTTGCCAGTTCCTCTGAAATATAGCTTACTGCACCTAGCATTCGTTGGCAGTCTCCCATCCAAGTACTAACCCGGGCTGGCCCTGTTTAGCTTCTAAGATCGATGGAATCTGCTGCCTTTAGAGTATTTAGGCCCCTTCAAGACGTTTCCAGCTTATGGCGACCCTATTACGGGGTCTTCTGGCGGCTGAGAGTCTGTGGCGCGCCCAAGGTCACCCAGTGGGGGAGCCGAGCCCCGGTCCCCAGGGTCATAGTCCAACGCTCAAACCACTACCCCACGCTGGCGCTCTCAAGGGAGCTCACTGCGAAGCAAATACACGTAAGAGTGCCACCACCTTATTATTTCAGTGAGCTTATGAAAACGGGCTGCCAGTGCTGTGCGGGTGTCCGACAGACGCAAGCACATGCAACGCAACACAGACTAATAATTTTGACACTCACGTTGCTCTTCACGAAGGAAGAGCCTCCCGCCTACCCTGAGCGCCTTCTCAGAAGAATCTTTCCCGCCAGAAGCGCAGCGAAGCCGCCACGACAAGCCACCCCGCTCGGCGCACGACAATGGCGTCACGGACATCCCAACCCTCTCCCCGCCTCTTTTTTTTTCCGCCGCTGTCAACTTCAGAAGGTGAAATGAGGTGAGACGCACGCGCGTGGACGCTTCCGCGCCCGCCGGCGCCGCGGGGCACTCTGGGGCTTGTAGTCTTTGCCTCTGTGAGGAAAGGAGGGGAGGCGAGGCGTCTTCCCGTTTGCGCCCGAAAGCGACTCCGGCCCCTCCGCCGCCACCAGGCGCTGCGTTTCGCTCCCTCTCGAGCCGGGCGGGCGGCGTCGCTCTCCGGGTGGGGAAAGCGGGCCTGGGGCGCGGCGAGCGGGGGCGAAGAAGCCGGCGGCGGTAGGACCCGCCCGGCCGGGGATGCTCTTCTTATCCGGCTCCCTGCGGGCGGCATCGCGGCCAAGGCGAGCCTTGCGGGGGTCAGGACGGGCAGCGGCCGGAGCTGGCTGGATGACAAGCGAAGCGGCGGGAGCCGACTGAAGGGATGGAGTAAGCGGCCCCTCTCCCTCCACCGAGCCCCCCCACTCCGGGGCCGGGGCTTCGCGGGCGTGTGATGGCGGCGGGAGGGGAAGAAGGGGACGGGGGGCGCTGGGGAGGCGGCGGGGCCGCGGGCCGAGGAGAGCCCTCCGCTGTCTCGGAGGGGGAGGCTTTTCCCCCAGGAGGGGGTGTTCTGGGGGGGGGCGCAGTCGTAGGCTCCTCGGTGCCGCCAAGGCCCGGAGTCGGGGGGTGGCGGCGGCGGTGCGCCCCTTGCAGGCCCCGCGCTGGCTCTGCCTCCCCTGCCCGCCTTTCGCCTCTCCGGAAAGGATGCTCCTCCGCGCCCCGTACAGCAACCTGGCGCTCAGACCTTTTGGGCGGCCTAAATTTGACTAGGGGAGAAAGCTGACTGACTGACTGACTGACTGACTGAGGGGACAACTTCGCCTGCCTTCTCCCTTCAGGCCAGCCTTGTGCTGCTTCAAGAAGACAAGCAAGGCAGCACACTGGTACAGGGTTACCTGTTTTTACTGGCCCTGTTCCCGTGCCATGGACAGTAGTGTCTTCCTGATACGCTGGAATCCAGCAGGTGGAGAATTGCCCAGTTGTGTCTTCGAGACAGGAAAAACATTTTGGGGTAGAATTCCAGGCACAGGAGCCCTGCCAGTGTAGCAGGGACAGCCCTGTGATATTGCTGATCTTCCAGAGATTTTCTCTGTGCCTTCAAGATCGGCGTTATATTCAGAAATCTAACCCAACCTCTACCTACCAAAGGGATTTACGGATCTGTCTATAATTGAATTTTTTTGTTGCAGCCCATCTCTGGGTCAGCCATATTGCTGTATGTTACGATGAAAGGCAAGGGCATTGCCGGAGCATCTTTCTAGAGAAATTAAGCGTGCACAGAGAGGCTATTGCCAGGAAAGCAGAATAGGCCCATTCGATGTCTACGGTGTGATGCATCTTTGTTATATATTTGTTGTTTTCAGTTGATTGGTAAAGATGGAGAGAGGCAGAGGAGGAGGAGGAGGAAGGAATGTGGGGGGCTCTGGCCTACACAGGAGCATTTACTCCCAGTCCCAGCAGCAGTATCATTATCCTGCCTCCTCTTCTCAGGCGGGCTGCATGGAAATCCAGGAGCTGGCCTCCAAAAGAGTGGACATCCAAAAAAAGAGGTTTTATCTGGATGTGAAACAGAGTTCCCGAGGCCGTTTCCTGAAGATAGCAGAGGTCTGGATAGGAAGAGGCAGGCAGGACAATATCAGGAAAAGCAAGCTGACTCTGTCCTTATGGTAGCTTCTGAGCTGAAGGATTGTCTGGGAGATTTCATAGAGCACTATGCCCATTTGGGCCTAAAGGGCAGCCAGAGTCATCGGAATGATCATGCTAATGGTAAAGAGCAAGATTCAAGAAGGCGGCAACACCATCACCCACCATCACCTCCAGCATCAGTTGGATCTGAGGAACATCTTCACAGTGTTTTAAAAACTGAATATATCGAAAGAGACAATAGGAAGTATTACCTAGACCTGAAGGAGAACCAACGTGGACGTTTCCTAAGGATACGGCAGACCTTGATTAGAGGACCTGGTATGATAGGATATTTTGGTCACAGTTTAGGACAGGAACAAACTATTGTCCTTCCAGCACAGGGGATGATCGAGTTCAGGGATGCTTTGGTCCAGCTTATTGAAGAGTATGGTGAAGGAGACATAGAAGAAAGGAGGAGTGGGGGTGATGAGCCTCCTGAACTCCCAGAGGGGACTTCCTTCAGGGTGGACAACAAGAGGTTCTACTTTGATGTGGGGTCTAACAGGTATGGTATTTTTTTGAAGGTAAGTGAAGTGAGACCTCCATACCGTAACACCATCACTGTCCCATACAAAGCATGGACAAGATTTGGGGAAAACTTTATCAAGTATGAAGAAGAGATGAGGAGAATTTACAACGGCCATAAAGAGAAAAGAATGGATACCAGAGGGGACAGTGGTGAAGAACAAGAGGGTCTTGATTAGGATGTGTTTCAACAGGCCAAGAAACAAAACAGAGAGTTGGCTAGTGGTATTGATGTGTAGTAGCTGGCGAAAGTTGCCTTTGATTTTGTAAGTTCTCCCCTGTTGTTTAATAATTCCAATATATATATGATATTATGAGGGTCTGCTTTTCATCTCAAAGTATACCCAGCAACATCTCTGTGATTTCTTGCAGGAATAATTAACTGGCTGGTGGGTCTGATGAAATTATGTATAACAGTGCTAAATTTGTTATGCCCTCTTAAATGTTATATATAAGGTTTGTGTTGCAATGCGATGTAACATGATACAAGTAAGCCAGATAGAATTAATATCATTTGATATTAACAGCAGAGCATTTACAACCAAAACTTGTTTTTACATTTTAAGCATGTTTATTGGGAAGGTATCTTTAAATAAGCAAATGTTCTGCTTACTTTACATTAAAAAAAAAATTGAAGGGGAAATCACATGTCTGTATTGTGATGGCCAGTAGTTAATTTCATAGTTACCCAGTGTTACAACAGCCTGGTAATTCAAGCGTCCCAACAATATAAATCAGTGTTTCAGTTAATAGGCAATGTCAGAATGATGTTGATCATGAATCATCCGTTCTCTATGGATTGCTTACATCATGTGAAGAGAGTTTATTTAAAGAGTGTAACAAAATTTCAAAAGCTATTTTTGTATTTGTGGGGCTAAGGGGTTGCTTTGATATGGAATTTGCTAATTGATTCATGGATGGGAATGAAATTCTAAATTGATTAAATGTGTATGAGAGAGAGAATGTGGCAAATTATTAGAATAACTTTTGTTCTTATCTTTATACTTTGAAAAAATGCTTTGAGAGATTTTGGTGCATCACTTAATTAGTATCAAGCCAATTTCTAGTTTTATGTTGTTGCAGCTGAAGCAGCCAGTAACAGCTACCAGCATCTCCTTTATAACTGTTGTCTCTTAAACACTTAGTATTCAAAGCTGCAATCTATCCTTTTTTTTAAATTTTGTTAAAACAGAAAACCATGAACCTCCAACTTTATCTTTAAAAATTCATCTAGAGGCAACAATACCAAACAAAAAAATTATTTTGATATTTTTATATCAAGAAAATGGTTGGAAGGATCTATGTGGATTGGAGGGGCAGCAGGATATTTGTTATTTTTTTTTCAAAGGCAACAGCTAATAGTGTTGTGATCCTAAGCCCACTCACCAGGGAGTGTGGCTTACTGAATACACTGAAACTGATTTCAGAGTAGATATGCCTAGGATTGCACTTTGAATCAGATTTTAAATTGGATTTAGAACATTCTGCCTTCAAACAATAAAGCATGTGCTTTAGACCTTTATACTGTGTAACTATTTCTGTCTTTGTGTACAAGCTACTTTTCATGTACAGAGACATAACCCCATAGTTCTTTTCCAACTATGCACATTTGGCCATTTAAAATTCAATGTGGTAGCTTTACTATTTTTCTATTCACCCTTTCCGTTGCAGTACCATATTAAATGTATGCTGTGTTCTCCTTTTTTGTAAGTTATTTGTGAAGGTGGAAAACATAGCCTAGCATTTATTTTGATGCCACAATATTTTTATTTACAAACAAAAGGAAACGAGTTTGCACCAAAATCATCAAAGGAGCTTTAGAAATGTGTGTTACAGTTGTGACAGAGAAAAGGAGAAGTATGGACTTTAATTTCACTGTTTTAGGTGATTTGCCCAATATGACAATTGGACCTATTGAGCTTTTGGTCTAGTTTCAGAAATAACAAATAATATCCATCTAAAAATAGATTTCTAATTTGGTTATGTTAAGTACCAGAGACACACTGGGCCATTAGAGGTTATTGGAAATTATACATTAATCTTGAAATGAAAGAGTGCTAAAAGTACTTCTAAGGGGAAAAAAAACCCTTAGATATATTCTGTATATATTGTTGATTTGATAACTGTAGTGAATTGACTGAACCTAAATTACCACATTATTGATTTGTTGCTGCACGTCCCAATGCCTGTATAATGGCAATGGTGCCAGATTCCAGAACATGGGATACGTGAATGTAGGAACTCCTGATGCTCACATTTTCCCAACTTAATCTTGCTAAGAGCAGTTTTTTGCTTGTTTTTTTTTAAAGATACTTTGATCTACAAAGGTGGGAATTATGTGACCCTCCAGACATTTTTGGACTATAACTTCCAGAATTCTTTGTTATCAGCTGTGATGGCTAAGGCAGCTAGGACTTGCAGTCAAACAATATCTGGAGGGCCACATCAATCCCATCTTCATTTTACTAGAACTTTACCTTATCTTGTTAAAAACATTTCACAGAAATATTTTGTATTATTTCTATGAATTTTAATAAATAAAAGTATGCTAATGTGGGGGTTAATCAGTATTTAAAAAATGTATTTCCTTCAGATTTTTTAAAGGAAGCCAGTAACTGTGAAATGTTGTCTACACCGCTTCATTCAGATGCGTAGAAGTTTATACACTGGCATGTGCAAACTTGCACCACTGTTATCACTGAATTGAACCAAATACTAAGAACATCTGTTGCATCTTGCTTTCTTTAACCCAACTCAAATTTCAGTATCATTGGGCTCTTAAATAGGGCTAATTTTCCTCTATATACAGGCACACTGTGCCATGTTCTTCAAATCAAAGACTACAAATTAATACAGATGTGAGCATCTGAGACTGACTACACATGAGCCTTAAAAGTTGCTCTATGTAATAAACATGCTGTTTTTGATTTATCCATTGGAGGTAACTGATTTTGTTCTTCTCTTCAGATACAAGGTGTATATAGTCAGATTTACAATGGCAAGAGCTTAAATGGCAGTTTGGGAAAGAGTTTCTGTTTACATCTGGTAGCACATCTACATCTTTGAAGAGTGGCAATAACATGTTGAGTATTTGTTTGCAGAAGGGCCTGTCATAATGTAAAGATGTATTCTTTGCACCCCCCCCCCAAAATGCCATGTCCCTTAATCTTGAGAAAAACACAAGCTTATTTGCACTAAAAAGCGTGGCCAAAAACAATTCTAGGAGGGCAGGGTGGATAAATCAGTTTGTACCTCTTAAATGATTTGTTCTCATGAGAGAATTTTACATTAAAGCCCTGACCTCTCTTTTAAAACTTTATGGTCCAGACGGAAAGTCTGTCGGTTTTGTGATTTCATAATAATGCACTTTATATTTTATAAATAATAGAAGCACATTTCTGCTACTGGTTTGGTACAGTGTGTTTCAGTATAACTTTAAATCAGTATAACAATGGCCTTCTGCATGCATGTCTGTAAGTGATCTGTTGCAAGGACTAGGTCAAATTATATTGACATGATGGAGAAGAAGAATAGGCACAAATTAAAATTAATTTCAAAATGTCAAAGGCCTCTAATGTCAGAAATGTCGAGTCCAAACCAATGGGCTTGAGATGTCAACATTTCTGAAAGTCAAATACTTCAACCGATTTTCCAGTATCTTATTCCTGCAACTGCTGCAGATGTGGGTTAAATAATTCTGCAGTTTTGCAGTGTTGTCATATAATCCTCTCTTCTAAAAAAAGTATTGTAGGGGATCAGATTTTGTGTGGCTTACGCAGGAAGGCCATTTGTGCTGACTATATCTCATATTATACAGCCTTGTTGGTTTTTTTTGCTAAAGTACAAAGGTAGAAAGTTATTATGATTGAATATTGATATAAAAGAGTTCCATAGTACAGTTACAATGCGAAGGAAGAACCTTGTATAATGCATCACACCAATTCTGTAAAATCAAGCAGCTTTAGATAAAAATGTTGCAGAAAACCCATTTTGTTCCTATGTGCAAAAGATTAGGAAAGAAATATATCTGATTTGTCAAAGCGTAACACATGTAAAAATTAGAGCATAAAATGAGGATATAATTTCATATCAGTAAAAACATTGTGTGTGCTTTATTGATGCTAAAACATATTTTTCTTATAATGCACTCTTTTAAGAAAGGGCCAGTTCACTATGATCTTTTCTTTTTCGTGTGACAGTGTTAGTATCTCCAAAGCATTAAATAAATACAAATGTCTACTAACCTAACCCCTTATATTTTTCTCTTCTTCCTGAGCCAAGGAGGGGATCACTATGATCTGAATAGTCTTATTTAATGGCAGTTAAAAAATAAATTTGAATGAATTTTTCATGACATCTTTTCCGTTCAGGTAGATTTGCAACTAATATGTTATAGAAACAATGTCCTTATAATATAAGAACCATATCCTTTATTTTATTGTATTAAGACATGGTAGCAGATGGTATATGGTAGCAGATGGTATATTAACCCAGTCAGTTACATGTTCTTCCATATATCTTTTATTAAAATTGCTAAGGATGTTCAGATGACTGCAGGCTGACTGTCTGTGATAACATGTGATCCGCCTTCCTCTAGATGTCTGCCCAGACTTGCTAAGGGAAAAGTAACTTATGTTCAAATCATACACAAATATGGCTAATGGTTGCTTTCCTCATATTGCCACTCTTCTCTGCCATGACTGTCTGTCTACTGCCCCTTTAAAACTGCTCAGTTCTCCATTTAGTTGCAGGGCAGAGCAGTTTGGAGCTGCTTTAGTTGGGTGCAGAGAATAATGTGAAGCAGTCCTAAGAAATGTAGTTGATCGTAGGACACAGACATTTGCAGTGATTTTATCTCTAATGTATTCATATTATTGCATGTCAACCAGTTATCCGTGTGTACTTGAGTCAGTCAGTTTAAAAATGGGATCTAAGAATCACCTTTGATTAATCAGAAATATCAGACAAATGTTTAGTTCACTAAGCCATTTTAAGAGATTTATCCTAAATCTACAGTGATAGATACCCTGGTTTTTCAAAACACTTCAAAAAATATATTACTGGATTTTATTACAGAACAAAGAAACGTAAATAAGGATTGTATGAAGGCATAACATTGAATATCATATTTTTTCATATAATGGTTGAATCATAAGTTTCAAAATGGTACTGATACATGTACAAAATAAACCTAACCTTCAAAATAGACACAGATCAAAATGAGCTTTTTTGGAAGTTATTCAAAATGTCCACTTGGAATGGGGTTGGCTGGTGACTTTGATAACATATGCTTGTTAATGAAATTGTCTGTGTTATTTTATTTTGTTCACAAAAAGGGCTTAAAAACCCTGTAGGGAAGAAAACTAGCATGATTCAGGGACTGATGATCATTTACTGGTAATTCTGTTAATAGAAGCTATAGCAATTTATTCCATGGCCATATGTTTGTTCGTATTTGTTTAGCTCAACTGTAGATTATCTGCAATTTGGACAAATGAATTAAACTCTTTATAGTCTTGCTGTGTTGGTGGAAACAGAGATGTATATTATGTGCACATTTTAAACATGTTGCATTTTCTAGTTACTCTTCAAAATGAAACTGAGTTTTCCCATGCCTTGGCATTCAAAATCACATTTGTGTCCTAAACAAATAGTAATAATCAATTGGAAAAACATGTTTTATTTGGTTAAAGTCAACTGATAATAGAAGTCACAGTTTTCAAGCCAGTTATGTCCAGTTCTTGAACCCACTGCAGCAACAGAACAGATCTAGATTATTTTATTTTATTTTGGCTTAGGAAGCTAAAAAAAACCCCACCCATCTGATTGCACTATAATATCACTGTTAGTGATACATTAGCTCAAGAATTTATAGACCTGTTTTCTTCACATTTCTTTACTGTGGGGGAGATAGGCTCAGTTCACCTATAATATGTACCATCCTTCAGACCATTGTTTAGAGCAGGGCTTGGCAACTTCCCAGGGTCCAGTGGCCACACAGACCTTCCACTGGACCTCAGGATACTGCACCCTCCATCAGGACTCACCCTAACTTTTTTTATTCATTTTCATTGTTTTATTCAAAGTGGAGTCCTGTTCCCTCTGAGGGATGTAGAGGGGTAATTTTACCATGTTTTTTGCTATCTTGGGCTGTTTTAGGCTCAGAAGAGGACCAAATAAGAACCAGGAAGTAAACTAGAACCAGTTTACTTTCTGCTTTTAAAAAGTCCCTCTTGGTCTAAAAGAGCAAGGGGAATCATGGCAAAATCACTCCCATACCTCCTACAGGATTCAAAGAGGTTTTAGAGTGAGAGAGAAAAAAACTTGAAAAATGGGAGGGTTTTTGGAAGCCTCAGAAAGTCTGGAGGACAACACATATAGCCCAAGGGTTGCATTTTTTGCCACATTGTTTTAGAGCAGTGGTTCTCAACCTGTGGGTCCCCAGATGTTTGTGGACTTCAGCTCCCAGAAGCCCCAGCCACTATGGTCAATGCTCAGGGCTTCTGGGAGCTGAAGTCTAGAAACATCTGGGGACCCACAGGTTGAGAACCACTGTCATAGAGGCATCAAGCAGACTTGTACCAGAAAGTCCAGGCAAGGTCACCATGAATTGCTTTTGTGATGCTTTTTGATTTCTCTTCTGCCTCTGCTGTTATCTGCATTTTTTTCCTTTCCTTTCTTTTTTTTTTTCCTTTCCACCCCCCACAATCATCCTGGGGCTACGGGTGAGTGGAAGCACCCTGCTTCCTGTTCCCACTAAGCGGTGTAGTGGAGCCAGGGCTCACAGTGTTGATGCCTGGGGAGACCTTTTGATGAACTGGGACTTGACATCATCTGCCACCTCCATGGTGTTCCTCTGTTCCCTCCTCAACTGGCGGAAAGGAAAATGGATTTACTAAGTAATGATGTTTTGTTATGGGCTGTCCATGTTGCAAGAGAGCCAGTGTGGCATAGTGGTTTGAATGTCGGACTACAACCCTGGAAAACAGTATTTGGCTATGGAAACCCATTGAGTGGCCTTGAGGTAGTCTCATTCTCTCAGCTTCAGAGGAAAGCAAAGGCTCTGAACAAATCTTGCCAAGAAAACCCCATGATAGCTTTGTAGTGTTGTTGTTGTGTGCCTTTAAGTCATTTCTGACTTTCAGTGACCCTAAGGGCATTTTCTTGACAAGATTTGTTCAGCGGGAGTTTTCCCTTGTCTTCCTCTGAGGCTGAGCAGGGATTTGAACCCTGATCTCTAGAGTCATAGTCCAACACTTAGATAACTATTTGGTGCTGGCTAAGAGTTGCCGTGGGTCAGAAACCACTTAAGGGCACACAGCAACAACAATCCCATGCATGAACAAGTCCCACTAGCTTCATGTTTGTGTACCCTTATAATATGCAAGCCAGAGATGTTCTCACATCGATATGTAGTTTCAAGCACCCATCCCAGTAGTTACTGTTACTATTAAAACTTTGGTTTTCTTTTGGTCTCTCATTTTTCAGATGTGACTTAAATAGTTGCTTTGGAAAACTTATCCTAATGCTATAAGCCACTGGCTTGTGGTATAAAACACACACTTAACCGTGTTGCTTTGTGATTCAGCAAGATCCACAATCCATCACAATGCTATAGAGCAAGCCAGCATGTGCAACACATATTTGTCCTCCAACATAGAGAAAGGCCAGGCCTCATTACTGTAAGAGTAAACAGAAATGTACAATTACATCAGAAAGGGGTGAAGTTAATTCCTATCAAGTTATAACTGTAATGTGACTTTGCTGTACATTTGTTAATGAAGATTAGTTACAGCTGGCTAGTTATTTGTCACTACTACTTCTATCTTCTGTGCAAAACATATTTCATTTTGAGGGGAAAAATTATAGTTCCTTTTATGATAATAGTTCTTCCAAAACTATTCTCAATCTTATCAAATGCATTTCTTCAATATAAAATATTCTTGGTAGTTTTTTAAAAACATGACCACAATACTTGAGAGACCCATGCATTCATATGTTTCAAACATAAAATAACTAGTTGTCCCAATGATAAGTTGGATTTATTGCATTTTTTCAATATAGGCTGACAATTAGGTAACGTTATAAGGTACGAGTATTAGAAACAATTCTTGGTGGTATTTACTTTGATCTCTCCATCAGTGTATTTGGATTTTTTAAATTATTATTGTGAAAGAATTGAGAGCAAACGATGAGGTTGTAAAGACATTTGGATAGAAAAACTCCCACAAACGTGTATTTGCAAAATAAATTAAAATTTTATTGCAAAGGAAAAATAGAAACCCTTCCTTAGTCTTTTACCTGCCATTATCTCTATGTTACAAGTTAAATGAAACAGCAGCACAGTTATAAAATGAAAGCAGCTGTCTGCTTCTGCAGTTTTGTCCCATGTGCACATTAGTGTGCACTGGAATCTGGATCAGAGTATAATGTACACTTACAGTTTTTGTGGCAGCAATGAAGCCTCTGGCACGGATTTGCAGGGCTGCAATGATGCTGCAGAGGCTGAGCAGCCATGATATGCAGCCTGAGCACCCATAAGAGAGGAGGGAACTCTGAGAATTGCTGAAGGAAGAGAGGAAAGCACATGGTAGATGATAAACAGGAGTCTGGGTAAAAGAAAGTTCAAGAAACAGCAGACGTACTGAGAGAGAATTCTTTAAAGAATTACAGTCAAATGAGGCAGTCAACAGAAGAGAAAGTATCAGCTAGATGGTCCCAGGAGAGAGACTGTCAGCAGGCCAGAAGAAATGGAACTGAGGGGAGAGAATTAGATGAGGGCACAGGTGGCAAAGAAAAGAGAGATAAAGAATGAGAAACATAGGAGAACCAGTGACCATACCAGAAAAGGGGTGGGTGTTCTCGCGGAAGATTCTGATGCATAGCAAATAACCAGAATTGTTGCCTCAGATCCCTGATATAGACCTATGTAGCGTGTGATTATCTATATAAAAAAAAATCTTTGAGCCTTGGTTACTCACTCAGTGATAGGGAGTTTCAAAGCTTTTAAAGTTATGTAGCTGGAACTTAGTGTGGACTTAGTTCAGTATGCCTCTTCCTCTTTCCAACTTGTGCCACACTTCATCTCTGGAACACAGGTCTCATAATGGCTGTCCAATACAGAGCAACTCACCCTGAATATGACAAGATATAGAAAAATTATACAGTCATCCCTCTGCATTCGCTAGGGTTAGAGGCACAGGACTCTCATGAAAGTGAAGAAAACTCTAGGCCCTCCCAAACCATATTTAACAGACAAAAAAGGATGATCACTATATTCAGTCCACCATGGATTCCTTTGAGGCATCAGGGTTCCTTCACAAGGCAGAAGTGGGTGGCTGGTAGGGCTTACTGCCACCTCCAGTGCTGCCCCACACCATTTTTAATAGGGACTTACAAGCCTCACTCGCAGTTTCTCAGTCTCAAGAGGTTTGCAGTCCCTATTAAAAATGGCATAGAGAGGCAGCAGAGGTGACAGCAAATAATCTATGAATAATCAAATCCACAAAAGTGAAATCTGCAAATGTGGAGGGCTGACTGTATTCATAAACTGTGCAAGAAGATTGCTAAGAAATCTGATGAGGAGGGAAAAATGCTGCTACATGGGAAATGGCAAAGGTGTACATTATTGTATAGACTCATACATAAGTCTAGAAATTTTAGTCAAAAGTTTGGCTCAAAAACCCAAGTCATTGTAAGCACTATATCTTAACTGTTATTTGGAAAAAAAATATTGAGTAGAGCGACAAAAGGCAAGAGTTTAGCCCATCCTGGGACAGCCTAGAAGAAATACCAACCCCCTCTACTCTTTCTGCTGCAGTGTTGCCTCTAGCCTTTTTGAATGCCTGGATGAGAAAATGGTGGTAGTGGCAGCAACTCTTTGGTACTTACCTTCTAAGGAGCATTGAGAGAGTAGAGGGGATTGGTGCTTCTCTTAGGTTCTCCTGGAATAGATAAGCTCTCACATTTTGCCACTCTACTCAGGGAAATGGATTATTCCTTTTTTGATAAGAGTTAATAATACTGTACTTTAACTTTTATCAAAGAAGAAGAAGAAAAAGAGGAGGAAGAGGGAAAATGGCAGCAGTGGTGGCCCAGGGGGCAGGTCCTCTGAGTCAGTGCTGGTGCCTTCTCTCTGTGGAATGACCCTTGTCTTCTCCATGGGTCACATCAAAATCCATAATTTTAGCTCCCTAACCTGCCCACAATTTAAGAGATTGAGATACATGAGTACATACAGTAGTATCTACTCTCAAAGGGGTCAAAATATTACTTGGATTTGTCCATGTGTTTTTCTGTTGTATCCAAAGGCTTGTTCTAAATCTAATCTTGTGTATCTTGCTGTGGGGGAAGAATGCCTACCTACAATATATGTACACAGTGAATAAGCCTTAAAATATCTGAAATTAAGTTAACTAGGAAATAAACTAGGTAGAATGTTAAGAAGACTCACTCTTCAGCTATTAACTACAAGGATTTACCTAAACAGAATGTACGAACATTTATTAGTTTTTTCCTTTGGTGGTGGTGGTGGTGGTGGTGGTGGTGATGATGATGATAAAAAGATGTTTTAATCTCTGTGAAGTGGCTAAGCAAGATAGTGAGTGAGTGTTAATGACCAAGATCCAGTAGTGTCCTTTTGTATTCCTACACCAGAGGAATGGAGACATTCTTCTCCTCTCCTTTGCACTGCTGACCCCTATGTTGGCAAAGGTCTGATTCAGAGAATTCCTCAGCCCTCTAGAGCAGTTTTTAGAGCATGGGGAGCTAGAGGAGAAAGGGGGTCAGAAGTCCACCATTGAATCCTGGCCTAAGTCTTTGAATACTTTTACACAGTGACTATATGCATATTAGACTAAATCCTTAAATCGTACTGCCTTTGCAGCCTTTTTCTTGGTATTTGGCTTTTTCTGATTCTCCCCATAGTGTTGGAAGACTACAAATATTATTAATCTAACATGGAACCAAATGCAATAAAATAAGTAGGTGTATTTAAATTCAACCAGACCCTGTTGTTGTTGTTATTATTAAAATATCATTTTTCAAAAATGTGCCAGAAACTCCTAAATTTTCCTCTTTCAATTGTAGCTTTTGGAGGCCCCCAGCATTCAGTACTTTTAGCTTTGGTCTTGAAAGTATAGTTCATATCTCACAAGGTAAGCAGCTTTACACAAGTACTGTTTTCTTCTGAAGAGGAGTGTGTAGAATTCCCAGTGAGTGGGGGTAGTGGAGAGTGGTAACTCCCTTGCACGAAAGAAAGAAGTAGTGCTGACCCTGGATCCCAAACCTTTAACCAAGCTACCAGGTTTTATCTGCATAATTGTAATATTTCAAAGTGCATTTGTTTTAGTTTGGGGGGGGGTGTGTACATGTGCATGTATGTGCGCTTAGGTCAAGAATTTTCACATTTTGTCTTAAAAAGTTTATAAAATGTGCAATATATCACACACACCCCAGACTAGCATATGAATAATGTACAAACATTGTTAATCTTGTAATAAAAATTAGCTTTGATCCAATCTGTTTCTGTTGGATTGCTTGGTGTTTGTAGACCTTTTCATATATGACAAGCTTCAAAGAATGATGAAAAATATTTATCTACAGATGGTGGATAACTGGTCTGATATCTGAATATTTAGTATTTCCCAATTTGATTTCTTTTTAACCCTCATAGTTCTGGATGTAATAGATATATTTCCTTCTCAAAATTCTTGGATGAAATGGCCTTTTCTGTGTAGTGATATAATTTTTAAAAAAGGAAGGATTTTTTCCCCCTTTCCCTCCATTTTGTCAGTATGTTTCTGGACTGGTAAAAATCAGAAGCAATAATTTTGCTGCTATTCATTTGCTTTATACCTAAATGACCGTCCTGCCTCTGTGATGTGCAGCATTAAGACAAACAGATGTCCTCAGTGCAAACTATCCTGTGGCTTCTTAAAAAGTAAGAAATTGATTATAGCATAAGCTTACATAGGAGAGCCCACTGCATTGGACATAGGAAAGAATCATCCAAATGGTTAGGTATAAATATTGAGTACAGAAAAAATGTTATGTTTTCATGAAGCACAGCCCTTCAGCAAAAGAGACAGCAATGAGTGTGTGATAGTACTATGCAGAATATGAATGAATACAGAAATAACTGAACAGTCTAGGCAGCATCAATAACACTCCTGACAGTGGTTTATGATAAATATGATAAATGTGATAGTGAGACCAGTGCTATAAACACTGAGGAGAAACAATTACTTTCCGCAGTGAGCTAGCCACTCCAAGAAATCATTGATACTAGATAACACAGCATCAACTTTGCTAATAAATTATCATTTGGCAGATTTTCTGTTGCTTGGTTGTCACAGCGTATCCTAGGAAAATGTGGTTGATACGATTCTGATGCTTAATTTTTATTACAGTTTTTTATTCCTGTTCTTGTTGTTATTTTTGTTAATGTAATTAAGATACCATTCTGCTAAAGAAAGACTGAAGCTATCACCCTGTTAAAATACGCAAAAGATAAAAACAAAAACAATTTAAAAAGGAATATAAAACAACTGCTCCCCTTCTATCTTGTGCTGAGGCTAATACAGTTTATGTAAAGGTTTGAGGTGTGCATATTTTCTAATTTGACATATACCATCTTCTATCATGAGCATTGTTTGCAAATGGTGACATATCACAGTAGGAGATGAGGCAATGAGATTCTAGTGGTATTTCATGCAATATGTGTCAGTTGACCAATAAGAGGACAATGTTGGAGTCGGGATTCTTTGTAGGAGTTAGTTGCTGGTTTTGCTTTTCTCATTGGGTTAATGGTGGATGGTGGCTTTCTCCAAGCAAATATATGATAATAGTCATTGAAGTAACACCATTTTGGATTTTGATGTTTGGTTACTGTGTGGTCTTTACTGTTAAGCCCTTTTTTTTCTTTTTTCTTTTTTTACATTTTCATAGTTTATCTGGTCCATTTTTTCAGCAGGTGTGTCATACAGCATTGTTTATATAATTTAGCATTAAAATGGGAACCTTAAGCTGTGAAGAGAGGCCCATTTTTGTTGCCTGGAAAGCGTTTTGTGTGTGTGTTGTGTCTGTACTTTTTGCAGGCAATGATTTGAGTTAAAAGTTCTATGCCAAAGCCTGTGCAGTTTGTTTGGCTGGACATATTTTAAAAGAACAGCCCTAAAATCAAATGTCGCATCTGGTCAGTGGAAGAGTCTGTGACTGCACAGCTGTCATACTTTTGCCAAGTTTGTTGCTAGGAGGGTTTGGCATTACTAGTAGAGACCTGCAATGCATTGAAAGAATGTGTGGGAGCATCTTGGAAATAAATGGCAGAATAGATGGCATATAACATGAGTGAAATAAATTTTGTTTTTCAGATTACAGTTGGTGAGAAAATAGTTTCTGAAGCTCCAAAGACAGATCTTTCAACTGAGTATTATGCACCAATTTTTTCTTCATTTAGAACGGTACACTTATATAAAAATCAGCCAGTGTGCTGTTGCAGCTGCTAAGGCAAAACATCACAACCCCTGCCTTTCCATCAGGAACAACATTCACAGCCCCTTACTGTTGTACTTGTGTTCCATTTTCACTTCATATGAAGTAGGTGGAGAGGCAGTGCATAGACATTTCAGTATAACTTCCGGAAGAATTGTGACAACTGCACTCTGCACTTTTTTGATGGGGAGTAATGTTTTCTTTAATCGCTATCCAATGTGAGTGAAGATTTAGACTCTGGAACTGCAGGCGCACTGCCTTCTCATAAAGAGTTCCTCACAGGTGGTATAGCCATTGATTTGAACCTTGCTAGCATTGCCGTATATACTTGGCAGATTCCTTTTTCCATCTGATTGCATGGCAATCAGCACAAATCATTGACACTGAGACACCAATACTTAGTGGAAGAGGACTATAATCCAAGGTGGGATTTTTTGCAACTGGAAAGGCTTCCCCCGCCCCATAGAGGTGGCTCCTAGTTCCAGTCATAGCTGCTCCTTCTTTACCATCGTGCATGTTTCTGCTCTGGTCTCTTGGCTGCTATGGATTCAGTTTCTCCCATTCTGCTTGCTTCTTTTCTTGCAGGTTGTTGTTCTGAGCTCTGAACGACTCTAAATGCAGCCTTTCGCACTTTATTGTTGTGTGGTCTTTGTTACTCCCACTCCATTTTGACAAGTTGTTTTGACAAGCTGGCTTCTTATAGAATCCTGTCTTTTAATAGGTTCCATTATCCTGAGGAACAGCCGTGAAGTGGCTGAGGAAGTCTGCTACCTAGTGACTGAAGGTGGTTCTACACATTGTAACACATTTAAATTAAAACTCGTTAATGCGTTTTAAAAACCAAACTACTGAGGTCCCCTTAAGGTCCCTTTTCTATCCATGCCAAGTTCCAGATAGCTAGGTTTCATGATCATGGAATGATAGTGGAGACACACATAATCCTATTATTATGGATTGATATGATAAAGTGGGATGTAGTCCGCAAAAGCTTATGCCATAATTAATTTGTTATTGTTTAAGGTGCCACAAGTTTCTTTGATTTTTGCTGCGAAAAACTGACTTGGATAACTCTAGAAACAAAAACAAGAAAACTGGTTTCCAAGGGAATGGCTGAAGTGTATCACTTGCAACACAAGGGTAGAGTTAATGTGGCCCTCCTGGGAGGCAGCATTCCCAGATCCACTCTGCATGTCCTCTTGGCAGCAAAACGGATTTTCATAGGCTCCAGCTTTGCCCAGGAATTCCACTAGCTATCTTCTACTTTTTTTTTCTTCCCAATATAACCATGGTTGAGAGAGAACCTGTTTTTACTCTTCCTCTGAAAGATATTAAAATATGGGAATAGAGCTTTAGATACCTTCATGAAATATTTTTAAATATTTCAGTCCTAATATTGGGTTCCCAGAGGCCAGTGCGTTTTTCCTGAGCATTGCCAATTCAGTGAAGAACAGAAATTGTAAAGATAGTGCCTATAAGCCTTCCAACAGGGCTGCCCTAAGTCAAAGTTGACTTGGAACGCATACAGCAACACAACAAGAAAGCACTATTTGCTTCATTTTTTTCTGTGAATGAAAATCTAACATGAAGTCAAGAAATAGTGCACTCAAAACCTAATTCATTAACTGTCACATCCTTGCTCTGTTTCTCTCAAAGTAGGCATAATTTGTAGACAAAAGTTTTGTAAGGATCATTATGGGTCTGTTCTTTAAAAGCATTGTTTCATAATGACCCTCCCACAAACTGCACATTAAAGCATTAATGATGTGATCTTATATAATCTCTTGTGAATGTCTGGCAAGCTTTTTAGGGATCCTTCCACTAGATTTCTGATTTCATGATAGCAGAAAGGTGGCAACATAGATTTGTTGTGGCTAACCTGTAATAAATACTGGTATTTTTGCTTTCCCCCTGTATTCTGGTGAGGGTTTATGGACTTGTATTATATTGTAAAGCTATATACAATGTAGTTGTCTGTACATAATTGCAATCTCAACAATAGCATTGCATATTTCTTTAAGCATAACAAATTGTAATGTAGAGCATTAATGTGCTCTCTGCTCTTACTTTTACTCTCTTAAATACCATAACAGTCTAACTGGGTTTGGGATGCTAACCTAAACCATGATCAAAGATAGCACTTTAAGTACTTGTAGTCACTTTTCTTCTTACTATATGGAGCACCGCACTTTTATAAATACTACTAGCACTGAGTTTTGAACATATTGTTTTCCCCACCCCATTTTTTTTTTTTTTTTGTCTTTACAGGGTGTATGTTTAAAATAGGTGGTGGCTGTATGAAGATAGTTTTTCATTAATGTGGCCACTATCTGGTGCCTAACTCAGTCATATATTTAGCAATTTTATAAACTGATGAAAAGTGGGTAGGTAGTAGTGAATCCAAATTATATTTTGTACCTTTAACAAATCCTAAATTGTTGACACCTAGACAAATCTAATCTAAAAGGAAATCTAGGATGGGCATATGCTGCGTATACATTGATGCATACGCTTTCAAAAACACCAAAGACACCAAGAAAAATTTTTAATGGAAAAGAAGAGCACAAGACCTTGTATTTGAAACTGAAATATTAAAATTTTGCATTACCTTGACAGTATGAAGTAATGCGATTTCAAATGCAGAGATCTGTATATATATTATTTGGTGATAAGAGTTTTTTACTGTGGGAGATTATCATGGATAGGCAAGAAAGCAGAGAGAGTTACAATTTTATTGTGTGCATCTGGATTATGAGTTACAGTTTTACTGTGTTCATCTGGATTATGCAGACACTCCATAAAGTATTGCAGTAAAATACAGTACCCATGCATGCAAATTAGTTTGACATACTGTTGTAGTTTCAACCATTTTTTAAAAGCAGGATAGAACTGAAATGCATCTGAATGGACAGATATAGTAATCACTTTATGTACTGCTGTATTTTAGGAGTGCTCTTAGCTTATGGAGAGTTCACTAAAGATAGGAGAAGGTTTCTGCACAATTGTTGTCATTAAATTTCATTTGGCTACAAATATAAATATGAGGATCTCTGTTCTCCTGTAAAAGAAACTGGCCTGAAAGAAGATTTATATAATATATATATTGCCATCACCCATAAAATATTTATCTGAAAACCTTAAATGGGATATTTAAAGCTTACTTCATGCTGCTTAACTAAGGAATTGTGAAGACTCGGGCAGTTATCAAAAAGGTAATCAAAGGTCTAAATCCAGTGTGGGGCATCCAATGGAATTGGGAGTTTGTGATTTCCCCTCCCCAGTGTACCCCCATGCCCCCCCCCAAAAACCTACTCAGCTAGAAAACCTTCTAGAACTGGTGTTTGGTTGGCATCATGGACTGCAGGACAGAGGAAAGAGGAAGTAATTTCGGGCTCCCTGTAATGCCTGTGCACCATTGGATTTAGGCCAGTTTATGGAGATAGTTTACCTAACTGGTATCTAGATGTCAATCTACAAATTGTAATTAGATTATTTGTGAAAAACCCAAAATATTCTTGCTCATTAATGTGATCCCACACCCTAATCTGGTTAGCATGCTGTATATACAGAAGCTGGCTTCTGTATGTGCGCCCTTTATTGGACTGGGAACTATACACGGAAAGAGGAGTTAGATGGCACCATTCTTAGTGGTGTCCAGCTTTTGAGACTGCCATATACAGTTCCTGCCACTGTATCAACTATCAAGAACCATGAGTCAAGCCCTGATTAAGTGGTTGATGTTAAAGCAGCAGTCAGGGACAAGGAGACCAAATGGAAAGTGTCTTGATTGAAGCATTGCTCTTAAAATGTTTAAGCAGGCCCTGTGTCATGTACTCAAGTCTAAACTAATAGATTAGTTGAGTTTTGTACAGCCCATTTTCATAGCTGAAATCCTGAATGAGCTTTAAGAACCTAAACATTTCTATTTGGATTACAATATTGGCTTCAGTCCTATTAATTTGACTGTAGCAATGATATCTTTTCAGAACAATCCTTAGATTTGAATTATTTCTTCCAAATCCTAAACATTCTATTGTAGGAATGTGTATTTCTACTTTAACAGAAAAATAACCTAAACATATTTATTCATAGTAGCTGGCATAATTAGTCCCTTTACTAACTATAATAAAAATTTAAAAAATAATGTAAGTATATGAGGAGGAGCTTTCTAGATTTGAATAATATCTGTGTAAAATCTGATAGAAATCTTGCAGTTTCCCCTCCCCTGATCTAACATACAGAGAAAGAAAGAAACACTTATGGTGTGATTCACAAATAAATTAAGGCGACATGTTTAATTTAAAAGGTAGGATCCAAAGGTTCACACATAGTATTCTTTCAGCCGTACATGCCCAGCCTTACTGCTGTGATTTCCTACAGGGCTGCATCCAGAAAGGAACATGTTTGAACCTCTTTGGATCCAAGGCAGTTTAATCCTACATATTTTGCTAGCCTAGTTTTGTGGATGTTATCTGTAGTAAGTGAAATGGGCTGCAGGTTGTATTTTATTTTAAACATTTATTAAAACATAACCTTAAAAGGATTGATGTTTTTCTTTGGCTACATCTTGCATTCCCCTTCCGCTGCCATTTTTCTTCTTTTAACCTGCAGTTAAAATATTCATGTAAAAATATTTCTAAGGAATAATGTGCTGCTTTTTTAAAAGATGAGAATGAAATTGTAATGGCACGCAGGTAGTGTTTAACAATAGTCAATTGTGATTTTTTTTTATTTTTAACAGCATGTGTAGTCATTTTACTTAACATTTTTAGTATTCTTCCATAAATATGTAAAGGTATTTTCACAATTGCACCTATACTCCAAGTACAACATTACAACAGTCAAGTTAATCAAAATCATGTGCATAGCAGGTAACAGTTTATCCTCTGTGTGTATTCCTTCCCAATGGTACTATTTTTAAGTAGGATATTCTTAACCAAAAGGTGTGTTAAAGTCATGGCATGAAAAATCGTAAATGTAAATGAGTACATGTAATGCTAATTAAAGGAATTTTCTTAAACCTATGTGATGCTTAATATTTTCCTTAGAAAGTTTTGTTTTAAAGGTAGATCACTGTTCTGAAGGATGTTGGTCCTCTGGAATAAAAATAATGGAAATAAAATGCATGTGTTACAATTGTAGACATGGTAAAGAATTAAATGTGAACTTACTGTACAATACTGACTCTGTTTTCAAACAATCTGTTTTGCTGTTCTATTGTTAACATATATTTAAAAAAAGCAAATGTACTGTTATTTAGCACTTTTTTCCTATGTACCCTGTTCTCTCACTATACTAGAGGTATGAAAAGGCATAGGTGTGGAATATGTAATCATGCCTGCATGAATACTTTAGGGTTTGTGCTTTCCTTGATGTGCAAGACTGGGCTCTGTTGCATCATCTTAAGTGCAAAACTCTCTTTCTTTTGGCTTATACCGTTATATTATAGAATATCAGAATTGTTTAAAGCCAACTTAAAATTCAGGGTCTCTTTACATGATCTCCATTCTAAAAGATAAGTAGTGGCAATTCAGAAGCAATACATGTCTTAATTTATAATCCCGGAAATTTGTAGGATCATTCATTTGAACCATTAAATTCTTTTCTTGTAGTAAACTAATTTATATCTTTTAACGTATTTATGTCATGTCCCCATGCATACCATTAAACAATTTCATATTTGAAAGAAGACATTTGTTACTTTGAATAGATTTTGCATGCAAAAAGCATCCTAATTGTGTTAACCAGAAACCTGCTTTGCCTTTGTAGCTATATATACAATGGAGAACATCATACCTACAATAAAGTGGACTTGAACATTAAAAGCATACCCTGAGACATTGTTAAATATAAATGACACCATGAATTAACACAATTCCATTACAAAATTTAAAGAGCAGTAGATGAGATGCAGCATAATGAGAACTTTGGAGCAATACACATTCAGTTATTACAAAATGGAAGAGCAGGAACACACAAATAAACTGAAAATTAAAGATGCTATTAATTGAACAAGGGTGCATTTCTCAAACACGAGGTGTAGGATCCAACGATTTGTGAAAACACGTGTCTTTTCAGCTTTATGGATTCTGGCTGCATTGCCACAGAAATTAGCATTATAGCAGTTTCCAATGTGAATTCAGTATCACAGGATAAACCATGTTTGAATGGTCCTTCACCTACAAGCTGCAGAGGTATGGTTTATTTAGCATGGAGCAGCTTTCAAAGTTTTGGCCCCTACATTCTGGAGTAGTATATTCTGAGCAAGGCTGAACTACATGCTTTTTCTGAATATACAGATGGGTCTACAAGATGGCACACAGCTTGAATGTGTGAACTGCCTCCTATAAAAAATTATATTTGATGTGCTATCAACTGATCTGAAAGTTTTGATTGTTTGATCAACTTCCAGATAAGTTTCTCATCACATCTATATGTAATCAATGTTAATGTGTGAACTCATTCTTTAAGTGATGCAGCCCTGCTTCTTAAGCAGGTTGGGGCTGGATTTCTACAAAGACGTCAGGCATAAGAGTCAGGAGAGCACAACTTCCCTTGAAGAGCAGGAAGTATGTGCTGTAAAGTATCAAGCAAGTAATCAAAAGCTATTAAGTATCTAGGAATTCTGAAAGCAAAAAATCACAACAGAATACTGTGGTGCTGTTTTTAGAGGAAGTTAGGAATTAAAGGGGGAATGTAAGACTGAAAAAGTAATTCAGCCACATTGCAAATCTGCCGCTTGAAGGGAAAAAGAGAGATGGATTTCAAAGGTTATGTTCCAGAAAAATAAATGAGGATCATATCTTGTGATAGTTTTCAGCTTGTGTAAACATGCTATGGATAGAAAGTGGAAATAATCAAAGCAGTGGTATGAAAGGGATTGCAATAGGTGACACAGAGTCAGAGGGTGCTGGAAGTCATGATGTTAAATAAGAGTGTCAGATTAAAAGGGAGGTATTGGCTTTCATAAGATGGAAAAGAAAAAATGATATGGAGAACATGGGAACAGTAGGTGAAAGAATGGAACTAGGAAGGCTACAGTTATAATAGAGGCACTAACCAATGAAGTAAAAACATGAGTTCAAGCCAAATTTTACCTTCAATCCATGGAAGGCTTTTGATCCAATAAAGAAATCTTGCTGGCAGAAGCGGGGTCAGGCAACTTTTGCCAGTGGCCACCTCCTACACCATTCTGGAAGTTCACCAAACTCTCCAGATAATATTTTCAGAGGGCACAAGGACCTGCAAAAAGGACTGGCAAACACAACTCTACCCCATCAGCCAGTAGAAGCATCCCCTAAATAAAACTCTGTTCTGGGACTACACCTAAAGGAGGGAGCAAAGTCTGGATACACACTTAGGCTTATACTCTGAGCCCAGTTTTTTATATTTTCTTCAGTTATCTGGCTGCTAATATTTGCAAGAAGAAAGTTTTTCAAAATGGCTGCTGGTGTGTTTTGCTCTATAGGTCAGGAGCTAAAAACCTAATACCAAAATAAAACACTTTGGTATCTATACAGTAATTACTACTTCCAGGCCTCCCTTCAATTGCTGTACTACATTTATTCAGTTTCATAGTCTTATAACAATAAAAACACAAGGTGAAGCTAAGATTTGATAACATTGGCTGTCTACATTTCAATATTTAACCCCTTTAATCATTTCCCTCACTTAAAATTTATTTTTTGAAATTGATCAACTGTTTGATATTTATACCAGCCAATCATACAGTGCTTGGAATTTTTTGTTGTTGAGGCCATGTAAATATAAGACCCTGAATTTCAAAGAGGGATGAAGTAAGCCAGTCAAAGTCCCTGTGCTACTCTCAAAATGCTTCTAAAATCTCCAACATACTCTAGTATTAACGGGGTGTTCAGATGTGACTTGTCATGTACTGTACTCAAAGGTTCATTGATCAGTGACTGTATTGTACTGTATGAATAATCATAAATTGCCTTGTACTGTTTATACTGAGACTGTAACACACAGATTTCCATGTTCCAAGTTTGTCAGCAATGCATGTTGCCAGTTAGGTCCTAAAACTATGTGGTGCTAACTCTTCCATATCCAATGGTGCTTTTGTGGATGCTAACTGCTGACATGCTGGGTGGGGCGGAGGCTTGACGTTGAAGTGTCTCATCTGCTCGTAAAATTAAAAAACAAAACCATGATTTAAACTTGAATTGTTTCACAGTACCATTGACAATCCAGTGTTTTGTATGTGTATACTTTTTAATGAGATTCTTCAACTGATTCTTCAAAAAGCAGCTCTCTCACATTTCCTGTGAATGGATTTATATTTCCTTCAGGGTATAGTTTCTTCTTTTTTTGTTATTTATAGTTTCTCCCCCAGTCTGTGTGAAGCTTGCAGATACTAGACCTGCTTATATACTTTGACAAACTGTCATCTACTTTGCATCTCTAATTCACAGTCATAATATGGAACAGACCTGAACCTCACCACCGAGAAACCTTTACTAAAATCGGACCTTGTAAATTCTAACTTAATTAACTTTGATCTTCATGCTTTTAATAAACCACAGGTCACATACATTACATAGTCAAATACAGCTTTGCCATTGAGTATTGAGTCAAAAGAGAGCTGCAACCAATCATGATTTCCTAACTAGTGTACTTGTATAATATGTATGCTTATTACATTCCTGCTTAACTATTTTAGATATACTTTTAAGGGGATGTTAAGTGTACATCTAAAAATATAGTATGTGAAGTATCCCACAGTAAAAGACAGAAAATTATCAAAGTATTTTGTGAAGACATTTTAATCAATTTAGAACCATGTGGCTCCATCATTCTCCGACTGAGACAAAAGGGGAAAAAGTTTAATTTTCAAAACAATTTAATTCACTGCATTTCAAATTAGGTGTTTTAAAGCTGCTTGTGTCCATTTATGTAAAATAAACTGCACAAATCTATATATGCTTTATTCCTATTTTCAGTGTTGCTTAGCTATGAAAAAGAAAGACCAACATTATAAGTTTCTCCAGTAATTTCAGGTATAATTATTTGGACCATTGGTAAGCAATAACTGTATACCTAAAATCTAGAAGCTTGGTTAAGTCTGTAATCAGTTAATGGACTGGATGAGGGCAAACAGATTGAAACTTAATCCAGAGAAGACAGAATGCAGATCAGGGAATAGAGATACGGCCTTTGTTAGATGGGGTTACATTCATCTGAAGATAGTTAATTATATTTTAATTATTCCCTTTTTGTATGTTTTTAATTGTATTTTCTAAATTGTGAGCTGTTTTGAGTCCCACTTTTGGGATAAAGCATGATGATGATGATGATGATAATAATAGTTTTTTTCAGAATTCATCTATATTTCTAAGGGACTGGATTATTTCTTTATGTGGTACTGCTCTGTTGCATTCCAATAGCTATAGACAAATTACAATACTTATGAAAAATTTGGAATTGTTCTTGTTTGTAAAAATGCCATAGTACCCCCACTTCCCACTCTGTTTAAAATATTCTGGAACTGGTCTGTCAGTTGACAAGACTAGCATACAACTGGCTTTCTTTTGAAATGTAGTGAAAATGAAAGAAAGCAGGGGGACAACACAAAGCTTTATGAATGGAGATTCAGGGAAGAGGCAGAGGTTGATCCATAACCTTAGAAAAAGATATAGTACACAGCCCACATGCTAAACAAGTTCTGGAATCATTAAATTCCTCTGGAAACTTTCACAAAGTTGTGGTGAAGACTTTCTACACATATTGTAGACTGAGGTAGCAGAATCCTGCACTGTACAGTTTCCAATTGAGGGTGCATTGTGTGTATCTCATTTTAAAAAAGGCTCCCTGAATATGGTGAAGTAACACAGGCTAGAAACATGCTACATCTTTCTGTGTGGTGTTCATATCGAAAGTTGGCAGTCAAAGTACACCTACTTGCAGTCTTAAATTATACTGTCCAGACGTCTTACCATGTATCACATATAGAAAAAGTGTTCCTTATTTTGTGATAAGTGATGTCCAGGTATACATTTCTCTTTATGAGATCCCATAGTTAAAGAAAGGAAAGAAGTAGTGGTGAGTATAAGACAATAAACTGTAGAGAAGTAAAACTGACTAGATATCAGCACTTTAAAAACAGTTTTTTCCTCTTCCACTATCCTCAATTGCTAAAGATGCAACATTTTTGATCTGCTAGGTTTCCTAAATTCCTGTTTTGCCACATTTAATCTTTTTTTTCAAAATGAGCTGCTTTTTGGAGGAATATAGATATATAGATATATATATTTGTCAGTTTACCAAGTCTAGTTGCCCATTTTCAAATGAATTTACATATTGTTGTTTGCCACTGTTTGTTCTGTCTTACAATAAATTGCTTACTTGTGTAGTCTTAAGCATTTATTCTATTTTTAACCTAATTCCAAAGAGACAGGTTTCATTGACATCTGTGAATAGATACAATTACCTTGCTCAGTTGGTAAGGTGGCATCAGTATGGTTGATGTCACCCAGTGCAGGAACTCATGATGTCATCTCAATGGAACCTTTTCTGTCCAGGAGCCGGAATTCTGACGGGCTTCCAGTCTACTGCCATGGGGACCTACCCTCTGGGTGTCCTAGTCTACCTGACTGACTCTGCATACACAAAGGCACTAGAGATCTTATCCAGGTCATAAGAAAAAAGGGGGAAGTCATCCTATATGAAGATATATGGGCTCTCATAGGCGCGGGGAAGAAAGAAGAGGTATCTTGGTCTCACACCTCCTCCAATAGTGTCATCCCTGGTGTGGTCCACACCCCCTAGTGATGCCATGGTAAGATTTTTTTTTCCTGAGAGTAATTCATTTTGTCTTACTACCGCACAACTTAAATTTTTGCTTCTTTCCCATCATTTTTTTTCTAAGCAGTTTTCTTAGGTAATGAGCTGATATAACAGTTGGGTTAATTTTAGCAATAATATGCTTTGCTAATGGGCAGGGTACAACTCTGAATGGAAACTAAGATAGTGCCCCCATAAGAAAAGCTAGCTTAGGATGTCCAGATGTAAGAGAGGACAGGAGCACATGTACCTATACTAGTTATATAGAAAAAAGAATTTTACCAGCACTGCTTGCCTTATGTGGCTGCAAAAAAATAGAGCTAGGAATACACAAGGAGGTTACATAGCAGGCAAGACTTGACATCAAAATTGTCAGTGAAGAGAGTAGATTCGGTGGACCAGTGCTTTAACATAAGTGAAGATGTTACATTTCTTACATGTGCTCAAGTTAAGGATCCCTAGTAGGTGCACCAGCCCAAATTTAACCCATTTGGCTAGAATGCCAAGTTCCCCAACTGTGAAAAGATAAACAGAGAGTACCAATAAGGCTGATTCAAACTTTAATATTGGAACATGGCAGCTCCATCTATGTGGGATAATTCCAACTAAACTGGTAACATCTGAAGAGAGGGTGAACAGGTTGCTTCCCTGTAATTGTGGGTCTTTGGGTTTTTGTGCCAGCCCAGAGACCTAGTTTGGAACTTTCTAGAGCTGAGTAGTTTGGCCAGGTCCCTTCCTTTTCCATACCCATTGCTCACACTTGTGCCATCAAGCTACCACTATGTCATTTTTGAAGTGCGCAGCATCAAAAATACAGGAACTTGAAAGAGAAGACAGTGGAACAGGTTAGTCTAAGGGCACAGATGATCACTCAAAGATCCACAATTAGAGGTAAGCATCCTTTTCTTCTTCATGGTCTTTGCCTCACACAAATGGGTGACCACAAAGCTTACCATTGGAAGATGGGCAGGTCACTGGATAATTGATGACAACACTGCATGGCCAAATCTCGCATCAGACCTGGCGCTTATGTCCAATCTGTAATGTATAAATGTTGAAGGTTGCAACCATGTCACTGCATTGCAAAGTTCAGGCAAAGGAAGTCCTTGCACAAAGGCTGTTGATGAAGCCATAGCTCTAATTGAATGGGCACACAAACCCTCTAGAATAGGTCACTTTGTTAACTTAAAGTCCTGTCACTTCCGCTACCCATTTGGATCATTATTATGCAGACAGAGGTTGAACTTTCTTTCTCTTTCCATAGCATTTGTTGCCCTGAAAGAGGATGTGCATTGAACATAGTATACTAGGGCACAGAGAATCTCCAATGTATGTAATGAAGTCTCTAGTGATGTAGTTGGCTGTGGAAAGAAGGCAGGTAACATTGTGTCCTGAGTAAGAGGAAATTAGGAAACCACCTTTGACAGGAAAGAAATGTCTAGGCGTAAGACTATCTTGTTCCAGTGAAAAACCAGGAATGGTCATCACATCTTAGTGCAGCAAGTTCTCCCGCTCTTCATGCACTTGTAATAGCCACAAGGAGCACTAATTTTATAGATAGAATAGGCAACTGCACAAGAGGGTAAAGATGGTGCCATACAATGCTGGTACAAATCCTGGATGATTGTGAAAAGGAGAAACTTGTGATGTTGTGGCCTTATTCCTATGTGAAAATATGCATCTCAGAGATCAATGAAAGTGAACCAGTCTGTCTTGTGTAAGAAGTGCAGAATGGATTGTAGAGTCACCATCTTGAAGTTCCTCAGTCATATGTGGTTGTTCACTCTGCAAGGATCTAAGATGGGATGAAGAGCGCCATCACACTTCGGTACTGTGAAATATCTTGAGAAATACTAGTTGTTCTTGCAATGCACTGGGAATTTTTCAATAGTATCCTTTTCTAACAGAGTTGTTATCTCACCCCTCAGAGCTATGGAAGGTGGAGTCAATCAAAAAATACCATTTGGAGGAACACTTGAGAATTTTATGAAGTATCCCAAACGTATTATAGTAAAAACCCATGAATATGTGGTGATGTTCCACCAGATGGTGCAATGGCAGAATAATTTCAGGGCCCTTGGTGGTAGAGGGCTAAACAGATGAAATAATGGGTATGGTGGGTATCACTGATGGATGTTTGTGTTGTGTCAGGGAGGTACAAAAATAAAGGAAAGCATGCTGAGGAAGGCTTCCTTGGGTTAGCCTAGGGCACAGACAAACCAGATTTGCTTTTTTTCTCCCTCACTGGAGCAGCAGCACCCCTTTTAATCATATTATCACAACCTGGCTCTCTCTCCACGCTTAAATCACAACCCTGCTTTCCCTAAAACCCACAACATCTGTCAATAAAGGGCAAAGCTTATTAATGGTTACCCAAAAAGGAATGGATAACCTGTGGTAGTGTGTTATTAAAAATAAAACTGAAGAAAATACTCTGTGGAGGCTATACTTCTAGAAAAATAGAAGGAAATCTTTATTAGGATAACAGACTAAGATAAGGGTATTGAAGATTCAAGAATATTCAACCAAAATCATCATTTCTTCAAGATATTTGGTTATTTCCTTCAAACCACCACAGTGTTCCCCAACAGAGCTTTCACACACCCCTTTTGCCTTCCCAGAACAAAGGTCTGTTTCCCCACTCAAGAGTTCCACTTTCTGACCCTTTCAGAGGTGGCTTGGTTACTTCTCTGCCCCATACTAGGCCTCTGAGAAGCTAACCTTCTCTCAGAAACCCCTCTTTTGGTTTAATGGATGCTCTGACTTGGAGTTCTCTCTAAACTCACTGAAGGATGTTCCTTTCTAAAGTACGTTCCCAGTATACATGCTTTATGCTGTCTCCCCCACAGCTTCTCCCTCTGGCTAGGGCTGGGCTTTCCTCAGACAGGCAATCTGATGACCTCACCCTCTGTTCCTAGGGCTCTGCTAACCACACTCCTCAGGCTCTGTCAACCTCTTGCCTTTTAATCCTCGTTGCACCATTGAGACTCTCAAACGAGTCTCATTAAAGAGCAATGAGGATTAGGGCAACATACAATTATCCAACACCATACTTACCACAAAAATATGTATACACTGGAACATTTTAACAAGTAATAGATACATATTACATATTATCGTAATTAACAGAATGCATCATACAATACATCACCTCTGTCCTCAAGCTGTCTGGATAAGGAGTCTGCCAAGATGCAACTGAGGTATCTCACTTCCTTCTTATCCATTACCTAGTTTCAGCATTTAAGTAATCTGCCTGGCAACACTTTTAGCAAATCTTCCAGTCACACAATATGATGAGCTTGCAATGCGTGCCACATCCCCAGTCCTAACATAATGCTGGACACCTTTAACCCTTCTTGGGAAGTTAGAAAACACATCTTTATATTTAGTTGACAAGGTACAACCTCCTCCCTCTGCTTCTCAGAAGGGGATTCATCCAGATTAATTTCCTGTATGTTACATTCTGGTGAATCTCCTTTCTCTCAGTGAGGTAGGTAAGTCTGCTCCTCCCCACTGTCTGATGTTGCATAACATATTAAATTCTCCCTTTGATAGTAGGATTTTAGCATCTTTGTGTGTACTACTTTACTCCCTAGATCACCCCCCCAAATCTCTCATATAGTTGACATCATTGCAATGTTGTACAATTTTAACAGGTCCAGTGAAGGTACATTGCAATTTATTCCCTTTAACAGTTTTCAGGAACAGTACTTCATCCATTGGATGGTAGACTCTTTCTCTTGCCTTTTGGTCATACCATGTCTTCTGCTTATCTTGTGCTTTTTGTAGATTTTCCCCAGCCAAGCATAGTACAGACCTCAAAATAGTTAACAAGCTCTTGGTGTAGGTGACCACAACTTCTGTCTCTTGACTCAAATCCTGTTCCCATCTTTGCCTCACCAGGTCTAATGGTCCACGAAACTTTTGACTATAAAACAATTCAAAAGGGCTGAACCCAAGGCTTTCCTGTGGTACATCCCAATATGCATATAGAAGATATTGCAGTTTGACATCCCAGTTATTGGGATTGTTGGCCACATATGCTTTAGTCATTTGGGTTAAAGTACCATTAAATCTCTCTACTAAGCCATTAGTCTCAGGATGGTAAGGAATGGAGGTCAGATGTTTAATTCGACACATCTTCCATAGTTTTTGCATTAGTCTGGAAGTAAAAGATGCCCTCAAATCTGACACTATTTCGTTGGGGAATCTTAGTCTACAAAATAGATTGATTAAAGCACTGGCAATGGTGGAAGTCTCCAGGTTACTTAATGCAACTGCCTCAGGATATCGGGGAGCATAATCCACTAATGTGAGGAGATATTTTTTCCCCTTCCTTGTGCCTTTTGGCAAAGTATCCACAATATCTATGCCCACACGACTGAATGGCTCTGAATAGGTCATAGCTTGGCATTAGACTTGTCTCTGCCTGAGCCTGTCTTCTGGCAAGCGTTGCAGATTTTGCAGTATTGGCTTACTTGTTGATCCACATTTAGCCAGTAGGAGTTAGAGGTTATATGCTGTGCAGTACGTTTGGCTCCTAAATGGTCTCCAAATGAGCTAACATGAGCTATTTCCATTAGCTTAGCTCTATACTTGGTTGGCACTATCAGCTGTCTCTGCTTTTCGCCTGGCCTGTTGTGATGATGCCTAATGGACTCTTGATACAATTTGTCCTCCACCAGTACAAATCTGTCTGGAAGTTCTGTTGTCAGCTCTGAAGGATTTGAATTTGCCATTGCAAACAAAGGTTTCAGGCTTTTGTCCAGCCTTTGTTCTTTTACAAACTCTGAGGATGGTGTTTCAGCCAAAGTACTCATCTGCAGCAAATCCAAATTCTACACTGGGTGCATCAGGCTCACTGCTGCTAACCTTTTGGGCAGAGTAAGCTTCTCCTCACTTGTTAACTCTGCTTGAGTAAGCTGTTGCTCCTGTGCCTTCTGGCAGATAGTTACACAGACATGTTTGACATGCTTTGCTGGATCATTCCCAATCAATCATGGGGCCAGAATATCAGAACACACAGCCATTTTCCAGTGCCCTGTCCAACATTTATACCTGATAGGCAGCTGTCGGACCTTAAAAAGATGGCCCTTCTAGCCCCTTCAGAAACATTTGGTGTACAAAGTTCTCTGGGGGAATTAGATGTGGTTGGAATACACAGATTTGGGATCCTGCGTCTCTCAGACTCCAAATAGTCTTGTCTAGAAGTTGTAAATTTTCCCCATAATCTCCACCCCAACCTGTATTCAAAGTGACCAACATTCAGAGGTTGGTTTTCTGAGGGAATTAACTATTTTCCTCTCTGCCACTAGGGCTGTCTCCACAACAACTGGCCTAGTCATCTCAGTCTGTAAGGGGTAATTTAGCTGCACTGGCTGAACTCCTGTTATGCAGTAAATCTCCTTAGGCCCTTCAGTTTTTGATTTCCCAACCTTTTCTGGGCAATCAAACTAGAAATGTCCCACTTTCCCACATTTATAACAGATTTTATTACCTGTCTTTTCTTCTGGTGAGGTAAATTTCTTTGCCCATCCACCATTTTTCTCATGCCTTTGGGGTTGCTCTTTTGTTTTGTTAGGGCCTGTCCCCTGAGATGGCTGCCAGTTTTCTCAGGCCTGTGGGATTGCTCTTTTGTCTTATCTCCTGAGATGTCTCCCAGCTTCCAGGATTTTTCTTTTCATAGCTCTGGGGTTTTGGAGCCCCCTTCCCGCTTATAGTTACTAAATGATCCATAATTTCAACAGCAAGTTGGGTTTTTATCTTGAACTAACCATCTGTAATCAGGAGGTAGAATGTTATAGAATTGTTCAAGGACTATCAAATCTTGTAATTGCTCCTAAGTTTTCCCCTCAGCCCCAGAAATCCACCCATCAAATACTCAAACCAATCTACACCCCAGCTGAGCATAAGTCTTTTCAGGCTTTTTCCTCATGCTGCAAAATTCCTTTCTATGGTGTTCAGCAGTTAAACCAAATCTTTGTTTAACTCTTTCCTTAAATAAATCATAGTTTTGAGATCTCAAATATGCCATCTGTCCATGTATCTCTGATAGCGCTCCACTTATTTAGGATCTAATATAATTCATTCTTTCCCCGCGGCAAACACCTAACTCCTGACAAACCCTCTCAAAGCTAGTAAGAAAAGATTCTACATTAAATCTTTATTAGGATAACAAAATATGAAAAGGGTATTGAAGATTCAAGAATAGTCAATCAAAGTCACAGTTTCTTCAAGATATTTGGCTCTTTCCTTCAAACCACTGCAGTATTCCCCAACAGAGCTTTCACACACCCCTTTGGCCCTCCCAGCACAAAGGTCTGTTTCCCACTCTCCGGCCCTTTCAGAGGTGGCTTGGTTACTTCTGTGACCCACACTAGGCCTCTGAGAAGCTAACCCTCTCCCAGAAAATTCTCCTTTGGTTTACTGGCTCTCTCTATGAAACTCACTGAAGGATGCTCCTTTCTAAACTACACTCCCAGTATATATGCTTTCTGCTGTCTCCTCTACAGCCCCTCCCTCTGGCTAGGGCTGAGTTTTCCTCAGAGAGACAGCCAATCTGATTACCTCACCCTCTGTTACTAGGACTGCTCTGCTAAGCCTCAGGCTTTGTCACAGTAGGGTCTTGCAATGGGAGTCAAAACCAAGATGTTTTTGATCTTGTAGATTTCTTTGATGATGATGTCTCAAATGTCTGTTGTCTGTACAACCTCCTACAGGTGGATGATTGTTGTGATGAATCTCTTGACTTCCCTGATGGAGATTTTGATCTACAGTATGAAGAAGAATGACATCTCCAGAAAGAACAATACAGCTTCCAGTGCTATTGCTGATGTTGTGTGCCAAATCCCATCTTACAAGCTGTCAGTCATGCTTTATTTATGTTCCCCATGGCCATCTGTAGAAGAATGGAAAAGATCTACCTACATCATCAAATGGTGGTCTTCTATCTGCTTACATGTGTCTTCTGATAGACCTGCTGAATGGAGCCCAGCATGCCTTTTCAGAGCAAGAACTCCTGCCATGACTCCTGCTGCATGGCTAATGTAGTGGCATCATGCTGCAATTGCAGTGCACTTGCCTTTTCTGCATCTGGAAAGGATTGTATCAGTGTCAGCATCCATTCCCAAAGACAGATCTGGTAAACTCCCACACACACTTGAAAGTTTGCAACCTTGATCACTAGAACAGACCACGTTAGAAGCTTCTGCCAAACATATCAAGCCTTCTGCTTCCCCAATCAGGTTGTACTGATTGTGCTCTTTACCACCCTTGGTTTGGGATGCCTCTACTACTCTCAAATTTGGAGGCAGATAGGTAAAGAAATCTGCACCTTCTTGTTCTGTTCTACATAGATATTCAAGTTATCTTGATGCTGATGGTAAGGAAGCTGTTTTTTCCCAAAAGTGCTTGCTTAGGTCTAGAAGAACTAGCAATATAGGTAGTGTAGCAGATGTTGGTGTTTGATTATCAACCATCTGAAACACACGGTCTGATACAGGTACAGGAGGAACAAAAACATCTGACCAATGGTCTTAACCATTCTCAACATGATATCTGCAAAGAAACTTGACATCTTCCAGTGGAGATGCTGTTGATATATCTTCTACTGCATTAGGTGGTGAGGCAGTGTTTGGTAATGGTGAATAAAGGGTCAAAGACTCGGTGTCATAGTCACTCTCTGTTGAGTCTGAAACTGTAGCTGGTCTCAGTTTTGAAGAAGAGGAAACTGTGGTACTTGTTGATACTGAGATTAGTGTTGTCAATTGAGATGGTATTAGTACCAATTGTTGACCCTGAGAAACCATGGTGGTCGCTGATGAAACTGCTGCTGATATTGCTCGTGGAAAGGACACCATCAAAACTGATAGAACAGGCATCACAGAGATATTGGTTGCATATATACTGTCGACATCACCAGCACTGTGTCAAAACTGAAGACAGAATCAGCAGTGTTGGTGGTGGAGGTCTTGACACTGTTGCAGTAGTCCTTAGTATTGGAGACTTCAGGTAGTATCTTGGAAATCTGCCTCTGTTCACTACTGACAGACACAGAGAATGCCATCTCAGAATTTGTGACCTGGATTGACTTCAGTATCTATGTGGAGAGTGATGTGGCGATCCCCTCATAGAATGGTAGTGTCATGCCCCAGTCCCAGGATGTAGGTGCAAACACAGACAGGATCCTGCCCAGCAACCACAATGAGAGAAATGAACAAAACAATACCTACTGCAGCCCAGTGTAGATGAGAAAGGGAGAGCCCATGAGACTCAGAGCACTTATATAGAGAAGACAGATTAGAGAAACAGCTGGGGGAGACTGCTGGCTAATAAATACAAGAGATGGGGTGGGGAGAAGTCTGTTGCAGACAACTGGCATTTCCAGTGGAAGCAACACGGTCTTCTTTTGATCCTTGACTCGTGTTCCTAGAAAACCTTGAGCCTCGCTTTGGGTGCTGACTACACTGCTCGATACTTTCTTGAACTGACACTCTGAATTCATTACTGACTTGGGCTGCTGGAAAAAAAAGGCAACTGACAAGTTTTTATAAACCTTGTCTGTGGCTGCTACTACAAACTCTATTCTGTTGGAGGACTGTGAACTTTGACTGGCTTTCTGGACAGGACAGGTAGTGTGGTTCTCTGATCTATCCCTGTATGAAGGGGAGTAGGAATGATAAAATGAAAGCATCTCTTCCCACAGACATTCATTTTCCATATATGATACCAAAGTAAAGGGAATCTTCCCTATACCTATAATCTCGGTATGAAAATTGAGAAGATGCGTATGAAGGTTCCCTTCTGAAAGGTGACTATTCTATCAAAGAGAGCAGGATAGTGGTCTAGGAGCCCTTGGCTCTGGAAATGCCATAGTAGTAGAAGAATGTTGTATTGAAGGCATTTGGTTGTGATGTGTCTGAGCTGGTTGCTGGAAAGAAATCAGTACTGATGTTATGTCAGTACAGGTTCATTTTCTCCCCCAAAAAAACTCCCAAACAAAGCATTTTTTGAGGGGCAAAAAGAAACTGAGGTAATGGTAGCTTGGTGGGTATGAGCATGTGTGATGGGTATGGAGGGGGAAGAGACCTGGCCAAAATACTCAGCTCCAGGAAAATTCTGAACTAGGTTCTGTGCAGGCATGAAAACCTATTTGTGTGAGCACAGAGGCCACAAAGAAGAACTACACTTGTTGGGAAACAGTGGATTCCTTCTTAGACAGTCACAGCAGCCTCTTAGTAAAATGCATGTTGGTGTGAGCAAAACAACAAACACTTATCTCACCTGCTCTAAACAGTGGTCCCAACTTATATCCAATTGCCATGCTTAGAAATTTTTTTCACAGATGAAAACCAACTGAGACAAAAATTGTCCAAGCAAATCTATTGCATTTGTGCTGGTTACGTCTTTTGTAAACAAGGATGACTGCCAGCTTATCAAAGAAAATGTTCTACCTCATGTAAGCATATGTCTCCAGGCACTGGATATTTGGGCATTATGAAATACTTTTGATCCTGCACTCACAATGTTTGCGTTCCTCCTCTCCCTCAGAGAAATGTATGGAAGGATGTCTTACTCTGGCAAGGTCATTATCAGTAAGGAACTTCTAGCACTGGCTCCTTAAAAGGTTTGGAGAATGCAACTAATGCCGCTGGCAAAGGCTTGTTCGTTAGCTTTTTTGTCTGTATTTTCAAATTTATCTTAAAACTTAACTAAAATGTCTTTTTTAAAAATAGTATTTATCAAAAAAAAATATCTACACATGCAAGATATGTGCAGCTCAATGTGTATAGTACAGGGAGGGGGAGAAACTGTTGGACCAAGGACGAGGAAACTCTAAAGGGAGCTTTGGCAACAGGCTCTTCCCCTACTTAAAGGAAGAGAGGAGAATGACTAAGCCATTATCCCCCAACCTGAAGTTTAGTCCTTTCACTCCTCCCTTGCTTTCCCTTTCAGAATGTCAAGGGAGACTCAGAGCCAGGTATGCAGTCAGCTTGTATGGAGAAGGCAAAACCAGGTTCCTTCACCAAGATACCAGATGGCCAGAGAAACTCCAGGCAGTGTTTTGGCTGGGGACCTGGTGATATCAGGGAGGCATATGCTGCCCAGAATGTCAGGGCAAGGCTGCGTACCTGAGATTGAGGCTTATTTCTTTATTTTATTAAATGTATATTAATTATTTATATTATATATTAAAGTTATATTAGCTATTTCTTAGAAATAACTAAAATAATTGTGATGGGAGGACATCTGAATGTTACAGACTCCTGGTCTATGGTGCTAAACACATTCTCCTCCCATCCAGAACTTAAAATGTTTCTTTTTAATTCTGAGACATATCAGAACAGTGTGTTCACTTCTCTTCCTTTCTTGCTTTAAAAAAAAACAACGCTATAGTACATCAGTGAAGTCCACTTTTGCACTGTAACTCGAAGGAAAAAAAGTAAAAAATGTGGAGAGGAGAAAAGTTACCTATCAGACCATGAGATCAACTTAGCAAACCATGCTCAGTTTAAAAAAACAAAAACAAAAACAAAAACTTGGGAAGAGTCCAAGTTGAAATCCAAGAAATCACTACCAACAGCCCTGAGAGAGAATGGAATAAGTGGGTATGGAGGCAACAACAACCAACAAGACCCAAAGAGCTGCATCATTTAAAAAAACAAAAAACTTCTTCAGGCCATCTGGAAGAGATCAGTGTTTTAAAATCAAGTGACTATTGTATTACCCCTCTGTCATGGAATATTAAATCTCTATGCTGTTTTGTAAGAAACGTCATAGAACATTTTTTTAAAATAAAAGACAACATTAAATATATTTTAAACTAAAGTATCTAACAATATTTTCTTCACTTTGCTCTGCCTGCTCCTTTGCTTATCATCTCCTAATTCTGTGTTACTCATAGATAAAGACAGTCAGAGATGAACTGTTATTTTCATAAAGATTGGGAAAAGGGATTTTCCACGTTCTGTCTTACCTGCTGAAGAGAATCATTAGCCATCACAGTGCCCAGCTGAAAAGAGCATCATACTCTTCTCCTTTCCCTGTTTTATGTTCTTCCCTGGCATTTCCTATATATCAGAGCTTTCCAAACTTTTCATGTTGGTGACACACTTTTTTAGACATGGATCATTTTGCGGCACAGTAATTCAGTTTTACTAGCAAACCGGAGGTTAAACTAACTCCTTATAAGAGATACAGAAGTATACATAAATTGTAATAACAAAATATATGAGGAAACAACATATCTCATGAAAACCTTTCATATATTTTTAAAAATATGTGATTTATAAATAATAACATACATTTCCAAGATTGTAGGCGACACACCTACACATTTCAGGCAACACACTAGTGTGTTGTGGCACACCATTTGTATATCGTTTCAAGGAGACTGGGCATTCCTTAATTTCTCCTTGTTCTAGCAAAGCAGAGGAAAGATAGTGCTTTAGCTAACAGTCCATCCAGGCTTTGTGTGTTTTCCCAAAACTCAGTGAATTTGTCCAAAAACGTCTCAACTAACACAAAACAACTACAGCTTTCCTGCTTTTAACAGGTTTTATTGCCAGGGAACTCACAACTGATTTTAAGGTAGGAGTGCTCAGCATTACATAAATGAGTACAGTTAATGGATAAGCTAATAGCACTATTAGAATGAGTTGTCATCCTAAACTGATAACCGTCGTAGGCCATTTTCACACTACACTATTATAATGCTATTATTCCACTTTTAGCATCCTGTGGAACCCTGGGGTTTGCAGTTTAGGGAGGGGCCTTTAAAATTCTCAGCCAGAGAGCTCTTTGGCCTCAGTAAACTACAACCCCCAGAATTCCACAGGAGGTTGAAAGTGGAGTAACAGCACTATCACAGTGTCAGGCAGAAATGGCCTCGGGCAAAAGCAGACTTTTGCAGCCTCTCTTCATTTGTTTGTTCTTCCTGTTAATAACTTTTGCCATCTTGACCACGCTCTAAAAATGTGTCCTGTTTTTCATCTTTGGAACGTTGGAGAGAACAGACTGCTTGCACAGAGGCCTGTTCTGCACAAACAACGTGCTGCATTTTCTATTTGGTATTTTTGTTGTGCAGTTTTTTAATGGTCTTATGTTTTCAACTGGGTATTTTTTATAATTTAATCAGTTTTTTACTTTTTCATTTTTATTTTATTTTATTTTGCTGTTTTTTAATCTGTTGAGTTCTCAGCCAACTTGCATCCTGAATTTAGGAAAAGGCAGGATATAAATACAGTATGGCAACAGAAACAAGAAGACTTACTCAAGGATGACTCTGAGCCAGATGTTATAGTAGGCCCTTCTTTCAGATTTTTCTCTGAAAGAAAGCAGCCAAAGGAAAAGAAAAAGAAAAAACTGATGTTGTATGCTCCCTTCCTCACTCTGCTCCTATAGGAAGCAAGCCCATGTCTAGTTCAATTAAACAGCATAGATGGCCACTTAGAGTAGGACAGTCCACTCCCAGGAACAGTCAGGGGGAGGGCAAATTACTTCTCCCATCCATTAACAGTCTGTAATCCTTAAATATGAAGACTCTTACAAGCCCAGTGTGTTGAATGTAGTTTACTCCCAAGCACAGGATAGCTTGTATGTAGCCTTCGTTATTCCTAGGATGGTTCAATTGAAATCATTTTGTGCGCTTCTGATTGCTTATTTGTAGGGGGGATGAATTACTTAGGAGTCTTCATGGCTAAATTTTGCTTGATCATTTGATCATTCCAAGGTGAGTTCAGACCCTCCTAGCCTAATCTTTGGGGGGTCTTGAGCCCTCCTGACTACCCTCCCCCATTCTTGGGCCCATGTCTATTGCTTATTGTTAATTAAACAAAATTTATAAGCTATTCTGACTACATGTTGATGTAGAAAAGTATATGAATTACTATATGTAAATAAAGCATATTCTACTGAGTCTATGTTCTCCCTTTTCTTTTTACCTACTTGCTACTAAGCTAGGAAACATTAATATATGTTGTCAGGTGAATGATTGTCTGTTTTCATCTTAAAGCTGATTCAGATTACTTGGCTTATAATATGTTCAGTGGGGATACAAATCTACTGTGAGTGTAGATTTACACACACTTCTGCAGAAAAACTGCTGCTGCCTTTCTGGAGCACTATAATTTCAGACTACATGGGGGAGCTCTTATATTGTAATGTTCCCATATGCGATGCAAACAAGAAATAGAAAAACAACAAAACCCTGGTTGCATGTAGAAAAGTACCACATTAGGGAAGAAACTAGGCTGGAGTCATCATCTTCTCTTTTGCTGCTCGTACATGAGCTCTTTTCCTGTAGGAAAATACTAAAACACACAGTCCTCAATACTCAGTCCAGCAAGAGTTTTACCAAACGATACTGCTGATCATATAACAAAGGAGATGAGCTCACATTGCCCCCAATACTTGGAGATACCAAAAAAATAATTAGATCTACATTTGCCTACAAGGAGAAAAAAAAATCTGTATTTGAGGAACTTACGGTGCATCAGGTACCACTCAAATAAAGAAGATCAGACAGCGAGACGTCCAGCATGCAACAATTGACTTGTCTGAACCCCATAAATCAGACCTTAAGTCCAAATTATAGCATACTTGTTTATAGGCATTAAAGAAAGCTTACATAAATGAGTAATTGCTGTTGTCATCTATGAGACACTATATCATAACTTTCTCTGCATAGCAAGGTATGGTAGTGTCAAAGTTGACTCTGAAAATTAAACAATTTTCAAAGTGAGCATTCACCTTTATTAAACACATGGTACATGAAAAGCCACTTCAAGAGAAGGACCTCTAACCATCAGATAGAGCATTTTCTTTTTTATAATGTTAACTTGGAAGGATTGAGAGTTTTCCCCAAATCCTTTTTAACCAATCACATTCACTGAAGAAATAATCATCTGTTTAGCAATGCCCCCTTGACTTTTTATTCCATAGCAACCAGATTTTGTATGGAGTCTTTAATTTAAGTGCACTGAGTCCCAGACAACTTAACCTTTGAAGCCCTGTGCTTAAGGAAAGCATGTTTCCTGTTTAAGACGTAGCTGGTGTAAGCCATAGACTGCGGTTTCTCTGCACAGTTCTTGTCAGCAAAAGCTAGCTATTGTGACCTGCTTGCAGTCTGGTCATAACTCTCATTTTTAAGCTATTGATTTCAGATCATTGGAAATCATGTCCACAATACTGTTGATTCTGATAAGCACAATTCCTTGGTATCCAAAACCTTCATGACTGTATACCAGTTTCTTGGAATGTATGCTTGTTAGTTCTCACCGATGTACTGGTAACGTGAACTATCATTTCCCTTGAATGTAAGTCCACTCACTCCCAGGTGTGTTGGTACCATGAACTGTGACTCATGACTATTCCTTGACCCATCTTCCAACTGAAAGAAACAAGCATGACAAGCCCCATTTTAAAACAGCCATATAATTTGCACTGCCAAGTCCCACATTACACTTTGTCTATACAGCACACAATGATACGTTTGGGCTGAGAACAAGCTTGACCACACACCTAAACTGCAAAGCATAATTATGCTGCCATTACACTTGAGGCAAACTGGTGTGGACATTATTTTCTTCTACATACAAGTAGGCATGGACCATGGCATTTTGTAAACTTAGGCAGAAAATCAAAACGGCACCCCCTTAGTAATAAAAGTTATATAATAAATGAAATAATTGATGAACCACCATGTTATAGTGGTTTGAACATTGGACTACAACTCTGGAGGCCAAGGTTTGAATCCCCATTCAACCACTGAAACACCTTTGAGGCCCCTCCCTAAACTGCAAGCCCCAGGATTCCATAGGATGTTGAAAGAGGAATAATAGCACTATAACAGTCTAGTGCAGAAATGGCCAGAGTCTCCATAACTTGGAAATGACTTGAGGGGACATAGCAACAACAAATAATTGTCCAATTTTCGCCCTTTGATAATTGCCACAATCTGCTTCCCAAAGCAGACTTCTTTTACCCCTTTTTAATGGCAGAGCCAGTCATGCAGAAATATTTCATAATCGCCTAAGTCTTGTGCATTCATCATCATCATCATCATCTTGTATTGAGGTAGAAGGGGAAGGAAATCACATTTATTCTAGCAGGTGCTTGTCCTAGCATTTTTACGTGCCCGGCTCTACACTTGGATAAGTTTGTGACCCTATGCGGGAAGGGCATCCCAGACAAGAAATCTTTACACCTCAGAAAGGGGATGTATAAATTACATGCCTGAACTGTATTTGCTTTGATCACTATGAAGCTGTTTGACCAATACAAAGAGGCTGCATCTTGTGCCTATTTTCATAATTTTCTCTCCAGCATATGATTTTTGGGGAGGAAATTGATACAGCATGTACACAGAACTTTAGGATTAGATAAATAATAAACCACAACTGTTTTCCTTTTTTCAACTGAGGGCCTTTTCAGTTGTGGCACTCCAGTAATAGTTACCCCCCATTTGAAGGCTCAATTGGTGATAACGTTGTGGCCATCCCAGCACCAGGTGAAACCATGGCCACTTACTAAAGCCTGTGGGGCCTAAGCGGTTTTACAAAAACACTCACATGTATATGGTTTTAACTCATTTTTTATTTTAATTATTTTAACTACTTTTACTATTTTATCTAATTTAACCAGTTTAACTAGTTTAACTAGTTTTAATCTGGCTGTTTAACTTATTGTTTAATATGTTTTTAGCCTTTTAAAATGATCTTTATTTTTTTATACTGTTTAAATTAGTCAGGTTTTTTTCTTGTACACTGCCCCGAGATTGTAGACAGAGAACAGGATAGAAATATTTTAATAAATATTTTTCATAAATAAATTATCTGAAATAAACTATCTTAACTGCCTGTTAGGAAAAACACGTTATCCTGATTTTGGCTTCTGCTCTTTTCCAGTTTTGGCCTCATTCTATCATGCAACTGCTCCATTGTATGTTGGGGAGAAAGGGGTTGAAATAGTACACTTTGTAAAAGAAGAAACATAGGTTGTGCTATAGAAATAAAATGCAAAATAAATTGGTTTGCAGATATTGCTGTTGTATTTACTTGTATCCTGCCTTTCTCCCAAGATTGGGACTCAAAATGGCTTACAGTTTAAAAGAATAACATGGTTAAAAACATACAAAAAGCAAATATTAAAACAAAATTAAACTATTCACAGTATTAAAACACTTCAAACCTCCAGTTAAAAGAATAAAATGCAATTAAAAGATAAAAAGCAATTAAAACAATACAGCTCCCTCTAGCTCATTCTTTAAAAACTTTCTCTTTTCAAAGCCTGTCAGAATAAAAAGAGTTTTGCTTGTCAATAGAAAGACAGGTGGGAGAGGGCCATTCTGGCTTTCCTGGCAAAGAAAGTTCCACAGTCTAGAGGCAGCCACTCATGAAGCCCAGCCTGATTCCCTCCTTCCTATTCTTATTTTGACAAGTGAAAGACTTTGTATTCTATTCATTTTGGGAGCTGATTGTTTTATATAGTGGGTTTTCAGTTTTCCCATATTGTTTTAAATCTATGCTTTCAAGTTAATGTTTGTCTGGTTTTAATTTTATAGCTGGTTTAATATTATTTTAATATTAACCTTTTGAGGGTAACAACAGAGTTAACATTCAGGCTAAATTTCTATGAACTCTCCTTCAAATTCCCAGATGTGTTCCTAGAACAGCTTTATTACTGGAAACCAAGGTGTGTCCTCTATTGACAAGAATCTGGCTGACAGCTTTAACATATTAGCTTAAGACTGCTGTTTTTAAATTAGGTACAGATTTACTTCTGTATCCAAGCTGTTGATCAAAGCTTGTTGCTCCAAAATCTGCTTCGATTGGACTGTCCTTTTACATCTGGGCTATGATATCACTCTCAAATCAGGGAAACAGAGACTGTTGGCTATTGCTTTCTGTGTCATTCAGGCTCATTCATGCCCAATCCTGCTCTTTGAGTATAGAATAGGTTGGTCCATTTCACCTAGCTGAGTATCTAAAGAATTTGACTGTTCTTAAATGTCAGGCCAGATTTAGTGTTTTTCCCTCCAAGGTGCTCCAAGGCAGATTTACTGGGCCCCCTTATACTGCAAGATTATGTCCCTGCAATTGCCAGGAAGCAGAATCTATTTTTTTTTCTTAAATAATGGCATACTGCCGGCAAAAGTATCCTGCATCATCAAATCTGACAGTGAACAACTGGAGCCTATGCGCCCAGTCTCAGCTCATACCCTCAATAGTCCAGATATCATCATTGTGGACATAAAGGAAGAAGGAGACTATTGGCAGGAAGATCCTGCAAAAGAAGGGAATGGCATTGTTTCTCAGTGTATTAAGCAAGATAATGACTATGAGAATTGGCCCAGGGAAGGTTATGGCAGGAACGACACCAGTGGAAGAAGCAGAAACATCCATTTATTCTGGAAACAGTTTAGAGAAAAAGCACCATCCCAAAATCTACCCAAAAAGTGAACAAGAGTTTTATCCCACTCCTACCTCACTTGTGGAAACAGCCAAACCTAGACCAAGTGAGAAGTCATAGGCACATGAATGTGGAGGATGTCTTTGCCTCAGCTGTAATGTTATCAGCCATCCAGAGATCTACTCTGAATTGAAACCAAACTGCTCTGCTCTGCCCCTAAAGAAAGAGAAAGAGGTTATCCATGCAAGATGTGGGAAAAGCTTCTCTTGCAAATCAACTTTCATTAACCATCAGATGATTCACACAGGCAACAAGCCAAGCCCCATGGCTGCTTCAAGTGTGACAAACACTTCTGTGCCCAATCAACTCTTATGACTCAGAAAATCCACACAGGAGAGAAACCTCACAAGTGTCATTACTGTGGCAAGAGCTTCAGGGTAAAACTGAGCCTTACCCTTCCTAGAGAATCCGGAGTCAAGTCTTTTTCCTATCCAATCTGCAGAAAAAAAGGAAAAGGAAAACAAGGGCCATTTCCACAATACACAGTTATAGTGCTATTGTTCTGTTACCCTGACTTCTGAGGGTCCCTGGGGGACACTCAGATTTGCTCCAAAAATGCAAAGATTGGAGAAATTAGCAGAGCACTGCTTAGCAAAGTGGAGGGCAGGGCAACACAGTGAGATCTTTAACCCTATGTCTACGGAGTCAGACCACTCAAGAGCCAAGTCAAATGTCCAATTTTCAGTAGTTTATTTAGTAAAGTTGGAAAATATCCACACACACACAGCGCACAAGGACTAATGAGTTGGAAAGATATGAAAATAGGGAAAAGGGGAGGTAAAGAAAACGGTTTACACTGCATCTGATCCTGTAGATTGCAGCTTGGGAAGAGAGGGAAAAAAGGCGAAAGTGGCTCAGCGAAGGAAGAATGCTAAGGGGAGCTCTTGACTGCCAGAAAAGCTGGGGGGAGGCTAGTCAAGTGTGGGAGTTCTCCAAAGAAAGCCCCAAAAGAGGACTCAATTGTAGTGCAAAGTATGCCTCAGGGGAGGGGCAGACCTTTTCTGGAAAAGGACAAATGGTCGAAACATGTGGATGGACCTCATTTTGCATTTCTAACCTCGTCCGGAGGAGACGTAGTTCACATCAAGGTGTCATTGCTGTTGATGGCCCATTTGGTGTGTGTATACGTGCCTGTTGAGGTTTCCCTCTTGCAGACATGACTGGGGGCATGTTGGCCTGACCTTGCTAAAAATACTTCAGTTTATAGACCCAGATGTCTACGTTCCTGTCCAGTGAACCTCTGGCTTAATAACTTTTTGATATTAAATATTACACTTCCCTGGGACTGGGTCTGCTAGCAGGGGTTACAGTTCCACTTTCAACATCCTGTGGAATCCTGGGGTTTGTAGTTTACTGAGGCCAAAGAGCTCTCTGGCTGAGAATTCTAAATGCCCCTCCCTAAACTGCAAACCCATAGGAGTCCACAGGATGTTGAAAGTGGAATAATAGCACTAGAACAGAGTAGTGCAGAAATGGCCTAAGTTATTATAGAACCATTATATGGTGAACAGCCCTATCTCATTATAGGGTGAGCAGCCCTGTCACTGCTCTGCTTGTGGCAAAAGCTTTAGTGTGTGTGTTCAAGTCTGCCAAAACATGAGAGAGTCCACTTCAGAGGGAATCATAAAAGTACCCTTCAAGTGGATCAGTCTTCAATCTAGGATCGCTTTCAAATAATGATGTGTCATTTTGCAAATGACTCAATGGTTTGAAAATACTTCATTGGAACAAAGCAAGCTGCTCTACTCGCATATTATTTGAGGACTTTTTCTTTTTATAGTGAGTCAGACCTCACTGAAAATGGATAAATACAAAAGATCTTCTTTTCCTGGATACAGGTGTTGTAAGAGCCAGCATGGTGCAGCACTTTGTGCTGAAATATGACTCTGGAGACCAGCTGCATAGCTTGGAGTGCGGAGGGGGCACGGCTGCATCGCACTGGGTGCCCCCAAAAATTGCCTCTTGCGGCACAATGCCCTCATCGCCCCACTCCCCCATCCGTACATCAGTGCTGGAGACCAGGGTGAAATCCCCATTCAGCCATGGAAGCGCACTGGTTGATCTTGGGCAATTTACACTACCTCAGCCTCAGAGGAAGGCAAAGGCAAACCTGCTCTGAATGAATCTTGTCAAAAAAAAAAAAAAGATGATGGGTTTGCCTTAGGACTGCCATAAGTTGGAAATAACTTGAAAGCAACATACATACAACAAGAATCTATTAAGCTTTCGTTCTATGGATTCTACAACCATGTTCAACAACATACGAACAGTACATTTTTTGCTAATCCACCAGAACAACCAGCCCAATTTTATGTCAAATTCTTATTGGAAGATATGAATTTCAGTGTGACCTTGATCACTGCCAGGTTTTTGTCTGCGGCTGTCAGAATTGCAGAACAATTAGCTTCTGTGTTAGTGAAAGATGTCTGAAATGAATTCTGCCTCGTATGGTTTGACTGGTTCAGGGACTGTGCTACCTCATAGTCATTGTGTTTTAATTTGTCTTACATGTTGCTGTTTCGAATTTGTTGGGTATATGGATGATAATAAAGAACAGTTGTTGTTATATTAATTTTTTGTATGTTTTTAGCCATATTTTAGTATGGTTGTACTTGTATTTCTTTTTATTCTGTAAGCCACTTTGAGTTCCATTCTTGAGAAAAAGTGATGGATTGGGTCTTTGTGGTGTCACAGGACTTTGTGTAAACATTACAAAACTGTGTAATCACATATTGAAAAGTGAAATTGGCAATGTGGGTTTCATAAACTCTCAAAAAATATTATTTACAATATATAGATGCTGTTGTTTTTGTTGTTATTGTGTGCCTTCAAATCACCTTCAACTTATGGCAACTCTGTCACAGAGTCTTTTTTCTTAAATATTTTTATTAAAAGTTTCATTGCATAAAAAACAGAGTGGATATACCCCATTATCAGATATATCATACCCTCCCCCCGCTTCCATATTATTTTACTCCATTTGAGTCTTCTTTGTTTCCATTTACCAAAAGAAAAAGAAAGAATAACAGTTACATTTTACAGAAGAGAAACAATTACATTATCTCTTTCTTTGCTTTCATATACTTTTAAATTTTTATCCATTCCAAAACTCCTTTCCATTCTCTTTCAAAGTTCTGGATAGGTTTATTTTTCAATGAAAATGCTAACTTTTCTGTCTCTACCATATCCAGAACTTTTAATTTCCACTCTCCTAAATCTTTCTTTTCTTTCCAGTGTTGCACGTATGTCAACCTTGCAGCTGTTATCAAATATAACAATATCTTCTGGTGACTTCTAATCTCCCTTTGTTGCCCTAACATATTTAACAATTTCCGGTATCATTTCAAGGTTCATTTTACAGATTCTTTGAATTTCATCATGCATCCCCTTCCAGAATTTTCTTGCCCTTCCACAAGTCCACTACATATGAAAAAAAGACCCAATCTTTTCCTCACATTTCCAACATTTCACATTCCCATTTTTAGTTATTTTATGCAATCTTTCTGGGGTCATATACCATCTATGTAACATTTTGTAAAAGTTTTCTCTTAAATTTAAGTTTGGGGTAAATTTTATATCAGTTTTCCATACTTTCTCCCAAACTTCTAATTCGATCGGATGTTCCACATTCCGAGCCTATATAACCATTGTATCTTTAACTACTTCTGATTCCATTTCTTATCACAGAGTATTTTTTGCGGGAAGAGGATTTCTTCAGTTGGGGTTTGCTGTTGCCTTCCTTTGAGCCTGAAAGAATATCAGTAGGGATTTGAACTTTGGTCTCTCACAGTTCTAGGGCAACACTAAAATCACTATACTACTCTGGCAGAGAGGGTGTATTCAGGCATAGGCTAAAATGACTCATACTGATATATGCATGTTAATTTTAGGAACTGGGCACCAGATAAACATTTCCTAGACTAGAAAGTTCCTAGTTCAAGTGGCATTGGATCTAATCATTTGTCTTACTAATTAATTTGACAGAAAAATTAGCACTAAACATCTGAATTTCAACTCTGTATGGATAAGCCTTATTTTTATGCTCCTCTGTGGATGTAGAATTATTAACACAAGATTTGAGATATCACCTCCCTTAAAAGTGCCTTTGAAATAAGCGGTCCAGAGAAGTCACTAGCTGTTTTTGTAACATTTAAGCCCTTCATAATTAGTCTTCATTAAATATATTTTATATCACCTGATTAAGACACATGCCTTTAAAAATCAGAAAACATGGCAAAAATAAATACATGCAGATTACTTAGATGTTTACATGTGTAAACATTAATTTTCTCCAATTGCATGCACCGATTCACTCGAAAAGAACATGTTTCAGAACTGCTTCTCAGGCATTCCCAGTTAGAGAGGGTGTAGTGCAGTCTCTAGAGAAATGTAGAGGGGTTTGGGAGATCCAGGTTAGAGTCTCCAATGAACCATGAAGCTCACTGGATGAATATGAGCCATTCATTTATCCACAGTCTGATCGACCTCACTTTATTGTTCTAAGAATATAGTACAGGGAAAGAGAGCCATGGACACCGCCTTGAGTCCATTGGAGAATGACGGAATATAAATGTAACTAATAAAGCAATATTTCTTAAAGTTATTAATCTCCAAAAAGCTATCTCACATGTATGAATACACCTTGCATCAAATAATAGCATACCAAGATTTTGTTACCATATTGGCTTAGATAGAAGCTACAGTAAATGTTCTGCTGTCAATTACACTTTCAACAGACTTTTCAACTTGTTCAGTAAGAAGCATATCACTCTTCAGTAGCATGAGTGAGGAGAAAGCAAAGACTGACTGTAGAGAATAACCTATCACATTTCAGAAAACTTTACTTGCCTTCACTAATTTTGCACAAGTACAAAAGTACACACGCAGAAGGTTTCATGCTGAGACCTGGCACTTGTGGGGACTGCAGAGGACATGGCACCTAGACTCTAAAGCTACCTTACACAATAAAATCAGATTTTCTCCTCCTCTAGCTCTGCTCGCTTTGAGACCTGAAAAAGCTAAAATTGCATTTGATGAAGAATGAGTTAGGCAAGGTTCCCTGTCCTTACTGGTCCTGTGAACTCTTTGGGCATTTTGAAAAAGTACAATGGGCGCACTCATGAAATGGTTCCTGTAAGGGAAGAAATGGCTAGTGAAAAAATTTTGGGAGCATACCTGTCTGTATGTACACACAGGGCATGGGGGATAAAGTAAGAAAAAACAGAGGTAATCACAGGGTAACAGAGAAAAGAGGAAGGTGTAGGAGAACAGAGTGGGAGGAATCAGACAGCGGAGGAATTACAGAAAGAGCTCATTCACACTACACAATTATAGCTCTGTGATTCCATTGTAACTGCCTTAACTGTGTCCTGTGGGATTCTCAGTTTAGTAGTTTGGTGAGACACTAAAGGAGTTCTCTGGCTAAGAATTCTAAACAGCCTCCTTACAATACCAGCCCAGGATTCCATAGAACAGAACCATGACAGTTAAAACGGAATATACTACTAAGATGGGTAGGATGAAAAGACCCAAGGAATTGTGCATGTCCTGCTGCCAAGCTACTCAGCTCTAGAAGATTCCAAATGGGATTTCTGCACAGGAATGACCTAATTGTGACCACTCAAAGAACCATAGTTACAGCTAAGCAACCTGTCCTTGATGGGTACATGTAACAGAGCTTTTTCTGTAGCAGCACCTCAACTGTGGAACTCCCTACCCAGGTAACTAAAGCTGGTCCCATCCCTTTTAAGCTTATGGCAAGCAATCAAGCTATGCTGATCTGCAAGACATCCAGTGTTTGAAACTGCTGGTTTTTTGTTGTTGTTTTTTATATAATTTTATTAAAGTTTCAGCAAATAAAACAAACAATTATCTCTGCAATGTTTACATGCAATGTTACTTCTTCTTCCTTTCCTTTCTGGATTACAATTATTAATATTTCCTCTATTTGTTATACCGCATATCGCAATAAAATGTTAATAATCAAACTTAATTCGTTAGTTCCTGCTATATTTCTCTACTTTACTTGTTACATGATATTTCTATGATTATTACCCTGTATAGTAATTGATACCATGAATTATGCATTACCTTCTGTCTACACACAACTCAAATCCATAACAATCTTCCACTCTTTATTAATGTCTTCATCTGATTTCCCTTTTAATCTTTGTGTGAGAATGTCCGCATTTCTATTTTCCATAAAAGTTGTCCACTACTGTTCCATAGTAGGTGTAGTTTCATTTTTCCAAAGTTGTGCATACTCAATACGGGCCGTCATCACCATGTATAGTATTATTCTCCAATATTTCTTCACTGACGTTCCATCTAATATATGTGTCGTGTTTAGCAAGTAAAGTTCAGGTATCATCCCAAATTGAATCTTCAAAATTGAACATACTTTCTTATGTATTTCTTTCCAGTATTTTTCTGCTTTGGGACATGACCACCACATATGAAATAGTGTACCAGAACTCTCTTGACATTTCCAACATTGCCCTGTACCCATCTTATAAATTGTCTTTAATTTTTCTGGTATCATGTACCATCTACAAAATAGTTTGTAATAATTTTCTTTTAAATTTTGATCAGTGGTAAATTTCTGTGTTTGTTGCCAACTCTGTTCCCACCATTCTAACTGTATTGGATGTCCGACATTTTGTGCCCATCGTATCATCGCTGCTTTAACTGTCTCCTCCTCACATTCTTGGTGTAAAATTTCTTGATATAAATGTGCTAATAAATGTGGTGGATTTTCTCAGCAATCGCAATAATTGGATTTGCTCCTTTTGTTGTATTCCGTAAGTTTGTACATCCATTTGAAATCTTTCCTTTAGCTGTCTGTAGGGAAACCAACTTAATTTTATTCCTTCAATTTCCAATTTCTCTCTTGATTTCATCTTTATACCACAATCTTCTGTCATGAAACTGATGTTTAACCATTTCAAAATTGGATTCTAGGACTGTTTTTAAACTGCTTTTAGGAGTTTTTAAAAAGTATTTTAACCTGCTTTTTTCCCCCAATTTTTAAAATGTTTTTTATTTGTTCATTGTTTCAGGAGCACCTGTGGGCTGGGAAGCAATACAGAAATACTTAAGTATATAAATAAACACACACACATAAAACACCAGGCCTAGATTGCAGTGATGAATGATGAAAGGCCCTCCATCCATACTAACTGTCATTGCTCTGGCCTGTGAGGAAGAAAACAGCAGCCAGCATTGCTGAACTTAACCCTCTTCCCCACTGCCATTTCCTCTCTTTTGTCAAGTTTCATTTTTGGGGGGATGTGAGGGCGGGGAATTATGAAATTAACAATTTGTAAATTGCTTGGGGAGCCTTTTGGCTGAAGGGGTAGGCATAATGCTCTTAAGAAAAACACACACACACACACACACACACCAGAAGACAGGAAAGAGAGAGAGAAGACAGAGGAAAGCAGGAAAACAGAGGGAGAAAGACATGCATATACACATATACACACAACGTTTCTTCCCTAGTTCACAAGTGAATGCTGCAAGTTTTTTTTTTAAGATAGAAGAGAAAGCCATTCATACAACACTGTAGACTAGGGATTATTTCATGTTTGATATAAAGTATACAAATATTTTTTCTTGTGTGTGTAATAACTCAACATTTGGGGACAGAAAGTGAGGACATATTATAATACCCCAGTTCCCCAACTGGTTCTCTCCATTCCTACATATTGAACTTTTTCTAGCATGTGTGAAAACTTGTATTAATTTATTCTGAAGTAGCCTGTCTTGCAGTGGTGTAGAGAACAATCATTCTTTTGGCTGCAAATGTGTTTGTCCCATTATTTGTTCCTATTTGAAATACACAGCATGGGAAATGGGAGGCACCATGCACTGATGGCTTCCAAATCAATGGAATGAGGAATCTGTTTTAGGTTATATTCTTTAGTCTAGTACCCTTTGAATTTACCAGATTTCCTATAAAGGGGCAGGTAGAGATTTGTTGATGCTATCACACCACACAGCCAAAGACCCTTCTAGGTTCATGTCTGGCACACCCAAAAAACTGCCCACCAGTTGAGGCCTTTATTGATTCACTGCAAAGTAAAATTCTAGGCTCTTAGGCAAATCCAGAACCCAAACAAATGGTTTTCAATCTTCTAAATACACTTTTACTGGCATTATTTGATTGGTTAGAAGTTTAGGATCCACTATTTGATTGGTTGCCCAGAACCAAACCTGACTGACTGGTTTCCCAAAGCCAAACATGATTGGTTAAGCACTAGCATGGTACCTCATTGCTTTTGGAACAGCTTTCTTTCTTTAGCTCATGTCTGTAACATGTTCGTAGGTCATACTGACAATTTGGCTTCCTCTCTTAGCCATATCAGTTTGACTCCATTTACTAAGGATTCTTTGATGTTCCTTGTTTACTATCTGTTCCTTAGTTAGTCAAGGCCTAGTCCATTCTTTAGCTCATTAGCTTTCCAGGTGGCTGTTGGCACTTACAGCTCACTAGCTCTTGGCTCCTGTCCTTTCTACCTGCCCTTCCTATGAAGCCATCTTTGCAGTTTTGATATTGATTATTTAAGCAAAACTCCTATTAACCATTTCAGCACAGCTGATAATGATAATAATATCAACCAGTTTAGTAAAACTACCTTACATTTTCTAAATAATATCAACCTCCATTGCCTCAGGACAACCCTTTCTTTAACTCTCGCCTTGTGTTTACCTTTCATCCTCTTTTCCTTCTCTCTGCACATGGATGTTTCAGGTACTCCCCAAATCCTTTGAAAGGGATGCTGATGCTCACAATGTGGGAAAAGGAGAAGGCAGAAAATGGTGCTGCAATGCAAATCTTGGCTTCTGCTGGAGGAACTGAGAACTCAACTTTACTTTAACCTTGAGGTAGACTCCCACCCTTTCTCATTTCTCCCTGACCATGCTCCAAGGATCCTGTTCCCTCAGGATTCTGGCAATAGACCTGCTTAGGCTATTCTGGAGTCAGACTAACAAAACAAAAATCCACAGCTGCCTTTGAGAGAGGTGACTACATATCCTGTCTTTAAAAACTTCAAAATAAGCAGAGGGCCGCGTTAAGGTTTTCACATTCCTTAGGCATTCCTGTATTCAACTCCCTTCCCTGGCTTGACATACAGGTATAGGCATGTTTTTGTAGGCCTTAAAATCTTCATAGGCCCTAGGCTCTATGCCTAAAGTGCCTAATGCAGTGGTTCTCAACCTGTGGGTCCCCAGATGTTTTTGGACTTCAGCTCCCAGAAGCCCTGAGCATTGACCATAGTGGCTGGGGCTTCTGGGAGCTGAAGTCCACAAACATCTGGGGACCCACAGGTTGAGAACCACTGGCCTAATGGATTTAGCAGCCCTGATGAAGCAGAGTCCACCATCTTCTATTCCACTGCCTGTCTATTCCCCTATCTATCACATCTCTAACTGTTAGAATGTTTTTCCTAAAGTTCAGTCATGATCATTAAATTCTGACATCCTTCATCATTTGGACCTCTAAGCCATCAGTGATCCATCAAAGTGGTTCCTCTTGACTTGTGCAGCCTGATCCTCCACATACTTACCTAGAAAGAATCCTGGCCGAGTAGAAGTGCTGCAGTGCCATTTTACCTATGTCTGCTCAGAAGTGTGTCCTGTTCTGGTGCTTACTTACAGTAAAATAAAGGATTACAGCTTAGGCTTAAATACAACTACTCATCCCAAGCAAAGTACAGTAGACTCATTTTTAAATCTAGGGTCACCACAGAGCCAAAACGTGAGTGGTTGATATAAAGAGAACGAAGAGGCATTGTGCCATATTGTGAGCCTTCCCACAAGGACCCAATCCTGACTGATACAGAGTTGACAATGCCCTTTCAAAGGCCCATTTCACGCCATCCACACCCTATGCGTAAGGTGAATTCAAGGGGAAATATCCAAGCCATATTCTCTCAAAAAAAACTTGGAGAAAAACTACTCACACTATAAAGAATATCTATACTGTTGTCTGTTTCCCCCAACCTCCTCCAAATGCGTGAGGGAAGGGGGTTGGATGTAAGAAGCAGTTTTGCCTCACAAGCACTCAAAGAGGGCAAATGGAAGCCAAACTAGTAGCTTCCCCCAACTTACCCCCCCACAAGCTACCTCTCTACACTTCCCTCACCCCTCCTATCCTATCCTTCCTCTCTCCCTGAAGGGAGCATAGGAGCAAGCATAGGAATCCCCTGAAATATAAGGCATGCAGGTGGGACCCTTAAAGGAAGACCAAGAGGGGCATGAGGGAGAGAAGAGAGCATGCGCTGAGCCCTGTTCATAAAAGGAGTGGGGAGGCAAAGCAATGAAGGATAGGGAAGCTGCAGCTTTTCCTTGGGGCTCTCTCTTCCTCCCCAAGAACCATAAAATGCAAGGAGGAAAAAGAGCAAACAGCTCCTCCTGGGGAAATATTTAGGTCTCAAGAGAAGTTACTTTTCTGTTGCTGATGGAAGTTGAAATCTTACTACCTGTCCTTTTATTACTCTTTGTCTCCAGTCTTCACATGGCCAGTTAAAGGAGTGTCCTCTGCCTGTATGGAAATCCCTCAATACCATCTTAATTGACAACATCTCAGACCAGAGTGTAGGCCTGCGACATCTTCACCATTTTTCTCTTGTAACATCTTTGCCTGGGGAAGAGGCCAGTCAAGATTTGAAAGCTTGCATAATGAATGTTATGCTTTGGAGCTGGCCTAATGAAAGGTGTTGCTGTTTGTGGATTTTGTTGTATATTCCTGGAGAAACTGAGTCCATTCTTGTCCTTTCTCTGCAGATGAGGGGAAGACCCCCAATCCTGTCTGTGTGCACCCCACTCCCTCCCTGTCATGAGTCATTGGAAACAGTGCAGTACAGCTTACATGGAGAAAGGAATACAAACAGGAGTTTTCAGCTGTCTCAACTCAAACATACCTCCCCTACTTCTCCAATCCCTAGTGCTCCCAGCACTTTTTAAATTCCAAAGCTGAACCAGAATCAACCAAGCTGTGGGGGGGGGAGCGGTGAGGAAATTCCTTGTGTCAGTATTTTCCCTACTCTCTTCCTCTACAGTTGGTTGACTCCAGAGCAAATTAAGGGAAGGAGTGAATAGGAGGAAGGAGTGAGCAGCTGCCATAGCTGGTCTTCCTTATTTTGAAGGGGCCACAGCTTTTTTTTCCAGAAGTGCTCCAACTACTTCTTTCCTTCTGAATAAGCAAATTGTGATTTTTCCCAAAGAAGTGGGCCAGGAATGAGCTGGCTTCAGAAGGACTTTCCCATGGAAACTGTGACAGCTGGAGTCTATGCTATTTATTCTGCTTTGCATCTTTGACAAGACACTGTGGATTGCAGTGTGCCTTTCTGAGGATCTCATTCTGGCCAGCAGTACTGAACCTAAAGGGCAGATCTAAACGATGGAAATGCATAAAAGGTCATTATAAATTATTCTGATTAAACAGATGATTCACTGCTTGATTGAGCAACTTGTGTTTGCAGTAAGTTTTTCCACTTCAGTCTTATCCACTAGGAAATGCCTGTTAAGAGCTATAGTTGAGAAAATCAGTGCCTGTGCAATTTCAGATTTCAAGTAGATTTTCATGGGATTAAATACTACTCCATACAGAAGTCTCATTTGCCTAGTAAATGGTTTTGGAGTTCCTGGGTCAGAAATTCCTGAAGGCACACAGCTACTACTACTATATATATTTTGAGCATCTTGAAATTTGTCCCTTTTTAGTGGACACTTCCTAGTTTTTGCTCTTTTTATTTGCTAATGTTATGACATTGAGTGGTTTAATGTATGAAACAGGGATGCCATGGAAAAATGAAATAATGCTTTGGTCAGAGGCTTGAAACAACCTAAGTCTTGCTACCCTTATCATTCCCACAGAACAGCTTAACTTTCCTATGTAATAACCAGGTGACCACTCATGCTAAGATCCAACTACTTCCTGAAACAAAGGGCTAGCTGAGACAGCAAGCAGAGACAGGAAAATAAAGGAGTCACCAGGGGGAAGGCAACAAAATGTGGCCTATGTATTTTTAATCTTTTTCTCCTTCAGCTATTCTTTTCCGTGCAATCCACTCTTTTATGCTATCTTGCACATTGTTCTGCTTCAATAAAGCAAAACTAATTATAAACCGATTGATGAGAGATTTCATTAGCTGTCATATACCTGAATGAAATTGGTAAATAACAAGCAAGTGGGCTGTGATGCAGAGTGAGCTGGGATTTATTTATTTTTGGAATCGCTACACAAGTGGTGTTGCATTCATTAGGATCTATGTGCAGTGAGACTTCTTTCAGTGTATATCCTGTCTTTCCTGAAATTCTCAGAGTGCTAGCAAGCTACATAAAAGCACACCAAATTACAAAATTCCTCAATTGTACAATTCGATTTTTTTTACATATCTGTGCATTCCTGAAAATAACATTCAAAGTACACACTTTTACAAGTTAGTTATCTTTGTGTTGTATGTTTTACACCAACTATCAGAATTTATTTATTATGACACATTCTTTTCTCTTCTCTTTTCTCTTCTCATTTCTTTCTGTTCTATACAGCACTTTTACTTGTAGTCATACTTCCTTGCTTCACTTAGTTCAATTTATTTTTCGCCATTGTTAAGTTTCTCTTCTTTATTGTCTCTTGTGTACTTCTTTATATATTACTGTTTATAATTTGTATTAGTTACTGCTAAACCTTGTTGGCCGTGTATAATCTCTTATATTTCTCTTAACTGTTTGTCTGTTTTTTTGAGAACCCTTAACGTTTATTTTTCAATAGTTGCTTCCTGTTTGAATAAGAATTCTTCAGTTGGTTTCCATTCCTTCTCATTTCTGCTTTGTGATCTTCCTTGTATTATCATAATTAGTCTATCCATGTCTCTTAATTCTGTCACTTTTATTATCCACTCTTCTATTTGAGGAATCTGCTTATTTTTCTGTAATTTCGCATATACAATTCTGGCCGCTGTGATAATATATAATATTATTCTCCAATATTTCCTCTTATTGATTTGTCTATCCTCTAATAGAAATATTTGTGGAATCAATGGTATATTTATTTGTAGTGTATTCAACATTATTTTTTTGAATTTTTCTCCAGAAGACTTTAGCACGTTCTCATGTCCACCATATATGGTAATAAGTTCCATTATCTTTGCCGCATTTCCAGCATTTGTTTTCTTTTGTTTTGTATATTTTATTCAGTTTTGCCGGGTCCAAGTGCAGCATCTTTAGGTAATTTTCTTTCAATATTTTTGCTGCAGTAAATTTTTGTGTTTCTATCCAACTTTTTTCCCAATGCTCTAAAAGTATGTCGTGTTCTATGTTTTGAGCCCATCTGATCATGGATGCTTTAATTTGTTCTGCTTCTAATTCTCTTTCCATTAACATTTTGTACAATTTTGATGTCATTTGTTTCTGGGGTTCAAATATAATTTAGGTTTGTTTTTGTTGCTGATTCAAATCCTTCCAGTTTCTCATCCATTTTCCATTTTTCTTTTAATTGCCTTGTTACCCTGTGCATTGGGGGTCCTGGGAGGGGTGCCCAAACAACCAAAACAAACTAAGCAAAGATGGGGAAATTAGCTGGAGCACTCTCTTGGCTAATGAGAGGCAGGGCAACACAGCAGGATCTTTTACCCTATGTCTACAGCGTCAGGTCAGTGAGCAGGCAAATGGGTCAAACAATAATTAAGATTTATTAAACAGTTATTAAAGAAAAGCACAAACACACTCCTAACTAGAAAAGGAAAATAGAATTTATGGGGAAATGGGTGATACGCCACTTGTCCTGTAGTCCTGAAGAAGCCTGATTGAAGAAGTGGAAACCCGGCGTGGCAGCTGAGGGAAATCTGCTGAACCGAGCGGCAGCAAGGCAGAGTGAAGTTCAGGCGATCCGGCAAGAGTTCCAGAGAAGTTCCAGCGAGAGTTCCAGCGAGAGTTCCAAAGAGCTCTCTGAGCGGGGGATTTTTATAAGGGAAAGAACAACCGCAGGCTCGTCTGGTCTTGGGCAAAACAATAGGTTTTGGGTTGGAGACAAAGCCTCCGAAAGGTCAGAATTTGCATGATTAAGTTAAAGTCCGAATTGACAATAGTATAGCCAGTATGTAAATGCGGCTAGCTCGGCAGTTAAGTACCTAGCTCGCCAGGACGTCCTCTCAGGGCAGAGGATCCTTTTGTGGTAGCATGCATATGTGTTTGTTTCGGGAGGTCCCCTAAAGCAGAACTGGCAATATCTGGCTTGTTTTGGTGAGAGCAGCAAGCAGGAGCCATGTCTAGCTTCGCGCTTGTTCGGCGGGCCTCACAAACACTTGGCTGGTGGCAGAGAAGGGCCGAATTACGATATCAAAATGATATCTTTGGTTCACCAAAGGCCAGGCCAGTACACGGTGGTAACAGCCTCTATAAGAACCAGTGGCATTTGAACCCCTCTGTTTCCAGTCTTTCTCTTGATTTCATAATGTAGTGCTGTTTCTTTTCCTCTGTTAATATATCTATCTTTATACTGCATCCACTTCTCATGTGGGTCTTTCCATCTGCCAAACAGAGCTTCATACGGTGATATCCATTGGGGAATTTTTCTGTAAAATTTATTCTTAAACTTTTGCCATATTAATAGTAATGATTTTCTTATGTAATGGTTTAAGAATCCTTTATCTATCTTTGCTTATTATACTATATGTAAGCATGCCAGCCCATATGTAGATCTGAGCCTTCCAAGTTTAATAGTTTCTCATCTTGTAATGTTATCCATACTCTGACCCATGTCAAGCCACTGGCATAATAGTATGTTCTTAAGTCTGGAAGTCTGAAGCCTCCTTTTTCTTTTTTTTCTCTGTAAGTATCTTCCATTTGATCCTCGATTTTTTCTTTTCCCATATAAATTAAGATAAGTCTCTTTGCCATTCTCTGAATGGCTTTTCATTTATTATGGTTGGTAAATTTTGGAAATTTAATTTGGGCAGGACATTCATTTTTATGGTTGCTATTCATCCTAATAATGATAATTGTAGTATACTCTAATTTTGTAAAGATTTCTTGATTTCCATCCAAGTTGTTTTGTAATTGTTTTCAAATAACTCATTATTTTGTTTCGATATCCATATTCCCAAGTATTTAACTTTCTTCTCTGGTTTAAACCCCGTTTTTTGAGTAAGTTCCTTTTCTTCTTCCTTTTTTATATTTTTTGTCAATATTTTTGTTTTTTCACTGTTGATTTTAAGTTCTGCCACTTCTCCAAATTGTTTCATTTTTTCTAGTAGCTTGTCTATACTTAAATTTGGTTCTTCTAAAAAGATCACCAGATCATCTGCGTATGCCTTCAGTTTATATTCTTGTTTTTTAATTTTGCATCCTTTTATTTCCGGGTCTTGTCTTATTGCACTAATCAGTACTTCCAAAGCTGTTATAAATAAGAGCAGGGACAGTGGACATCCCTGTCTTGTGCCTTTCTTTATTTTCAAACTGCTTAGTTTTCCCCCCATTGATTATTAGGGAGGCCATTTGATCTTTATATATTTCTCTTACCCAATGCGTAAAAGTATTCCCGAAATTCATTTTGGTTAGCACTTGGAGCAAAAAGTCCCATCTTAAGTTGTCTAACACTTTCTCCACGTCAAAAAAGATAATTATTAATTTTCTTTCGTTATTTTTTTCATAGTGTTCTATCATGTCCAGTACTGTTCTAATATTGTTCCAAATTTGTCTTCTTGGTAAGAAACCATTTTGGTCTTCTTGAATTAAGTCTTGTGATATTCTTTTTATTCTTTCTGCTAATATATTTGAGAATATTTTATAGTCGATATTAAGTAAGGAAATCGGCCGATAGTTCCCTGATTCTTTAACGTCTTTTCCCTCTTTCGGTATTAATGTTATATTTGCTTCATTCCAGGATCTTGGTTTTCCTTCTTTTATGAGTTCATTGAACAATTTCAACATTGGGGGTACCAATTCTTCTTGTAATTTGTTATAATAAGTCACTGAGAATCCATCTGGGCCTGGTGTTTTTGCTATGTTTAGCTTGTGAATTGCTTCCGTTATCTCCATTGTTGTAATGTTGGCGTTCAGCATTTTCTTTTGTTCTTCTGATATTTTCAGGATATTTTGTTTTTCCAAATATTCTATTATCTTCTTTTGTGTTTTTTCTTGGGTTTTTATACTGAAAGTTCTTTATAATATTTATAAAAGGTTTTGTTTATGACCTCCTGATCTATAGCTATTTTTCCCCTGGTGTTTACCACAATATCAGTCTCTTTTTCTTTCCCTAATTTAAATGCCAGCCACTTCTCTGGTTTGTTTGCTTGTTCAAAAAATCTTTTTTTTGATTCTCTTTAGTTTCTTGCTTATTTCTATTTGATGTTCTGCTTTAATTTGTTCTTGAAGAATCTTCAACTCTGTCCTTACTTTTTTATCCAAAGAATTTTCCCTTAATTTTTCTTCCCTGTTGTTTAATTTCGTTCATGATGTCTCAGTATTTTTCTTGGTTTTTCTTCTTGTATTCTGAGCCCCATTTAATAAAATGGCCTCTTAATAGCGCTTTGCTAGTGTCCCAAATTGTCTTCATTGTAAGTTCTTCAGTCATATTTTCTTTGAAGTAATTTTTCATTGCCTCTTTTATCTTCTCATAGTAATATTCGTTTTGGAATAGATTGTCATTAAGTTGCCATCTCATATTTTTCTTTGTTGTCGAAACTTCTAATTGAATTGGGTTGTGGTCTGACAGCATCCTTGGAAGAATGTCCATGTTTTTAATCTTGTTACGTAGAAACTTCGATATGAAAAACATATCAATCCTTGACATAGTTTTATGAGTATCAGAGTAAAATGTATATCCTTTGGAGTCTCCATATTTAAGTCTCCAAATGTCTTGTAGTGCCATCAAATCTATTAATTTAAAAAATGATTGTGGGAGTTTTCCATGTGATTTTTTGTGGGGTTTATTCGACGATCTATCTTTTTTTGGGTCAATTACTCCGTTCATGTCTCCTATCATCAAAAAATTATCGCAATTTGTTTCATTTGTGTATTTCATCAATTCTTGTTGAATTTTTTAGGTAAAATTTATTTTTTTCCTCTATTGGTGAGTATACTCCTATTAGTAATATTTTGAAGTCTTGAAATTGAACTTCCACCCCCACAGTACAGTTCGATTTTTAACTGTCACCTGAAAGACAAAATTGTGGGGAACAACCAAATTTCTAATGGAAAGATGTTCTATAACTTGAGGGCCAACATCAAGACAGTCATGCCATGTGTGGTAGCCCTATAAGCCACATTACTCTAACTATAAGCAGATTCTCCTTGGCTGAACTTAAATCCTGAATAAGTCAATACTGGGGGAGATGGACCTTTATATTCTGGTTCAAGGCAGTTAAGGGATTTGCACAACAGCTGCTAGCTCCTTGAATTTGGCCCAGTTGTTCAGTGGCAGCCAAAGCAGAAATTTCAGAAGAGAGGTCATATGCTTCCACTTTTCTGGACCATCAATACCCACTTAGCAGTCTTCCACACCATCTGCAGTCTCCAGACAAGCAGTTTGAACTAATTAAATTAAATTAAATTAAATTAAATATTAACTAATTTGTTTAAATTAATTGGTTGATTTAAGTTAGAATCTCAGCATTAACTTAATTCTAGAACTGAGTTTTTTAGTTAAGTTATTAAATTAACAACTACACCAAAGAGCTAAGAGCTAGTTCTCCACTTGAATCTTAGTTCCCTTGGATTTTTGAATTTTGCTTCTTCTTCCTTTGTCTTTCATCACTGGGGAACTGCAATACTTAGGCCACCTTTGCAAATACAAATGGCATTAGGAATCTTATTTTGTTTTCATTCACGATTACAGTATGATAGCTTAGTTAATTCCAAACATAAAAGATTTTAAACCAGCAACTAGTAAGGGTTGCTTGAAAGTTTTATTTTTCACATTGAGGTGGTCTTCTTATTTGTACTCTGGTGTGACACACCCTTATTTTTCACTAGACTGGTTCTTAGGTCCAACTTAATCAGGCACCCTGGAACTAACACTCAGCCCTAACACCACCCTTTAAACACAATCTTCATGTAAAAGGGCTAAGGGCCCAAATGTTCCCTCAGAACCAGTTAGTTTATTTAGATAGCATGCTCTTTTTTGTTACCAGTGATTTTAGATAAGGCAGGCCACCTCAGTAGTTATCAAACAAACTGTATCCTTTATTGTAGTAACATTAGAAATAAAGAATCTTGTCACAGCTCACATAAAATGCAGTGTTGTGACACTAACCAGTTCAGACTTCTGGCAGTCTATGCCAATAACTCCCCTCCTTAGACACCAGTTCTCCGTGTCTTTTCCTCAGCTGCTTGAACACAACCCAGCCATGCTCTCTGGCCAAGATCTCACTGAAGGCTTTCTTTACAAATGGTCTCTCCTGTTGCCTAAAGACCCATCAAGTTGCACTTGCATTCCAAATAGCTGACCTCCAAAGCAACTTCATCACATCTGGATACCACACACCAAATAGAAGTGCCTCATCTGACCTGTGTAACTGAATTTTTAAGCTCTTAACCCTAGGACTTTTGCTGGGATCCATGTGAGAATCAATAAACTAAAGAAAGGCAGAGATTATGGAGGTAAGATTATAAATGGGGGAGCGAAGAAAAGCAAGAGAATGGATTTCGGTGATGTGGATGAGAAATGAAGTTATTATTATTAAGCTTAGAAGGAGATAAAGGCAAACCTCTTGAGAGGTTGATCTCAGGGTCTCCAGAAGTCAAAAATGACTTGAAGGCAAACAACACAGACGACACTTTGTTGTTGTTTCTATTCCCAGTTTAGCAGTCAAAGTTGCTCACAACAAATTACAAGAAAAACTTTATTAAAAATTCACAAGATACTGAAGTTAAAATAAGTTTTAAAAATCATTCAGCTGTTCCCTTCTCTCCCAAGTTCCAGACAGGGACGAAGAAGCAGGAGTTTAGTAAATTCATCAATGGCATTTTTAAAAATTTGGTTAAAGGTAATAATATATAGCTCTGAATTAAACTTAAATGCCAAATGTAAACATGATGGTTAATTTTCTCACACTTTTGACATAACATAGGTAATACTTAACAAGCTTAAAAATCTAATCTAACTCACTGACCATTTTCTACTAACTATCCTATCACTGAATATTTACTATTCAACTTGACGTTTGAACAAATTTTAATTACAATATGCAAGTTATAATTGGATAGGAAAGATGAGTCTGATATGAATATAGATAAATGTTGCCGTTGCTGTGGGTTCTGAGGGAGAAAGGAGCAGCGAGGCAAAGCTTCATTATGCCCGGACCACAGTGGCTGATGGGAGCCCCTTCCTCCATGTTCTAGCGGTCAGTTCTGTGGCCTCTGAGGAGAGAAGAGCTGTCAGGCACAGTTTTATCAAGCCTAGCAGCTGGTGGAAGCTCCCCGTCCTGCCCAACCATCATTGCTCTGGCCTCTGAAGGGGAAGGAGAGCAGCCAGGAACTTAATTGCCATCCTACCATCCCCTTTTCTTTGTGTGTCATGTCTTATTTGGGTTGTAAACCTGAAGGCAGGGAACTGCCAAACTAACTAATTGTAAGCTGCTCTGCAAAACTTTATGGTTGAAGTACTTTATGGTTGAAATGGTATTAATATTTTAAATAAATAATTTTTAAGACCACCTGGCACACTAACAGAGAAAACAAGTGAATTGATTTAGCATCTATGCTTATCAAGGGATGCTGGGAGTTGTAGTTCAAAAGGGTAACTTTCTCAAGGTCTGATAAAATCACAGGTTGTACAATCATTGTATCAATTAAATCTTGTTCTAACATAGCACATACTTTACCTATCTTCAAAAAATAAGCAGCCATAGTTTATAGTTAATAATCTTTAAAACATCTTTATGGACATTCAAACAGGTAAGACTGAACAGTTGATAAACTGAAATATTTGCCAATAGGAATTAAGTGTCATTTTTTTAACTGTTCGAAGAAATCTGACAGACTTCTTTGCAAATTTCTACACAGAACTATATTGTCCATCTTGCAGATATAAATCACAGTTTTTGTCTGGTAATATTCAATAGGTATAAGCTTTTGTAGTAATGAGCAAATTACATTTAGTTGGTGGTTAGCTTGTTATCTAGAAAACTGGGTTATGTCCCTGAACCATACCAGCCAATGATGTCCACATGTGGGATGGGAGGAGATCCAAGCTACATATTTACTTGAGCAAAGAGGTGCCAGTGGATTAAGTTCTACAAACCAGACACACAAATCAAGAGAGCTAATAGATACTTATACATGTCTATATGTTAATTAGTAACACTCCAAAATTAAATCACAGCTACATCATTTGGGAGGAATCAAGTACCTGCAGCATGTGTGTTTTGCTAGTTATGTACCCCATCCTATAAAAAGTTGGGGACAATTAGCACTACATTGTTACTTCACTTTCAACGTGGGGATGTTTATGTTCTCCTTCCACGGATGGAAAGTGTCTTTCAGTTGTTGTCTATATGCTGCATTCCATTCTCAGGATAGTGGAAGAGCAATCCACACACAATTGGGTCATTCCCCACGCATCAGTTGGCCAGGCAAGAATTCTGAGCTCAAAGTTCTTTTCTGTTAAATCCGTCATCTTTCCCCCCGGCCTCAGTTTTAAGTCTCCTGCCTTGCCAGCTGGTTGCAACTTTTTCCCCTTCGTGGTAAATTTATTAGCCAAAGTTGTGGGAGGCTGGTAAGATCAGGAATGGAAGGAAATGTTAGGAAAAAGAGAGATGCAGAGAAAAAGATAGAGAAATTGGATGCAAAAACAGGGCTAGAGGGGAAAAAAGAGCAATCGAGGGGCTGCCCGAGTCCAGCATGCTGACAGCATTGCAGCAGGTCATGGCTGTGAAAGATGTGAAGCCAGTGCCCAGACAGATGTTTGCACATCAGCGAGGCTCTGCTGTGGAAGAGGAGAGTGTGAGTCAGATGTCCGCACATCAGCAAGGCTCTGACGAGATGATGGAAGGAGGCATAAAAAGTATATTCTCACCTTCCAGCGAGATTGAATCTGAGAAAATGATGGCACACCCTCCCCCTCAATAGAGGAATTAAAGAGAGACAAAGAAAGACAAAGACATATGATCGGAGAAAAAGGTAAAGAAACTGAAGGTGCGCGGTGAAAGTAAAAAGCAGGAGTGGTTGTACTGACCTTATGTAGAGAAGGTGAAAAACAGCCAGGAGAAGTTGCCAGGGGCCACTTCAAGTTGCCATGTTGAGTCCACAGATTCTGTGGTGAGGGGCAGAATGCTGCCCATAGCAGGAGCAGATTTGATTGGTCTGTCCGGAACAGCCTATCAAATTCAATTCCTGGTGATTGATGTGTCTGAGCTTCAGGATGAGAGGAGTTTGGAATCTCCTTCCTATCTCAGTTCCAGTACAGCTGATAATTCAAACAAACAAACTGAATAGCTCCCAGCTCGTTACTTACTCCCAGGCAACAAGCACAGGTCATAAATAAAGTCCAACAGGGTTTCAAGGCAAGAGAGTATCCGAGATCAGTCAAAGTATTCAGCAAGGTATCCAGCAGGGTAGAAGATCAGATAAGCTCTGACAACTCCTGGAGGGGAAGGGCATCAGCTATATAGGTCTGAAGCCTAGCACAGCTGTGGCTTGATTAATTGTTGCCGGTTATAAATTCTGAAAGAGCAACACTAGCTTTCTCTTTGCTGCCTGCACTCTGTGAAGGTGGACTCAGGTAAGTGTTCTTCTATGTCTGAAGAGGCAGGAATCTCTGCTGGAGCTGGCACCACCCTCTGTTCTGTTTGTGGCACTGCAACCTCTTCCTGTACAGCAGGTCCTGGCATGCCCCCAGCTTCAGCCTCTGGCATGTCCGCTGTTTCAGAATCCACGTTCTGGAAGCAGGGCATGACACTTCCTGTGTCAGTGGCCAGGTGTCTGTAATACAGGCTCTGAAGACATTACTTGCCAGCACAGCTCAACAACATCAGAGAGTGATGTTGCTGTCCAGCATGCCCCAACAGCAACAGGCAGCACTGCCACAGTTAGTCCCAGGCATTCAACCTGAAATGCATCTAGCGCTGGGACATGCAGACATTTCTGGATCTGAAGTGCTTCTGAAAGTGACAAACTTACAAATGTACTTAATGCATCTGAGAGGCAGGGAAATGAATTCATTCTTAATGTCACAAAATGAATTACAATATAATACAACAGAAAAATCATTACTGGATATAATGAATTGCTTAAAGCAGTCTGGCCCACAGAATTTAATTAATCATCCAACTTGCCTTCCAGTGAATTCATGGAATGATGGGTTGCAGAAATTAATTAATTAATTATACCCTATCAAATCAACAAATCAGCAATCATCAACTGATCAGGGAGCAGAGCAGAAAGTGGTTAAGCATAGAGGAGAAACGATTTCGGAAGGTGGAAAGAAAAATGAGAAGCAAGCAATGTTGGAACAATTGGATGAGGACACAGGAAGAAAGTGCACGAAAAAGACAAAGCATACAAGACATCACTCTGATTCAGAATCAGATGAAGATATAGAAATGGAAGAGAAAGAAGAGTTAGACATGGACTTCAGCAATCAGGACAGCTCTTCAGAGGCAGAAGAGGAAGAACTGTCATTGGACAGATTTAGAAGTTTGTTAAAGATAGTATTGAATACCTTAGAGCTTAGGGCTGAAGATAGTAGAGATGACAAGGATGGAAGAAAAGAGGGTCAAAGGGTGGCAATGGTGTTGAAGACACCAAAGTTAAAGTCATTGGAGATTCCATGGCCTCATATGTTTAGGGATATAGTCCAGTTAGAGTGAGAGGTCCCCCTGAATACAAAAAAGTTAAGTACGTATGGGCAAAAAATTGTATCTGCTGCAGAAAAAGGGTATAGATTTTTTGATGGTCCCACATACAGATGCTCCAATAGCTGCTTTTATTTTGGGGGCTGTGGCTCTATGGGAAGGGGACATGGTCCTAAAGGACAATGATGAGAGAAGGGTGGAGGCGGCTTTAAAAAAGACACATAAGGCTTCCACATTAATAGTTAAGAGTAGTCCTGTTGTGTCAATGTTTGCCAGAGTGGCAGTGCTTTGCTTGCAAGATATGCAAGTTATGCAGGAAAAAGATAAATGGGAATGGAGTAAGGCCTTAGCCAGAGTTCACAGCTTGCTGAGGTTCATTGCAAATGTAGCACAGGATTCAGTAGCCTTTGCAGTTAGAAACATCATGGCTACAATAATTAAAAGAAGATCCCTTTGAACTAGACACTAGGAAGCTGATCAGAAGTCAAGAAATAATCTGGCATATATGCCATTCTGGGGAGCCCTTTTATCTGGGGAGAAAGCATAAGAGAAAGTTCTTGTAGAAGGGAAGGACAAGAAACAAGTCATGCCTACAGTTCAAAAAAAGAAAAGCGAGAGTAAGCTCTTTTGAGGGAATTATATTCCTTTTGAGGTACAGACAAAGCAATTATGTGGCAAAGTAGGTGGCAATGGGGAAAAAAACAGGCCACAATACAGAAGGCAAGTTTTCTAACAGCTAGTCAAAAAAGGGTCTACCCAAGTTGATAGAGGGAGTAGACAACAGACGTAAAAGAGCCCAACTGCAAAGGGGGGCGGAATGAAGGTTATTGCAATTTGCAAGGTTCTGGACACATATAACCTTCGATAGTTGGGTGATTGATGTAGTTTCTTTTCGTTATCATATGAAGTTTGTTAAAAAGCCAAGGAGTAGGTATTTTCCTTCTCCTGTACTGAAGCATAAGGAGAAACAGCATACAGTTAAGAAGGAAGTAATTCATCTACAGAGAATTGGTGCAGTGGAAAGGGTACCTCTCTCCCAACAGTTTAAGGAGGTTTGCTCATTGTTCTTTACGGTGCCAAAAAGCAGTGGTTCTTTTCATCTGAAAATGGTGTATGGAAAGGGAATTCTCTCTGGACATGATTGCTGTGATGCATGTTCTAGAATTTCTTCAAGATGGTCTGAAGTGACAGGTAGCAGTTTTGTCTTTTGAAGGGACAAAATTGGCAGCATACCCTCATATAAAGAGGTTTTTGAAAAGAGCTGTGTTCTTGGCCCCACCAACGCTTCATAGGTTTCCCACTTGGGATTTGAATTTGGTCTTAGAGGCCTTGATGCAGCCACCATTTGAACTGTTGAAGGATGCTTCATTACAGTTATTGTCATATACTCTTTTTCTGGTGGCTATTATATCGGCATAAAGGATGTCTGAGTTGTCTGCACTCTCAGTGAATAAGAATCTGTGTACAGGTGATGATGACAAATTAACCCTTGTGCTAAATCCAACATTTGTTTTGTAGTGTATGGTGAACAGAGCAAAATATCAGTTTATAAATTTACCAACTTTTTGCCCTAATCCATCAAATGCCTTAGAGAGAAAGTGGCATAAGCTGGATGTGAAATAGGCAGTAAAGGAATATATGAAGAGAACCAAACCAGTCAGGTGTACTGAGGCTTTGTTTGCTTCCTTTAATCTAAAAACAATGGGAAATAGAGCATTGAAGCAAGTCATTGCCAGATGGCTTAAGGCATGTATTTTCCTGTGTTATGATTATGCTAAGACGCAGAGGCCCAAAATCTCTGGGTGCACTCAACAAGATCAGTGGCAACAATTGTGGGGTATGAAGCCTCAACATCATTGGAGGAGGTATGTATTACAGCTGGTTGGAAGGAGCTGTCTACATTCATTAGACATTCATTAGATAAATTTAGCTCAGCACAAGCTGAGTTTGGCCACAAGGTGCTGCAGAAACTTTGTGAATAGGGCAGCCACCCCCACCCTGTTGGGGCTTGGGTAACTCCCAATTGTGCGTGGATTGCTCCTCCACTATCCTGAAAATGAGAGGTTGGTACTTACCACAAATAGTCATTCTAGGGTAGTTGATGGAACAATCCACTCCCAGCCTTTGGGTGACTACATATAGATAAGTATAAATAAGGGTATAGTGGTGTTGGCACCAAGCGAAGTGGGACTTGAACCCACACTCAAAAAATTGTTAGGATTTCCTTCTGGACAAAAGGTTGCACGGGGTTTAAGTGCTTTCATTTAGGCCCTGGCATCCTTCTGGCTAAGCGTTAGCTTCCTTCACTTGGAAGAAGGGTCAAAGTGATGAAGCAACCTGAGATGATGGGAGTTTGAGTGAAGAAATGAGAGTCAGAATTCTTGAGAAGAAAAAAGGCTTGTTTGTCTTACAAAGTGCTAGGTCCAAGGAACTCATATCTTAATGCTAACCCTGACTGTAATTAATCTCTGCCTCTGACACTTACTCTCCTAACATCTACTTTGTAACACCCCAACTGTCATACACATTAACCTTTTAAAAAATCCTGTTCAGACACTCAGCCAATCACCAGTTATGCTCAACGTTCCATACTCTCACCTCCTCCTATCAGATCCTTACCTTTTTATATGAGCTATACATTACTATATTGTGCAATAATTTATCTAATAAATGTAACATTTTCCATCAAAAAGTCCGTAATATCACTGTCAGCTAGCACCATGCTTCACCATATGCCAAGAAAGTTTAAATACAGCATTTCAAATATGACACTAGCAATGAATCACTTAAGTAAGTTCTCTTTAGTGCCTGTAAACAAGTATGCCATAACTTGTGCTTGAGGTCCAGTTCAGATAGGCCAAGTGTTAAATGCAGAACATCTAGTTGTCTGATCCTCTTTAGTGTGAGAAATGCTTGTAGGTTTTCTCTAAGATTCTTCTCCTTGTAAGTAAATCTGATGCCAGCATGATGTAGTGGTTTGAGTGTTGGACTATGACCATGGAGACCAGGGTTTCATTTCTCCACTTGGCTATAGAAATCCCCAAGGTGACCTTGTACATGTCACACACGCTCAGCCCCAGAAAACCTTGTGATAGGAGTGCCTTAGGGTTGCCATAAGTTAGAAAGGACTTGAAGACAACAACAAGCAAACCTGGATCTGACATTGTTTCCTTGCTGTCTCCAACATTTGGACCTCCCCACCCCCCGCCCCCCACCTACCAGGAGCAACAACAAGAGTTAAGATGGGCTTTCTATAAGCCTGGACTGGCAAGTCTTGAGCAGGTCTAGTAATAAGGAGGGCTGTCGTCTATTGCTACTTGAAGAAAAATTGGCAACTCTATGTGGTCCCATCCCCAGATTAACTGGGGCCTGAACCCACTCTCAACAGCTATGGGTACAATGAGAACATTAATGACAGTGGTTTTCTATAGAGCAGAACACAAGGAGAAAACGTTCCTTCAAAATCAACCAGATATCCAAAAATGTTTGTGGTTGATATAACATTGACCTAACAGTAGAGACCTTTCAGTCCAGGGTAGATTCCTCATGGATAGAATTCAGTTCAGTGATCTAATCTACCTTCTGCTTCCAGATCAAGTCATCTGCTTCCAGATCAAGAAAAGTTCCATTTAATTTGTACTGAATTTTAAAATCAAAGTTGGCTCCATGAGGGGGCTATGTAATTACAAGCAGCTATTCCACCTTATACAACTTATACTTGAGCAATAGGAAAGTGAGAATTTGTCATCAAATTTAACTGCAGGCAGTTTCACCACAATCCTGGCAGAAGCAGCAGCAAACTGAAGGAGGCTTGGAAGAAAGAAGCAACTTGATGCATATTTCTGACTGGATTTTTTTCTGAATTGAACTGAAACGCATTTCATCCCCATTTCTAGCCCTTTGATGAAAGACAAAGTTCACTGACTTCAAAGTCAAACCCGAATTTCTTCTTGGTCTCACAGGTTAAACTTGGGATAAAAAAACCTGCCCTTTGTTCTGATTTGTTTTACCCTTCTTGTGCATTCAACATTCCAGTTAAGTCTGAGCTTTGCGCCTGAATCTGGGGGGGGGGTGTTGCTGTTTTTTCAAGTGGTAACTGCATTTTTTTTCTTTCCAGTTTGGGACGATGCACACACATACATTACTGCATAATATTTGCTTCAGACTGGTCTTGGGGTAGAGAGGTTTTGTGTCAGGGCCTGCTTCTTTCTCTCTCAGACTGGTATGGCAGCTCCCCCAATCTGATAAGGCACCCTGTCGCTTCACACACACAGCTCTGCCTTCCCCCATATAGCACTGTCTTTGTGTAAAGGGCGAGACCTTTCAGTGGTTATATAGAACCCCTTTATTGTCCTATAGTAGTGAGTTTTCTTTGTACCTTTAAATACTGTATACTTAGACAAGTCAGTATATATAACAATAAACTGTAATATTAAATTAACATACAGAACAAAGTATTGGAATTCAAGTGTGGATCAAAGCTAATACAATTCTTCAGAATACTTTTAGTCAGTTTCCTTATATCTTTTAACTCTCATATAAGCACAAATATCAACAGCCCTTTGGCTACACTTTCACCAAAAGCTCAACTCCCAATCTAGTCACACTTTCCAACCAGATTCTATAATGGTTTAATAACTCTTCTGCCTCTTTCTAGGCTTTCCCTGAGAATTAAACCCTTTCCCACACAGACAACCTCCCTGGCTGACTGAGGGACTTGACTCCAAAGTTTTCTCACTAAAGTGCTCAAAATGACAATCAGTGCTTGCCTTTATATATCTTTTCTACTTAACCAACAGCCCCTCTCTCGCACTAATAGGCTGGGTTTCTCTCCTGATAGAGCTATTCAGGTTGCCCGGCAACCTGTTGCTAGGCTGTTTGGGGCGATCAGGATAGCCACACCCCAGAACTCTGTAACAAGTGCTTATTGCACAGCAAGAGCAAATGGGGGCAAATAAAAAGATGCTGCTGCTATGGGCCAATCCAGGGGGACAGAGACTAGCTGGTTTGGGGGAAATCCTTCGCTTGTGCTGTTGCTTCTGAAGAGTTAGACCCTGACGCCTCCACTAGAACACTTTGTGATGATCCAGGTGTCTTAATCCCAGCCACTTCCTACACGGTTTGAGGTGTAAGCGAGAGCCAGTGATTCACAGTGTGCTACCTCACGCTATTCAGCAGCTGGAGGAAAATCCAGACTCCCTCACCCCATCCTTTCTTGCCAAGGTGAAAGGAGGGCGGGCGAGAGAGAGAGAGCGAGCGAGAGCGCTTACCTGGGAGTTAGTCATGCTGAAGTCAACAGGGCTTGCTTTCAAATAGACTCATGGAATTGTACAGTTTACAGGAGATAATGCAAAGGGTGTGTGCAAATAAGGCCGATAAGACAGAGTTTTAAATACAAATACCGTAAACTTATTATAAATGAACAGTTTGACAAGATAATTGACTAAGTATATATGTATGAGGCAATGGAGGTTGTTATTACTTGTTGGAAATCACAGCAGCATCCTCTCTTCCCCACCTCTTTGGCTATCCTTGCTAGGGCTCTCAACTGTCAAATCAGTTTCAACTATCACTCTGTCTCTGAGAACTGTTCTCCTTTAGCTGTCATTATTCCACTCTGACTACATACATACTGATTTAACCACTGCTTAAATGTCAATGGAGCTTAACTGCTCTTAACTTCTAAAATATGCTAAGCATATCTCTAATTTAAATCTTTAGTAAATATTTTCTTTTACATTTTGAAATTCTGCTGTCTGCCTTGTCTTTCAAGTCAGCCATCATACGTTAGGAAGCCATGCCCAAACTGGGAAACGTTTTCTCTGCCACTCTGCTAACACTGAGTTCCCATTGGACTAATCGCCTGGGTAACTCACACCTTCCAACATTTTTGAAAATGTAGCTTTCCTAAGCTAGTTGATATTATTATTAGCTTTGCTGAAATGGTTAATAGGAGCGTTGCTGAAATAGTCAATGTTGGAATTGTAAAGATGGGTTCATAGGAAGGCCATGTTAGCTATAAGCTAACGAGCTGTAAGCACCAACAGCTACCTGGAAAGGTAATGAACTAGGGAGTGGACTGTGCCTTGACTAACGAATAGTTTGTCAATGACTGACATAAATGAAAAATAATCTGAAGCCAATTCAAGAGGGGCTCAGAACATGCTATTGTGTTGATTCTGCCTAAGCTTGAGAGCCCTCCATTATATGTTTTAGTCTCTCGGTTGTTGGTACTGAGAGAGTTTAACCATTAACCAAATCTATGAAGCAGCCTATACTGTTACACCAGTTATATCTCAACATCTAAAGGGAGTGTTAAAGAGCAGGGGAGTACTGTGCAAGTTAATGGGATGATTCCAGTCGCAGAAGCCCGAATAAACCATTGGGCCTGCATAGCCCTTTTAGGGCCAGAATAATCCATGAGACTAGATGGTTCAGTCACAAGAGCCAGTGTGGTGTAGCAATTGGAGTGCTGGATTGGTATCTCTGTTTTAATCCACACTGAACCATAAAGCTCTTTGGGTGACCTGGGCGAGTCACTGTCTCTCAGCCTCAGCTACCTCACAAGGTTGTGAGAATAACAAGGGAAGAAGAGTGCCATGTCCGTCACTTGAAAAAGGGAAGAATAACGGGGGAAGAATAACAGAGGAAGAAGAGTGCCACGTCTGTTATACTGGAGACAAGATACAATATAACTACATCTACTATATAAAAGTCAAAGTTTGCGTCAGGCAGGCACAGACCTCATACAATTGGCTGTCTGAGGCAAGTAAAACCTCATATGATTGGCTGGCTGTGAAGATTCTATGGAATCCTAGGGTTGCCAGTTCAGGGAAGGGACTTTAGAATTCTCAGCCAGAGAGCTCTGAATAGGCTGGTTGCTATGGAGACGAGGCCTAGCTGCAAAATGAGGCCAGTGTATTCCCTCAGGAATCCAGCCTCTGTATGTTAACAATTCTGATTACAGATTGGATTGAGGACTATGGGGAAAAGTTACAGATACTGGACAAGGCAGTTTGGGGAATTACAGACACAGGATCTCAAATTCATGTATTTCAACCACATCTAATTCCTAAGGTAAGGTAAAGTAATTCCTAAGGTATTCCTAACAAGTGTTACCTATGAGAAAACAAAATCCTGGGCAACACCGGGTAAATATGCTAGTAATAAATAAAATAATAGCAAGTATCAGGCAAACTACAGCCAAGTCTGTCTGCTCTGGGTTTCTCCTGTTAGTTGAGTCTGGGGGAGTCGGATGCACACTCTTCTTGTATATTTAAAGGTATCTTCTTTCTTCTTATCATCACTTTCTAGCACTGTGGTCTGTCCATCAAGATCTGCAGAGTGAAGACAGCCATTGAAATCTTTGGACCTGAGCCGGTTTTCTCAGTTCCTGCAACCACTCGGAGTTTGTCTGGAATATCATTCACTTTTGAACAGCAGTCTATTAAAAATATATATATAAAATGAAAATCAGCAAATACATTTGAAGATAACTAAGAATAAAGAAACAGCAGGAAAATCTGAAAACACTGAATTTGAAACAACACTCCCCCCACAGCAATTTGATCAATCTAAGACATATCAAATGGTTTAAATGTTAAGACATTTGTAACGGTTACTAGAATCAGTGATGTTATTGTCTAAATATTTATTTTATACACATATAGTTGTTGCATAAGTGCTGGTCTGGAATCTAGGAAAGCCAGGTGCTTCTATTCACAAAGCGACTAAACTCTCATCTTGGGCTGGTCCATTTCTTTCAGCTCGACCTACCTCACAGGGTTCTGGGAAGATAAAATGTGGAAGAGAACCACATATGTCTGGAGCTCATAATTTGGAGGAAAGGATGGTTAGAAAGATAACTAAGGAAAAAATTAGAACAAGGAAGCAGAGGGGGGAAGAAACGTGGCAGCATCTTTAAGACTTTTGCATGAGCTTTCATGGATATGAACCCACTTCTTTGCATATGGTATGGAGTGATATGAAGGTCTCAGATATAAAGCATATTTATACAGTCATAGGAATGGGACAGAATATAATAGGATCTAGAAGTAAGCAAATTATGACTCTTGCCCTAAATTTTAAAAAGGCTACATAAGATGATACAGGTTTTTCAGATTTTTACACTGGTCAGTTAGTGCTGATGTGTAGAAGCAATAAATCTGTGCATCAAAAGTCAGTTTCCCAGGCTTAAAAACTCTTGAGAAATTTTTATACCCAAAATGTGGCTGGAGAGCAAGGGTGTGAATGGCTCTGTGGCTGAGCAAACAATGGAGGTTGCAACTTGGACAATGGGGTCCGGACAGAGTTAATGGTCTTTGTGAAGATGATAAAGAGTTAATGGTTGTTGTAATAACTCTGTAATGCTGGACAGGTAAAGAAACAATGAAGGGCAACGTCCAGGTACTAGGAAGGGCTGAAACAATCAGTGTTTTGGTGGAAACTTCCCATTGCTATTGTATGGTAACAGAGACACTATAGCTTCATATTCACTATCTCTGGAGTTACCTGGTGATTATCCTGAGAATGACCTTGGCCATGCCTAGAGGGGATCTCTGACCTACTTTGCAGCACACTTGTACAGCCAGTATTTTTCTTCCGCCCAGCTTGGCAGTCATATCAGGGCCCATTTTATATTAATGACAATTAATGTCTTTTGCCAATTAAATTATATTTCACCAATTATACTACATCGGATCTGGGAGCTGCATGGACTGGTAACGCAATTTAGACAGGCATTGCTGACAAAGGATGGCATACATCACACTGGAAGAACAGCAAGTAAAGGTACATCTGACGTTGTGGCGTTTTTCCCTCTCGCTTCCTCCTTTTCATGCTGCAGAAGACTAACATGGTTGTTGTTGCATGCATGCCTAAGTTATGAAGACCCCAAGGCAAATTTATCATGGCTTTCTGGGGTGGAGCGTGTCTGACATGCCCAAGGTAAACCAATGGGTTTCCATGGCCAAGGGGAGATTTGAACTCTCCTCCCGGGGGTCATAGTGCAACACTCAAACCATTACACCATGGTGGCTCTCCACCAAGTAATAAAACAGGGCTTTCCAAACGGTGAGTTGCAACATGTTAAGTGTATTACCTGAAGTGTGCAGATGTGTCGCCTACAATCTTAGAAACGTATCTTATCATTTATAAATCATATATTTTTAAAAATATATGAAAGATTTTCACAAAATATGTTACTATTATAAGGGGTTAGTTTAACCTCCAGTTTGCTAGGAAAACTGAATTACTGTGTCATAAAACGATGCATGTCTAAAAACTGTGTCACCAACATAAAAAGTTTGGAAAGCTCTGGAATAAATAGATTTTGAGGTAGAGAATCTTTGTTGGAATCTGATTTTACCTGTTAGAAGGGGTGCAGCTACAGGGTGGGAGGGGAAGGAAATGGGCCCATTGACCCTCCAATGAAATTTTCTCTAATTTCCCAAATTTCTCGCATTGCGCAGTGAGAGACAGAAAACCGTTCAAACCTAGAACTCTTTCTTTTGCTGTGTGTCACACCTCCTTCGTCACCTTCCCGGCTCCTCCCCCCCCCCCATTTGAACCCTCAATTCCTAAATGTTCAGCTTAAGTTATCGGAACGTTGGGAGCCAAGAAAAATTTCGTTGGGAGGGGGAGGCAGAAACTTACTGGAGAAGCCATGACTGGGTCCCCTCTGCACTAGACTCCTACAGACGCGCAATTTTGCCGCCGCTCCCGCGGCCGCCCCCCTGCGCGGAACTACACCCCTCCCGAGGAGCTGCAGCAAATAAACTCGAGCTGGAGGGGCAGCGAATGGACTCTATTGGCGTTCGCCCTGTCCCGCCCCCCAGCGCCAGGCAGGGAGCCGGAGGGGGGCCGCCCTCCCCTCTCCCTCACACCGCGCGGCTGAACGGGCGGCTGCAAAGGGGGCGCTCTGCTTTCGCAGGTGCCGGCGTTTGAGTAGCTGCCGGGATGGTGGCCGTGGAGGCGCGACGCCAGCCCCCGCCTCGGCTGGACTTGAAGCTGCCGCCGCCGCCGCCGCCGCCGCCGCCCCAACAACCCCTCGAAGCCGCTGAAGGGGGCGTGGCGTGGACGTGGAAGGGCACCGTGAAGCAGCGCCGTGAGAGAAACGAGCGCCCTGCGGACGCGACGACGATTCAGGAGGACGGCGGCGGTCGAGGCGCGACGGTGAGGGACCCCGCAGCGAGACGGGCGGGGGTGGCTGAGGGAAGGAGGGAGGACGGGCGGCCCGGGCTCGGACGATCTCTGGAAAGTTTTCCCCTTCTCCACCGCCGTCCCTTCGCCAGAAGTTTTTTCCTTTCTCCGTGGTGCCCGCTGGGGGGGGGTCTCCTCTCGTCCCGCCGTTCTGTCCCCAACAACCGTTGCCGAGGTGTGTTTGTGATATCAGCAACCCGAACGGGCAAGTGAACTGTCCCTGAAGCTGGAGGTTCTGCTCTGCTCCGCTCTGCTCTGCAGGCAGAGAGCGGTGAACGCGCCAGCGCGCCGGCAGGTGGGTCAGAGCGGCCCCTCCTTAAATAAGGCGCGCGGAGCTGGGAGAGCGCTGGCGCCCTGCGAGAATGAAGTAGAATAAACGGCTCGTGCTCGTCGTCCGTTGGTGGCCATGAGACAAACAGGTACTCTGTTTGTGCCTGCTGCCTCCCTTTCTTGTCCCCAGCCCCGTCTTCTTTCCCGAGATCGCCAGGGTTGGGAGGTGATGATGATGACGGCCGCCCATCGTCATCACCTCTTAGCAATTTTATAGTTACTCTGTTAACTGAAAACTTTAAACCCAGCCCCGGTCACAGGTTTGCTTGGCTGTGGAAGCGTTTAACTGTGTATGTCGTTTCTCTTATCAGTTCCACGGTTCAAACTGGAATCTGGTATGAAGTAAAATATAAAAGGAAGTGAGCTGGAGCATGGACAGCAGAGGTGTCACTATGGGGAGGGAAAAGTGGGGATTGTCCCTGCAGTGGGAATTCTGCCCCCTCCCCATTACATTTTCTTTCAGTTCCCAAATTTCAGCAGTGCAGTAACTAAAGCATCCGATGAGGTTTGGAAATAAGAGTTTAGGCGTCCAGGGAAAATGAGCAGGCATTTGTATTTGCTATGTGAACATAGCAAATACTACAGTTCTAGGTGTGAATGGTTTTCATGTCTCCTTTTAATGCTAGAAATTTGGGGGCTGAAGATTTTCATAGAGGGACAGAATTCTTATCTGGGGAGACAATCTCCCAGTTTTTTCCCCTCCGGTAGCCACACAACTGAGTTACAGAATATTGAGTAACTTAGAGTTACTTAGAGAGGAGAGTTTTTAGGGTGAAATTTCCACGCAGACACCAAGACAGGCAGCTCTTTGTTTAGATATTAAACATACTGGAATTGATTGGCAAAGGGCTCCTCCGTTCTGTTTTTAGGAGGGGCATAACTAGCCTAGAGTGCATTTAGGATCCATCCAACCACTTAACGATTTTGCTTTTTTTTAGTGTAATGATAAGTGGAGGCGCTTACTTAATGATAAGTAAGCTGGAGTAACTGCCACATGTACTCAGTAGTGTCTCAGTTTCAACCATGTAAATTCAACCATGCGCTGAAAAGGGGAAAGCAAATGGTGGGGAAGTACCTTTTTTTGCTTTGCTGATGGTTAAATATACTGGAAGGAGATAACTGGAGATACGGTACAGTGTACAGCAGGGCTTTCCAAATGGTGTGCTGCAACACGTTAGTGTGTTGCCTGAAGTATGTAGGTGTGTCACCTACAATCTTGGAAATATATGTTGTTATTTATAAATCATACATTTTTAAAATATATAAGTATAAATATATTTTAAATATAAATAAAATTAATTGAATATGAATATATTTTAAAAATATATTTTTAAAAATATATGAAAGGTTTTCTTGAGATATGTTGTGCCCCATACATTTTGTTATTACAATTTATGTATGTGTCCGTATCTCTTATCAGGGGTTAGTTTAACCTCCAGTTTGCTAGTAAAACTCAATTACTGTGTTGTGAAAAAATGCATGTCTAAAAAAGTGTGTCACCAACATGAAAAGTTTGGAAAGCTCTGGTGTACAGTATATTCCTAGCCTCTGTTCCTTAAATTGTTGCTCCATTGCTGTTATTGATTGCGTAGGGTATCAAATTATCTTGCAGTATGATCTTATTCAGATTTCCTTGAATATAAGACCTACTACATTTGGTGGGATTTACTGCCTGGTAACTTTGTATAGCTGTAACTTTCTTCTAGTATGTATATTACTTAGCAAGCATAAATAGAATAGAGAGCCAGCTTGATGTAGTGATTTGACTGTTGGACTGTGACTATAGACCAGGGTTTGAGCCATGAAAATCCTCTGGGTGACCTTGGACAAGTCACACTCTCTCAGCCTCAGAGGAAGGCAAAGGCAAAGGCCTCTGAAAAAGTATTGGCAAGGAAACCCCGGGATAGATTTGCCTTAGTGTTGCCAAAAACAACCTGAAACACACAACAACAACAACATTTAAAAACAATTACTGCATAAAAGCAGGGGTTAAGCAGGACATAGATGGACGTCTACTGGTAGATATCTGACTGATTTGTACTAGAAATTAGCAAGGTTTTCTGATAGTATGGCTCAATAGTTCATATTTCTGAAATGAAGAAAGTTGATGGGAGGGATAATCAGGTGTGGTTTTTGTATGGAGGTATTGTGCCCTTTGTTGTGGTACTCAGAATATTTTCTGGAGATGCTAATGTTTAATTCTAAGTAATGGATTTTGTGCTTGACTCTGCCCCATAAATCTCAAAAAACACAAAGTAATCGTGTAAGTTTGAAGTCTGTCCATCTCTTTCTTGAGTTTGTTACCGACTGATCTATTGTTTAGTTGTTTCTGAGCTTTCTGTATTATTTAGTCTCCCAGAATTATATGCAAGGAAATATAAAAAGTTACAAACTTCTATTGCTCTGGTTACTGATACTTGAGGTTCCTATTGTTTATCAGCCTGTGAATTCATATTGTCTTGTTAGAGTCTCCCAGAAATGTAATCTTATTAAAAGCCTTTCTTATGCTTCGCATTCCAATTCCTTTATTAGAGTAAATGAATTACTTGGATGAATTCTGAAACACCATAGATAATTAAATCTTATTGACACCAATGAGATTTAATTCTGAAGTAAGTTTTGAATAAATGAGTGCAGGTATCTTTGGATACCTCCATTTTAAACTTTTTGTAGTGATAGCTATTACTTCAGATATTAAATACTGTTTGTCATCTCCTTTACACTTATGTGGGACTAAACTATATTAAATTACTTGAACAAAACTAAATTTTAAAATTAAAATCCAGTTACCCATGTATACAATTGTATTGTGATTCTTGTTAAGAAGATAGAGATATCTTAACAGGTAATATTTCAATTTGGGAATTTTTTTTTCATGACTAGCATCTTTCAAAATAGTTCAGTCTCTAGTGAGTGCAAGATGGAGAAGAAATAATCGTGTAGCAAAACCAGTGTCAAAAAGAGTCATTACAAAGTATTTTAAAATTCACAGAAGGCACATCTAGTGAAATGTTGCTATTTTGAGTAAGACATGAAAAATATTTGTTAAAGAAATGTACTATTATTGATCTGAACTGATGTTCTAATAGTGCTTTCATACTGTAAAATACAGTTTTTCTGTAAAAGACTCCCTGTGGAGTTTCTCAGCAGAGCATGCTTGTTACCTTCTTCCAGTACCAGGTATCACCATATTCAGAAATGAAATTAGTCTGCATACTTCCAATAATAATAAAAGTTAAATGGATTGATTATAGATTGTGATTTTTAACTGATAGTTTGAGAAGGCAGCTTGTTAACAGGGTTAGAGTAGAAAAATGTAATTATTAATCTATGAATATTATTTTTGAAATAATTGGGAAAAAATCTATGAAAGCAGAACCTTAGTTTTGATAAGGGTTAGAAGGAATGTTTTTCAGAGACATTAGCAGACTAAGAGTCTCATTTGAGGGCCTTTCTGCATACACTGTTATAGTGCTACTATTCCACTTTCAACATCCTGTGGAATCCTGGAGTCTGTAGTTTACTCAGGCCAAAGAGCTCTCTGACTGAGAATTTTAGATGGCCCTTCCTAAACTGCAAACCCCAGGATTCCATAGGATGTTGAAAGTGGAATAATAGCACTATAACAGTGTAGTGTGGAACGGCCCTGAGTTGTATGGAAATCCCCATTTGCTTGTCAGTTCTGTGTGTGTGTGGCTGCCCTTGAATTAGTTCAGAATACAGCAACAATGCATTACTGACAGGAACCAGGCACTTTAAACAACTGGACTGGTCTCTGGTCTGTTTCAGAGCATAGTTCAATTCTTTGTATACCCAGTGAGAAATTAATTCCACTGCATTCAGTAAGATTTATTCTATAATAAATGTATTGAGGATTAGATTATGATTTTTGGTTGCAGTATCGCAGCTCAGGAATGCTTTTCCTAAGGAGACGTGCCTGACACTGAGGGTTTTTGAGGTGGTAGTGTTAGTGAAGATTCTTTTGTTCTCTTAGGTAGTTTAGGTCTTTTAATCATCTTGTGTTTGACCTGCATCCCTCTGTTGTATTAGATATGGATTTGTATGTTTGTTTTTTTACTATTTACATGTACTGTATGTGTACTACGTATACTATTTACAACTACCCTTTTTAGCTAAAATGGCTGTTTATTCTTTAGACAGTCATTCAACAGGTTGGAAGGTCAGGGGGCTACTCAAAATAAACCAGAGATTTCTGCATACTTTGAGGCCTTTGAAAAGTATGTACTTTTTAAAAGAAAAGAAAAAAAATTAAAAACTGAAACTGCCTCACAGGAACATGTGAATTTATAGAATGCTGAGGACAGTTCATCTCATAGAAAGGCTAAAGATCTAGATAAATCAGTAAAACAAACATTACAAAGCCTGTCTGTTAAGATTTTGGTTGTGAGCAGTTGAGGTGCCAGATGTTAGGATGTCATTTAAAACAATCTGTATCAAATGTCTTTTAAACATTGAGGGGAGAAGAAATTAATCTACCCAAGCTCTTGACACTTTGTGTGAGAGACAGAAAGAAAAAGAGAGAGAGAGAGTATTAGAGTTGGCAGGAAATGTGAGAATGTTAGTGGGAAAGAGCATATATGGTAAATTAGTTGTTAGTAATTGAAAAAAACCAAACTATTATATTTACATTGAAGGTGGAACATTTTTAACAGTTAAATAAATTTCCACCAGAGGTTTAAGCATGCAATATGTTGCTACATTGAAATCTGTACCAGAACAAAGATGAAAGATCTCAACAATGATTTAATCCTCATCCTGTCTTGTTTAGAGTTTGGAGAGAAGGAAATAACTACATGAATTTTTGAAACGTCAGTCCTCACCAATCTTCTCCCTACTTCTTTCCCCTTTCTTTCTCTCTTCCTCCAAATCTCATCTTCTTCCTCTTCCTCTTTATTTCTTTATTTTGCCAATTCACATCTGCATTCCAGCAAAAGTCCCAGGGTTAAAAGCTTCAAAATTTAGTTTACATGGACAGATGAGGAATCTCATCGGCAGTTCTGCTGTAGAATAGGAGGACCATCTCAAGGGAAAGAAGCCCCCCTCCCTTTCAGGCTGCTTTCACTGCTTGTGTCCTAAATCTTATCATTTTTCAATCCTGAGGGACTAAAGATAGGGAAAAGTAATTTTCTAAAAGTCCAAGAAAACAAGGCTTCAGGTAAAGAACCAAAATATGTTGCTTCTTTAACACTATTGCTCATGTAATTCACAGAAATTATTTGATTAACTGTCGTTGTACAGTTATTAATAATCATTTTGGTAAAATGTTAATACTGAAATTCAAGTTTAAACTAAAACTGTATTTGTTAAAAATATGCTAAGTTTCCTTTTTTTCTTTATAACTTAATTGATTTCACTTAGTTCTTATTACTAATTGGCAGGAGGATTGTTTGCTGTGAGGTTTCCGAAAAATCCTCATATTAGAGAAATAATTGAAATCGTTGTTCCCAAGTCTAAGTGTAAACTGCTCAGGTTTGGGACTGGAAGCCCAATAGTGCTGTAACACAGCAGAAGAATGTCTGGGGAAAAATGGTATTTGTTACAGGTATCTTTTTTCCCATTCCTGAAGGCTTCCTCCCACTAACCAACTCCCTTTGAGGCCTGATTGCTGATACAAGGCTCTTATTTGGGGGGGGGGTGTTAAATAGGAGCATTCCTCTAATGGGCAGGGAGACACTGAAACATTGTGATCTGGGTTCCACTTGTAAATGGTTATAAATAAGATACATATATTAAGGAACGAGAACAACTGGTGTTTTCCACTGCCTTTAGTGTTTAACTCCAGTAGGAAAGAAATTAACCATAGCTTGGCTTATCAGTGTCGGAACCTACAATTAATATAATTGATCCAAGATTTCCATACGTGAGTATAGAAACAGATTTGGTATATTTGGATTAGGGCCATTTCCGCACTAGAGTGTTCCAGTGCTATTATTCCACTCTCAGCATCCTATGGAATCCTGGGGTTTGCAGTTTACCTCCCTAAACTGCAAACCCCAGGTCCATAGGATGTTGAAAGTGGAATGATACGCTGTAACACTCTACTGTGGAAATGGCCTGAGTGTTCTCTGTAGGAGCTGTTAATGCATTCTCATGGAAAGATATTTGTCCTACAAAAGTCTCATCATAGCCCTCCACACTTACAGGTTTGGCTTTCATGGATTTGATTACTTGCAAGTTCCCTCAACTCCTCTCCCCCGACCTCATGTGCTTCTTTTCTGAGGGAACTTTCCCTCTCGATGGCTCCAGTCAGGCCATGCAGACCCTTAAAAACTTGCTGCCGCCACTGTTGCTGTTCCTCCTCCTCCACCAGCAACCGCCTGACCAGCTAAGAATGGATTGCAGCCTAGTTTCTCAGCACCACAAACCTGCTCCCAATCTCCCACACACACCCAAGAAGGAGATGGGTGTGAGAGGGAAGTATAGGTCCATTATGCTGACCCACCACTTTCCCTCTCTTTTTCCTGGCTTGGTTTGGACCCTGAGAGTCTGTTCCCTCCACCATACCTGGGGCCCCACATATACATTTGTGTCTTTTCCAATTTTGTGAGGATCCTGCACCCCTAACCCTAGCAAACGTGGAGGGTTGACTGTACTCTCCTTCACAGCACCATCAACAGATTCTGATTCTGGTATATATTAATAGTGCAGTTTTACGCACAATTGATACACAAAATACTACACTTTTGAAAATGCTTATGGTGTCTGGTGACTGTATGCATATTTGGAATCTTATCCACACTTTACTGTAGACTTACTGTAGAGCAGTGGTTCTCAACCTGTGGGTCCCCAGATGTTTGTGGACTTCAGCTCCCAGAAGCCCCAGCCACTATGGTCAATGCTCAGGGCTTCTGGGAGCTGAAGTCCAAAACCATCTGGGGACCCACAGGTTGAGAACCACTGCTGTAGAGCATGGAACTCTGAATGGGATATATGTATTGTACCTCCCTCTAGTGACTAATTCTTAGATAGCAGTTTACCTACAAATGAGTTAAGTTATTGTAAAAAGATTCTTTTTAAAGCTTAAATTCACTTAACTTTAACATGGAATAAGTACTGGAATAAGGTAATAAGACCATAGAATTGTATTTAGCTGATAGTTGTGAAATTTGATATGCAAACTATATGTGCTTTCACCTTCATGCTTCACAGATACTATTGAATTTGAAATCAGGTGCAGTAAGAGAATAAAACAGTTAAACAAAATTGGCAAAGATTGCACAAGTTTTAAAAGCAACAAAGAAATTGAGTACACATTGGATATAACTGTTTGTGCCTTTGATTTCTCATCTAGGTTGAAGAAGAAACAGAAATTGAATTAATGGTGGACACAATGCAGAAAAAAATACCAACAAATACAAAGGGACTATTTTTGCCAGAGCGAAACTGTTTAAAGAATTTTACCATCCCTAAAAGAATAGTTGAGAAAGGTACAGTGGTCATGATTCAAAATATAACACATTATTTCTAAAATGTATGGATCCAAGATGGTTAAACAAGATATTTCATATGAATTTGCCAACAGTTTCATAGTCCAGAAGATGGAGAAGGGAACAAGGGGGATGGCTATTTTAGATCTGAACCTAACCAACAATAATGGTCTTGTTAATGGGGTGGAGGTGGCAGGATCCTTAGGTGGAACTGACCATGTTCTCCTGGAGTTTACTATGCAGCAGTAAGGGGAAGCCAAGCATAGTCAGACACACATTCTAGAATTTAAGAAAGCTGATTTCAGTAATCTTAGGGAATATTGGGAGTGATGTTGAGATCAGAGACACTTAAAGAGAAGGAAGTTCGTGATGGATGGGAGTTTCTTAAAGTGAAGGCACAATTTCTAACAATTCCAATGAGGAGACAAAATGGAAAGTGTGTAAAGAATCCAGGATGGATGTCTAAAGAAATTTCAGTGGCGCTAAGTTTTAAAAGTAACATGTACAAGAAATGGAAAAGGGGGGAAATCACCAAAGAAGAATTCAAACAAATAGCCGGCAAGTGTAGAGAGAAAGTCAGAAAAGGTAAACGCAGAATAAGCTCAGGCTTGCTAGAGAGGTTAAAAACAATAAGAAGGGCATTTTTGGTTATGTCTGTGGCAAAAGGAAGAACAAGGAAATGGTAGGGCCTCTTTGTGGAGAGGATGGTGAAATGCTAACAAGGGACAGAGAAAAGGCAGAACTAGTCAGCATCTTCTTCTCTTTGTTTTCCTTTTGGGAGAAGACCAATGTTCTGCCTGGAAAATTGGAGCAGATGGTGTAGGGGAAGTGCAGTGCAGTATAAGTAAAGAGGTAGCAGGGGAATAACTGGCTACTCTAAGTGAATTCAAGTCCCCAGGACCAGATGAACTACTTTCAAGGGTATTAAAAGAATTGAAGAAGTAATCTCAGAACCCTCGGCAATAATCTGTCAGAATTCCTGGGGTCTTGGCAACAGAGCCTCCTTGGCAACTGAGAGTGTTTAAACTGATTGGCTGGTGAAATGGAACCTTGGATAGCCCAGGGGAGGGGCTGGTGGAAAGAGGAAAATAACGAATTTTTACTGTCTGGTGTGTGTTTGAAGGGGAATGTGATTTGTGGTGTGTTTGGGAGAGGTTGGAGATTTGAAGAGCTCTGTGGGGGAGAGAACTGAGAAATTGGGTGTACAAGAGATAGTGAATGAATTGAAAGAGAGAGAGAGAAGAATGGTGTGCTGTTTATAAACATTTAGATACAAAACACATTTAAAACAACAGTGTTACAATAAATGTTTGAAGTTCTATGTTCCTTAAAACAGTGACATAGAGTCTTATTTTGAATTCTGGAATATACACACTACCAATATTATCATCTTGACCTTAGTGTCAACAGTACCACGGTCTGGGAAAATATAAATCACTGCTAATCCTTACATCTGGGAGAAGGGCAGATTTAGGGAAGGCAGTAAAGGGGGAGAGTCCTGAAAGGAAGAAGCCAAGGAGGAACAAGAGTGAGGAATGGGCTGCATTCTCAGAGAGGGAAAACTGAGGCAGACCCGTTTTTCCTGGCCCTGGCTGGATTCAGAGATCTTCCTGGCTATTCAGTGTTACCGTGTAGATTGGGGGTCCCGAGAGGGGCACCCAAATGACCAAACAAACCAAGCAAAGATGGGGAAATTAGCTGGGGCACTCTCTTAAGCTAACGAGAGGCAGGGTAACTTAGCGGGAATCTTTTACCCTATGTATACAGGTTCAGGTCAGTGAGCAGTCAGACAGTTAAAGTAGCAACAATGATATTTATTAACAAGCAAACAAATTATTAAGAAAACACAACCACACAGCTAACTAGAAACAGGAAATGATAGTTTTGGGGGAAAATGGGTGATACGACATCTTTCTCGTAGTCTTGAAGAGGTCCAAGTGAAGAGAAGGAAACTCGCGTGGCCGCCGAGGGGAGCTCGCAGACTGAAGTGGCAGCAAGGTAGTCCAAACAGGCGGTCCAGCAAGAGATCCAAGGAGCTCTTGGGACTGGGGGTTTTTGTCAGGGAAAGAATGACCGTGGGCTAGTCTGGTCTTGGGCAAAAACAATGAGTTTTGCGCTTGAGACAATATCTCCGAATATCTCCGATTGAGTTAAGGTCCAAATTGACAAGAGTATGGCTGGTATGCAGATGTGGCTAGCTTGGCAGTTGAGCACTCAGCTCGCCAGGGTGCCTGCTCAGGGCAGGGGTCTCTTTGTTTTGATGCGCATCTGTAATGAAGGTGTTTGTTTCGGGAAGTCTGGCAGTTTCTGGCTTGCCTTGGTGTAAACAAGTATGAGTCAGCATATAATAGCCATGCCTAGCTTCGTGCTTGTTTGGCAGCCTCACAAACACTTGGCCGGTGGCAAAACAGGGCCGAATTGTGATATCAAAAATAATATCTAGTTTACCAAAGGCCAGGCCAGTTCATGGTGATAACATCAGTTCTGATCACAAAGAGGTGCCAGGCTGGGCAGGCCATGAGTGCAAGGCTTGGATGTGTCTTTCGCACTTGACGACACTGGCGGTGGTTTTTTCCCACGGTTTCTGCAGTGGAGAATGGGAGAAATCCCAGAAGACTTGAGGAGGGCAAATATTGTCCCCGTCTTCAAAAAAGAAATAAAAAGAGGACCCAAACAATTACCGCCCATTCAGCCTGGTATCAATACCAGGAAAGATTTTAGAGCAGATCATTAAACACACAGTCTGCAAGTACTTAGAAAGGAATGCTGTCATCATTAAAAGTCAACCTGATTGTGGAGACAGGGCCTGCTTTGTCTTCTCCCAGCCGGAATGGCAGATTTCTCCCAAATGCAAACAGATCTTCAGAATGGGTTTAAACAGTTTCTTGTCTCTTTACAACAGCGTAAAGGCACAACTCTCTCACGCACACACATAGCCCTCTAGCTTCCTTTTTTTCCTAAAGACTGTGTTCCCAAATCTAGGTCACTCTCTCTGACCAGGTTAAACAGTGGCTTAATTTCTCTTCTGCCCCTTCTGTAGGCTTTCCCTGAGAAAACAACCCTCTCATTCAACCCCCCTGATTGAATGAGAATTTTTCTGGCTGAAGGATTCACTCTTCACCCTTGATCTCTGAAAGTCCAACTTTTAAGCCAGTGTGCCTTCTATAAATACATTTTCACTCAGGCCTCCAACTCCTCTTTTACACTAAAAGGGGCTGAATTTTCCTCTGGATTGGCCATTCTGGTTGCCTGGCAACCTGGCAGCCTATTGCTGGGTGGCTTTTTACCACTCAGGACACCACTCCCCCTATACTCCGTCACACCTCTCCTTTAAATTTCTCATTGCTCCATTAAGGTTCCAGATGACCCTCATTAAAGAGCAGTGAGGGTCAGGCTCACATGCGTTCACAAAGCATTATACTTACCATAATTCTTCCATGTCCAATAAGATGAATACTTAGGGCCTTTCTGCACTACACTGTTACAGGGCTATCATTCCACTTTCAACATTCTATGAAACCCTGGGGTTTGCAGTTTAGGAAGGGGCAGTTAGAATTCTCAGCCAGAGAGCTCTTTGGCCTGAGTAAACTACAAACCCAGAATTCCACAGGATGCTGAAAGTGGAATAATAACACTATAACAGAGTAGTGCGGAAATGCCCTTAGTTGTACAAACCAACAAGAACATATTATACATTCATATGTACACCAATATGCTAGTCCTTTGCAGTGATCCACATAGATTGTTTTTGCTTTTCCTTGAAGTCGTTTCTCCTGGTTTACTTCTGCAGCATGCAACCAATCTGGTTCCTGTTGTCTCTTCTTCCAGCAGTTATTCTGGATGTTTGAAACACAATCCTCTTCCACACTTTTTTCTATCTTCTGCAGCTCTGCACCTTGACATTCATATTTAAAGTCTTTGTTGACATAGTAGGAAATGCACAAGTTGTCTGTCTTTTCCTCACCGGTCTCTCTTGAACCCAGCCATGCAGATAATGAATGGGAACGATTAGGCACTTTCAGCTGGTTCATCACTGAAGGAGCAAGGATCAGCACAAGAACTGTCACCAGCTTAACAAGCTTAGTGCCAGTACTCTCTTCTCTTTTCTGTTCACTGTTGCGAAGCTGATTATGCTTGCTGCATCCAGATTGTCTCTTGGAATGTACTCTACTTGATGGAATGCACATTTCCTTTGTCCCTCCAAAGAATGTGTTAGAAAGGTTCTCTGAAGTGATGCCTGCCTCACAAAACTTGGTGAAGTTAAAGCCACCATGGCTAGGATGCCTGCATGGCTCAGCACTACTTGTGAGATCATACGGCTTTCTTTTTTCTGGATTACTTGACACAGCATAAGCATGTCTAGTATTTTTGAAAGCTTCTGTTGCTCTTGGTGCATGATTTTTGTCCTGATGAAACTTCAGAGCAAGCTTTTGATAAGCTCTCTTCAAGTCTTTTCTACTAGCATGTTGGCAAACTCCAAGGACTCTGTAATAACTTGTACATTTCTCTGTACAAATGCTTTGCTTTTGCTGGGCCCTTGGCGAGAGACTTACAACATCCATGTCCACATATCTGAATATCAAACATGGTCATTGGGCAAAGCTTGGTTCTGATCTTGTCTCTACAGCAGCGGTTCTCAACCTGTGGGTCGCGACCCCTTTGGGAGTCGAACGACCTTTTCACAGGGGTCACCTAAGACCATTGGAAAATACGTATTATAAAATAAAAAGAAGGTGAAAGGAAAATTACCTGGTAACACAGTGAAGTCTGTGAAGAGCGGGGAAGGGCTCCCAGCCGCTCCTTTAACTTCCGGCGGCCATGTTGGAAAGAGGCCCGTTCAGAGAGCAAGGGAGGGGGCTCTGAGAGGAAGGAGCTCTCCTGACCAATCCGAGCTCGCCAGCAACACAAAGCAAGGGAGGGGGCCCTGAGAGGAAGGAGGTCTCCTGACCAATCCGAGCTTGCCAGCAACACAAAGCAAGGGAGGGGGCCCTGAGAGGAAGGAGGTCTCCTGACCAGTCCGAGCTCGCCAGCAACACAAAGCAAGGGAGGGGGCTATGAGAGGAAGGAGCTCTCCTGACCAATCCCAGCTCGCCAGCAATACAGCCAATCCCACTCCAGCACACGAGCAGCCTCTGCCAGGAGGAAGGGTGGCCTCTCAGCAGTGAGTGAGATTTGAACCTCCTCTGTCCTCAGGGGAATGGGTCTGAGGGTAGTAGGGAGGCGGTGGGACAAAGGATTGCTGAAGAAATGGGGGTGCATATTAATAGGCAAACAATATTAGTGAAATGATTTCACAAAATACATAACAAGTTTAAAAAAATGTATTACAAGTTGGACAATGCATTGAATTTGAATGGAATGTCATTATTAAGCAGTCAACAAACTACTTCAATGAATCCTTCATTTTCACGTGATTTTCCTGATGATACAAACATTATTCAAGCTGAATCAAATGATGCTGGTGTGTGTTTACCAAAAAAGTCTACCTGTAGGTCCAAAGTGACTAGAATTGAGGAATCTGCTTTGTCACACTCTGAACAAATCAAGACTGAATCTGAAAGTGATGAGGAACCAGATTTGGCAGATACTCATGGGGATAAGGACTCTAAATCAGAGGGTTCTATTTCTGAGGAGGAGGATGCAGAAGATGATAATAAAGTGAGATTATTTTCCTCAGATTCTTTTAAAAATTTGCTGAAAAAGGTGTTGGTAACTCTGGGACTGGACAGTCTGGAGAGTGCCACTTCAGATATTGATAAAAACAAGAATGTTGCATCAATTGTAAGGAATAAGCCTACAAAATCTAGTGTTATTTCCATGCCAGATTTATTTTTGGATTTAATTCAGTCTGAATGCAGTGAAAGAAAATCTTCAAACTTTATATCATTTATGGTGGACTAAATATCAGATATTTACATTACGATTCATAACAGTAGCAAAATTACAGTTATGAAGTAGCAACGAAAATAATTTTATGGTTGGAGGGTCACCACAACATGAGGAACTGCATTAAAGGGTCGCGGTATTAGGAAGGTTGAGAACCGCTGCTCTACAGGGACCTAGTCCTTGACAAGTGTCATAAAGTTCACAATTCTGGCTTATTTGCTGACCCACATTTGACCAGTAAAAATTTGGGGTTATCCATTGGGCAATTCATTTATTTCTTAAATGCCCTCCAAATGAGCTGGCATGTGCCTTTCCAACAGTTTGGCTGTATACTTTGTTGACACAACTGGCTGTTGCTGCTTCTCCCTTTGCCTGTTACGATAATGCTTTCAGGACTCTCGATAAAATTTGTCCTCACTACTGTATATCTCTCTGGATGTTCTTTTGACAACTCAGGGGAATTTGAATTTGCCATCTCAAACAAGGGCTTTAAGCTCTCACCTAGTTTTTGTTCTTTCACAAACTCTGATGAGGTTTGCTTATTAAATGAACGTATGTGGATCAAATCCCCTTCCACATTTGGTGCATCAGGTTCATTTTATCTATCCCCTAGGGTAGGAGTTTCCCCACTAGGCTCCTCTCCCCTTATCACCTCAGGCTGAGTAGGTTGTTCTTGCTGTGTCTGGTGGCTGGTAGTTAGGCAGAGCTGCTTCACATGCTTGGCCAGATCATTTCCAATTAAGCATGGGGCTGGGATATCAGAGCATACAGCTACTTCCCAGTTCCTTGTTCATTGTTTATACTTAATGGGTGACACTGTAGTCAGCACATAAAAAGGTAGATCTCCCAGCCCTTTCAAAAGCACCTTTTCATGGAGTAAAAGGTTCTCTGGTGGTATTAAATGGGGCTGGAACATACAAATATGGGAACCTGTATCAATCCCCAAATAGTCTTGTCCAATTTTTCCCCATGGCCTTCAAAGCAATCTGTATTCAAAGTGACCAACATACAGTGGTTGGTTTTCTAAGGAACTAAAATTCCTTCAGCTTGTCCACTTGGTGCTGTTTCTATGGCAGCTAGCCTACTCAAGTCAGATTGCGAGGGAATGGTTCTCTGTGATGGCTAAAGTTGTTTCAAGCAGTAGGACTGCTTGAGGCCCTCGGTTTTTACCCTCTCAGACTTTTCAGGACAATTAAATTGGAAATGTTCCACTTTCACACATTTAAAACAAGTCTTATTTACACAAGTCTTGTTTCCTGCCTTTTCTTTTGGGGTGGAAACTCTCTTTGCCCATCTGCCATTTTTCTCAGGAGTACAAAGTCTCTCTTTTGTTTTGTCAGTCCCCTTCTCCTGAGAAGGCTGCCAGCATTTGTCATGTCTTGTTTCATAAATCTGAGGGTTTGGGTCCCCTCTTGTTGTCACCAAATGATCCATAATCCCAGCAGCAATCTGGACTGACACAGGGCATTTATCCTGGGCATCTATATTCAGAAAGTAAAATATTATAAAATTGTTCAAGGCCAGTCAAGCTTTGTAAATCCTCCATGGTGGAGCTAGCAATCCAGTCATCTGGCAACCAAACTAATCTACACCCCAGCTGAGCATAAGTTTTCTCAGCCTTCTTTCTCAAACTGCAAAATTTTCTTCTGTGGTGTTTAGTAATTAGCCCAAATCTCTGTTTGAGTCTCTCTTTAAATAAATCATAATTTTGAGCTTTCCCTGTTTCCATCTGCCCACATATCTCTGCTAGGGCTCCACTTATCTGAGATCTGATATAACTCATTATTTCCTCAGGGCTAACACGTAACTCCTCAGAAGCCCCCTCTAAACTAGAAAGGAAAGATTCTCACATTATCCCCTTTTTAATATTTGCGAAATCTCGGGGAGATTTGGGAGGAACAGAATGGAGGGAGGCATTTTGCTCACAATAATCAAATTCCTGAAAGTCCAGCCTGCCAATGTGAAGGGAGGACTGTACTTTCAAAATCTCTCAAACCCAAGGTCACTGTCAGTGACTCCAGAGCTTTAACCAGGAACTTTCTAGCTTGGGCGTGTAGCTAAACAAGAGAAACAGCTGGGATTATTTGTAGTCAGCCTTCAGAATTTCTTCTGAATTTCATAATTCCACATCATTGTACCAGCTCAGAAAATCAATGTTATAGGCTTTGCTGTAGATACTAATTTACAGTGCAACAAAGATACTGTTTTAACTGGTGATTAATTATTTTTCTACAAGTCCTAATTTCTACAAGATTGTAGTTTTAGGGACCTGGTTACAGTCATTCCTCTTCTGTAATCCATTTGCCTTTACAAAATTATCTTCTTCGGAAGATTCCATTGACTAGTATCTCGAGGTTTTGTGCTTGCCCAGTTGTTGTGCCAGCAATAATTGTTTTGTATTTGCCATGATCAAAATTCTAATAGATATTTTTACACTTCTGTTTCTCTCTTTCTTCATTTAGATTTTCTGACAGAGTGTTCTCCCAACGAGAGGGACTATAGCGAGGTTAAACAACATCTGACTCAAAGCTTTCTTGACACAGAATTTAATTTTGAAAATTTCTGGCAAATTGATAAGATAGAAATGGTCCAAAATAAACACCTAGAGGAAGAATTTGTGGCAAAGAGGTAAATTATTTTTGCATGCATATCCAATTTACTCATTATGTTTTATAATATTTGTATCCTATACTTCTTCCAAGAAGATGCTGTAGATGGGGATTCTCTCAGTATATCTTCTCAACAGTACTATCAAGCGCAGGGCATGTTTCTCAGAGGGGAACAGCAAATGTGGCAGGCAATGGGCTCGAGGAGGGAGGATCCTTCCTTCTAAAGCTTTTGAAGCTTCAGTTATGGAGAGCAAGAAGGATCCTATTCCCCACTTTTGTAAAAGTCTGCAGCTTCAGAAATGAGAAGCAAGGAGAATCCTATTCCCCACAGGCTCTTTTATGCTCATTGACACAAAAGCTTCCAGCTTCAGGAAGGGGAAGTAAGAAGGTTCTTATTCCCCACTTCCAAAGCTGCAGATGGCAAAATCGCAAATGTGAAGGACCGACTCTACTTAAAATTGTTAAAACTGACTTTATTCAACTCTTTCGATAAATTCTGGAATATAGGTTGGGATATAAAGTTGGCTCCCAGACTTGAGATATGACTTGAAAGCATCTTGCAAGGACTTGAGACTTGACCTGAGACTTAGAGTAAAAGACTTAAATACATGCCTGTTCACATTCCATAGAATTGCTTCCCGTAATTTAACAAAGTTTTGTTTAGTAAAATTAATTTCTTTAGATTTTAATTCAGATTCTCTAGATAATAGATAGTACATGATATCACATTAAAAACATCAATTCAAAATGCAATCAGGAAAACTAGCTAGTAAATAAACAGCACACCCATGCAATAGTAACCCTAACCGTCCCAGGAAAGGCAGATATCCCTTTAGTGCGCATGCACACACACACACACGGACATATGGAGAGAGAGAGAGAGATGAGTACCTCAATAATGTGCAATCTAGATGCACAGTTTAAAAATGTCCCTCTTCTTTTGAAAGCTTACAGGAGTATGAGTGGAGGCTGCTAAGGTTATAGAGCTGTGATTTCTGATTTCGTGCTTGAAATTCCCCAGGATTTGCTGTACGACTGGCAGTAAATCTACCTTTTATTAACTTGGCATTTATCCTTGGACTGCATCTTGAGCCAGCTTAGGTCTCCTGTATCCTTGTAATTATTGCAAGCTTTAAATATCTTTACATTAATTGTTTTGGCTAGTAATTATTGATAATTTTATTGTCAGATTCTACATTTTATACTGTCAACAGTGATTCATGCTATTTGGATATATTTTATGTCAGTGATCTTGGATCTTATATTGGAGGTCAATTTGCAAGGCCGTGACCCTGAAAGATGGCATAGAACCGTTACATTAAATAATCTGTAGAATTTCTTTATAATGTGAAAATTTCAGGATTGGTTCATATTCAGTGCTAAGATGCAATTTGGTGTTACATGAACAAACCTTGCACTTGATTGAATATTCTCCTCAGGGTAGTCCTATTTCTTTCTGTTTATCACAGACCGTATTTTGCTGTCACATCTGAACCAGTCAACTTTAATTTGGATTTACCTTTCAAACCATAATTTTCCATGATGCGGTTTCTAATACACAAATCATGGTTTAGTTTGTTGTATACCACTCTAAAATGGGGAGCATCTTATAAATTCTAAATAGAGAAATACACTCTAGCATCACCTAGCTGGTTCATCTCCTATTTGACACCAAGTGCTATGTAGGAGGAATTCCAGTACAGAGAGAGGATGACATACCATGTTATATTTGTAGTTCTTCTTCGTGGTCTCTGTGCCTCACACACTAGGAGCTTTTGCGCGTGCGCGGTAGTATTCGGAAGATTCTAGAGCTTAGTAGCTTGGCGGGAACCTCTCCCCCATGCCTGCACTGAGCATATTCAGCCCGCCGAGCAACGGTCACTCCTCAGTTCTTTCTCGTCCGCCATTGCAAACGGAAGGTTCTTTGCTTGGTAGCAATTCTTGGCTTGACTTGGCATTCTTTTTTGGACTTTTGACTAACGGATTTCGGTTTTTGACTTGGATTTTCGGATAACGGACTTGGTTTTGAACCCCCTCTCCCCCCACCACTTCTTCTCTTCACCTTCGTTTATTCTCCTTCTCTCCAGGCGTCTTCAAACCTTGTTATATGTCGGCCTTGTTCAAAAACTGTTCGACCTGTGGCCGTAAAGTCGCCCTGACCGACAGACACTGGGATTGCCTTTTCTGCTTGGGTGAAACCCACGTTAAGGCCTGTACCATCTGCCGCGAATTTACCACACAGACTCTTTGCAATCACTCATCAAGACTCAAATCTCATTGTTGGGAGGAGTCCCTTCGAGCGCGAGACCAGCCAGACATCCCGGTCGTGTGTATATCGACCTCTGGGTGACCCACAACCATCTCCTCAGCGGCTTCGGCAGCTGCCGTACTGCTGGTGTCGACAGCTTCGGACCCGGTACCGTCCTTGTGGACACTGATATCGCTACCACGGATCCCAAAGTTATCGTTGGCGGCATCAACATCTCAAGCAGTTCCGGGGGGCTCACAAGCAGTGAAACCGCTGAAAACGCTTACTGCTGCCCAGCGGAAGTGTCCTGCCCCTCAAGAGGTGCTGAAGGAGAAGGAAAAGGAGAGAAAGAAGAAGAGGAAGGAAAAGCGGCGCTCACCTTCCAAGGTGACTCGCCCCCTCACACCTCCTCTGACTCAACTCACTGCGGACCCAATTGAGGAGTCAGACCCACAAGTGGTCCTTGAGGTGTTCGATGAGGAGCAACCTGTGTCTACAGCCTTGCCCTCAGAACCGCCCGTCCTTACGGCTGCGGTAACTCCGCTTGGTCACCCACACTCCGCTCGTCGGGCAGACTCGGGCAGAAGTGGATCACGCTCCCGGAACATCGGGTGAGGCATCCATCCCCACGCCGCCGGGAAGCCTACGTTGAAAGGGCCGCGTCTCGCTCTTCCACCGACTCACTGTACACCTCCGCCTCCCATACAGCGAGGTACAGCCGAGAATATGCCTGGCAAGAGTATCCAGCATCGTACCTGTCCTATTCACCATCGTATCAGGACAGGTACCATCGGGACACCAGGGACTGCTCACCGTACCGCTGGTCTCGCTCACCATCTCACGAGTGGTATCATCCCCGGCATCGAAGGTCACCGAGTCGATCGGCATCCTGACCTCCACGCTATAGGAGATCTCAGGAGCACACACCTCACTATAAGGCTGTGTCTCTGCCCCCGAGGGTAAGTTCGACCGTCACCCCCCCGACCTCCGACTCTGCCCCGGCACAGATGACGGTTCCGACCACCATCGTCTCGCAGGCGATACAACGCTGAGGCATACACTGGCATCGATCATAACATCCTTGGTAACCCGGACGACGGCCGCTGCGACGACATTGCCGGAGGTTACGGTACCTGCCGCGATACTGTCGCTGCAAACAACAGCGCCAGCGGTTACCCTGCAGCTACCATCATCTAGGGAGAAGTCCATTGAGAGGGCTCTGTCTTGGTCCTCCGAGTTCTACGAGACGAACTCGGACTCAGATGAGTCCACAGCGATGTCCCACGAGTCCCCTCCATTGGCATTCGGAGAACCAGGACCAGAGTTGGCACCGGAGGACGTAAAACAGTTCTCCGCCATCCTCCTTCGTATGGCTACGGCGCTCGGGCTCAAGGTTGCGGCCCCGACAGTGCAGGACCCAATGTACCAGTATGTGGACACCCACCCGCCATCCACCGCACCACTGCCTTTCCTGCCAGCCTTGACCAAGACCTTGAAACACCCATGGGCCAAGCCTCCGTCCACTCAACCTATTCCACACAGTCTCGAGCATGTATACCGTACACAGAAGGAGGATGTGGATTTTCTTTTTGCGCATCCGGTGCCGAACTCTATTGTTGTGGAGTCCGCCCAAACCAAAGGTGGAAATAGGGCGCATACCACACTGCCTGACTGAGAAGACTTGACACTTTCGGCAGGCAATTCTACACCACCGCCTCCTTGATCGCCAGAGTGTCTAACACACAAGCGTGTCTGGCTGCTTACTTGAGGAACCTCCTCGATAGATTCACGCCTCTCCTTTCCAACCTTCTGGAGGAGCATTGACCGAGTGCCCTCCAGTTTTTCAATGAGGAAGTGGCCCTCGCTAATCAACAAATCGTGTCTGCGAGGCACTCTGTCAAGGTTGCCGCCCGAGTCCTCGTCGGATCCGTGGCCTTGAGGCATTACGTGTGGCTTCACTCCTCTGGCCTTCAAGAGGACAGCAGGAGGAGGATTGAGGACCTTCCCTTTGATGGCCAGGGTCTGTTTCATGCAACAACCGACAAGGCGGTGGACCACCTCGTCAAGGCATGCCTGATGGCAAAGAAAATGGGCATCCATCAGCCCCCACAGCCTCGGCGTAGCTTCGGTTCCCGGCCCTCCTGGCGCAGGTCTTCATCCTCCACCTTCCACCCTCGCTCGCCTTGCTTGGACCCGTCTCGTCCGTCCACCTTGTCCTCAACACAGAGACCTCTTCAAAGGCACCCATCTTCCTCCTTGAAGAAGTCCTCCTCCGGGACGAAGACTCGGTTTTGACCGGCTTTGCAGGTCACCTCCACAACCATCCTTCAACCTAACAGCAGCATTTGAAGATCAACCGAGCCTGGCCAGGCACCTCGCGGACTGGCGTCGCATCACTACGGACTCTTGGGTCCTCTCCATCGTCCATCTTGGCTACACCATAGAGTTTGGAAGTATTCCACTACAAGGCGTCTACTGTTCTACCCCGGCCAGCCCAGCTCTGCTGGAAGAGATCCAGTCCCTCCTGCAGAAGGGAGCGATTGAACAACTTCCGTCCTCGGCCTCTACCACCGGCTTCTTCTCCCGGCACTTTACGGTACCGAAGTCAGACGGAACCCTGCGACTCATTCTGGACTTCAAAAGGGTGAATGAATACATCCGCCCCAAGAGGTTCAAGATGGTCATGCTGTCGTCGATCCTTCCTTTTCTTCGATGAGGGGACTGGTTCTCATCCATCAATCTTCGGGATGCTTATTTTCACATCGCCATTCGTCCACAGCACAGACGATACCTACAGTTCACAGTCAACGGTACTTGTTACCAGTACAGGGTACTACCGTTTGGACTCTCGACCGCGCCGAGGTTCTTCATGAAATGCATGGCCCCCGTGGTGTCGTTCCTGTGGACAAAGGGCGTCTCCATTTACTCTTATCTGGACAAGTGGCTGTTGGTGGCGTCCTGCAGACACAAACTCTTCATGGACATACACCGGACACTCACCCTTCTGAGCCGTCTCAGTCTCCGGGTCAACCCGAAAAAGTCTCATCTCGAGCATGCAAGAGTTTTCGACTTCATCGAGGCAACCCTGGACTCTGTATCGGCCAAGGCCTGCCTACCGGTGGACCACACACAGACGCTTCATCAGGCCGCATCTACTATCCTCAGCGCCCCGACGGTACCGGCGAGGAGAATCCAACACCTCCTCGGGTACATGGCCTCGACTACCGCCGTGACCTACCTGTCCAGGCTCCGTGCGCGACCTCTTCAGCACTGGTTCGTCCAAGTTTTCGACCCACTCCTGGATGACCAGAGATGTCTCCTTCGCCTGCCCCCGCGGGTGCAGCGCTCCCTGCGATGGTGGCAGTCGTACAACCATCTCCTCTCAGGCATGCCTTTTCGGGAGCCAAGACCACACATCACTGTGACAACAGATGCCTCCCTGTTCGGATGGGGAGCTCACTGCGGCGATCTCAGAGTCCAGTGCCGGTGGATCAATGACGAGACCGTTCTCCACATCAACGCCCTCGAGCTACTTGCCATCTGGAAAGCTCTGAGGGCGTTTCGCCACCTTGTCACAGGCCGTACGGTGTTGATCTTGACGGACAACACAACGGAGGTCTGTTATGTTAATAGGCAAGAAGGGACTCATTCAACCTCCCTCCTCAACATAGCCCTCGACCTCTGGAACTGGTCGTCTCACTCCGAATCCATCTGGTAGCGGTGCACCTGGCCAGGCAGGAAAACACCACAGCAAACACCTTCAGCAGGGACACCTCTTGCCACCACGAGTGGTCCCTCTTGAGCGAGGCATTCCAGACGATACGAGACCTCTGGGGCGAGCCGACGATCGACCTCTTCGCAACCAGCCAGAATGCGAAGTGTCGCTGGTATTGCTCAAGGGCCAGCCCGGGTCGCGACTCCGTCGGCGACGCCTTCCAGTTCGGGTGGAACGAGGGGTTCCTCTACATATTCCCTCCATTTCCCCTCCTGGGTCGAGTGGTCTCCAAGATCCTCGCAGACTGAGCCAACGTTGTCCTCGTAGCCCCGTACTGGCTGAGGCAGCACTGGTTCGGCCCCCTGTTCGAGGCCGCCTGCGGTCAACTCCTCAGGCTCCTGACAACACCGGATCTCCTGTCTCATCCAACGGTCTCATTCTCCACCCAGACCTGCCGCTCCTGGCCCTCCATGCCTGGTGGATATCGTCCTAGACGATCCCGTTGTCAGTAACACCTTGACCGCGGCCAGGAAGGAGTCAACACGCCGGAACTATCATTACAAGTGGCAATGCTTCGTTGCCTTTGCCAAAGCATGATGGGAGCTGGTATCGCCTGTCAACCTGCCTACCGTGCTCCACTTCCTTCTACACCTTCAACAGCAGGGCTTAGCCTTCCCTTCCCTGAAGGTCTACCTTGCCGCTATTGTGGCATACCAACCTCCACGGTTTCCATCGGCAGCTCTCTTCCGTGATGCTACCGTGAAGCAGTTTCTGAAGGGCCTGCACCACCTCTACCCTCCGGTATCGCCACCGCTACCACCTTGGTCATTATCGTTGGTGCTTTTACAATTGATGAGACCGCCCTTCAAGCCCATGGCGTCCGCAGATGACAGACTGCTCACCATGAAAACTGCCTTCTTGGTGGCTGTCACCTCAGCCAGATGGGCGGGAGAGCTACGAGCCATACTTCATGTTCCACAGGGACAAGGTGGTCCTCCTGCCTGACATCTCTTTTTTGTCAAAGGTGGTGTCTAACTTCCACCTCAGCCAAGACATCATCTTGCCAACTTTCTACCTGGACCCGACTACACCTTTGGAACACTCCCTTCACTCCCTGGATGTTTGTCGGGCCTTGGCCTTCTACACGGACAGGACTGCCTCTTTTTGACAGACCCCGCAACTCTTTGTGTGCTATGGCAGGCATCGAAGAGGCCACAAAGTTTCCACCCAACATTTTTCGAAGTGGGTGGCCCAGACCGTCCAGCTGGCGTACGAGCTGGCCAAGAAGCCTCCGCCAGCCTTGCTCAGGGCTCATTCCACCAGAGCCGTGGCGACATTAGCAGCCCTCCTGCAAGGAGTTGTCCTGCAGTAACTCTGCTGTGTGGCGACCTGGTCCCAGCCATCGACCTTCGTGCACCACTACAGACTGGACTGCCGGTCCCGTAGAGATGCCTGTTTTGGATGTGCGGTGCTGGCTTCCATTTTCTTGGACCTGACCCACCATCCAACCGGTAAGCTACAGTCTCTTAGTGTGTGAGGCACAGAGACCATGAAGAAGAACAGGTTGCTCACCTGTAACTGTGGTTCTTCGAGTGGTCATCTGTGCCCTCACACACACCCGCCCAGCTGTCCCCTCTTTCTCAGGTCCCTTACTGGTGGACTACAGAACTGAGGAGTGACTGTTGCTCGGCGGGCTAAGCATGCTCAGTATGGGCATGGGGGAGGGGTTCCTGCCAAGCTACTAAGCTCTAGAATCTTCCGAACACTACCGCGCACGTGCGAAAGCTCTTAGTGTGTGAGGGCACAGATGACCACTCGAAGAACCACAGTTACAGGTAAGCAACCTGTTCATGGAAAGGATAAACTTTCCCTCCTGCTAGAACCTCTTATTTCTAAGTGTTCCCTGGAAACAGTTACATTAAGCTGCTACCAATCAGACTGAATCTCTTGACACCAAGCTGCTTGGCTCTAGGGGGTGGGAGGATATAAGCCCTACAGCTCAGATCTAAAAAAAGATTGTTAATTACACTTCTCAGTGCCCAGAGGACTCAGTAACTCAGTTGGGAACTGTTGGAATTCAGCGATATTGGAAGTCTACCTGTTGCTGTGCCCGAATTCCAGCATTTAGCCCTTTTAATGAGTTTTTGCTAAAATGTTCCCCTGTGCTCTGGCAAGAGACATAGGAGGGCAATTTTACAAAGGTAGTTTTCTTTCCCTCCCTGGGGAATTTTAGGTCCAGAAGAGGCCTTTTTTAAAAACAGGAAGTGAACTGGAGATCAAAAAGTCAATGTAAGTTAGCTAGTTACATTTTAGTTGCGTCAGTAGACTTCTGGGGTCCCAGATCGATGCAGAGTTTCTTACAGGCTAGAAGTTCTATGTGTGTGCAAGTTGTTAGAGAGTACATAGGCCCTTTCCGCACCTTACCTTTTTCCGGTGCTGAGATGCGGAGATCGCGCAAGCAGTCTCTGGAAAGAGGCTCTTGCATCTCTGCTGCTTCAGCTCCGCACGAGCTGCCTGCTCGTGTGAGAGCCCTGCCTCTTCCTTCCACGGTGCAGCCTGGGAGTTTCCCAGGCTGCGCTGGGGCAGGAAGCATGACCGGCACGACTCCGGAGGCTCCACATGCCAGGTAAGTGTGCGCAGGGCCCAGGAGCAATTCGCGCACCATTTTCGGCTTCCAGCCAAAAATGAAATGGTGTGCAACCGGCGCCTGCTGGCCCCTGGAGCATCGCGTGATTGTGAGTGCGTAGTGTAGGTCACTCCTCACAATCATGCGATGCTCCAGGTGCCCTTTCATGTGGCAGATGCCATGCAGAAAGGGAAATAGTCTGGTTTCTCTTTAGCCCATAAAATTTGTTTACCTTTAATGAAGGGTCTTTTGTGGAGAGAAACATTTAATGATTTTATAACCAACATTATATTACTTGATTGGCTGATTCCAAAGAGGCAAAGAAACTGAGAAAGCCTAATTTATATTTGCATTTGAGATAACTAAAAGCTAACCCCTTAAGAGAAATGGCTTGCAGTTTGCACCAATGGTGAAACAATTTGCATCTATGATATAGATCAGGTAGAATCACAGAATCCTAGAGCTGGAAGAGACCACATGGGCCATCCAGTCCAACCCCCCTGCTGTACAGGAACCCACATCAAAGCACTCCCAACAGACGGCCATCCAGCCTCTGCTTAAAAACCTCCAAAGAAAGAGACCCCACTACACTCCAAGGCAGCATATTCCACTGCCAGATAGCTCTGACCATCAGGGAGTTCTTCCTGAGGTTCAGGTGGAATCTCCTTTCCTGCAGCTTGAATCCATTGCTCCTTGTCCTAGTCTCTGGAGCAGCAGAAAACAAGCCTGCTCCCTCCTCAACATGACATCCCTTCAAATATTTAGCCAATCAAAAATTCATTTAGGGTCTAGTTCCACTTTCTTAATAGCACTGAGCTTATAAAAAGTGGCCAGTTTAGAAAAATGGCTGATTAAACTGGGAATGTGTATTGGAAAGAAAAGCCAGAGAGTCTTATGACTTGTAATATTGTTGTGGTTTTTAAAAACTGTTTTGGTATTACTTGTAATGGGATTTCAAAGAGATTTTATTCTGAAAATTGGAATATAAATAATAATAAGTAAAAGAAAATTGCGTGTTGTATTAAATTGGAAATAAAAGAATGCAGAAGGGGAACATAGATTGTGTGAGCCTAGGGGTGTGCTCATCTAATGCAAAACCATGGCTTAGCATAGGGTGTGAACCAAGATATTATCTGAGAGGTCAGTGCGCTGAGATATGACAACATTTAGGAATTAATATATTTTGATCTAAGATGGTTTGAACCATTGAAGTCAAAGTGCCTACTGAGGTTTTTTAACCTGAATAGGACCAGATGGTTAATTTTTTTCTTGCCAGTGAATATAGAGTAAATATATTCATCGATATTATGAAACAGTTTGAGACTAAAAGCTTTGAAATCAAATAATTGTTGCTGCAGTTAATCTATAATAATAGTTTTATTTCAAAATAAGCATTATCTCTTTTTTATTGTCAGGGCTGAGTTGCGTGAAGAAGGAAAACAAGATAAAGAGCTCTCTAGCTTTTTAATAGTCTCTAATGATGAAGTTTCCCAAATTTGTCAAAATGGCCTGCAAATTGGTCATTCCAGGAAACAACTAAAAATAATGAATGAACTTGGAAATCCACAACTGGGGGTATATTTATTCAGATATGTTGATGTTGCTCTGAATTATGCATCCAGCCATTCAACCCCTGTAGAAAATATCATCATTTTCAGGGTAAGCAATATGTAAGGAAATTGTGAATGCTTGACAAAGCACCCTGTTTTATGGGGGTGGGGTAGGGGTTCATTGATTTAGAGCCAAGGGTTTCACTCCTCATGTGGAAAGAAGAATTGTTTTAAACTGTGAAAGTAAAATATAAGTATTTGAAACCTGACCAAATATATGAGGATAGAAATTTAAATATCTGTGTTGTAGTGCAGAGCTTGTAATTATCTTCTAATAGTTAAAAACTTCTGATTTGCAGTGTAGAGTTATTAAAAAGCCATTTTTAGCTGTCCATTTGTGCTGTGAAGGAGTTAACGTTCTGTCAAGGGAGGTGGATGATGGGATTTAAGCATGCTGCACTAAATCCTCCCTCATACCACTGTGCTCTGAACAAAATGTGTCCAGAGGCAAGCATAAACAAACATACAGCAGAGTTAGAAAACACAGCCACAACAAGCGTGGGCAGCAGAGTGTAACATGCAGCATTAGCTCTGACTCAAAACTACCCACTGGTTAGGAACACTAGCACACAGTGTTGTCATCCAAAATACCTGGAGGCATTTATTCTTCAGTTCCAGTATATACATCTGTACAACAGGATTCGCAGATTCTCAAACAAAGCTTCAGCATTCCATCATCACATCAGGCAGAGAGGTTTGCTCGGACAGAGCTCCGGTGTCAGCAAGAGTCAGGGAGACTGAGAGAAAAACCTGCCAGAGCTCACCTCTTATATACAGGGATCATGGCTGATGTAACCCCTTCCCAGAATTGCATATCACTATGACGCAGCCTTATTGTCCTTTGGGGATTGCATCATGACTTGCAAAGTCATTCCCCAGGCACTTTCCCACATGAGCATCAAAAGTATTTTTAATTAGGGCAAAAGTCACAGAAATCTTTTCCCAACATGTCCCACCATGCTTGCACAAGGGACTGTGTGAGACAGTGACAGGAAGTTAGGATTACTTGTTTGTTTGTTTGTTTGGTCTTATCTGTTGCTTCCTCCCAGATGGCAGCTCAGATGTCTGACTTGCGTACTTCTCAGATCTCTTCTTTCTTCTTTCTCATTTAGTCATGTGGCCCGTGGTAGCATGTTTTAGGCTGGGTGATACATTTTACAAATTTCAGGCTGTGAATTAAGTTATAAAAATGTAAAATAATGAGAATAAAAAATAATTATTCCCTGTGTTAGAGAAGAGTGCCATAAATGTATCAAGAGAAGATGCTATTTTCAGAGATGGCTGTTTATTTTTAAATGTCCAGGCACTGAGCCAATAGTAGTGCTGTATATTTTAAATAAGTGATAAGACAGACGGTAGCATTTTACAGGAGGAGTAAGATTTAAAGCCAGTGTAACCCATCAGCATCAGAAAGCTTAATCATGCTTGACAGCAAAAAGATAAAATAGGCAATTAATGACTACTCCTGGTGAATCCTTTGCTTGTTATCCCACCGGTGGTACTACTTTTCCTGCAATGGTGGGATTGCATGCTCCTGGGAGGGAAGGGATTATGCTAATGGCAGCAGTGATGCTAGCGGGGTCTCCCATATCAGACAGGCTTTTGCTGAAGAGCCAGAGTAAAAGTGCCACACAGCTACTGGGCAGTCTGTGGGATGACATTGATAGAAGAGCTCTCAGAGGCAACAGCAGTGGTACCATAGCTAAGACTTGTTAGTACTGCACAGAAGGAGGCACAGTAGACCCCTTTTGAATGCCTTTTACAATGAAAAGTCTATAATAGGATGATCCAAAATGAAACAAGAGGTAGTACCAGAAGATGAAACTTCCAGGTTGGATTGGACTGCTGGGATACAGCAACTACAAATAGCACTGTGGTTGATGATGCAACTGGATTCAAGCCAGAAGAACATTCTGAAGGTCTGAAGATGCACAACACATATAATAGGAACATGGAATGTAAGAAGCATGGATCAAGGGAAGCCTGATATAGTAAAGCAAGACATGGAATTTATAACCATGGCAGTAGTTGGGGTGAACAAGCCAGACAGGAACAAGACAGTTTGAGTCATTTTACTCACAAAATGAAAATCTAAGAAGAAATGGGGTGATATTAATAGTGAATAAAGATGGAGGCAAAAGCAGTCAAATTATATAATGCAAAGTGTGAGAGAATCATATCATTAAGACTTCAGGAAAAACCCATCAAAATAACCATAATCCAAGTTTATGCTCCAACTATAGAGGCAGAAGAAGAAGAAACTGAAAGATTCTAAGCTGGAGTCCAATAGAAAATTGATCACATACCAAAACAGTACTTCATCATATTAATCATGGATGATTGGGATGCAAAAGCAGGAAACAGAGCAGAATAAAAGATTGCAGGAAAATTTGTACTGGAATCAAGAAATGAAGCAGGAAAGCAAATGACTGAATTTTGCAAGGCCATCAGTTTGTTCACTGTAAACATATTCTTCAAGCAATCTGAGAGGCAGCTATATACATGGACATTACCTGATATAGATAAAATAGACCACATAATTGGAAACAGAAGATGGAGAAGCTCTGTTCTCTCTGCAGAAATAAGACCAGGAGGAGATTATGACACAGACCATGTACTACTACTACTACTACTACTACTAATAAAAAAAAATAAAGCTAAAGAAGAACCCTAAACCAACTATTATGCTAAAATAGAGCCTCAAGAACATCCTGACAAAATTTAAAGATAATGTAAAGATAGATTTGCACTATTCAGCCTAATTGACCAGGAGCCAGAAGAACGCTGGACTGAAACCAGGACATTGCCAGGGAGGAATGTAGAAAGATACTGTCTGTAGCCAAAAAGAAAGAGAAGCCTCAATGGATTACAGATGAAACTCTTCAAGCAGTTAAGGACAGATGAGAAGCAAAATTAAAATGTGACAGAAATGCTAGAATCCTGAATGCAGTTGTTAATGACATGTGCACAGGAACAAGGAGAACTACTATAAAGATACTCACTGAACAGGGCAGTTGTGGGGAGCGGCATCAGCGTGCATGGTTGTGGCCTCTCAGTCTCTGGCTGCAGCATCTTCTCCCAGTAGCCAGCACAACTGCACTGTGATATGAATTCATTGGTTGGCATTTCCCAGCTGGAGTGACACCGATGCAGGCATTACTTTAGTTGATATTTAAATCCCTGCTTGCCGGCTCCATGACCAGTTCTTCTGGAGCATCTCTCTACCCACCCACACTGTCTGTCTTTGCAGGGACATGGCCGGTTTGGTTCTTGTTTGCTGCTTTGGTACAGACTGTCAAATTGTAAGGTTATGGAAGCTTGGGTTCCAACTTGTTCTGTGTTATATTGCTATTACCCATTAAAACTTGTTAAGGGGCGGCAGCATGGGTCCTGGATCCAGCATTGTAGTTACTGGTGTCTTTTTGGGATTGGTACGGTTTAGAGTCCCCTTAGGGGCTCAGGGGCAGAAGCAGTCTTGCGCAGCAAGGTAGGGGCATGACTTTTCTGCACTCCCTGACAGTGGGCCACAAAGGGGAGGCATCTCCCATGTTGGCCATTCCTGTCATCCTAGGGGTTTGGCAGTGGGCAGGGTGCTAAGACTTGTTGATCAACAGACAGGTTAATCTGTGCTGGGAACTGGACCCATGCACGTGCCAGTAAAGTTCTGGTCTTTTTTCTTCCAAGACATGTTGTGTCATGTCTTCTGTTTTGAGAACCCAGTTCTCACATCTGACCATGCAATAATCTATGCATAGAAATAGGACCACAAAAAAAGGGGGGGCTAGAGACCTCTTCCACAAGATCTGAGAAATCAGTGGGAAATTTACACGAAGAGTAGGAGTACTACATGACCAGGAGAGGATCACACTGTGTGATCAAGCACAAATAAAAAGCCAATGGAAACAATATGTGGAAGAAGTATATCAAAGAGATGTGAGGATGACAGATTCATTGAAGGAAGAACCATTTGAAGATGAACCTACAGTTTTAGAAAGTGAAAATGGAAGCTGCACTCAGAGGACTTGAGATAAATAAATTAGTAGGAACAAAGCTGCTTCAATAAAGCTACCTCAAACTATGGAGACAGAATCTACACTTGTTCTAACTAAAATCTGCCAACAAATATTGAAAACAAAACAATGGCCCACAGATTGGAATTGCTCAATTCACATTCCAGTCCCCATGAAAGGGGATTGAACAGCAGATATTGAATAACCTCAGGAACATTGCATGCAAGCAAAATGATGCTCAAAGTTCTACAGCAAAGACTTTTAAAATATACAAAGTGAGAAATGCCAGATGTCCAAGCTGGGTTCAGGAAAGAAGGAGGCACTAGGGATACTACTACAAACATATGTTGGGTAATGCAACACACCAAAGAATTTCAGAAAAAAATCAGGCTGTGCTTACAGATTGTATCAAAGCCTTTGATTGTGAAGATCATGAAAAACTATAGATCACTGTTAAAAAACTGTGTGTCACAACATTTGATTGACCTGCTGTGTAGCTATTATAAGGACAGAATGCAGAGAAACAGAATGATTTCTAATTTGGCAAGGCAGTCAGGCAAGGCTGCATTTTATCACCCTGACTGTTTAACTTGTACACTGAATGTATCATATATAAATCAGGATTAGACTTGAAGAAAGGAGGTATGAAAACTGGAGGAAGAAAGACCAACAATTTAAAATATGCAGATGACACCATATTACTAACAGAAAATAGCAAGGATTTGGAATGATTACTGAAGAAGGAAGAAAGGCCAAAGGGTGGTTTGCAGTAGAACATTAAGAAAACAAAAATAATGAACACAGATGATCTACATAAGCTTAAAGGATACACTGAAAACATAGAAATAGTTAAAGATTTTCCATATCTCAACTCAGTCATTAATCAGAATGGAGATTGCAACCAAGGAATCAGAAGGAGAGTTGGATTGGGAAGGGCAGCTATGAAGGAACTAGACAAGATCTTGAAGTGTAAAGATGTATCATTATACACTAAAGTTAAAATGGTCAGTGGGATTGTATTTCCAATTTCTGTGTATGGTGATACAGCTTAGCGGTGAAGAAAGCTGATAGGAAGAAAATCCATTCATTTGAAATGTGGTGCTAGAAAAAAGTTCTGCAGATACTGTGGACTTCCAAAAAGGACAAATAAATGGGAGCGCTGCAGCCAGCACCTTGAAGCTGAAAGCTGACGGCTGGCAGCAAAAAGAGAGACTGAGGATCTGTGAGATAAACAAGCAGGAGTACTGTAGACATCACCTTCAAGGTGGAAGCAAGGAGCTGGTGGCAAACAGTTTCGGTTTTGGGAGATTTTTGGATTTAGGGTTTCCAGATAAGTGAGGCTCCATCTATGTTAAATGAAATAAAATTGTCCCTGCTCATTAGTAACAAATAAAATTCTTCATTTATACTTGATTACCTATTATTTCCTTTTATGTTTATACACAAAAAAACTTAAATATGCTTCAGATTATTTTAATTACTCATATACTCACAGTAATATCAACTGCTAATGTTGAACTGAAAGGAACTATATTCACCATACTGACAGTCCCAATAATTATGTTGCATTTTGTGGTTAGCTGCAGCATTTCGCCCAACTGCAATGTATATTTTTTAAAATAATCTGGCTTACCAGTTATGTATAAGAATCAAAAGAAGAACAAAAAATAAATTGCCGAGAAGAATTTTTTAAAAAAAAACCCCAGTTCCTGAATAAGATGAGATAATAGTAGGGAAGGAGACTAATCAGATTATAGAAAATTAATCAGATTATGGAAAAGGCAAAGAGGCCTGACTTTTTAAAGGAAACTGTTCCTTCTACTAGATCTATCTAGTCTAATATCTTCCTTTCTACAGTGGCCAGATGCAGGATGTAAAGACAGGTATCAATTCAGAGTGAAAAAAAGACTAGTGTTTTTCTTTTATATCCCTATGAAGAGTGCATAGTTCTATGACAGGGTTTCATCATCTAGCTCTATCTAAAAATGTAAAATTTCTGTGAATTGTGAAGCTTCTGAGGAAAAAAATCACAGCTTTTTCCAGGTTTTTTTCTTTTTAGAAAACTGGAGACTTTCATAAAAATAGAAAAATATGATAATTATAAGCCTTTACAGATTGAAAGTCCATTCATTACTTTAGGCACATAAAATGTATTATGTATAACTTGGTTTGGCATTAAAATTATCATGTTTTGTATATACTGTTTATTCAGATAAATTGAAGTTTTTTTAAAAAAAAAAATTTTTGTTACAAATGGAGCTACACGTTCTGAACTCTAAAGAATACCTGAACTATGAGGAAATTCTGATTTTGCAAGTTTATGAGGAGCAGGAAGGAAAAGCCATCAAAATTAGTAAAACAAAGACAATATTTTATCTCCTCTAGTCCTCCATAGAGATCCAGTGTGGTACAGCATAGTGCTTTGAGCATTGGGCTACAACTCTGGAGACCAAGGTTTGAATCCCTGCTTGGCCATGGAAACCCACTGGGTGACCTTGGGCAAGTCACACCCTCTCTGCCTCAGAGGAAGGCAAAAGCAACACCTCCTCTGAATAAATCTTGCCAAGAAAACCCCTTAATAAATTTGCTTTAGAGTCACCATAAGTCAGAAACAGCTAGAAAGCACATAATAAGTTCTTTGAACTGCCTAGGAGACATAAAGCATTCAATCCCACAAAAAAAAAAAAAAGGAAACCAAAACTAGAAATTATCAGCTATTATCTGATATTGTACATAGTCCTGCATAAAAGTCTTCCTCTTATATAGTTTTTCAAAAGAATCTTGTAGGAGTAAATATATAAACACTTTGTCTTAAACCCTTTATTTAACATTCTAAAAATAAACAGTTCATTTTCTTGAATTTTGTAGAAGAAAACAAGAGCTTTGGGGGAAAGTTTCCTTGATTTTTTCCATTTTTTCTCTGGCCTTTACATTTCTAATTCCGTCGCCTTGAATTCTGTTTGGGGGAAAGGCAGTATATAAATACAATAAATAATTACATTTTCAACTCTTTGTTTTTTTAAAGACAAAGCAGATTCAGATGACATGTCATATGTGGGCAAGAAGATCTTTCAGAACTTACTTTGCACCTAAAGTTTGCTGGAGAGAAAAAAAAACACCTTCTTACATGAAGCAAAACTTTTTGTTATTTCCTTGAGACAGAACTACATTTGCTTATGCACCCCAAAGAAAAGTTTAAATAATGGTAGTAATAGGATGGAAACATTTTTATTACATTATGTATTTTAAAACCTGATGCTTCTAATTTGTTATGTAAGATTAGAAGCTACCTTGGATTCTATATAAGAAGAAGGACAGGATAGAAATTAAATAAATGCATAAATAAAATTATTTTTAATAAAAATGTCTTGTGTTGTAGATTTATATTTTCACGTTAATTGAGGGGAAGTTATCAATAGCATCAGTGCACGACAGGGGAGTTATATTTTCAAGACAAACATTTTTCAAAAAGTATTTGGGGAAGAAGAGGCAGTCCACCGCAGGCATCACAGTGTCCTGTGGCATTCCTGATGTATCCCAGCTAATACAAAAGAAGTTGCTCCAAAGTAGGAGTGTACAAGATTGCAGTGACAGGATACTTACTTGGTAAACTGTCTCTGCAGTTGGGACAGCTTCTCTTGAAATTATTCTTCATGTAAGATACCATAACTGGGAATAATGAGAGTATGCTATTTACTGTGAAGAAACATTTTGTCTCTAGAGTTAATTAATTAAAATGTTCATTTGGGAACTGAAAATAACCCTGATTGCATTCTGTTATTTATTTGCTTTATTTATATATAAGAATATGTCCGGATAGCAAGAGTAATATATAATAAAAATATTAAAACTGCATAAAACATATATTTAAAGATGGCAGAAGACAAAAAGCTGTATGACATTAAAAGCCCCAAACAACAACATTTGGGAGATCAGTAAAGCCAAATATGGAAGCAGCTTGCCTCTCCTGAGGGGGAATTCCAAAGTCCAGGAGGTGCTATTGAAAAGATTTTCTCTTAATTATTACTAATCTAATCTCTCCCGGTATGTAACAGCCTCTGAGACTGAATGTAAATTATGGCAGGTTCATATGAAAGAAGCTTGTCTGTTGGTTTTACTGGAATCTTCTGCTAATTTTTAGTACAAAGTTATATGCAATGTTGCTTTGATGTGCTCTCCCCCCTGTGAACAGGTTCTCTTAGGAAAAGTGAAAAAAGTTGAACCTCCTAAAGGCAAAACGAAAATTGCTTTGGATCCAACTCCAAATTTTGATTGCCACATGTCCAGAGTTCATCCTTCACTTAAAGACTCATTGGAGGATCAGGCCATTAGTTCTTTGGTAGGCAACCTTAATTTTGTTACAGAAGATCTAATAAAGTGTCATATGTTTCATTTTCCTTGTTTGTTTGAGAGCTTGGCAAAGTTACTTTTTGGACTGAAACTCCTAGAACACTTACCAACTGTTACCAATAGTAAGGCAGTTCCTTTTGTAACCAACAAACTACTGTCTGTAGACCAGTCTTAAATTACTTCTGATTTTTCAAATCCTGTAAGAACTAAATAGCAAAGATACCACCCCATGGTTGGTCCAGAGTTAAGTCTAAACAAGTAACTTTGTGAGCTCATATTTGAAAACAAGTCAATTGCACCAGTTTATATAAACAGCACTTTGAACAGAGAGTATAATTTAAAAAGAATAAAAACAGAAGCAGTGAAGTTAAAGAACTTGTAAGGCCTAGTAAAATATGCTGGAATGCCTGGACAAATAAAACAGTCCTTGCCTAACAGCAAGAAGACATCAACATTGGTGGTTGATGAGGGGCATTCCATATCTGAATGATATAACCGAGAAGGATTTCCCTCCCATCAGCAGTGTGACTTTAGATGGTGGATGGAGGTGGGCAAAGAAAGTCTCAGGTTTAGAACCAAGGGATGCTATGTTTGTGATCCAGTTGAAATGGAATTTGAAAAATCAGAAATAATTTGTCTCTGTCCAAAAGAACAGGGTGGGCTTTGCTAATGCAAGGATAACAGAGAAACTACAAAGACTTTTGCCATGCAGTTTTTGTTCGTAGAAGGACCTACAAATTATGTTTGAAACTTATTGTACAAAAATTGTGCCAGTCAGCAAGGATGTAGCAGACTGTCTTTTCTTTGCAGCCAAGTAAGTAGGAGCTTACTCTTCCACATTATTAAGAAGGATTACTAGACATATGACTTTGGTCATTTCCGCAGTAGATTGTTATAGTACTGTTATTCCAAGTGGCCCCTCCTGAAACTGCAAACCCCAGGATTCCATAGGATGTTGCAAGTGGAATAATAGCACTATAACCGTCTAGTGTGGAAATGGCCTTTGTTCCATCCAAACCTGTTCTTCTGAAATTTAAAGAATGCTACCACTTTCCTGGTATGGCATCTGTTTGAAAAAAAAGAGGGTTAAATAAGTGAGAAGGCACAGTATTTTTCCCACACGCTCCAACTCCCCCTCTCCTGCAAGAAATCTCCTCTGGATTTTTCTGTCTTCTCTGCAGCAGCTCCCTTTCACTGCCAGTCTTTTTGGGTCTTTGTTTCCAGTCTTAACTTGTCAAGGACAAGAAAGGAGAGTCTGGCTTAGGGAGGAGTGTTCAGAATTCTCAGCCAGAGAACTCTAGTGCCTCTGACTATGTTACTATAGTTCAGGCCTACCCGGTGATAGCACTAGGTATCTCTTTTTGATATCAAAATCATTTGACCTTTCTTTGCCACCCCGCTCCACGTGTTTGCGAGGCCACCGGACAGGCACATACATAGGCGTGGCATTCCATTCTCCACCTAGGCAGGCAAAACAAAGCCACTCCATTGCTTCAGGGACCTCTCATGCAGACACCCATTGCTTAAGCGTGACCCTATATAAAGACACTCGGCCTCGAGCCAGCACTCTTACAATGCCAAGCCATTTGCATACTGGCTACACTATTGTCAAACCTGCGCTAAGCCGATCATGTAAAACTTGACCTTTCCCAACGCTTTGTCCCGCTCCAAACTCGCATTGTTCTCACCGAGTATGGCATGGCCTGTAGGCACAATTCACCCTATAAAAACTCCCTGATTCCGAGCCCACCTTGGATCGCTTGCCCTTCAGACCCTCGGATCGCTCCCGAGCTCCAGACCGCCTTGCTGCCGTTTTGTCCAGCGAGCTCCCTTCAGCGGACCGTGCTGAGCTTTCTCCCGTACTCTTTCCAACTTCTCCAGGACTACAAGACCAGGTGTCATATCACCCATTTCCCCCGAAAACTCTTTATTTCTTATTTCCTAAGTTAGCTGTGTGCTTGCGGTGCCTTATTTGTTGTTCGTCCTTTAATAAAACATCATTTTTACTATTTTAAAACCAGTTTGACTGCTCTGCTGACTTGAACCCGTAGACATTGGGTTGCAAGATCCCTGCTAAGTTACCCTGCCTCTCGTTAGCTTAAGAGAGTGCTCGAGTGAATTTCCCCATCTTGTATTTGTAATTGTTTATTTGGGCACCCCTCCCGGGCCCCCAGAGAACAGGGTAACAACTAAACTACAGACTCCAGGATTCCATAAGATGTTGCTATATAGCAGTTAAAGTGGAACCACAGTGCTGTGACCGTGTGGCATGAAAAAACCAATAGAAAGGAAGAAGGCACCAAAAAATTGAGAAAATAGTAATTAAGATTTGAAATTGCCCGCTCCATCCTCTTTATCTCTTACGAATCAAATATCCTGATGTTATTTACAAACAATGTATGTGCAGTTAGAACAAAGTGGTAGAAACTCTGTAGCTAGCTAGTTTTTTGAAGGAATGTATTCTCAGAAAGAAGGGTACCTAAGACAGCAGAAATTTCTGACCATCAACTATTTCCAGTTCCGAGCTCTGGGAAACAAAAATGGAAGGAACTGTGTGGGAAAAGGTACCTGGAAAGGGAGCTCACTTCTAAATTCTAAAGCAAAATTCTAACTAGCACCAGAGAGGAATTGAGAATGGTCCAGCCTCCACATTCTAACATTCACTATCCCAGTCTTTCACATCCCTACCTGCTTATTGTAGCGTCTTCTGTCTTTCCAAAGCCAACATACTTCTGTTGAGGAAGCTACATTATTTGTCAGCATTCTGAAAACTAAGCCTTATTTTTCAGAGCTTAGAACATTCATAAACATCTAATGATGTCATAATAGTTTTGTCTGGGTTGAGGGATTCTCCAGAAACAAAATAAATACACTTTGTAATGGTTCATTCTCCTTCAGATTTTTGTTTATTTTTATTGTTATCCTTCAGAAAGATGTTCCTGTTTGATAACATGGATACTGTATCTTAACATGTTTCATTTGTACACTGTTGCTCTAACATGATGATATATGTGTTTAATTGTACAGATAAAATATATATGTACATATTACCTTGACACATTGTGGCTATACATTGTTAGGATTCATTCTTGTGTTGCACAGTTTGTTATTTAGTGACATAGTACATTGCATAAATGTTCAGAAACAGCCATCTTGAATCATGCCATATCCACATGGTCTTAGAATTCCTTAGTAAGGATAAATGCTTTTTATATTGAAATAAGCATTTTCAGAATTCACTTGTAAGCAGAAGGTAACTTGAAAATTAAGGGATAAAACTGGAAAAGAAACTGGAAACCTGAGAGCTGAAAATATTAAGGTGCACCTCCATAAAACTCCCAATGGCAAAGTATGCAGATTTTGTGAACAGGCAGGGTATATGTAAGATTGTGCTATATACTGGACTTCATATTTGCAAACCATCTATGTCCTTTGTCAGTCTTGTGATCTAATGGTCTGCACAGGGATGACGAGATGTATAAATCAGGATTTCAGTCACAATGGTAATGGCTTGAAGATTGCTTATTTTCTAATTCGCGTGGTTTTTAGAATCCCTTTTCCAAGTTTTTGGGAATGTTTTGATTTAGAGTTGCTAGCAGGCAGGAGTAACATTCTTTGATTTCTTATTTAGTTTAATTTCTTATTCTTAGTTATTGTGGACTGAGCTTTGAATTCCAAAAAGAACTATTTTGTACATGCAGCTGTCTTCCTCTCTGGTTCTGGGAAGATTACCAATAAAGATAGAGCTACGGGAGAGGACTGCTGTGTGATACAGTAGGTAGAGAAGAGGGAGACTAGCTGTGTCCTGGCCTTAATATTTTGAGGAGGCAGCTTAATTCTACATTACTTATATTTATTTATTGCCAGCACTCCCTTCCCAACTCACAAATTTATAGCCACATCTTTCCAGAGTTCAGGACAGCTTCCAATTAGATATTAAAAGATCAATGCAATAATGAGTGTATTGAACGTTTCCACAAAAGCATTGCAATGCTATGTGATTTTAGATTGGGTTTTGTATGGTTATATAAATAGAGAGGGAGATTTCCTTAAAAAATGGATGTTTTGCAAATCATATTTTGCTGAGGTTAAAACCTGAAGGTTATTTTCTATGTTCTGTATGTAAATATAACTTTTAATAAATCCAGCTAGTAACATTCCTTGTTATATTTTTACATTTGCAGGTGTATTTTTATGAATACAATGAAGTTCCAAAACCTGTGGATAAGCCCAGGCAGTGTTTACCCTATGCAGTAATAAAAGTTAAAAATGTTAATTGGAAGATGCAGGTTGGCTCTACTAGAACATCTTTGAAATGTAGATCAAAAAGGTTGCCGAAGCACGTGGGTAAGCTACATTTAAGAATGGACATCTCATGCTCTTATCTCAATATTCTCATAATCTCATGTGTCTTCTCCCATCCCTGTATATATGTGTGTGTGTGTGTGTGTGTGTGTGTGTATGGTTGTCTGGATCTGTGTTTTGTGTCTGGCTACTGAATTCAAATTCATGTTTTAAGTCACACTTAGGCCATTTCTGCGCTATACGGTTATAGTGCTATTATTCCGCTTTCAACATCCTGTGGAATTCTGGGGTCTGTCATTTACTGAGGCCAAAGAGCTCTCTGGCTGAGAATTCTGAAGGCCCCTCCCTAAACTGTAAACCGCAGGATTCCGTGGGACGTTGAATGTGGAATAATAGCACTGTAACAATGTAGTGTAGAAATGGCCATAGTTTCTTCAAGTTTTTGCTTTGAAGCCCATTCTCTCCATGTTCCTGCAACCTCTTTCTGCTACTCTCTTGCCTACTCAACTATCTCTCCTTTCTCTTTCTGCTAACAGTATCCGTGCCTGCTGTCAATTCTGGCTACTTCCTTTAATTGTTCAGTTTTTGATTCCCTGGGCACTTACGGACTGGACCTTTGTAATGTTGCTGACATGTTTCTGTTAGGAGTTGGCTCAGGCTGATCAATCTTAGTGAATGAGGAGAACTGATGGAGGCAGCAGTGAGTAGAGACTATAGTTTTCAGTGTAAGATTTAGCAAGATGATCATAACTGAAAATCCCTCTCTAGGCTGCTTGCTCACAGGCTCACAGAACACATGCTTCTCCTCCCTCTCATTGTTTTCAGCCCAGTCTGAGCCATCCTCTCAGGATCTGGCAGGGATCTAGCATCTGTTAACTAAGAGTTAACAGATTGATATGTTAAGAATAAAAAGAGAGAAGAAGCAATGAGGGATTATAGATGAAAACATCATTCCATGAATGATTGTACAATAAAAGCTTAACCTGAAGTATGCTGAAGCTATTGTGCATTGTTGTCCTGGGAGGTGGTAGTGGCAGGCAACTAATACTAAGTGAGCTGTAAAAATGCTACCGCCCTCTGAGGAACTGAGAGACAACCACCACAACCTGATTACTTCCTTTTAATGGGCTCTGCAACCCAAGAAGAGAAACAGAGAAGCCCTGGGGAGGGTAAGGAGTGTGACGCACAGAGGCCCATCAGCTCATAAAGATCTAGTCACTCCTGACACCTCTCATTTATATTCACATTTTATAATCCTGTACAGCAGATTCAACTGAGAGGCTGTGATTTTCTCAAGATGACCATACAAGCTTTATAGAGAAGCTGGGATTTGAATCTGCTATCTGTTGTGCATTGGGCAGCAAGCATGAGGAAATTCTCATAACAATTCAAAAGGAAGTTTGATTCTGTTTTTTTATTTACTTAATATCCTGTTTCTCATAGTACAGGACTCAGTGGGCCTAACAGCATAAATTAACATTTGTTTTAATTTGTATAAGACAAATTATATTTAGCTGATTTTGGTACATCACTTTTTGGCTTCCAAAATGCCAAAGATCACAATAATGTAAGCAAACTTTTGAGATCTCCAAGATTGCTTCATCAGAACTCTACCAGGTAATGGGGGAAATAACATTGCTCAGAGATTGTGTTCTTTCAATTCTCAGATTGTGGAAAAGCTCAAAACTATTCTGAAAGATGCACTGTTTACACTTCTACTTTTCAGTGCACTAGCCCCTAAAGATGAGAATGCCCCTTTGAAAGAAAAAAGTGGGGAAAAATGAATGCAGCTTTTTAAAAGATGCCCCTCTAGGTGAAAAGTGCCGAGCCAACTACCTGAATTACTCCTTCAATGTTCCTGAGTTGTTATAAAATGGACACATGTGTCTTGACTGATTTGGCTTTTGTTACGAAAGTGTTAGAGCAAGTTTTGTGTTGTTATAAATGATCCTTCTTTAAATCTGGTCTTTACTTTGGGTAGAACTCATTCATGGATATATCTTTCTCTGCAGTTTCAGAATGTGACATTGGTTACTTATCATGAAAGTCCATCGTTACTGTGTTACATTTATTTTCTGCAGTAGGTGGAGGATATCTTGCCTCCCCTGGATCAGTTATTATTTGCTTCTGGGCATGGTTCAGGAAGTACTGATTAACAGGTAGAATTTATCTCTAGTACATGCTAGTTTTCCATGATATATCTATGTTAACAAGCTGTAGCTGTTTAGGCCCTGTGGCTTTTGCGATTTTAAGGGATTTTCTCTTCTTTGTTTTTATTTGTTTTACTGTGTCAGCTTTCAAAATTGGCACTTCAGGCCTAATTTGCATATACTTTCCTAATTGCAGTAAGTGGGAGAAGCAACCTGTTCTCTGATAGGTTGAAGGAGCAATCCACAATCACTGTTGAGTTATCTCCTCTCACCAAACCACTCAGGCAGGAGTTCATAATTCCAAGGCCATTAAGATTGTTGACTTTCCCCTCAGTTTTCTTTATCTTGCCTTGCCAACCGGTCAAGCTTTAACCTTTCTCTTCCTTTTCAGTCTTTTTTCTGCCTTTTCCTATCCTGTTAGTTGGTTTAATGGCAAATATAGATGGATTGTTAGAATCTAACAAAAATAAAGAAAGAAGATTTCAGAAAACATCTGAGGAAAGTACTGATGACTTTAGGTCTGCAAACAGGAAACAATACAGATCAGATTGAATGGAAAGAACAAAATAGATTCAACAGAGCGGCTGCAGTTTTTCAGCAAGTAGCATCTCAAAGCAATGTAATTCCAATACCTGAAATGTTTAAGCACTTATTTTCTACTGAATGGGATAGTTCTTGGAACAATAGGTGGCTTACTAATTTTAGGAGAAAACTGTATGTATGAGAAGGAGATTTCAATTTTCTGTCAGTTCGCCTAGTAGATGCTCTGATCATGGGGCTAATTTCACAGTCTGTCTTAGCAAAAGAGGGAGACACATTTCTTAGAGATCCTGATGAGAAGAGAGTGGAGTAGACACTTAAGAAAACGTAGAAAGCATTGTCATTAGTAATGAAGGCTTCAGTCGTATCCTCCGTGTTTGCAAGAGCAGGTTTGGTATGGTTGCAGGGTATATTAGAGTTGGAGGATATAACCACTCATACTTTGCAGAAATTATTACAGAAATTAGAAAAGATTATGCAGTTCATAGTGGCTGCATTGTATGATGCCACTGCATTCACTGAGAGAGCAATATCAGGGTCACAGTCTCTAGGAGGACTCTGTGGCTCAAACATTGGGGCTCAGACCAAAAGTCTAGGGCTAATTTGCCAGTACATCATTCAGAGTTAAACTGTTATTCAAGGAGAAAGTATTGGTAGAAGGAAAAGACAAGAAGCGAGTTTTACCAGTGCTTCAAAAGCGGAAATTTGATAAGGGGTTTTCTCAAGAGGAAAATTATTCCTTTGAAAGAGGAAGAACAGATCAAAGACAAAGAGATTCTAGGAACTGTAAGATACAATGGAGTAAATTATGATTTAATTTTAAACAACAAGAGTCAATAATTTTGTAAAATGAATAGAAAAAAATATACAAGAATCGAAAAGTGCAAATCATAGTTAATGGTGAGAAAACAGAACCTGTAAACATAACGAAAGGAATGAGACGAGGTGTCCACTTTCACTGCTCTTATTTGTAACAGTTGTTGAAGTTCTAAACAAAAGTATTTGCTCAGACTCAGATATAAAAGGAGTTAAAATCAAAGATCAAACATATAAACTTATGGCATTTGCAGATGACCTAGTTATCTTTCTAGAAGAGCCACTCTTAAGCACAGGCAAATTGTTAACACATTTGAGAACTTTTGGAGAAATGGCTGGTATGAAAATTAATCAACAAAAATCTTGTATATTAACCAAGAATATAAGAATGATTGAAGAAGAAGAAGAAACAATAAAAAAGGCTGGATTTAAAATGATAAAATACCTTGGTATTTGGATAACTAAAAACAACTGTGATCTTTTCAATAATAGCTATAATAAACTATGAAAAGAGATAACCAAAGATTTGAAGAAATGATCAGAGCTACATTTATCATTATTGGGTAGGATTGCCACAGTGAAGATGAATATACTTTTGAAATTGTTTTTTTATTCCAAAACTTCGCTATTATCGTAAGTGATAAACCATTTCAATCATGGAAAAAAGAGCTATCCATATCCAACTGGGTGGGGAAAAAACTGGAAATAGAATGGAAAAATTTAATCAACTTGAAGACAAGAGGAGGACTTAACTTACCAAGCTTAAAAATTGGATCTTGAATCTGGATCCAAGGTTGTTTGCATCCAAGATTGGATCACATTGCTTGGATCCAGGATTGGATCACTTTGGAAAATAAAAGAATCTTGACTCTTGAAGACTTTGATCTCAGATTCGGGATCCATGTGTACTTATGGTATGGGAAATCAAAAGCTGATAAAGATTTTAACAATCACTTCATCAGGAAGGCCTTGCTTAAAATTTGGACTTTTAAAAACAAAATGTACAATAAAATATCAAGTTGGACATCGCCTCGATAGGCCTTCCTGGGGAAATGGACAGGAGACCAAGAAATTGGATAAGATAAAACATTTAATAATTCAAGATTTAAAAGGAGAAACCAAAATCAGATTGCGTGACGAACTTGAGCAAATAGGATGTTAATGTAATTGCTTTCCATATTTACAATTAAAAGAAAGATATAAGATGGATTTGAAATTAGAAGGATTTGGAAGGCTGAAGGACCATAATGAATTTGAAGAAATAATTTTTCAGAAAACAAAATACATAACCTCTCATATATAAATATCTGTTGAACAAACATCTGCAGGACAAGACAATGAAAAGTAACATAATTAAATGGGCAAAGAATTTAGAACATGAAATTCTGTCTGAGAATTAGGAAAAAGCTTGGAGAAATACTAATAAATGCACTTTGTCCCAAGATTTGAAAGAAAACCATTTAAAGATGCTCTACAGATATCATCTGACTCCAGCTAAGAAAGACGAGATCTACCATACAGGGAAAAATCATTGTTGGAAATGTCAGCTAAATATAGGTACATTCTATCATTTCTGGTGGACATGTTCCATTGCTAAAAAATATTGGTCAAAGTTACAAGTTGCTATGTCAGAGATATTTCAGACTGTGATTCCATGAAATCCAGAGTTTTTTCTTTTAAACATGACCTATATGTTTCAAAAAGAGTTTCTTAAGAAATACTGGTGGATTTTACTCTATATGGTCTCTGTTGCAAGAATCAAAATCACTAAACTTTGGAAATCTAGAAACATTCCCGATCTTGAATCATGGTTATTCAGTTTAAATGAAATGAAAGAGTACAATACATTATGTACAATACATTATTTATCACAAAATAAATGGAAAGTCAACTGATAATCTAGAAGAAAAATGGTCACCAGTGATTAACTACATAAACAAGAAATGAGGTTTTTCACAAAACAGAGAAGCAAATAAGAATAATATAGAGTAACTACTGGTGCTAGTATTATTCTTATGGCTAGCACTTATCTAATTAAACTCTCATTAATATAAACAAGCTACTTAGAAAAACAAGTATATATCCTACCATAGGGAAAATTATGTATGTAATACTGGAATTTTATGTTTAGTAGGAATGGGACGAATCCAGAATTTTCTGGATCCGAATTCCTGTAAGGTTCTGGGAATCCACAAATCTTGGGAATCTTGAATCTTTTTTTTAAAAAAGGGTTTAAAAGGCAAGGGAAAGAAAGCACCTCTACTGAAAAGTGTTTTTGAAGTAGAATTTGACATCTTTGTTTAATGAAAAAGAAATTAAATAATAGTTTTCACTTTCAGGAAAACTTTCAGGATCCCAGGCAGGAGAAAAGCGGAGAGCATGAGATTGCACTCCCCGCAACCTTCTTCCATCTGCCCCGGGAAGGAACCTGTTGGCGGCAGGCAGAAAAATAGCGGAGAGCACAAGATCTGTTTTTTTGTTTGTTTGTTTTGTTACTAGATTCAAAAGATTCAGTTCATCTATTTTGGTGTAGGGATTTGGATCCACAAATCTCGAATCCTTGCCGAGGATTCTAGAATCCGAGGATTCGGTTGGCCCATCCCTAATGTTAAACAATGAATTTCAACATTGATGTCTCACATTGATGTCTCATTAAATCTATAAGTATAGTAGTGATATACGATTCGATTATAGATGAACAAGAAAACATCATTCGTAGGGAATAGGGAAAACTAGATAAGGGTGGTTTCTTTAGGTATGTGCTTATATATATAAACAATGTCTTCAGTAATGGGTAAGAGGAAGTAATGACAAAATGACAGAGAAGATTTGTGGATATTATGTTACAGAACTATGAAAACATTCCTGTTATCCTGCAATATTTTATATATTTGTATATTGTTTATATGGTTTTTTTGTATGTTTTTTCCTTTTATTTTAATTTAAAAAATAAACAACAGAGTCATCAGCAACAAAAAAGAAGAGGAAATAATCCCTCTAGGGTTGGAAAAAACCAGTATTGGCATGAAGTAAGGGAGTAAGAGAGAGACTGCTTCACTTTGGACACCTGTGGAGTTTAATAACATCAAGTCAGTGGGTATTGGAGGTAGTAACATCCGGTTACAACATTCTGTTCCACAGGCATCCAACAAGCAGATTCCTTTAGTCTCCAGTATCAGAGAATTTATAGAAGTGGATTATAGTGCAGGTGGAGATAGACCATTTACTTCAAATAGCCGTGATAGAAGAGGTGCCCAGAGAATTTGTTTGTTTGTTTATTATATTTGTATGCCACCTATCTCCTGGAGTAGGACCCAAGGTGGCCCAGATATTCATATTATATATTCCCTGTTCTTTACTGTACACAAGCACAGCAGGGGTTTCAGGCCTGTTCTAGACCTTAGATTCCTAAACAATATTGTACAGTAAAATAAATTCAATATGGAAACTCTTCAGACCATTCTGGAAAATTTGGAATTGAGAGACTATCTGTTATCAATAGATTTACAGGAAGCATACTTGCACATTCCAGTGAGTCAACAAATCTGAAGTATCTCAGATTTGAGTTCAATAGCCAACAATATCAGTTCAGTGCTCTACTATTTGGGCTGGCTTTGGCCCCAAGGGGTATTTACCAAGATATTGATCCCATTAGTAGCGCATCTAAGAAAGGAGGGAATATATTTGTTCCAGTACTTGGACGATATCTTGGTAAAGTCAAGCAGCAGAGAGAAAGCACAGTTCGATGTGAGGACAACTTTACAATGTCTAGACCTTCCTGGTTTTGTGGTAAACTATGAAAAGGCCAATTAGAATGATCAGCAAGGCTTATCCATCTGGGGGCGCAAATAGATACGGAGAAGGGTCGAGTGTTTCTTTTAGAGGACAGGAAAGACAAAATAAGGCAGTGACACAACTGTTATTAGACAAACAGGCAGATGTGATACATCTAGCATAAGGAAATATGTCATCAGTGATTCAGATCATTCCATGGGTCAGGTTTCACACCAGAAATCTACAGCTTTTTCTCAGGCCACATCAAACAGCCATAATAAGGAAGGTGTATTACCATTTGCCCCTGACACAGCAGGACTTTTTTAAAAAATTCTTTTTATTCATCAATAACAGCATAAAAACAAATATAAATCCAATACATAACAAAGTATCAATACGTTCCAGCATTGTCTCATCTTGCAAATTATTCTTACCTTAATACATACTTTTACATAACTACTATTCATGATACATGGCATTCAATATTAATTCGTTTATAACCACATATGCAAATGCGTAGATGTACACACATACATTCCATGCCCCATAACACAAATACAAGACAAAATTTCTAAGAATGTTTAACACTTAATGTCTTCCTCAGTGATTCTCTAGTTAGCGCTTACCAACAATTAAATATCAAAGATACAGTATCTTTTTAAAAAGACACAGCAGGTCTTACAAGATCTCAAGTGGTGGATCAAAGGCAATTCACTGAACAAGGGCAATTCATTCATTCTGCTGACAGTGATAAAGTTGACAACAGATGCCAGTCTCTATGGCTGAGGGGCCCATTGCAATGGGCAAACAGTTCAAGAAGAGTGGTCAACGGTAGAAAAGAGAATGAGTATCAACTTGTTGGAAATGAGAGCAATCAGACTGGCACTACTGCATTTTGTACAGACAGTGCTACAGAAGAATGTACAAATTTGTACAGACAACATAACTGTCAACGCTTACTTGTCAAACCAAGGAGGTTCCAAGTCAAAGAATCTGATAAGAGTATCAGCAAGGATACTGTCTTATGCAGAGAGAAACTTAATTGTCAGTGATATACATCAAAGGCAAATTAAATTTAGAGATGGACTTCCTTGGTAGGAACAAAATATTGCTGAGAGAATGGAGTCTAAATGCGCAGATGTTCGAAACATTGCAAAAGGAATATGGCAATATTGAAGTGGACTTATCTGCCTCTAGCGTGAATTTCAAAACAAGAAAATATATTTCAGTCAGTGGAAGTGTAGGTGCAAAGGGACAGGACGCACTAGCAGTGGGGTGGCCAATAGGGCTTCTGTATACCTTTCCTCCTTTACCAATACTTCAACTAGTGTTGATCAGGATAAGACAAGAGTGAGCACAAGCGGTGCTAATAGCTCCATATTGGCCTTGCGGGCCATGCTATTGAAAATGTTTCTGGAATTTCCACGCAGGTTACTGGAAAGAAAAAGAGCTGTTACACCAGGGTTTTATTCTTCACACGAATCCATCTTGGCTGAAGGTAACCACTTGGAGGTTGAGCAGAAATCATTCAGGCAGCAAGGTTATTCCGAGGATGTGACTAACACCATTTTGGCATCAAGAAGGAAGTCTACTCAGATTATATATGAGAATGCTTGGAGGGCCTTCAGCCATTGGTGCGAACAAAATAATCCAGGTGCAGATGCATTACAGGTTAAAACTTTGCTATCCTTCCTGCAAGCTAGTCTAGCCAAAGGTTTGCATGTGATTACACTAAAAAATCAAGTGTCTGCATTAGCTACAATAATTGATCTGGATGGGAAGCCTCTAATGGTGCACCCTCACATAAAAAGATTTTTGTGGGGAGCGATGCTTCAGGCACCGCTGACAATACACAGATTCCCATCAAGAGATTTAAATCTGCTGTTGAATGCTCTGACAAAAGTACCATGTGAACTGCTAAAAGAATGTTCACTGTGGTTATTCTTTCTGAAGATAGGTTTTTCTAGTGGCTATTATATCAGCAAGAAGAGTGCCAGACCTGGCTTCATTGTCAATCAATCTTAATCTGTGCAGATTTGATAAGGATAAGCTGTCATTGACTATTGATCCATCTTTTTTATGGAAATTGATTGTCAAGAAGACAAAATCACAATTGGAATTGCCAGCATTTTGCCCTAATTCATTACATCTCTTGGAAGAGAAGTTTCATTCACTGGATGTGAGAAGGGCTGTGAAAGTTTACATGAACCATACAAAGAGGTTAAGGAGAACTGAGGCATTGTTTGTCTCATTTCATCTGAGAACTCTGGGTCAGAAAGGAAGCAGACAAATGCTGTCCAGATGGATAAAGAACTGTATACAGTTAACGCTGTGACTATGCAAAGGTTCCAAGGCCAATGTTTGGGCACATTCAGCAAGAACAGTGGCTACAACAATGGCATATAGGGTGTCAGCATTGTTGGAAGATATTCATAAGGCAACTGGATGGACAGAACCATCCACGTATATAAGGCACTGCAAAATAGACAAATATCAATTGGCACAGGCCAGTTTTGGCTGAACCCTGCTTCAAACTGCAACATTAATATCTAATGAAGATCCACCCAGGAAATGAAAACTTGGGTGTATCCCAACAGTGATTCTGGATTGCTCCTTTAGTCTATCTGAGAATGAGAGATTTTTACCTACTGTGAATGGTCATTCTAGAGAGTCTGAAGGAGCAGTCCACCCCCAACTGGGCATTATCTATCTGTTTCTATCTGTTACTTTAAATCTCTGTGGTCTTCATGGCTGTGAAACAAAATTGAGGGAATAGGAGAAAGTCGATGATCTTAATAGACTTAGAATTTTGGACTCCTGCCTGACTGGTTTGGCACAAGGAGATAACCTAACAGTGATTGTGGATTGCTCCTTCAGCTTTTCTAGAATGACTGTTCACGTTAGGTAAAAACCTTTCATTCTCCATCTCCTGCAAAAAACATACATACAGTAATTCTCAACATTGCTCCTTCATTGTCCTCTTTCTACACTCCCAACAACTGGCATGAAGCTGGAAAGTGTGGTAAGTTGTGAAGAGTTGTGAAAAGCTGCCTGATAGGTCCCCACTCACGGTGAAACTCTACCTGTTGGAAAAGACAGAAGAGCAGTATGAAGGTGATAGACACTTAGGGAGATTCTATTTTGTTCTTTTTCTGTCAGTCAGATTTTCTCCCTGATGAAAAAAAGATGAAAGGAGCATGGGGAAAATATAGGATAACTACAATTTCATCACTGTGTTGTATAGCTGTTAAGAAGTGAGTGAATTAGGTATCTGCACTAAATGTCTAGTATGAAAACAGCCCTTGCACCTTTGCTTCTTTGCCTTCCTTCTTGTCTTCCTTATCTCCTTATTTTGCCTATGCATCTCTTGTCCATAGGTTTAGGTTATCTTTCATTCAAATTCAGCAAGATGGTGAGAGCATTCAGTAGTAGGGTTTTTTTTTTAATGAACCGCTAATTTTAGTCATAGCAATACAGACTTGCACCCAAAAGTTTTGTTTGCTCAGATGTTGGAGTGTTCATGAACATTAATTGATGGGATAGGAACTTGGTCAGCCTTCAGAGAAACATCATCACTACTGCCGCTTGGCTGGCAGTAGATTTTTTTCATGGACACAGTCTCATAATAACTAAAGTTCTGCTTTATTCTGTTCTTTTCTATTCACAGGAAGATATTTCCCACTGCAAAATACTACAGTCGTAACAAGGATAGGTAAAAGTAAGCTTATCTATGAGCATTTCAGAAAACCTGTAGAAAGCTTTCTGTGGAGAAGTGCAGAAGACTCAGAGAACAGTGCCCTTGCAGAATTGTGTTCTTCCTCTGGAAGAATGCAGAATTGGAATGGCTCTTCAGTTGAAACTCAGCATAGAAAAGCAAAACATAGCTCATCTAGAAGATGGGATTTAGCAACAAATGAATTAACAATTCAGGGAACACCTGGAATGGATGTCTGTAGGGATATTATAAGTGACCACATGGGAAATAAGCCTTCAAAGATGCACCTAGGAGTTTCTGCTGCATCTGATGGTGACTTATGTACTGTAACTACTTCAAGATCAATCAAAGATCCAAGGTTAACCAGAAGGGAACAAATCCTGGGAAAGGAGAATGGAGAGACAGCCTTCCATGAGAGTTCACAGTATGAGAAGGAACTGGAATATAATCTGGAAGCGCAAATATCTGCTACTGTTGGCATACCATACATTGTACCTGAGGAGTCTTTTCTGCTTAATTCCAAGCATATCTTTAGTCAAAGGCAGTGTATGGAGAAGATAACATGGAAAGAAAATAGTTTCGAAGAGTGTGTATCACCACCACTGTTAAACAGTGAGCAGGGTTTAAGTAATATAAACAACGAAGTTGTGGCCTCTCAGAACACTTATACTGATCCTGTTTTGGAAACCCATCTAAATAATAATTCTTTCAAATTCAAGGACATCAAAAGCAAACATTCAGTTAGAATCATTGGAGAAAATCTCAATGGACAAAAAGGAATAAAACATTCAGAATTACATTCATTGCAATTCAGCCCTTATAAAACAGTGGGTAGTGTGTGGATACCTCAGGATTATCAGCCAGGCAACAAAGAACACGAACATAACATTGAACCATCTTTCTATGATGATAATGACAAATATATATGCAAAAAAACCCCTGAAGGTGTAACAGCTAGTGAAAATAAGATGGGTGCTAGAGAAGAAGTGAGTAGTGGTTTACATGATGATGGTGATGATGATGATGATGATGACGACAGTGAAAAACATTGTGCAGCTGATCTTGATACAAAATATGTTGCAAACAATTGTACTTCTTCAGAGAGAGAACACGGTAGTGAATATTGCAGTATCCAAGATAATACATTACAATCTGAATTTTGTGAAAAACTTAATCTTTCTGAAAATGTTTTGAGAGAAGTTTGTACTGAAGATAAATATATCTGTGAAAGGTCTTCAGATGAAATGAGTATGCAATATTTTGAACAAAATGAGCTTCAAGCACTTACACAATCTGAAAAGTCCAGTACAACTGAGGTTCTTAAAAAGACTGGACAAATATATTCAGCATCTGAAAATGCAAAACCAACCATTGATAAAAAGAAAGAACATATAGTAATGGAATTAAAAGAGAGTGCTATCAAAGAAAGAATTAGCAATATAAATTGTACACATATTTCAAATGCAGATTCTGAAATGTTGGACAAAACCCTTTCTTGTAGAGAGAGTATTCCAAAAGTACGTGAACAAGTTGTAGAGGTTAAATGTGAGGATGTTCAACATTTTAAAGTTACTAGTGAGAGCGAAGATATGTGGGAAGGATATAAGAAATGCCTCTCAGTACCAGAGGAGTTACATGATCATGAAAACATGGCTGGTGAGGAAGAAGAATATCATTTTTTACAGAAGCGTATGGATTGGGATAATCTCTTTGGAAAACCTAATCTGAACACAAACATTCCAGGAAACCCCTCTCTGAATGAGAATGTACATGAGTGTTTACATGGAGGAAAATCTGGTGTGGAAAAAAAGGAAACTGGTTCATTTAATACAGTTGTATATCCTGATTTAGAAATTACAATAACCTGCTCGTTCCATTCAAAATTGAAGAAAGAAACGTGGAAATGTGCACCTAAATATTTAGGACAAAAACAGAATATTAAATGGTTGAGAAACAAAACATTGAAAAAATATACAGAGGGTCACAAAAATTCCAACTTTTATCTCCCCAAAAAACAATGTTCCTCAGAAACGTTTTCTTCATTGTCCAAGAGACAAATTAAAAAAATTCTGCAGTCTGAAAAACACCTTAAGAATATTTTGAATACACTTAACAGGGAAGCAATATTGTGTAAAAACAAATATCTGTCTCAAAAAATAGGTGGAGCATTATTTCACTTAAGAAAAGCTCAAAGGAGAGTTCACTCTTTAAAAGTTAGGGCAAAGGCCAGAAAGAAAAAATCAAATGACCCATTACCAAAAATACACAGAGTCGTACACAATGGATCATTACCTTCAGATTCTTTTGTTACTTCTGGTTGCCTTTCAGATTTGCCATGTAGCAGTGACAATGAGAGGAATATAACAAGAACAGAAGTTGAAATCATCTCTGAAAAATCTACTCTTAATACTGGGATTACTAATACATCTAATCATGAATACACTATGAATAATGAGCAAAATTGTGTAAAATTCACTTCTAGAAATATTATGAAAGATAGGGTAACTACAGTCATGGGAGACACAAAGCAAAACCTGAGCTCTGAAGATGATAGATGTACAAGTCAAAATACTGCAGAACAGTTGAATCCATCTATTATAGAAAAGGAATTTGTCTCTCATGTAGACAAAAGAAAAGGTGAAAGTATTTCTGATAGGAAGACAGATACAGTTAGATTTGCCACAACAGTTCATATAGCTTTAGAATCTTCCGCTGAGGAAGATGTTTTTACACCAGGTGATACTTATAGGTTATCTCCTATTTTTATGTTGGAAAATGATTTTTCCAGGGAAAACCAAATTATGGAAATAGTCTCAGCACGAGATGACATAAATATGAGTATTACTGCTGAGAGTTACTCTGCAGGTAATCATTTGTCCCTTCCATCTCCTAATTATTCATTACAGGGGCATGAAGAAGGGAGAATAGCTTTCTTGGAAACCAAGGAAGATTTTTCAGGTATTAATCAATATGTCATAAATGATATCCTGGTGAAGCCATTAATGAAGACAGATTTAGATCAGAAAAACATGACACATAAAATTCATATCACACCTGCTAAGGAATCCAGCTACAGTCAGACTTCCTCAGACAGTAGCAGGCTTCATTCTAGCTTGCTAATAAGACCTCTTTCAGAACAGCATGTTGAAGCTATTACTGCAAGCTCTTCTTCATCTCCCACCCATTATGATGTCTTGCCAACTGAAACAAAGCAAAAGTTTACATCTTCTATGACTAGACCAAATGAAAACTCTTATTCAAGTGAACTTCCTAACTTCAACACAGATCTGAGTATTGGCTTCAAATGTACACAAGCAGAAACTGAAGTAAAATCACTTGACTTTAAAATTAAAATACCAGAGATCCTGCAAAAAGCAGATGAAACTTCATCCTTGAATTTGTTACATGAACAGATTATATCTTGCAAGTGTATTCTTCCTGTGTTTCTTGAAGCTTTTCAGGAAAAGCAGGGTTGCTCTTTTCAACATGTTTTGGTTTCTAGAGAGATAATTGAGAACGCTGGAAGAAACCTGCAGCCTAGTCAAAAATTAAATCCTTGTGCTGTAGAATCATTAGTTGAACTACAAATTGTAATGGAAACAATTGAGTTCATTGAAAATAAGAAAAGATGTATAGGAGGTGAGCCAACTTTCCGAAGCTTGCTTTGGTATGATAGTTCCCTCTGTAGTGAGTTGTTTGGTGGGCAGGCAGGTTATCAACAACAATCAAATTTCTACCCTACTTTTCAGAAGAGATTAAAATACAATCCTCTTAATGAGCTACAGAGCTATCATAAAGAACTAGTAGATGTCTTTGAGAACACAAGATGGGAAAAGAATTCTTACTATACCTTTTTGAAGGCAAGACGAGAAATAGAAGAATGTGAAGCTGCAATGAAAAGTAATTTCAGTTTCTCTGATTTTTATCTTTCTGTGCCATTTGTTTGTGGAGCTAACTTTGGTGATACTCTAGAAGATCTAGAAGCCATGAGAAAAAATACAATGCATTTAATGAATATATATAAAAGTCATCCAGGCATTAGTTTGAGTGCTGAAAAAGAAGACCATTTTTGGATTATAATGGAGATTATTGGTACAAAGATGGAATTTATAAGGACTTGTGAAGAAGTGAATATAAAAGCATCATTGTTTGGCCTTGAGCACATATTTTTTGATGCAGCTAAAAGTCTTGTTTGGAAAGAGAAAGAGAAATCCATAAATGGAAATGTAAAAGATGGACAAATGCTCAACCAGGTTTCCTTGTCTACAGTCTATGAAACATATGAACATATGATACAACGCATTATCAAGCAATCTGTACATGGAAAGACACAGGTGAAGGATTGCATTACAGATTCACTGGCATATCATGATATTTGTTGTATTGGTGAAATACTGGAGGAAGCCCAATTTGCTACCATTGAAAGGTTGGAGCAACTTATGTGTAATTCTGCGAAAGAGATGGAGAGACTGAAAAAATATTTCTTAGCGTTGCAAGAAGAGGATGCTAGTGTCCTAATTGAAATTGAAAATGTATTAGGATTTATGAAAAGTGATGGCATAAACCCTGTCATTTTGAAACCAGAAGCTGTTGAGGTTTATACTGAAATGGCGATGATATATGAAACAGTTTTTTACCTAAAAAACTCAATAGCTATAAAAGTAGATAAGCCAAGATTTCGAAGTTTATTATGGTTTGATTTATCACTTCTACCTGAACTTTTTCGGTGTCAAGAAAAAATGGCTTCTTTATCTTACCGGAAAGACAACCTTTTAAAGATTATAGAGTCTTCCATTTCTGAACTTCAAGAGGAATTAAATGTTATTTATGACTATTCAGAGAATTTAAACTGCCCATATGCACTTCATCTTCTCACAAGAGAGCTTACAGAACTTTCAGAAACTAGAAATCTGCTAAAAACATCTAAATCGCCCATCTCAATGTGTGTGGATCTAGTACCATATACCATATGTTTAAATTATGGAAGTACTGTTTATGAATTAGAATGCAACTACAATCAGTTTTCTTCACTTCTTGAAAAACTAATGTTAGCCGAAAGGAAGGATTTAGGAAAAATGGCTCACATTATGAAAATCATGAAAACCATAGAGCACATGAAGTTTGTCTGTTCTGAACAGGGAAAATCACCTCTTCCTGTAGCCATACATCAGATGCTTAAAAACTGGAGAAAAGCACGTCAGCTTAAAAGGCAAGACATGAAGACAAATCTGGATGACACTGAAGGACGTAGCACCAAATACAACTCTCAGCATTCCCAAGCTCAGTACAAAAGGCCTTTAGAAGGCAATCTCAATTCATCTGAAGAAAAGAATGATTTCTCCCAAAGTAAAGAAAAAGGTAGGCCTATTCAGCATGTCATTGTAAAGTAGTGTGTAATGATGAATAATTTATTTGGATTTAAATTATGTGTTCTCTATTATCTTCAAGAGCAGACAAAAAGCAGACAAAAATGAGATTGTACATCCGTCTTTTCTGTCATGTACTGTTGATCTGAACTGGCTCAGACATAAGATCACAGTCTCCCTTATTTATGTTACACAGAACAAAACTTCTTCTTCATGGTCTCTGTGCCTTACACACTAGGAGCTTTCACGCATGCGCGGTACCGTTTGGAAAATTCTAGAGCTTAGTAGCTTGGCGGGAATCCCTCCCCCCATGTATCCACTGAGCATGCTCAGCCCGCCGAGCAACAGTCTCTCAGTTCTTTCTCGTCCGCTGTCACATACGGAGGTTCTGAGCTTAGAGCACTTCTTCTTTGGCCTTTTCCTGCAAGTCTTTCTGGTTTTTTTTTACTTGGTTTTTGGTATTTGGACTCCTCTTACGGATTACGGACTGGTTTGTCGTTTTTGGTGCTTTTGTCCCTGTTTTCCTGGGACTTCTGACCCTGGCTTGCCAGCCCCTCCTCGTCTTCGTCGTTCGTCGCGTCTCTTTGCCTGTCTTCAACTCTTCCTCTCCTCCTTTGGACTTCTATGTCGACCCTTTTCAAACCCTGTAAGAAGTGTGGTCGTAAGGTCGCTACTTCCAACGGGCACAGCGAGTGTCTTCTTTGTTTGGGCGAGGCTCATAACATCAGAGCCTGCCCCATTTGCAAGGACTTCACCTCGCAGACTCTGAGGAACCGGCTGGCATGCCTCAAGTCTTTCTGTTGGGAGCAATCTTTGTCTCCTCAAGATCCTGCCCCAGTAAGAAGCCCGTCAAAGATGGCAAAGACCCGATCTACCACCGCACTCCCAGTGACTTCTGCACCTTCCGATCCTGCCGCACCGATGGTACCGGGCTCGGTACCGGTGCATAAGCTACCGAGGATACCGAAGATCTCGGCGGCTTCCTCATCTGTGACTCCTGGAGAGGCCCCTGCGGGCTCGCAGAGTGCCAAGCCCTCTAAGATGCTTACTGCCGCCCAGCATAAGTGCCCGGCGACTTCGGAGTCCAAAAAGAGAGGGAGAAGAAGAAGAGGAAGGACAAGCGTGGGTCTCCAGCTAGACCACCTGTCCTTACTCCACCTTCCACTTCGACCCAGCCTACAGTCGATCCCGGTGAGGTCGCAGAACCCCAAGTGATCTTGGAGGTTTCTGATGTGGACAACCCCGTGGCCTCCCCGACTCTCTCGGAGCCACCGCTTTTGGAGGAAGAGACCTCTCCGACCGAACGCCCTGTTCTGGCGGTCCACTCGGAGGATAGTCCACCTGCTCCCCAGACTTCGCTGACATCTCGAGGTTCTGTCGGTAGAAGCATTTCGCCTGAACGGCGTCCTTCCTCACACCACTGGCAGCTCTTCCCTGAGTATCGGGACCTCCTGGTTTATTCAGAGCGTGGGACTGTGCATCCCTCCCCACGTTGTCGGGATTTTCAGCATCGCCCCCGTGACGACCGAGGGGACCGTCCCGAATATAGACGATCCCCCCAAGGCATTGGGAAGACTATCCAGGATGGCCACAGCCACCCCGGGACTCGCCTTACTCATTGGCGTCCTACGCCTTGAAATATGACCAGGAGCATGTTTGGAGGGAGTATCCTGGCTCGTACAGGTCATACTCTCCCTCTTACCGGGACCGTTACCACCCTGATGTCGGCTGCTGGTCCCCTTATCACCGATCCAGATCGCCTTCCAGGGGAGCTGAACATCGCCTGCGCCGTGAGGGTACTCCATCGCGCTCCCCGACACGAGCGCCTCAACATCGTCGGTCCCGGGAGCTTTCCCCTCGTCACTGGCCAATTTCTCCACCTCCACGGGTGACGTCTACGGTGTCCCGCCCGACATCTGAGGCCGTCTCCACCCAGGCATCTTCTTCTGCAGTCGCCACTGTTACTCAGGCGCTTCCGCGTCCGGTGTCCTCGCTGGTTCCCCGGTGGCTGCTGCGCAACCACCTGCGGCTCCAAAGACGGTCTCGCTGCCGGTACCATCTCGCGCCCAATCACCCGCGCACCGGTCGGACCGTTCTCCTGACAGGTCCTCCACGGCGTCGTCCCAGGATTACGGCTCTGAGTCGGACTCTAAAGACTCTACACCCGTCTCACATGAGTCTCCACCCCGGCGTTCAGGGATCCAGCTCCTGAGTCAGCTCCTGAGGACGTGCAACAGTTCTCGGACATTCTCCTTCGGATGTCAAAAGCCCTGGGTCTGAAGATGGCGGAACCGGCTCCAGCGGTGCAGGATCCGGTTTTCCACTGTGTGGATACCCGCCCTCCTGCGACAGCCCCGCTAACGTTCCTGCCCGCCTTGATGGAAGCCCTCAAACACCCGTGGCCTCAGCCATCTTCAGCCCAGCCTATACCACACAGGCTGGAACACCTCTATCGGACTCAGAAGGAGGATGCCGAGTTCTTATTCAATCATCCTCAGCCCAACTCGGTGGTGGAATTGGCGCAGACCAAAGGCGGTTCCAGGCCCCACACGACACCGCCTGACAAGGAAGGGCGTTGTTTGGACACTTTCGGAAGGAGGTTCTATTCTGCCTCCTCCTTGGTGGCGAGAGTGTCCAACACCCAAGCTTGTATGGCAGCCTACCTGCGCAGTCTTCTCGACAAATTCGCCCCTATTCTCTCCACTGTTCTGGAGGAGAATAGGGCGAGCGCTAACCAATTCTACAATGAAGCGGTAGCACTCACGAACCAACAGATCATCTCCTTGAGACATTCTGTGGAGGTGGCGTCCCGAGTCATGGTCGGCTCTGTCGCCCTCCGAAGGTACGCCTGGCTGTGATCCTCAGGCCTCCAGGAGGACACCCGGAAACGCATTGAGGACCTCCCATTCGACGGCAAGGGTCTCTTCGATGCGTCAACGGATGAGGCAATGGACCACATCGTCAAGGCCTGTCTAACAGCCAAGAAGATGGGGATCCGTCAGCCTCCGCAGTCCCGCCGTGGCCCGCGACCTGCGTGGCGCCATTCGTCCTCTGCGAGCTTCCGACCTCGTTCGCCCAGGTCCGGATCCTCTAGGACTCCCGCCACATCCTCCTCCAGACGTCCTGCACGGGGCCGACAGACGACTTCCAAGAAGTCTTTGTCGGGATCGAAATCCCACTTTTGATGGGATCTCCAGGACTCTACCTCAGCCAACTTTCCGTCTGCCATCAGCCCTAACGAACCACCCCACGCTGGCCAAACACCTCGACTCGTGGCGATCGATCATGTCGGACTCTTGGGTGCTCACCATTGTTCGGCTTGGTTACGCCATCGAGTTTGCAAGTATTCCACCTCGAGGCGTTTTCTACTCCACCCAGGCCAGCCCAGCTCTGCTGGAGGAGATCCAGTCCCTCCTGCAGAAGGGAGCGATCGAGCCGGTCCCGCCCTCGGCCACTACCACCGGCTTCTACTCCCGGTACTTTACAGTACCGAAGTCGGATGGGACCCTACGACCTATTTTGGATCTCCGAGGGGTAAACGAATACATCCGCCCCAGGAGGTTCAAGATGGTCACCTTGTCAACGATCTTACCCTTCCTCTGCCAGGGAGACTGATTTGCTTCAGTCGACCTGCGGGATGCTTATTTCCACATTTCCATCCGTCCGCAGCACAGACGATACCTTCGGTTCACGATCGACGGCACCTTCTACCAGTACCGGGTGCTGCCGTTCAACCTCTCCACCACACCGAGGGTGTTCACGAAGTGCATGGCCCCTGTGGTCTCCCACCTGCGGACGAAGGGCATCGTCGTCGTCCCCTACCTAGACGATTGGCTGCTGGTAGCGTCCTGCAAGAACAAACTGTACTCGGACATCCATCTAACGCTGTCCCTCCTGACCCGCCTGGGTCTTCGGGTCAACCCGAAGAAGTCACACCTTGAGCCGGCAAGAGTGTTGGACTTCATCGGAGCCACCCTGGACTTGGTCTCGGCCAGGGCCTACCTGCCTCTGGAGCAGGCTCGTACCCTCTGCCGATCTGCTGAGGCCGTCTTCGACGCCCCAACAATATCGGTGAGGAAAATACAACAGATCCTGGGCTACATGGCCTCCACCACGGCATTTTGTTGTATATGAATAAAATAGATAATAAGGCAGCAGAACTACTATTTAAAATCCTGAATGGCCACAATTGCAGATGTAATTTGGTTAGATATTGTATGCCAGATAATTTTAAAAATGTAATCTTGTGCTTCCTGGTTGCATGGCGTGTGTGAGCGGCAGCACGGAGTGAAGCTTCACTTCCTGGTGTTGTCTCTGGTTGAAATCCAGCCGTTTTATTGCATCTATTAAGCGGCTAGACACCCCCCCGGTAAAGGGGGTGTGGAAGAGGCTCGAAGGGGGCTCGTAGCCTGACATCGAGCTCCTTCTGATAAGAGGGAGTGGAGACGTCAAGGGAGCCAAAGAGCCATGACGGATCCAACAGGGACGCCGCAGAAGCGGCACAAGCGCCGCCGCCAATTTTTAAAGAAGACTCACTAAAAGTACTAGTAAGCAACCTGATTTTGGATTTCTTTTCATTTTCGACAACAAAATACTGGACTAGTAACACTGGTCAGAGATGTAACAATAAGACACCCGGCTGACAGTAAGTACGAGGTGATGGATTACTTTTATCTTTTTATGGCTTTTTATGGCTTTTTTATGGCTTCTCTTTTAAGACAGATGATTACAGCCAGCTGGAGAAGTCAGCTGGAGCAGTTTCTTTTTCTGATTTCTTCGGATTTTTCAGGGAGTTTTTATTTCTCCCTAGGAAGGAACATGCTAGAGGCATTGTGGATTTTTGAACTGTAAAATACCGGGAGGATTACTTGATCCTCTGAGGCAATTGCTATTTTTGTACAGAGACTAGATTGGAAACCTATTGGAAACTTATGAATTTTGATAAAGAGTTATTGTTGGATTGTGACTGTTTCCTGACACTAGAATTCTATTAGTATTCTTGTGGAATTAAGCTTGGATTTGGACTTGGATTTGAACTTGGACTTGGACTAGTCGGGAGTATATATTGGATTATAAGGCATTTCCTTTCTTGTTTTTCTAAAGAAAAGAGATGGGGAATATCCAGGTGTCTTGGGGAGTTTTGTCTTTTCTTTTTCTTTTTTCTTTTTGGACTGCGAGTGGAGTATCATGATTTTTGAACTGAACTTTTTAATGAATTTTTAACTTCGTTTTTCCAGTCTATTATCTTTGGATTGTAGGAAACTGAATGTGGATGTGAAAATACACTGGAGAATTTTGTTGTGTGGCGACTGAGAGGACACAACGGACTAAGATTACCACGCAGTGAAGCGGCTTGGGATTTGTTTTAGAGGAGGGTAATATAGGACCCAGAGAACAAGAAGGGAACGGCAGCCACTGCAGCAACAACCACAATGGAACAACAACAACTTCTCAGGCATCTAGGAATCAGTCGTATGCTCCAGAAATCACAAGATTTAGATCTACAAATGATGGAAGAATTTAAAAGCATGAAGAAGATATACGATGTGATATAAAAGAAACAAAGGAGATGGAGGCTGAGACATGGAACCAAGAAATAGACAAACTGGCCAAGAAGTTGGAAAACATAAACAACAATGACAAAGTTAAAAACTGATACTAAAGAGATAAACAACAAGTTAAACAAGTAAAAAGGGATATGACAGAGGTAAAGGAGAGACAACAAGATGATGAAGCTCAAATTACTGATGTACAGGAGTTGCGAGAAAGGTGCTTTTATACTAAGGCGTACAGAGTGTTCTGTGGAGAATTTAGTGAGACAATGGTGCCCGATTTGGTGGAGATTGCTGGACATTGAGGAGGAGAAATGGGGGAGCTCATATGGTAGAATGTTTAGAGTATTCTGATGTGGCGAGGGAGGGAAATGCAGGACGTGTATGATTTAGGACAATGAATAAGAGATAAGAAGTATGGAGCTATAAGAGCTGCTGAAATTCAAGATAGAAGAAAAATCAGAATTTTAAAGATATTGCCTTTCAAATTCTAAAGAGGAGACAATATAAACCTTTGGCAAACATTTTCGGTGGAAGTGTCAAATAGGATTATCAAATAGGAAGAAATTGGAGCTGTAATTTGTATATAAACAGAGAAGATATTGGATGATACAATAATAAAGCAAAAGAGATGGCAATGGAAGAATACAATTAGAAGAAAGGAGTCATCAGAAAAAAAACATTCCTGAGGATGGGGGAAAACAGGAACAGGGGCGGCAGACTGGAAGAGGAAAGGTGCATTCCAGGAAGGGGATGGTGACGAAGCAACGGATGCTGTGTTGAAGAGGCTGGGGGCTGCAGCACAATTGTGGAACAGAAGAAAAGGCAAATCAGATGAGTAGAAACAGAAGGATAACTAGATTTAAGATATAATAATAGCAATATAAAGAAGAAAGTAGATTTGAAGATATTAATGAAAATATAGAGGTTGAACTCCAATGCAAAAGAAGACAAATTTCATCATTTAGAGAAAACAGAACTTGGATATAATATGTCTGCAGGAAGTGAGAATTGAAGTTAAAGATTGAATATTGTAAGAAATCTGAAACTTGGAAGTTGTTTTGCAACCGTGACTTGATAAAAAGAAAAAAGAAGTTTTAATATATGTGAATTCAAAATTTGTGGCGCATCAGATTTTCCAAGATGATGAACGGAATCATGGAGTTGAAGTTACTTTTAAACAGGACAAACTTTCAATAGTGGATACTACCGAATGGGGCAGAAAGGGGAATTCTTCTCCAGAATTTCAGGAGCCAGTTATTGGGGATTCTGTTCAATGGAACAGGAAATGTGAATATTATTCTTTTGGGGATTTTAATGGAGTCATTAATCCACAAATTGATGGTCAAGTGTCAAAAAATGATCCCCAATGGTAAACTTCCAAAGAGTTCTTTCAATTTGATGGACAATCTTAATTTATATGATGCTTGGAGATATGAAAATGGGCAATTGGATGGGTATACGATTCTACTCTGACCATAATCTATATAAAATTGATATGATGTTGGTACCTAAACAAATTTCTGATGAAGATTACAGAAATGGACATTCTTCTGAACATGTGCTCAGATCATAATCTGATACAAATTAAGATGAAGATGAAGGATACGGAAAGAACATGGAGAATGAATTATGAGATACTGGGATAAAGGAGAAATACATAGAGAGACAGCTAAAAGAGAGATAATAAACTATTTCAGTGAAAATACTGACATATTCTGAGCTGTCGATGAAAACCATATGGGATGCAAGCAAAGCTGTTACCACGGGGAAATTCTATCAGATAATTTAATGGAGGATGTAAAAAGAAAAGAGAAAAACAGAGAACCAAATTTTCAAAGAATAAAAGAGACTAGAGAAACTTATGAGGCAAAACCCAGCTGATCAACGGATTAGATTACAGATGAAGTTGAGGTGACCAAGATGATAAATAAATAAATGTAAATGAAATAGAGCAACAATAAAGAAGCAAAATATAACTTTTTCAAACAAGCAAACAAACCTTCAAAGTTTCTGGCTTCTTTATTGTGTAAAAGGAAGGCTAAAACACTGATTGAAGATGTTGTGGTGGGAAAGAAAAGATTACAAAGCAAGAGGACATAAAACAAGCTTTTTATAAATACTACTTGAGACTGATGGGTAAGACTCTAAAGTTAACAAATCAACAAAGATTTGAAGAATATTTGGAGAAAATGAACAAAATGCGATCTACTGAAGAGCAAAAGTTCGATATTAAATCCACTATTCAGGTGATGGAAGTGGTTGAAGCTAGAGATCTGAAGCATGACAAAGCTCCAGGACCTGACGGATTTACTGCTAGATATTATAAGACCTTCGGAGCATTGAGATTTCAATACCGTTACAAATACAGTAGATCAAATGATGAAAGAAATATACAGAATCAAAGAGCTTAATGTCATATGATTCCAAAAGAAGGCAGAGACTTGACAGATGTAAAAAATTACAGGCCAATATCACTTTTGAACGTTGATTATAGATATTGCTTCAATCCTTGCTGTCCAGAATAAAAAGAGCTGTCTGATGTTATTAATGAAGATAAAAGGTTTTCTACCTAGAAGATCGCAGAGAAATAATATCAGAACGGTTTTAGATATAATCAAGTATATGGAAAGCACAATGAAGAATGGGTGTGAATATACTCTTGCATGCTGAGAAGGCATTTGATATGATTGATTGGACATTGTCTTGATAACGGCTTGTGAAACATGTGGCTGGAAGAAATTTATCTTATGGATTGAAGCAAATATAAGAAACAACAACAGTAACTGGTAGTAAATAGGTGAAGAGACAAATGTGATAGATTGAAGAGAGGGACTGTGCAAAGGATGTCATTGCTGCCCTGCTGTTTATTATGACACTGGAAATACTAAATAATACTATAAGAGATGACAAAGAGATTAAAGGTGTTAGAATAGATGTTATTGCAATTAAAATAGAAGCTGATGATTTAGTTGTTTGCTGGATGATCCACGAAAGACATAGAAAAATTACTTAAAACTCTGAATCAAGGAGAGTACTGGAATTCAAAGTAAACAAAAAACAACCTTTTTAACAAAAAATATGACTGAGGGGAAAAGGAAATAATACAAAAGACAGGATTTAACAGAGGTCTAAAGGTAAAATATCTTGGTATCTGGATAGCTAAAAGAAACAATGAGCAATACCACAATAACTATGAGAAAAAGGGGAAAGAAATAACAAAAGACTTGGAAAGCTGGACTTCAATGCGTCTGTCAATGATGGGGAGGATTGCGGCAATAAAAATGAATGTTTTACCAAAAATGAACTTTCTCTTTCAAAATCTTCCTGTAATAACGAGTATGAAACCTTTCCTACAATGGAAGAGAGAATTAACCAGATTTATATGGCAAGGGGAAAAGCCTAGGATTAAATGGAACATCATGATGGATCAGAAAATTCGAGGAGGTTTGGGACTACCTGACTTTCAGATATATTACAAGTCAGCGGCTTTTACATGGATAAAAGATTGGGTAGATCTACAAGATATGAGAATGTTGGCACTTGAGGGAGTAGATCTAAGGATGTATTGGCATGCTTATATGTTCTATGACAAAGCAAAAATAGACAAAGATTTCACAAATCATTACATCAGGAAATCGTTATTGAAAATTTGGGATGAATATAAGGCCAGAAACGTTAGGCAGCTGCCACCTGGGTCTCCCCTCAAGAGGCTTTCTTTGGCAGATGGACTGAATCTGAGAAATGGCTTCGATATGATGACATAATTGAGAAGTCATATTTAAGTAATCTTCAGATTAAAACAAGAGGAAAGTTAGAGCAAGAAGGAATAGTTTTAAATTGGTTTCCTTACAGACAACTAACTGAAAGGTTTCAGATGGATGTAAAGACACACGGTATAGAAAGAAAGGAAAAAACTGGAGTGATTAAATGGCTGTTTGAAAACCCTCCTCATCTATTAGCTCATATTAGCCAAGAACTTTTGCAGCAGGAGAAGCATGAAGAAACAGTTAAAGAGGCTATGGTCACATGGGCACAGAATATTGGACATACAATCCAGTTAGATTTCTGGGAAAAGAGTTGGAAAAAGACAAATAAATTTACAGTGGCGCAGAATCTGAAAGAGAGCTATTATAAGGTGTTATATAGATGGTATCTAACTCCAGATAAACTAAAAAGATTTATAACACAGGTACTGGACTATGTTGGAAATATCAGAAAGAGGGGGGCACTATGTAGCACATGTGGTGGATGTGTTCAAAGGTCAAGAAATACTGGACTGGAATACACAACAAAATTTGTGAAATATTGAAGGTACAATTTGCTATGATGCCTGAAATGTACTTGTTGAATATGACAGATATAGTTGATGGTACTAATATCAAGAAATATTGGAGAATATTATTATATATGATAACTTCAGCATGCATTGAATACGCAAAGGTATGGAAATCACAGCAAATACCTACAATAGAGCAATGGTGGGGAACTTTTATTGAAAATAAAACTGCTGATATGGTCTCTCAAAGACTAAAAGGGAAATCAGATGACAAAATTCAGAAAGAATGGCAAATCGTGGATAGTTGCTGAGTGACTTGTGATAGAAGTCTGTAATTCATGGTACTATGTGTTTAAAAGATTGAGATGATTGTGGTTGTTATCATGAAGCTGGTAAATGGTGGATGTAATACAAGTTCTAACATGTGATGTAGCTATAAAATGCAGTACAATGATAAAGCTAGGATATGAGATATTGAAAATGAAATCCAGATCAGATTGGAAGTATCAAGATATGTCAGCAGAAATAACAACGACAATTAATTGTTTTATTCGTGAATTTTTTTTTTTAATAAAATGATTATAAAAAAATGTAATCTTGCAAAACCATAGTAATATTTCTGATGATAGTTTTGCTTTAAGAATCAATAAGTCAAGCTAGGTAAAAATTCAGTCATTAGACAGTTTGATTTGAGATGAAGTCAGACTGAATAGGCCTAAAGGCTCAGACTTTTTATACTTCCAGAAAGCACAGCTTAAATTCACAAAGCTTCCTCTTCAGACTTCCCCTTCCTCCAGGCTCCTGTAATTTGCCTTGAGTAGGGTAAGTCATAGAAAAGTGGGCATTGCAGGTAGTAGCTGGCATTTCCCAGGCTTTGATAGAGCATCTTTTTTTACTGGTGGACAAACTCCCCCAATAACTATAATAGTTTCATCCTTGATGGGAAATGAGGTTCTCCTGCAGCCTGGGGAGTGTTCACTGTTGCCTGTTTTGTATGGCTAGATGCTTTTGGAATAGCAAGCCACCCTATGGCAGTCATCTTTATCTTGTTCATCCTGTCCACAGATTACTGTTATCCTTCCAAACAGCAAATGTCAAATGGAAAGCTTACCCTGCAAGAATGGGTGGTACCAGATATGAAGCGAACTTGTGGTTTTCAGGGAGGCTACAAAATCATGAGCTGGTACAGATAAGGTGGGCTTAATGAAGATATGTTTCCCCTCCACTAGTAGTGTGTAGGAAGCCAGCTTTTACTGGGCAGCAGGTTGAACAGTAATCAAAAGTACTTGTATTCTGTCTGATTAGTCCTGGGCTTTCCAAACTAACAACACGTTAGTGTGTCACCTACAATCTTGGAAACGTATGTTATGATTTATGAATCATATACTTTTAAAAATGTGTGAAAGGTTTTCATGAGATATGTTGTGTCTTCATACATTTTGTTATTACAATTTATGTATGTGTCTGTATCTCTTATCGGGTTAGTTTAACCTCTGGTTTGCTAGTAAAACTGAATTACTGTATCGCGAAATAATGCATGTCTAAAAAAGTGTGTCACCAACCTGAAAAGTGTGGAAAGCTCTGGATTAGTCCATCATGATGTTTATAAACTTTTAACATAAGGTAACACTTATTGAACCTCAATAGGACAACAGAATCACAGTAGATCATTGCACTTTCATTTCCACATGTGTAAGGTCAGTCCTGATGCTCCTTCTAGAAATGTGAGGCAGTGTCGGGATAGAACTTTTCCAACCAAGTTTCTGACATCTCAGCTTGTTCATTTAAGATGAAATCCTGAATCACAGGGTTTTTTCCTCAGAAGTGACTGAGGGACAGGTTTCTTCTTCTTCTTTTTAAATCTTATAAGATAAGTTACCTTGAGTGTCTAGTCAGAGCCAGAGGGGGGAAGTATATATAAAAAAGATTAAAATAAGTGATCTGTAAGTATAAGTTGAATCCCTTTTTAGTTAAACAGGATGTCCAATTTTATTTGATGAGGAAAATTCCAGGGAGGTCCAGGCCTCAAACTATGACTTCAATGAAGAGACCATTCTCCCTTGTGATCTGTTCTCCCTCCCTGCCAATATACAAGTCAACTTGCAATTTGTTGATTCCTTCATCCTTTTAATTAAAGGTTCCTCCTTGGATTGCATTCCATGGGCCAGATGCCACCCTGGCCCACTCCAGTGGCTCCTTCTTCCTCATCAGAAGGAGGTTGCACTTTCTGGCATGGTGGGTCTCCAGTGCCACCAGTACTTCAAAGCCTCTCCAGGAATACTCCACTAAGCAGGTGAAAATTGATGTGGGGCTGAGGGGGCTTATTGTGGCTCCTTTGTATTCTAGGACAAATGGGAAAAACATAAGGTGAGCCACAGCATAAAGTGTCTAAAACTGAGGGTAGTCAGGCTAGAACTGACTGGCTCTTCTGGCCTTTGTGCACATTTACAGTCATTGGGTTCTGGTGAGAATGGACAGCATGAGCCCAAAGGCACACATCAACAAGCAAGGAGGACACTGGCTCACTCCCTGATGTCAGAGGCCTCCTGTGGAGTGGGGTGGGGGCAGGCCAGTTTTTCTTTCTCTCAGACTTGGAGATGATAGCTGCCTTCCCAGCCTCTCTATAGCACCCTGCCCCTCCACCATTTTATACACCCTTGCTTTCCCCTCTCAAACCCACCACCTTAGTGAGTAGGGAGTAAGCCTCTCTGGTCTTATTCAAAAAACTGAATAAGAATGGTAGCATGCTGTCAAAATTAGAACTGAAGAAAAGTACTCTGCTGGGTCAGAAATTATAAAAATAGGATGTAGTCTTTATTAAAATAACAAACAGGGAAAAGGTATTGGGTATTTTAAGTGTATACAGGCAGAATATAGCTTCCAAAATGTCTGGCCAGATTCCTCAGCTCAACTCAGTATTCAGGTACAAAATTTTCATACTCGCACAGACCTTTGGTTTCTCCTGCTCAAAGTCCTAATCCCTAAGTCAGAATCTCACTTTCTAACCCACTCAGAAGTGATTTGCTCTCTCTCTGCCTCTCACTAAGAAAACCAAAACTCATATTAGCAAAACCCTCTCTCTTCTCCCTGAAGGAATATCTCACAAAAATGTAAGTCATCCCCTTATATAGAGCTTCTTCCCAGACAGCTCAGCTCCTCCTGTGCATCAGTGAGTTGAGTTCCTCTCTTACCCAGAACCCCTTGGGTCCCTTGGCAACCTGTTCCCAAGGCCAGCCTGCTTCTAGGTTTACCACAGTCCCAGGCTTCATCACGCCTCTACTGATAAACTGGATGGAGTTTAATCTTTACTCTCTAAAAGCCCAACAATGGACACTCATTGTGAAGGTGGATTTACTGAGAGGTCTCATATGAACAATGTGGAGTGGTCTCTGCATCAGGAAATATTCTACCTAATCACACTCCATCTAGGAGTTCCCCAGCTGGACCTGTTTGCCTCCTCAGAAAAAAGTAAATCATTTTTACTTGCACTTCAAACCCAGGGGGCAAAGCAAATAGACACTCTCAAGAGTTCCATGGCCAAACTCTGCTACATGCCTCCTCCTCACCACCTTTCCACTACAGGACAGATTCATCAAAAAAGTGAGGGAGGAGAAGGCATCAGTCATCTTAGTTGCCCTCAGCTTGTCCAAGCAGGCTTGATTTTCTGACTGCTTGAGATGACTTCAGAACACCTTCAGTTGTCACTCAGATGGAACTCAGTCAGGGAGCAATCTTCCATCCAGACTTAAGATGGTTCCAGCTTCATGCGTGGCTGCTGAAAGGATAGTTTTCCAACAACAGAGGTACATGAGAGATTATTAACACCATCCTGGCTTCACACAAACCGTCCATGCATAGAGTGTACAAATCCTTGTGGAGGGGCTTCTGCCATTGGTGCAGAAAGAAAGAGGGCTCACCTCTGTCTTGGTCAGTCATGAGCCTTCTCTCCTTCCTTCAGGACAAGCTTCAAAAAGGCCTCTGTCCTAATACTCTGAAGAAGCAGACCTCCTCCACATTCCATGGCCACCTTGTGGTATCCTTGGCAGCCCACTTGCACGTCCATATGTTCCTTAAAGGGACATGTCACCTTAAACCACCACCTGTGCATAGGTTTCTCAGCTGGGACCTACACAGATCCTCAAGGGCTTGACTCAGCCTCCTTTTTAATCTTTGCAAAAGGCCTCCCTATGCACCTCTCCTGGAAGGTCCTCTTCCTAATAGCTATAGTGCCTTCCAATCTGGGAATTTCATCTTCTGTCACTATCCCTTGGTTCATTTTGGATTGTTTCATCATAGGATTTTTATGGTGAAAGAGATTAAAAAGTAGTTTACCAGTGCCACTTCCTGCATAGGACTAACTATTCTGTATTCTATCCAGCTGCTCATTTAATGGCAGCAGGTTGTAGAGCAAGGGTATGGTGATATTAGAGGCATATAGGAAAAGTTATAAATGGGCAGACTTCCATAAGAACCAAGCCCAGCATACACTTTCTTTATTTATTGCCTTGTGATGACATGACTCATCCTTTCCCTTTCAGCTCTGGAGGCCACAGCCATTGGGTTCCAGAGACCTTAAAATCTGGGAATTCAGAATCCCTACTGCTCAAAATTTAGGAGCACAGTAAAATGTTAGGACCTTTTTTGTGATCACAATCACAAGTACTATTTTAAAAGGTTAAAAGTGATTTGTGTAAAACTGGGAGAGTTGGGGAATCGGTGTTTTGGGTTTTGCTTAAGTCTCTCCTCCCTAAATTACAAAGCACTGGAAAGCGCCAGAAGTTGGAAGAGATCACGAGGGCCATCAAATTCAACCCCCAAACACAACTTGTATATCACACACAGTCAACTGATAAATTTAGAAAACATTAGGCATAGAATCTGCTATGGAGAAGCAGATTTAGGTTGCTGTCTCTGCAGGAGCCATGACATGTTAATTGGACACAAGTTTTTAATTACATGCAAGCAGAAGGAAGTTGAGAATCATGTTCTGATGCAGGAGTTATTTGATTATCATATATTAACAGTATGAGCAAACATTCATATTCTTGTTGCATTTTGGGACGAGGAGCCCACTTTTTTTCCCCTTTTAGGCGGAATCATCAAAGGAAAAAAGGTACAGCATTTTTTTCCTAGAATATTTGGGCAGTCACATATGATACAGGCAGTAAAGTGACAAGCATTCCAGCCATAGCCTTTTTAGTTCTGCAGTTAATTGAAAAATTGATATAATCCATATTTTACCATAATAGTAATTATTTTAGAAAATTGCTTTATTAGTGATTCTGACACACCCAGCCTGCACAACAATTTATTATCGCTGGTTTCAAACTCTACAGAAAGAAAATCCTCCCTTCCATCAACATAAAAGTTTGGATCCCACCATAAGCGCCAGATGTCTTCAGCAGATTTAGCCAACTGCATCTTCTCCTGTATTCTCTTCACCCTATTCCACTAACCTAAGGAAATTGATCCCTTCCAGAAGTGGTTTTTTGACAATTTTATGGGTTTCCAAGGCAGAGAGAGATAGGAACATCTTGATCCACAAGCTTTTTTCTGTTCCTGATTCTTGTGCTAAACACAAAGTCCTAAACACAGTTGTTATTTCCAACTAGGATACTCTGTTAAATCGATAGAAATTGCACTTCCCATTGGTTCAGTGACTCTGCTATAATTCAGGCTAGTAACAAGTGTTTTCCAATACTTACAGTTGTTGTGTAATAGCTCTTGGCAGTCTCTCTGAAAATGCATGACAGTTTCAGAAACATAAAATATGTTTTCATATTATAAAATCTTATCTATCTAAAATCATTGTTAAAGCAAATATTCCTCATAATATACAGTTTATTTTGATGCTTTTAACCTCTTACGTTGCTGCTTCTTTGATGACAGCCACAGAGATACATGAAAAAAGGAAATAGCAGAAATTTGAGGTATAAATATTAAATCACTAAACTGTTTTTGTTTTTTAAGCAATGTCTGGTGGACTTGTTTAAACTTTCTACTTGTTCATGCTTTGATTTCAGGAGTCATACTGGCACATGATTTGTGTGGCTCATGTTGTTCATTCTAATAAGTACTGAAAATGTGCTGCCATTTATTTCAAAAGTTGCTTTCATTCATTTTGGGTTAAAGCTTTATCACAAATGGTTGGTTTAAGTACCTCTATACATCATGTGTAGATTGTGGTTACTTTTCTGGCTGTCATCTTTCCAAAAGGAAAATGTTTTGGTATTAATGGTAATTGGCCACAATTTGGTATTAAGTGCATTGGCCATAAGAATGATGATCCTTTAAAGCAGTGGTTCTCAACCTGTGGGTCCCCAGATGTTTTTGGACTTCAGCTCCCAGAAGCCCTGAGCATTGACCATAGTGGCCGGGGCTTCTGGGAGCTGAAGTCCACAAACATCTGAGGACCCACAGGTTGAGAACCACTGCTTTAAAGAAAGTGCCTCTGGGAGTGAGTCTCAGAGTGATAAGCCTGGAATGTCAACATTAGGCAGTGAATGGTTCATGATGTGCTTTGTGTTTTTATGCATTCTTGTAATGCATAAGGGCATGCATCACTAATTGATTTGGCTGTGATCAAGCAGAGTGAAACAGGAAAAAAGCTGGCCTTCTGGTGGCCATAGATTAATTGACTTCAAGCTCTGTGGTGTTGTTTGAGTATTTTCATCATACTATTATAACATAGTCTTTTGAAGAATCTGTCACAGGAGCATTGAGTCATTTTGGGAATGCATATGCGATGCAACAGAATACATACAGAATATGTTGTATTTCATATAAGTGTTTAATAAAACACTGTTTGGTTTGAGGAGAGTAGGAAATACAGGTATTTGTTGTATATTGTTTCTGGGGTCTGCGTGTATTTTTTTGCATACTTGTCACACCCCAGAGGGTTTTGTGTTGTTCAAGCTTCACCAAATCTAAAGTTGATGAGGTGTTAATCTAACTTTTGCAGAGGTCTTCAGGCTACCTTGGTTTTCCAAATTATATTTTTATTTCTATCTTTTTCTTAAGCTAGTTCCTTTCTTTAACACTCCATTTTAAAAACTATTAATGAGGTGAACATTAGCTCTGTGCAGATATTGTTTGCATGCTAAGAGGGATTAAAATGACCCATGAGGCACTGAATATAATATTTGAACACTGTTCCTGCTTGTGGGCTTCACCTTACTATACGTTATAGATATATTTGACATCTGAGGAATACAAATGGTGTTTCCACCATCAACTATGTTACTGTTTAACAATAGCATATCATAAGTTTCTTAAATATAAATCATGCGAATTTTCAAAATAATATTTATACTGCTTTATATCTTCAAGTAAACTTACATCATCTCAAAGTATCAGTAGATCATTGATATTCTGGTTTAAGAAACTTCATTTTAAATATTGTAAAAAAAATTTTGTTTTGCAGAAACAGTGGAAAATGTAACTTCCCAAAAGGCGAAGGATGGCAGTTAAGCATTTCAACAGATAATATTTCAAATATAAAACTTAAGGATTTGAGAGGCCACCAACCTCATTTGAAGATTTGAAAGCTGCTTCTCCATCTGAATGTGTTTGGTTTTCACCAAACGCTTCAAGATTGAAGTTCATTAATCTAGACGTATTAGCAAAGGAACAGAATCCAGCCTGCCTAAAGGAATTAAGAGCAGTAGATGTCAAGAGTGAAAAAGAACTTAACCATGAATATTGTATGTCCAGTGAGAGAGACAAACGTTTTTTTCTCTGTATCAGTGAACATTCAGTCATCACAGAGTCCTCCTAAAAATGTTTGAACCTTAGCAAAATTAGATGGCACCCTCTATGAGTACCATGATGTAAAATCAGATGTGTCCTGAGAAATGATACAGGTTTAATTCCTGAAGATAGTACATTTATCACCTTTTATTTAGAATCTGATAGGAGAAACATGGGTTCCCAACTGTGTACCTACTAATAATACATATCAGTGATAACAGAACTACATCTGTCCATAAAATTGGAGTGTTTTTACTTTGAGCCATCTTGCAATGAAAACACCAAGAAATCTTCTGAATGTTTTGTTTTCAGTCAAAATGCATATTTTGAAGAAATATCTCAAATGCAAAGCTCTTCCGCATATGTTTATAGGACAGACTGTCCTTATTACACTTTATACTTTTGTCAGGCTGGTAGTAGTTCTCATTAATGCAGGCATACCACAAGTTAAATTGCTGTGAAATGTATCAGCTTACTCCATGCATACCTACACCTGCAACCATGGTATGTAACTTACAGTCCAATAGGTTTTGTTCACAGAATTCTACTTATTTTGATGCTGAGGAATCACAGACATTGAATTTTGCCCAGATCTTTCCTTTGCATGCTTATTTCAGTTCTGCGGTGGTCTTTCCATATAGCTATCAGTTGCAGTTGTCATGGTACTCAAAAAAATCACCTTTTGGCACTGCTTGCTTTTCTATAGCCTTCCAATACTGACATGTGAGATTGTGTGACACTATTAAGTCACTAATGTTTCAAAATTCCTCTAACTGGCTAAAGTGGAATATAATAAGATCCATTTAGGAGATAGTGGTATGATTCAGGGCTGGTTCAGAGGCATGAAATTCCTGCCTATGGATCATCCATTGTGGATACAATGGTTACAAGGGCCATTCCTCAGCAACAATTCATACACACACAAAAGTATGCACTGAGCTTCACTAAATCACTACTAGGATGTGATGCCAATATGTCTGGAATATTTTTCTTCATGTTGGCTGCTCTATGTGGAAAAATTTAAAACTTCTGAATCAACCGGGTGCATTGTCAACTGGAAACCAGTTATCATTTGATCATATTACTTTCATGTTACAAGGAGCCTTGAGCTTTCTACTTTGCAATGTTAATATTGTGAGGAAGTATTGTCAGGGAGAATCAGAAAGAAGAAAGTTTTTAGTACTTGTCCTGTCTCCCAGCTCTCCACTGCAGATGTCCCCAAGTTGTTTTTAATCCTCTTCTACAACATCTATGATTTCTTCTGAAATGATAGACAAAATTGGCCCTAGGATTGATGGGCACAGCATGGCAAACAATGGGACAGAATCTGCAGATAAAGAATGGTGCCTGCTACAAAGGAATATTTGTTACCTTGGGGAAAAAGGTTTGGTAGTGTTTAGCTATCCCCTTAAAAACATCTCCTTGTGTAGGTTCTGTAAAGGCTAATTCATATTGTATATGCTTGTTTACAATAATGTTCCAGTTCTTACTTGAGCATTGTAAATAATGGTTTGGAATAAAGGGAATCTTAATAGACTGGAATGAGATATATATTCTTAATTTGGACATTGCAATCTGTATCAGGAAAGGGGAATCATAATCAGGGCCGGACATTCATAACAAGGAATAATTGTGAGGACCTCCACCTATCCCACTGATAGATGTGGAGACCCTCTAGATGCTCTAATGATTCCTGAGCAAGTCTTGATTTGCATAATCTTACTGCTGGACATCACCCTTCAGTCACAGCTGCCGCCACAGACATCATATGTCTGAACTTGTCTACACCAATAACACTCTCGATAACATTCTTAGTGGTTCAAATGTATGATACAATTTATTAAACAGAAGTGCAACATAGGCCCTTTCCGCATGGGGTAATTAAAACGGTGTAATGCGACCTCTAACGGAGGTCGTCTATACCATGGAGTGCGCTGGGGTGTTTATAATTTTGAGGTTCTACACCTCAAACCGCCCTGAAGTGACCGGAAGTGGTGGCGCCCCGTGTTTTTTAAAAACCTCTTTTCAAGAGGTTTTTATAAAGCATGAGCGTGCAGCCCCGTTCCACCCCGTCGCAGCACCCCGGTGTAGATTTGCAGGCGCACACAAGTGCGTGCCTGCCGATCTGCCAGGGGTGGGCTTCCGGCTGGCGAGCTTCTCCGCTTGGTGGAGAGTCTCCGCCACCCATAAGCCGCCATTTTGGACGCTGCAGGAGTGTGGAGCAGCGAACTCACGCTGCTCCTCGTGGCGATGGACTTACCCGGCTTCTGGTAAGCTCCGTTTCTGCACGTTTCCCCGTTTCTCCCTCCACGTGTGGAAAGGGCCATACAATAAAAGATTCTTTAACACATCTAAATCCTGACTGTAACTAACCCATCCTAGCTTGCATCACAACTCATATTTCTAACTTTAACACTCATCTCTCTCTCCCTCTCAGACTAACATTGAGTCTTAACTAATCCCTAGCTCTGATCCTGGCTAATTCACTGAACTGGTCATACAAGTCAGCCTTTCAAAATCCTATTCAGACATTGAGCCTATTGCAAGTCACCTCACCCCCTCAACAGATCACTTACTTCATTACATTTGCTGTACATGACATTCATAACCAAATTTATTTTCTCTAGTAAGCGCACAACAATTTTTTTTCAAAAGTCTGTAATATCACAGTGGCCACGACCCAAATGAGTCATCTCCTGCTGGCCAACACCTGGTTGCACATATGTGCAGAAATGTATACACAATTTGCACATACTATTCACACATACAAGGGTGAATGAAATGCAGCCCTTGTGCCACATGTGGCCATTTTCACATCCTTTTCACTCTTTCCAGAATAAACTTGGCAATAGTTTACAGGGGGGCCTGTACCATATCATTTAATTTTTTTCCTTAACTAGTTTAGCTTTTATTTTTCTGGCACTCCTTGTGCACTTAAAGGATCCAAAGGCAAAAATTTATTCCTGGACTCATCACAGTTGCTCGCTTCTACCATACATGCTGATACTACACCTCATCCATTCATACATAGACAGAACCTAAAATCTGTAGGATAACAGCTCTATTTCAGTTCTGATTTATAAATTTTCACTATAAAATGATGTTGTTGTGTTCCTTCAAGTCATTTCCAACTTACCATGACCCTAAGGCAAACCTCGTACCCAAGGTCACCCAATGAGCTTCTATGGCAGAGTGAGGAATCGAACACTGGTCTCCAAGGACATACTCAGTGCTCAAACCCCTAGGCCACACTGGCTCTCATAAATCTTACCTAATGGAAAACACTGGGATTCTGACCATTTTACAGATACAAAGATCTAAAACCCATTTCAGAGTGTTGTCACAGTCCAACTGTGCCATCAGTGGTCTGGTGAAAGATTGTGCCAGGGTGTACATCCAACAAGTGTTTATTTCACTGCTCAGGTAAAGGTGCAATGAAGTTTTTCTCAAATCAAGTACCCTAGTCAACTAGGTTAGCCAGTTAATATACTCAGCAGTGAGGTAGACACAAGTTGACTGACTTGGACTCAAATCAGACTTAAGTGGCTTCAGTGACTGGACTTGGCAATAAATGATGCACTGACTCGACTAGACTCAGAACTTCTATATTTTTAGCAACTGACTTGCTGCCCTTGGTTCAGTAACATAGCACATTCATCCAGAAACCTTACGACTTTGAACAATACTTCCAACTCTTTTTTCCTACTGGTCACATGACAAGCCCAAAGTGTGGGCGCATTTCTCAGAGGAGAACAGCAGATGGGTTAGGCAGTGGGCTTGGAACAGGCCCCCTCTACATATCAGAGGAGCCTTCTAAAATGTTTCCTAAGAGCAGAAGACAAAACTCACCCCTGGAGTGCAGGGTGCATTTCTCAGAGGGGAACAGCAAATGTGTTAGACAATGAGCTTGAAGAGAAAGGATCCTTCCTTCTAAAGTATTTGAAGCTTCAGTAATGGAGAATAAGAAGGGTCGTGTTCTCCACTTCTGAAAAATCCTCCAGCTTCAGAAATGGGAAATAAGAAGGATCCTATTTCCCTCTTTTGAAGCTGCAGACTCTTTTATGCCCATGGCACAAAATCCTCAAGCTTTGGGAAAGGGGAGTAAAAAGGATCCTACTCCCCACTTCTGAAGCTGCAGGTGACAAAATTGCAAATGTGGAGGGCCAACTCTGCTTAAATTGTTAAAACTGACTATTGTAAAGTGGGTGGTCAAAGATCAGATCTTTTCGGTTAGGAAAAAAGTAAAAGTTTATTGTGCACAATGTCTCAGTGAGATAATTCTCAAAAGTCTGAGTCCCGCCTGTTTACATTCAAAGCAATTTATACATCTCCCGTGCAAATACATCACATGTCCAAGAAAGGAAATTGACACAGACAATAGTTCCCACCATCCTCCTGCGTAATCCTACTAATGTTGCAAAGCATAGCGAGGCACATGCCATCCTCCCTAACATTCTATCTCACAGTGTCCTATTGTTCTTTCAAACACAGAGTCACTTCAGTTGCAGAGAAAATTAACTGCTTTTCTCAACTGTTTTTCCCTCACACCCACAGGTCATCTGGCCTGACATGAAACTGAACATCCACTTCAATTGGATTCTGTCCAGAAATTCTGGAACATAGGTTGGAGTATAAAATTGGCTCCCAGACTTGAGACTTGACCTGAAAGTATCTTCAAGGACTTGAGACTTAACTTGAGACTTGGAGTGAAAGACTTGAATACATCACTGATACTCAGCATCAAACAAACTAGCAGACTAAGTCATGGTTACATCATTAACAGATCATATAACACATGGGCACTAGCCCTATCAGGTGCCAACATCCCGTAATACTCTGGGGGATGCAGCTACCTTTTAGAAGCCTTCTCCTCTGGGTGTGATTTTTAGTATGCTAATGTGCACTTTCTATAACCCCAGGCCCTCTCTCTTGTGTTCTCATCTTTTCAGAATGCAACCAGTTGCTTACCTGGTTAGACTGATGATAAATTAGTCTGTGGTGACTTGACTGAAAGAAAATCAGTTCCTTGGGTGAAAAATGCAAGATGACCAAAACTGTTGTTATAAAATATTCATAGAGACTTTCAAGATTTCATATTTAATTTTATGGGCCATTATCTCATTATATATTTTTTTCTTTAGTACGGTCAATATGAAATTTCTCAGAAAAGCAGATTTATTTATTTTTTTTAAATTGGGTATAAAATTGAAGTGGACTTGCTTTTGCGCTGATGCATGATATACATTACTAAAGTTGAGGCTTTAACACATAATATGAAAATAAATTTGTACCAGTTATTATAGTTATTGGAAAGTACTGGCATTCTTTGGCAGCCTAACTTTTTATACACACAGTGAATTTATACAGTAGATGAAATCTTATACCAAAGCAGAAGGTAAAACAATAATTATGAAAAAGTGGGTATTTAGCCATAAATTCTAGAGGCGTTCCATATAAAGGTGGATGCCTCCAACTTTTTTGGCACAGTATGAGAAGAACATGGTATGTCATATACTGCTGCATAACAGTATTTGCAAATGCACTGCAACAGCCAGATATGCTGGGGGTGGTTCCTAGCCTACATAAGATTAGCAGCAGCTTATCTACACTGTTTTCACATTTGGCAAGAGAACAGGTTTGTCTGTGCATTCCTTGGGAAATATTTGCAGATGTAATTGGAAAGGATGCTTTAGCAGTGAAACAGAAAACGCCTAAAGGCAGTTATAATAATGTAGGGATGAACAATTTGTAAGCCTCCACATGGTGGAGGGAGGAGCACAAGAGACTGGAAACATCCAACATAACCTGAATTAAGGAACAGACAGCATTTCAAGATGCATAAAAATGTTTTATTCCTCAAAGTAGCCAGCTGTTGGGTTGCACTCACATCATCCCTAGCCAATGTTGGCTGAGGGATTCTGGGGGATGAGGCCAAGGTAACTCCTCTAAAGCTCTGGGCCTAGCCAGCATAGTGGTGAGGGATGATGGCGGTGCAGTTCAACAAAGCAGCTGTCTCTGCCACAGTTAAAAATAGAACTACTGGTAGTGGCTTTTAGATACTCATCCCTAGACCTGAGATTTGATTTTATTCTACAAAATTGTATTTAAAATCTGAGAGAAATAAAATATATTTTAGTTTCTGCAGTATTATTAACATGTATGTATTAGCTTAGAAGTGTGACACGTTTTAAATATGCTTACACATATATTTTGGTATATTTTCTATTTGAGCTTTTGTAATACAATAAAGTCTAAGAGGCATATTTTTAGAACTGTTAGCTGAGTGAAGGAAGACCTTGAATCTCCAGGTGCAAAGAACCAGATAGATAAAGTTGAAGTGTCCTCCTCTCTTGGGAGGCACCCACAAGTCTGAAGGCTGTAAAGAGTAAACCAAGTTGATAACAGAAAGTTGGCATTGTTTAGTAAAGGGGCAGCTGTAACTTTTGGGCCCTGTCCAAGGGGAGGGAAACCTGCATCAGGCAGGGGGATAAAATGTGGGCTATTCCATGAGGGGGTGTCTTCTCTCTCTGAGACACCCGGCTCTGCAGAGACGTATTTTCTTTTTTTAAGGAACATCTGATGCTTCAGCTGATCCTGTGTTAAATTGTTTTATGAGTCTTATCAGCTATTTCTTACAAAATCTATTAGACCCCTGCCTATTTATATGCTTTTGGTTTGACATCAGATGCCTGCTAGTACTCCGAAGTAATTGGGGCCACTGCTTCCTCCTTTCAGATCCCCCTTTTCACAGAAATGTGTTAACTTGCATTTCCATAGGCCTACATTTGGAGAGGCTCCTGAACTGCATTTTGCATAGTTATTTTTTAAATAAATGTTTAAAATGTATTTTTCAACACTGAAAATTTTCCCAGGGTAACAGTTTTAAACAACAGCTATTAAAGCAATGTTATACTAGTAGCATTGCTGCTTTGCTGTATGCCTTTTTTTCCATCTTACGACAACCCTGTCATGGGGTTTTCTGAGGCTGAGAGTGTATGTCACGCCCAACATCACCGAGTGGGTTTCCATGGCCAAGGGGAGAATTGAACCCTGGCCTCTGCTACACCATGCTAGCAAATGTAGTAACTACATGACAGTGGGACATCTAAATTTTCTGGGTAAAAGAAAAAAAATTTTTTTGCCTAATACTGCAAAGACAGAAGTTGGTGCCACACATGCATCTTGTGAGGGGATTCCAGAGGTGGGGAATCATCGTAAAAAATTATATGCGAGGTTTCTATGTGCTTTTATTTGGTGACGTAACAAAACTGAAGGCATTTAAATTTCAAAGGGCAATACAACTGGATGAGATTGATTATGCAAAGAACTGAAGACTCAGGTTGATCCAGAAGAAATCAGAGTGTTGGGAATTTCTTGGGCCTTGTAGCCAAAGGAAGACTAGTTTATAAAGCAAGATCATGTGGGAAAAGTTAAACAACAGTTAAACTACAGTCACAAAGTTCCCTGCAGACTGAAGCAGCCCATTTATCCAGACAGATGGACAGACACAAGCTGGAACTTCTGTTGTTTCTCTGTTTTGGCTGTTCAAATTGCAAGGTATGGCTGCACTGTGGAGTAATAAAAGTGGGATGCCCCAACAGCAATAAGTATCAAGCTGAAGGCTTAAGTACAATGACAAGAAGAAAGCATAGCCCAAAACATTTGCTGCCAGAAGTGAAAGATACTCCTCTCATACGCCAGTGCACCTCCAAAAGGCAATCAGACTGACAGTTTAATCTTTCTTCAGCGCTGAGGCTGAGATTGCATCATCCCCTGCACTCAAGGGAGCAAAAGACACATGATAAACTACATGGTACACATAGCTATGTTTGTTTCTCACTTTTCAACTTCTGCTGCGGAAGGCCACTGCCTCACAGTCTAATGGAGAGATTTTGATGGAAGAATAGAAGTGTTGGATGGATTTCAATGTTCTATTATTTATACATAAAGCAAAAGTTGTTTATTGTACTTTTTCATCAAACTAGGAAGGGCAAAGCAGTGCAGTTTCGCAATTTTAAATTAGTAGAGTTTGTAAAAATAAGTGAAAACTGCATTTTGAGGGGGAAACTTTTCAAACAGATCATTGCACCCATTAGCTGATATTTTTAACAATGGCCATCCTAACAATTCTCACCAGTTCTTTTTCTATTTGTGCAAAATTTCATAAAGCCGGAATTAATGCACAAGATTTTATAGTGGAATATTCTGTCATTCTCATTTGTTTACAACAGTTAAGCTGGAAATTCAGAATTCAGAGCAGTCAATGTGCTTTATGAAGGTCTCTATTGCGTTCAAAAATCATGTATTGTTCTTAACAAAAACAAAACTTTTCAGTTGCATATCCGCAGTCTGAAGACTTCCCCTTGAGGTGAGGTTTTTGGCTGTTTGGTATTCTGGACCAGACTGCTTCAGACTGCAAGCCAGTGTCCTAATTTTAAATACTCTCTACTACTCCCCTTGTTAACTCTTTGGATGCAATAAACTAGTAAATTTGAGGGACATATTTATCACACAGTGTATGGCATGGTTAGTCAGAATTAAATCCCACTATGTTCTTTGGGATTTATTATGTTGGTCCCCTCTCTGTTCTCTGCTAGGGGCAGGCCTAAATTATGAGGCAGAAGAGACTGCCTCATGTTTTGGATGTGGTGTGCTGTACTTTCTACTTTTTAGTTATGTTTTAAATTGTTTTAAACAGTTTTAACTATGAGATTTTTAAACAGAATTGTCTGTTTAGTTGTTTTGTATTTGTTATGATGTCTGGACTTTTTTTGGAAACCAATTTTAATCCCTGGCCAAAAGAAAAACAGAGTATACATTAAATATATATATATATATATATATGTTTAGAATAGTTTAATTTAGAATGGCTTCTGCATATAAGAAACTCTGCCTTCTTTTGCCTTGACTACAAACAAAGGGTTTATCACCTCATTCTGCATGCTGAATAGAATGGCTCTAATCCACGTACAAGCAACTTGTGATTCTCCAGGTATGTTAGACTGCAACTCCCATCACCCCTTCTTGCAAAGCCAGAAGAGAGGGATGGTGGAACAACACTGTAGCAATAGCAGTTACATTTCTATACTGCTTATCAGTGCAAAGCACTCCGCAAGCGGTTTACAATGTGTTCAGCTGATTGCCCCCAACAAGCTGAGTACTCGTTTTACCGACCTGCAGAAGGATGGAAGGCTGAGTCAACCTGGAGCCCTGCAGGATCAAACTCACAACATTGTGGCTGCAGTACCAGCATTTAACCACTGTGCCACCAGGGCTCCGATAGCTTGTCGTCTTTTTTGTCCTGCCAGGACTTAACACCTGCCTGACAGCCATAAATGCAGCATAGAGTTATAGTGTGAAGAAAGGTTTTTGTCTGCTTAATTTCAGTTTCTTCCAGCCTTGTCACCATCAACAGCACAGAAGTGTTCCTGCCTGAAAGAAAGGTAGCATATGGCTTGCAAATATAATTAGCTCAGTTATAGAAACATTACAGCTTCTCACAGATACAGCCAGCTCAAGACATTTTGCTTCTTGGGAACAAAGAAGTGTTCTATTCAATGTGCAAGACCCAATTGGACTGATAGCTGAACCTTCCTCCAACTCTCATGTTGGGAAAGTATTTTTCACCGCATCTGACAGGAGTATACAGAGTGCAGGGGAGGTTGTGTGGCATACAACCGTCCTCTAACGCTCTGCAGCAATCCCACTTTGTTTCTGACTTACTCAGCCTAACAGTATGGCTAACCCTGTTTGCAAATGTGGAACAAGATCTTACCTGGGTTTATGTGGTGACACACACTACATTTTAAGAAAGTGAATAAAATTCAGGAGAACATGTTCTCTTCCACCTAAGGATCCCCATTAATCAGGTCATAATTGTTGGTTAGGACCTAATTGAAAATAGCTGTCTCTGTTTTTCCCTCTTCCACATTGTAGACTATCAAATTGTCTGCAAGGCAAGTGAGAAATTTATTGGGTCTGATACTCTTTGGCAGAGTCTGACTTCCAACAAATATCAGGATAATTGAAATCTCCCATTTCTACGATATCTGGGAGACTCAAATTACTACACCACACTGGCTCTCTTAGAGTTAACATATACTTTAGAGAATACTATCTTATATTTCCTTTCACATCTCAACAAGGCATTTGACATTTTGTTATATGCAAATTCAATAATGTTACAAATTGTTGTATTGTTTTTAGGTGTAATGTTACGGTCTTAGAGGTGCTTACCAGGGACAAAACTCTGTGGAGTCTGCTTCACTGCATCAGTGGCATGCTGCACTGAAGTCCCAGCAACAAAAATGCTTTACATTGTGCACTTGTGCATGTATTCATATGAAAGTAGATCCCAGTAAGGCTTACCTTCAGGGTCAACTATACCAATCCAGTGCACATGAATGGGGAGATATGGGAGGCATAAGTGGACTTCATGAATAAAGCAGTTTGCCATTACAGGAAACCACAATGGTTATATCCTACTAGTGTATACACCCCGCATTGCCTGGGATTTTATTTTCTCATAGGTAATACTTATTAGAAAGGTTTGAAGTCCTATGTCTCTAATTCTCCAAACTATTTTGTCCAGTCCCTGCAACCCCAATCCAATCTGTATTCAGACTTATTAGCATACAGAGGTTGGGTTCCTGAGAGAATACACTGCCCTCCTCCTTGCTGCTAGGCTTCATCTCCATAGCAACCAGGCTCTTCAAGACAGGCACTGTTGACTGAGGCCCAAGAGCTCTCTTGCTGAGAATTCTAAAGGCCCCTCCCCAAACTGCAAACCCTAGGATTCCATAGAATCTTCTTAGGCAGCCAATCATATGAGGGCTTTGTCTGATACAGACAAAAAGGCAAACTTTGAGTTTTATATATTAGACTAGCATCTATACTCGGTGTTGCCCTGGATTTTATTTTCTTGTAAGTAACACTTGTTAGAAATACCTCAGGAATTACCTTACCTTAGGGATTAGATGCAGTTGAAATACACAGATTTGAGATCCTGTGTCTCTAAGTTCCCAAACTGCCTTGTCCAGTACCTGTAACTTTTCTTCATTTAATCTGTATTCAGAGTTGTTAACATACTGAGTTTGGTTTCCTGAGAGAATACACTGTCCTCCTTCCCACTGCTAGGCCTCATCTCCACAGCAACTGGCCTGAGCTCTCTGGCTGAAAATTCTAAAGGCCCCTCCCCAAACTGGCAACCCCAGGATTCCATAGAATCTTCACAGCCAGCCAATGAAATGAGGTCTTTGCCTGGCTACAGCCAATCCTATGCGGTCTTCACCTGCCTGATGCAGACAAACTTTGACTTTTATATAATAGATTAGGAATGACTGTTAAAAAATTTCAGGGGCAGCGGTGTTGATCGTAGAACAAATTCCAAAATGCACATTGTTTTGATACCATCATTGTTGCCAACCCCCAAAATATAATACATGGGAAGAAAATTAAAGATGTTAACTCGCATTGTTATGTGTATGCTTTAGATGGTGCTTAAGGTCTTTCTTGAGAGAGATCTTTACAGGGCTTTTAAAAACTACTTTTGCCTGATGGAGAAACCAGTAACCTTCGAAAGCCAGTGTGAAGTATTTTGTGTCTTTTGGCTGGTCCAGTAAAGATACCATTGCAACGCGTATTTGAGATTTTGTTACGAAGACTGCTTTAAGTTTTTAGGAAATGTGATTACAAAGGTGCCATAAGGCCGTGATGTAGACTTCAGTCAGCTGACTCGGACTCAAGTCAGACTTAAGACCCTTCAGCGACTCGACTTGGACTCGGCTTGGCAAAACTTACACACTGACTTGACTTGAGACTTGCATATTTTTAGTGACTGACTTGCTGCCCTTGGTTCAGTAACATAACACATTCGTACAGAAACCTTACAACGTCCTGGTCACATGATGCTCTGTCTCAAGCCCAAAGTGTGGACATATTTCTCAGAGGGAACAGCAAATGGGCCAGGCAATGGGCTTGAGGTCTGCTCAGCAGCCTGTCCCCACTAAATATAGGGAGAGCTTTCTAAAACTTTTCCTAACAGCAGCAGGCAAGCTTTGCAAGTGGGAAGTACCAAGGATCCTACTCCCCACTTTTGAAGCTGTAGATGCCAAAACCACAGAAGTGGAGGGCCGACTCGACTTAAATGGTTAAAAACTGACTTTGACTCTGTCCAGAAACTGTGGAATACAGGTTGGGGTATATAGTTGGCTCCCAGACTTGAGACTTGACTTGAAAGTACCTGGCAAGGACCTGAGCCTCGACTTGTGCCTTGAAGGTAGAGACTTGAAGTAAAACACTCAAATACTTCACTGCCACAACGCGAGCGAAGGCGCTTTTCTATCAAAGACCCTCACGGGCCCTTCCCTGAAGTTCTGTTTTCAGTCCCTTCCTCTCTGCCTCGCGGCTGACGAAGGGAAGGCAGCCAAGAGGCAGCTCAAGAAACCGGCAAGAGCTAGAAAAACGAGTCCCGCGTTGGAGCAGAAGGGGCCGCTGCGTCCCTTTTCTTACCGGAAGTGGCGTCACGTGGGGCGTGAACGGAAGTGCGCAGTGCCGCGACCGCCGCCATTACACGGAGCTGGAGGGAGGGGGGAGAGGGAGAGCGAGTGGGGCCTGTTCCTTCGCGCGCGCTATCTCGGCGGGCCGTTGGGCTGGTGGCCGTTGATCCCGTCCTCTCCTCACCGGTCCGCGGCGCCCGGGCCTCCTCCCTTTCCTCCCTCCCTCCCGTTTTCTTTGCCGGTTCGGAGCACGCCGCCCTGGCCGCGCCGCCCAGCACCCCCTTCCCTCCACACTGATTGGGCGGCAGGCAGCGGGCCGGCATGGAGGACAAGAGCTTCACCAAGGAGCTGGACCAATGGATCGAGCAGCTCAACGAATGCAAGCAGCTGGGCGAGAACCAAGTACGGAGCCTTTGCGAGAAGGTAGGAGACATCATTGGGAGGGAGGGAGGGAGGGAGGGAGGGAGGGAGGGAGGGAGGCGGCTGGAAACTGCTGCATCCCAGAGGACGGGCCCCGAGCACAGTGCGGCCTCAGGTATTTGGAAATGCTAAGCGGGGGGAGGGGGGGCACCGAAAACGACCCAGATCGCTTGGCTTTTCCTGTGTCCCGGGTGCGTAGTTAAAAGAAGTTACGGGAGTCAAGGTAACGGGTGGGGGGGAGAATGGTGGGAGGGGAGAAAATTCTCGGGGAGGCGATATCGTTATCATACATTTGCAAAGAAAGATTTCGTGTGTGATGTATACATGAAAACCATAGGTAGCCCGGTAATTTCTCCCTGAAGTTAAGGCTGTGGGGTGCTTAAAATATCACTTATTCTTCGAGCTCAAGGAAAAACGTCTCTTGTGCTTCCTCTGAAGCTGTCACCTTTCTGAGAATCCTCTCTATTCTCCTCATTCCTGTAACTGTGTCATCTTGGTTTCCAGGATTTCCTTTGGCATCCAGCTGTATTCCTCACAGATCCATAGGTGGAAATAAATAAATAAAGTACTGTTCTCCATTTTGTTAAGTCATTTGACATGCAGACGGGGAAAATAGGGTACAGGAACAGGTGGCAATGGACAATTTCCCCTTCTCCAGTTTAGACTAGTTTGTTGGTGCAAGCCCGGGGTTAAAGCAAGTAAAGTTCTCAGAGTCCTGACATATTAAGGAACTTTGATTAGCTCCAGAACGAAAGTAGATGCTTCCAAGATCCTCACGGCTGCACCAGAAGAAGGCTGTTAGGGACGCCCCTGTCCCACAATCATAGAGTTGGACCTCAAGTGCCTTTTAGTCCAACCTCCTGTCATGCAAAACAAAAACATAATTAAAGGACTCCTGAAAATGCCTATCTATGCTCTTGTTTAAAGCCCTCCAGAGACAGAGCTTCCATTACCCCCAGTGCAGTCTATTGTGCTGTTGAACAGCTCTTAACAATCAAGAAATTCTTCCTAATGTTTAGGTGAAATCTCCTTAATCCGTTGGTTCATGGCCTAGTTTCTGGAGTAAGAGAGAGTAAGTTTAGTTCTTCTTCAAAGTGACATCTTTTCAAATATTTAAAGATAAGCATCATGCCTCCCCTCCATCATCTCCTCTCCAAGCTAAACCATACTCAGCTCCCTAAGCTATTCCTCGTAGAGCCTTGGTTGCCCAAGCTTTGACTGTTACGGTCACTCTAACTGGAGCTTTAGCATTTCATCCCAACTGGACATTTTTCTAGGGCTTGATATTCTATGTTACAATCTCTGTGAAACTGGCTGGATGTGACACAGTTAAGGTTGCTGTCCTAAATGTCCTTGCTAGGGAGGAAGCACGATGGGGCTTCATGGAAAGTCTGTGTAAACATACTTAGGATGCCATTGAAAGTCTACAAAAATAACCTCCTGTTTCCATCTTTCATCAGCTACCATCTACCTAGAAGAGACAAGTTTAAGATGTTGTCTTCAGTTAGAAATATTTATTATTACTATTATTATTATTATTATGCTTAAGGATTTGGCTTTAGCAAGAGTTCTTTAATTGAAAGAAATCTGCATGCAATATTGTGAATACTAGTTAGGCTCAGTAAAAGATACTGATTTACTGACTCAACTTTGTCCCCCTTCCTGATGGATGTACGTAGCTACTTTTACATTTTATTTCTATGATGAAATCCTTAAATTGGTAAATGAAGTATAGTTGTATGGAAGAACAAGCGCGGCCAGCCTCTGTGTAACAGAACAGGCTATGTGGAGCTCTTTTGGTGGAAGTAGTCTTATCACCTAAGTCTAGAAATATTTGGATATTGGGAGTTGCTATGATGATATGGTTATGGTAGTATTTTTATTGTTTTTATAATAAATCAGCAGTTTTTGCTCCTGGAAAAGGAATGTACATTCTTTGAACCAATGTACGATGGTGTAGAGATATATAGACTTTGAAATAATGAAGAATTTTTTTATATAATTTGAAAGCTTCATGCTTATCAACAGGTCAGGCCAATATACAATATTCTGCTATAGTATTTAGTTATTTATGTTTGTGTGGGATAGGCGAATCTCTGCTATTTCTTGGAATAGTTTTCACTCATATAAATAAAAATGTGATTATGTTGTTTAGTATATAGCTAGAGAAGGACACCTAAGCGAGGTTTATAATATTGCCCTCCCAGTGACCTTCAGCTAGTGCAGGGGTCAGAACCAAGCAAGCCATGTACAGTACCTAGAGCCCTCCATCAAGCCTCACAACCTTTCCTAAAATCCAGCAAAAGTTCACATCCAGGTATAATTTTACACTCTCCTCAGTTGGTGGAGCTGTTTTTATGAGCAGAATATCATTGGATCTTGACCACACTGTTGCAGACACGCATTGTGTAATGCAACTATGAGTGAATCAATCGTATATCCATTTGAAACAGTAACATACCTCTCAGCTGCAGCACTGTGCTGACAGTAACCAAAATGTTCTCAGAATACCAAATAGAGAAGTTGTCCTCATTTTAGTTTTCTATTAAGTCTCCTCTTTCCCCCTGCACTTTAGTTTTTCTACTTCTGTGCTGAATTGTATTTTTCCCAGGGATGACTGATTAGTGGTAGTCATCACCAGTATAACAATGTTTGCCTGTTTTCTTTGGCAGGCTTAGAATGGTATGGCAAAATATAATTAATTGGCAAAATATGATTTAATTAGCTGGCATACCAGTGCAGGGGTCTCCAGAATGCTTTACCCTCACATGGACTTTCCACGTATATAGATTGTGTTTATATGCTTTCATTCTTCTGTGTTTTGGAATTCATCCAGGTGTTTTGCATGTACTTTTAACTTGGTCATGATGTACTGATAACTGCCAAGTAAGCCTGAAAAGTGCAAGTATTGTTAAATTTCAATGATATTTACTCACAAAGCTGATCCTAGGAAGTGGTGATCTTTATTAGCAGCAGAGCACATTTGTACCTTCCATCAGCTATACTAACCTCCATAATTTCACGCTGTAGAAACAGGTGCTAGCCTACTAGTCAAGAACAATAATACATTTCCTCAGCTTGCTCTGATATTGGAGGCTGGTTTTGTTTGTTGTGTGCATCTTCAGGTCTTTTCCATGTTATGGCACCTCTGAGGTGAACTTACCATGGGACCCTCTTAGCAAGATTTGTTCAGAGGGGGTTTACCTCTGCCTCCTAATTTCTGAGACTGAGCTGCAGCTGGGAGACAGAACCTGCCTCTTCTTTGGGAGGAAATACAGGGCCACCAGGCTGATCTCCCTCTCCTTTCCCTGACCTGGTTTGGATTCTGAGTACCCATTCCCCCCACCATGCCTCATCCCCTTCCAGACACACACACACACACACATATTTTAATATTTGCATTTTTCCACTTTTGCTGGGGTCCTATGCCCCTAACCTTAGGAAATGTGGAGATCCAGCTGTACTATGCATTTATCCTAAGGTAATAATAACTTACTTTCTAGACAGGACTGGTAAAATGAGATACACGAAACTTTGCCAGCCTGCATTTAAAAAGCAAATTTAAATTTAAGCATAAAATTTTTTGAAACGTATTAAATGCCTTAAGAATACAATTTAGGTGAACTTTCCATTCAAGGGTGTTTGAAAGTCAAGGTGCTGCTACAAAGAAGGCCCCCTCTTTTATAAATGATGTGTGTGTCTCTTATAGAAGGCATACAGAATAGAGTCTCCTTTGTTTCATGATCTTAAAGCATGGGTGGTAAGTACCACCTTGAATTGGGCTTGTTAGCAGATAGGCAGACTGATTTTATATGGCCCCATCTGGACAAACCAGGCAGAAGTTCAGCAACAAAATTCTGTGGTCATTGTAGTTTCTTTATCATTTTCAAGGGCAGCCTCACATATAACACACTGTAGTAAGCCAACCAGGAAGTATCTAGCAGTCTGTCTGTCACTTTAATTGTTACCCCTCATTTTCAACAAACTTAGACTCAAGGTGGCTTACAAGATAAAAAAAAAAAAAGATCCTATTGTAGTTCATAAATGCCTAAGGCAGGGTTTACTGTAGCCATACCAGCTGTCTCCAGGAAAAGATGAAATAGACAAACCAGGTGAAGGTGGTTACAAGTACTCTAGGACACTGAGGCCACTTGAGCCTAAACAGACAATATTGGGCTTAATAGCAGTCCCAAACCACACATTTCTTTCAGAGGAGGTGCAGTCTGAGCCAGAAATAGTAGCAGCTGAGCTTCATCTGAATCAAATGACAAAGAGAAATAGAGTTGAGTATCACCTTACTCCAGATCCCCACTCAGCTTCACCCCTTGGCCTCATCTTGGGTCAGGGAGATAGAATGGAACTTTCAAGGTTCCTCAGCCTAACAGCAGAGAAGACAAGCAATAGTCCCAGTTAGGTCCCCTTAAGGTGACCTGTCTGTGAGTATTGAGGAGAAGTATCTTGGGATTTTCCAGTGCTGTGCCTGAGACTACATTTGACAGCTTGGTATGGAGCTTTATGGTAGAATCAACCGAGTCCCTGGCCTGTCTGTTTGGCTCAGGCTTATGTACAAACACGTATCTTTATGTCTGTGGTGGAATCCCCTTCCCAGTGGCTCTAGAGCAGGGTTGGACAAAGCACATGTGGTTGCGAGTCCTTTCTTCTATCCCCCCCATGACATCGTACATCTTTTTCTACTCAGAAAGGTTCCTTACCCACTCTATGAGAAGTGTGGGGTGATTTTTCTGTGTTCTCCCTCCCCTGAGCTGTTTTAAGTGGCGGAAACTTTTTTCACAATTAAAAATTGTTTCTGGTCAATTTGTGTTTTCAAAAAGGGCACTTCCTGAGCCTAAAACAGCTCAGGAGGGGTAGTGTGCTGACATTGCCCCTATATCCCCTAGGAAAGGATAGGAATCATGTGGCTCCCTGGATATTTTGGACTGCAGTTTATTCCCAGCAGTCCTAGCCAGCATAGACAATGTTGAAGAATAATGGGAGTTGCAGTTTAGAAACATCTGGAGGGGTGCATGATTTCCATCCTCCCTAGTGGATGTGGTGGGCCCTTCTGAAGCAAAACAGTGAGGAATATCTAGTGGGGATATGAGCAGTCCCCATCTCTCTTGAAGTGGGCCACTTCTGCCTTAGGACTGGAACAATGCTGATGCTGCATCACGTACCTGGATGGCACAGGTGGCTATTGTTCATTCCTCCCAATCCATGCTTCTGTTCTAATAGCTTTTATTTATTTTATTTAATTTATATATCTCCTCTAACTCACCATGCAAATCACTGGATGATTTTAATACTTCAGTTGCTGATTTTCTTGATCTTTCTATGACTTGACTAAATTCATGAAATTTAACTTCATCTAACCAGCTGTTTTTCATGTTACCAGGCTAAAGAAATACTTACAAAAGAGTCCAATGTTCAGGAAGTACGTTGTCCTGTTACCGTCTGTGGAGATGTCCATGGCCAATTCCATGACCTTATGGAGCTTTTTAGAATTGGTGGGAAATCACCAGACACAAACTATCTCTTCATGGGAGATTATGTCGATAGAGGCTACTACTCAGTGGAAACAGTGACTCTGCTTGTGGCACTGAAGGTATGTTTTGTAGACATTTAGGGCTTGGGGAAGCTAATTTTTAGATTAGATTGTTTAATACAGATGCATTCCATATGTGGAAACCTGCAAGTTATTTGGAACATAATAATGTACCCAGTTGCTGGGCTGTTACATTTCCTGTCTGTTCTCTGTGGCTAGGTGCGTTACCCGGAGCGCATTACAATTCTACGAGGCAACCATGAAAGCAGACAAATTACACAAGTATATGGTTTCTATGATGAATGTCTACGGAAATATGGAAATGCCAATGTTTGGAAGTATTTCACAGATCTGTTTGATTATCTTCCTCTTACAGCTCTAGTAGATGGGCAGGTAAGACACTTTTTTTTCAGTTGTGCGATATCATTAGGTGCGAGTAAATAAAGCTTGCATTCTGTAAACTTGGATATCACAATCCTAACTGCTGCCTGGGTATACAGTCTTCAGTGCAGAACATTGTCTGTGTTGGAAACTGGTGAAAAGTGATCCTTAACTTAAATTTATCAGTGGGCACAGGATTTCTAACGGAACAAAATATCAGTCCTAGAATAATGGCTCCGTTCAGATGTCATGTAATACCTTTGTGCTTACTGTAGTTAAGAACTCACATGATCAGCAATTCAGTATGCCATAGGTGTTTCATGGTTTATTGCTAGCACAAATTGCGACATGAAAAATATCTTCATACTAGTTTAATAGCTTGGCTTGAAAGCTCCTTGTGAACTACCATATGTAAGGTGATTTAAGCTTGAACATCATACTAGACCATAGTTTGATGTTATCTGAATGCAGTCCCAAAGTCTGAAGGTAACTAGATGCATGTGTACTGTTTTTTTAATATATTGGGTGAGTAGGGTATTGGATACAGAGCCAGCATGGTGTAGTGGTTTGAGCGCTTAGCCATGACTCTGGAGACTGCTATGCAGGAAGGCAAAGGCAAGCCCCCTCTGAACAAATCTTGCCAAGAAAACCCCATGATAGGTTTACCTTAGGGTTGCCATAAATTGAAAATGACTTGAAGGCACACAACAAGGATACTGGATGAATTACTTCCTGTACTTCTTAAATAGCAAAATGAGACATTGTATATTCTTATATTTGGATTTATTGACCCTAGCACTATGAGAATGAGCCTCAACAAGTCTTTAGTGGCTCTGCTCCCCTCAATTCTTCTCATACAATTGCATGGAAGCAACTGGAAATTTCTACTTCCAAGTTTAGCTTTCAGTGTTGTTCGAACCAGGACAGCCTGTGGCCAGTTTTATCTATGGTTAGTGCAAAAAAGCCACCTTCATAAATGATGGTGTAAAGTTGGCTTGTTCTGTTGTGGTGGGCTGTGGTTAATCTAGGCTGTACAAGCTAAATAATGTGTCCTTACCTCAGTCACAGTCATATTGGGACATATGATGATGTTCTCGTTTTGATGTGAAAACACCTCTTTTTGACATCTGATGGCTTTAAGGCGATTTTCTCAGTTGTTTTGGAGGAGAGCTGTTTTAAAAAAAATGTGATTTGACCCCCAAATTGAGGACATGGTGGAATTGGGGGTGGGAAGGGTAGGGCCAAGTTAGTGGACCATCACCTAGGTCACCTTATCATGCCTGTGACAGAAGGGTTGCAACTTTGTGCTGGCATCCATAAAAAGTGGGGTTGCCTTTTTTTGTTTGTTTGTTTGTTTTGGATTTGATGTTTGTATATAAGCTCTTGCATGCAAAATGTTGCACACATTCACAGGTTCACATTTCACCTCCTCCTGCTCTTCTGGCTTCACTTTATAGAAGTGCAAGTGGGCAGGAAAACACAGAAAGGCTATTTAAGTGAATATATATACAAGCATGGTGGGAATAATTAAAAAAAAGCCACTGCTGCAGTTGTTTGACCAGACGTAAGCCAATAACAGCAAACACATGCACACAGTAGAAACACCCCTTTGCACTGATGTGGCTACATAATGGGGCTGCCATATAGCCTTCCAAACTGATTTCAGTTTGGATTAAAACAGATATGTGTGGCAATAAAGAAGTCAAGACTGAGGCCAAGGATATTATGCAGTGGAGATGGGATACAGCCCTTGTGTAGATTCAGCTCTAAGCAGACTTTAAAACATCCAGAAGTCTGTAGGGGTTGTATCAAAGAAGGAAGGGAGAATGAAGGTTGAAAGGTGCACTTCAGTTTCTGTTCCTGACACGAAACCATGATTTTGTGTATGTCTAGCTACTCCATTGAAAAAATGTTTCAAGAGACCTTGAGATTCAGATAGTTTTAATCTTCAGTAGCAATTTCTGCTGCTTTCTCAGTTTTTTTTTTAAATCTGAGAGGAGATGGGTACACACAGGATCATTGTAAAAATACAGGATAGCAAGTACGATGCTACATATTGACAGATAAAATTATATAATTTGTTTTTCTCTATTTTTCAGATTTTCTGTCTTCATGGTGGTCTTTCTCCATCTATAGATACACTGGATCATATCAGAGCTCTTGATCGTCTGCAGGAAGTTCCGCATGAAGTAAGAATAATAAAAATGTATTATGACTTTGTTGAGATGCTGTTGGACTTTCAGCTTTTTTCCTGACCTCAATTGCAAATACTTAGAAAAACTGGGAGTGGTGAGTGCTTTCAGCTCTGTGTATTCTTACCTAGGAAGAAGTCTTGTGGAACTTGATTGGGCTTCTTTCTCAGTGGGTATATACAGTATTGTTGTGGAAGAAAAGTTACTGTTTGAGAGAGAAACATGTAAATTAAATTGACTTGAGTTTTAAGTACAAGGTCTCCTGTAAAAAAAACCTTAAATGATAAAAAAAATATTCCTTGACTATTATTATGATAGAGTCCATAAGGAGAGCACAGTACTATGTTCTGAAACTGATCTTTTTTCAGCATATTGATTTCATAGTCCACCCAGAATTAATGAACTAGATAGTAGTTAATCATTTTATCATACTTTTCAACAGAGATGTTCTCAGAACAGATTATTATGCTCAGCTCATAACTGAAATACTTGGCTCACTTGGTTGCGCAGCTGTTTGGTCAGTAAAGATGCACCTGGATAATTCAATACAATTTAGTACTCATTACCTTTAGAATAGGTGGGCCTTGTAGCCCTCCATATGTTTTTATAGTATGACTTCCAACATTCCCAAACCATTGGCTATGGTATCTAATGCTGATAGGAGTAGTAAGCCAAAAACATCTAGAGGACTACAACTACTCTCCTGGTTTAGGTGGTTAGTATATTCCTGTTACAAAAAGATTTTTGCAAAGACAAAGGGTTGGGAAGCTTTTTGTGGAAGTCAGGATTTAGTGAATTTGGACATAACTTCCTTCCTGCACAATATTTGCTTTTGCACTAAGATTTGGCATCTACTTTGCATTTCAGATTTTTTTTTCTGCTCATTTTGAATCATGTCTCAGATGTTGGTATATTGACAGTGGTTGTGTTAATTACTTTAGAACAGGGATGGGGATCATGTGGTCTGTGGACTGTGTGTGGCCTTAAAAGGATCCAGTACAATCCTGGAGACCCCCCCCAACCCCCAGTATTCCCCTTTTTGAAATCTGGTCACTCCCATCCACTCCAACATGGCATTAAGCAATAAATTATTCTGTTTCACAGTGTCTCTTATTGTCACAAAAGTGGCAGCTGTGTGACATCTTGGCTGCAACCTCTTGAACCAGTTCCATGGCTGTTGCAGATTTCCAGGTTCCAGAACATACTTGTCCTCTGCTCTAGAATGTTGCAATTGTTCCTCTCCCCTTGCTTTGAAACTGTGCTGGGCAGCAGAGTATAGGTTTGAATATTAATCGTTGGGTGCTACAGACAGCCCTCCACTTTGAGGGGGAGCTTTGGGGTGCAAGACCCTAGTGGAAATGGAAACCCCCACAAATAAAAGTAAAAAATCACAAATGCTTTATTTTTATTTATTTTTTAACCAAAAACTTCTCTAACAATATAGGTTCTCCAGCATGATTCTGTGGTCAACTTCTGGAAGAAATGGACCATAGAATCAGACAAGAGGAGCTGGAGATTCCTAGGGAGAACATATTTTTCCATAGCAGGGAAAAATTAAGTAATATTATTTAAATAAATAAAATATCCTGCAAATAATAAAATCCATGAATGCTGAACCCACAAAAGTGGGGGGCAGACTATAGCTCAGGAATGATCAGGGAACTGGTTTTGAGTCCCAGACTAGCATCACCCCTCAAACCCCAAATAGGATGTCGTCAGGCACCTCGCTTGACCTCATAAACATCACACACTCCCTGACATTGCAGGTATTCTGTTCTGAAAGCTATCTACAGCTTCCAGCTGGCACTGAAGTCAGGGTACAGCTCTGCTTCGTCCCCTCCATTCTTTTCCATGTGGGGTAGGGAGAATGGAGAATGAAAGCAGTGAGCCCAGCCAAGTACTGTTTGCAGGAATATCTCTGAAGCTTTGCTGGTTTTGTAGCAGTGACAAAGCCCCTTATGGTTCCCACCAATCTCAAAAATAACATTGGGTTTTCCCAACTAGGTAAAGGCATGACAATTAGTTGCTATAACCTTACCTCTCTGATCAGACCAGAATGGGGAATCTCTTCCTGTTTGAGAGAACAGCCACGTGAGGAATCCCTAGGGTGTGAAGCTTTGGGGAGAGGCATTTCAAGACTTCAGGAACCAGGTTTGAACTGTTTGCAAGCTGAATTAGGCCCACAAGTCTGAGGGACCCCCTCCCCTTGTTTAATATGTTTTACCATAATGAACTTATGACATATTTTTATTGGGTTAATCCCACTATAGGTCATGTAAGGTGGTGGAAGCTGAGCACCCTCTCCCTCCTTCCTATTGCAGCCCCTCCTTCCTGAAAAGATTCCTCTAAGAGTATGGCTCAGGGGATTGTCAGGGGAAGCAGTGGAGGCTTGGAAGTACTGATAGCTCAAGTGTTTATATTTGCAACAGTACAGTCATTTCACTATCATGTGCATGAAACCCTAGATAGTGTTCAACCACCTTTGAGTTGAAAGAATGGGCATTATAAACTGATGCTGATGTCATCCAGAGTTTGCCAGATGAGTCAGGTCTTGAGATTGTACATTGCTTTTAATGGAAGGGTGTGGAGCCTTTAAATAAAACATCGCCTTTGTGTGTGCACATCTAAAATTATGTCCACTTGCTTTGCATGCAAGAGCTGATCATGCAGGATTCTGGCATTCCTCAGCTGTTCTCTTGAATTCTGTTTCTTCATTTAACTCTCCAGTTTCTGTTGCTTTCTGGACTGAACTGATTTTTTTTCTTAGTATCTTGACTGTCTTTCTGCTGGCTGATCCTTTCAATCTAGTTTTTAATTTTCATTTCGAATGAAATGTTAGTGCTCCTTTGTCAGTTTTGTCTCTAAGTGGCAGTATTTATTTTCTTTTCAGCTTCATCTTTTACCAGCTAATATATAAATAAAATATTGCCCTCTTACTCTTTTGGTATCAATATCATCTATTGCATGCTGAAAATGTTTTTTAAAAGATTTTCTTCCAAACTACTCTTACTAAAACTGGCTTCAGTTCTTCTCCATAATATAGTTTGTTTCATCTGTGTCTGACTGTTGCTGGTAATACTAGTAATCTTTTCCTCCTGTGTTTGAAACATGGAGGTGTTTGTTTCTTCTCTTTCAAATTTCTGTTGCTTAATCCATTTCCTGAGATTTTTAATGCTTCTACTGTATTTACTCTTGTTGATACTGTCTAGCTCTTGAACATTCTGGGAAATGTCCAACATTGCAGAAATCGAGTTTCTTTTCCACGCAGCTTCTTTCTCCGACCCAGTTCATTCCATGTATTCTGCAGAGACCCTAAGCCTCCATTGAACACTTCGGTCACATGCACTGGTGTCCTGCTGTGGACAAAGAAAAATGGATACAACCTTTTGATTTTATTTATGAGATCATTTTCACATTTCTAAAGACAGTACACATTTTTCATGCTTTACTGCTTATAGATGTTTATTTTATATTATATGCCAAATAAAATTGACTTGTATTTTACCTGTTGTTCTTAAGTATTGGAGATCTGTACATACATTTATTATTTTTTGAACAGGGCCCAATGTGTGATCTCTTGTGGTCTGATCCAGATGATCGTGGTGGCTGGGGAATCTCTCCACGTGGTGCAGGTTACACGTTTGGTCAAGATATTTCTGAAACATTTAACCATGCCAATGGGCTTACATTGGTATCTCGTGCTCATCAACTTGTAATGGAGGTATAATTATGATACACTTGTTACTGATGTTTAAACTTTGAAAGGTTGCTTCTCTCCTAGAGGAGGAAAAAAAGATTGTATGCAGTCTCAGCCCCATGTCTTTTGATTCTGTGAAAGTAAGAATTTAGTATTCATCATGAGTAATTAAGCTGCTTTTCAAAGTAAATTAAAATGCTTTTATGAGGATTTGTTTTTTGCTTTTGCTAACCTCTCTCACAGCCAGTCTGTTAATAAAGAGGTGGGCAAAATATGCTTCTGATTTCCCAAGTAGATCTTTGGATGATTTCTAGTAGATTGGCAAGGATTATTGGCTCCCAGTTGTTTGGCAGTGGCAGTATGATTTGCAGTGGCCTGACCTGATCCAAATTATACTGGTGAAAAGAAAGAAGTCATAAGTACTAGGAAGGATTTTTGTATACAAACAATATACTTCTTTTAGGTCTGGTACTCAAAACAACTTGCGAAGTTCAGCATTTTTCTCAGCATGTTTTCTACACCAGGTTCCAAGCCCAAAGTCTTCTTACCACTCTTGTAGTAATCATACAGTTGTGACTGATGCTTGCTTATGCTAATTTTAATGTACAGGTCTTTAAGATAGGTCTTTAAGATACTGAAGGGAAGGTCATGTGTGTCAACGCAGCATTACTCCTTTGTCAACTGAAGGAAATCATCAGTGATTACTATGTGCTTGTATTTATCAGTTGCTAAAGGCTGATGGCATCAGTTAGAAATCTTTAAAAACAAAGCAAAAATCATGTAGAAAGTCATGAACGCTTGAAATGTTAGCATTTGAAGCAGTTTGTTGCATTAAAATTTCATACATTCTTTGGGCTAGCTTATGTTTGCTGTGTTACTCTGAAACAGCTTGTTTGATACTAGTGAAGAGATTTGAAAAGGATAAAATGAGGCCTTTACTGATGAACTGCCTTTTAAAGCACTCATATCTTTTAAGATTTTTTTTTCCCTACTAAAGGTGTTTTCTACCTACTGCAGGGCTACAACTGGTGTCATGATCGGAATGTGGTCACCATTTTCAGTGCACCTAATTACTGTTACCGTTGTGGGAACCAGGCTGCTATCATGGAACTAGATGACACTTTAAAATATTCCTTGTAAGAAATACTGGTTTGTTTCAACAGTTGGGGCTGGGGTCAAGAAGAGAGTTCACTTTTCTGTCTTGTTCTATGCCTGTAGACAGAAAGTACACACTTTGCAATATAAGGACTGCATAGTATCTGATGCTTTAGAGCAGGGGGCAGGGGCTACATTCAGGTATTTGGAACTAATCAGAGGTCATATCCTTAATTTTTCATTAATCTGGTCATTTATAGAGTGAGTAATTTCAAGCCAGGACTGGGGTCGGGAGTCGGAGTGGAAGCATTTGCAGGCAAGGGATGAGATTTTAAGCCAAGACTGGAGTGAGTGTTGGGGGTGGAAGGAGGGGTGAGAGCATTTGCACAACATGTTTAACACTGCAGGCTGTGGGTTGTCTGTGCTGGCAAGTGTTATTCACTATTTAAAACATTAAAGGTCTCTCTGCTGTGCAAGGGAGGGGATCCAGAGCCTTGCAGGGGATGCACTTTGCTCACCCCTGGTTTAAAGCAAAGGAAAGAGAAAACTTGTATGTTGAATTCAAACCACAGTTTGATTAGACAAATTTGTTGTTGTGTGCCTTCACACACAGCTGACTAACAGTGACATTAGGGCAAATCTATAATGGGGTTTTGTTGGCAAAACTTATTCAGAGGGGTTTGCCATTGCCTTCCTCTGAGGCTGAGAGAATGCAGCTTGCTCAAGGTCATCCAGTTGGTTTCAATGCTGAGCAGAAATTTGAACCCCGATCTCCATAGTCTAATACTCAAACTGCTACACCACACAGGCTCTTAGGCAAATTTACCATGCTGCAAGAGCTTACTTAATATGGGGATTACATGGATTATTAAAATGAAAAAATACTGTATTTGCTGATTTCTTACAAATCGACGAAGTGGGGTAGAAGTATATATAAACAAGTAACAGATGAAATTGTGACATAAGGTGTGTTTGTGGAAGGTGACATCTGACAGCTTCCAGGGGGCCAGTGGTCCCAGTAGTGGCGGTCTACAGATTCCCTGCTGCCATCATGACACAGGAAGTCACTTATTAAGCTAAACCAAAATTAATACCTTAACCTCTAAAGACACTTAAATAAGTCTGTTACTTCACTGGATCGCCTATTTTTTTGATCGCTGCTCAGATATAAAAACTGAGAAATAGTGGCAAAAATCCTTTGTTACAGATAGTGTGTTATATTGTTTCTTTGGTGATGCAGTGTTTCTAGTCAAAACCTTTCACTTTAGAGCTTCTAGTTTAGTACTATGAAACTGGTGAAAAATACAAGCAAGCATTTCTTAAATCCTATTGAAATCCTCAGTTTGGGCTAGAGTGACATGGGCAAGGGAAGATAGTAAAATGCACCTTGAGGGCAAACACCTAATTACCTTTTTCCCCTTCAACAGCCTTCAGTTTGATCCAGCGCCTCGCCGTGGAGAACCTCACGTTACTCGGCGTACTCCAGACTACTTCCTATAAATATCTCCTCCTTGGTTTGGCCTTGAGCAGTAGTAGTACACCTGGCATTTTTTTGAAAAGCAACAATTTATGTGATAAGTTGAGGTCTGTCTCAGCAAAGCCTCTTCATGGACCAAACTGTGCCATAATGAGGATGAGCAGCTTTGAGCACAACGTTAAGACTGACTTCAATACACTAATCAATCCTTTATCAACCAGTCCAGCTGCCAGTTTGCCTGCTCTTTAACTGTAGTAATCGTTTTCTTCTGGACTGTTCAAAGAGGAAAGGTAACTAACTCATCTCCCTTTCATGCTTACTTGTAAATTTTAGTTGTAGTGTTTAACTGGCATGTATTAACGTTTTGAAGTTTAAGAAAAATGCACAAACTAACTTCCCTCTTAAGCCTATTGCCCTCTATTTTATGGACATAAGTAACTTAACTGGAGAGAGAAAAAGTTCCTCTTGGGAGTATGTTGTCATAAGCTTTCCCTCCATTTAAACTAGATTACTGTTCTGTGTTGATCCTTTTTTTCTGTATATTTGTCATGTAGGTGGTTGCATCTTATTTGATGTAATTGAACAAATAAACTTGCAGATCATTATTCCAAACAGATGAGTATTCTGAGCTGGCATAGTCTGTCTCTCCCAATCACAACTTATTTTAGGAGATGAGAAGTTGTCAGAATGCTGCCTCAGTTTGCATGCGTTAAAGATTTAGCAGCAGAGTTGACTTCGCTTAGTTTAATGCTGTTATAAAGGCAGTAGCTTTTTTTAAGAACACATTTCTTCTCCCTAATCTTAACTGAGATTGTCAAGCATTTGCATTTTTTAAACATTCTCAGGATGGCACAGAGGAGTAATCCACAATGATTGGGTTAATCTCTGCATGCCAACCAGAATCGGCAGGAGTCCACATTCTGTTTCATTTAAGACAGTTAGGACTCCTCTCCTTCTCCATCAATTTTTCTTGTCCTGCCTAGTGAACCAATCAGGCTTTCTTCGTCTCTGTCATTTGTTTGATATATAAGTATTTGGAGGTACCTGAAGGAGAAATTTCAAACTAAAGTATAGATCTCTCCGCTTTTCATCCTGAGAACTAATTTTACATGATGTGGTATTAGCTGTAAGGTTCAGCTTCCTGCAACAAAAAGCCTATTTCTGATTATTTTGGTTTCAGAGAAACACACATCGGTAAGGTTTGTTAGAATCTAGAATGAGAAGAACAGCTGCATAAGACTAAAGAGGTAGAGCTGCACTGCCCTATATAATTAGCATCAGATTTCCTTTTGATGATCATGACAACTGGAATAATGTTGCAGATCTATATACTGTTACCTCCTTTTTTATTATAGTTGTTCCTGTGCTTTCCGCTATTTACACCTGCATTTCATCACAGCTGTTGTATTTCCACTTTCTTTCGTTAATGTAAAGGATGGATATAGTTTTTTATTTTAAAAAGTGTCAGATCAAAGGTGTAAATGTCAATGCCTCACAACACTACTAGCCAAAAGTCATTTGGACCTATCCCTTCTTTTCATGAAGATTTTAAAAAATAGAAGAGTAATAAGATACAAAGGCAGACAACATCCTAAATTGAGTAAACACATTAGCAAAGCACAAGTTCCTACTAGCACGCTTACACCATTATCATAGGCAATTCCCTTGCCCCCACTTCCTCCCCCAGTGTGCAAAAGCAAGTTACAGGACTTCCAGGCATGGCTTTATTCTCTCAGCATCTCTTGTACACCTAGTGGAGGAGCAGCAGACTGTTCTTTCTTTACCAGGTAGTCAAGTGCACTTGGAATAGACCCAGCACGGGCCCCACTGTACATGAGAGGTGATTATGTGCAGGAAGAATGAGGTATCTCCTTATACAAAATCTAAGTACCTATGTTACTTGCACCCAAGATTACACAGACACATCAGCAAAATCCTGGCTGGCGAAGGTCTACCAACCCCCTAAGACTGCACATTTGACTCATGACAATGACTGAATAAAACTCTTGTCTGGAAGAATTCCTTGTTTGGGAAGACAATGACCATTTCACTGTCATTATTAGTGAGAATTAGTCATTTAAAACTTTATTTTATTCAAGTAGATAGTCTACACCAGTTCCAACACAGATTTTAGTGCAAATCTTTGGGGACGTATTTCCAACACATTTCAGCTGTAATTAAAAAAAGGGAAAAAAAGCAATGTATGCGAAGAAAAAAACTGATTCTGTAAATATTAGTCTTTAATTCAGAAAATATTTCTGTAAACTTCCGAGATATTCAGCTGTTTAACGAAGCGTAACCAGCTCTTCTGCAGAAGTTGGGTGAATGGCCACAGTTTGATCAAAGTCAGCCTTTGTTGCTCCCATTTTGACAGCCACTGCAAAACCCTGGAGCATTTCATCACATCCCAACCCTTGCATGTGGAGTCCAACAACCTTGAAACACAAAACATACTCATATTAAAACAGAGAATTCACCATTTCTATTTCCCAAGGTAATGTTTACGAAGATGTACAAATGCATACCTTACAGTAGCACTTGCCTTTCTGCATTAGGTAAACAAGGGCTGGGGGACTATGAAAGTTCTGAGGCCCACAGCCCAATTTTCTGCCCCCCTAGACCAGCTTTGGGTTATACCTCCCCCAAATAAAATTGGAAATCCATTTACCATTTTGTAAAAACCCTTTTCAGCACAAACAAATTGAAGTTTTATACTCTTTCATAATAACAAATTGGTTCCTTTTTGTAGGAGCAGCAATTCTCCACAGTGTACCCAAAATGTTCCTGACCCAGAGGCCAACCCCAGGAGCCATACAAAAGCGGGAGGGTTCTATGTATAGCTGGTTTGTCCAGTTCTCTACCAAATATGGTCTGTCATTTCCTAGATCTGTATGAAAACAGTGCCTAGAAAAGTATTCAGTACATTTTTATCCCTCTTCCATTATTTATCTTGAATAAAAACAGTTTATTGGGAGAGCAAATTGCTGGACATTTAAGGACAGGAGACAAGTAAAAAGATGACAGAAGTAGGGGCAGAATCCTGAAATACAACTGTTCAGTGACTTGTGTATAGGGACAAAGATAACAATTCTGATAATCAGTGCAAAGGAACAGAAGACAACAAAAAAGTTGAACAAGAGAGATCTGAGAAATCAGAGAAATTAAAACCAAAAGTGGAGATGTTGTATGACCAGTGGGAACAAACTGTATACCTGGGGGAAAAGTATGACCAATAAGAACAAACTGTATAACTGAGGGAAAAAATAAAAACACAGTGGAAGCAACATGCTGAAAAACTAGATAAAACAGTGAATGATAGATATCTTCAAGGAAGAATTATCTGAAGATGAACCCCCCAAAATTTAAAAAGTGGAAAAGGTTCCTGAAACATTTGGGAGAAATAAATCAACCAGGAACAGATGATATACCAATAGAGCTGCTTCAGGTTACACAGATAGAATCAATTCAAATCCTAATTAATATCTGCTAACAAATATGAAAAACCAAACATCCCACAGATTTAAAAGACTTGATAGATATAGATATAGACATAGATATATCTCAACTGCTAAGAAAGGGTACAACAGGGATTGTAGTAATCATCAGACCACTGCATTAAACTTTACAAGCAAAGTGATGTTCAAAATTCTACAAAAAAAGGCTTTTACAATATATGGTGCAAGAAATACCAGATGTCCAAGCTGGGTTGAGAAAAGGAAGATACACAAGAAATCATATTTCAAACATATGCTGGATAATGGCATGCACCAAAGACTCTCAGACGATAACCCGTGCTTTATAGATTACAACAAAGCCTTTGACTATATAATGAGAAATTATGGTTCATTCTAAAATGGGTGTGCCAAAACATTTGGTTCTCTTGATCTGTAACCTATACTCTGGACAAAATGGTTCTGGGGAAGAGTTCTGTGGATACTATGGACTGCCAAGATGATCAATAAATGGGTCCTCGAGCCAATTAAACCTGCATTCAAGCAGCCAAAATTACCAAACTAGGCTAATGTACTTTTGACATATGAGATGACATAACTCATTAGAAGATGACAATAAAATGGGAGGCAGCAGGAAAATAGGAAGACTACATTTCAAGTGGATAGAAGCCACAACCCTGAATTTACAAGACTTGAACGAGGGTGTTGATAACAGGGTGTCTGGTAGAGCCTTCATTCACAGAGTCACTGTGAAGACAAACCTCGTTTGACAGCAATTAACAACAAACTGTTGAACAATTGCTCATAAAAACTTTACAGATTCTTGCTTTGCTTACCTTCTCTTGCTTAGTGGCACAAACTAGTTTCATAACGCACTTTGTTTTTCTTTTAGTTACAGCATGATACATTGGAATAAAGGTTGTTGTATAGGTTTTTACATTCTTTTCCCCATATGTAGCTATGGCTTCCTCTGGAACAGACAAAGTGTTTGATTATAAAAAGAAGAACCACAGCGTTTTGTGCTTTGACAACAACTGCCTCCTTCTGCAGGCTGTTTTAACTAAGAGCTGTAGGACTGAATACTAAGTATCTTTGCTTAGTCCAGGGAGAGCTCATGTGATGACTCAAAACTGCTTTGTTTTCAGTGTCCGCAACTCACAGTCCAAATTCTCTTGAACATGGAAGACTAAACACTGCCCTGCTTCATTCACACTGATTGTTGCTATAAAAAAATATTCAAGTACAATATGCTACTCAGCTCCCTCCCTCTCACCCCTGAATGTTATTTAGTGGGCTTAAGTATATACCACTGTCAGTCACTATGGGTACAGTTTGTCTTTGAAGGACTGGTTGATGGAGCTAAAATTTTTTCAGCTGGAACAGGAGTCTGGAAACTGTGGGCCTCCAGATGATGCTGAACTGCAGCTCACATCATCCATAATCACTGGCCATGCTGGCTGTGGCTGATGGGAATCCAGAATCCTCTGAAGGGCCACACGTTCCCATCTGTTCCAGAACAATATGTAAGAGAGAAACCCCATATCACAGATGCTACGGCCTTTTTTGTTGTTGTTAAGCAGTGATATTTTATTCCCTGACCCTTATGAGCAAGGAGATGAGATCCAAAATCCCACCTTCTGTTAGTCCAACCGTTCCAATAGGTGGGTGACTGAAGACCACGGTAGGAATGTTCGTGTAGTCGAGTTTAGAATCTTCTTTACCTTCAAAAAGCCTGTGTGCCAGTTTCCTTCCTGCTGCTATTGCAACTGCAAGAACAAAATTTTAGCACATTACTGAATGAAGCAGTGCCCATACTCATCTGCATGCATGTAATTCATTGTGAAAGGCTGTAGAACAGGAGTGGTGTATGACTGTACTTGCATGAATCACTAAAGCAGGGGTGGGAGCCTGGAGATTTCCCAATGTTCTTGGACTGCAACTCTCATCATTCTTCATTACTGGTTATTATGGCTAGGCCTGTGGGGAACTGCTGTTCAACAGCATCTGGAAGAGTGCATGGTTTCCATCCCTGCACCAAACAGATGTGGCAAATGCCTATCAATCAATTTCCCCACAAGAATCAAGTTACAGAATTGCTCCAGAAGAGATAGCTATCTGTCTGTGAACAGTGTCTACACCATAAGATATGGATTAACTGGGGAGGCTGACTTGCATAAAACAATTCGGAATGCTATAGATCAGCGATTCCCTACCTGGGGTACACATACCCACAGGAGTATGAATGTGGACATTTAGGGGTACACAAAAAAAAAAATAATGGTGGAAAAAGTATAAAGTATACTTTTAAAGTATAAAGATGTCACAACTTGATGCGGTTCTTGATTGCCCACAGTGTTGGAGTTCCTGTCTCAGAACCCTAGGGGACGGGGGTAGGGGAATCATAGAGCCAAAAGAGGAATGACACAGAAGCCAAACTTCCAACTGCCACTGGCCCACAAACTTCAAAAAAAAAAAAAAGAGAGAGAGAGAGAGTCTCACATGCATATGTACACACAGTCTTTTATGTGAGTTGCTGTGACTCTAGACCCACCCACATTAGATGGCTTCTCAAGCTTGCGCACCTGTGCTCTTCTCTCTCCTTTTTCCTTGTGTCCCTCTCCATGAGGGAAGAGTGCACCAGATGGACACATCTAATTCTACCTCAAATCTGTGTGAGGCACAGCATCAGTCACTCCTCCCTGTGTTTTTGGCTGGGAGCAAACTGGCTCCTGAGACTGTAGAGAGTATCTAGGTGGATAATGAGACACAATGGGATGGAGAGACTTGGGCAGGGCAGCTGGGCTGACACCCTGCCTTTCTTTCCATGAGTGTGAGGATGTGTTCTCAGAGCTCAAGAGTTTTCTGACAGGGCTTTTTCTCCCCTGAAAGAAAGAGTACGGTTGAATGTGCAGCCACACCTTCAGCAGTGAGAGGGGCCTTTGCTCACCCAAAAGGAAGAAATGTCCGTTTTAAACACAAGCCTGGGGTGAGGAAGAAAATGGGGGACGGCAAGCACGTGCCTCACAACTAATCCAATTTGCAAAGGTCAAGCCTGCAAATGTGGAAGGGCTACTGTATAATATAAAACTCACAAAGTGAGGCATAATGGGGCCAAAATTTTTTACTTATACAGAATCACAACTTGGCATGTTAAGTTATCCCAGTAATTTATTTCTGAAATTCTGGGCTTACACCAAATCTGAGCAGGCGCTTTGTGATGCTGTGTCACTTTGGTTTTGTCTGTTTGTGCCACCCTCTTTTAGCTTACTGAAATGTTGGTGAGCAGAAATTTACCCAGGCAATTACCTCACTACTCTGACATCCTTTCACAGAACTGTTCTCCCACTGATATGCATATCTGGTGATCCTATAATCCTTAAAAAAAATTACCTGGAGTTAGAAGAGCTTTCCCACATACATCTCCAACAGCATAGATCCCCTTCCTGCTGGTATTTTGGAATTCATCAACAATAATGTGACCCTTTTCATCCATCTTGATATCCTGATATTGGGAGAGAAAATTAAAGACAAACTTAGCATCCAAGAAAAGTTTATGTAAGACAAATAGCACTAAAGAATCTTAGATCTGGATATCCAAAAAATTATGTGACATGACAACAAAGAAAAACAGGTCTTCATCTCTCAATATAACTTTAGTGAACAATGTGTATAGAACATAAAGGACAGGAATTATTTCAAACAGTAGCCAGGCAATAACTTGCATACTTCTCTCTCATCAAGCACTTTGAAGAACAATTGTTCTATATTCCCATATGTAATGTTTTTCATGCATTATAAATGTTATATATCTTAATAAAAATGTAGATTAGAATATTACTGTTTGAAAGAGACATTAAGAGCTAGTGGCCTACTCAAGACCTGATGAGTTCATGGCTTGCGCAGCATCTGAAGTGGGGACTAACAAGCTGTATGAGCTCACAAATAAAAAAAGACTTATTTAAGCCGAATCAGTCAATTAAAAATCAATGGTTCTGAAGCAAAAAGCATATTCTAACATTGCCTTAGCCAGATGCCATCCAGATGTTAGGTCTACAATCCCCAAGACTCTTCACTATCGACCATGCTAGCTAGGGCTGATCAAAGTTGAACTCTAAAAAATCTGGACAATCCCAGGTTGGGGAAGGCTGCTCTAACATGTGCACATCTTCTAGTGCTTCCTTCTTGTGAAAGAATAGTTGGGAATGCTTCCTCAGATGGTGTGTACTATGGGCAGTTTTTGCAAATGCTTTTTAAAAAATTAAACAGTTGCTTGACTAATCAGATCAGCATTTTCTGCTGAACAAAATGATTTTTTATGGATTAATAACCTTTCTCTTAATCATTAAATGATACAAATTTCAATGTACTCCAGATTAAGGTCGGAATCCTCTACAGCAGTCACAAATGTGTAACAGAGTTACACAATCATTATTGTTTCATATCCAAGATCCCTAGGCAACTCCTCTTTTAGGGACTATACAGGGACCGTGAAAGTCCCCCAGTCCCTACACACTGGGTAGCAGTTGCTGTGATCAATAGGGGTTTGTTCCCCTGTTGATTGGGAAGCAGCTGGCTGACTGACCCTCACAACCCCCCTCAGCAATCTTTGGCAAAAAACCTGTGACAGGAGTCCTGCTTCTCCAGGGCCTGTTGCACAGGAGATCACTCATGCAAGGAGGTGGAAAGGGCAGTCAGCTGTCTCCCAGACAACAGGGAAACAGGCCCTTCGATTGCAGCTGCTGCTTCCTGGTAAATAAGGATGGGCAAGATCAGGCCAGGATTCACAGCACAGCATTGTAATATGGGCCTTGCATACACGTATCTCCCATAGAAGATTCTGGCCTAAATAGATGGTGCATCAGTATAAAGGAAAAGAAAAAATTATTTCTACTCACCAGCTGGGCAAGATTTAGTCCCTCTGTGTTAGGCTCTCTACCAATGGCCCACAAGAGACAATCGACATCCTCAATGGTGTTAACAGTAGGTTTTTGACTGGGAGGAGAGCATGTTACAGTTACTGCTAACCGCCCTGAAGGTAACTTTGTGACCGACCTGACCTGTTGAGATACAGGAGACGACTGAAGAAGAAAACACGACTGTACAAAGCATTCACCCCTGACACAAGTAGCAAGTTGGATTTTAAAGTTCAATAAAGTCTGTCTTCATTTAAAGAAAATGAAAGAGAAAGTATTTGGGTATTGCTTGCCAAGATTTTAAGAAACCTAAAGGGTGACCAAAGGCTTCTTCAGAGTATGTTGCTTGGGTTGTCCTGCAATGTTTCACCGTTTCCAACATGCAGAGTAAGTCATACAAAACTGTTAACTGTTACAAAATAATTACACAGGATAGATTATCGAAACACAGTATCACATGCAAAATTCACTCAGCTGGCAATTAGTCAACTAGTTTCTTTTTTAAAAAAAAACATTTTATTTCCGTTCACCTAGGTATGATTATTTTTGCCTCTCTCTGGTTTTAAACGTGTGCCTCAACCAGGAGGTCAGCCTATTGGGCACAGTCTGTCTTGATGTGCCCGTTAGCTATTGGCCTCTGTAATTACACCAGTGTAGATGGTGACAATACAGCAGGGAAAAAGTAACTGTAAGGGCTGCAATAACCAGGAGATGGGGAGAGATCACCTGTAGTGAAAGCCATTACTGTTAGGAGAGAAGGCTGCCCTGCCTGCTCCTCAGCCTTTCTGGAGTCAGCAGAGCAGCTTTCTCTTCTGACACGGACAGCTTTTTCGGCTGCTCTCCCCACTGCTGTTATAAACTGCTTTAGTGCCTTATGCATACATACTGAACCATTACACAGGCATAAAAAATCAAGAGAATTCTGGCCACTGTTTGGGTTTTTTTAAGGCACTTCACAAATGATAATGGCCAGAATCCTGTTGGGCAATTACAAATGTGTAACCTCTGGAGACCAGGGTTCTAATCCCTGCTCAGCAATGGAAGCCCATCTGCTGACCTTGGACAAGTCACACACAGCCTCAGAGGAAGGCAAAGGCCAACCCACTCAAAACAAATCTTGTCAAGAAAACCCCATGATAGGTTCACTTTAGAGTCACCATAAGCTAGAAACAACTTGAAAACACAACAACAATAAAGGTATTATTATAATACAGCCTCAGGCAGTCTAATAATATTGCACATGACACAGCCAGCAGATACAAAGAAAATATTGCAACTTTATAGAAGCTCCTCCACAGCTTAATGGCAGCTACAACACACAACACCTCAGAGCTCTTTTAAGTTCAAGAGAGGAAGCCAGACCAAAACATAACTTTTATAGTGAGGACTCAGTGAGTTGTTTGAGGTAAGAGGATTTTTAAAAATTAAGCCTATAAAAATAATTAAAAGAGTACGACACTGGTGCCCAGTACAAATGATGCTGGCCAGAATCTTGTATCAACTTTTAACTTCTTCCAACCCAACCCCTCCAAAACCTGATGGAAACATCATTCAACTGTACTCTGCCTGCTGACAAAACGGACCTCCTTCTTCCCATGCAGCTGATGCCCAGTAAAGCACATGGGGGGGGGGCAAACTGCAGTCATGGCAATAGTGTCAAAATTGGGAATAAACAGTGAATATGGAAGTAACCTAATCGTAACTGTTTCATATTCACAATTACTACTTAGTCATGATTGTTATTATTGCCACAATCATAATGTGTTCTCCAACCTACTTTACCAGGCATCAGTTGCATGGGGAGAAAGAGGTCCATTCAACCAATGATCAAAGCATGGCTGAATGAAGTTTTCAGTAGGTTTGGAGGATCAGGTCAAGAAAAGTTACTCTGTCAAGTACTTTTAAATATAAGCTGATACAAAATTCTGGCCGATATTTCTAAGGATAACAGGCAGTCCACACTTCCCATTACTCCCTTGTGGCAACAGAAACCATCAGCATAGTGTGGCCCCACAACCTGACAGCACTACAGCTGTGAATGCAGGATGAATAAAAGCTTCTTTGGCATTCCTGGTAAAGCATGATTAAACGTGTGTCTGGTGCAAACAGGAATCCTTCATAATCTCAAAGAAGAAAGTTAAGCAAAATTCCTCAAACTGGTGAATTAAAAGTTCTCTCAGCAAGTTAAAAAATGTAAGTAAACAACAAGAGAACACTAATGCCTGTATATACCAATGAAATCTAGAATCATTCAGTACTAAAATATGCAGTTTTGATGCCATATACACTCATGTATAAGTCAACCTAATGTATAAATTGAGGGCAGGTTTTGGAGTAAAAATTATGGATTTTGACATGACCCATGGATGTCTAGAGTCATTCCGCAGAGAGAAGAAAGTTCTAGCGCTGCTTCAGGAGGCCTACTACCCCTGGCCACAGCCACTGCCATTTTCCCATCTAGTTATTCAAAAACATACAGCATTAGCTCTTATCAAAAAAGAGTAGAGTGAGTAGTCTGACTAGAGTGGCAAAAGGCAAGGAATTAAGCTGTACTGCAAGAAACTAAAAGACGCATCAACCCTCTCTTCTCGCCAGCTCTCCTTTGAAGGAAAGCACTGTTTTCCCGTCCAGGCATTCAAAAAAGCCAAAAGTGGTGCCACAGTGGAGAGAGCAGAGGGGGTTGGTACTTCTTTTAGGTTCCCCTCAGACAGACTAAGCTTTCATCTTTCACCAATCTATTCAGAGAAGGGGATGGTTCCCTTTTTTGATAAGAGTTAGAGTACAGTGCTTACACTGACCTGTGATAAGTTGGCACAGTTTTTCTGTGTCAATTTTTTACTAAAAGTTTTAGACTTATACATGAGCATATATAGTACTTAAAAGTTAACTATCAAAGCTAGACATAAAAGCAACAAGAAGTTGTTAAATACCTGTGAATGCTTCCAGACTTCTACACCAGAATGCTCCAATTCTTCAGTGCAGTTCGTACTGATCATTGAATCAAAATTTCTCAGTGCCTGCATGAAAAAGCATTCATGTCAGGTCACAAACACAATGCTCAATTAAAAAAACAACACATGGGCTCTCACCGTTTTGAGCTAGTGTAGCATAGTGAGGAAAAGAAAGTGAAAAGATCTTTTAGCACCTTTGAGACTGAGAGAAAGAATTTGGTAGCATAAGGTGCTACAAGAACCCTTTGCATACTGATTCAGACAACATGGCTCTGTGTTTAAATAGTGAGGAAAACAGAGACATAAACTGGGAAATCTCCAGTTTACAAAACCAGAATTCTCTTGGTTCTCCCCACCCTCCAAATCTGCAATATGTGCATAATACTGATTACTATCATGAATAACAAGAAATGAATTACTTTTTAAAAGGAGCTTTCCAAGCTCCAATTCAAACTCTTCAAGTGTCTTTAGGATTAAGTCTGCAAGTAAAACAGTAATTATGCACCCTTTGGATGATCCAATTTTAGAGTAAACAAATAGACAATCTGTCTCCTCCCTCTGTAAGCTAACACTGTACATACCCTACAATAATGGGGCTATAGTTATATCTCACATCACTTGGAAGGCCCAGTTACTTCAGTTGCAAGTGTTCTTGGAAAGCAGTAACTTAGCTACAGTGGTGCAGGCACTGATAACCTCAAACCTGGACTATTACAGTGAGTATCATGTACAGCTGCCCTTAAAACTGTTCAAGAAAATGCAGCTAGTGCCAAAGGCTTCATCTAGGCTTCTGAGTTAAGCAACCTGCCAGGAACAGATAATACTCATATGAAATAACTGCTTTGGCTGAGTACTTCCCAGCAGGCCAAGTTTAAGGTTTGTTGTTAGTTTATAAAGCCCTAAACAATCTGGAACTTGGTTACCTGAGAGGCTGCTTTCTCCCTTACAGATCCATTTGGAATCTGAGATCACCTGTAGAGAACCTCCTGGTTTGGCCATGTATTTGTAAGGTTGGCTCTGCAGTCATTCAGACCAGGGCATTTTAGTGTGGTAATTCTTACTATGTGGAACATTTTCCCCTGAGAAACTGGACATGCTTCAACTATTCCTAGTTTTAGATGCATGTTCAAAACTTAATCATTCATGCAAGCTTTCTGTGTTCAGTGCAATCTCACATCTATTTCACAGACCACATAAAGGCCTAGCTTCTACACTGTGGACAAGGACATGCTCCACACTCACAGCTCTGCACAGCTCTCAGCATTCAACTGCCACTAAGCCCTGTGAGGGGCTGCTACAGCTATTTAATGGCCATAGAGAAGGAGAGGGAGGTGACTGAGGCAGGATGGGCTGCCATCTTTCCCTCTGTAATTCTGCAGGGAGAAACAAAACGGAACAATTATATTCTTTTTTCCTCTGGCCTGTACACTACAGCAGGGAGAGAAGCCAGTCCATGCTGCTTGGTCCCCTCACTTCCCCTCCCTGGCCAGGTCCTGCAGGGTTTGCCAGCTGCTAAGGACAAAAGTTTGGACCAAGTGCAAAGCTTTGAGATCCATCCAAAACAAGATATGTATGTGTAGAACCTTGAGTTACATGTGCGTATATCACTAACATTTGCCAAAGAGTGTTTGCTAATGGTGCATGTTGTGCTTTTGTTTTATTGTTGCACACTGCTTCAATATTTCTACATCTAAGTGCCATGTAAATAAATAAATAATACCTGCTCTACCAAATGTAAATATGGTTTGCGCATGTGACATGCCAACAAGACACAGGTTCGACTATTTGCTACTCCACTTGATAAACCAGTGCAAGCTGAGGAGACAAGTTTGGACCAACCAAAAACAAAATTAAACAAAACAAGAAACACTGTTTTTATCATCACTCATGGGCAATGTACTTCATGACAGCCAGGACAATGAAAAAGTATGTGAACCTGCTTTACCTACCTTATCATAACGTATCAGTAAGGAAGTCTTTGAGCCTAACGCTGAAAGGATCCCGGCTATCTCTACTGCTATGTATCCAGCCCCGACAATAACACTACGCCTAAGAAAAAGAACAAATAATAATTGTGAGGCCTACCGCTCACACAAACAGATGCGCATGAATGCATGGACTTATAAGTTGTTATTTAAAACAAATTACACCAGTGGTGTGGAATCTGCAGTTCTGATACTGGCTGATACAAGATGTTATATGGATCATACTCAGCAAGTTTGTCACTTACAGCATCAGGAGATCACTAGCTTGTTTACTTCACCTAATTAAACTTGACAACAGAAAGAGGAGACTGTGTGTGCATGTGCGTGAGGGTGTAAGGTAATAACTCATAACCAACATGCTTTTTTCCATAAAATAATCTCTTATTACAACAGGACAAATTAGAGCAGGTTCACACAGAACTGATTGCAACTTACTTGGGCAACTCTTCTAGTTCAAAGAAACCATCACTAGTAATCCCCAACTTGGCCCCTACAAAACAACAAGACACTGCCTGAATATTTAAGCTCATTAAATTTATGCATATATGTATAACTCGCGCAAAAAATATTTCTTCTGACAACTCCTACCCTGGTATAGGACTTCAGTCAGCCAGCTAAATGGAAAATATAAATGAAGTGAATCCATCCTACAGATACATTCAGAGAACTATAATTAGTATCTGTTCCCTATGAAGTGGTAAAACTGGTTCTGCTGCCATGTTATGGCTGGAATGAACCTTCTTGGTAAATACACTTATCCGCATCAGAAATCAAATCTTGTAACAAGCACCCACAGGACAAAGGAAGGTCAGAAACAATATATATACTGCTTGCTGTATTGAGGGTGGCAGACTTCTTAAAGGAACAGAATCAAATAATGTAAGAACCTTCACTATCAAGAATTATTATGAATCACTTCCCCTCAAGAGCAATAATACTACCAGAGTCATATTGTCATCCCTGGCTGGAATGCCATGAGACCAAGGATCCACAAATCTACTCCACTATGACCTTATGCCTTGTGAGAGAAGGTTGCCCCAAACCTCGTATCTTCCCCTATGCTTTCTCTAAGGAGGCATTTTTAGCAAAAAAACAAAAAACAAAACCCAAGGCCTACTAAAATTATTTTTGGAAAAAAACTGGAGATACGGGGGGGCTGTATACAGCCTTCTCTTTCTCCATCACTCTTGTAGTATTTAAGGATCTTGCCACTCAACACTGTCAATGCAACTGCACCGCACTAGTCCCACCCCGCCCGAGTTTTTGCCATGATGTTTTGGTTCGCTGCTGCCATACCATGCTGTACTACTGTTGGGTTGTTTGGAAATTGATTCTTTTCCCACTTGAAATAATTTGTTAACGACCTTTTGGGTGTGTATGTCTCATTCCGCTTTGCTATGATATTGAATATACACTGGATACAGACTACGTATGGTTTTATTGGTCCTCCCTGTGGCTCTCCAGCAGGGAAATTCCAGACTATTTTCAGTGGTTGGGCTGGGGGAATATGGGTTCCCAAGAGTTCTGAAGAGAACTGCTGTATATTTGCTCTTCATTCTTCCACATTTTTTTACATTATTTTAATTTCATTTTTAAATAAGAGGAGCTGTACAACAGTACAATCCCAAAGTAATCCTGTTATGAATTAACACCCAGAGAAATCACAGGTTTCAGCAAAAGTTTAAACAGTAAATAAAGAGTAAATATACAAATGGTCAAAACCAGAACCAAGCAAGTGTGGTTTCAGGGGGAAAAGCCTATGAATGGTGGAGGTGACATGATGTGCTCAACTTCTCAGTTTACGTAAGGAGTAGGAGGTGATTCCATAATAGTGACATCATGTAATTGCATGTGTAATTATTACTTGTTTTTTTTTAAAAAAAAACACCAATCATGGAGCAGAACACTGCACAAACAGGGGAGTGTAAATGCTACTGTTATATTTTAAGAGCAACAAAGCAAGCATGGGAACTAATGCCAATGAATTGCAAAAGCAGTGATGGTGCAAAAACGTGATTGCCATTCTGGTATTTTTCAAAATAGAGAAGTAGTTTTCAAACAGAATGACTTAAAACAATTGACTGGCATTATAAACAAATAAGATGAGATGTGTACACTACCACAGTAAGGCTGTCATTGAAAACTGTACATCTGCACGTGTCCTGAGCAGAAGCTGCCTGACTTGTTAAAATTATTCTATAAACCTTGATGTACACTAATGGGACTTAAAATCACACTGTTTTTTTTTAAATGTAAAACACCAGAAAAATTCATACAACCTCCAAAGATCACAAAATGTAATATGAAGATGAAGGTAACTATATTTGCCAAGGACTGATGTTAGAACACAAGTAACGTGCGCTGAATCTTTTGACTGTTCTAAGGCAAATTGCTGGACCAAGAATTCTGTTTTCAACCAAGAACTTTCCTAACTATAAGAGAAACTCACAGGGAACATTTAGAAGTGTTACCTGGTATCTCGCTTTCACTGGGAACCATAGGCTGCCCACCAGTGGCAATCAGGATGTGAGGTGCTGTATATTTTTTACCATCAACTTCAACTGTGGGTTGCTGATCAGCAGTGAATGATGCATGGCCATGAATCGTTTCCACATGAGCCTAGTAAAAGTTTAATCGATGTGGGTTAACGTACACAGATTGACAGCTAAAAGAGTTATGTATGTGCATGTGCCTCCAAGGCCATTTCCACACTAGCCTGTGATAGTGCTATTATTCCGCTTTTGATATCTTATGGAATCTTAGGGTTTGCAGTTTAGGGAGGGGCCCTGAGGCTCCTCCCTAAACTGCAAGCCCAGATTCCACAGGATGTTGAAAGTGGAATAATAGCACTATCACAGTCTAGTACAGAAATGGCCCAAGTCACCTCTCAACTTGTTATGGCAACCCCATGAATTATATAAAGTTTTCTTAGGCAAGGAATAATCAGAAGTGGATTAGCCAGTTCCCTCCTCTGAAATATAGCCTACAGCACGGGGTATTCACAAGTGATCTCCCATCCATGTACTAACCAGGATTGACCCTGGTTAGTTTCCAAGATCAGGTAGGATCTTGTGCCTTTAGGATATTCTCGCCGAAATGGTGATACCTCCCTACAAAGATCTACACCTGTCTTGTCATCATACTGTTCTGTGTACTGGTCAGTGTACAATTTTCTTTTCTCTCATCTCTTCTCTGCTTGGTGTATTTAAATAATCAAAATGTCTGATGGAACCCAAATATGTGATCAACGTCCCACAAAAATTTCTAAAATGAAAGTGCAGAACAGTAAGTTGATTTATGTAGTTGAACTTATCATTCCCTTTCCACAGAATTCCTGAAGAGAACTAGTAGGGGTCTCTAACAGGAAAGAAAGTATAACAATCTCAGGATTATCTCCTGAAGTGATTAAAAGTAAGCGAGTATCAAATCAATACGATGAAGACAGGACTATAATGCCCTAAACAAGTATCACTGCCCAGTCTTCTTGTGATCATCTCCAAGCAGCATTTCAAATCTTAAGCAATGGGGAAATGTTAAGGGAGAAAAGAAAATGTATTTGTCCTGAAGGTAAGGATAGTTTCTTTAGAGAAGGTTTAAGAAGAAATAAGAACTTTAATTAACAAATCCTCTTTTTCACACACTGAAACTAGGAGTTAACAGCAGAAGGCATGAGTTTAAAGAATGGCTGGGGTGCAGAACAGAACCATTTACAAACCTTGTCCAAATTATTTTGATAGATCTCATTCAGTCGTTTCACATAAGCATCACGCTTTTCTTTAATTACTCTGTAATAAAATGAGTTTTATGTCACAAAGTTTTCTCTCACTCTCTGTCATACTAGAACTACCACTTATTTTATTTATTTTACCACTTATTTTACCACTTATTATCAGGATTTAGTCCTCCAAATATCACTCCTAGGACAGCTTATAATACCATATCAAAAGTACAATACAAAGCAAGAGATGTATTATGTACACAAAATTGTTTATAAAAATTAGGATTGAATCAATCGAGAAGATAAAGCAGTTCTCTGCTAGCTTCAAGTATTTTTATGTATTGACTAAACACTAGCTAATAACAATGGAGTTCACTGTTTTATCACCAATCAAGTTTCTGTAATGCCACAAGACAATTGTGTGCATTGCCTTGTATATTTCAGTGGGACAATCTTGTAATTTGCCAACGGATGCACGTATCTATCACATGTTTTTGCTGCATTCTGCCACTTTTAATGATCCTCCAAATCCATTGTAGGTAGGTCCTAATGCAATATCTAAATAGGTGAGTTTCTGAGCAGTAAACCCAGAACGAGACAACAGAAAAAGTTCAGGGCACTAGTTCTCTATTTATAGCACAGAAATCTGTCCAAAATCTAAAAAGCCAAATATTCAGGACCATTTCACATGTGCTATGACACTAATGCTTGCAGTGTCTAAACTGAAGTTTTCTGTAACAAAGAGACGCAGCACAAATGGCAGCTGTACATTTTTGTAAGTTAAAGGTAAAAAATTTCCAGAAATTTTGAAGCCATGGGGAAAACACTTGCTTTTTCCTGTTCTAATATGTTGCAATATGTTGCAATATCTGTATGTTGCAATATTAGAGCCCCCTTTACATTTTAAAAGTCACTTTGTTAAATATAAAACTTGGGCAGACATAAAATTACCATGTCTGATATAACAGAAGTACTCTTTATTCTAAAAATAATTACAAAATGAATTTACTTTTTAAAATATTATTTGTTTGCTATAAATGGAACTAAAAGGAATTGTAAGGAACAACTGAACTACAAGGAACATCTTCAGTTCTGCCATTTTAGAAGGTGTTAACAAAAAATCCCAATAAAAATAGAAGAAGCCGTCAACATTAGTAAACAAAGAAAATAATTTTATTTCCATTAGTTTTCCATAGTGTAAAGCAGACATGACACGTCCATGAAAAAAAAAACAGGGAAAAGGAAATCAAGATCAGGAACAGTAGTGATCTGACACTGTACACAGTCTTACATAGAAGTCTTCCTCCTACATAATTTTTAGAAATGACTTGGGGGCAGTAAATATGTCATAGCCTTGTCTTAAATAATTATTCATCATTCCAAAAGAACATGTTTAAGACTTCATTTTTTTCTGTTTTTCCAAGAAGAAAAGGCTTTAGAAAAAATGGGAATAAACAATGACCCCTCCCATTTTCCCCCCAGGGTTTGACATCTCTATATACAGTGCACTGTAAAGTCCTTTACATACCTATTCATTCCTGGTCCCTGTATAGTGTGTTGCCTAGGAATCCCACAATTGTGAGTGCACACTGCAGGAATTACTGGTCAGAGAAAAGAGTATTGTTACAAACTCTTGGCTATTGGTGCCATTTAGACGGCTTTTAAATTAACGCTTGCTGTCTCAATTTTCCTAATGTCAGCTCTACTCCAATCAGATGACTCTGAAATCACAGACAGTTCTAGAAAAAAGTTAAGAATGAAACCATAAACAAAGACTGAGCTCTGGAGTGTCTCACAATGTCAAAGTGAGACCTTTCAGACATAAACAATGGTCTAAATACCCCCAAATAGAGCAGCTTTTAAGGAATCACAATGCACAACTATTAAAGGGAGCATGAAATTATTCAATACATGTCTTTTCACTGCTACTGTAACTTCCATCAAACTGTTTGGTTAGTGATTAAGTATGTGGTTCATACTTACATGAGGTATTCTAGATTTTCATCTCACTTACCTCCAGCTAAACGTCACATTGGACATCTCAAAACCATAGTCTACATGATCATGGATGTATTCAGAGTGGACAGCAGTATTCCACATCACCTGATGGAGGGGAGACAAACATCAAGAATTTAATATATATAAATAAATGAAAAACTAAATAAAACTAATCATTCTGTTACGCAAAGCAAACTGGGCAAAACATTTAGTACAGAGAGAGATGTATAGTGCATGAAGATCCTGCTGTGAGGATTCTGGTTTGGAAAAAGCAGGCTAATATAACTCATAGCACATCAAGGTAAGAGTAACCAGCTACCTATGTAAGACAGCCTATCAAGTTCCTATCAAGTTCTTGAACAATTCCCTGGAAGGAGTCATAAGTGGAGTTATTCAGCCACTGATGGACAATATACCACATAGCTGTTAGGCTACAATCAAAATGGTAGGTTTCTAGTTGTGCAAACTAAAATGATTCTATGAGAACTGATAATTTCAACGTACACTGAACTCAACAGGCATTGCAACAGTCATTCTAAACCTTTGATCTTCTAGATATTTTGGATTTCCATCTTCCAGGAATCTCAGCCAGCATGGCATGATGGGGAATTCTATAGAAGCTGCAGTCTAAAACATCTGCAGATCAAAGATTGGAACCACAGCATCATAAGAAAGGCAGGTTCTAAGGCAGTGGGTCTCAACCTGTGGGTCCCCAGATGTTTGTGGACTTCAGCTCCCAGAAGCCCCAGCCACCATGGTCAATGCTCAGGGCTTCTGGGAGCTGAAGTCCAAAAACATCTGGGGACCCACAGGTTGAGAACCACTGCTCTAAGGAATGGAATGCACTTGGTGGCCTTTTCAACAAGGAACCTGCTGCACTTGTATACACATTTCATATGCTGCCCTACATCTAATTGTTAGCTCCAACTAGAACAGATCCACTAAATCAACAGAACTCACATGAACTGTAGCTGACCAAGGTCGCATTGATTTGGGGCTGTTTCAAGCCAAATGCGTCACACACATGGTGCTGGGAAGGCTTCAGCACCCTTCAAAAAATACAACAAGTTGTCCTCACAGCTGCTCTGCTGAACAGTTTCATTCACTTTGGCTATACAAAACGAGTGCTTTTTTTCCTTCCTTGGTCAGATTTTCTTTGGTTACACATTTTAGTTTTAAAGATATTTCTAACACAACAGGCTAAAACATCTGTATTGCTGATCAAAAATGACAGAAGGGCTCTGTTTCTCATCCTGTCTGTTTACCATTTAAGTATTACAGCTACAGGGAGATTCAGAGTCGGAAACACTACTTTGCGAAACTATAACCAGTGACACCCTGATAGGCAATTCCTGGAAGTAGTAAGTGGGCCATAAAATATCTGAATTTAATGACACATAGCCCAAGAACAGCAGACACAAAAAAACCTTCCTCAGTTAAAGGTGAGGGTGAACACTGTGCAGCAAGAGCCAAAAAGTGAGTTTCCCAAGCTTTGGATGGACCAAGACCAGCATACATTTACTACCTCTCCTGACACCACTCTGTTGTTGTTATGTGCCTTCAAGTTATTTCCAGCTTATGTCGACGTTACGGCAAATGTATCTTGGGATTTTCTTGGCGAGATTTGTTCAGAGGGGGTTTGCTAACGCCTTCCACTGAGGCTGAGAGAGTCTGATTTGCTCAAGGTCACCCAATGGGTTTCCCTGGCTGAGAAGATTTCAATCTCTCATCTTCAGAGCCAGAGCCCAATGCTCAAACCACTGTACCATGCTGGCTCACCAACACTGAGAGGCTTCAACTATTGGTAGCAGATGGAGACACCAGTCCTCAATTTTCAATTAAGTTATCATCATTCATTGTTAAGATTGTCTACCTTTATTTTTTAACATTTCATCTCAATCTAGCATAACTGTTTTATGCAATTTTTGATTATGTTAGCCACACTGAACGCACTAATTACCTCATCTTTGGTCCATAAAGAATATTTATAACAGAAAACACTGGACTATGACTCTGGAGACCAGGGTTTGAATTTCTGCTCCGCCATGGAAAGCCACTGGGTGACCTTGGGCAAATCACAATCTCTCAGCCTCATGGGAAGGCAATGGTAAACTCCCTCTGAAGAAATCTTGCCAAGAAAATCACATGATAGGCTCACCTTGGGGTCGCCCTAAGTTGGAAACAACTTGAAGGCACGAAACAGATGAAGAACATTTATTGCGTACAGCTGAGTGTGACTGCTCAGAACAATACACATTAGAAGAACCTTGAGATTAGCCACTGAAAAGAAGCAAACATAGCAACTTCTTCTGCACAAACAGCATGCCAGAACTAACTGAGACAAACATACAGCAATGTAAACTCACAGGTGAGTAACCCAGATAGGCACAGTTTTTGCAATCTAGTAACTTTCTTTTACTCCTTGCAAGCCAGAGTCAAATGGCAATACAGTCATTCGCTAGGGCTAGGGCCACAGGACCACCAAGAAAGTGAAAAAAATTAATAACTCTAGGCCCTCCCAAACCATATTTAACATACAAAAAAGTATGATCACCATATTCAACCCATGGATTCCTTTGAGGCACCAGGGTTGCTTCACAAGGCAGAAACAGGTGGCTGGTGGGGTTTACCGTCACCTCCACTGCTGCCCCACACCATTTTTACAGGGACTTAACAAGCCTCGTTCGCAGGTTCTCAGTCTCATGAGGCTTGCAATCCCTATTAAAAATGGCATAGGGAGCCAGCAGAGGTGACAGCAAATAATCCGTGAATAATCAAATCTGTAAAACTGAAACCCACAAATATGGAGAGCTGACTATAGTCTCTTTGAGTATTTGTTATACACATTACAGCAGTGATAGATACACAAGCTGACACAAACAAACACCTTAAAGTAGATTTGATGAATTTTCCCTACGTCAAGGTGAAGACTGGGAAATATTTAGTTAGCTCTTTGGAAATTCTATAGTTCTTAGAACCCAGGGTATTTTCATTTTCCAACCAAAAATTTCTTAAAAATAGACAAATACACAACACTACAACTAGCATGTTGAAAAAGATTTTATTTTGTTTACCTTTTTAGGCACACACCCAACATTCACCTATAAAAGAAAAAGATACATTATTGAATGTCAGCATTTCTAAGGACACATTAATGAAACATGCACAAGCAGATCAAATCTTTAGATTTGGATTATTTTATTATTTCACTTTTTCTTTCTTACTCTACCAAAATTCAACACTACAATAGGTGGTATGGTGTTTGTGTAAGAAAAGCCAAGCAACTTTACAGAGAGCACTGTATCTCTATCAGCAACTCATCAAGAAACACTGCAAGGCCTCTGCAAAGCCCTGGATGACCAATACCGAAGATGGGAAACAATTTTTATCCTTACTGCAACAGTGTCCAAGTCTAGCAGTTTCATTTTTCTGTAAAGTTATCCACTGATATAAAGGGATGTTCATGAGGACATTGGGACATCTGGTGACTGTGGCTTTTAAGAAACAAGCCAAACCAAATCTGCACAGCCTAATTTTTGGTACTTTCTCTCTGTCTGGGTAAAGTATGATGGGCTATTGGAAGATGCCTCAGAATGCTACATCGCTAGTGTTACACTAAGCAAGTGTCACCCTGGGCAGCACCTGTGTGGAAAACTGCCCAAGCACCCTATTCCTGAGTTTCTGAGGAGCAAGAAATACAAATCAGAATTCTGCTGGTACACTAGTCTTGCATAGTTATGCCATCACAGGCAATCGTAGCAGGAGGCAAAAGAAAGAAAATCAGCTATTGGAGCAATAGGTTGTTCAGAGCCAGCAGATTCTGCATGTCTTCCCTGGCTCTTGCTGCATGACTACAGAAAAATGCGCTAACAATACTATGGCCATAATGTCATAATTAGGAATTTAGAGCTGGTTGAAGCCATCTGCAGTGGCATTACTGGTAATAGCTCTCTGCAGTAACATTTTAAGACAGTGGTTCTTATCCTTTGCTTTACTGGGGACCCCCGTAAATATAATTTGTTCCTGTAGACCCCCTTAACCAGCCCAGACATTTTTTAGTTCCTTAAATCTGGGATTTCCCCCATTTTTGAGATGAATGGAACCCCTATGCGGACCCCCTATGAGGGCTCTGTGGACCCCTATCCCCAGGTTAAGAACCACTATTCTAAGACAACAGGGTTTCATTTTTGTAAACGGTTCCTGCCCCTTTCTTTCACCTTAGGAAAACAATATTGACAAGAAATCACTGCAAGCCCCTCCCCCATTTTTAGACTAATGGAAGAAAAATGCTCTCCCTGTCCCCTTTATCACCACTGCACTGGTGTGTGCCTTCAAGTAATTTCTGACTTACAGCAACCCTACGGCAAACTGATCACAGAGTTTTCTTGGAAATATTTTTTCAGAGGGGGTTTGCCACAGCCCTCCTCTGAGCTGACAGAGTATGACTTACCCAAGGACAATTCAGTAAGTTTCAAACTGAATTTGACCAGGATTTGAACCCTGGTCTCCAGAGTTTTAGTCCAACACCCAAACCACCCAGTGCTTTAATAGAATTCAAAATCTGGCAATTTGGGTGAATGCTTTATTCTACTTCATGACAGATCCAGTTTTATAAAGAATTTGGATCCGTGCATTCAGAACTATATCCTGTCCTAGCCCTTTTCTTTGGAATAGCCACCTTTTTTTTCAATTGTGTCTTACATTCTGCTTCATTAGCTACTCCCAACATCTTTTAAAAAGCATAGGTTATTTTGGCCACCAAAATGAAAACCTTATGAAAACTGGAGGTTGGTGAAAGAAAACATCAGCTCTGGATTCATTTTGGGAGAAGCCTTCAACTGATCTCTAGGAGGTTCCAAATGCCTTATTTTTTTTTAATTATGTAAGGCTTATTTGACCTGGCTGTTCCCATATACTTATTAACACTGAAGAAAAACTGCTCCTCTTTTCTGTGGTGTATGAACCCAGCCCCGCTCTATGTTATTTTTGCCTCTGATGCCAAAGTTTCTGTTAAAGAAGTAAGGCCTTCACTGAGGTGTACCTGCACAGGGAAGCTGCACAGCACAACCTGGGGCACCTCCAGGCAGGTAAGTCCTAAGTGCTGCCAATCAGAAGCCAACTCAGAAGTTACTCCACCCTCCTCCTTATCAACTGACCTGTGGCTGTAAGGAAGGGCTGGGGAAACAGAGGAAAGTTACCAGCCTGAGGGTAGCAGAGACCCTCAGACTCCCCATAAAATCCTATCATTCAGCGAAACCGGATGCCTGATTCACCCACCCACCCACCCTCCCTCCCTTTTTGTTTTCCCCTCTCTGGAGACCCAGTGAGAGACAAGGGAAGCCGGAAGCTCTCAAGCTCTTTCTTTTCTCTCTCCTGAGTAAAACAGCTAGCTCGTAAGAAGCGGGCCAACCTCTTCCCGTTCTCACCTGCGGGCCGCCCACTCGCGGGAGCATTTACCAAAGGGAGGCGCCACGCTGGCCATTTCCGCACCAGGGCGTTATAGCGCTACTATTCCACTTTCAACATCCTATGGAATCCTGGGGTTTGCAGTTTAGGGAGGGGCCAGGATTCCATAGGATGTTGGAAGTGGAACAGCAGCGCTGTAACGCTCTGGTGCGGAAATGGCCTCCGAACGTGGCAGCCGGTGTCCTCGAGTCCAGCCAGTCAGGCCAACAGGACCCTCCGCGCCGCCACAGAGGGGCGCCCGGTCTCCCTCCTTTCCCCTCCCACACGCCCCACGTCCCTAGCCCACCCAGGGACTCACGCAGGTGCCCCCGAGCCGTCCTCTTTCGACCACGGCCGCCCGGGCTCCGAGCTCCGCGGCGCGCCGCGCACTGGCCAGCCCGCCCGAGCCGCCCCCCAACACCAGGTAGTCAAAGGCGGCGGCGGCGGCGGCGGCGGCGGAGGCGGCGGAGGAGGAGGAGGAAGACGAGGCGCGCAGCTGGGCCATGGCGGGAGGAAAGAATGCGGCCGCGGCCAGGGCGAAACACGGGCGCGGCCACCGCATCCCGCCCCCGGCCCCGGCCTGCCCTCCCCTCCCTCGGGTGACGCAAGGCCGGGGGAGAGGGAAAGAGCGAAAGAGCGAAAGAGCGAGCGCCTTCCCACGGGGCACCGCCTACCCACGGCACAAGCCCGGCGGACAGCTGTGATTGGCTCCCCCTCCAGTCACTCTGCAGGGAGCCGGGGAAGGGGGTGGAGTTGCAAAGATAAGCTCCTCCTTTCTGGGGAGCTTCGCCTTCTAGGTGCCCTCCCCCCCCCGCCTGTGGGTCTGGGGTGTTTCGTTTCTCGTTCCTTGAGGGTGGAAAGAAGTAGTCAGGGCTGCTCACATTTTAAAGGAAGGCCTCGTTGTATTCGTCGCGCTTCCCTTTTATTATCTAAAAAAAATGGGGGAAAGGCAATGGTCCTTTTGTAGCTTATAGGGCAGTCAACAAAGACTCTTGTGGGACTTTAAAGACTGACAGTTTTTATTTAGCCCAGGCACCTCAGTCTGGATGCAGTCCTCCCTCCGCATTCTCTAGGGTTAGGGGCACAGGACCCCCATGAAAGTGGAAAAACCGTGAATAACTCTAGGCCCTCCAAAACCCACACAAAAAAGTATGACAACCATATTCAACCCTCCATGGATTCCTTTGGGGCGTCAGAGTTCCTTCACAAGGCAGAAATGGGTGACTGGTAGGGCTTACTGCTGCCTCCACTGTTGCCTCACACCATTTTTAATAAGGACTTAACAAGCCTAGTTTACAGTTTCTCAGTCTCATGAGGCTGGCAGTCCCTATTTAAAACGGCATAGGGAGGCAGCAGAGGTGACAGCAAATAATCAGTGAATAATCAAATCTCCAAAAGTGAAACCCTCAAATGTGGAGGGCAGACTATATTTATTTATTGTGCGTAGAAGCAATCACTATTCTCTGTCAAAGAAGCCCATTTTATTTCCATAAATAATTGTGTAGGGAAAGGAGCTGCGTTTCTTATAACCACAGCTAGATTTCAAAAAGAAAGCACGAACTACAAAAATAAACCAGAAGCTCAAATGGAGGGCAGCCTCTTTTGTGGATTATTTGTTTGAGTTCACAGGGTAAGGTCTTTCTAGATCTCTTTCCTATCCAATAAAAATGGAGGTATGTTACTTTAGAATTTTGTATTGTTGTCCCCCTGCAAAACCCTGTCCTGGGGGCTACAGCTTTGATATAAAATTAATCTAACCCACCGGAGAGGTCACTCGAATGTGCACATAGACAATAACGGTCATATGATCGAAAAGAACCAGATCAGGCCAGTAAAATCCCCAGTCACGTAGCATCAGGAGACCTCATTTTGTGATAACCCATGGTGGACAAAAGGCCCTTTAACCTTTAAGGAGTCCACTTGAAGGGAGTAAAAGTGTTTCTGGAAAATTGGGCACTGGAAGCAATAAAACCTTATCAGATCCATCTCCAGAAACTCACACCACAGCCTCAAAGCAGAGGAAGATTCTGTTATTTAGATGACACTTTGTTATCTTCCGAGAAATGCCAGGTGTGGAGGTCTTTTTCTTATTCTGTCTCTGTTAGTGTTCCCTGGGAAAGGACTTGCCTTCAAAGTAAATTTTTCCTACAAATAGTCCCTGTTTTGGAACTAGTTAGGCAGAAGAGGAGAGACCGAGGCAAGAAGAAGGATTATGATGCCTCCCGTCCCCCCTCCCTCCTCAGCGTCTCTTCGCTGAGCTGACTGCTTCTCGGACCAAAGGACATCAGGAGAGGTGCAGTATTCCCCAAGTTGAGAATCCCTCAACAATCCCTCTAGCTTATTTCAACTCTTTATTTCTATTAGCCCTTGGATGTGTGTCTGCGTGTGTGCGTGAATGCAAATTATTGCTACTCAATAAATTCATTCATTGGATCTTTTTGTGTGATTTCTGACTGAGCCTGGCCCTGTAAACATTGGGTTAAAGATCCTTAATTACCCTGCCTCTTTGCATTGCTAAAGCAGTGCTCAGAGTTAATTTTCCCCACAAGTGACAATTTGACAGGCATTGGGAATCCCCCTAAGGGACCCCCAGCAAGCAGGGTAACAGTATGTTGCCACTGTTCCTGTTAGCCTTGTTCTCAGACGCATAAGTGTATGCAGCATGTAGTCCAGTGCCTTCAGCTACATGTTAAAGTAGATATCACAAGTGACCTTTGGTATGAGAAGTTATAATCACTTCTCAGGAAGTTATAATCACTCCCTATTTTTACTCAGAGAGTACAGAGTACAGGAACAACAAGCAGTAGCTTCTGATATACAGAGCAATTACTCCATGAAGGTTTCACAACATATGTGTTAGTATGATTCAGCATAAAAATAAAGGAGTCTTGTAGTAACTTTGGTTCTAATTGAGAAAAAATTTCTAACATAAACTTTCCTGGGCTATAGCCCACTTCATCAGATGCATCATAGATTCTGGTGTTTTTCATCAGAAATAGACTGAAGTCCACAAAACTTATGCTAGCAATTTCTTCTTCTCTGTCTCAAAGGTGCTAAAGTCTATCTGTCTGTCTGTCTGTCTGTCTGTTTGTCTGTCTATCTATCCTTACATGGAGGTTTGTTTGTTTTGTCGAATAGTATTAGGTAACAGCTGAATTGATCGTGGAAGCCCACTGAGTGATCTTGGGTGTGTCACACTCTCTCAGCCCCAGAAAACCTTGTGATAGGTTCACCTTAGGATCACCATAAGTGGGAAATGAAGGCACACAACAACAGCTGATTTTTTCTAAAACATAGTGGTTTTTGTTTGGCTCCAGTGTGGCTTAAGGTAGGGCTCACCTGTCAGCCCCCGAGATAAAGGAGGGAAACAAATGAACATCAGCTAGGACAGTGAAACTTGGCAGCAGGCCATGGGAGGTTGCAAGAGTGGGGGAACAATCACTTTTTTCACAGCTGGTTTCAGTCCCAAGAGTGGATCCCAGTTTATAGAGGAAACAACCACGCTATGCAAGAGCGGGTGCTCCCATCCCAGCCCATGTCCTTTGATGTTTTAAATCACACACATCTGATTGGGCAGACACACATGTAAAGACAGTGGATTCCTCCCATCACACATAGTTTGGCTATGAAGTAATCATCCCTGACTATATTGCTATCAATGCAGCTGGTAGCTTTCATGTTGGTGGGATGAAGAATCTCATTTGGGTTTATTCCAAGCTTTAAAGGAGCCTTCCGAAGTGCTAAAGGTATTTGGGGACACAGAGTTTAGCACCTTGGATAGTTTAAAGTTCAGACTGAAACCTATGCTGGAATTCACCACCCTACTAACATGGAAGCCATTAGCTGCCACTTCTCCTGTCTCCTGTCAGTCCTTGCAAAAGGAAGAGAATGCTGGCAGGATGGTCTTAAATAAACAGTTGATTGGTCTTACTTATAGCTCTTTGTGGATGCTGTTTGTTTCTTGCTGTTTCCTTTCCCTGGTTCTCTCCTCTGCATCGGTATCTGCCCCCAATCCTTCCTGCTGTTGTCCCCCAGATCTAGTTATCCCACCTTGATTGCACCATCCTCTCAGACATCTTTCCTGACTTGACATCTAGAGCTAATATGTGCATTAGCACTATATAATCTATGTGAACAATTCAGATGGAAAACAAGTGGCAGGATGAGCCAAGTTAGTTATTCTAAAACCGTCAATTTGCTGTTCTTTCTTATTTCTTCCTTCCCTGCTAAAGGCACATGGAACCTACTGAGCCAGAGGGATGGTGCACTAGCATTAGGGCCTCTAACACTGTCCTCTTCACCTACAGTTAGGGTTGCCAGAGTGAAAATTGGAAAGCACTCCTGTCCCTTCAGTGATTTTCTAGATGTGGGATTTCAGTTGGTGTTGTGTGTCGTACAACAGGCAGCATGCAATACCTGCTGAAATTTCCTGTTCTGAAAAGCCATTAACGGTACAATTTCACTCTGGCAACTCCACCATACAGTACAGGTGATGATAGAAGTGGTCTGTACCATCTCATCTAAGAATCTACACTTAGAGAAAGAAGGATTGCAAATATTACCATCATTCCAGTGGTGGAGTATTATATACATTACCAACACTCTAGGTTATGGATGAGGAACTTGTGGCCCTTTAAATGTTGTCAGACTTCAGCTCCCACCATCCCTCACTATTGGCTGTACTGACTTGGGCTGATAGGAAATGCAGTCCAACAATATCTGAAGGACCACATGTTCTTCACCCCTACTCTAGGTCAAAATGCAGGCAGAGTTAGCAATAACCAAATAACTTACATATGTTTATAATCCAGCGTCTTTATTGATCATCTGTCATTGAAAAGTTGATAAAGAACAGACATGTGCAGCCTTTATTCGTGAGAGGTCACTGACACAGCAATACTGGTACTTGGACTTTCTGTAGCCAGGGAACAAGCCAGACTTCAAAATAGCATCTGAATTTCTAAGTTGAGAGAAAAGAGAGATTAAATCAGATCAAAGATGCAACCCAGAAAGCTGACTTTTTTTTCAGTATCTTGACTAGTACCTTAAAAAAGAACATACACTTGTCCAAGCTCTCTTCTTGTGCAACCTTGGGACAAGAAGATGTGGTCACAGTTCCTGCAACACTGTGTGCAACTCTTTTACTAGCTTTGGGCTTGACATGAAAAAAACAAGGCTTGTTGTAATCTCCTGGCTTAGGAAATGGCAACTTTCATCTACAGCATTTCCTCTATCCAATACCACCCTACGTTATAGGACAAAGAATGGTCATCTATACACAAAGATTCCATGTCAGAAAGGAAGGTTCACAGCCCCACTCCTAAATTATTTTCGTGAGCCTGGGGCTACTGCAATACAATGCCTGTCCATGCCAGATTGGTAAAAATAAGTCCTAGCCACATGGGAGAAACCAGGGCCAGCTCCAGAGGTGGAGAGGCTCTCTGCAATGTTCCCACTGTGGGCCCCACCTATACCAGGAGGGCCCCCTCAGTGCCGCAATTTTGTTTTCCACAGTGCCCCAGAACACCCATCACAGCGGCACTCCGAAGCACTGAGGGAAATGCAAAATGGCTGCTCCTAACAACTTGCTGCAGAGAGAAAGAGAGAAACTCTGAGCATTTGGAATACCCACTGCTAACAGCAAGTGAGGAAGCACAAAGATCCTCCTTAGACTGGCACCACTACATCCAGAAAATGAGATAATGCAGGCAAAGGAAGCAGTCATAGGCTGGAGTCCTGTTTATGACATATGCAGGCATAAACCCCTAATATTATCTGAGCATATTTTTAATGTTATTGCATAAGGAGAGATTAACTTTTTTCTTGCCTAAAGATAATCCCCAGCCCCATCTGCACAATTGACTTGTTTGATGTAGGAGTACACTACCACGGCCAGGGGAAGGTGGCAATGCCCAGGCAGCACTGAGAGAAGGTTCTGCATTTGGAAGATCAAAGAAGACGTCACCTGTCTGCATCTCCAGCTCTTGACTGAGATCTAGGAGGAGGATGTTGTCTCTGCACTTGCAGAAAGACATTGGGTTGCTACCTGGGCATCCCCTTTTTTTTCTGTACCTCTAATTGGCTGTCAAAACTCTTTGGCACTGAATAGGTTGGCTGCATGCACGAGAGGAAAGGGGCAGATTCTTCTGACATAGTCCAGGACTTTTCACATTATGGTAGGCTGGCAACATAGTTATCATTCTATTCATTACTCAGAATTAAGTGGGAGACAGAGGCACAGTTCTGGATTATACTACTGATGGGAGATAATTTTTAACACTCTAAAATATTTATTTAAAAAGCTTGTAATAAATGAAGACATTGGGCATGACCTTCTTTCTGAGGTGATGGTTTGCCTATTTGCCATCACCATTCACCTGTTTTCTCAAGCATTAAAGTTTAAATTGCTATCACCTCCTGTTGTGTAATGTGCAGATTTTAAACTGATAACACTGGCTGGAGCTCTCTTGAAGACTTATCCTGTTGTTACCCCAGTTACACCAACGCAAGTCTTTTTTTGTTTTGCTTTGCTTTGTTTTGGTGGGGTAGCAAAAAAAAAGAGGTGCCCATTATCTCCTTGGGCAGTGCCTTTTCCAAGCTGGACAGCAGCCACCAGACAGTGGCTGGCACAAGTCCACACACACCCTCATCCCAAACAGCTACTGGCTGGCCCTGGGGGTATGCCTAGGAGTCATCTGGCTGCTGTTGCTGAGCTAAAAAAAAGAAAAGAAAAGGGGGAAGCAGGCATCACCTTCTCAGACATGCATTGTAAGTACATAGTCCATTAGGACCTCAGTCACTGATTCCTTTAGTAAAACAATTTTCAGTATTAGGAAAAGAAGCATATGTTTGGCATTGGTGTGACTTTTCTTCCCTTAAGTATTCATTCTCAATCACACGCACACAAATACGTATATATACACACACAAACGTTTTGCAATTTGTGCATGTTCTGTAGCAGAACCATCAATGTGGAAATTTATCATGACAAACTTTTGTAGGCCAGAGTCTCCTTTACCGGATGTATGTAGTGCTATTTTTATTTTGCAACTAGATGGATGTAGTTGAGCTAAAGTGGTTAAAAGTTAGGGTCAGATGACAAATCCAAAAAAGAAAAGTGTTCTGATAATTCTATCAAAGTTTGAATGATAATTCCATCAAAGCCGAACGTATGCAGAACACATTTTATATTGTTCACCATGCTTATCTTCTATACATTTGAACTCTAATTTAATTATCACACAGACAATCATAGTCATTTAATTCAGGGTCCACAGAAGGCAGACTGGGAAGTACTGGTAGAACTCTGGGTGTTCAGTATTAGGAGTCAAGAAATCCTGGTTGAACAAATTACAAAAATGCAACAAAACTACTCTCCACCTGCCAGCCCATAAATATACAGCCAGAATGAAGAAAGTTGAGAGTAACTAGATTTTTTTGTGGATAGAAGGACTATGAACTCTGTTCAGTTTTAAAAGGCTGAAAAATTCTAAATTCTAAGTGTTTACCTTTACACCATGGCTCTAGCAGAGGTATATTGTGCCTGCCGTTTAAAAAAAAAAAAGCAAGTGGAGCCACAAGGCTATAGCCTTTCCCCTCCGCTACACCCATGCATATGCCAGCTGGTGATAACACTTAATATACCTGATGGTAGACTCTCATCCATAGAAGTGTATGCCAAAACACAAGAAGTCAACAATGAGAGTATGTACATTGAAGGTATTGTACAAGAGGGCCTGCTGCATGCAAAAATAGTTTATAAGAAAAGCAAGAGGAAGTATAAGCACAATTTACTTGTTTCAGCGTCTTGTTCTTCTGGAAAGCACATCTGTCCAAGTCAGGATGTGTCCTTTTGCTGCACGCGGTCCGGCGGATATCAACATCAAGGGTGTATTTCAACCCTCTGACAACCTAGAGAAAGGACTTTCCATTTTACTGAACAGCACACAGAACAAATTAGCAAGAACAGAAGGATTTATGAGCCCAGAAACAGATCTCAATTCCTTCAGAGAGTTCCAAAGTTTGCAACATTGTACTTGCGATACGTATCTTCATCTACTGTTATCTCTCTTCCAGAACTTAAGAATAATGTACTACTAGCATCAACATTACTTAAACTGCATTCCTTTTGAGCAACAAGGGCACAACAGCATTGCTATTCTGAGACATGACCAACATTGTCATTAAACTAAATATTAAGTATTGATGTTAGCCATGTTCCTTGGCAGTAGGAGAAGTGCTGGGACTGCTACCACCTAAGCCTACCCTCTGGTCATCTGCGCCCTGGCGACGCAGTGGTTAAATGCTGGTACTGCAGCCACAATGCTGTGAGTTCGATCCTGCAGGGCTCCAGGTTGACTCAGCCTTCCATCCTTCCATAGCTCAGTAAAATAAGTTACCAAGTTTGTTGGGGACAATTAGCTAAACACATTGTAAACCACTTACGGAATGCTTAGCACTGATAAGTGGTATAGAAATGTAACTGCTATTGCTATCTCCTCACTTGCCCATCTACCTCTCTTACTGCTTTTCTTCTTGCTGACCTCACTCACTTCCTTCCCTTCTTCATTAATGGCATTGTCTCATGCCATTAATAGAAGTTATAGTGGTCGTAATTGCTTGCATACGCCATTAGCTGCCCCCCTTCTCTATAAAGCAGGCTGCATGCCAGTAGGCCAAACAGAAGTGATCTCTAAGTGTAGCTCCTTCCTGCATCTATTGTTTGCCTCAAGCCAGATATTAAAGGCTCTGGGTAACACTTTTGGTTTTACATTTATATAAGTGACAGCAGCAGAAATGTATAGCTTCCTTCCTTGTGGGTTTATTTAGCCATCAACACAGCTGCAACAGCAGCTGAACCAAAGTGTAAACAGTAGCTCACACTGCTACCCACTGGCTTCAGAAGAGCTAATACAGTTGCCCTCTACATTTGCAGGTTTGCTTTCACAGATTTGATTATTTGTGAGTTTCTTCAACCCTACCCCCTCACCTCAGATGCCTCTTTTCTGGGGAATCTTCCCCCTCAGTGGCTCTGATCAGGCAATGCAGCCCTTTAAAACCTGCCTCTGGTCCTTCTCCTCCTCCCCATCACCAACAGCTGCTGCCTGGCCAGCTAAGGACAGCTCACAGCCCAATTTCTCAGCACCACAAACCCTCTCCTGATGCCCCCGACTCCCAAGGAAGGAGATGGGTGAAAGAGAGAAAGTATAAGTCCACCATGCCGACCACCTCTTTCCCTGACCTGGTTTGGAGCCTGGGTGCCCATTCTCCCCACTATGCCTCAGCCCCCTTTTCACAGACACACACATTTTGATACTTGTGGTTTTTCCATTTTTGTGAAGGTCCTGTGCCCCTAACCATAGTGAATATGGAAGGCCAACTGTAATGATAATACAACCTGAGAGTACATGAATACTCTTACTTGAATGTTTTGTCTTTTACTGATCCCAGAAAAGAGTAGCTTAGGCTTATTATGTAATTAAAGAATATTTACTGCTGTTGTTGCCATAACAATTTAACATTCCTTACCTGAAGCGTGGCTTTGTTAATGCAAGATTCTCTGAAGAGAAAGATGTCATTGGAACTGTTGTTGTAACTGTAAACTCCAAACCTAGCTGCTTGCTGAACTCCTGGGTCATTGGTCTTGACAGGGATAGGAAATCCAGGTTTAATAGCTGAATTAGGCAACCATCTATTTGTACCTATTAAAGACAATTTTTAAATGATGATTCTTTAGAAAAATCATGTTTCATCTCAAGGTTTATTTCATTGTGTATAAGTGTCCATTAGGCCTAATTCATTAAATGGCAGAAGGCTGGTGCCAATTCTTTGTAGCTGCTCCATGTTATTCTGATTATTTCTGCACATAAATCAGCAGAATTATTATTTAAAAAGTAGGGGTGCCAAATGTCCCAGACATCCTACCAGACCTGCCAAAACTTCCTTCAGCTCCACCCACCAAAAATACCATCTTGTTTGCACCATTCAGGCTCTGCTCATGCAAGCCATGGTAGCCAAGAAGAAACTCAAGAAGTTCAGAGGCTGTATACCTTCGCAGGTACTAGATATTTGGAATACATTATGTGAGAATGTCTTCCTTCTGACGTTTCCAGAAACACTTGGCTGGCCAGGACTTAGAGCAAAAAGCTAAGTTATACATCCTGTGACAGTAAATGCATCTTTGCACTTAATAAGTGAGAATGGGTTGTCCTAAGGGTTTTTCCTCCAAGGTAAGCAGCAGTTTTAGAGGAGGTTTTTTTTCCTTGTACCAGTGCGGAGAGGAAAGCATTAAATACCTAGGGAAGTCCTGAAAACTAGCAGCTCTCTCAATTGATGCTATTTGCGTGATGTGTTTGCTAACCAGCATGTTAAGACAGGATTTTACCTAGACTTTTGTATTAGATGAAGACAGCAAATGACTTACCCTGTGTCCTGTTTTGTAGCCTGTTCTGAGGCAACAGAGGAGCTCTTTGGCTGAGAATTCTGCATGGCCCTCCCTAAACTACAAATCCCAGGATTCCATAGGATTGAACATTTAATGTGGAATCATATCGCTGCAATTGTGTAGTGTAAAACAGTCTGTGTTCACAGTCTTCCCCACTGTGATGAGATGTATCATATTTCCATTTGAAAATAATTTTCAAATGTATTTTGGCACCTGTACCTGAGCATATGTAAAATTTATGCAAGAATATCATATTTGCTGGTGATGCTTTGCCTCTGTTCTGGCAATGTGTAAGTGGCTATGCTAGAGACTGAGTTTGTCTCTCTTTTACATTACATTCTTTCCTAGCCCCACCTAGAGATCCCTGGTGGTCTCTCATCAAAGTACTAGCATGACCTTATTTGGCTTCTGTAATCAGACAAGACTGTGTATATTCAAGTGCCATGCTCCAAGTATCTGTACTACTAAATTTACCAAAGAGAATGGCCACTTGCTACTTAGAGAATTTAGAATGAGGGGAAAAAGTATCTAAACCTGCTGTCACATGAAAAGGAACCAGCAGTTTTTCCTTTCACAATTAAAACCCCTTCTGTGGTTTAATGTTACTCTACAATGGGTAGTTAACTCACTGAACAATGTTGTGTTGAAACTGCACACATGTTCAGAATGAATGTGAAATTTGCAATAGGGAGGTCTAGTTTCAAAGAACATGATAGAACTTAGGCAACTCTCCTGGCGCCTGTAAAGTCTGAGTTATGCGTGTGTGTAATCTGAACGCAAACGGACAGATAATTTACTACTAAGAAGGATGCAGTGGCTGTCTCTTGGACACTGCTATAGAATGTGCTGCATTCATATTCATTTCCTGGTATCTACGCTATTGATCAACGCTAGAGAAGTCAGAAATCACAGCTGGAGAAACCGAGATGTGTGCATGTATGAGAAAGGAGAAACCAAAGGTAGAGAAATTGATGTGTATGTGCATGTGAAAACCAGCCCCACGGAAGCTCATGAATAATCACGCCTATGTAAGTCTTTCACCCTTGGTTGTTTGTTTGTTTTAATATTTGGTTTTGAACGTTTCCAGTGACCTACAAATAGCTAAAGAACTGTGTAACTTCAAGTGCCTCACTGCTTTAGGAGCAGCAAAATAGGAAGGCTTGCAGTAAGTACTGATCTGAAGAGAGATATTCCATGTATGATGGCAGGGAGTGGAATACCCAATATTCACCTGAAAACAGAATGCCTCTATGAAACTGTGGTGGTGTGTTGAAGCCACTTGCTCTACCACACTGTAGAATTTACACAAATCTTTGTTATAACAACTCCTGTAATGTCAACGCACTAATTCTCTCCCACGGTATTCTTCACGTTTTAAAATTCTAAACTCTAAATGCTAGCACTGGGGGTAAGCATCTCACCAACTGCATTAACATGCACTGAAACTCACAAAAGTTACTCTGTTGACTATAACTCTCAGAGTCCCTGGTAAGCCTCTCCATTAAGTGACTGGAGAAGTCTAGGAGTTCAGAAAGAAAGAAAGAAAGAAAGAAAGAAAGAAAGAAAGAAAGAAAGAAAGAAAGAAAGAAATTTTGCTAAGCTCTTTGTAACCTCAGCATACATTTGTATCCTCTCCATTCAGAAAAGTTAAAATACTTCATATTTAATTTAAACATTCCTTCTTAATGCTTTTTAATGCCTAAAATAATGCCAGTGCCAGTGTTTAATTTTGTTTTAAGCCCCCTTAACTCTTTTCCCCATTCTATAGAAAAACCACAACGGAAAGAGAAAGGTTTATCTAGCAACATGCAGCCTCTTATCTTGTTTTCTGCACTTGCTATTTTTGCACGTTCATGTCTGAATAATGAGAAAAAGGTGAAAACAAGCATTTTCAGTCTTGCTGCTGTATCTTTAGGAGCAGCTGGACAGAGCTGTTTTGTAGGTGAAGCTTTTCTCTGTGTAGTGATGTGGTAAAAGTTCTTCCTGCTAAACAGCCTGTTGTCCTGGGATGCTCATAAAGGCAAAGGAGCAAAAGAAGCAGGATAAACAGGTGATTTCTCTAATGCTGATTTCAAATAATACATCTGAAAATCCCTAATGGAAAACCCCAAGAAAGCTGGCGACAACAACTCTTTGAAGAACAAAATGTTAACATCCACCGAAAACCAAATAACACCTTGGATTTTAGAAGAATAAAAGCATCACTGTCACCTCATTTTCTTTAAGTTATGTACGGAGATTCTGTAAGAGAATATTAAAAGTACTTGCCCAGCCTTACCAATTGAGACCCTGGCCTCAGCACTTAGAAGCAGAAAGCAGAAGATCACCACAGTCCCCCCGGAGAACATGGCTGCTACTTGATGACACAGATATCAGAGAAGCAAAGCTTGCTCTCCCCAGCACTCACTTCTCACACCCAACAGAGGAAGTGGGGCTTCTTTCCTCTACATGCTCAAGAACTCCCACTGGTCAGGAAGAGCAGAGATATGCAGCTCTAGTTAGAATGCTACTTTCAGCTCCTGATCCAAGTCAGCCTGGGCTCAATTGTCATTTTCAGCTAAATCGTCACAACTCTTTCGACATTATTTGAATCAATAATGTAATTAATACTGGAAATAAACAGAGCTCAGTATTTACAGCCGAAGCAAAACAAAGCACAGTACATATTTTCAAATAAGAAAAAAAATCATACAAAGATTAAATAATACCAGAAGGGTTACAGGGAAAAACTTGAATCCATGAATTGCAAAGCATTACACAATGAAAATCTATACTGTTACTGAATTTCAAGAGGTAATTGTAACAAGGTCATAATATTCAATAAAGGTTGATTGCAGTCCAGGAGGATTATTGTGATCCACAGAGCACTATTGTAATCCAAAGCAAAGGTTTCCATCTCAACTAATCACAAGATTATTTCACACCTCTTTCCCCGCCACTAGTGTCTCCCACATTCACCTCCAATGCCAGTTTTAACTCTTCTTTTCAAAGTTCCATGCCCAGTTCAAAAAATCCTGTAATAAAGCAATGGCATGACTCTGTACAGGATGATCAGTTCAATGTTCTGATATGACACAGCTTTCAGCATTATTAGTAATTTGTGTCATATATCTATCTCACCTTCGGATCACTCCCATAACTAAATTAAACTCTGTAGCATCCAATAACTAAATTTTAAGCAGTTTATATCCTGAGATTCATTTTGGAAACCCAGACAAAGGTCATTCTTAACTTGTTTAAATCACAGATCAAAAAGTTAGTGAAAAATGATGGAAGTTTTGTTAATAATTACAAAGCTAAAGAAAAAACTTAATTACTGTTATGTTAAAAGGTGCATGTTTGTAATTGTTGTTGTGTGCCTCCAAGTCATTTCTAACATATGGTGGCCCTAAGGTGAACCTGTCACAGGGTTTTCTGGGGCTGAGAGTATGTGACGCACCCAAGGTCACTCAGTGAGTTTCTCTGGCCGAGCAGGGAATTTGAAGCCTGGTCTCAGGGTTGTAGTCTAACACTCAAACCACTAAACCACTCTGGCTCTCTGGATGTTCATAATACTTGCATTAATTTTAAGTGTGTGAATTTATATTGCGTAAACAGAAACAAATTATGCTATGTTACTGCACTAGAAAAGTTATTTAAAAGTTTGCAGTGAATCGTGCTTTCCAGGCATGTGTAAGTGGGTGACGTGAGAGAGAGAGACTCTAGAATGGGGCTGGAAAAGGAGGTGGAGGGGTGAGGGCAGTGAGCAAAGTTTTGGCTTTTCTGACAAGCCTCAGTTGGGGGGGCAGTTATTTGGCAATGGATTTTTTTTTATATACAGAGGAAAAAAGGTTTAAATCTTTCTCAGTTACTTTGTCAATTGAAAAGAAATGACCTCTTCTCTTTCTTCCCTGATCACTACAGACTGATGTTTCCCCACTCACAGCATGTCCATGGAATACTCCAACCGCCCAAAATTGGCATAAAAGCACAACGGAACTTTCTTACAGTAAATCATAGCACAACAGAAGTAGGAAAGGAGCTAATGAATGGCTTTTTGGTATTAATAAAAAGAAATACTTTTCAAATAGTCTCCCATGGGAGAACAACAGAAGAGGAACAACATCATGTGCTACGTCCAAGCCAAAGATGCTATTATCCAGCTATAAATGTGACTTTCTTGCAGTGGTGGAGTTTGGAATGTTTGGGGGGCAAGAGGGGCAGGGCCACGGCACAGGGGATGTGGCCACTGTGGGGGGGGTGTTGCCTCGGTGCATGAGGGTGTGGCCGGGGCTCATGGGCCTTGGCTACAGGGCAGGATGCCTCAAAAACATTGCTGCCCAGGGCAATCCACCTCCATCGCCCTCCTGTCCCTACACAACTGCTTTCCTGCCTTGTGTCATAAGGCAGGTTATTTCATTTCACATGTGCATAATGTTAGTTTTGAATAAAAAGATTGCTGAAACATGTTGAAGTGCTCTTCTTTTTAGTGATGTAGGAACCTATCCCTGTTTTTTCCAAGTTATTTCTGCCTCATGTACCAAAATTTCTGTTAAAGAAGTAAAGCTCAGGTACACTTGTGTCTGAAAGGGAATGAGTAAAGCTAAAAATATATGCACACACAGCAAATATGAAGGAAATAAAAATTAAATCTAATTTTTTTCAGCAACAGCGAGACCCACAACATTCTCTCATCAATATAAGCAACAAAGAGCAATTCTCAAAAATATATGTTTAGAAACAGTCCAACAGTTAGCTGCCCCAATGCCCAACCTCACAACATTTTCTGGAGGGCTACATACTTGAAAAGACCTTTTCCTTGCTGCTATTCATCTTTTTGTATTTTTCCTCTTCTTCCTCCAGTGTCATCTATTATTTCTTTAAGTTTTCAGTAGGGATGGGACGAATCCAGAATTTTCTGAATCCGGATCCGAACCCCTGGACGGTTCTGGGAATCCATGGATCTCACAAAACTTGAATCTCTTGAATCCTTTTTTTAAAAAGGGGATTTTTTTTATAAATAATTTTTTATTAAGTTTCACAAATAAAAAACATAATCTCAAATTGTACTTTTACATGTAATGTTTTTGTTCTTCCACTCTGATCTAGTTTTCATTTTCTAGATATCTACTCACATATAAAAAATTATGCCTCACAATTCTATGTTCATCTCACGTGTTTGATCTTGCATTTCTCTCATCAACTCCTGTTATGTTACAGTTACTCCTCTTTAATTTCAACCATAATTCAGACATTTTCATTTGGCAGTTTCCAGCAATTACACATTACAATTTGCCATTCTGCTTTTATCTGATCATCCGATTTCCCCTTTAATCTTTGTGAAACAATACCCGCAAAGGCAAAGCTCCCTCTGAAGAAATGTGGCCAGAATAATTGTCATAGTTTTTCCTCAGGATCTTCCCAGATTGAAAATGACATGAAGGGCCTTTCTGCACAGGCAGAAAAATGTGTTCCTGCCTGTGTAAACAGGGCCACATACTACAGTAGAGAGATAATCCAGGTCAAAACTGGCTTTTCTTTCCATAGCTCCTTCTGGCATCCTGGGGTTTGTAGTTTGATGCTGCACCAGCACACTTTGTCAGAGAAGGCTGTGACCGCTTGTAAAACTACAAAGCTCAGAATTGTGTCTGAAAGAGCTTTGCAAGGGAACTGTGCAAAGGAATCTTTCAGCTGTCCTTGAAATCTCAAGAAGACTGTACCTTCTAGTCAATATTAAATGTTCAATTTAAATATCTTAGAATACAACCCCAGATGTAATTTCTGAAATCGTTAGCAAAGGCCATTATTACTCCAAGGGAAAAATTCACCTACTTGCCATCTTCCCTTGTGTGTCTAGTCTCCCAAATTTTCACACGTCCCAGTCACCCAGGTTTTCAGGCATCCCGGTCTCCAACAAACTATTTGGGTAGCAGATTCAAAAGATTCAGTTTGCCTGTTTTGGCACAGGGATTTGGATTCGCAAATCTTGAATCCCTGCCAAGGATTGGAGAATTCAGTTGGCCCATGCCTAGTTTTCAGGATGTGATTTCTAAAAGAGAAAAGAATATGAAAGGGAGGACCCTAAGACAAAACTAAGTTTCTTTTAAGTTAGTCCAACAAAACGTGAGTTCTTAGGATATAGCTCTTTAAGATTTGCCTGTTTTTATTGGCTCTGCATCCATTCAGTTCAATTATATTTTATTGTCTTGCAAAAATATTACAATACAAACACAATAAAAATTTCCATAACAAATTAAAGCATATAATATCTATAAAAAAGTAAAAAATCAACAATGACAGAATATTTAATTTTTCTAAAACACAATGATAGTGTCTAATCAAATATACTGTCTGATAATATTGTAATTTTTGTATTTGTTTGATGTGACTTTGTGCTAAAGCAATAGAACTGAATTGAATTGAATCTACTCATTCCATCCTTTGTTGGGGGATATTTTTAGTAATTTCTTGGATTTGCACAGAACTGAGGCATGCATTGCTGATGTAGTCCTGTGGTTTGAAGAGTAAATTTTATTCTTTCTCATTTTTTTAAAATCTTAGAATCTTATAATACAAATGTGCCATTTATCTTACACACTAATCGAGTATAATCGTTCTTTTAAAAAATTGCTGAAAGAAAAAGACAGAGAAGAGAAGGATTTTGGGTAGTGTTCTGATATGTCTTGGAATTTTTTAACGAATGCATAAGTGAGGACAAAATGTTGCAGCTGGTGTTGGGACCTGCCAGAAAATAGTCTTGAAAAAAATTAATTGCCATTTGGATTTTTAAAAAAAAGCCCTGAGAAGCAGACCAAAACATACTACAACCAGAATAGGATATGTTGGAAGTATGAAAACATTTTGGGCACTCATCACTGTATGTGGTAGATGTGCCATTTTGCAAAAAAAATTTGGACAAAAGTCCATGACACAATTCAAAAGATTATATACTTAAAGTTTGAAATGCAACTCAAAATATATTTACTTAATATAATGGGGTCACAGAAAGAAATGAGAAAAACCAAGAAGATAATCCTATATATGATAACAACTGCTAGGTTATGTTATGCCCAGCATTGGAGAGAGAAAACTGGTCCAACAACGGAAGAATGGAAAATTAAAGTTATGGATATGAAGGAAAAAGAAAAGCTTCCTAGTCTAATAAAAGAGAATTCTACTCAAGAATTCGATAGAGAATGGAAACTGGTGATAGAATGGATTAAATGTAAGGAGAAATGAAGGTTTACAGAAGTAGCTAAACAATGAAAGTGAGAGATCGCTGTAAATAATTGTAAATAATAGATGTTTATTTATTTAATTTCCAAAACTAATTAGAGTGAAGAAAGACAAGAAAAGGATAATACATAAAAAGAGGATGTAATTATTAAAAGGGAAAAAGGGAACAATTTGAAGAAAACACACAAAAAAGGAGTGATGTAATCTTTTACTCCAAGTCTTAAGTTCTTGAAGATACTTTCAAGTCAAGTTTCAAGTCAAATCTCAAGTCTGGGAACCACCTTTATACCCCAACATATATTCCAGAATTTATAGACAGAGTCACATAAAGTCAGTTTTAACAACTTAAGTAGAGTTGGCCCTCCACATTTGTGATTTTGCCATCTGCAGCTCCAGAAGTAGGGAACAAGATCCTTCTTCTCACTTCCCATTTCTGAAGCTGGAGGATTTTTCACAAGTGGGGAATAGGACTCTTCTTACTCCCCATTACTGAAGCTTCAAAAGCTTTAGAAGGAAGGATCCTCCCTCTTCAAGCCTGTTGCCTAACACATTTCTGTTCCCCTCTGAGAAATGCACCCTGCACTCTTGGGGTGAGTCTTGCCTTCTGCTCTTAGGAAACGTTTTAGGAGGCTCCTCTGATATGCGGCAGGGACAGGCTGCTGAGCAGACCTCAAGACTGCCTCAAGCTCATTGCCTAACCCATTTGCTTTTCCCCTCTGAGAAATGCACCCACACTTTGGGCTTGAGACAGATTGCCATGTGACCAGTAGGCAAAGAGAGATGGAAATGTTGTTCAAAATCATAAGGTTTCTGGATGAATCTGTTACTGAACCAAGGGCAGCAAGTCAGTCACTAAACATATACAAATCTCAAGTCAAATTGAGCCAGTGCATCATTTATTGCTGAGTCCAGTCTGAGTCGAGTCACTGAAGCAACTTAAGTCCAACTTGAGTCCAAGTCAATCGACTCGAGTCTACATCACTGCAAAAAAGGAATAGAGGGTAAGGCGAGGGTAAGAGGATTATATAAGCACAGTGAAGATTAATGTCAAAAGATTAACATTTTATAATGATGTAACTTTTTATTTAAAAATATAATTAAAAAAAATACTGCAACCTCCTGACACATTTTCCCTGTCTGGACATGTCCTGGACAGAAAAGCATTCCCTATTCATAACACATTTAAAACATTCTCATATGGAAAACAACCTATCAAGACTACCATTTTGAGCAGTGCTTTTCTTTTTTCTTTTTTTTTTAAAGTTATTCATATGGGAAATAGAGCTTATTGCTCAGTTATCTTAACTGGCTAGCAGTAGTTAACTTGCACCTCGACTTTTCTCTTTCCTGCTTTAGAGGATTGTTTTTCCATGCAGCAGCTATAGTAAGTTTAGATGGATCTTGTGATAACTCTTTCCTCTTTTCAGTATAGCAGAAATGTGACTATGGTATTTTCATTATCTGAAACATAAAATAAAATAGGGGGCTACCAGTCTGACTTACCATTAAACATTAACTAACAAAGAATAAAATGAATAGCACTATTTCTAGCTGAATTATACAAATAGGGCAGAAAATAAAAATGCTGACTCCACTTCATCTTTTGTCTTGATTGCAAAGTTCCTGACATATTCAGCAGTGTCCTATTAAACCTCTCTGACTCTGGATCATTCTGAGGATGATACTGGACGTTTCTAGGTTTGTTTGTTTTTTAGATACCAATAGGTTTGAATTATTTTCTTCAGTAACTAGCCTTCAGAATCTTCACCATCAACAAGTTTGCAATATGATTTCCTATCCAAAGATGGACAGAAATGGAAGAGCTTTGTCTAAGAGGTCCAATATTTTTCCTGTTTCTACCAACATAAAATCCAACTCCATTGTTTTGCTGTTCTTTGCCATCAAGTTGGCTTCAATGTGTTACCTTGTGAATTGGGGGGTCCTGGGAGGCGTGCCCAAACAACAACAAACACAACCAAGATGGGGAAATTAGCTTGGAGCACTCTCTTGGCTAACAAGAGGCAGGGTAACTTAGCGGGGATCTTTTACCCTATGTCTACAGCGTCAGGTCAGTGAGTAGGCAAATGGTTCAAATAACAATTAGATTTATTAAACAGTTATTAAAGAAAAGCACAAACACACTCCTATCTAGAAAAGAGAAATAGAGTTTCAAGGGGAATGGGTGATACGCCACCTGTCCTGCAGTCCTGGGGAAGCCAATTGTAGAGGAGGAAACCCGGCGTGGTGACCGAAGGGAATCTGCTGAACCGAGCGGCAGCAAGGCAGAGTAGAAGTCCAGAGCGATCCGGCGAGAGTTCCGAAGAGCTCTCAGAGCGGGGGATTTTTATAGAGGAAAGAACGACCGTAGGCTAGGCTGGTCTTGGGTAAAAACAATAAGTTTTGGGTTGCAGACAATGCCTCCAAAAGGTCAGAATTTACATGATTGAATTATGTTCTGAATTGACAATAGTATGGCTGGTAAGTAGATGCGGCTAGCTCGGCAGTTAAGCACTTAGCTCGCCAGGGTGCCCTCTCAGGGCAGAGGGTCTCTTTGGCCCTTTCTTCACGGGGGGGGGCGAAACGGGGCGGCGCACGCAGGGGCAGAGCTTAACTGGTAGCAGGTTACTCCGTCCCTGCGGAGAGCGCGGGTTCGCCACTCTATATGCCGCCAAATTTTGGCGGCGTTCGGCGGCGTTCAGCAGCGCCCAAAATGGCTTCCAGCGGCTTCTGGTGGCGCTCCGCCAATCAGGGCAGTGCACCAGCCGGAAGCCCGCCCCCGGGCAGATCTGCAGGGACGCGCTACTGCTTCTCTGCAGTTCTTCACTGGGAGCTGCTATGGAGCAGCGCGGGCGAGTTTCATAAAAACCACTTGGGAAGGTGGTTTTTTATAAAACTCGCAGCACCACCCCGCGGCTGTGCTAGAGCGGTTTGAGGTGTAGAGCCTCACCTTTTCCAACTGCACTAGCACACCCCGCGGTGAAGAAGACCTCCTGGAGAGGTAGCCCTAGCGTGGGCAATATGCCCGTGTGAAAGGGCCTGTGTTTATTGCGTATTGGTAATGAGGGTGTTTGTTTCAGGAGGTCCCCTAAAGCAGTCCTGGCTATTTCTGGCTTGGTTTGGTGAGAGCAGCAAATAGCAATGCCTAGCTTTGCACTTGTACAGTGGCCTCACAAACACTTGGCTGGTGGCAGAGCAGGGCCGAATTGTGATATCAAAATGATATCTTTGGTTCACCAAAGTCCAGGCCAGTACACGGTGGTAACAAATGCATGGCAAAGACATCTTATGAACCCCAGTCAACAGCCCTGCTCAGGTGTTGCAAGCTCAGGGTCATGGCTTCCTTGACTGAGTCAATCCATCTGTAATGAGATCTTCTTCTTTTCCTACTGCTTTCCACTTTACCAAGGATTCTCATCTTTTCTAGTGAGTCATCTAATCTCATGATATGTCCAAAGTACATTAGCCTCAGTATAGGCATTCTGGCTTCTATGGAAAGTTCAGGTTTAATTTGTTCTCAAACCTATTTATTTCTTATTTGGGCAGTCTATGAAACTCTCCTTCAACATCATATTTCAAACGAGTTTATTCTCATCCTTGGCACTTTTCTTCACTTCCAGGTTTTGCAACCATACATAGAAATTGGAAATACAATGGTAAGGATGCTTCTGACTTTTGGTATTTAATACTATCCTTCTACACTTGTTTTGTTGGTGTTCATACTTTCAAACAAGACATTTTGCAAAGTTTCCAGTAGTAGGAGGCCAAAGAGAAGCTCAATGTAACCACCTTTCCTCAACGAGGTCTGAAGCTCAACTGAGGTCTTTTATACCTCTTGGCCAAAGCTACCTTTCCCAGGACATACTTCTTCATACAAAATAGGAAGCCTTAAAGAAGGAGCAGACACACATTGGAGCCCAGAGGGCTATACTTTCCCATTTTCAGCTCTTCTAGAAGGCCATGTTAAATTGTCAAGTCTGCCATTTTAGATTAACAGAAGTGATGATGCGTCACTCCTGGTTGCTTTTTGAGTTGTTTGGGAGAGGGGTGGCTGTTTTGGGTTGAGGAACACCACCAAAAGCAATATTTTACAGTCCCAGAGAGTGTTTTCAAAATCTGTTTTCATGTATATTCCAACCAATAGATTACAGTTTGAGGCAAAAGGTTGGGGGGAGATGCCTTGGGAAGTGGTTGAGAGTTTCAAAAGCCACACTGAACCCCCAAAGAACCATATGTAGCCCATGGGTTGCATAATTCCCACTGCTGTCTCAAAGAAATAGGCATTAAGCTTGAAACCTAGCACTCCTTTGTATCCCCAAAAGCTCATGTTGGCACTGGGACATGATCTCTAAATATTGTAGAGCTCTTGGAGGAGGGTGTCCTGTCCTAGTGCTGGAGACAGGCTCAGAGGCTACCAATGTTTGTATGGGATCATGGATGTTGAGATATGGAGGTCCAACAGCATCCAAACCTGATGTTTCCTCACTGCTTTATCAGACTCTAAGTCCATTTCCAGAGCACTGATGGACTCCTGGATCATGAAGGCAAAGAGAGAATTTTTCTCTGTATTTAGTGGGCACAAATTTCACATTTGTCCAAGTGCTTGCTCATGCATGAATCCACAGCTAAAGTATCTCTGAGAGGTGGTCATCCAACCTCTGCTTTAAAACCACCTACAAAACAGACTCCACCTTCTAAGAAAGTTTGTTGGGGCCCTTTTCGCATGGCATTTTCCATGCGAAAGGGCCCCTCAGCGTCGCACAAATGTGAGGAGCGCTCCACACGGCGCGCTCACATTTGCGCGACACTCCAGGGCCTGGCAGGCACCGCTTGCGCACTTTTTCATTTTCGGCTTTAAGCCAAAAATGGTGCGTGGTTGCGCATTGCTCTGGGGCCCCGTGTGTACTTACCTTGCATGCAGAGCTCTGGAGCTGTGGCGCTCACGCTTCCTGTCCCAGGCTGCGCTGCGAAAGGAAGAGGCAGGGCTTTTGCGCGTGCAGGCAGCAGCTGCAGAGCTGAAGGAACCAGGACATGAGAGCCTCTTGCTGGAGGCTGCTTGCGTGAGCCCCACATCCCAGCGCTGCGAAAAAGTAAAGTGTGAAAAGGGCCCCACTGCTGAACAATTCTTATTGCCCTTGGTTCTACTCAAGGTTTTGGAAGCAAGGCCTTACTCGGTACTGCTGGGAACTTTGCCTTAAATACAATACAGTGGTAGCTTGTGGGATGAGTACTTTACTGAAAAATGATGGAGGAAGGCCTATTCCTTCTTGATCCACAAGCCATCTCCATGCCTGCTATTGTGCATAGTTCTTGTTACCACATGTCAAGAAAGCATTACCATAAGAGCTGGAATAAGTGCAGAAAAACATGGCTAACAGACATGAGGGATTAGAACATCTTCACTGCAAAGAACAAATAAAGCACTGGGGACTCTCAAAGCCTTGGGGACAAATGGTGCCTTACAACAAAGATTTGTGAATGTATCCAGCTCCACAGACATCCCCCACAAACTTCTATTTACCCCACTTTGGGCATGTCATAAGCCATTTCCGCACTAGACTGTTATAGCACTATTATTCCACTTGCAACATCCTATGAAATCCTGGGGTTTGCAGTTTTGGGAGGGGCTGGCCACCCCCCCTGAAACTGCAAATCCCAGAATTCCATAGGATGTTGCAAGTGGAATAATAACGCTATAACTGTCAGGATCAGACTCATGCACAGATCAATAAAATTGCATAACAGATTTATTGAACACAAGCAGAGCAGTGAAACACAAACGTCAAAGGAGAAAAGTGCCCAAAATTTCACACAGTCTGTAATATTAAGCAGCACAGCTTCACATGGGGAGATAAGGGCTACATTCTTTCCCTGCCACTGGTCAAGATGCTATCTCCTTCGCTAGAGAATGTTGCTATCTCCTTCGCTAGAGAAGTTGCTATCTCCTTCGCTAGAGAATGTTTTGAGAACCAGAGGCTATGGAATGTGCACCTGGTACATGCTTGCTAGATGCCCATTAGAGAAAGAACTAATATTAATACTACCAAAAGTCACTCACTATACCATCATCCCCTACATATGGAGGGTAACCCCGACAATAACAGTCTAGTGCGGAAATGGCCATAGTCTCTCAACCTCAGAGGCAGGCAAAGGCAAATCCCCTCTGAACAAATCTTGCCATGAAAACCCTGTGATAGGTTCACCTTAGGGGTGCCATAATGCAAAATGACTTGAAGGCACACAATAACAATACAGACACAATTCCTGAAGGAAAAGAAGTTAGACTACTAGAGTACCATATACTCATTCCCGTACACAAAAAATAAGCCAACGTACTATATAGACAACAAGGACAAACTCAGCAGGAAGAAGCACAGTCCATCAGAGGGCACTATTACCTCGTCCAAGCAACAGGAGCTGGATTATCCTTGAATCAAGTTTTCTTCCTAGGCTAGACAGAGAGCAACATGTAGGGGAAAGAAACGCTGTTGCTAATCCTCGTCACACATTTACACAAACTGAAATTCTTTGTAACGCCACCTTGGTAAATAAGGTCTGCGTGCCAATTCCTGTGGAGATTAACACTTCCCCACAACCACTCATCCTAATGCCGCAGACAAGGCTGCCCATTGTTTTGGCACTTGGTGCATGCAGCTTTGCTTGGTGCCTCTGAATCTGAGCCACCTGTGCTTCTTCCCCACCCACGGATGGCAATGTAATGCAGAAATGGCCATAGTTAAATCTTACTGACTACATGGGTCTATTCTAGTCAGGACTAGCAACAGCATTTAGGCCATTGTACGTCAGGAGTTGATCAGTAAGACAGAGCAGGCTGAAGTTTAACAGTCTGCAAACCTAAGGCAAGTTATCTGAAATAACTGATAGGACAGCCAGCTTCCTTCCTGCCCATGATGGTCTCTTGTATCTTAAAAATATAACTAATATTGTCATCGTTCTTTTTATTTTAAGTGTTTTGTCCTACTTTTTTTTAGGTAGTTGCATTTTATAGTTTCACTTATTATTCTACAGTCAGCTCTTCACATTCACTCGGGTTGGGGCTCAGGACCCCCAGAAAAGTGGATGAACCACAAATATCAAAATGTGTGTGTGTGTGTGTGTGTCTATCTGTCTGTCTGTGGGGAGGAAACCAAGGCATGGCAAGCAGAGTAGCACCCAGGGTCCAAACCAGATCAGGAAAAGGAGACAGAAAAGAGGTGGGTTAGCATGGTGGCCCTATACCTCCTCTCTCTCACTCATCTCTCCTTAGGGTGTGGGCAGCATCATGAGAGGGTTTGTGTTGCTGAGAAATCAGGGTGCAGGCTGTCTTCAGCTAGCCAGGCAGTGGCTGATGGAAAAGGAGGAGGACCAGAGGTGGGCTTTTCAAGGGCTGTTTGGCTTGATCAGAGCAGCTGGGAAGGAAGGTTTCCCCAGAAAAGAAGTGTTTGAAGTATGGGGGTAGGGAGTTGGAGAAATTCTCAAATAATCAAGTCTGTGAACATTAAACTCATGAATGTGGAAGGCCAACTGCACTTTTTAAATTGTCTTATAGAGGTTTTTAAAGAATGTCCTGTTTCAAAATTGACACAGTTGGTAGTTGCCATATCACTGGCAAGGTCAATTGAATCAAGGTTTTAAATTGAACTTTAAAGAAATTATCCAGAGTGTTTGGTCTGTTTTGGGGATAGAGTTCAGCATCCTGAACAATTCTTTTAAAATTCCAACTAAAACTCAACCCATGTCCACAGACATGGAAACAATTAATTTCTTTAATGGATGTACCCAAATACACTGAGTAAAATAAAATAAAAGCAGGCAGAAGTGTACCCGGTGGAAACAGTGAATGCTTTTCCTGTAGAATAACTGCCTGTCACACAGCTCTTAAAACTACAGGGGCATGGCCAAAAATAAGGTGGTAACTCCATCTTTATCTGGAATGACAAGAAAACAATAGTGATCTCTGAGTTTTTATTCCACTTGGAGCAGGTGGACCTAATTATGCCTCTAGCCAATTAAGATGTATTTGCCAAAGGCCGCTTCAGCTCTTGAAGCTATTTATGGCTAGTAGACGCTAGAGAGATTACATTAATTTGAGTATATTTTTTCCAGCTAGAAGCAGCTAAACCCTGCAATGGCTGAAAAGTTTGGTTCTCCTTGTCATTAAAATTTGACTGGAAGCCCTGGAGGAGAATGTTTTTGTGATAGTTTGCTTGTCAAGAACTCACATAATTCAGCTGAATCAAACTTCCTGTGTTGACTGTAGCTCATGATGTACTCCAAAAGAGCTGGCAAGTAAGGCAGCCACAAAGGGAATGTTTAAAAGTTGTCCCCATGTTCATCACATATTGCATTTTATATCACAGTGCTGAACTTCTTTTTTTAAAGGAAGACTGTGCACAGAAAGCCATCCTCTATCAATGATTCTTAACCTGGTGTCCAGGGACCCTGGGGAGGGCAGGGGGGTCCATGGAGCCCTCATGGGGGTCTGTGAAGCTCTCATGCTGGACACCAACAACAGCAACAGGGACATGGCAGTGGGGGGGGATTGTGGTCTTGAGAAATCAGGGTGTAAACCACATTTAGCTGGCCAGGCAGCAGCTGGTGGAGAAGGAAGAGGGCCAGAGGTGGGTTATTTGTAAATGCGGGAGCTGTTTGGTGTGCGCGCACGCACACGCACCTTGCTGCATCCCTGACAAAAGGGACAGAGGGCAGGTGTATGTATGCACCCAACCTATGCAGACCAGGATTTGAATCCTTTCTCAGCCATGGAAACCCACTGGATGACCTCAGGCAAGTCACATTATCTCAGCCTCAGAGAAAGACAAAGGCAACAAATCTTGCCAAGAAAACTCCCATAACAAGTTTGGCTTTGTGTTGCCATATGTCAGTTTTCAAAGGGAAGAGACATCATGATTAGAAAGAACTTCTCACTTTCAGTGGCACTTTGTTGTTTTGTGCCTTCAATTCATTTCTGACTTAACAGCATACCTAAAGAGAACCTATCACAGGGTTTGCAAGTATTTTTTCAAGGTTTATTCAGAGGGGGTTTGTCTTTGTTTTCCTCTGAAGCTGAGAGAATGTGACTGTCCCAAGTACACCCAGGGTCTGAGCAGGGATTTGAATTCAGAAGTTTTTAATAAATAAATAATTTTTTGAAAATTTACATAAGTATTTGAATATTTAGATCTAAATTTAAATATTTAAATCTGGAATTAAGTCTTGGGGGTCCCCAGCAAAAAATTATATTTGGTAAAGAAAAGCTTAAGAACCACTGCTCTATACAGTATAAAATATGGCCACACCAGTTCGACTTATAAATCACCTGGCCCCATTAATAGGTAACCATCTCAGTTAAAAATATAGAATGAGCAAATAATACTTTATGGCTGAGTAAATTATTCCATACAGAAAAAGGCAGAAAAATTATGCACAAACTGATTGAGTGTTTTGTAGCTTATAGCAAATATTTATCTGTAGAACTGCCTTCTCTGGCAGTTGGCAAAGTCATGCTTTGGCTCTATGGGAAGTGGTGCGTTATGTTTGCTTCATCTAATAGTCTCAAATTCTGAAATCCAGCTATTGAAACAAGATGGGGAGGAATCATTTTGCTGGGAACAGTAAAAGGCAAAAGAACTGATTCCTCCATATTTAAATATGTAAAATCCACTCACAGATAAAACCATCTACCACAGTGCCGTTTTAATGCTGCAGGCCTCTTTATTCCCCATCACACAACCATGATCACACAGACACCATTATGCCAACATTGTTATTGCTATTGTCATTTCTCTCCGGCAATGTATCCAAGGGTCTCAGGTATCAAGCCAGTCTCTCCCATCCAGACTTTTTGTAGCATCTTGCTTGATGAAGAGAGCTGGAGATCTTAAAAGCTAGTGAATTGTTGTGATCTTTTGGTTGGCAAAATAAAGTTACTACCCTACTATAGAACTTAGATTTTCTTCTTCTTTTTAAGAATGTTGGTAAATTCTAGTGCTGACAAATAAGTTTAATTGAATAGATATAGAACTTCAGCATAAACTCTTTAGTTCAGATGTAATGGTAATTAACATGTATTGTGCAGCCCTGTAAATGTTGTTGAACTTCAGCTACTGGCATTTTTCACCATTAGCTATGGTAGCAAGAACTGTGGGGACTGGCAGTCTAACAAAATCTGTAAGGCCATAGAGTTCCCACCCAAGTCCTGGGACCTTGTTGGTGTTTCCTTTGTCAAACTTGGATACTTTTTGTCAACTCGGATACTATTGCATTCCTAGGGATATCTCAAGTATTTATAAACCATTCCTGTAAGGTGCTTAAGGTGCCCCATTTTGAGTGCAAACTGATAGGTAGTCAATCGTTCTGGTTTCCTACTGGGGAAAACAAATGAAAGCTTCAACAAAATTCTCTTGCGCTGCTGTTCAGGATTCTATAAGACATACACACACCCATTCCCCTAAAAACAATTTTTCATTTTCCTCTGCAATAGTCCATCAGCATTGCATTGCCAATGAGGACAAACAGGCCATATTATGATGTCTCCACATACATCAATATTAGGTGTTTTTCCTAATGATTGTTCTTCCTTTTGCAAACTTTAGGGTTTCAACAAACCTGCTGATATTTCACTTTTGTGCAGTGGAAAGCACTAAGAAGCCACATCCAGAGACTAAATATTGAAAACAGAAAGGATTTTTGTTTTTATTTTTTGTAAGGATGGAGAACACACTCCTCAGACTGAAACAAAGGGCAAAGAAAAGGAAGCCTGAAAGCTGGTATCAGTTCCCTGTACTTAATGCAGTGCATTGCTGTTGGCTGTTTGTGGGTGTTTTCTCCCAAGGTTCCAACTTTTGTGTTTTAGTATGAGTTCCAGCTTCCTGAGGATGGTCACCAAAAGCAAGACAGACCACTTTTCCCTGCCCATGAAGCCTCTTCCCTGTCTCCAGTTGGGAAGGAAAGTTAGCAAATCAGTTCTGCTGACCAAAGCCACTCCCACAGATGTGAATCAAAATGAAATCTAGCTTCTCCAAATGGTAAGTAAATACCACAGAAGCAGTGGAGTGAAGAAAAAAAAAGCCTGTAATAAAACATATTTGCAAAATACCAGAAAACAGAGGCAGGAATTGCATGTGAACAACTGTTGGAGCCAGACATTATAGTAACATAAAAGGGCGACGGGCAGTGGTAACCTTTGCATTGATTGGTCCATTTGAGTTTACCGCTGGAATGACATCCAATTGCTGTATAGTTTATGTTTCATTTGCAAATCTATTTCTGCATCAGTTTGCATCCAGGACAAACTGCTTTCAACATAATTGCCCCTCCTTTACCGACTGCCTCCAGGGTCATATAAATCATGTTTCTGTGTTGTTTTGTATACCTCCAACATTTCACAGGTGTTAATATGCTTGAGACAAAAACACACCCTTGGTTCTCATACCAAATGTAAGACCACCTAAATACACTGCAGGGCAAATGCTGAAAGCTATTTCCTGCTGGCTCTCCCTTGTACCTATTTACGCTGAAACAGCTTCCTCTGTACACTGGTTTCTTATGCAGCATTTGTTGGTGTATGGTTCATTTGTGTGTTTGACACATAGATTTCATTTAGTGGCCTAAGAAAGGAGAGTGAAATCTGGAAAACTTTATTGCACATGTGTGCACACCATCAAAATGTTTAAAAGGGCTGTCCCTGCTTTTGCCAAACACAAAACAGGAATGAGATGGAGACTGTACAATCCTGGGATATCAAAAAGATGAGCCTCTGCTTAGAAATGATTTGTTTGTGATTTCAGCTACAACTTTATGCTTTTTGAGGAATACTTGTCACGGAACTCAATAGACATGCTTGAGTAGACATGCGTAAGACTGTATATTGAAACTGCTATATTGATAACAAAATATTATTATTTCAAGGGCACTTTTTTATTTTAAATATCATTTTTGTTTCTCCTCCAAGGAGATGCCTTCTATCACAATTTCAGCTGGCCCTCTTGGTAAGGTAGGATTGTTCTCTAAAGTCTCTTGCACATTGCACAGTGATTGCATAGTGATTGGACACATTGTTATTTCCTTTAACTTCTATGGCAATTTTCAATGGCAGTGGTTCTTAACCTTTACTTTACCAGGGACCCCCTAAAAACATATAATTTGTTGCCAAGGCCCTCAAGACTTAACTCATAATTCAAATATTTAAATTTAGATTTAAATAATCTATCTATCTATCTATCTATCTATCTATCTATCTATCTATCTATCTATCTATCTATCTATCTATCTATGACTTCTGGAAATTATGATTCAAATCCCTGCTCAGACACTGGGCAAGTGACATTCTCTTAGCCTCAGAGAAAGGCAAAGGCAAACCCCTTCTGAGCAAATCTTGCAAAACAAACAAACAAGCAAAAAAACCTGTGATAGGCTCACCTTATTAAGGGTTGCCATAACTCAGAAGTGACTTGAAGGCACAAAGCAACAATGTGCCACTGATGGGGGAGGTTCTTTCTAGCCATCATGTCTCTCCCCTTTGAAAACTGACTTATGGCAAACCTATCATGGAGGCTTTCTTGGCAAGATAGGTTGCCTTTGCCTTTCTATGAGGCTAAGAGAATGTGAATTGCCTGAGGTCACCCAGTGAAACCCACTGGCTGTGTGGAGATTCAGACCCTGGTCTCCAGAGTCATACTTTGGATATGCACACACACCTGCTACCATGCCCCTTTCATCAGGGATGCAGCAGTGTGCGTGCGTGTGCGTGTGTGTGTGCGCGCATGCCAAAACTCCTCCTTCATTTGCAAACAAGGGACACAGCTGAACAGAGTGATTGATGAGTTGACTGATTTCCTTGGGCAGCTTTTGCTTCCTCCAACGTTGCTAATTCTGTTCACTAGTCCCAAAAGCATGAGGCCCTGTGTTTTAGACCTGAGGCAACTGTCCCACCACCTCTCTTCTTCCAGCTGTTGTTGTGTGCCTTCAAGTCATTTCTGACTTATTGCAACCTTAAGGTAAACCTATCATGGTGATTTCTTGGCAAGATTTCCTCAGAAGGCAGTTGCCTTTGCCTTCATCTGAGGGTAAAAGAGTGTGACGGAGTGGGGATTTGAACCCTGATCTCATGTATTACCCTGATTTCTGGGGTCCCGTGGAGGACACCTAAATATGCTTCAATCAATGGGGGATGACAACTAGCCAGAGCACAAGCTGTAGCAATACGAGCAACCCAGTGAGATCTTTAAACCCAATGTTTACGGGGTCAGGCCGAGCCAAAAACCAAGCAAAATTGTCTAATAAAATGATTTTATTTAAAATAAGTCCTTGTGCATGTTTGCACTTATGCACTCACTCATACAAAAGCTAGCAAGAAATAAAAGAGAGGAAATTTGATAGGGGATTTTTGGAGGGTTATTCTTGGGGTTACTGCACTTGGTCCTGAAGTCCGTAGTCCGAGACAGCAGCAGAGTGAGAGAAGAGGCTCAGCATGTGGGTGGCTGAGGGCACTGCCAGACAGAGTGGCGTGGAGCAGAGAGTAAACCAGAGCGATCCGAGGAACCTCTCAAAATTTGGGTCTTTTTATAGGAGAAAATGTACCTGGAGGGCTAATCCTTTCCCGGGGAGAACAATAGGTTGAGGAGCTAAACAAAGCTCTAAAATGTTCAAGTCCTCTGCACGATTGGGAGAACAAAGCTCCAAAATGTCAAAATTCCTGGCGTGATTAGATTTGCTGGGGTTGTCAAAAGCCGCGGCTGCATGTAGATCGTCCTCACTTGACGGGCTGCTTGTCAGGATCGCTAATCCTGTCAAGCTGGCTTCTTGAGCCAGAGCACTCTTTGTATATTTTAATGTGTGCATGTCTGGAAGGCTCCTGGGGCTACATGACAGATTGTTTACTGGCCAGACTGGGTTTTCCCTGATTGTGGCCGTTCAACCATGCCTGCCTGCGTGCTCAGCCGGTGGACCCTCTCAGGCACGTGGAGACATATTTTTAATATTCGATATTAATAAATTGTAGACCCTGGGAGAGGGCTAATTCACTGCGGTAACACATGTCATGCTCCAGTGCTCAGACCACTACACCATGCTGACTCCTCTTTAAGTAAGGAATTTCTTCTGCATGTAATATTCTTGGGCCATATCTTAGGCCATTTCCACATGACACTGTTACAGTGCAATTATTCCACTTTCAACATCCTATGAGATCCTGCGGTTTGCAGTTGAGGGAGGAGCCTTTAGAATTCTCAGCCAGAGAGCTCTTTGGCCTCAGGAAACTACAAACCCCAGAATTCCACACGGTGCTGAAAATAGAATAATAGCACTGTAACAATTTAGTGCCTTAGTTAAATTCAGTGCCTGTGGAAATTACCATTTTGGACCACAAACCCTAAAATCCCCCAACTAATATAGCTGGTAGCCATGCTTGCTGGGGAACTCTAGGAGTGTTGGTCGAGAACAGTAACTTCTTCAGGCTCTAATTAAATTATTAATTTATTTCAGCTTTCTTCTGTTTGTGCATTCCTATAGTGCAATAATGCACCCACCACGCTTTTTACAAAAAATAAGGGACTAAAAGGGAATCTAGACAAACTGATCCTTCAGGTCTTTTTCATCCACTTCACATGATTTCATCCCAGGAAACAAGGTGTGGTTGTTTAAAGCCTGTGTTTACTTCACCATCTAGTTCTGTTAATTCTGGGAACACTTTTCCATGAGTAATCTGGCTTCTTGTATTTCAGCTGTCCCCAAAGTGTGCTCTTTTAAAAGTGAATAGAATTGTATCAACCATTTGAGTTGACAAGTTAATTTAAAAACAAAAACAAAAACAAAGCAAACCTGATAGACAAATGTCTGTTGAGAAGATCACAAATAATTCCAAGCTACAAAATACAGATATTAATTTGCCAGAAGAACTTCAGAGCAGTATGCTAACAACATAATTTAATATCGTTGTGATTTAACAAGCACACAACTTATGAATTCCTTGCATACTGCCAGAAAGTGTCCAAGGTGCTTTATAGTGAAATATATTAAAACAGAGTAAAGTAAAATAAACTTAAGCAATGTTACTGTCCACTTGTCTGCTTCTGCAAAAACTTCCCCGTGGTTGGCAGCAGAAGGGCAGATAACCACATTGTTGTTGTTGTTGTTGTTATTGTTGTTGTGTGCCTTCAAACAGTTTATGATTTATGGCTACACTAAGGTGATCCTATCATGGGATTCTCTTGGCAAGATTTGTTCAGAGGGAATTTGCCTTTGCCTGCCTCTGAGGATGAGAGAGTGTGACTTGCCCAAGGTCACCCAGTGGGTTTCCATGGCCAAGTGGGGATTCGAACCCTGATCTCCAGAGTTGTGGACCCATGTTTAAACCACTACACCATGCTGGCTCCTTAGGTAACTGCATACAGACAGCATAATGGTGGTGGTGGGGGATAAGTAAGTGAGCCTCTGATGGCATGGATGACGTTATGAGGTCTGTTACTGTGTTGCCTGAATAGGTATAGGGGCAAAGATGAGGAAACAATAAGCCTGTCCTTGCTTGCTATTATAGCCAGCCCCCTCATCTAGAACTCACCATTTCCAACAAGTACCCTAAAATATACACAGACATGGGAACCAGATATTGCAACAGACCCAGAGGCTTGCTCACTGTTCATTATCTCTCTGTACATACATACTTCTTCCTTCTCCCGGAACTGCTGAGTTCTCTCTGCCAATTTAAGAGAAGTCAAACTGGATTGCATAAGAGTTTCAAGTGGTCTAAATCTCATTGCTTTGGCAGTGTTACCATGCACAAGATTTGGTTCTGATCATTCATATGTGCTTCGGCCAGTAACTGGAGGACAGAACTGTACCACTTGTTTTGATCTGGGCAATCTTCATACAGTTATGGCACTATAGTTCCACTTTAACTGCCATGGTGGCATCTTATTGAACCCTGGAGACTGTGATTTGCCAAAAGCATCAGAGGAGCTCTCTGTCAGAGAATCCTAAATGCCCTTCTCTAAACTGCAAGTCCCAGGATTCCACTGGATGTTGCCATGGCACTTACAGTGGAATCATACCACCATAATTATATAGTGTGGAAGGCCCTTGGTTATACATCACCATTTCCTTTAAGAGTGGCCATGGTTTCTACATGCTCCAATAGTGATATTTACAACTTGGGATCTGGTACACCAGGCGTGACAGGCCCTGTATTGTTACCACCGTGAACTGGCCTGGCCTTTGGTAAACTTTAGACATCATTTTTGATATCACAATTCGGCCCCGTTTTGCCACCAGCCAAGTGTTTGTGAGGCCGCCGAACAAGCACGAAGTTATGCATGGCTATTATATGCTGACTCATACTTGTTTACACCAAGGCAAGCCAGAAACTGCCAGATCTGCTTTAGGAGACCTCCCGAAACAAACACCTTCATTACAGATGCGTGTCAAAACAAAGAGACCTCTGCCCCGAGCAGGCACCCTGGCGAGCTGAGTGCTCAAGTACCAAGCTAGCCGCATCTGCATACCGGCTATACTATTGTCAATTTGGACTTTAACTTAATCATGTAAATTCTGACCTTTCGGAGACATTGTCTCCAGCCCAAAACTCATTGTTTTCGCCCAAGACCAGACTAGCCCACGGTCATTCTTTCCCTGATAAAAACCCCCAGTCCCGAGAGCTCCTTGGATCTCTCGCTGGACCACTCCAGAGTGCCATCCAGCCTTGCCGTCGCTTCGTTCTGCGAGCTCCCCTTGGCCGCCATGCCAAGCTTCTTCTCTTCAATTGGACCTCTTCAGGACTACGACTACACCCATTTTCCCCAAAACTCTCATTTCCTATTCCTAGTTAGCTGTGTGGTTGTGTTTTCTTAATCATTTGTTTGCTTGTTAATAAATATCATTGTTGCCATTTTAACTGTCTGACTGCTCACTGACCTGAACCTGTATACATAGGGTAAAAGATTCCTGCTAAGTTACCCCACCTCTCGCTAGTTGTGGCACTCATTTTGGAAATTTGCCATACCCCTTTCCGTACAAGGCTGATACAACGCAGTAGTGTCATATTGTCACTTTTACATCTGCATGTTAAACCAGTTTGACGTCGTTTTGTCCTCTGTGGGTCCACCCAAGTTGAGGTCTTAGCACGGTTAACATCAATGTTAAACCAATGTATTGTAAAAACAGAAAAACTCTGATGTAAACAACCCAAACCATTTCTGCTGTGTTTTTTCCTACGTGCAGAAGTGTTACATTGGTTCACACACTTGCACTAAAACATAGCAATGGTTTCTACTTTTTTTTTTAATTGACCAATCAGTGGCAGCGGGGTGGAGCGAGGGAGGGGAATAAGAGTTCCACAAGAAATGATGATGCAGAACCTACAAACAATTTTCTCTGCTTTACTTCAACAGAAACCGGAGGGCATACAGATAGGAATCAGGGTAAGTTGGAGTAAAAACACCGCTCATGACATGCAGTACAACGTTCCTCTACTTTAGTGCGGAAATGGCCCGTGTTCCAATAATACTTATGTTTAGATGTATGTTGACAACACCTGTCTCATGGACAATGTAAACACTGCATTTTATGTATGGTGTGCAAAAATCTTCAGATCTAAGCAGATTCTAAACATCTGTAATTAAAGAATACATGTGCACATTCTCCAGAGACTATCTAGTTACAAAGAAGTATATAACTTTGTAAACCGAAAGAAAAAGGTACTGTCAAGGATATTTGAGCTACCAGAACTTGGCAAATTTCAAGGTGAGGGCAGAACTACCTCTGAGTATTTGTTGCCTAAGAAAACCCTACAAAATTCATGGGGTTGGTCACCACAAGCCAACAGACAACTTGAAGGCAAATACACACGCAGAGAACTAATGAGGGAAGACTAGCAGGAAGGAGACAGGAACAGAAGACAAGGAAGGAATTGACTTGCCTGATAGTTAATAGTAAGGTTGTTGTGGATCTTCTGGGCTCTGAGGGCATGTTCTAGTAGTATTTTCTCCTGATGTTTCACCTGCATCTGTGGCTGGCATCTTCCGAGGATCTGGTGGCATGGAAGTGAGACAGAGTATATACACTTGTGTAGTCCCCAGGTGGGAGGAAGCAATTTGCATATGTTACAGTTGACCTGTATAATGGCCTATTGTTAAATAGGATATCCCTCAGGGTTGTATTGTTAGTCAGGAGATATCCATAACAGTGCATTAAGTACATTAGCAACCCCTTGTATTGTTCCCTGTAGAGGGACCTCCAGAGTCTGGGTGGTGTTCATTGGCATATTTTTGAGTCTTGATTTTAATGTTCTTCAGCACTGATAGCCAAATCCTGTTTACTTTCCAAGTTTCTTCTTTCCTGTTGAAATTGTCCAGGTGTTTATGAATTTCAATGGCCTCTCTGGGTAGTCTGACATAGTAGTTGTCAGAATAGTCCAGAATGTCTGTGCTTTCAAAAAGCATTCTGTGTCCAAGTTGGTTTATAACATGTTCTTCTACTGCTGATTTTTCTGGCTGGATCAGTTTGCAGTGTCTTTCGTGTTCCTTGATTCATGTTTGGACACCGTGTTTTGTAGTCCCTATGTAGACCTGCCCACAGGTGCAAGGTATGCGGTAAACTCCTGCAGAAGTTAGAGGATCCCTCTTGTCCTTTGCTGAATGTAGCATTTGTTGAATTTTCTTGGTCAGTCTGTAGATTGTTTGGAGGTTATGTTTCTTTATCAGTTTCCCTATACGGTCAGTGACCCCTCTGATGTATGATAAAAATACATTCCCTTTGGTTGGCTGCTTATCTTCACTGCTGTGTTTTTTTCTGGGCTTGAGGCTCTTCTGATGTCTGAACCAGAGTAAACATTGGCCTGTAGAGCCCAGTTTAGATGATTCAGTTCATCTTTCAGGAGGCGGGGTTCACAAATTATTTTTTGCACAGTCTGCCAGAGTTTTTATTGTGCTCCTTTTTTGTCCTGGGCGATGGTTGGAGTTTTTGTGTTGATATCTGTCAGTGTGTGTAGGGTTTCTGTAAACTGTGTGGCCCAATTGTTGGTTAGGTTTGCAGATGACCAGGACATCCAGAAATGGTAGTTTTCCTTCATTTTCTTTTTCCTTGGTGAATTGGATGTTTGGGTGGATGTTGTTCAAATAGTCCAGAAACACAGTCAGTTCTTCTTCTCCGTGACTCCAAAGGGTGAAAGTGTCATTCACATAATGGAACCATATAGTGTGCTTTTTTGGTGTTATTTCCAAGCTTGCTTTTCAAAGTGTGCCGTTTAAAAATTTGCCAGCACGGGGCTGAGTGGGCTTCCCATGGCGACCCCATGTCTTTGCTTGTAGAACTCATTTGTCCCACTGGAAGTAGCTTGTGGTGAGGCAATGTTGAAGCAGGGCTGTGATGTCTTTGGGAAAAATCCTGTTGATGAATAGGGTTGAAAGGAAAACTTCCCCATTCTGCACTAACTAGGAGTGTACCCTGGAGGGAGGCAGCGGTAGATAACAACATTTTGTTGCCGATCTGACTTTCGGCTCCGAATACCAGAAGCTAAACGATGGAGCCAAACAGGATAGACTAGATGGGGCTTTCCATCAGACCTCTTGTTGTTCCTAACTTGAGCTCCCAAAAGAAGCTGATAGATGGGATCTTTTGTTTCCACTGAAAATCATTTTTTGTTAGAAGGTAATTATGAACAATCAATCTTCAGTATTTAAACTGGGGCAACTGGAACTGTAACAGTTGAAATCCATAATACAATGGTAGACCAATCTGGTGAATTCAGGTGGGGAACATATTTTTGACAATTCCTCCAGTTTAAAAACTCACTACTTGTAGAAAACTTGTACACGAGAGCAAAACATTTAACATAGTTCTCTCCCTGATTGCTTCCCCCACTTATCTGACAGGTTAGGGCAGAGCTTTCCAAACTTGTCATGTTGGTGACACACTTTTTAAACATGCATCATTTCGCGACACAGTAATTCAGTTTTACTAGTAAACCAGAGGTTAAACTAACCCCTTATAAGAGATACAGGCACATACATAAATTGTAATAATGAAATTACAAGAAACAAAATTCATAATTAGAAACTTGCGCACTTTAGGGGAAATTCAATTGCAATTTAAGTAACTAAACATGAAAATAACAGTATCAGCACTCCACTTTCACAGTGATAAAGTGAGAGAACAATCGTACGTGGGACACACCCAGAGATAGGCGGCTTTTCTTCAAACGGCTGCACCTTTTCACATTCACTTCTATTGTTTCAACCTGATTAGGCATGCACAGTATCCAGAGGCCTATCTAGGGTGGGGTGGGCCTGCTGCCTTCACTGGGTTTTTCCCCAGCCTGAGGCAGAGATGGAGAGGCAGCCCCTGCACCTGAGCCTAGCCCACCCTCACTTTTGCCGGGGTCTTTCTTGGACCAGGGCAGCAGCAGTGACACATTTATATACTGCAGCTGGCATACTAATGTGTCACAATGCACAGTTTGGAAAGCTCTAAGTTAGGTACTGGAGCACTGTCAGAAAACACAACTGGTTGAAGAGTGGAAGCCATGTACCTTACTGTAAGTAGCATTAACAACTTGTGGAGGCTTGCTTGGGACTGACCACATGAGTGCTGCTTGCAAAGTCTCTCAGCTGACTTAGCAGCTTTTCCCCCTCTCAGCTTGCTTTGCAAGCATAGCATATACACAAGTAGTCTCAAGCAAGCCTCTATAGACAAGAAGAACTGATAAAGAGCGGAACTCCTGTTGTCCTTAATTTGGAAGCATCAAAAGAGCAAGTTAACAAGTAATGGGAGGTCAAAAGGCAGGGGCTTCCTGTAGTTTATTGTAAGCAGAAAGGTTTTTTTCACCTGGGATAGCATCTATACCAGAGATTTACAAACTTTTCATGTTGGTGACATACTTTTTAGAGATCCATCATTTCTCCATACAGTAATTCAGTTTTACTAGCAAACTGGAGGTTAAACTAGCCCCTTATAAGAGATACAGACACATACATAAATTGTAATAACAAAATGTATGGAGACACGACATATCTCATGAAAACCTTTTATATATTTTTAAAAATATATGATTTATAATTAATAACATACATTTCCAAGATTGCAGGCAACACATTTCAGGCGACATACTAACGTGTCACAGCACAGTGTTTGGAAAGCCCTGATCTATACTAACAGTGTTCACATTTATTTAATTTACTTAATTTATACCCCACCTTTCTCTTGACATAGTTGCTAAGAGGGCTCCTAGCAGAGAGTAAAACAAAGTACTGTCAAAAACCTGATTATAAAAAAATTAAATTAGATTAAAATGGATTAAATAAACCACTAATTTAAAACACTATAAAAAGCATTTTTAAAAATAAGTTAAAAGTACATATATTTCTGTCTCTGCCATGACTTCAACAAAGTGTGAAGCCTAGGCATCTGAAACTTGGGATGCCTACTTAGGGAACCCTTGGAGTGTGTTATTTGGTTTTTTAAAATTGTTCTATGCTGGTTAACTTAAATGCCTATAGCCTGAACTATCACCTTCAGTCACCAGATGGCAAAACTCCTTGGCAAGCTAGGAAGAAGTTGTAATGAGTTCCTGCATATTCATTTATGAACTATAGTCATCCCTCCACACTGGCTAGGGTTAGAGGCACAGGACCCCCATGAAAGTGAGAAAAACATGAATAACTCTAGGCCTTCCCAAACCATATTTAACACACAAGAAAAGTGTGATCATCATATTCAACCCACCATGGATTCCTTTGAGGCACCAGGGTTCCTTCACAAGGCAGAAGTGGGTGGCTTGTGGGGCTTACTGCCACCCCCATTACGGCCTCACACCATTTTTTTTTTAAATTATAAACTTTGTTTGCAGTTTCTCAGTCCCATGAGGCATACAGTCCCTATTAAAAATGGCACAGGGAGGCAGCAGGGATGACAGCAAATAATCTGTGAATAATCAAATTCGCAAAAAGTGAAACCCGCAAATGTGGAGGGCTGTCTGTATTCATTTCTCCAGCTGACCTCTGGCCACCTGAGCCTAAGGCACAGGTGAGCAAGACAACTTGCCAGGAGTGATTGTTCCACTATTCTGTAGGGCCACCAACCACATAAACAAATTCAGAGACAGAAAAAGGAGGCCTGCTATCTGATAGGCAGCTGAGAAGTATGGTGAGCAGAGGGAAATGAGCAGTTGGTGGACTGCCAGCGAGAAGCCAAGAAGGATGGAGATGGAGAGAAGAGAAACAGCAGAAGAAAACGGAAGGGGGAGCGGAAAGAGCAAGTAAATAGGAAAATCACCAGGCAGGGTGGGTGAAGGGATAGGAAAACTGTTTCTGGGGTGAGAAATGAAACAAAGAAGCGGGGGGGGGGCTGAACGAATGAACACCAGGCTGGGTAGGCGAGGAGAGAGGAAAACTAATTGAGTTGGTCGGTTGGTGAGCAAAAGAGCAAAAAAACAAGTCGGGCAGGAGCGAGGGCAGAGACTTGGAAGATTTTCTAAGGGGGCTAAAATTGGTCCTTCCGCTAGCCGTAGGATGGCTGGCGCTGCTGTACAGCCGGCAGTGGCCAGACCAAGATCCTCCCGGCGCAGTGCTAGGCATGCCTCCTCGAAAGTGAGTCCCACTAAATTCCACGGGGCCTACTCCCAGTCAAGACCGCGCGGCCTCGGTCTAGCCACTCCATCTGCCCAAGGTGCTGCGCGGGCGCTCTCAGGACATTTCCGCACTAGCCTCCTCGAGCGCTATTATACCACTTTCAACCTCCTATGGAATCCTGGGGTTTGCAGTTTAGGGAGGGGGCTTCCATAGGAGGCTGAAAGTGGTATAACAGCGCTATAAGAGGCTAGTGCGGAGAGGGCCCTGGCAGCGCAGCCCTCCCGCTCCGAAGGGAGGAGCCCACCAGCATCGGAGGCGGCGCCCCAGCCTGACATCACTATTCCCCTCCCTTCCCCGCCGGTCCGGAGGGGAGCTGCCGAGAGCGCCTCACTCGCTGTTCGCCCGCCGGCCTGGCGCTGCTCCTGCCGCCGCCGCCGCCGCCGCCGCCCCCCCCCGCGGAGCAATGCGGAGCCCTGCGCCGCCCGGCTCGGCGGAGTGAGGATCGCGCGCAGGGACGATGAGGGATCTGCCCGGCGCCTCGCTGCAAAAGGCTTGCCGCCTCCTGGTGGTCTTCTGCTTCCTCCACCTCCTGGCGGTCATCTTCTATTACCTCGCCGGCAGCACCCTCAGCCTCCAGTGGAGCTCTGAGCTGCCTCCCCGGGCCCCCCTGACGCCCTCCCGCCGGGATCCCGCCAACCCGTCGGTCAATACCTCCAAGCCCGCCGCCGCCGCCGGGGACTGCCCCGATCCCTCCCCTCTGCTGGGTAAGCGAGCTCCACACGCCGCCGGCTCCCCCCTCTCGCCGTCTCCCTTCGCTTCCGCGAGAGGTCCGCGCGGCTCTGGCGTGGCCACTTCGGGTCCCCACTCGTGACTTCCCCTTACCCACCAGGCTGCCTCCACGCACCCCCCCGACCTCCTCGCCTCTCCGCGTCCGATCCCCCGCTCTCTTCCTCCACCCTTTCCTCTTCCTGTCTCTCTCCGGCGGTCCTTGCCTCGTCTCGTCCTCCTGGGCCGTTTCCACACTGGACTGTTACAGCGCTATGATTCCACTTTCAACATCCTATGGAATCCTGGGTTTTGCAGTTTAGGGAGGGGCCTTTTGAAGCTTAAGAAACGTCTCCGGAATTCCATGGGATGTTGAAAGCGGAATCATAGCGCCATAACCATCTAGTGCGGAAATGGCCCTGGAGTTTGCTTCCTTCGAGACGGCTTCACTTTGTCTCTCTTTCGGGGCTTTTAGATAAAGCCTAGGGGAAACCTTTCCCGAGAAACGCTTGGGTACCAGTTTCTTCGCCGGATCGCGGGCGTTTTCGCCATCGGGCGTTAAAGCCGATAAAATATCTTTCCGCTGTTGCCGGCTGTGCGATAAGGGAAGAGAAAGCAAGCAGATATATTGGTGCCGCTTGGCCAACCAGATAGGGACTTGTTTCTGAGCAAGCGTGCCCAGGGTCGGGTGAGTTGCTTGCTTGCTTGCTTGCTATCCTGTCAGCCTTTTATAGCGCAGCGTCCCGTGTGCTCACTTCCCTCTCTAAGGTCCATCTAACTCAACGGGGCTTACATCTGAGTAGATCCATGTAGGAGAGCGTTGCTCTGAGTCAAAGTGGGTAGAATGGGATGCCCGGTCTTCCTTTATGGTCGCAGCTACTGCTTTTCATAGCTGTTGATCCAAGTTACTTGCTGTCTTCCGCCAGAGCCCTGCAGTGCAACTTCTTTCTCTCTGTGGAGGGGATGTGAGGGGATGAATCACATGTGCCACGTTGCTGAAGAGGTACTTAGGGAGAAGAAGAAGGAAAACTTCCCCCCCCCCAGTGCATATGCTGATTTCCCACCTTGGGCACAGCAGGCACGGAGTTCATGCATTTTTCATCTTTTGAATGTAGCCCAGAAGAGGAAAAGATTTTTTTCCTCTTTTTCGGCAAGTGTGCCAGGGGCAGTTCAGAGTAGGGAATATTCTCTCACTAGAGCAGAGCTTTCCCAACTTTTTGTGTTGGTGACACACTTTTTTAAGCATTCATCACGTCGCGACACAGTAATTCAGTAAGTAATTCAGTAAGTGGAGGCAGCCCCCCACCCAAGCCAGGCCTGCTGCCCCTCTCACTGGGTCTTCCTTGGCCTCGGAGGCTGTGGCGGCAGTGGGAGAGGCAGCCTTTCCACCCAAGCCTGGCCCACTGCCCTCACCGGGGTCTTCCTCAGCCCAGGGCAGCTGTGGCGGTGGTGAGAGAGGCATTCCCTCCACCCAAGCCTGGCCTGCAGCAGCAGCAGAAGAGGCAGCCCTTTCACCCCTTATGTTCACACGACATATCTACACATTGCAGGCAACACACTTTAACTTGTCATGGCACACAGTTTGGAAAACTCTGCACTAGGGCATGCCACAGTCCTGTTTGCCTGTCCTCAAGCATATATACCTTCAAGTTGTCCGTGGACTTATGGCGACTCCATGAATTTCATAGGCTTTTCTTAGGCAAGGAATACTCAGAGGTGGTTTTGCCAGTTCCTTGTTCTGACATGTAGCCCACAGTATCTGATATTCATTGGCAGTCTCCCATCTAAGTACTAACCAGAACTGGCTGTGCTTAGTTTCCAAGATCAGATGGGATCTGGTGTCTTGAGGTATTTAGGCCCCACCTCAAGGACATTAGGGTGATTCAATTTCTTTTTCAGCTTGCTTAGCAAGGAGGGGTGCAGGCTGAGCATAGCTGCTCTGTATTCCTACTACATATCCCTGCTGCCTGTGACCTTTGTCATCTGTCTCAGTGCTACTCAAAGTGGTGGTCCTTGGACTGATGCCTATCCAGGACCCATTTTGCTGCTCATTCTCAAGAGAGTTTCCGGGAAAGTAAGAAGTTGTAGCCAATGAGCCTAAATATGATACCAGTCTTTGGCACACAGGGGAAAAAAATTGTCAGTCCCTCATATCAGGTACTGTAAGAAGCAGTGATCTGTCTAACCTGCGAGTATTCTTTGTTCATAATTTTATTTTCTGTCCACAATTTCTTTCATTGTACCATTGTAGATTTTTTAAAGTTATTTTGTGAAATTTCCCTTAGGAGCCAAAGGACTGCTTTAGGTCGGGGAGAGAGTTGTGCTGCTGTGGCTCAGAGGATTCTCCCCAATATCCAGCTTGGAATAAACCACTGCAGCACCAGAAATTGCTTTTGAATCTTTTTCAGTTTCAAAAGGAATTTGATATATTGGTGGAGAAGTTGAATCAAAACAAATCTGAAGTCTCTGAGTTTCCAGAACTAATTGGGTGCATGTTCAAGTATTGTAGTTTTAAATTTTTTTCTATTATACAGTTAGCCCTCCACATTTGTGGGTTTCACTTTCACAGATTTGATTATTTGTGAATTTCTCCAACCCCTCCCTGCCGCTTCTGCTGCTTCTTTTCCAGGGGAACTTCTCTCTCAGCAGCTTTAATCAGGCCACATAGCCCTTTAAAAACCTGTCTCTGGTCCTCTTCCTCCTCCACCAGCAACTGCCTGACCAGCTAAGGATGGCTCACAGCCTGTTTTCTCAGCACCACAAACCCTTTCCTGATCGCTCGCCCCGCACTAAAGGGAAGAGATGAGCAAGAGAGAGGATGTCTGGGGCCATCTATATCAACCCACCTTTCCCTCTCCTTCCTCTGACCTGGTTTGGATCCTGGGTTCCACTCTCCTCAACATGCCTTGGCTACATTCCCACAAACACACACACAAATTTTGATATTTGTCATTCCTTCATTTCTGCAAGGGTTCCTGCACCCCTAGCCCTAGCAAATGTGGAGGGCTGACAGAAGTATCTTTAACATCTATATATTGGTTCCGCTTATATTTCCTTTTGTGTAATCTTTTTTCTGGTTGCCATATATATATCATGGATGTGCCTTCTGTTGTTGGTTCCTTTAGCCCAGGAGTAGAGAGCTGTGACCCACCGGATGAAATTGGACTGCAGTTCCCATCAGTCTTAGCCAGCTTCTGTCAACCCTAGACAGCTTGGGAACTGCAGTATACTAGCAGTTGCGAGGAAGCTTTCTACTTTAGAGAGGTTCCATACATTTCCCAGAAATTCTGTACAGTTCTCACGTATCTATGTTGAAATGCATTTTTCTAAGTTTAAAAATGTCTTATCTGTGAGACCATTGATCTTTCTGTCTTGTTTTCTTTCTGAGACATACATAGTTTTCTTAATACTCTACTAATAGGAATTCGCCATAATGATAGATACGGTCGTGGAGACAGATGGCCAATAAAATTATGTATAAATATAGATACAGATGTAGATATAGAGGAAATTATGTGCTCCTTATCCCCCCCACACACAAAAAGGCAGACACCGATGCCATATTTTTAAAAACTCTGTTTGTTTGTTTGTTTTTGAGGTTTACTGGGATAGAGTAACTAAATCTTCACTACTAAATTGTGTGGTAAAATCAGTTCACAGAGAGGAGAGTAGTGGATAATAGCAGTCCAGAGATCTTGGTACTATCATGGCAAAAGAAGCTTCTAAACTTCTAATTTTCAGGAGAGAAATAGAGTTCAGCTTCTTTCCCAGTGGAAACCGTTGCATGTTTCTCTGTTGTTGTTGTTTTTGGGGGTTTTTTGCACAATCTTTTTACTGTCCAAGCGCAGAGAGGAAAACACCAGATGCAGCAGCTGTGACTCTTTAAACCTTGGTTGAATCTATTCACTCCCTCCACCCCCGTTTTGTTATGTATGTAATAATTTTCTTGTTTCTGCTGCTCTGTTCCTTGAAACATGGTTTTGATAGTGTTTTGTGTGTATTCTGTCAGCCACCCTTGGAAGTAGCAGCAGTGAAGGGCAGGGTACTCATTTATCCAAAATTATAATTTAAAAGAAAAAAATCTGGATTACATTTATGCAGCTGCTAGAGAGTTTGGATAGTTGTTTATGTACTCTTGTTTATTTTCTATCTCTTCCTTTTAAATTACTGTGTTACCACCTAGGTCATTCATAAAGGCATAAATCAAGGAATGTATGTTTTCTGCTTTGCTGTTCTTTTTTAGAACCCAAGCTGCAATCCTGGACTGATTTACTTGGGAATAAGACCCATTGAACTTAAAGGGGCTTAATTCTGAGCAGACACAGGGTTGCACAGTTGCTCTGTGATTGCTCTCAGGTTCTGGTTGGATCCATAGCCCTTCCAACAAAGCTATTGCATTTGAGTATTCTCAGACCAACTTTCAAACTGATTGTAGTAAAAATAGCACGGTGGTAATAACATTTTCTTAATTATACACTCTCATTCTCTTATGTGCTTTTAGAACACTGACACAAAAGGGAGCTGGTATGGCTTTGTGACTTGAGTGTTGGGCTATGACCCTGGAGACCAGTGTTTGATTCCTCACTTGGCCATGGAAACTCTTTGGGTGACTATGGGCACGTCACACACTCTCAGCCCCAGAAAACTCTGTGATAGGTTCATGTTAGGGTCATCATAAATTGGAAATGACTTGAAGTGAAATAAAAATAACTGTAACAAGAATGAGAAAGGAAATACTGGATCCATTTATACTACTTCTTCCAACACTGAAGCCATTTCCATACTAGACTGTTACAGTGCTATTATTCCACTTTTAGCGTCCTGTAGAATCCTGGGGTTTGTAGTTTCCTGAGGCCAAAGAGCTCTCTGGCTGAGAATTCTAAAGGCCCCTCCCTAAACTGCAAACCCCAGGATTCCATAGCACGTTCTAGTGACTTCTCCCCTTCAGTGGAAACTGAAAATAATTTCTAAACAAAGCTCTGAATTTGTCTGAATTATAATATTTAAACCACATTAAGTGTGCTGCATTTTTCCTAATTAAATAGTTCAGTTCATATACCTATGGTCTTTGAGACATTACAATCTTTTGTCTAGTAAATGTAAGTCAAAAAAACATTCTAGATCAGCTTATGCTTTTAATCAAATAGTAGTCAAGCATATAACCATTAACAAAAAAAATCCACTTTACACTGCAGTCACATACTGCTACACACACACACACACACACACAAATTAAGTTGGAATTGCATGTTATTGGACTTTGTGAGGTTTACTCCCAGGCAAGAGTTTGTACACTTTCAAAGAGAATAAATCTAATTGAACTGAGTGATGTATACTTCTAGGTAGATGTGCATAAGAATATACTGTTCTAATGTCACAGTTAATATTTGTTTTTCTGTTTAAGATTGTTATTCAGAAGCTGTGAAATTAACTTTTTTCTGAATGCTGTTTTAAAAATGTTAGATAAGCTTTCTAGAAATTGTTTTTCTGCCTGAGGTTTACATCCACTTTCCTTTTTAAAAAAGTAAGTAGATGAGAAAGAAAGCGGAATAACAGCCTTCATGGAGAGCCAGCATGGCGTAGTGGTTTGAGGGTTCGGTTCCTCACTGTGCCATGGAAACCCATGGGGTAATCTTGGGCATCTCACACATTCTCAGCCCCAGAAAACCCCTTGATAGGTTTGCATTGGAGTTGCCATAAGTCGGAAATGACTTGAAGGCACACAGCAACTACTACCATCATATTTCAAAGGAACTTGTAGAAAATAGGCAGTCAGTCAGCTAATTCTGTAGGCATTGTCAGCATGATGTCTTATTGAAATATTCAGCGGCAGTCAAATGATAATGTATCAGTTGACTGGTGTAGTAAACAGTGGTGAAGGTCCTTGGCTCAGTCTTGCAAGATGCCGACTCCACATGTCTTGTTGTATTAGACTCATTTGTTTAAAATTTTAAAATTTAAAGGAACTTAAGCCCAATTGTTGAGGTGAGTTTTTTTTTTCCTGTCTGTGTCCTTTAGCTATCCAAAAATGACTTGCAATTTGTTTTTGAGTTGCTGCTGACGGAGCCTGATACTATCGTAACTGAAGTACAGCCATGGAACTTGTTATTTTGACCTCGCACTGTTGAGGAGACTAAATATATCCACTAGCAGATAAGCAGAGGCTGTATAGAGACTTGCTCAAGCCTGCACAAAGGGTGACCCACCAAGCCAAACCTAGTGCCCTGCCTCAGCTGGAACTTAGAATTGCCACATCTTTTGCTAAACTTCATAAATTAAATATGCATTATTGGGTCAGAAAGTAAGTTCTTCAGCCTGTCATGAATCTGTTGCCAATCATCTTCTTTAGGGGATCCCAAGTTTTAGTTTTATATATGAGAAGGAGAATAAAGTTTCTCAATACAGTTGTAGTTTTGAAAAAGTCTGTCATTTCTCTCCCGCCACTTGACCAGTTTAACAGCGCCAATCCCGTGTGTGAGTACTCAGATTTGAGCCCCAGTGAATTCAGTGGCAATTACATATGGTTCAGCATGTATAGGATTGCAGTAAAAAAAAACAAACCAATTTGTGAACTTTGGAGTGCAGGGAGTCCAAAATGGAAAAAAGAAAACCCTGGCATGTGGCGTGTAGTAGCTCTTTCTTCCTTCTTGTTCCTCTTTAATTTTCCTAGCAACAGTGTTGAATTTGTGAGTTTGTGGTTTAGTGGAGCTCTAGAACTCTCTGACTGAGGATTCTCAATGTGTGTGTATGGGCCTTCAAGTCACCTCTTAACCTATGGTGACCCTATGACTGTCATAGGCCATTTCTGCACTAGACTGTTATAGCACTATTATTCCACTTGCAACATCCTATGGAATCCTGGGGTTTGTAGTTTTGGGAGGGGCCAGCCAGCAAACCCCAGGATTCCATAGGATGTTGCAAGTGGAATAATAGCACTATAACAGTCTAGTGTGGAAATGGCCATAATGTTTTCTTAGACAACAAATACTCAGAAGAGGTTTTGCTAGTTCCTTCATCTGAAGCATCTAGTTTTCTTTGAGAGTCTCCTATTCAAATTCTAATCAGAGCTGTCCCTGTTTAGCTTCTGAGATCATATGGGATCTGGCATCTTTAGAGTATTTAAGCCCTAACAGATTAAAAAAAAAACAGAAAAATGCATTTCAACATAAATATCTGAGAATTTGCTGCCTGTCCTTAAACATTCAGTCCCAGGATCCCGTAGGATGGAACCATGTCAGTTAAAGTGGAATAATTGGGCTGTAATTCTGTGGTGTGAGGTGGTGAAACACTCAGTCATTTTAAGAACAGAAGTCATTATATATGTATCTATGAAAGTATTAATTGAGGATCAGAATAGTCTAGGTTGGCACATAGCCAACTTGCCCTTTTCCTTTTGTTAGATTTTTTTAAAAAAAGTATCAGAAGCTTCATGAACAGAAATGCATTAACTTGCTGCTGCTAAAACTGTTGTAAAGCAATTAAGTAGTGGTGTGTACATGCAGATGAGTAGGCCAGTAGGGGAAGAAAAATTTCCTCTACCCACCAGAAACCATATGTTATCTGCTATTTGTATTATGTTTCTTCTTTAATGATAAGTCTGAAATTGCTTCTGATTCAGTCTTATCACTTTTATAACCAGTAAAAGTATGTTACGTCGTCAGTATCAGCATCATAAAGGATGTAGAGGCCTGTGCACACAGGGCTCCTTTAATCACAGTCAAGGGAGGGGACCCCAGAACACTCTGTCTGTGCTGAATCCTACGTCATGCATGATGCGAGTCTGAGCATGGCCTTTGACACAGTCAGCATGCTCCCAAAGACACCGTGCTCAGAGAATCTGCAGCCAGTAGATGTGTACCTACAGAGGTTTCCATTATGTGCTTGTCTTTCCATGCCAGTTTTTTTAGAATTGTGGCCTTGGGCATGTGCAACCATATTTATAAAGCAGGCAAAATTCCAGTTGTGGAACAGTTGGGGCTCTAACAGTTCTCCTAGACTAAGTAAACCTAAATTTTCTCCAGTACTTGTTCCTCCTGTTGCCTGTCCTTCTTCGTCCTTTGTATCCTGGTACAATCTGATTTGACCTTGATTTGCAGATTATTAATTGTATTGTGTAAAAGCAGCTATGCAAGAATATCACTTCTCTGTTTTCTGTGACTGCCTTTGCCAAAGGGGATATTGGGAAGGCAGGCATTAAGGAGTTATTCCTCCTGTGGAGGGAGGTGTCCTTTCTCCTTGGACTGATGTTCAGTAGTATTCAATCCTGTTGCATTCTGGAGTATGTATAGAACAGGGCAGTTCTTTCTTGAAGGACATTTTAACTGCAAAGGTGGCTCTGACTCAAAATCTAGATTTGAGTACTGGAGGCTTTCTTTGAGAGGTGAGCATTGGGTGGTAGAATGAAAGAGGGATAGAGAAGCATCTTGTTTGCTCTCATCTTTAAAAACTACTACCATGCCAGAAAGGGACAAACTCTGGGCAGAGTGAGACAGAAGCACAGTGGGGGGAAAAATACCCTTAAATAAGAGAGTGTGATTTCTAAGTAGAGAGGGACGTTTAAAAGCATTGTGCTCTTTAAGAAATAAAAATATTACGGAAGCAAATAGATGTACATTTAGAAATGGAAGTGAATGAGAAGCTATTATATATGAAACGTTACTATTTTGAATGGGCGAATAAAGCAGGCAAATGGTTATCATATAAAATAAAAAAAAGAAAGGAAAAGACATTGATTACGAAATTGAGAAGTGGAGAGACAATATATACAGATGTACAGCAGATAAAGAAAATAGCGGTAAATTATTATAAGATTTTATATAAAAGTCAAGAGACGCGAGAAGAGGCACTAGATGAGTATATATTACAACAAGATTTACCGATATTAACAGAGAAACAGAGAGAGAAATTAAATAAACCAATTACAATAACAGAGGTAATAACTGCAATTCAAGAAGCAAAAAAGGGAAAAGCACCGGGTCCAGATGGGTATATTAATCAATTTTATAAGATTTTCCAAGATGAACTTGCCCCTATTTTACAAACATTAATGAATGAAGGATTGAAAGGAAAAATCCCAGATTCATGGAGGGAAGCTAATATAACTTTAATTTATAAAGAAGGAAGAGATCCCTTGGATATTAAAAATTATCGTCCAATTTCCCTTTTAAATACGGATTATAAATTATTCACATTTATTTTAGCTAGTAGGTTGAAAGTGGTATTAAAAGAAATAATATTAGAAGATCAAGCAGGGTTTATCCCCGGGAGACAAATAAAAGATAACATACGGAATATAATAAATATTATAGAATTATGTGAAAAGCATCATCAAAAGAAATTAATGGTTTTTTTTCTAGATATCGAGAAAGCTTTTGACACGGTGAATTGGGAGTTTTTATTTAAAGTGTGTCAAAGGATGTGTATAGGTGTTGAATTTATTGATTGGATTAAAACTATATATTCTTTACAATTCGCAAATGTATTAGTTAATGGAAGTAATGCTGGTAAATTTGAAATACAGAGAGGAACTCGCCAAGGATGTCCATTTTCTCCGTTATTATTTTTATTAGTTATTGATGTCTTAATAAGGAAAATTAGAAGTTATGAAGGAATTAAAGGAATTAGAGTACAAGATAAAGAATTTAAGATAAGGGCATTTGCTGATGATTTGATGATAACTTTAGAATATCGGAAAGGAGATACAGAAATATTGAAAAATATTTTGAACAATTTTGGGAAAAATTCAGGATTAAAAATTAATAAAGAAAAATCCATGATATTGACAAAAAATATGTTAGAATCGGAGAAGGAAATAGTAGCAAATAGTACTGTTTTTACATTAACATCAAAGGCTAAATATCTGGGAATAATTTTTACAAATAAGACTTCTGATCTTTTTAAAAACAATTATTTGAAGGTTTGGAAAAATATATCTAAGGACTTAAAGAATTGGAATAATTTGAATTTATCTTGGTTGGGGAGGATTGCCGTAGTTAAAACAACTGTACTTCCAAAACTGATATTTTTGTTTCAGAATATACCAGTTATTCAAAATGAGAAAGTTATTAAAGTTTGGCAAAAGGAGATATTAAAATTTGTTTGGGGGGGGGAAACCAAGGGTGAGAATGAAATTGTTAGAAGATGCGAAAGAAAGGGGTGGTTTATCTTTACCAAATTTATCTTTGTATTTCCATGCTTGTGGTTTAAATTGGATTCAAAAATGGATTAAATTAGATGATGCGAAAATGTTAAATTTAGAAGGAGAAGGGTTAGGTTTGGGATGGCACTATTATTTATGGTTTAATAGAGGGAAAAATAATAAGGATTTTAATAAACATTATCTAAGATCTGCTTTAATAAAAATATGGAAAAAATATTGTATGAGGGCTTGTATCAATACGCCGAAGTGGGTTTCGCCACATGAGGCCTATTATAAAAAAGAGAATATTTTATTTGATAAATGGATTACATATGAGGATATGATAAACTTGCAACGACAGCAAATTATAATTAAATCACAGGAAGAATTGTTGGAAACGGGAATAAAATGCCATTGGCTTTTGTATAATCAAATAAGAGGAATATTGAGGAAGGATATTAAAATTAATGGATATCAAAAGAAAGAAGAGGAATTAAATATGATATTATATTCAGATAAACCAAAAACAATCTCTCTTATATACAAAACTTTATTAAAATGGTATACAGAAGATGAAATAGTCAAAATACGAATGGTGAAATGGGCCCAGAATTTCTCCATCCTATTTCAATGGAACAATGGGAAAATTTTTGGAAGAAAGTTGTAAAAACAACAACATGTCAAGATATTAATGAAAATTTGTATAAGATGTTTTACAGATGGTATCTTAGTCCCCAAAAATTAGCAAGGATGACAAGTGGATGTTCAAACAAATGTTGGAAGTGCAAAGAAGAGATAGGATCCTTCTATCATCTCTGGTGGTCATGTAAAATAGTAAAACAATTTTGGAAAAAAATTCATAATCAAATTGAAAAGATATTGGATACACGATTTGTTATGAGGCCAGAGATTTATTTATTATCAATGTTAGAAAGAGATTTAGAGAAAAAGGTGGGACGGCAATTATTTTACATGACGGCAGCAGCAAGAATGGTACTGGCATATAAATGGAAAGGAGAAATAATGCCCACAATTGAGGATTGGGAAATGAAATTATATGGCTTAATACAAATGGATAAATTGACATATATAGTAAATGGGGAAAATAAAGAGAAGTATGTAAAGCAATGGGATAAGATATTTCAATATTTTAAAAACTCATGGTATGATAGTAATATGGTGACTATAGATTATTGAATAGAGAAGTTTTGGGGATAAAGAGGAAAGCTAAAAGATATGATGATCAAATATATAAGAAAATAATGAAACAATCTCCAATACCAAAGTCAGAAGTGTGTGGGAAAGCCACTGAATAAGTGGTGGAATAAGTAATATGTGTTGAGTTTTATTTGTATGTGACTATTTATGTTTAAATATGTTGTTTTGTATTAGTTGTGTATTGTGTATTAGTTTGTTATGTATTTTGTGTATTAGTATTAGTTATTATGTAATTTGTTTTTAAGAAATAAAGTTTATAAAAAAAAAGCATTGTGCTCTTTAAAGAGAATCATATGTGTGTTACACATGTATGGATATTGGGCTTCCGGTCAGGGTCAGGAATGCTCTGCTAGAGTCTCTGCTGTAGTTTGTTTTTCTTAGGTTTAACAGCTTTAGTGTTTTATTGCTTTGTTGTTCCATGGCTGCCTGTTCTATAACTGCTGCCTTTTATATCTATTCTCAGTTATAGTTTACTATAGTTTTATTATTGGCCTTGTGTTGAATTTACTATCTACCTTGTATTATGCCTCCTGGCGCTGCAATCTAATGCTTATCTGCAAACGCTAAGCTCCCTTAACGGTGTTGTGTATTTAACTTATTCTAGTTAGCTTTAGCTATGGTTGCTGTTTCTGGCTGAGGAATTAACTTTGAAGGATATTTGTTTGCTGTTCTGCTGGAATGGGTTACCGGTGATAATTAGGCTGCTGTTGACCAAAAGACTGCATAATTTATGGACACTGGTTAGTTCTTAAAGCTGTTGGGACGAATTTTCTGGATACTTCGGGAGCGCTTGAGAGAATAAGCTATGCTTACCAGAAGGGCCTATAGAACTTTAGGCATTTTGCCAGTTTTCGAGAGTATTCCCATGAATCCTGGAAAGACCAGATGAAAATCACACAGTTTTCTGCTCCCAAGGAAGTTGATAAAGTGGTTGAAGCTAAATCAGCAGTTTCTGCAAATTCTGTGTTAGATTGGACTCTGGATCTTAAAGGACTGACACAAACTCCAAAGTCCCCTACTGCAGAACTACCTTTCTCCAACCTTGCAGCTGAGTTGAGCTTTGCGGTGACAGCACAATCATCTGACTCCAGTCCTTTATTAGAAAAAACCCATTGGTCAATTGAGAGACCTTCAAACTTTATGCATGACTCTGTCTCTCATTTGTTGCACTCAGAATCAACCATGGACTGCCCTATAAAGCAAAGAGGGGGGCATACAAGGGTCAGTTTTCCTGTCAAAGTCCTGTCCTCCTCCACCGGTGTTAAAACTGTTCAGGATGTTGCCTGGATAGAAGAGTTCATTCAAAAACAGCTGATTGATCTGGCACGCGGCAATGTGTCTAAGGGTCCAAATACTAAGTTGAAATCCACATGCACTCAGACAGAGGATTTCGACTATAACTCTATTCTTTTACAAGGTGGACTTCTCATGATGTATGAGAAACTTGTACTTATTAAAAACCTTCTTGCAGAAAGCAATAGATTGCTGACAGCTCTAGCTGAGGACCATCCAATGACTGTGAGGAGATTAACACCAACTGGCCTTAGAGGAGAAATTCTATCAGAGACAGGATCAAGAAAACAACCCCCAAGGACTCATTCCTTAAAAAGCAGTAAGGAAGAGTCAAACGGAGCTTGTAAAAAACAAAAGAAAAGCAAAAATGTTAAAAACCTAAGTAAGAAGGTTATTATATCACAATGCCACAGGAAAAGAGATTGGGAGCAGTTGTTTAAATTGTTGGACGAAGACAATTTTATTAAAAAATCAGATCACAAAAATCGTTTGGGTAATCAGAAAAAAGATAATAAAAAGGCAAAGAAGTGTGGGCATAATAATCTTGATAATCTGTTGCAGCCAGTTGATGCAGTTGGTCGTCTAGAGACACCTAAAAATCCACTAGCTGATAAGGGCTCTATGGGAGGAGAGCTGTTAGATCCATGGGATGAAGTCCTTTGCCTCAACAGGAAGTCTACCACAGATAATGCTCAACCTCTGGTGTTGAAATCAGATTCTTATTCAAAAGATCCTCAAAAGGACGCAGCAACAAGATACAAAGACATGCATACTGATTGGAATCTGGTTTTAATCCCTCAAAAGCTGTTTTTCCTGAATTATCCTAAGCCATTTGGTTTCCTTACACTACAGAATCGTATTTCTCATTTTTTAGCTATTAATAATGAGGTTATACCAGGTGTATTGAAACCTAAGGATGTAGTTTTAGTGGAATATCTTTATTACAATGACATCAAAGCTCGTGCTGCAATTACTTTTAGAAATACTGCTATTGCTAATGTAATATATAAGGCTAAGGATGCCTTTTTAAACTTGGGTATTGAGATTGCAAGATTTTTTGAAATCAAGCCCCCGCATTACCACTGTTCCATCATCCTTATAATTTGAGGTCAAGTAAGGATATCATATCTGGTCACAATACTGCTAATCTGATTGATTTAAATGATCGCAGCCATTCCAATTCTAGGAGTTTGGACTCCCTTGCTAATACAACTTGCCAGGCTAACCTGGATACTTGTCAGTCCCTTTATGAAAGGATGGAGCCATTTAATTCAGAGGAGAATGCTCTTATATGTTCATTTTGGTCTTGGCCTCCCTGTGTTCAAAAAGAGATACTGGACAGACTTGATTGGTTGAGAAATTGTTTAGAGCAGTGGTTCTCAACCTGGGTCCCCAGATGTTCATGGACTTCAGCTCCAAGAAGCCCCAGCCATTATGGCCAATGCTCAGGGCTTCTGGGAGCTGAAGTCCATGAACATCTGGGGACCCACAGGTTGAGAACCACTGGTTTAGAGCATAACTCATCTTTTGCCCCAAAATGCTCAGTGGTCCCTAAAGAGAGCCAAGTTACTCTCAAGCAGCAGATAGCTGCTAATTGGATAGGAAGTCCAGGAGATCTGCCCAATGGTAGTTGAGCCAGGAGGTGTAGAGTGTATGAATACAGGAAAAAATGGGAGTACCCAGGTTGTCTCAGTAGAGATAAATCATGGGGCACCCCCACTTCTTGTGACTCAAGTAGAGGGAGAAGCCTCTGTGTTACCCAAGATTTCTTCTAATACCCTTCTGGACAACAATAATTGGGTTAAAATGAGATTCCTGGATGGTGAGGAGTTGGGAAGTGTACCAGGTCCTTGTGGGATAAAACCCCCTGATTTAGTTGTTATCCACCCAATAAGTTCTAATGTTAGTAAATTAAGTCCCTTTAAAGATGAGCTTGTTTACCTAGATGACGAAGATGTCCAGCCCGTTAACCAGTCAGTTAGGACAGTTAAAACAGACTGAATAACTATCAATTGCCAGGCACAGCTTAGGGTCCCTTTATCATTGGACTCACTCCCTTGCTACCCAGCGTATAGTGAGTCTTTCGGCGCAATTGGGATCAACGACGATCATTATTCCCTCATTCCAGCTAAAATTGTCCCGCTTACAGAGGTTGCAAAAAAGATGATTCCTGACATCAATGACTCTGCTGATAAATGTGTTAAAATTATGTCTTGGAACATAGCTGGATGGAAGGGAAGGGTATGTGATGGTGATATTATAGAGTATTTGTCTAGACACTCCGTGATAGCTCTTCAGGAAACTTGGCTTACTGACAAAGAGGAGTTAATAATCCCAGGTTTTAAAACATAGGGGTTTAAAACCCGCACAAAAAACAAACATCAGAGGTAGAGCCATAGGAGGTTTAGCTCTCTTGATTAAGGAAGATCTAGGTTGGACACAAGACTGGGTGGCTACCGAGGTATCATCTAACAATTTTTTGGTGGTAAAACTTGAGGCAAGGAGTACTGTGTTTATTTTAGTAAATGTTTACATACTCCCAATTTCTTCACAATATTTCTCTGCTAATGTATGGATACACTTAGAACATTTATTAGAGGAGTTAGCTACAAGGCTTCCCAGTGCATTGTTCATTCTATTGGGAGATTTTAATGCCAGGCTAGGAACATCTCTATTAAAGGTGGCAGAACAGTGTGGAATTGTGGAAGATGAGTTGGCTGGTTTAGAGGATCTGTCCCAATGGAGTTCCAGGGATGAGAAAATAAATAAGGCTGGCATTAACCTGTTTAGGATAACATACATGTTTGGTCAGATCTTAGGTAATAATAACTTTAATGATCCATATCCCTTCACCTACTTCTCAAAAAGTTCTGCTAGTACTTTGGGTTATATTTGCATTACTAGAGCAGAAGTCCAACAGTTTTCTGGCATTATTGTGAACCACAGAGAAGAAAGTGATCATCAACCCATTACTGTAAATTTAGTAGCTAAAGTTGATGAGAGGATAGTGACTTCTGCAGACCAATGGTTAGTCCAGAGGCTGGAAGCTCAGGGAGAAAGGAGATTGAAATGGCAAAAAGTTAATGTGAGCAACCTAAAAGATTTCTATAATTCTACGCAGGGAAGATCAATGAGTAATATAGTGTCATCCTCAGAAGCCAATATTAGTGAGGTGTTGGAGGCATATCAGGATATATGTAAGAATTTGAGACCTTTTCTAAAATTTAACCAGAATTTAAAAGAACAGCAGCAAAGGAAGCCCTCACGGTTTGATACAGAATGTAGTGTACTGAGAAAAGAATTGAGAAAATGTATCCGTAAAGCACATGGCACGAATGACCAAATGGATCTGAACCTGATGCTGAAACTCAGAAGTAATTACAAAAAATTAATCGCAGTAAAGAAGGCCCAGTTTCAGGAACAATTCTGGGCTGATCTAGAAGAGCGGCATTGCAATCAAATTCAGCTTATTTTTGGCATTTGGTCATAAATAGACTCAAAGGGTCAAAAGTTATGTTTGACATCCCTATTTCTGCTTCAAGTTGGGAAAGGTTTATTTAGAGCTTTTTAAAGAAGATGAGAAAAAATCTTCTGACAGAGTTGCTGGGATACAAGATTTTAATTTACTTCCAGGTTGGTTCCCAGTAATGATATCAGAGATTAAATCCATTATTCAGTCAACAAAGGACAATAAGGCCCCTGGTATTGATCTTTTGCCTGCAGAATTATTTAAATGCAATGTAGACTGGTGGGCACCAGTTTTGGCAGGGCTATTCACCCACATAAACAACACTGGTTGTATCCCAAAAGACTGGAAAGCTAGTGTAGTAGTGCCAATATTTAAAAAAGGAAATCATTATGATCCTAAGAACTATCGACCAATTAGCCTGATTAGCATTCCTGCTAAAATGTATGCAAAACACCTTCTCCATAAACTAGAGGACTGGGAAGAAGCAAATTCCATCTTAGCCGAAGAACAGGCAGGCTTTAGAAAAGGGAGATCTGTATTGGACAATTGTTTTATATTACACCATCTGATAACAAAGTATTTAAAACAAGGCAGTCAACTTTTTGCAGCTTTTATTGATTTAAGTGCAGCTTTTGATACCATAAACAGGTATCGTTTATGGGATAAGCTGTCAAAGACAAATATAGATCACAGACTTTTAGCACTTTTGAAATCACTTTATACTGAAACCTCTTTGAAGGTTAGAACAGGAGCCAGTCTGGCTTTAACAGATATTATCCCCACATATAAAGGGGTATGACAAGGCTGTATTTTAGCTCCATTTCTTTTTAACTTTTATATTAATGACATTGCTACCTCTCTTCATAAATATGAGTTTCATATGCCAAAAATCTCAAACAAAGCAATTAATATCTTATTGTATGCAGGTGATATGATTCTCTTTTCAACATCACAAGTTTGTCTGAGAAGATTACTTAGACATCTTAACTTATATTGCATAGAAAATGACTTGGTCATTAATAATGATAAGTCAAAGGTGGTAGTTTTTGGCAGAAAAAGGAAACAACACAGATGGCTTATCAACTCAAAAGAATTAGAGCAAGTAAAATCCTATTGCTATCTTGGTATCCATTTTTCATCATCAGGCTCCTGGGTGCAACAAATAAGGAAAAGTGAAATGAAAGCTATGGCCAGTTTGCAGTCCTTAAATAGATTATTAAACTAGAGGTACCCAGGTTCTTTACGCCCTATTATAAATATTTTTAAAGCAAAAGTAATTCCATCACTTATTTTTGGGGCAGAAATTTGGGGCTTTGCAAATCTTGCAAAAATGGAAATATCCAATCCCAATCCCTGCATATGACCTTAGGTGTTTCTAAATCTACTCCGTCTTATTTAGTTAGATCTGAACTTGGGATGGATAGGATTGAGGGCGTAATATATTCCAGGATGGTAAATTTCTGGTGCAGAATAAGTAATTTAACAGAAGATAGGCTCCCCAAGGTTTGCTTAGAAGAACAAAGGACTTGTCAGCAAGGAACATTTTGGCTACAGAATTTTTCAAATATGTTACTAACCTTCTTGTAGATCAACTAAATGGCTAGCTAAACTGAAATTAGAACACAAATTTGAAAAATATCTGGCATTCCCACTGTCCATGGAAGCTTGCAGAGCCTTTACACGCTTACGTTTTGAACAAATGGACACGATGATGAAATGGGGTAGATTTTGTAATATCCCAGTCCAAGAAAGGCTGTGCATATGTGGTGAGCTGGTGTTAGAAGATTTAGCTCATTATTTACTTGAATGTCAGATATATTCAGAGACAAGGGAAAGTTATCTAGCGCCTTTCCTAAGAAAAATGAGATACTGGACAGCAAAGGAGAAACTTGCTTTTTTAGTACAATCAACAATGTGATTAGAAAGGTTGATGCATTTGCAGTAAAGGCTGCCAGGGCAAGAGAAAACTTTTTAGAGCTCATACCAGATAAAAAGCATCAGAGTCTTGCAGAGTAAGAGATGGTACTTGTAAATTGTAATTATGTAATTTATGTAATTTTATATGAGAATATGTAATTTATGTTTTAACCTTGTGTCTCACTTTTACTACGAAGATGTTTTATGGTATTGTTTTAATTATGCGATGAGGGCAATCTGTTTTGAAGAGATTTTGGATGTATGGATATTGTACCTGTTTCCTACATGGTGTAAACAATCAAGAATGTAAAAATAAATATAGAATTGCAGTGTAGACCATGGAGAGGGTGAAAGAAGTATGTTGACAATGACAGATGGCCCTCATATTTGTGGCTTTCACTTTCATGGATTTGGTTATTTGTGAGTGTCTCCAACTCTCAAGTGCTTCTTTTCTGTGGGAATCTTCCCTCTTGGGGATTCCAGTCAGGCTGTGCACCCTTTAAAAACCCACCTCTGTTCCTCCTCTTCCTCCTCCTCCAACAGCTTCTGCCTGGATAGTTAAGGACAGGTCGCAGCCCAATTTCTCAGTACCACAAACCCTCTCCCGATGCCCCCTCCTCTGCTCAAGAAAGGAGATGGGCAAGACAGGAAGTATATAGAGTCACCCTTTCCCCCTCCTTGTCCTGACTTTGTTTGGCCCCTGGATGCCCCCTTCCTATAGACACACACAGATATTCTGATATTTGCAGGTTTTCCACTTTTCAGGAGGTTCCTTTGCCCCTAACACTAGAGAATGTGGAGGGCCAACTTTGCTTTCTTGCTGCTTGTTCTTGTTGTTTGTAGCTGTGTAAGTGCATATGATGCTTTAGAAATAGTGGTGCCGTTGAAAATTTTGGCTGCAGGCCTTCATCTTGGAACACCATGTGGCAGAGTGGGCAACTGTGCAAGGCCCAAGGGACAGTTTTTCATCCTCCAACACCCCTATGGGCCAATAAACACAGCATGCCAAAGTATTTTGATTTCTTCCTGCTTCTGTTTCAAAATGGCAGCTAGAAGTCAGATTATATCACTTCCTGCTGCCATTTTGAAGGAGAAACAAAGTGAAAAGAAAGTATTCGAGAGGAGAGTGGCTGATGCTAAGGGACTTTGGGAAGGGATTCTTTAGGTATGTTTGCACAGACTTAGGAAAACTTTGGGTGCAGTTTTTGGGCAATTTCAACCCCTAAAAACACTGATTTTGTTTGTTTTTAATTCAGCAGGCTTTGGGGACTTCAGGGGCCACAAAGTGGGTTCCAGCATCTGCCTGTGTCTGTCACTTTTCCCACCCTTGCTCCATAATAACAGGAGAGTTCAAAAACAGAGGCTCTTGTCTAATAAGAAAGAGCAGGGCTTGCCCTTAAAGCCCAAGCCACTCTCAAGTACTTCCAATGACAACAGCAGAATACCTCCTAGCAATGCGTTATTGTGGAGGGGAGAGCCAAGGTACTGGGGAGATTTCAACTGAGTACTAAGAGAGAAAAGACTAATCCAAAGGCAGTAGCAGATGATGTCATGGCCACTGCTTCAAAACCTTACCATCACTACATCACTAATTATAAAATGATACAACAAATGAAATAGCTTCTTTAAAAATCTCATCTAAAGAGGAATTAACTTTTTGCATTGTATTTTTTATTTTCATTATATTTGGTATTTAATAACACCTGTACAAATTCTGGGACTGTTGGAATTTGCAGACCAACAAAACCTAAAGGGCCATGTGGTCCCCACCCTTGATTTATGGCTATTAGGCTAAGCCAAAGGCTTCCTGCGGAAAGGCATTCCCACGTCAGAGACATTGGCCAATAGACACACCTTTTCTAGCTACGTATGCAACTGTTGACTTCCTTCTGCAAAGTGATTCACCACCAGCTCAGCCTGAAGCATGGGGAAAACTAGCATGGCCAGTTTGGTAAAGGTTGTGGAAGGACAGAACAGGTTGGTGGTGGAAATGTCAAACAGTGTTATCAGCAGTGATGGTGTAATCAACCTATTAAATTTATTCATTACCTGAAATGGGGTGGGAATCTATTTGTTCCTGGGGGCTGAATTGCCCATGGTATTTCCACCGGCAGGCTGGATGCTGGGGAACAAGTGGGATCACTGCCAACACAGGAGGCGGTGAGTTGATGCCTTTGTGAGACGCCGACTCAGTGTCTGACCTGCTCAACCTGTCCAGTACGTTCCCTCACCAAGGAGGATGTTGGATAGATGAAAGTGTGACTGAGCCACATGCCTGGAATAGCTATCCCTCCAGGCTCCAGCTCCCATTATAGCTCCTAACAACAACCAATTTAAACAAAGATCCACATCCACATCCATTTAGGGTCCTCTAAATATGCATGCCACATTTCTATTGTCTAGATGTCATGGGGGGGTTTTTGTAATGTTTTTTATTAAAGTTTAGATACCAAATAAAAAAGGAACACGTGGGTCACATCTTCTTTAAATGTTTCCCACCTCCCCACTTCCGCTTATATTTCTCCAGTTGAAACGACATTATTTCTGTTTACACGAAAGAAGAGCAGTTACATTTCTATTATCAATAAAACAATTACCCTTTATCTTGTTTCCATATCTCTACATCTTATAAATCTGTGTCTTTACCCAGTCCGATACTCTTTTCCATTCCCTTTCAAAATTCTGTATTGGTTTATTTTTCAAAGAGGATGCTAATTTTTCTGTTTCTACCATCTCTAAAACTTTCAAATTCCACTCTTCTAGATTTATATCTTTATTTTCTTTCCAATGTTGTGCATACAACAACCTCACTGCTGTTATCAAGTATTTGTCTGTGTTGGCCTAGCATATTTCTATTATCTAGGTGTCATGGTTTTGAAGCTGTGGCTCTGACAAGCATACACATGTCTTTTATTGTGGTGGTGTTATTGGGAGTGTAAATATATTTTTATTGAATTTCACATAAAATAGACCAACAGATAATTTAAGCCCATACACGCAAAGAAAAATCACCCTAGTATCCTAACATAAATATTAAAAAAACCTTACTATACGTATTAGACCTACTATATAAAAAGTAAAAAAATTAAAAGAGAAAAGGAGAAGAAAATGACAAAAAAAAAGGAGAGAGAAAAAAGAAAGGAATTACATAAGGGAAAGTAAACTGTCCAGACAGACAAGGAAGATTATAGTGCAAGACAGGAGAGCAGAACAAGAAAGAAGAAGCATACCAGTCATAAGACAAAAACACAGAAACTCTTGCATCTACTTACCCACTTCTTACCCCACCCCCTGGCTTCCCACATAACCTGACATCAGTTAAATTATCTGATCAATACAATCGTGGTGGTGTTATTAGATAACTGTTTATGTTTTGGCTTTTTATAAAACCATCAGAATATTTTACAATAAAATTCAGTGAAAAAGTATAATTTAACTAAAATAAGTGTACAATAACAGTTGATAAGGCAGCAAAGCAGCCAAAAAAAAATATTTAAAAATCCATAATAGAGCTTTGAAAATTTGAAGGAACTTTTTAGGAGGTACCAAAATTGGGGGATAGAGGCTCCAACCAAGTCTCTCTGGGGAGCACATTTGATAAAGGAAGGTTCCGTGCCCCCACTGAAATGGCCTTTTCCCCAGCAGCCATTTTCCTTGGGTCTGATGGCAGGAGTATCCTTGCAAAGTACATGGAAACAGTCTTTCAGCTGTTCTGGTCTTCCTGAGCCACCTGAGTCTTAGAGGTCAAAATCAGTATTTTAAATGAGGCCTGGAACTGGCCTGGAAACAAGCACACATGGTAGAGTGCAGGTGTATTGTGGTCATAATGCCCAGACTTAGATGGAACGTAGGTACCAAGTTGCTAACTGTAGCTTCTAAATCCCCTGGCAAGGCAGAGACACATAAAACACAGCAGAGTTGTCTGCCCTGGAGCTTACCAGAACATGTACAATACTCTATACTGCCAAAACACATTCTGTGATACCAAAAAACAAAAAAACAGAAAACACCTTTCTAATGTCAGAGATGCATCAGAGAGAATCCATAGACTGCAAACTTGACCCTTCACAGGGCACATCCACATCTGGCACAGAATTAACTTTGCAACATCTAAATGAAAATCATTTCCAGGGGTAGCAAACCACCCAGCCACAGTACCATTATTTGTCATCTGGACCAAGTATCAGTTTTTTGGTCATTGTCCAGTTGATTGGGGCAGCCATATGCTGATTTAGCACTTCTTGTGTTTTTGTCCAGTAGAAGTGAAGGAGAAGGACTACAGGAACGGCCTGTTTGTAAACTGTTCACCAGTGCTGTTACTAATTGCTTCAAATAATTTCTTTGGGTGCATATTGAATTGATCATATCTCAGTTTGATCCATTGAGATATGAATGAAGGGGTTTTGGCCACATTCACAACCCCTTTGCTCGTCCCTCCATTGTGAGAGCAAACAATCCATTAAACCATAATAAACCATAATTTCATCTTAATGGGAAACCATGATTAAGAGCTTCAGAACAAATCAGGGTTAAAAGTTGGCTTAATATCCTGGCTTTTTCTGAAGCTTTTGGCAGAGTTGAACATGGAGATGTGGCTGGAACCAACGCCAGTGCTGCAGTGGTTTTGATGCCAGCTGAAACCCTTTTTGTTGGTGAAGGTGGTTTACATTACTAATTCTGTCTGCTTCATTGTATTTAGTGTTTTTTGTTTTGTTTCACTATGTGTGTGGAATGGTAAATATACTTGTACACCACCCTTCTATCTATGAGGATGATTATCAAGTTAATAATGTTTTAATAACTAGATTCCTACTTTGGAGGCTCCAGTGCCTGCCAAATGTTTTGTACTGCAAAGCCCATAATCTCTTAGCATTGGCCATGCTGACTGGAAATGATGATGAGACTTGTGCCCAAATCACCTGCAAGGCTGGTTTACTCCCTTACAGAATGTCCTCATCTTCTAATTAAGTTACCGTCTGCAGTTTTTGTTCTTTTTTTCCATATTGCACCCAGGGCAGATACTTCTGTTGTCCAACCATTGTTGGATTCTGCCCAGAATTTATACCTGAAGCCATCTCTTATTTCAAGATGAAGAGAAAGTGCTAGTGTTTGTTCAAGGACATGGAAAGAACACTCTGTACATGTTCAGGTGCTTTCCCCTTACTGAGTTACTTAGTGAAAATGGACAACAGCTCTCAGTCAGGGGAACTTTGGCTCCAAATAAAGGTCTGGTATAGCCATCGTTGTATATAGGTGGTGTCACCTATAAAATAGGCTCCATTTCTTTACAATTTAATTTCTCCTTCCGTCCCTTTCTGTCACACCTCTCCCATCTTAACAGCTACTTATTTCCTCCTTTCTTATAACTTTGCCCTTGCTTTTGATCTGGGACACATTTTATGACCTGTCCCATTCAGTGACCTAAATAGTCCTGAGAATGGAGGAAATTCCAGCAAAGGTTCTTCCTGTGTCATGTTAAGTTTTGTTGTTTTGCTTTATTGGTCTGTAAAAACCCAGAACTGTTGAATGCTTTGAATTGCGGGTCATGTTTTAGATAAAACTAGTTAGGTTCTCTTTCTGTTATCCTCTTTGCCATGTCCCCCTCAGTTTTACAGCTTTTATGCCTTTTTCCTTTTGTGAAGAGCACCATAAAAACAAGGGTTAACAAAGTTGGCTGGTGAAATTAGCTTTGAATGTTACATTTCTGCCCTTGGAGTCTCACTAGTGGTGAATTAGTGAAACCTTTGGCATTTGCAGAAGCACGTGCTGTTTTAAATTACATTCCTGTGACACAGAATTTATTTGAGGGTCAAGGCTGTTGGATTTTGCATGCTTTTACTGTTATCAGATGACTAATACTACAGGGTTGGGAATACACACACGCGCGCGCACACACACACACACACACACACAAGCATGCTTAGTTTGAATCTCAGGCCATTTCCGCACTAAAATGTTGTAGCGCTATTATTGCACTTTCAACATTAGGCCCCTCCCTAAACTGCAAACCCCACGATTCCATAGGATGTTGAAAGAGGAATAATAGCACTATAACAGTCTAGTGCGGAAATGACCTCAGTTGTCCTTTGAAATCTACTAGAGCCAGTGTGATATAGTGGTTTGAGTGTTGGACTATGATTCTGGCGACCAGAGCTTGAATCACTGCTTGGCCATTGGAATCCACTGGGTAACCTTGGGTAAGTCACATTCTCTCAGCCTCAGAGGAAAGCAAATGCAAATCCCCTCTGAACAAATCTTGCTGGAAAAAAACCAAGATAGGTTTGCCTTAGGGTTGCCATAGGTCAGAACCAGCTTGAAGGAACACAACAACAAAGTACTCCTAGTTTTCTTCCTTGGGAAAGCAACCAGAAATTACCACAGCAGGTGATGTGAAACTGATCTTTCTGGTCAGTAGTAGTCAAATAGAACTCCTTACAGATCCCAGGGCCTTACAATCCCTTAAGCAGCATCAAGGAACAAAGGCTAGTCATCATCATGTGGGAGGGAAAGAAACCTTCCCTAAAACAAAATTTTTGCACTTTACGGACTATGGCTTTCAGAATCCCCCATTCAGTGTGGCTGATGGCAGTCCAAAAAAGTAACTCTTCCAAGCCCTAGTAAACATTTTTGTGAATAATATTGATACACATGTAGCAACAGTGTACGGCATTGGTAGATGTATTGGGCTCATTTGCCTAAATCTGATCGTTAGTTTTAAGTAGAATTAGGCTCGTTGAAACTTACATAAATGTTGCCTTACCAAGTTCCTATTTGATTTGTTCAGTCTGTTTTGGTTGAGACTAGTAATTGTATTTGGGCCATTGTCAAACTTGCTTTTTCTAAGGTGTTCTACTTAGTTCTTCATAGGCTCAAAATGTACGCAGCTTGCACTTTGTGACAATCTTATAAATGAGTGTCGTTGTGAGGAGCAAGCCCAAATTGCTCCAGAAATATAATGGATACGTAATTATTTTTTTTGATTCTGAAAATGTTTACACCCCAATCATTAGCATGATGCATGGAAGATTCACTGATTTGGCTGGTTCTTACTTCCATGTAATGACTGAGATCTCACATTCTGAATGAGCATGGGGATTTCCAGCTCATATCATGGCAGATGGTACTCTCGCTTTGACAGATGATAGCATCCTGAGAGTCCAGTTTTCATAGCTGGCAGAGCAAAAGCCCAGTTTATTCACAAGGGTCCTGCTCTGCTGGATTGTGGCCAAAGTTTATAAAACTAGGCTGAGAGTTGGGTAACCTCCCATTGATTTTAAAGAGCTACAAATGCTCATTTGCAGAATTAGCTGTCGGTAAACAGTTTGCAGTTGCTTCTTAATCTTTTATGGGGAAGCTTTTACAGGAAAGCATCCCTTACAAAGTGGATGAGAAAACGGGTGAATACGGTCTTTTGTTTCTGGCTTGCAACAGAGGTGGTAGGTGCTGTTAAAAAGGTTACAGGCTGCAGGTTGTCCAGCCATAAGTCCCCCTTCTCAGGACACAATGGGCTATTGTATTCCCTCAGCTTTAAGGGTCCCTCAGGACTTTAAAACAGTCAAAACCATTTGTCTGGTGCCTGTGCTCATTTCCAGTGCTGGATAATCAATAGAGTTTCACACATGGGGCGCTGAGCCCCATTTTAACATGCCTAGTAGCTCCAGGAACAAAATCCATGTTGTTGAAGATGTAGGATCATCACTTAAAATGAAAAGAAGCAAACAACAACAACAACAACCAGCACAGCTGTTATTTGAAGATACAACTGAGTGACAGCGTAAGACTTAGGAAGAAAGTGACCAAGGTGGTAAATGGTTGGGACAAAAACTATGAGAAGCTATGGGTATTTTTGGTCTGGAGAAAAGAAGATATGTGATTTAATAGCTACCTTTAAATATCGGAAAGACTGTTGTGTGGACAATGGAGGGAGCGTAGTTTTCTGCTGCTCTGGAAGGTAGGACCTGAACCAGTGGATTCAAATTGGTCCATGGAGACAAAAAGGAGAGTCTTCAAAAATTTGGGAAAACCTTGCTGATTATAATTGCTGTTTGACAGTGGGTCAATTCAGATTTTTTTTCTTGTAAAAAAAGTCCTCTTAGAATAAACATAATTGATTACTGTGGCCTTTTAGCTGATTATCTTTGTTCTCCTAATGTCCCTCCAGTATGAAACTGTGGGGAAGGCTAAGCCCTAAAGTCTACATCAGAGCTTTCCAAACTTTTCATGTTGGTGACACACCTTTTAGACATGCATCATTTTGTGACACAGTAATGAATAAGTAATTCAGTAAGTGGAGGCAGCTGGGGTCTTCCTCAGCCCAGGGTGGCAGCAGCAGGAGAGGCAGCCCCTCCTCCTGGACCTGGCCCACCACAGCACTGGGAGAGGCAGCCCCTCCACCCATTACATTCGTGTGACACACCTACACACTACAGCTGACACACTAACGTGTCACGACACACAGTTTGGAAAGCTCTGGTCTACATGCAACAGTGGCTTCTTAAAAAAAGAGAAAAGCCCAGTCAGATGTTTATTTTTATGAACCTGTGAAGGAAAGAGTCTCTTGGATCTCTGTAAACCTGCTAGATCCAAACTTGCCATGCTCACATAACTCAGCAGTTCACAGCTCCACATCCAAACTGGGCTGGGTTCCAGTTACATATAAGCTAACTTATCAACATGCAACCTTTCTGAGGGGAGGATCATATAGCTAATGTAACTTGTGCTAATTTGCAAGTCCCACTGATGCTGGTGGAATTTTTCTTAGAGTGGCACATTTAAGACTGCTAAGACATGTTTTGTGCACTGTGAAAGAAGGAAGAAAACAGGGCATGGGAGCATGTGTCCATTTCTCTTTTTCTTAACTACTCTGTATTTTTATTTCCTGCAGTATGAGGTATAGGATAATGAATGTGTGGACTTAACCTTTCTCTCTGACCTTGCTCCAAATTCTTCCCATAGAGAACTCCCACGGTCATTTCTGTCCAACTTTAGTTAAAAGTAGCTTGAAGATATATGAGGATTTTATGCGGTTGCTGTACTTTGTGTGATTGGGTGTTTAGTGGGGTACAGATTAGCAGTATTAATTTATTTTAATCTGTTTGTTCTTGTACTTTGCAGTGTGTTTAAATTGTTTGTTGTTGTTGTTGTTGTGTGTCTTCAATATGTTTCTGACTTATGGTGACCCTAAGGTGAACCTATCACAGGGCTGAGAGTGTGTGATGTCCCCAAGATCACCCAGTGGGTCTCCGTGGTTGAGTGGGAAATTGAACTCTGGTCTCCAGGGCCATAGCTCAACATTAAAACCATTATACCATGTGAGCTCTCTGCTTATACTAAGTATTAATTTCCAAGGAATTGCTTCTCCATAAAGGATGGCAGTAAGTCAGTACAGAAGAGCCTGTAACTTTGCTCGTTTCCCAAATGCCTGACAACAGAGACACATTAGTGAGTGTTCTGAGATAAAACTGGAGATATGACTCACCCCGATCAAAAAAGGTCTCAGAGCGTCACTATTGTGAATGTGCCTCTTAATGGGAAGGAAGCCTGTTCAGCCCAGAGATTGTGACTTGCGTTGTCCTGAGGAGGTGGATGGTTCTGTTGTGAATCTGTGTCAAAGTGCCTAAGGGATCAAGTCACACACACACACAAAGAGAGCACTGATGCAGCAGGATCACCACCCCTTCTTACTGAGTGGCAGGAGGCAAGCAAGAGCAGAGCAATTAATGGATCATACCAAAAGGGAGGCCTCTGTGGGTATGGGTGTGCTTGGTGCTCATGTGAACTGCTTATGTGACTGCTCATGTGATCTTGCATCTTTCTCATGATGCAAGCTTAAGGATTCTTGCTTTAGCCGAATGCCTTGTTTGTGCACTGTTCCCTTATGAGGTAAACTGGATGCGATAGAGGCATATGCCGGTATGTTGAAACCTAGCTCCACCTGGAGTGCAGTGAACCACCCAGCCTAGAACTCATCACAGCATGAATGGCTGGCCAGGTCTCTTCCCCCATTCTTCTTTTAGGCAAAACAACATTCAGATACAGATCTATCAACACCTATGTCTAAGTTTCCTTAGGGGGAATAAATACTACTTTCTGGTGCTTCTTGTTGCATGCGTTATGTTCCAGGTAGACAGAGCTGCTAATGCTGTTGGAGTGTGTACATGTATGTATGTGTGCGTACATGTGAGAGACTGCTGAAGCCAGGCAAATACATTGCCAACTATAGCGTATGTGATCCATTTTGCTTCAGAATTCTGATTTAGGAGTTTTAAGAGGTGCACAGTTTCAGTGGGTGAGCTAAACCCCAAAGAGGTTTTGTTTTGCATGTGGTTAATAGCTAAAATTGGAAAAGAAAACAAAACCAAAAAAAAAGTAGCAGTTGTGAACTTTTCTTAAGAATGACTGTATATTCCACTGTGTGTCCCAGTTGCCTATGTGTTGTGTCTTGAATTGATGTTTGTGTGACAGGCAAAGTTATGACAAGCTGAATTTTATTGCTACAATGATTATATCCATATACTCTGCTTTCCTTCCATGATAGAACACAAGATACCTACACAGAGTTCCCAGACATTCTCTTTTGTAGGCACAGACTGTAGCCAGACCTGCTTAGCATCAGCAAGATTGCTCTCTCACGTGCCCTGAGACCATGCCTTGGACTGAATTAAACTCTTACATTTTAAATATTAGGATTATCATTATGAATATGAGCATAAATGGTGTTGCTAGCAGCCCATAATTATGTGCGCTAGTAAATTTGTAGCGTATCAATCCCTGAAAAGAAGGGGAGAAAATTTACTCATATTCTGATTTGGAAAAGCTTATCTGGTTGATTAGTTAAAAGAGATGTGTCTTCAAGAAGGACTCTGTTTAACTTCTACCTTTCTCCCAACAAGTGGCTTATAGCAAGGTTAAAGTAAGACATGACTAAAAACCTGGTAATATGAAAGTTAAAGACTTAAAAGACTTATCAATAGAGATAAAAATGCAATACAGCTCCCCCACACAAGCCTTTTGTGCTACCTGCTAGTCATCAAATGGCTATTTAAATAAAAAGTTGCTAGCAAAAGACGAGCAGAGAAGGAGCCGTCTTAGCCTCCCATGGGAAGGTATTCCACATTCTGGGAGCAGTCACTGAGAAGGCTGTCTCCCATCTCTTTGCTAGACAGGCCACAGAGCAGGAGGGGGCAAGTGCAACAGATCTGGGGCCCAGTAGTAATGACCATTTCTGCACTACATTGTTACAGTGCTTTTATTCCACTTTCAACATCCTGTGGAATTCTGGGGTTTGTAGTTTACTGAGGGCAAAGAGCCCTCTGGCTGAGAATTCTAAATGCTCCTCCCTAAACTGCAAAGCCCAGAATTCCGTAGGATGTTGAAAGTGGAATAATAGCGCTATAACAGTGTAGGGCAGAAATGGCCAATGTCTGGATCCTTCAGGGACCATACAGATTGTTAACCAACCCATGCTATTAAGCAGCTTAGGGCAGCCCTGTAATCAGTTTAAAAGTTGATTTGCTACATCTGGGACTTCCAGGAGAGGCAGTTCACATACACCCCGTTTTGGCCAGAAAAAGGATTGTCTGGAGAGTCCAGAATATTGAAAAGACAAGAAGGCAGATTGGGGAAGAAGGAGAAACCTGTGTGACAGTAGTGGCTGAGTCAGTTGCCTAGGAGGTTGGAACGCATGCTTTCTGGATTTGATTGTACTGCATGTACCCTTTGAAGCTGGTATGTCATTTGCTAGTCTGTTTCTCTTTCCTGTCTTCAGCTGTTTCTCTTTTTCTTTTGCTCTCTATTTTGAGTTCTTTCCCCATTCTTTCATGGCAAGATGGCTGGTTCCTCAAAATCCCTTTTGATGGCACTTTTGGGAAAGAGCTCACCACAGAAAGAGGAATAATGGGAGTTTTCCAAGCTTTGTGTGTGCTTCTGCCATTCTTTCCAACACACACATACATACATCAGCTAGAAATTGTAACTTACCAATCTATCGTGTGCTTGCAGTAGTGAGTAAGAAGTTCCTTATTAGTTTTTGTGGTTTTGTGCTTCATAACCATGTTGGGATTCATTTTCCTTTCCTGCATACCTCTGTCTAGTGCTTTTAAATAGTCCTGATCTCATGTATTAATTATCAGATTTCCTCAGTGGCTGATGGTTTCCATCTCAGTGGAACACTTTGTCTTTTAGTCCAAACTTTAAAGTAGCTACCCAAGATACTGAACCTATTTTGGGATAGGGTTCAGCACTCTTTAAAGTCTGGAGTAAAATCTGGATTGGGCTTGCCACCCAGTCAGTTGTGTTTAATAATGTCCTGTCCTGTGGTTTTTTCCCCTCTCAGTTGGCCCACTGCATGTGGAGTTTTCACAATCTGTGAATCTGCAGAATGTCGAGAAGGAGAACCCAGAAGTCAGGGATGGAGGCCATTATACTCCAAAGGACTGCAAAGCACTTCAGAAAGTGGCAATTATTATTCCATTCAGAAATCGGGATGAACACTTGAAATACTGGCTATATTACCTTCATCCAATTCTTCAAAGACAACAGCTTGATTATGGTATATATGTAATTAACCAGGTAAGAGGCTGACTGATTCTGAGTCTGCAGCTGCATGTGTGCATGCTATCACTTTCTTTCAGACATGTATTTGAATAAATACATAACAGCATTGTTCTGTGAAATATGAAGTTTTTGTCAATTGATGCAAAAAATTCTTGCTCTGCATGTTGTTTCAACAAAGCCAACAACATTTGCTATGTTATTTTTTAAAATATTATTTCTAAAATGTTCATTTTGCTCTCCTGACCCAGAGTGTTAATGAAAGTGGTCTTTTAAAAAGTGAACCAGAACAGTAAAAAAAAATTAAAGCATCAACCATCAGCCAAGGTCCATAAAACTGCTTGAAATTAAATAAAACTGATCCACCTTTTCTGCTCAGCAACTGAAATACTATTCTAAAGTAGTGGCCATCATTTTTCAAGTAAGAGGTGAGCTGATAAAGCAAAATATCTGTGATCAGAGAATTCTGGGGCTTACCCAATAGCAGTATCCTCCATGTAGATCTGGTTGGCATTGTCAGAGCTTCCACTAGCAGGAGTGCTCAAGGAAGCATATGGATATTTATGACCACAACTTTTGTCAATCTGTGCATCATATGCTGGTCACTTGGTAGGGAACTACGTTTTTTTCCTTCTAATTTATCTTGAGCTATCAGATGTGGTACTTCCTCTTTGAAATTCCTCTCCAAGATGGAGAGCAGTGCGTCCCTGACCCAACACAACAGTCATATACAGACAAGTTTTGGAGAAAAAGAACATTGTTTCTTGCAGATTGAGGATGTTTATTTATTTATCATACAAGACCATAGATCTAAATTCTGTGCATTAAATTTGAGTAACAGTAATGACTATAGAAAACTCAGGGAAGGTTTAATTCCTGTAGCACAATTATAATGTTGATGAATACTAGCAAACTGGCTGATCTGGGCTCTCTTGTGTTTTATATCTACAGTATATATATCATGGTTTTGGTTCCCAGAATGCATTTATTTAAACTTTTTTGTTTTTAATTTCCTGATGGCTAGGTTTCCTGAGGTGTTTGCATTCATGAGGTTCATAGAGCATCAGTTTATCTCTGTGATGATAAAAGAGTGGGAGTGGCTTCCTGATTAGGTGATAGGAGACAACATAGCTTGAAACAATGGCTTAGGGAAATGGCTGAGGCAGAAGGGCAAGTGCGTCGGCAGGCAGACGTAAAGCCGGTGATCTGGTAACAAAACAAAAAAAAAGGGGGCGGGGAGGAGCTTCTGGCTTCTCCAAGCAACAAGCTGCCCAAATTAAACAATAAATCCAGGCCAGGGAGCTTTTATACCTGATGGTTGCACCTCTGGCATCACTGACTGGCCCAAGCCAAAAGAATTTGGGTGGCTGTTGACATGTTCTAGCTGTGCTTACCTTCTCCAACCAGCAATTTTGGCTGTGTACCTGTCCTGCAAACCTCCTGATTCAAGTCCAGTGGTGCCTAGTATTTGGCTTGTTATTATCATAGTCTACTTCTCTCTCAAGTGAGTAATGGATGTTGCTGTTTATAATAAATGCATTAAGCTTAAAGTTGGTCAGAATCATCTTTCCGGTAGAGGATGAATGCATTTGCATAAGTTATTCAAATGTTTAATTATGCTCACAACTATATAAAGACAAGGTTACTCTAAAAGGCATAATGTACTTAGTTATTTCTTCATGTTTTCCAAGGTCTTGTGGGATAGTTGGAAGCAGAATGAGTTGTAAGCATTCTTAACCCTCAAGAACTATAAGGATCTTGTTCTCATCTCCCAGTTTTGTAGGCTGCATAGACCTGAGTAACACAACTGTGTTGAACATAATATCCATTTCTAATGGCCGAACTTGCCATTCTAAAAGCTGTGCATAAGTGTTGTGTCTTAGCTAATTAGGGCATCTTGTTTAGAACGTAACTTCAGTCAAATATTTCTGAAAGTATTTTGTTGAACTGCAGTGAGTTTTTGCACCTTAATCAGTATTTAGAGGCATGCTTCGTTCTTACTTTCAAAAAGATCCTATATATTTTTCTCAGGTCTTTTTCACACCAGGTTGGATACCGTTGGCAACGGGGGGAGGGACTTTGGTATTGCTGCTATTCTGCTTTTCTCCTCATGTAATTCCATGGTTTTTGCAAAAAATAGCCACTTATGATACCATCCTGGTTCTTTCTACTGGCACAAAAGATCACTTTTGCATAAGACGTCAGAATATGAATGAGGAACAAGGAAATGTACAGGAGAGATACTAGGAAAGTACTGAGTGGACTTCCCAAACAGCTTCTGGTGCCAGAAAGCTAAAGTGTGAATTATCGCTTATAATCAGGGGACTGAAACTGAAGTGGAAAGGTAACAATAGAATCCTAGTAATGTACTGCTAGGGAAACAAGGTGTATACTAGCATAGTGGTTTGAGCATTGGACTACAACCCTGGAGACCAGAGTTTGATTCCTTGCTCAGCCATGGAAACTCACTGGGTGACCTTGGGTGCATCACACACTCTCAGGCCCTGACAGCTCTGTGATACGTTCATCTTAGGGTCACTGCAAGTCAGAAACAACTTGAAGGTGCACAGAGTGTTGGCTGGCATCCAAACCAATGGGCAGAAATCCTCCTTGCAAGTGCAAGATAGCCCATTTAGTACTGTTTGCAGCATCTCATTTTTCCTTTTGCTTAATTAGTCAAGGCTCAGGGATAAGACCTGTTTTCTTGTGAATAGAAATATTTCTGGGATTGCTGCAAGCTTCTTGGTTCAGCACCATCTGCGTCAAGGAATTCTAGGAGTGCTCTTTTTCCAGCTTTCTTAGCATGATGCCCATTTATTGGCAGGACTATCTCATTGGCTCAGTGCTGTGTAGGTTTCTCAGTTTATGGGCACAGAGTAGTGGATACGTCCAATATGGTAACTTAATTGTTCAAGGCCTACTTTGGACCATAAAGTGCAGGGATCATTGGGTGATATGTTTCTGTATCTTGCCTGTGCTGTTGCTCTTTTCTGTCTTGAGAAGCCATTCAAAATATCTCTAAGCAGGCTGTGCTAATACTTCCTACTAATCATTGCCTCAACAAGGAATCTAGAAATTAAGTTGAGTCTGTGGAGTTAAATTTCTGTTTTGTTCCTTTTATATGTGTTCCTCTTTCCTTCAGCAGTATAGGATTGGTTGTGTTATTCTGTTCCTGAAAAACTAGTTTCTTTTCCTCTGGGTGGATTCATTCATACCCATGTAACATCCTCATCAAAATAATGATACCCTCATCCAAAACATGCTTGATTTGAAAATAAGTTTCGGTGACTATGTGGGAACTTACTTTAGTGTTTAGGGTTCAGGAACCCCATATGGAAAATATTTATGTAATTTGGAGCAGAGAGAGGGAAGATGATAATAAATGTAAGCATACAAAGGCTGGGCACATATATAGAGTGCAGTTGTTTCTTCCATTATGGTACAAAAGTCATATAAAAGTTCCCAGTAACATGACCTAATTTGTCAATGAAGAATTCAACTTTATGTTTAACTTCCTTTACAGCAGGATGTCTTGTGTGTTCTTTCCAGTTCTGGTCGGCTAGGTATGCAGCAAGTAGCAATGGCAATGACCCTGAAAAGACCCAGATGGTATTTTTCTTGGAAGGATTGTTATGTGAAGAGTTTTTAAAGCTTGCTAAGAAAGCCTTGTTTCTTTGCTCTCTTGACAATTGCTTTTCTCTTTTTTTCCCCTCTCCCCTCCGTCCCTTGTCTGTCTGTCCTCTGCATCAATTCTGCCTCCTCTTTTTGTTTTCCTTTCTTCGTTTTAGGGGAAATATCTTACCTTTTTCTTGTTAAACATGTCCTATAGCAAAGCAATCACTGAAGCAAGGAGAGCTTCTGTGTGAGTGATTCTTACTTCATCTGCACCCTTCTGTGCTCTGCATCTGATAGGGGGGAAAAGAAGAATGCTGACCATCCTACCGCTTCAATGGTAATGTCTTACCTCTTAACTTTCTGGGGAAAGCAAATTCACACTTGAACTCAATGGGATTTTCACTTTGTTGTTGTTCTTGTTGTTGCTTTTCTGTGCCTTCAAGTCATTTCTGACTTACTGTACTGAAATGGGAGAAACATGCGTATGTAAATATCCAAAGGTTGAACATGATGGACTGATGGCAGTGGTAGTGGGGAGGCTGGATGCAAATTGACCTTCTGTTGTAGTATGCGACTTGGCTCACTCATCTTAAGCCACCTACTGTGACTTGTTCTCTATCCAGATTGTCATAGTTCATCTGTACTTTCTGCTTTTGAACACAGTAATCCAGGCTGTGATGCCTGTGAGCATCTGGTGTAATGTGAACTTGCTCACTAGCATGACGACTAGCTTGTGGTCCCTTCTGTGTAAACTAGTGTTTTTAGTGTTCCTGTGGAAGATTCTGCCTTGATTTGGGAATCTTTTGTTCATGACTAGTCTGTCAAGGAATTCCTATGTGTCTGTCAGGAAGCCCCTCTGCACCGTAGAACATACCAGGAAATGTCCATAGGCTTCTGCCTGGCATAAAGAAAGAAGATGGGTTGACCCTTATGAATTTTCATGAACTGTGTGTGTTCTAGAGCAGATTTTGCAACTATGTGCTACCATCAGTAGTGATGTACGACCTCTGTTTCAGAGAGACTCCTCCACAGCTTTTGGTCTGCTCATTGGGCAGTGTCTGATAAACCTCTGAGGAGTTCCAGATCCCTTTAACTTGGAATGAAACCTACATTTATGGAAATAACAAGGCAGCTATTCTCCTTGGTCTCACAAACGTTAGAGATGTGTATCTGCTATTAATATGCTTCCTCATCTGTTTGTGTTTGAGATATTTAATTAACAAGTACATGAACTCTCTTCTTCGAAACAAGGCAGGGAGGGACGTTTCTATTTGCTCAGAAGTAGCAGTGTCCAAGTCTGGTTTGAACCCACTTAGCTTGCAACACCAGTCTTAGGCTTTTTATTCTTCTTGGGTAGTATCTGTGCCAGATAATTAACAAGCACCAGCTGTTTGACGTGTAACTCTGGAAAAGAGAGCTCTGTGTGGGATTGATGGACTGAGTTAAGCAAGAGCCTTTCTGTGCCCAGACATGACAGGAACCTACAGCTGCTGCTTGTGGCAGATGTCTTGCTGGCTTTCTGAACTGACTGATAATTAGCCTCTCCTCTGAGGAGTTCCGTGAGGAAGCTGCCTTGCATGTGCTCAGCTTGTGTCAGTACAGTATTTTTTTTAAAGCCTTGCTGTTTATGGTGCATTAATAGAAAGAAATAAAAAGAAAAGCCTCACTGTATTAAACTATAGAACTGAAATTGTTAGTAGTTGGAAAGCGTTAGCCTTGCAGCAGCCCCTTTCAGATGAATTGTAGAGGAAATTAATTTTCTAAACTCTGAAATCTTTGAATCTCATGGAGTTGGGAGGAGGAAACAAAGAAGGATTTTTGTTATCAATAAAAATTGAAATTTAGATTAATGCAATATTGTCTTATCAGTTTTATTTACTGCTTTGTAAAGAACATGAAATGAAGTGGGTTGAGTCCAAAGGATTCCATAAGCCAAAGGAAGGAAAATGTCAATCTATCCTGTCATAGAGTAGCTTAGTTAGATGTTAACATATAAAATATTACCAGGATAAACATGAAAGTAGGCCTTTAGTTTTTATTGAAACCAAATTGCAAACATAAAGAGTGTTTGAGATGGAGCTCCTATCTAATTAGATAAAAGTATCTAATGAGATATTTTCAACACTTTCTTTAGTTTTAAATGCTGAAACAGTGATTGATATACCACTTTGTGGATCAAAGGAGGACAGCCACATCCACCCTTGGAGCCAAATAATAGGTATGGAGCCCCAAAAGAACAACAAATAGCACCTGCATCATCCATTCCTCCTCTCACTTTTTGTGGGCCAATATGTGAAACTTGTTAGCTCTATTTGATAAGAGTACAATAATCTAAGATTGATGTTCTCAACCTTAGTCCATTAAATCAGATGATGAAGACACCTGAAGTAGTTAATATCAAGGCTGAGTCATAAATCAAAATGGAAGCTGTAGCCAGCCTGCCTGCCTGCCTGCCTGCCTGTCTGTCTGTCTGTCTATCTATCTATCTATCTATTGTGCTGCCTTTCTTCTCAAGTAGGAACCAAGGTGGCTCACAAAAAGAATCAGCTAAAAACAATAAAATTTTAAAACACATCCCATTAAAATGATAGATTAAAAACAGGATGAAATCATTGAGAACATGCAAAAGTTAAAAATAAAGCCTATATACCCATAGGAAGCCTCCTTTCAAGCAGTTATTCATTAGAAGCTTGTTGGACCAAAAGGTCTTTGCATGCTTGTAAAAGAAAAGCTGGGCCAGCCTAGTCTCCCATGGAAGAGAATTCCACAGAGCAGGAGCAGCCACTCAGAAGACTCTCTATTGTGTCCTCATCAAGCGAGACTGTGGTGGTGGTAGAACCCAGAAAAAGTTATCCCCTGTGGATCTTAACACTCTAGCAGGTTCATATAGAGAGATACAGTTTTTCAGATAGTCTGAATCTGAGCTGTATAGAGCTTTATAGGTCATGACCAGCACTTTGAACTTTGCCCAAAAACAAACTGATAGCCAGTAGAGCTGTTTTAACAAGGGAATTATATGTTCCCTGTAACTGGCCCAATCAGCATTCTATACCAGCATTTTGGACCTGCTGAAGTTTCCAAACAGTTTCCAAAAGCATCCCCATGTAGCATGCATTACAATAGTACAAACAGAACGTATTCAAGCCATGTGTTACCATGGTCAGATCTGGCTTCTTGAGGAATGAACACAGTTGGTTCACTAGTCTTAAATCTGCAAATCCTGGCCGCCACTGAAATCTGAGCATCTAGGTTCAAGGTTAAGTCCGGTAGAACAGCCAAGCTGCAAGCCTGAGATTTCAGTGGGAGTGTAATTCCCATCTAACACAGACTGAATCCCTGTTCCATGATATTCCTTTTGACTGACCAGGAGCACCTGTCTTGTCTAAATTTAATTTCTATTTGTTTGCCCTCATCCAGTCCATTACTGAAAGCAGACATCGGTTCAGTACTGAAAGAGCTTCCTTGGAATCAGATGGAAAGGAGAGATAAGAGTTGAGTGTCTTTAGCATCTTGGTAACACCAAACCTCAAAACTCCAGATGACCTCTCCTAGTCTAGTTTCATGTAGATGTTAAATGGAACAGGGGACAAAAATTAGCCCCGAGAGATGCCACAGTCCAATGGCCAGGGTGTTGAACAGGAGTCTCTTAGCACACACACATTTTCAGTCCTCCAAGAAGAACTAAAACTGTTGCAGAACAGTATCCCCAAGTCCCATCCTAGAGAGGCAGCCCAGAAGGATGCCATTTGACAGTATTAAAAGCCACAGAGAGGTCTGGTAGAACCAACAGGGATACACTCCCCCTGTCTAGTTCCCTGAGTAAGTCATCTACCAAAGCAATCAAAACTGTTTCCATTCCATAACCAAGTCTTTTCCTGGACAAGATCCTAGAATATGTGGTGGCTTCTCAGTTCCAAGGATTTTTGGATCTGGGTAATCCATTTCATCTAGAAATCCCTGGAGCAGGGAATCCACCACATGTTCTAGGATCTTGCCCAGGAAAGGAGTATTTGAGAGTGGCCTATAATTTTTGAGCATGGCACAATCCAGGGAGAGAGAGACAGAGACAGAGACAGATATTTAGGAACAGCCTCACCACAGGCTCTTTTAGGTAGGATGGAAACTCCCCTTGCTGCTGATAGGCATTTACCACTCCTCTTACACACTCACCCAATCCCCCTCTAGCTGGTTTCAGGAGCTAGGAAGGGCAAGTGTCCAATACATATGTGGTGGATTTCACCTCTCCAAAAATCCTGTCCACATCCTCAAGCTGCACAGATTGTAAGGTATCCAATAATACAGAACAAACAGGTGCCAAGATTACATTCACTGGACCTGTATCAATTACAGCATCCAAGTCAGAGTGGATCCAAGCAATTTTGTCTGCAAACTGTCTTGCAAAGTCTTCAGAGTGGGCCGCCAAATGCTTTGTGTTTTCTTCCTGAAGGCCAGGGTATAAAAGGTCCCTGACCACTCAAGACAACTCTGCTGGATGACACTGTGCAGATGCAATGGTGACAGGGAAACATAGTTTCTTTGCTGCTTCTGTTGCCACAGCACATGCTTTCCAATGATCTCTGACCTATATCTAGTCAAACGTGCTCTAAGTCTTCCACCTTTGCTGCTCTAGTCTTTGTCCCACTCATTTTATTATTACTACTTCCCTAGTAAACCAGGGGGAGAGGCCAAGAAATCAGGAGAAGGCTAGGATGTGAAAGGGCAACTCTGAAAGAACGAGATAAAATCCTCAAGTTTACAGATACATACTAAAGTCACAATCATCCATGCCATAGTATTTCAAATTTCTGTGTACAATTATGAAAGCCAGTGAGTGAAGAAAACTGACAGAACTAGAATCAACTAATTTGAAATGTGGTGCTGGAGTAGAATTCTACACATACCACAGACTGCCAAAGTAATCGGCAAATGGGTCCTAGAGCAAATCAAGCCTGAACTCTCCCTAGAAGCCAAACTGACTGAACTGACATTGTAATACTTTGGACATATCAAGAGAGAGTGTGATTCACTGGCAAATATGATAATGCTTGGTAATATACAAAGCAATATGGAAAGGGGAAGACCACATTGCAGGTGGATTGATTCAGAGGTCTCCTATTCGCAGGATCGCCACAATTCAAAGTGACTTCAGAACATTTAACAACCTTTAAAGCAACAAAAATTGTCTCCAGCTGACAGGCTGGCAGCCACCTCTTTTGTCTTTTTGGTAGGAAACCCATGCTGTGCCCTGGCCCAGATGGGCTACTGCAGTGGTTTTGATACTGTGTCCCAGGAACTTGTGGAGTCCCTTAAGAACTTATCCAGGGTTCCTCAATAAGAAAGGCAGCAACAAAGAATAGAGGAGATCCTGTCCACGCCTGTGGATTTTTCCTTATAACGCATTATCCTCAGGCAGGGGTATGTATGACTTTTTGGACTGCAGCACACTGGGGGTCCAGTGCAGTTCCCCTCCTCCTCTGTAGAACTGCCAATGGCCATGGTACCTTGGAAGTTATGGGAGCTGTTGTCCAAAAATCCACTTTTTCCAAGCTCTGCCCCACGGAAAAGTTGGGTATGTTCTAGGGTGCCCACAAGGCAGTGGTATGACCCTGGTAGGCCTAGGCAGAGCTCTCTGTGTATTGCCATTGTATCCTTCGATTTTCTGCAGTGCAGTTGGACACATAGACCTGTGGGGAATTCTGTGACCAGATGATACTGGAAAACTGTGAGGCTGGTAGAAACTTCTTGAGAACATTGGCACAGCTGCAAGCATCGTATGTTTCAAAAGGATAGCAGATGTTAAACTGAAAGGCAAATCCTTACATATGTAAATACTCTTGTACCCAATTGATTTGAGTTCTGTTGCTTTACATATTTCCACCTTGTTGAACTGATTTTGAAAGAGTTCAGTTTGCACATGCTGTTGACATAGCAAATAGATCTCTTGATGCAAACCTGTTTCCAGTCTATTCCTAAAGATATATATGTGCCACAGTTGGTTTGTGATACAAATATCATATATTGGTTCTTTGAATGTAAGGTAGTTTTATGTGCTGTACTGAGTCAATGGCCTTTTTGTCTCTGCGTGAAGTAAACACAATGAAAAGAAACTTAAAATTTAGGTTGCATTTTGGTGCCTTTCCCTCTCTGCTAAAAAGGACCAGTGTCGAAAACAGGAGTCTTCAAGTTGTCTTGTCTAGAAACAGTTTAGAAAAATGCATTTCCTCTCTCCTTACTGTCTCATAATCAAATTTCTGGCCATGGCACCATGTTAATCTGCATCTTTATTTCTAGTTGTCTTTAAATTAGCTGGCTGTTTTGCTTCTCAAATTGTTTCCTGTGTTTCTTGTGACTGAAACTGGATGGTGTGGAGATCTTTGTTGGAAGCACAAACCAGGGATAAGCAGGAAGCAAGGAAGTTGTACAGTATCTGGATTAATTTGATGAAAAGTTATAGGTGCTCCATACGAAAAGATAGAGGGAAAAAAATGAATTCAGGATCTTTAAATTCTATGCCAAAGTGAACTCCACAGACTATAAATTACGCAATTCTGCTTAGTTTCTGTAATGTAGGTGTACTTGCTCTTTTTAATTGTTTTATAGAGAAGAAGAAAATAGGAAGCAGATGCATACAAAAGAGGGGAATGCCTGAAAAAGGAAATTATGTCATATTAAAAAAAATCTTGAAATGGGATTTTAATGTACATTCCAAAATACTGGATATAGTGGGCCCTCTGTATATGCAGGGGTTCTATTTCAGGAACCCCCACATAAAAGAAAAAACATGAATACTCCTGTCCCATAATACCTACTAATGGCGACATGCTCAGATGTTTCAGTGCATCTGCATGCATGCCACTGCCATTTTAGGTATAGGACATGACACAACCACATTCACTTAAAATCACATATCCAGAGACCAGCGGTAAGGTGGGCCCACTGCATTGTATTTCAGTGCGTATATTTGTGGATCAGTATGCATGCTTATTCAGATAAAGTCTGATGCAATTCAGTAGGGCATATTCTCAAACATTAGTGCTGATCCTTGATATTGAATATGCCACTACTTTCTACCAGTTGTCTGCCACATGCTCTTGGCAACTGTGATTACAAAGCTAGCTCTAAGGTAGTGCTGTGAGAATTTGTTAAAGACGTAGGTTGGGAATAGGTGACGCTCCAGATGTTGTTGGACTGCAATATCCATTAACGCAAGCTGGCATAGCCAGTGGTAAGGAATATTGGGAGTTTTTATCCAGTGTACATTCCCCACCCCTCCTTTAAGAGACAGAACTACATTGGCCTCTTGAGTTATCAAATAACCTATTGTCTCAGTAATCTGCTCAAGTGTTGTTCTTTTATTTAAAAGTGAGGATTGTACATCTGGTACTGTTTGGGAGAGTTTTTTTTCACAGTGAGAAAACAGAAAAGTCCTGCCTATGTGGTGGTTCTGGTGTTGTTGGTTTTCTTCTAATGTTACAGTCGGAAAGTGCGTCAGCATTTTCTAAATATCGATTAAAGTCCCTTTTGTACAGTAACAGGATTTCCATCCTGTTTGTTTGTTTGTTTTCTGTACTAGGCACTGTGCTCCATCCTCAGTTCTCTCTCAAGCATTATTCTCCAAAAGCTTTATATAGTATGACGTATCCAAAAGCTGTGCTGAAAATCTGCATGCATGTCATACCTAACCAACAAAATATCTGGCATCTGATTCTAAGCATAACTTAATTGTTGTGAGTATATTTAAAAGAGCATAGAAATTAAATTTGCCCCGACCAAATTAAGAAAACTTTAACATGTTCATATCTGTTTTCATTCCTTCTTTGTTAATGGATATAACAGGTCTCTATTCTCTTTCTTGTCTCTTCAGAAAACTACAGGATAAACTATTTAGTTTTGCAAATAGTGTATAAGAATTACTTATTGGGACTATTGTATTATCTTTACCCACTAGTAATTCAGAAGGGATCACCTTCACTTAAACAGATAGACCTAAATCCAGTTCCTAGTCCAAACTAGAAGAGACCTAGTGAATCAATAGGAAGCTGATGCAAATTCCACTCATCAAATAGGTGTATTTGACTTGAGAGTAGCCCTTGGACTTAGACCTAGATATCCTGAGGATAGTGGTGAAGCTTGGAGTGTGTGGAGGGGTGGGTGGGAGGGGGAAACTATGGCACGAGGGGCGTGACCACTGTGTGCGGGGGCACGTCTGCAGGGCATGGAGGCATGGCCAGGGCATGGCCAGGGCATTGCCAGGGCGCATGAGATACCCCAGAAACATTGCCATCCGGGGCAAATCGCCCCCCTGCCCCCACGTCCCTACACGACTGCCTGAGAATCACTGCGCATATGAGAGCTTCCAAATGAATGATGTCTAGTACTATCACTCAAGATATCTTGCTGCTGTTCTGTCTTTCCCTTCCTTTAGGAGATTTTCTGTGATATGAAAAAAAGGCAGTTTAGGGAGTGGAGAAATATGGATGGGCTACAGATAGAAGACAGAGATGTCCACCTCAGTCCGTAAAATTCAGTGATTGGGATAGGGTGGTTCCACAAGAAGGGTCTTGTCTGGAAGCACCCTACATGTCTATCTGGAAAAACAGTTGGTCTTGTACATCTGTAGTACAGTTTCTGCCTCAATATAAGATTGTCTGTGTCCTCGGTTATTCTAAATGTCTGTCTGTGTAGGCCAAACCTTATCCATAATGAAACCTCTTCATGTTCCTAAATAGACTGACCATTATAAAAAATCAAGGAACAGCGTGATGAGCTGAATTGAGCTTACACAATTTGAGAGACTTTAATTCTCTTTCCCCACTGCCACACTCTCCCCCTCCCCTTTCCATTGCATTGCTTAGCCTTCCATGTGCTGGGAGGGTAATGTCTACACTGGAGAGCCTGTGTGCTACTTGGTGTCAGCTACCCATTTGTTTTAGAAACACTTGAGCATGCAGAGGATGACAGTTTCAAACTCCAGCCCACAAATACCTGTCCTTATGCCTGGCCTTGCCAGAACCTCCCTATGCCATAGCAAATTGAACAAGTAAGCATTTACTGCCCTTCTAAAATATGATCCCTGAGCCCCCAAAATGTGATGCCTGAGCTGATCATTTCACTTTTTCCTAACATTAGGACTGGACTTGATCAACTGGGCTTGATCTTAGTCATTCTCTAAAAGTCTAAATTCTCTAAAAGACCTCCAAGACCCTTCTGTCTACCCAGGCCTTTTCCCAAGAGAAAATTTAACATTGTGGTTTTTATCAGATGTGCTTAAATAGATAAAAGTGTTTCACAGTTTTAAGGCTTTGTAACCAAGGCATGGAACAGGATGAAAGTGGAAATTTACCATCTCTGGCTGGGTAGTTTCTTCATAAATGTGCTTGTGAAAAGAGGGAGGATGTACTTGAAAGCTTTGACATTGTAATGCTTGGCTCAAGGCATTTGGCTTGCACTTCCTTCCTACAGTTTCCCCTGTGATTATTTATTATTGCACCGTGGCAAAGCTGAAGCTGACCTGCTCTGTTTAAATCTGCCTAAAAGGCAATACTGAGCCACACCCAGTAATAATTACCATTTATAATGACAGCACATTTCATATATACCAAATGGTTTGTGCATTATCATCTTGGGTGTTCACAGGCCTCTGTGAGATAGCAGCTTAATTAAGTCCATCTAGTGAGTTTGTAACTGAGGTCAGATTTTGACCGATGGGCTTCATGGGAGGTCTTCTGAGCCACTGTGCTACTCATCTGGGAGGAAGCTACTGGGCTGTTGTGTTGCCTTCTGTGATGGTGATGAGGATGATGAGGATAAGAATGACCTGATGACTGCTGCTAATGTGCCTGTTGGGGCATTCAGACATTAATAGTCTAATATATGCAATAGATGTTGGCCACGATGTGCAGATTTTTCCTGCATCTTCTGGACTGTTGTGTCCGTTACAGGAATGCCACATTTTCCTTGTAATTTGTACCTAGGAAAACATATTTTCTTCCCACAATGAATATTTTTTTTATCACAGTTGTTGTTTTATATCAGGGATTAGCAAAGTGTGGCCCTGGGGCCTCATGCTTTCCCCCGAGACTGTTTTTGAGGCCCTTGACTGCTTCAGACTCCTTGGATTGCTGCTTTTTCTGCCTCCCCCAAAGCTTCAGTTGACTCTCTTGGAAACCCACAAGACTAGCTTTCAGGGCCCACCTCTGTTGTTTAACATAAAAAACACCCGTTTTCTAAAGAGGAAATAGACTTTTCACCACTACGACTTTTGTATTTCTTTTCATTTTATGACAGTCTGTCTGTCCTCCAGAGGTCCCAATGAGAGAAAATTGGCCCTCATGATCACACATTTCATTTGCAGGTTTAGGTATTGTTTGTGATAGTAAAGACCCGAGTGTTCTAGGCCGTTTTTAATCAAATGCAAAGGCAACTTTGCTACTGTGATTTCCTTTTGTTTGTTTTTGCATGTTTTATGTTTCAGTTGTGCATGTGTGTATGTGCGTGGGCGTGTGTGCGTGCACATGTGCATGTGTGCACCTTCTGGTTACCTGTTACTTATGACAGCCCCACAACCTTCATAGGGTTTTCTTAGAGGAGAAATCCTTGGAGGTGGTTCTGTCAGTTGCTTCCTTCTATATTTTAATGCTATTTTAATTTATTTTAATGCTTTAATGTATGCTATATTTCTTTATGTTTCTTACTCTGCAAATCAACTTGGGCTAGGTTTGCCTCAAAGGGCAGTGTAGAAGTACCTAAAATAAAATAAAAGTGTTTGTGTCAAGCATGTTTGTATAGTTAGCATGAGACTAGAGAGTGTTAAGAGGTATATGACTGCCCCCTGAAAACAACTTCACATCTCTTCCTCCTTCTTCCCGATAGAACACAGTCCTCCCTCCACATTTGCAGGTTTGACCTTTGTGAATTTGATTATTTGCAAGGTGCACACATGTCCTCCTCACATTCCCTTGCCCTTTGCCCTGGCGTGCGTGCCTTCCTTCTCTGTGCCTGGGCAAAAGGCAAGGGATTGGGCTGGGGAGCACTATGCATGGAGAAGGAAGGCACATGTGCCTCCCCACCATTCCCTTGCTTTTTGCCTGCCTTCCTTCTCTGCGCCTTTTGCCTGGGTGCAGAGAAGGAAGGAAGACAAAAGGCAAGGGAATGGAGGGGTAGCCTCAGAAAGAAATCGGGGAGGGGAAGTTGGGGCAGAGTAGTCATATTTTTTCCAGTTTAGTGAGGGTTCTACACCCCGAACCCTTGCGAAAATGGAGGGGTCACTGTACTGTCATTTTGCTCAGTCAAATTTGTTCTGTTCTGCTGGCTGCTACATGAACAACTGAAAAAGGTCAAAGTTATATCCTAACGTGTTGTGCTTTGTCAGACTAAACCTTGCTGGGGAGGAAGAGCCACAGAGTTATGGCTGCTAGTGGCCATCATGTTCCCTTGACTAACTGGTTCCACCATACCCACTGCCAGTCATTTTGCTAGCTTTTTTGTTTTAGTGGCTGTTTATTCTTTTTAAGGGCATACTGCATCTTTTGATATGTTTAAGATAGTTAACATTCATGTAGAAGTAAGCAAATGGAAGATTAGCCTCACAAGTTCTGAACTGAAAGTTTGTTTCAATCCCACTCACCCCCATATTGGAGACCACATCAGGCTAAGTTTTTAAAAGTGATGATAGAAATCAAGCAATATGACTATATTCTACCTCCCTAAAATGCAGAAGGAAAATGAGACTTTTCCCCTACTTAAAACAGTTTTGCAAGCTTAACATAAACTAAAATGAGAAATAAACTGGTCTGGTCTCTTCAGGAACGTGAAGTCTGTCAGTGTGAATCCTTCTATCTTACAGCATGGCATTTTTGAACAAAGATATTAGCTGGACCTGAATGTTAGCATGAATGATAGCTTTTTATGTTTTCTCTGCATTTTATTATTTTATTTTATTTTATTTTATTTTATGGAATAGAATTTACTTACCTGCTTCACAAGAAATGGGCAAAAAAATTTTTTTGCACAATTAATTGGGTCCTGTTGAAGTAGACATGCCTGAACTACACTTATTAAAAAAGAAAGAAAGAGTTGATTTTTAAGTTATAAGAATGCACTGGGACAGCCTTCCTCAACCTAGTTCCCTCCCACAGTGTTAGACTAGCCATCATCCCTGGGCAGCATGGCCAATGGAAGCTGAAGTCCAACACAGCTGGAGGGCACCACCTGTGGGCAAGTATGCCTGCTGAGAAATTGTGGCAGAGGTTGTTTTAAAAGGCAACTTTATAAAGCTGTGGTTGAGACACAGCTTGTAGGCTCATTAATATAACACTTTTGGTTGGTATGATCATGATCAGTACTTGTATTTTTCTGAACCTGAGTCATGCCATGGCAAACTGGCTGTCTGATTGCTTTCCCATGAATTCAACCAAACAAGTTGGAACTTGCTTTAAAAAACGGTAAATTAGGTAATACACTTTTTATCTCTCCCCATTATAATAGCAATAATAGGCAAGTTATATTGCAGAGTATTGTAATGGATACACTGTAAATTCAAAATCTCCTGTGCTATTCCTGCATGGCAGCAGGTTGGATCACAGGGCCCTTGCTATCCCTTCCAGCTGTGTGATTCTATGGGAATCATTGTGTAGTGTCAAGTAATTTCTTAATACTTTGTCTAACCTACCTGAGAAGGTGATTGTTGTAGAACCTAGAAATTCAATTTTTAGGAATACAACTCTCATAATCCCTCTGCTAGCATGGCTACTTCCTGTGCTGGCTGGAAAATTCTAGCAATTGTACTCCAAGTAAGTAATTTCCCCAAGTTCTGGATTGTAGGATTAAGATGAAAGAAATATAACCATTCTCACTTCTTAATATAAACAGTAAAATTGAAAATATGCAAATAAAATAAATGTGCAAATTTTAAAAGTCCCTGGAAATTGAATGCCAGGTCAAAATTTTGCATTACTTTTCAAAGCTATTTTGACTGAGCTTTTGTGTGGAAGAAGATTGTGAACTGTTGTTTCATTACTTCAACGTATGAAGCGAATCCTTAATATATTTCTGCCACTTGGAAGTACTTGTCCCAGAAACCTTCCATCACTGTGATTTGAACATTCCATTTTAATGATGTTTATTTATATTTTTCTCCATAAGTACTGAGGAGTGTCTTTATATGATTGGTCTGAACTGAGCTTGCCTGCAGGGATAACAAGAATAAGAGAACTGTTTTATTTTGTCCTTGTGCCTATCCTACTTAGATAAGCAGTGACACTTTTTTAGTAGTTTAGATTGTGGAATTCTTGCCAGGGTTGTAAACAACTTCTTTGTATTTCAAATGATGAGCTTATTTAAAGTTTATATACTATATATCTAAACATATTATTTTTACTAACTGTTTACAGTAGATTCCCCATAACCCTGGACCTACTATGGATGGTGAAAATTGTGGATAATACCAAATCTTCCCCCTTTTTTTAAATGAGATGGATGACCTAAGTACCAAGACAAGAAAGCAGCTTGGAGAAAAGGCTCTGCAACTTGATAAAACTTGACAGAACTTAACAAAACTTTAGTATTTAAGAGAAAGACATTTTGTAGACATTGTTTGCAGTCCAAAGCCAGTGCACAACTGATAAAAACATAAACATTAACAACAAAAAAGAGATGGGAACAAAACGTTTTCATGTAGAGTACTGTACAGAGAAGGTCAATAGTAGCCTAACACTAGCATCTCAATGCTGTAGTGTTAGGCTAGTATTAACCTTCTGAGGATACATCAGAAGACGGATCATCATCAGAAGAAAGATCATCAGAGGGCAATCCTGGATTATAGCATCAGAACGATGTCAATGGCTGGAGCCTCAGTCTCAGGAGCAAACAATGTCCATGTTGATGGTTGGTGACCCTCTGAAGGTTTTGTTGCTGGAACATTTTGGTAGTACATTTTAATTGGAAGTTGTTAACCCTTTCTTGGATGATCATAAGGTTGACTTTAATGCTGTGTTGTCTCCAAGGATCATATTCCATAATTTGTTCTTTAAAGTCTGTGCAGTTTGAAAGACTTTGGCAAATTTATCTAATGTGCACATTACCTTCTGTTGTTTCTTCTTTTTCTTCTCCTCCTCCTCCTCCTTCTTCTTCCTCTGAAGATGTTTTAATAAGTTCCTCCAATTCCTCATTGGAGGAGGAACTTCTTCATTCATGGCCATCAATAAGCTTCTCCACTTCCTCATCCAGTAGGTCAGCAAATCTTTCTCTGCTTTCTCTACTTTGCTGCGTGTATGATTCTACCAACTTCTCCATCGATCCTTGGGAAAGCCTGAGAATCATCCACAACCTCACTCCACAAGTTTTTCTAGCAGGCATTAGCAGTTTCTGTTTTTTATTCATCCACTGTAGCTTTGATGAAGGTTATTGTGTCAGCAATTGTGAAGGATTTCCAACACTATATTATGTTTCTAATAAATAAAACATGAAAGGTTCAGGCTTGTTCTCTGGAGCTGTAAAGGGTAGAACCAGGTCTAATCATTTTAAGTTACAAGAAGGTAGATTTTTTCCCTCCAAAGAGTGACTCTTGGGTGTACTTAATTGAAAATGTCAGATTTCAAAGCATATTACCATAAAATATTCTACATCAAGGATGATCTTTACAACAAACAAATTTAAATAATGAATTATAAAACTAACTGAAAAAGTACACACATTTTACAAAATGATTTTAAGGATAACACACATTAGTATAATAGCATACATTTATTAAAACATTAATTAAGGATAGCATACATTTATTAAAACAGTTGTCAGCCTTATAGCACAATCCTTCTATGTTTACTCACACGTAAGCCTCACTTTGCTTAGTGGGGCTTACTCCCTCTTATATAAAAGAATGCAGCTTAACAATACAGTTATATACATGTCTACTCATATATATTACTTCATAATGTTCAGTGAGGTTTTCTATCATGTTAAGTGGATATTGGATTGCACTTTCACTTTAATAACAAAGATGCCCGTTCAGTTCAACATTAGAAGGAAATTCTTGATAGTGACAGCAGTGGAACAACTTGCCTGGAGAGGTGGTGGGGTCTCTCTCTGGATGTCTTCAAAAAGAGGATGGAGAGCTACTTGCTGTCCTGCACTGAGCAGGAGATTGGACCTGATGGCCCATGAGGTCCCTTCCATCTCCCTGAGTTTTTGTTGCTATGTTGACCAGACTGTACTTAAGGTGCTTAACAGCTCTCTTTTTCTCATATTAGGGTGGAGAAGAGACATTTAATCGTGCAAAGCTTCTGAATATAGGCTTCGTAGAAGCTCTGAAAGAATATGACTATGAATGCTTTGTATTTAGTGATGTTGACCTAATCCCTATGGATGACAGAAACATCTACAAGTGTTACAGCCAGCCCAGGCATCTCTCAGTGTCAATGGATAAATTTAATTTTCGGTAAGCGCTCAGTTACTATCATTTATCTGAAGCTAAAATCATATAGCTGTGTGTTTGTTATCATGGATCAGTTGCTGAAAGGACCTTGTGCCTTGGTGGGCTTGCCAAGCAAAGACATGAGGCTCACCATATTTCAATTAATTTCTTCCAAGGAGGGTTAATTTCCCTATCTTCATAGAACATTTTCTGTCTCCTATGAGTGACATGGATGCTGAAATAGCATTTAGGCCAGAGTTGAAGACATTGTCTGCTTGTGAAAGATAACATTGTCAAAGCAGCCTCATAGAGTAATTCTGGACATCTGTTCTTTTATGTGCACTTTTAAATTGTAACAAGTAACAACTTCTCGTATGTCATTTTGGGAGGACATATTCTTAAAAAGTGGCTTTAAAATACTTTGGATAAGTAAAATCAAGAAATATTTTGTAAATATTTTGCAAACTGAACATGGACTTTAATAGACAGATGGAGTGACATTTCTCTTAGGTCTTCTGGACACAAAATCTAATTCTATTGTTAATCCCAGCTAGAGTAGAACTGCTAAATCAATGGCATTTATTTATATATTGATTAAATAGGTCTACTTTAATTGGGACTAACCAACAGGATTCAGGTCAAGATAAGCTTTTGCCCTGCTCAGTGTTATTGTTGCCATTTGTTGTCAAGTTGGCTTAATTTAGGGCAACTCTCTGAATGACAGATCTCTAAGAGGCCTGGTCATCAAACAGCTCTATTCAGGTCTTGGAAGCTCAGGACTGTGGCTTCCTTGACTGAGTGCTAGTCCTAAAAGCATCTGCATATTCAATGATCAAAGACTCTGAGAACTGGTTCAGATGTATTGTGAAAATACTGTTTTGTACAGTATGTGAATGAGCAGAGGTGAATCTTTAGCCCAGGGCTTTCCAAACAGTGTGCCGCAACACATTAGTGTGTCACTTGAAGTGTGTAGGTATGTCACCTGCAATCTTGGAAATGTATGTTATTATTTATAAATCATATATTTTTAAACATATATGAAAGGTTTTGATGAGATATGTTGTGTCCCCATACATTTTGTTATTACTATTTATGTATGGGTCTGTATCTCTTATAAGGGGTTAGTTTAACCTCTAGTTTGCTACTAAAACTGAAATTACTGTATCACAAAATGATGCATGTCTAAAAAGTGTGTCACCAACATGAAAAGTTTGGAAAGCTCTGCTCTAGCCCATGCACTCTTCCCTGCACTCCCGTCTTCTAGCACTTAAAAAAGAAGAGTTGGGAAGAGTGAGTGATTGACCACAAGGCTTACCACAATGTGTAACAGGAAAGCATGTGTTTTGATTATAAACGAATCCACAGTGAAATTGGTTGTAAACCATGTAACCTCAGTAGGAACAAGTCTGAGTAAAAGCAAGACCTGAATACTAGTGTTAGCCCATCTCTGCCAAAGACTGTTACAGTGCTATTATTCCACTTTCAACATCCTGTGGAATCCTGGGGTTTGCCTTTGAGGCTCCTCCCAAAACTGCAAACCCCAGGATTCCATAGGATGTCGAAAGTGGAATAATAGCACTATAACAGTCTAGTGCGGAAATGACCTTAGACTCAGCTAGAGTAGACCATTGAACCTATGTGTTGACTCATCATTCAACAGCTGATCCACTAACCATTGGGATTCAGACCCACATCAGCTGTTACTGTCTCAGCTGGAGATTATTATCTGACCTGAAAGTGAATGCAGAAACAGTATTCTTTGCTAAGAAAAGAAAAACTAAAGCTAATAACTTTTCATTTCCTATGTGTTTTTTGCAGGAGAAAATGAAAACCCAGTATTTGTTTTGTACAGTAGAACTAGTTGGTAATATGACTAATTGGTCTATAATGGTATTTTAGATTATTAGTTACTTTGAACGAGTTTCAGTGAATTCTGAATTCAGTACATCCTTTATTTTCAGAAGGTGTAGAGTGTTATCCTTATCACTTCTGTGTCAATGTCTGTGTGCTTTTATTGAAACAGATTTTTATAAAGCAATTTCTGATGCTTCTTTTACATACTCTGATACAATCAATACTTTTGTTTAGAAGTTTAATCCTAATTTCTCCATGATAACCAAAGCCTATTTATTGATAACTTCTCTTTCTTCTAGCTTACCTTACAACCAGTACTTTGGAGGTGTGTCTGCTTTAAGCAAAGAGCAGTTCCAAAAAATCAATGGGTTTCCCAATAACTATTGGGGCTGGGGTGGTGAAGATGATGACATTTATAACAGGTAAGGTTCTCATGCTTCTTTTTGATACAGATTTCTTTCTCTGTGTTTGTTGTTGTTCCTTGATGCCAAGTCAGCTTCTACTTATGGCAGCCCTGTGAATGACAGAGCTGTGGTCTTCAGCTGCCCTGCTCAGGTCTTACAAACTCAGGGCTATGACTTTCTTTATTGAATAAATTTATCCATAATGTGGTCTTCTTCTTCCACTGTATAAGGAACCTTTATTATTCAAGAAAGTGGCCAATACAGATGTTTGGAATTTCATACTTCTGTAGGTTCTATTTCATAGAATCAGGTCTGCCCCATGTTGCCAAATGTGGAAAGCTTTCCAATTTTATTTTGTAACTATGAAAATAGAGCACTGAGGTTATCTGTGATACATTTGTGCTGCTAGCATTTGTGTAGCGTAAGCCACTTCAAGACTTTGCTGTCTGATGGTGGTCATCACTCTCTGAATTGGAACACTAGTTATTAACACACACCCTTCAGCTGTCCTGATTTGGTAAGGGCAGTTCTGCTTAACTGTCCATCCACCCACATTTTCAGTTGCTTTTAAAAGGTCTCAGTTTCTGTCTCTTTCTCCCACTTTCCTCCTTTGTCTTCAGCTTAACTTCAGTCGCTGCAAATTGAGTTCGAAGTGCAAAAGTAGTTTGTACTCTTTAACTCAGAGAGAGAGAGGGGGTGGAATCTTGCCCTTCCCACTGAGACTCAAGCAGAAGCAAACTGCTACAGCCTCTCCTAGCTTGGGCGTTCTTTCTTATTAAGAATTTTTTGCCCACTTGACCACACTCTGATGTTGGTTTGTCATTGACCTCCTCTGAGGCTGAGAGAGTGTGACTTGCCTAAGGTCACCCAGTGGGTTTCCATGGATTTGAATCCTGTTCTCCAAGGTGGTAGCCCAGCAGTCAAACCACTGCATCATATGGCTCCTGCTGCACTGAATGGGAAATCAATAGTTATGTAAATAATGACAATACAGTGACTAGAATTGAATTTACTGCGTACTTGAATATTTCAAATTCATTCTGCTCACTCTTTCTTTAGTATTTTTTTGTCAGAATGATCTGCTCTGCAGCTTTTGTGGGGGTGAGAATCTAAGCAGTCTGTGTAGAGCAGTTCTGTTTCTATTGTTTTAGGCAAAAGCTATTTTTTATACTACGTCTATATAAGGCTAGTTTTCTCATCTTGGCTCCTGCCCATGCCTTTACAAATAGAGTGACTGAGTCACAATGTTAGTTACTGGGACAACCAATTTTCAACATCTAACATAACTGTCTGGCTTCATTTGGGTTGCAACTCCCCTCACAAAGAAGTCTCAAGAAGTATGAAGCCGCAAAAATATTTCCTAGCTCATCTGTACCTGCATTAGTCATGTTTGGGCTAAAATAAGTTCAACACTTTTATGCCTGATTCCTGGAATCTGGGGTTCTCAGTCTTTGTTCTCCAGATGTTTTGGATGTCAACTCCCAGAATCCCTCACTGTGAGCCATGCTGGCTAGTGGTTCTGGGGACTGAAGTGGCAAGCAGCTGAAGGACCAAAATGTGAGAACTGCTACTATAGGCCATTCTTATTTGCCTATTTGCCTGTTATTTGCCACAGTCGACCAGGAAAGTGGCTAGTTACAGTTAATGCTATAAAAGCATTACAGGAGCAATCCTGGATCAGACCAAAGACCTCTCTGGTCCAGTTTTTGTTTCAATAGTGGCCACTCAGATGCCTGTGGGAATTAGCTTCCTGCTTCTGGCCGCAGGAACTGGTACAGAGAGGCATACCTTTTCTGATTGTAGTTGGTACTGAGTGTCTTCAAGTCATTTCCAATGTAGAGTGCATGGGGTTTTTGGACAAAATATGTTCAGGAGAGGTTTGCCATTGCCTTCCTTTGAGGCTGAGATACTTTGACTTGTCCAGGATTACCTACTGGGTTTCCATGGCTGAATGGGATGTGAATCCTCATTTCTCAGAGTTCTAGTCCAGGCTGATTGTTACAATTTCTGACACCAGAGTTACTATATAGCTGTCAGAGCTAGGATACACTATGATAGCCTTATCCTCCATGAAATTTGTCTCATTTCCTTTTAAAGACACAATTGGTAGTCTTCACTACATCTTGTAGCAGCGTATTGTACAGTGTTACTCTGTGCTATGTGGTGGAGTAGTTTCTGAATCTGTCCTGTTCTGAATCACCAGCTATTTGCCTTTGTTAGATCACCTCAGGTTCTCTTACAATGAGGAAGAAAAGAAATCTTGCTATCTACTTTCTCCACACGTGGAGCCCACACATATTTTTACACACCTCCTGGTTATATAACCTGTACATAGCTATCCAAGCTGGCTTGGTTGTGACTGTGACTTCCCTGACATTTGAAAATAGGTTAACTGTCTTGTATTTTAGCCACAAGCAGGACTCAAGATTGCAGCCGCTGATGGCTCACATCCAAAGGGGGCCAGGGAATTTTGCACGTGCATTGTTTCATTTTCTTGCTGGCATCCGAACTAACAAAAGCTGGCAGAAAGGAGAAGATCCAGGGGCACAGCCTGCATTGCACAAGGGTCACTGCTCTCCTTGTCTCATAGCACTGCACTCCAAGTTGGAGACCAAGCAAGAGTCCAGCTTCCCACTGTCAGGGTCAAATCAAGCCCTTGGCAGCAAAGTGGCCTCATTCAATTGGAAAACTTGTTTCTGTGGCACATAAATTCTTAGGGAAGCTTGCTCCTCCTCTGTGGAAGGTCTGGCCATTTTTACAGGCCCTTCAGTTTGTCAGAGTAGTAGGGAAAATGAGAGAGTGCAGGTGCTGGCTTTAACAGTGGCATAGGAATTGCCGCCGGAAGACTTAAACTCTTCAGACAGATTTTTATGCAGTGTTCTTAGAACACCTGTAAAGCCCTATACATCTCAGGTATTTAAAAGATGTAAGAGCCTGCCTGACTTTTGCAGTCTTTGGGGGAGGGCTTTCTCTTGGCCTCACCACCCTCACAGGCTCCTCTGGTGAAGACAGAGGAGAAAGCCTTCTCAGTGGCTGCTCCAAACCCTTCAGCATTTAACTGGTTGTGGCAGAAGGTTTTCTAAATGGGATGCGCTATATTTTTTCCTATGCTTTGTGAATATGTTTTTAAAATGTTTTAAATAATGTTTTAACTGGATTGTTTGACTACTGGCTTTTAAAAATTTTCTGTTATTTATTGTTTTAGTTATACTTTGTTTTAAATTATAAGCCACCTCGGGTCCGATCTTGGGAGAAAGGCAGTATATAAATGGAATAATAAATACTATAAAAGAAATAAATGCATTATTTAGTTTCTCAAAAGGGAGGTACTAGAGTGGTGCTCTGAAAGAGAGCCCTTTCATGTGTCCTCAGTCCTAAAACCGTTGGAACAAATAGTTCCTCGGTGGGGAGGGGAAAGAAATCTGAGCCTTTTCTGAGATCTTAATTTAACTTTAAAGAAGGGGCATGTATCCAGGATTGACAGAGGGTGATGATACTAAATGGGTAGGGTTAGAAGAGGAATAACAAACCAACAGTACCTGCTGTTTTCTGTTTACATCACATATCTGAAATTTGCTTTTCTACCTTCAAGCCCTTGGTAGGTAATGATGGTGCAGAAATTCCATCCCAGTGTTTATATGGTGAACAGTTCTTATCATGAGAGGGCACGTAGCTCCTGCAATTTATCTGTTCATGTAAATGTTTCCATGCAATCTCTCCCAAGTTCATGGCAGCCTAGAAACAAAAAGTAAACACAAAAACCAGAAGAGCAATCAAAACCAAAGAAATACATAGGCACAACTCAGCAAAACTAAATGCAAGGTGAAACAAGTGTGGCCTGCACTTCTTCCAAAGGTCAGGAAAACCTATCAGCTGGAGTGCATCTGGGAGGCCACTATATATATGCCATGCTTGATAACAGGACATTCAGGCCTGATTGATTCCATTGTCAAACTATTCATACTGACAAAAACTTCCCTCCTAGCAATCTACCCTCCTGTAAATCCAGTAGATTTAGTTCTTTGGGACACAGAATGAGACAAAGTACTTCAGATGAAGTTTGGCACTGAAGTGGAAGTAAGATTTCTTGTCACGTGGTAACCAGGAGCTAAATCCAGTGTTAATCTTGTCTAGAGTAATCCAATTGGACTCAATGGGATGAAGGTTAATTGTGATGAATAAGTCCCAGTTGCACATTAGCCTGCTTCGAGGCCTTTCACACTACACAGTTATAGCACTATGATTTCACTATAACTACCATGGCAACATCCTATGGAATCTTGGGATTTGTTGTTTAGGGAGGGGCACTTAGAATTCCCTGCCAGAGAGCACCCATGGTGCTTCACCAAACCTACAAAACCCAGAATTCTATAGGAAATAGCCATGACAGTTAAAATGGAATTGTAATGCTGTAACTGTGTAATGTGGAGAGCCTGTAGTCACAGCAGTTCTTATTCTCATACAGAATAGAAAAATGAAGTGGGGGCTGAATAAATAACAATCTGTGTAAGTGAGTATTTATAACAGTCTTTCCATCTGTGTGATTTTGCAGACTAGTTTTTAAAGGCATGGGGATCTCTCGCCCAGATGCTACAATTGGAAAATGTCGAATGATTCGCCATTCAAGAGATCACAAAAATGAACCTAATCCTCAGAGGTAGGTCATTGTCACTGAGTTCTGTGTATGCAATTCCAAATAGTCAAATTCTTTCTTTTAGTTGTATTTCCACTTAAATCAAGTATCTGGTGATACCTTTTTCTATCAAAAATAGTCCAAGGGACTTTCAACAAAGCCATAAAAGTGCAGTCAGCTTCTCTGATCTAGGACCCTCCAGATGTTTTGAGCTCTGGCCTAAATCCTAGTCCAAACTAGAATAGATCCATTGAATCAGTTGGATTACATAACTGTTGACTAAATTCAGTAGCTGAGTCAACTAGAGTAGATCCACTGAATCAGTTGGATGATTCACAATTCAGCAATTGAGTCAATGGGTCTACTTAAGGTGGGACTGACCAACAGGATTCAATCTTAGACCCCCACAATTCCTAGCTATATCTTGTGCTGCATGGGGCTGATGGAAGTTATAGTGCCAAATCTATCCACAAGCATGAAGTAAACAGGACAGAGTAGGGCTAGGCAGCTAGCTGGCAGTCTGGGCACTTCCCTGGGCTCTTGGAACAGTCTTTGATTACAAGGCATCTGCCTGTCTTATGACCAGAGCATGGAAATGCTACATTTATGGACAACACCTTTGAGAATCTTCCAGCCAGCATGACCATGGACAAGGATGTGTATAATAATAAAATAATAAAATAAAAGTCCAATAAAATAAACTTTGCCAAGTTCTGTTTAAGATTGTACTGCAGTCTTACTTCCTAATAAAGAAAAACTCACTGACACTTCTGCTTTTAGATGTGAACAGGACACACACCATGGGCAGCAAGCATGGTGGGTCCGCTTCATTCAGGTCTATTTCCCAGCAGCAAAAAGAGGAACATCATTGTGAGGGTTGCTCCTCCTGCTCACTCAAATGGGCAGGAATAATATAGACCTTTTTTAAAATGTCCACTGTGGGAGAGCAACCCTTAGTTAAGTGAGTCTTATTGTTGCCAACCATAAGTATAACTATAGGATGTCTCGCTTTTTGAATTCAAAGCCAAATTGGCATGTAGGAGCTCCTTTACACTCTTTCACCTCCAGGTACTAAATTCTCCTAACAAAAGTGTCCATAAAACTGAAAGTTTCCTCCTGTCTTTAAATTATAGTTTGCACTCCACGTTCGCTGGTTTCCCTTTTTTGGATTTGATGATTTGCGGATTTGATTAATATGTTCTTTGTCGGAAGTTGACCAAAGAGTTGCACTGTAAGACCTAGAGGGAATACTTCTCTAGGAAACTTGAAGTCCTCTAGCATGATTCTATGGTCAGCTTCCACCAGAGGTTGACCACAGAGTCATGTTGAAGGACCAAGAATTTCCTAGAGAACTGTTCTGTCACGTAAAAAAAGAATAGCAGTCTTGATCTGTATTTATATTCATGGTTTTTCTACTTTTGCAGGGCTCTTGCTCCCCTAACTCCAGAAAAGTGAGTTGGTTGACTGTACTGCCGATTTCAATATAAAATAGCATCTTAAATATTTTGGTCCAAGGCCAACCTAGTCATCAGATAAAGTGAGGTAGCTGCTTCAGGCAGCAATTTTTGAACAGTGGCATCAAGGTGTTACAAGAGAAAACTCTATGCCGTGCAGCAACTTGGCCCTTGGGTGCGGTATAAGATGTTCTCCTATCACAGTGTTCAAAAAAAATGCGAGTACCAATCTAGTTGGAGTTTTTTGAATGGGCCAAGGGAGTTGCCATCTTATTCTTTGCATCAGGTAGCAAAATATCTTGGTCTGCTCAAGCTGCCTCTATCTCCTTGTAACATCAGCAGAGTCTTCCAACCCTTTTTGTTAAATCTGAACATTGATTAGAGCACACCTTCATTTTATCTTAGGAAAAACAACTCAATAAAATTCACTTGTAGGAGGGCAAAGAATCTGGTTGCTGGTTGACAGTTCATCCCAAATGATCTTTCTTATCTTTACAGGTTTAACAAAATTGCTCACACAAAGGAGACAATGATGTCTGATGGGTTAAACACTCTGACCTACACCGTAGTAAAAACTGAAAAATTCCCTTTGTATACAAAAATCACAGTGGATATTGGATCACCAAAAAGCTAGTGCAGCCCAGGCACAACAGATTTGGAGAGCTTACTTACCACAGAACTGGTCATACCATCAACATATTATATTTGCTGTTTTTATTACAATCAACGTGAACAAGGATGCCTTGATTTGCCATTCTGAGGCCTTTCAGCTTGCTGAACTTAAAAGAATTTTAATCCCAAACTTTGCTGTATAAACCTCTCTCCTTTTTCTTCTGTTTTAGAAACTATGTGTAACATTTTATAAAGACGTCCATTTTCAGGGATTTTCAGGTGGAGACATGCGTGCTTAATCCTCTGGGAAATTCTCCTCAGCAAGCCTCCTGGAAAAGAAAGAAAGCTATGAAGAAGCACGGGTGTGCTTTTGTGTGGCTTCATTTTGACTCATGGGGGGGTTAGCATGAGAAGTTTTTGGTGGATTGGGTCCTATAGGTTCACTACAGAGCTCTCCACTTGAAATAATACTTGCACACAATTTGGAAAACAGTACTGCTTTCATAAATCATGATGTATTCTACAATTACAACTCTCTTTGCTCCTCCTCCTCCCCAAATTTAATTTTGAAATTAGATAACATTTACTGAATTCACTGCTGTGGTTACAGTATGAAGGACTGGAAAATGCTGCTAAAGTTGTCCGAGTTTACAAGATTTGCTATATCGCCCCTTTTCAAAGACTGAATCATTTCATTTTTTTCTAACAGCAGTCAAAATAATCTCCTTTCTTCCTTCCAAGAACATGAATATCAAAAGGAAGAGATGGCCTTAAATTCTGTACCTCTAGCAGAGGGGATTTTGACAAGTCAGGACTCTTTGTAGAAAAATAGCTCTGTATAGCACCTGTTTCCCAATGATAGGCAGTAGCACCCTTGCACACACAGCATGTGGACAGAGTTTAAAGACAAACACAAGCAACAGATAGCCTTCAAATGTAGGGGGCACTGAATAAACGAACCAGAAACTGTATACAGAAGCACCTTATTAAGCAAGGAGTATGACCCTGGAGACCAGGGTTTGATTCCCTGCTTGGCCGTGGAAACCCACTTGGGCGCATTACACTTTTTCAGCCCAAAACCCCATGGTATGGTCTCCATAGGATTGCCATAAGTCGAAAATGACGTGCAGGCACACAAGTTGTACGCCACTGCTCCCTCCCACTCACTTCCTCACAGCCTGAGCCCAGAATGCTATTGCAGAAAAGGGGATGAGCCAGAAAGCAATAGCATAAGCACAGGTGAATTGTGAGCTGAGCAAGATGGGATCTCCCTCTAGGATTTTGGTGTTAACCCCCTTGCCCATCCTCAGTTCATGAGCTGCCACATCTTCTAAAATTGCTTAATCCCTTAGTCTTTGACATTATGCCCCCCGCCCCATGTCATGACTATCACAAATCCTGTACCTGGATTGCCTTCTATCTGAATAGAGAGTTTCATTTTGCTTTTTACTGTCACAATACAATCTCTTTCTTACTGTGGAATGGCAAATAGTTTGGAATTATGGGCTTTTAAAGTGGCCTCTTCTTTTATAAAATGTCTTGTCAGATAATGTTTACTGTTGTAAAGGAATAATAATGTATACATGTCAAACAGAATTGTTTTTCTTGCAGTGTTGTGTGTAAAACTTGAAGTGCTGCTGTTTGTTAACTTACTGTTTCAAACTTGTTAGCAACATACTGTTTGGTGAACTTATATAGTAGTGAGTTGCACCATAAAGCAGCACATAAATGCCACCAAAGTAAGCTGGGAGCAAATTCATATTTAGATCAGTCTTCAGTTGTATAAATAATCATTGTGTGTTTGCCTGTTCAGTCCTTTGATGGGCTGATACTTAAATGGTGGCAAAAGGTGTGCCTTTGAAAAAATATGTGTATCTTCTGTGTCTTGTGGAGATGAAGACAACATTTTCAGGATTCAGATTATCTTTGTAAACTTTAAATGTAGCTGAACCCATGGACATGTTTGGATATCAGAATTTCTCCCACCACAACTTCCCAGCATTTCTGTGGGTGGAAAGTGCAGCTAGATTTACCATCAATTTGAAATCTTCACCCTAGAACCTTAAAGTCCTTTTTGCGTTTTGCTCAAATTTGTTCTTAAATACCTATTTATATTCTGCTTGTACATGGTCTTGCATGCCTCTCTGGCCATTTGTACTCTCCCATTCATCCAACAGCATTGTCGCCAAGAAGCTACTTTCTGTTCATCTATGCAAACTGAGAATGGGTGATGCAGCTGTAGTGGGGGAAAAGCATGCTTGTCAAGCACTGATCTGTGCAGAGCCTGGAAAAGTTACTTTTAGGCCAACAGCTCCCGGAAACCCCTCCAAAGCAGTTTGTCCATCTTTGGGACCATAGCAGCAATAGAACAGAGAGAAACTGCACCCTCCAGTCAACTTGTAGCATCTTCTCCTCTTCTTTTGGCTTTCAAGCTTGCCAGCCATGTGCTCCAGATTGCTTCTACCATGGTGCCTTTCCCCATGCAGTTGATTCTGTAATTGTGCTGCAGTCAACAACTCTGAATTCTGGCCTGCTTTCCTATATGAATAGAAAAAGTGTTGCATGAAAGTGTCTGAGTCTTGTGTGAGAGAGCTCTCGTATTTGAGAAAGTGAAACTGGTTCTTGGCTCACAACATCTATTCTGTCTCTCATTTCTCATTCTCTGTTCCACAAAGAGACATGAATGACCAAAGCGGACAATCCTACCTTTATCTGAATGCAAGAGTTACCTGCTTACAACTTAGAAAAATATACTTTAGGACCACAACTCCTAAACACTCCCACCAATAAACATTGCAACAGTGAGGCCAGCAGGTTGATTCTTGAAAGTGTGTTGCAAAACAAGTAACTTTTCCAAGCTCTGTCCCAACACTTTGAGAATACATTTGCTTTAAAGATGACATGCCTCTGGTGGGATTCCTCAGTCATTGATCTTACATCAAGAGCATTTAAAAAGGACAGCATTCTCACATTTTGGAGCTACTACTTTTCAAGTCAGCCCTGAACATCCTAAACTGAGGAGGTTCTGGCTTGCGTGAATCATTCTGACTGGGACGAAGGGGGAAAGCATACGGAAAATTGTGTCACATTTTCACTTACCTGGTAGTTCTTTGTTTCTGGAGTGTTTGTTTGCTTTGTTGATAGTCTCTCTTTCATGCATATACAGTTTATTGCTTTTATTTATTTAAATGTACTGAGCCAAAAGCTTAGCTTTTCAGTACTGGACAGGGAAATCAGAGTCTATAACTGGAGGCATATTTCCTCCTCTTATCTTACACTGAACCAACTCTGGAATGTGCCTTCTCTTAGAGGGCAATGGGGAGTTGTTTTTTTAAATGCTAAATATTTGGCAGTTTGAGAGGATAGGGCTTCCTCAGTATTACTTACTGGGGAGAAATCTTGATACAGCATTTGTCTCAGAATCTCCTGTACACATTCCTTTCCCTTCAGCATTTGGGAAAAGTCCAGACTATATTGTCTGGTCCAGGCTGTACTATCTGTGGCCATTTCCACACTACACTCTTGTAGTGTGATTATTCCACTTTCAACATCCTCTGGAATCTGACCGGCCCCTTCCTAAACTGCAAACCTCAGGATTCCATAGGATGTTGAAAGTGGAATAATCACGCTATAAGAGTGTAGTGCAGAAATGGCCTGTGTTTGAGTGTAGTATTTCCTTAGATCTTGATAACCTGTCCCCATCCCTAGTCATTTTTCTGGGTTTGCTGAGTTACGGGAATAGGAAATGCCATATTCAACTGTGTGCACTACAGCCTGCATCAGACACAGCCCTTTCTTGCAGGGCAAGGATGTGGCATCTGTACAGCCAAAACTTTTGTTATGAGGTTGAGAAGAGACACAGTATGTAATCAGGCCTTGAGAGCCTTCTAGACACTTCAAAATGGTGGCTGTCTCATGTGCTGCACAGTGGTTCTTCATTTGCATTAATATTGTCATGGATCTTCAAAAAATGAGGGTTCCATCTTCCCACAATGCTCACCTTCTATCAAAAATTTCAGTCTTTACAGACCTGAAAGAGCTTTTAGAGTCCCCATCCCCCAGAAATTTAGTCTTTTTAGATATTTAAGTTAGCCATGCTTATTCCAAATGCAGATATGCACAGTACAAAGCAAAATGTATGTTGAAGTGCTGCAGTTTTCAAAGAGCTTAAGGTTGGAAACAGGTGTGGGTTTGTTTTTGTTTTTGAAATAAGAGAGCATCAAGATTTTCAGGAGAGACTTTACTTCCCATGGTGGAAGTGCTGCATTTCTTTAGCCCCATTATGTCCTCTGGTTAAACAGGTTTTCAGGATGAGGGATTATATTTTCTTCTAAGTCCAACAACAACTCTACCAGAGGCAAAAGGAGGATAGGATTAACATGTGCGTGGTGAGGAATTATTCAGCTTTGAAACTGCCTTTCAGGGTAGATGGCAGAACTACATCTGCCAGTAACCTCACTAGATTTTTTAAAAAACAGGCATTTGAAATCCTGTTCAAATGTAGCACTGACTCCTCCTCTGTTACAGAACCTTGTTCAGTCTTGGGTCTAGTGTAAGCTGAGCTTTGAACAGTACAATATTCTTTGTAGTCTAGAGATATGCATTCTATGCATGCACATTTTTAAGCTGTTCATCATAAATATCTTTGCTGTATGTATACAAGTCTGTGTGTGTGTGTGTGTGCGCGCGCACACATGTTTATGTGTGGATGTGAAGATCAGGGAAAACTGCCATAGAAACTATATTTGATTATCTGAGAGAAGGCTTTAGCTCTCAGCTTCTAATGATTTGACAAATGTGCCTTAAAATATGGTCAAGGGCAGGGATAGAGAGAGGATGAGGAACAGTCCTCCATGGAACAACATTTGCTGTTTTATGTTCCTTTTGCTGTAAGCTGTTTTTTGTCTTTACAAGTTACAGCATTAAAGACTTAAAAATAAAGCTGGCGTTTTTGATAATATAAAATGTTTCTGCTCTTATGTATTAATCTTAAAATTCTTTCTTTCTCCCCCACCATCCTGATTTGGTTTCTTCACAGAGAATGTACTTTTATTTCTGTTTAGACTGTGAAACTTTGGAATACATGAAACCCTGTTTTCTTGCACTGTGTGTGTATTGTATTTTTTTCTAGGCATTGCCACTCAGCAGTGAATGTTACTTGGGAAACTGGCATTTCCCATCCCTGGACTGGCACTTATATTCAAAATTAGGAGATCTCCTGAATTTGTATTTTAGCAGTATGAAAGCCACTACATCATTCCTTCTTCCTGCATTACTTGGCAATGCGAGATGTGGGCCTGAATCATATTGTTAGTTCCAGCTACTATAGAGCCATTTAATCAATGGGATTTAACCAAATGTTACCTCATCATTCAGTTGTTGATCCAGTGGGCCCACTCTAGTTGGGAACAGGATTCAGGGCACAAAGTCAAAACTCATCTAAGACATGGGCTTAAATATAGTTGCTAGTCCCAACTAGTATAAACCAATGGGATTTACTGAAGAGTTGACTTAACTGAGCAATTGATTTACTTGGTATGCTATATTTGGTTACAAGAGATCTTGAAAATTAAACCCACTTAGTCTGAAACCCAAAGGGGAAATCCCCTCTTCCCATCATATCCCTTCTCAGTTCAACATCTTTTTTCCTTGGTGCTAGAGTGATGCTCACATAGGAAGAAGCCAGAACTTGTTCTATGGGTTTATCATATGATCTCTTATTTCTTATTCTACTGAGTGTATTTGGGAGGAAGTCATGTCGCTGTTGCTTCCATGCTGCTAAAGATACTATGGGGGAAAAATTGTTGACAGTTCAACTCAAGAAAGATGTGGCAAGATGTAAAATCACCATAGGTGCCTATTATCTTCAGGACTTGTTAATTATCTGAGGTGCAACATTATCAGAGTGTTTTGTTCTTTATCAGATACCCTCTAGTTGTTATACTGCATACTTTTCTTGGAATACACAGAGAATTG